>OX493326.1:18867601-21267601 GCA_950371115.1 Anania fuscalis | reverse complement strand
ATTGTAAATTTTTGTTTTTAGCAATTCCATGCAAGGTTTAATTGAAGATAAATAACACTTGAAAAAAATCATCGACCTCAGGTGGGACTCGAACCCACGTCCCATCGCATACCGGGCGAGTGCTTTGACCACTAAGCTACCGAGGACGTCACGTGACAAGATGAAATTCCTCAAGTGTTTTTTCTCGCTGTCAAAGCCAGCGTATTCTGATCAATGTTGTAGCTATATGTATAGCTGAGTAGTATACTACCGTCAACACCCTATAGAAATATTTTTACAAATATTTGACTATTGGTTAAGATCAGAAATGCTTAAACATTGTAAATTTTTGTTTTTAGCAATTCCATGCAAGGTTTAATTGAAGATAAATAACACTTGAAAAAAATCATCGACCTCAGGTGGGACTCGAACCCACGTCCCATCGCATACCGGGCGAGTGCTTTGACCACTAAGCTACCGAGGACGTCACGTGACAAGATGAAATTCCTCAAGTGTTTTTTCTCGCTGTCAAAGCCAGCGTATTCTGATCAATGTTGTAGCTATATGTATAGCTGAGTAGTATACTACCGTCAACACCCTATAGAAATATTTTTACAAATATTTGACTATTGGTTAAGATCAGAAATGCTTAAACATTGTAAATTTTTGTTTTTAGCAATTCCATGCAAGGTTTAATTGAAGATAAATAACACTTGAAAAAAATCATCGACCTCAGGTGGGACTCGAACCCACGTCCCATCGCATACCGGGCGAGTGCTTTGACCACTAAGCTACCGAGGACGTCACGTGACAAGATGAAATTCCTCAAGTGTTTTTTCTCGCTGTCAAAGCCAGCGTATTCTGATCAATGTTGTAGCTATATGTATAGCTGAGTAGTATACTACCGTCAACACCCTATAGAAATATTTTTACAAATATTTGACTATTGGTTAAGATCAGAAATGCTTAAACATTGTAAATTTTTGTTTTTAGCAATTCCATGCAAGGTTTAATTGAAGATAAATAACACTTGAAAAAAATCATCGACCTCAGGTGGGACTCGAACCCATAAAAATATTTCTATAGGGTGTTGACGGTAGTATACTACTCAGCTATACATATAGCTACAACATTGATCAGAATACGCTGGCTTTGACAGCGAGAAAAAACACTTGAGGAATTTCATCTTGTCACGTGACGTCCTCGGTAGCTTAGTGGTCAAAGCACTCGCCCGGTATGCGATGGGACGTGGGTTCGAGTCCCACCTGAGGTCGATGATTTTTTTCAAGTGTTATTTATCTTCAATTAAACCTTGCATGGAATTGCTAAAAACAAAAATTTACAATGTTTAAGCATTTCTGATCTTAACCAATAGTCAAATATTTGTAAAAATATTTCTATAGGGTGTTGACGGTAGTATACTACTCAGCTATACATATAGCTACAACATTGATCAGAATACGCTGGCTTTGACAGCGAGAAAAAACACTTGAGGAATTTCATCTTGTCACGTGACGTCCTCGGTAGCTTAGTGGTCAAAGCACTCGCCCGGTATGCGATGGGACGTGGGTTCGAGTCCCACCTGAGGTCGATGATTTTTTTCAAGTGTTATTTATCTTCAATTAAACCTTGCATGGAATTGCTAAAAACAAAAATTTACAATGTTTAAGCATTTCTGATCTTAACCAATAGTCAAATATTTGTAAAAATATTTCTATAGGGTGTTGACGGTAGTATACTACTCAGCTATACATATAGCTACAACATTGATCAGAATACGCTGGCTTTGACAGCGAGAAAAAACACTTGAGGAATTTCATCTTGTCACGTGACGTCCTCGGTAGCTTAGTGGTCAAAGCACTCGCCCGGTATGCGATGGGACGTGGGTTCGAGTCCCACCTGAGGTCGATGATTTTTTTCAAGTGTTATTTATCTTCAATTAAACCTTGCATGGAATTGCTAAAAACAAAAATTTACAATGTTTAAGCATTTCTGATCTTAACCAATAGTCAAATATTTGTAAAAATATTTCTATAGGGTGTTGACGGTAGTATACTACTCAGCTATACATATAGCTACAACATTGATCAGAATACGCTGGCTTTGACAGCGAGAAAAAACACTTGAGGAATTTCATCTTGTCACGTGACGTCCTCGGTAGCTTAGTGGTCAAAGCACTCGCCCGGTATGCGATGGGACGTGGGTTCGAGTCCCACCTGAGGTCGATGATTTTTTTCAAGTGTTATTTATCTATATACATGTTGTTTAATCATTCGTGGATCATACATAAATGAAATGTCTTCAAAATATAGAAGTCAGTTTGTTGATATTTACGCACTACAGTGGACGAGTTTGTAACGCTGCTATGAAATTTCTAAAACAGAAAGAATCATTAAAATTGGACTGTATTTGTCCTGTATCATCAAGTAAAGTTAAGCGACATGGGAACTTACTACCAAACACTATTCGTTGCATTGTTTGCGGTCCTTCAAACTGTGGAAAAACCAATCTAGTAATTAGTTTGTTGTTACACCAAGATGGACCACGTTTTCGTAACTTATATGTGTATTCTAAGTCTCTGTACTTAATCAACCTAAATACTTGTTTTTAGAAAAAGTATTAGAGAAGGTTGCTGACATATCTTATAACAAATATAATCAGAACAGTGAAGTCCTAAGTCTACATAAAGCTTTACCTGAATCAATTATAATATTTGACGATGTTGCATGTGAAAATCAGAACAATATACGAGATTATTTCGCAATGGGTCGTCATAAAAACATTGACTATTTTTATATTAATCAAACATATACTAAAATTCCGAAACAATTAGTAAGAGACAATGCAAACCTTATTATATTGTTCAAACAAGACGATATTAATTTAAAACATGTTTACGATGAGCATGCCAGCTTAGACATGACTTGGTCTCAGTTTCGTGAAATGTGTTCAACTGTGTGGAGTAAGCCGTACAGTTATGCTGTCATTGGTAAGGATTGTGATCGAAACAAAGGCTGTTACAGAATGAAGTTCGATACATTCATAGTAGTAGATTAAATATATTTTTTATAAAGCTGCTGCATACGTTTCCTTGAATCAGTTTAATTTGAGAAGTCCAACAGAGTGGAATCTTGAACAATGGAGCGAAATCTGAAAGAACAAATTGTTAAATCTGCAACAGCTGTAAAAAGAAAGGAAGAACTGATAAAAGATTTTAAAAATACCAGTGACCTGGCTCTAGAAACTTTGTTTTAACCTATTGTGAACCCACTTAAAGAGTTGGGTAGTAAAACTGGAGATCAACGTCAAATAGACGATGAAATGGAGCAGCCACAATTAGTAAAAAGAACTAAGCACAGGGAAAGCGAAGCATCAAGTACTTCAAATGAAGATTTTCACTATTTTAAAAATATCAATGATGGTGAAACCTCCGATAATGATATATGTAAAACACTAAATAAAACTCTTACTACGTCTCCCCCTGAGGATAATGAAGTTAATGACAACTCCTTCAAATCTCTTCAGTCATCGCCAAGTATTACCAATGATTCTTTATCTTGGTCTTTATCATCTGAAGCTATGAAAGATGTACCTTATGGTGTTAGAAATGTGAATGGAAAACTTATGCTTGGCTATACCCGTATTAATGATGATAATCGAAATCTGAAAATTGGAAACCGTAGCTTGAAAAAGACTGACTTAGATTCTATAACAGAAGAAGACCTACAAAATTATAAACTGTTACTTATGGATACTAATGCGCATAAACGAAACTATGATCCATCTAAACAGATTAACAGTAACAAAGGGTTTAAATATATGCATATAATTAAACCACTGTTTAAGTTCTCTAGAAGTCACACAAGTAGTATGGAAAGTCTGCCACGAGGTGAAGGTGTTGATATTTTAAAAGCTGTTAAAAAGGATACCGATTTGGTTTACTGGAATGATCCAAACGAGTTAGTGGAAAGATTGAAGCTACTGTGTGCATCATGGGCAGCTGGTAATAATGGGGTACGAAATGAAGTTTATGCAATAATTGAAGAATTGTATGAAGCTGGTGTTATAAAAGAAATGAAATATATAAAGCTACCACCAGGAAAATTAAGCAGTATCATTGAGCTTCAGAAGCCGATAAGACGGCGATGAATATAGATAAATTTGGTCATCATATTCATAAGCGTTTACGTCAACCTGAATTCACTGATATCTTTACCGATGCATTATTACGAACAGACGCAGGTGAATTTGATTTAAAATCATCAAGGTTAAAAGGATTACAAATTCCTGAACAAGATAGTAAAGCTGTGAACAAAGAATATGTTGATAACTGTCAAAAATTAAAAGAAGAAATAAAAACAGTTCAGAGCAATTTAAAAAAATATAATATAATAATATAGTATATTATCTGAATCAAAACGAAAGCCTAAATATGTACAAACAGATCTAGGTAAAGAGTTTTATAACGATTCTTTCAATCAGTTAATGAAAAGTTACAAAATAAACCATTATTCCACCTACTCTGTCAAAAAAGCATCTATAGTAGAAAGAGTTATAAGAACCATTAAATCAAACCTTTACAAAAAATTTAGCCTATTCGGACGGTATCAATGGTTTCAAAGTAATTTGGATTTCGTTGTAAATCAATATAAAAACACTGTGCATCGCATTACTAAATTCAAGCCGATCAATGTAAATCATTCAAATGAAATTTTAGTACGATCTAACATTATTAAAACGCAACAACCAAAAATAAAAATCAGTCAAAAATCTAATTTCAGAGTAGGCGACTTTGTGCGTATAAGTAAATACAAAGGAGATTTCTATAAAGGCTATACCCCTAATTGGTCTACAGAAATATTTCGCATCGTAAAAATTAATAAAACCAATCCCACAACATACCAAATAGCAGATAAACAAAATCAAAATATTCTCGGGTCTTTTTACGGGTATGAACTATTAAAAACTAAGTTTCCAGACCTATACCTAATTGAAAAAGTTATCAGAAAAAAAGGAAACAAATTGTTTGTCAAATGGTTAGGATTAAGTGATAAAGAAAATAGTTGGGTAAACAAAAGCGAATTGGTTTAGATTTTTATATAAATAAAGTTTGATCACTGGTTTATCACACTTTATTAATATCAATGAAAGAAGGCAGTGGTATAATAAATAACTTAATAGATCGTTTACCGTTCGAGATACATTTACCTGGGTATCAATTTTGTGGTCCCGGTACAAAACTTCGAAAACGTATACTAAAAGGTGAACGCGGTATAAATCAATTGGACAAAGCTTGCATGCACCACGATATTGCCAATATTAATAAAGATTCAGAAACTCGACGTAAAGCAGACTTGGAACTTTTAAGCATGGCCAAAAGGAGATTGACTTCAAAAGATGCGAGCAAAGGAGAAAAACTTGCATCGTGGATAGTAAAAAATGCCATGAAAGCAAAAATTCGAGCAGGCAGTGGTATTCAATCATTTAAGAAGGGAATTAAGAAAATACACACTCAACTAAAAAAACTAAAATCCAAAGACCATACCTCTGCAATAAATTATGCTTATGCAGCGGCAAAAAAGCTATTCAATAACAAGAAAGGAATACGTTTACCACGTTTTAATCCTCTCCCTAAGTGTGGTGGATTTTTACCACTAATTCCTATATTTGCGGGATTGTCAGCATTAGGTTCGCTTGCCGGAGGTGCAGCGGGTATAGCCAAAGCCGTAAATGATTCTAAGGCGGCACAAAAGAGTCTTCAGGAATCTGAAAGACATAACAGAATGATGGAAGCAGTAGCTCTTGGAAAAGGATTTTATATCAAATCTTATAAAAAGGGAGCAGGTTTGTATTTGAACCCATCAAAAAACTAATTAAAAGGCTACCTAGACGTGCGCTTACTAATCTTGACATCTTAGAATATGCTAGTGATATTCCTCACTTCCGAGGTGTATACATGAGAGATACGTTACCATCAAAACCTAAAAAGATAGAATGCGGAATACTAAATTTGGATAGCAACAAAAATCCTGGCACGCATTGGGTAGCCTTTGTTAAGCATGTCAATTACGTAGAATATTATGATAGTTTTGGTAATTTGAAACCACCATTAGAATTTATAAAATATATGCATGCTTTACCTATAAACTATAATTATATGAGACATCAAGCCTTTGGTACCACAAACTGTGGTCATTTGTGTCTGAAATTTTTAAGAAATTATTGGAAAATGTATTTATATAATGAAAAGAAGAAATAAATGTGTTAGTATAAAAATGTCTTTCACTGCATCCATAACTGGAAGCGGAGCTACCTTGACAACAAATTATTCCCCAACTTTGGAACTTCAAGGAGACTATGAGTGCAGTATTTTATATTTTTCAACGTTTAACTCAATTTCCAATATAGATGAACGAAACAATAAGTTTTATTATGGTGAAAATGAAATAATCGAATTACCTGAAGGTTCTTATGAGCTTCAAGATATTTGTGATTATTTAAAAAGCAACATCAAGAACACTGTACTTAAACTTACTTGCAATAACAATACATTGAAAACACGTATTTTTTGTTCCAAAGATGTTCATTTTAACAAAGGGGGGTCATTGGGTAAAATTTTAGGTTTTGAAACGAAAACAATAAATGCTAATATAAGTACCGATTCAGATTATCCTGTAAACATTCTATCAACTACCATTGTGCGGGTCGAATGCGATATAGTTAGTGGTTCATTTGTTAACGGAAAATCAAGTCACATAATTTATGAATTTGTGCCAAACGTACCACCAGGTTATAGAATAATTGAAATTCCCAAAAATCTAATTTATTTTCCGGTTAACCAAAATTGTGTTAACGTCATTAATATAAGACTGCTGGATGCTGATAATAAAGAGATAAATTTACGAGGTGAAGAAGTGCAACTATATTTACATTTTAAGCAAAAATGATAAATTTTAATAAAAACCCGACCACATCGTGTTCACAAGTCATTTCTAAAAGGACATCTCCCAAGAGCGCACCACTTCATTTAAAAAAAAAGCTCACCAAAACTAACAAGGATTTCCTGAAGCTACTTGGTTTGATAAAATGAATATCTTAAATATATCTCAACAAACGTCATACGACAACAGCATCGAAAGTTTTGAGTATCACTCGTACAAACCATACGTAACAAGGTTTAACAAGAATGATGAAATAAGAATTCCAATCAATCAACAAGACCTGTACGTGCTTCCATCACTCAGCAGTTTGTATATCGAAGGGGAAGTGAATGTGTATGATAGCACTACTAAAGAAAGAGTATCTAATGTACATTTTATTAATAATCCAGCATTATTCCTATTTCAAGATATTCGATACGAATTGAACGGCATTGAAATAGATAAAATTAAAAATGCAGGTGTAACTACAACAATTAAGTCTTATCTATCCTTAAATGAAAACGAATCAAAATATGCTCGAGTTTGGGGATGGTCCACTGAAGGCATAAAAAATGCAGGTGGTGGAGCATTTTCTGTCTCTATTCCGTTAAACAAGATATTAGGGTTTGCAGAAGACTACGAAAAAATTATAATTAATTGTAAACACGAATTAGTGCTTTTAAGAAGCAATACGAATCTGAATGCAATTAAATTAAACTCAGGAGAAGTACTGGACGATATTAAAATAACTAAAATTATTTGGAGAGTGCCTCACGTTAAAGTGTCCGATCGTGAAAGAATAAATTTATTAAAGTTCTTAGAAAAAGATAGACCTATTCCATTAGCGTTTCGTAGTTGGGATCTCTATGAATATCCATTAATACCTAAAACACGAAAGCATACTTGGTCTATTAAAACTTCATCTCAAATAGAGAAACCACGATTTGTTGTAGTTGCCTTACAAACAAATCGAAAACATAACAGTCAATTGTCCATGGCCGAATTTGATCATTGTCACGTACGAGATGTAAGGGTATTCTTAAATTCATCATATTATCCATACGAAGGATTAAATGTCAGTTTTGCGGATGACAAATTTACCTTATTATACGAACAGTATGTGAGATTTCAACAGTCTTATCACGGACGTCGATCAGAGCCGTTGATGAGTTTGAAGGAATTCAGAGACATAGCTCCTTTATTTGTTATCGACTGTTCGCGACAACACGAAACTTTAAAAGGTTCGATCGATGTGAGAGTTGAAATCAAAACAGACCACGAAATACCAGATCAAACAGCTGCTTATTGCTTGATTTTAAACGATTGTATATTCGAATACAAACCTTTGAGTAATATTGTAAAGAAACTATCATGAACAGCCAAACAATTTTTGTAGATCTTCAAGGATTTAAAGATTGCAAAAATAATTTTATTGTAAAAGAACTAGCTATAGCTACCGAAGAACATACTCATGTATTTTTAATTAAACCTCCCTACCCGTTTACTGCACTAACTGAAAAAAAGGAAACATGTCTTTTGGGTTGAAAAGAATAGAGGTTATCGGTGGAGTGAAGAATATATTAATTACAGAGAATTTCGGAGAACTATTAAACCTTATTTAAATGACAGAAAAATTATAGTAAAGGGCGAGGAAAAGATAAAATGGATTCATGATTTATGCGGTCACAATAATATTACTGATATAAGTTATTTAGGTGTTCCTAATTTAGTCACTCTTTGTAATAATTATTGTAAAAATATGTTAGTTTATAATTGTTTTACACATAAGAAAATTTGTGCATTAAAAAATGTTTTGTGTATACGAAAATGGTGTGTAGATAATAAAGCAAATCTATAGTTTTTAAATAAACAATGTACCTACTGAAATATTTTGTTTTACTTATACCCTAACCTAAGTTTTCATAAGGTAACCTGTTTAAGGTAGGACGAAAATAAAAAAACCATATGTTTCACCACTTAATGTCTTTATTTGACACTGAAAAGACTATCTTACAATACATTTATATTTAACTACATATCGAAAAAATACAATGATACATAACTATAAATATTCATTACATAGAGTTTTCGAGATTTTTCTTATTAATGTCTCTGTCATGTCGGAAATTTCATCCACTGGTTCGGTGACGACGTATTGCGCACTGAGCAGCACGTCCGTGTCTTCTTCGTTTTGGTTAGCTTCCCGTATCATCGAACAAGAAGGTTCGCTCGTGAGGTCGATTATTCGTAATTGTATCAATTTTAAGCCTTTACCTCGTTCTTTGTTGATGACGTAGGATTTAACACATCTTGTCTTCTTTTTTACTGGTTCAGTCTTTTTCCTCAGCTTTTTCTCCCGAAACCTTTGAGTTGTTTGAGGTTTTTCAATTTGGTTCTTGTTCAGTATATCCTGACAAGCCTGTGTTAATCCTTCGCATGGATCATAGTTGAACTGTGATAACATAATAGACGTGTCATCGGAGTTCTCCAACGGGTCTTGAGCACACTGAGATAAAATTATATCAGAACGGTCTGTCATTATCTGTGAAATAAAATACATCATGTTAAAATACGAATTAATTTTGTAGAAGTAGAGATTCTGTTAATGCGAATGAAAATATAATAAAAAATATTGAAACTTACCAAGTAATTATTCACGTTATGTGTATCTCTAGACAAAGCTGTTTGAATAATGAGTCAAATGCAAGGGTTTACTAGGTAAAGAAAGTTTTGAGAGTGCATTAATTGTAGTGTCAGCAAATAAGCATGTGCGTGTTTCATGCAATTTAATAAATAAACATCCTCGCCTAAATTTATAGAATCATCAAATTATGTGACCTGAAATCTAAATAGGTATCACCTACCTACACGTGCGCAAATGTTACGAAACTATTAATGTATGTTTTCACAGTTGTGTAAAATGGAACAACAAATCATTTGTAGTTTAAAATTTATTTAATACTTATTTCACAAATACATTTTATATATAAAATTTTCCTAATCTAAACATAAGAACTAATTATTTCAACCCAGACTATTTAATATCATCAAATTATGATACAAGACTAAGACATTCAATTATCAAAAAAGAATATAACACGTTATTATAATAAAGGTCAGAACTTAAATTATCAACACATTAAAAGAAGCTGGATTTATGTCCCCAAGCTAATGTACTTATATTATTTTTTAATATGATACGTTTGTCATCGTTAGATGATAAAGCTACTTTATTTACCGATTGAGTAAATATTTTATGCTTCAACGATTTAAATACTACATTTGTTTTTTTAATAATTTTGTTGTGCAATAGAACATTATTGTAATCTTTAAAAAGTAACTGTTTAACAGCTGGTTTTTTTACTCCTTTGGCTTTTTTATTTCTTTATTTTCAGTTTTTATACAGTATAATTTTGATCTTAAACCAACAAATTCCGTTATGAGTTTTCCACCTAGTTCGTCTTTAAACAAACCAGGAACCTTTTTATTTTGTCGTTTAATGTTATACAAATTATTTTCATCGTAATTGGTTGTGTCAAAGTAAGATTCAAATTGACGTTTCAAATCTCTATAAACGTCCTTGGTGTGTATGGAGTACAAAAAGCTATCCGTATCTGTGTGACAAAGTTTTAAATTGTCACCGTAGAATGGTTTCATAATGGAATAATGAAATTTATACATATGGCTTTTAGAAATTTCTAAAACCGTGAATCCTATATAAATTGGTTTATCCAGTAATATCGACTCTGGTTTCATTTGCACTGCAACAAAATTCTCAGAAAACACAGTTGAGCTGTGATAATTGGGTCTTGCTATTAATTGCTGAGCAGTGTACTGTTTTTTTGTTTTATTTCTAGTATCAGCCCATTGATTTACTAATTTTACATCAAGTCGTTTTTCCGGATCTTCTAATGTTTTGCCGAAAATGCTATTATTCAAAAGTTTGAAAAAATCTTGTTCAAATGCAGACGTTGCCTTTTGTCGCAAGTCGGTATTAAGATCAATGTATTGCTTTAGATATGGGCTTTGTTTGAATTTTATTACTCTGTGGATTTTCTTTAGTTTCAAACCATAAGTAAGGCATGCTTTTAAATGTACATAGTGAATAACATAGTTAAATTTATCGTATAAATTTGGTATTAACGATGTTTTAGAGCCTGGTGGAGTAAATTTTTGCGGACAAAAAGGGAGTTCATTGTGTAAATCATGCAACTGTTCCGGGTATTCTAAATCTATTTCTAAAATATAGCCCTCTTCAGCATCGTCAGGCGTGTTTATAATTTCGTCAGCATTAAATTCTGACGCATTTAACAAGCGAAAATCAGAATAAGGTAAATATGAGCACATTGCATATCCGTATAAATTGTTGCAGTCTATATAAAATAAGTAATTATCTGGAGAAGATGGATCGTAATCAGACAAGTATTTATTATTTGCCTTTGCATATCTAGTGGAAACTTGACAAACACCACCGCGGATACCCTTTTGGATTAACCTAATTATTTCCAAGTCTTCAATTAGTTCAAGTTTTACTTTGGTCAAAAGAAGCATAGCATCGAAGCTTAAACTCGGAGCCGTAAGATTAAACGAAGGATCTAAATTATAATTCGTTTTACAAGTATACCGAAATTTTTCAAATACATCAGCCAGTAAAAGGACGTCTGATTTTAAATATAACTTCGTATAATCTCCTAGATTTTTTAAATTAAATGTTTTCCAAACGCACTCGGCATGTTTATAGTCAGATTCTGAAATAGTACACTCATTCAAACTACTGTAAAAACATTGGCGCGGAGGTAATTGTTTTTCTTTATACGATTCCCAGCTAGTCATGTATTCATAAGGGTATACCCCTTTGCGTCTTAATAACTCAAACTGATATTTTTCAGAAAAAAAAAGGATAAATGTGTAAAATCCTGTGTATTTAAATTAGAAACCAGTTTTTCAAGGCTTGTCCCTAAAAATTTAAACGAGTCAACGAAGCGAACTGCCATGTAATTATTATCATCTGTTGTAAAAAACTTAGTAAACGATATATGATTTTCTTTATTTTTGGCTATAACCTTTATTGGTCCCGATATTTCTCCCAATTGCCTTATAAATAGATGACTATCGTAGCCGGATAAGTTATGAAAAAATACAGGTACGAATTGTGGTAAGCGATATTTGAGATTACAGTAAGAATGTGCGGGACCGCGGTACCTGCCGGTTAAGTGACAGTGGTCCCTTACTCTATCGTCAAATAACAACTGATTGCAAAGGTAACATTGCTTCGATCTAGAAAATGATTGTGATTCTTGTACCGTAAACTTTTTCATTGGTATTTTGTTTTTATATAGTTTTAATATTTCAGATATGTCTTTCTTAAGATTCTCAATAAATATTTCAACACAATTTTGTCCAAGATAAAAAACGTACCGATTCAACGAACTGTCATATGAACAAACTACGTAATATGCAAATGCAGCCGAAACATGTTTCTGGAAGACGTTCGTAAAATTTGAAGTCGGTCCGTCTGGACTTGGTTGTAATAACGATTCGAAATCCGCGTAAATAACGAACGGCATGTCTTGCATTTTTTCATAGTTTTTAAACTGTATAAGTGTTCCGGGTTTTGGTAAAACAGTAGCAACGCCACCGCATATATGAGTATTTAATTTTATTTCGTTTTTAAAGAATACCATACAATCATCACAAAAAAATATTTTTCTGTGGTTTTTTTGTTATTTGTGACCTGAACAAACGACTTAAATTTTTTATCCAGCAATAATGCGTTAGATTTCCCTTTTCTAAAAATAATAAATTTATATGGTTCTTTTTCTTGTTTTGAGTGCGGTATAATGGACCAACAATATTAGTGTTGTTTTTAATTCCATAAATATTAACACTTATACTGGGATTATTCTTTTCAAAGGTTTTTATATCTGAAAAATTTACAGTGTTAAATAAAAGATTTTATTTCTCTTTTCTTAACTAAAATTTATTATTTACTTAAGCCAATAAAAAAAAGGGTTACAGTGGTGGGTTGAATTTAGTATTTAAGATGCTACAGAAAAAAAAGTTACGAGCCAGCCAGTCAGCGGTCGGGAAATGTGGGTATTTTGGAATAAGTTTTAAACCTACGGGGTTGAGCGAGTATCGATTTGGTTGAGCTTATTTGGTTAATTAATAGTGGGCGCCATACCCTTAAGGTGGGTACCGCGGACCGCGGTACCTGCCGGTTAAGTGACAGTGGTCCCTTACTCTATCGTCAAATAACAACTGATTGCAAAGGTAACATTGCTTCGATCTAGAAAATGATTGTGATTCTTCTACCGTAAACTTTTTCATTGGTATTTTGTTTTTATATAGTTTTAATATTTCAGATATGTCTTTCTTAAGATTCTCAATAAATATTTCAACACAATTTTGTCCAAGATAAAAAACGTACCGATTCAACGAACTGTCATATGAACAAACTACGTAATATGCAAATGCAGCCGAAACATGTTTCTGGAAGACGTTCGTAAAATTTGAAGTCGGTCCGTCTGGACTTGGTTGTAATAACGATTCGAAATCCGCGTAAATAACGAACGGCATGTCTTGCATTTTTTCATAGTTTTTAAACTGTATAAGTGTTCCGGGTTTTGGTAAAACAGTAGCAACGCCAC
Organism: Anania fuscalis; assembly: GCA_950371115.1. Classification (NCBI taxonomy): domain Eukaryota; kingdom Metazoa; phylum Arthropoda; class Insecta; order Lepidoptera; family Crambidae; genus Anania; species Anania fuscalis. The sequence goes on along the minus strand of OX493326.1, from coordinate 21,254,052 downwards.
CGCATATATGAGTATTTAATTTTATTTCGTTTTTAAAGAATACCATACAATCATCACAAAAAAATATTTTTCTGTGGTTTTTTTGTTATTTGTGACCTGAACAAACGACTTAAATTTTTTATCCAGCAATAATGCGTTAGATTTCCCTTTTCTAAAAATAATAAATTTATATGGTTCTTTTTCTTGTTTTGAGTGCGGTATAATGGACCAACAATATTAGTGTTGTTTTTAATTCCATAAATATTAACACTTATACTGGGATTATTCTTTTCAAAGGTTTTTATATCTGAAAAATTTACAGTGTTAAATAAAAGATTTTATTTCTCTTTTCTTAACTAAAATTTATTATTTACTTAAGCCAATAAAAAAAAGGGTTACAGTGGTGGGTTGAATTTAGTATTTAAGATGCTACAGAAAAAAAAGTTACGAGCCAGCCAGTCAGCGGTCGGGAAATGTGGGTATTTTGGAATAAGTTTTAAACCTACGGGGTTGAGCGAGTATCGATTTGGTTGAGCTTATTTGGTTAATTAATAGTGGGCGCCATACCCTTAAGGTGGGTAAACCCTATAATAAAAATAAGTTTCTTTCCTGAGGTTGACTCGGCACACCTTCCCGTCTCGTTCTATGACCCAGGGAGGCAGGCCTTCCCCAGCTGCGTGTAGTCCGCAGGAGTGGGGGTCGAGTTCCCAATACAAAAAAACCCTTAAAACGGGGTTAAAAGCAGCTCGCGTTGGCACAAGCGTCGTTCCAAACTGTATCCCGCTGTGTCACTCGCAAAAGCTGGTACAATATGTATTTTAAAGAAGTCGAGGGTGAAGCTCCTCAAGGAGAAAACCGTCTGCAAACAGCTTTGAAAATTAACAGGGCTAGCAGGCGATCCACCTCGGCGCACAACCACTTTGAACTTCTTGTCTTGACGGCAGACAGGCAACCAAAAAAAACTTTCCCGGCTCCGCGCCGGTATTTATTGCAAGGCGATGGAAGCTTCTGGAACCATTACGTAGTTCCTGCTTCATCTCATCAGCCTTAAACTACCCTTTTTCAGATTTTAAAAATTCACTTCCTGAACACAAGACACTTGACAGTCACTTTATTTTTTTAATTTTAAAGACTAGTCGAACGCATAGCGTATTATAATCCAATTGCTATGGAACGATCAAATGACTAATCAAAAGTGACAACATTGAACTCTCAGAATGACAGTTGTAAATAAAAATATAAGTTAGTTGCCTATGCGCAACTTTCGCAAGATAAAAAAAAACAAACTGTCACTGAGGTTGTGTTATGTTTCAGTTTTATTTCCAGACTTTAGCAAAATACAACAATTAAGTAAACAGAGTTAATAAATGAATGTAACAAGGGATGCCAGTGAAAAATGTGCTGCAAATTGACCAGTCAACAGGCAAATAAGCTTCCATGAGTGGTTCCAAAATTACTACGTAAAAACAGGAAACGACATGTTTTTTGTATTGAGAAAGTTCTCAAAATGAGGATATGAAGAAGTACGGTGAGCATTGCTCTTAGCAGGAAACAATGCAGCCATTATGCTCCACAAAAAACAAAATTTATCACTATTTTGAACGTTAATGCAAGCTCGTTTAAGTTTTAAAGCTTTTGGCAAATCTATAAATTTTGATGCTTTTAAAGGATTATATTTATTAATGTTAATTTCTAAGTACGAATTACGAAGAAAAGACCAACCGCTGTCTCTTTCTTGCATTTCGTCAATTTTAGTTGAAATAATAGCTATTGCTTGAGGGAATATTTCGTCAAACACGTAGTTCTTATGTATGATAAAGTTCTCTGTAGCAAATGATTTTAGCTCAGATTTGTTAGAGTCATTAGTTCTAAGAGAAAATTCTGCAAATAATTCGAAGTTGACTTTAAGGCTGTTAAATGCTAGTTGTCGCGCTTGTATAAGTTGGCGCACGCGCGCACGCATGCTGCGCATGAACTCGGCTGGCGTCTGTACTTGTTCATCCCTAATGCGCAATCGATATGTAGCTATTTGACTACGGAAAGCACTACTTATTTTATCTATGCCGTCTCCTAATTCTATTGCTGAATTATTTTTATGTGTATTACTTTTAAGATGAGCTGAGAAACTATTACTTTTAACTGATAAATCGCACACTGTGCAATATATCGTTCTTTTCGACATTATAAAAAAGTTAAAATTGATCTACCTACCTACTATGAATGAAATTAAATAGACTGGGTGAAAACTAAGATATATAAAAGTATTTCACTATTTTATTTTATTACCTTAAATAACTAATTACAAATTATCGCGGACTATTTTTTTTTATCGGGGAAAAATGTACCGTCCTCTTCAAATGCCTCTCGCGCTTGCTTGATGAATTGCCGCAGTAGGTCGAGATGTTCGGTGTCCGAATTGGTCTGATACTTAAGCGATAGGACCGCTTTCTCCCAACGATCTTTCGGCTCCACAGCTCTTATTTCGTTCGCGTTGTAGAGGCACAACTCCACGAAGAGATCACCAGGTAGAGTGGCAGTGCGGCGCAGGATCCCGTCAGCCACTCGACGCGTCAGCACAGACTGCAGGCGCGTGGGCGGCGTGCGCGCGCGACTGCTCTCGATGTCCGCGTCGTCGTCCAAGTCCAGCTTCCACCCTGAGGTTCGAGTTCGTTTTTCGCCACTCGAGCTCTCTGCTGACTTGCGTTTGGTAGATGAGGACTTTTTCACGGATGATTTAGTTCTGAAAAAAAAACATTTGGAATTAAATATTTTGAGCAGTTTTAGTAATTTTAGTTGGAATAAGAGATTAAATGAAAAAACATCATTCTGCGAACATAAACTCGTAAATTATAAAACTCCAACCGGAATACAATAGCAGAAATTCTGAGTACGAGTAAGTTTATCGTTGTTCGCATAAATTTATAAATATTTGTTTTAAAACAGAAGTGACTTCCGCGCATTTAAAATAGATAGGTACGAGTACATTACAACGCAAAGTAAATACCTCAATCGACATAAAAGTGATAAAAAAACTTACGGTTTATTAACTGATTCGTCTTCAGACTCGTAGACTAAATTTTTGACTGCTTTTCGATGTCTCGGTTTCAACCTGCCAACAAACAATCAAATTAGTTTAAAACGGTAGACATTTTTACTTGTTTCAAACAAAACTAAATCGATTTATTACTGGAATGTTACTTTGTGTATGAAATCTCACTTTTCACACTAAATATTATTACTTAAACAGTTTCAATTGTTTTAGTTCGAACGAGTGATAAAAAAAATATTACTTCAAACATAAACTGTTAAAATGATAAAACTCCTACCGGAGTACAAAAGCAGAATTTCTAAGTATGTCTGTGCTCGCATATATTGTTTCAAAACAGAAGTGACTCCCGCGCATTTAAAGTAGATAGGTACATTAAAACCCCAAGTAGGTAAATAATACCTCAATCGACATAAAAATAAATAAAAACTTACGGTTTATTTACTGATCATTCGTCTTCAGACTCGTAGACAATTTTTTTTGCTGCTTTTCGAGGTCTCTGGTTCGACCTATCAACAAATAATTAAATTAGTTTGGTAATCATTTTACTTGTTTCAAACAAAACTAAATCGATATTATTACTGGAATGTTACTTTGTATATGAAATCTCACCTTTTACAAGATTTTTCCTCTTCAGAATCTATGTCTTCGCGTTTATTTCCGTACCGCTTCGCAGCTGCTTTTGTATCGCAATAATACTCAATGTCCGACCTGTAATATAAACAGATAATAGTTATAAGACGAACTTATTATGATGTAGGTAGGTACTACATGTATTCAACATACAATAACGTTTAACAGGTGACAAAAATAACAAAGGTAGGCACTGTAAAGTTTCATATACCTATGCATGAAACTAGTCTCTAATTCTCATAAAATATCGGTACAACAAAAAAGTGAAAAAAAACTTACGAACATTATTTCGTTGCTGTAGATTGTTCCTGAAGCTGAAGAATACCTTGAAGGTTGGTGAGCACTATTGGGCAGTACTGAAGAATTTAAATTGTATCGATTTAGACCTCTTAATTTATCCAAAAATAATGCAAGATCAGCAATAGAGGTAGTCAACATTTTTTCCTTTTGTACCGATTAGTAAACGAGTAAAATATAACGCATAGTTACAAAATTAACCTCCAAAAATAGGGTTCACGATCACTGGCCTAATATTTTGTCGAATCAGCGATTACAAAATGTTCCACATTAAAATTTGTGAAAAACAAAAGTTTCGATTTACCACAGACGTCCGCATAATTGCTGTACAGTCAACGTAAAAATTATATGATGTTTTTTTTTTCTTTTCATATTATGATATTTCTGGACATCCAGTGAAAAGTGATATAAGTCGAAAATGGCGATTTTTGGGAAATCGCGTTTAAAGTTTCAAAAAATTCCTGCTCTGGTTCTGGTAATGATTTTTAGTATGTGATTTTTAATTTTTCAAAATAGTGCTACAAAGTATATGTGTATATGGTATTGTCAATTTTGTATGCTTTTACGTAGCATATATTTACAAAAATATTCAGTTACATCAATATACACCATAATTTTTTGTACCACATTGTGTGTATATTGATATAATTGTAAGTTGTATCATTTTACACAATAAGTTGGTAGTGGTGACTAATGTTATTATATTTTACAAATTGACTTATAAAACTTTATCTTTCCATTATTTCAAAAAGCTGTATAAATAAAATCAGTAAGTGAACTTTGCACTTTTTTATGCGAGGGCTTATTATGGAATAATCCTATTTTATTTTTAATTAAATATACACCAAATATACGTACATATTTTATGTGTAAAATAATATAACATACGTGTTAAGTGATACAAGTAGCTTGAAATAATGTGTATATTGATTCTATGGAATAATCATTTATTGCCAGCTTTTAATTTAATTATGACCTTCTTTTCTTAATTATTATATAAAAACTATCTTATATTGAATTGTAGAAAATTATTTTATTTTTAGGTAAGCGACATCAAAATTGGTTAAGCCGTTTTAATGATTTAGCCACGGCAACAACCTCCATGCAGTTAAATAAAAAATATATACGTTGTAACTTTATGTACTAATTTAACATAACACGCTTCTAGTATTTTGCCTTTTGATTGAAGTGGACCCATAGATTTATAAATAAACTACAAATGAAACACAATTTAATCATATATTTTTTATTTCAGAGTATAATGAGATCCTTTACTTAAACAGATAATTATAGAGATCAATGTAGGACTTAATAAATCAACTGTAACTGTGACAGCCTTACTACAAAAAACTGTCTGATTAACTGTTGATCCATGTACTTCAAATTGATATGATACCCATATCTTAAAGAGAAGGTACGAACGCAGTCCAGCTTTTTTCTGTAGCAAAGCCTAATTAGTAAATTATTACAAATTATTTATTTAAGAATTGTACAAATTGTACCGAATTGGGTAACATTTACGTAAAGTTTTATTTATTATATTATTTAAAAAAAAAACCAGAAAAATACAACTTGGTTTTTTTCTCCATAACCGAACAATATTCTCGTTATTGTAATTGTATTAAAGTACCTATTATTCAAGCAGTCAAATAAGAAATAATTTGAGACAGTTTTTAACAATTAATCAACCAAAAATAAACATATCTCTTATTTCAACTAAATTACTTACTCGTAAAAAAAAACAGAAAAGTAAAACTTAACAAAAACAAACATGGTTTTCTACTCCATAATCGAACAATATTCTCGTTATTGTGATTGTATTAAAGTGCCTAATATTCAAGCAGTCAAATAAGAAATAATTAGAGCCAGTTTTTAACCATTAATCAACAAAAATTAAACATATCTCTTATGTTCACTATACTACTTACTCGTATATATGGACTGTTGAATAATAATAAACATTTTAAAACTAATCAGTCTTCACAGCTGAGACCCTGTTATGAAGTTTTACATTCTCAAAATAAATACAACAGATTGGTTACATTTCACCTTACATCATCTTCCGACGCTGTAACATCTGGTAGCACATCTCGTAAATCATTCTTAGTTACTAATTGATGATAAAAATCATGCACACTGGGGTCAATATATTCCAAGAGCGATATTAAATCTCTTTTTTTTTGAACCGAAATAGGGACTGGTCCATCATAACATTTTTCAACTGCGTTCAAGGAAACTAGTTCATAATCTTTATTCCTTTTAGAATAGGACATGAAAAGATATTCCTCTTGTTTGAAATTCTCTTTGTAACCAAACTCTGGGAACTGATGTTTGCTAAACTTCATGACGCGCACATCAGTCCACACAAATTTATTGCCAGTGGCATTGATTTTTTTTATTAGCAAATGTTGCTTCGAGAATTTCGCAAAATCATAAAAATCATTTTCTGACATTTCAATAACAGAAAATTTATTGTTTCGTTTGGAAGCCGATCTAACCAGTTGACACCAATCACGAGGATGATGGATATTCATCGATGTTCTTTTTTTGGCTCTTTCTATCAAAGCGTGGTCACTATCCACTTCCATGTGCGTATGCCCCGGTATGAGAAATTTATGCTGGATAGTTATAAGTTGCTCAGATTCTTTAACAGCCAGCATTAATGCGGTTGCTACAATTGAATTTTTGTTTTGGCCGCTGCAAGAATCTGAATACATGATCAGGTGTTTTGCTGTTGGATAAAGTAGAGGCAACCTAGTCATAATAAAATCGTAGAGACACGATGCTATCTGGTTGGCACCTCTACCACCACTTGATTCTGGCCACATATAACAATAAGCGTTGTTTGTAAGAAAATCATGAATAGTAAGATTAAAGACCCACAATTGCCGCTTATAAAAAGCTGACTGGGTATTTAGCATCGGAGTGGGCAGGCATTGCTGAAGGTCAAAAGCTACCACACATATTTCATTATCAGTCTTAGCTATTGCTTTATCGTTTCGTTTTTCTTCGTAGGCCATCTCACAGATTTCTAGGTGTTGTACAAGCTGCCTATTTATTCTATTGTGTTCATCAGGGTCGGTTATATATTTCAGTTTAGTGTTTAAAATGTTGCATTTGTTACAGGAATCTATTGTTGGTTTCTTAAAAGACAAATTCAGATCTTTGAAAACTTTGTTATAAATAGTTTTACACACTGGATTATCGTTTTCAACAGCATACATGCTATACATAGTGTCTAGACAAAGATCAGGGCTAAGATATTTTTTTGATGACTTAGCTCTGGAATAATGACTTTCATAGGCCGGGAATTGAAGAATATGTTTTTCAACGTCTTTTAATCTATCGTTTGATATTTTTTTATAACTAGCAGCGCGTCCTCTCTCGCTTTTTGGTAATTTACCGTATTTTTGAATTTTTTCATTGATTGTTTGTAGAAAACGGTTACTTTCTCCAAGAGTTTTAAGAAAACAACCCTTGCATATCTTAAATTCTTCCGCGTAATAAATCAGTTTGTAAGTATTACTAAATTGTCTATGACGCTTAGAATGCTCTTTATTAGTATTCTGTTTTTTGTATTTTAATGAGTTTTTCAACGTACCTTGCTCTCTCGTCGTAAGATCCTAAGTTCCAGTATTCAAGAAAAACATATTCTCTTACCTCATCTGTAATGCGATTATTACATTTCATCCTACAATCCTTAAGAGGTGCTAAGTTCCTGTCAGGTTTCATTTTTCCCAATTTAGTCACATAGCATTTACCAGCGTTTCTGAGGGCTAACCTGGCTTTTCGTTCTTCTCTTCTTTCCTTGAGGGGTTTCCGTACTTTACGTTTCCTTTTTTGTTCTATTTCTGATTGTTCTGTAATTGGTGTTGTTGATTCTTTATTTTCCTTTTTTTCTCCTTCTTCTTTTTTCTCTTCTGTTATCTGTGCATTTTCAGTAATCGCGTCTTTGGGATGATTTTCACTTACATCTATGTTAATATTTGGTATTTCTGGTTCTTTTACTTGCAAAATCGTATCATCAACTTTTTCTTCTGAAAACTGACTATTATTATTTGGAATTTGAGCATCTTGCAATAGCAAATTCACAGACTCGTCACTTGCACTCTCAGCTGCATTACAATCGCTATCCTCCTTTTCATTGCAAGAATCAGAACTTTCAGATATATGTTTTTTATTCAAGTGTGCTATTTTTCGAGTTTTTTTCGGGCAATAGCTATCAGAACTTGAATCAGAATTACTGTTAGGAATGTAATCATCACTACTTCCAGGGCTAAAATCAACGCAACTTGCTTCATCGTTGCTAATACATTCCTCAATTACATCAGGAGTGACATTTTGCTGAAAACATTGCTCTTCATTAATTTTGTCTGAACTACATGCAACAAGCGTTATTTCTGTTTCCTTTTGATGTTCTTCCGTGTCTTTTACTTCACTACTTGAAAGTCTTTTATTATTTTTTTTGCGATTTGCCACGCCCTCCATTAGTTTGTCCAACCGTGCCTTTGTCGCCAACTGCAAAAATATGAACGACTCAATTACTATTTCAAAACACAAATAATAAGTCATTATAGTAACGATGCCTATGCTAAACACCAACCCACCAAAAAACTTATTTAAATAAACTTAAGTAAGTACACTCAAGTCACTCAATCAGTGCCACACGATCAATTTCAACACGTACAACATGCTTTAGCTCAGACTATAACAAAAAATTAACAGAATGAAAGAGTTTAAAAACGTCCATCGTGTCGTGATTATATTTTTATTTATTTATCTCGTAATACTGAAGTTTACAAAAAACCATGTAAGTATTTTAATCCGTCGTAAGCATCCCGAAGCTTATCAAACATCAGTTCCCATGATTTGAACCAAAAACCAACTAAGTATCTGTTTAGAAGCAATATAAGAAGCCAGTACTTACATATTTAAAATATTACAACAAAAAAAATGTTTACGAAACCTGACGGGTTTCGGGAATCAGGTTGTTCGATAATTGTAGGACGAAAGACTAGATGTTTTATTACATTACACACGAGATATGAAACAATACATCTTTATAAAACTATTAACGTAGATAGTTTAGGTATACAAGCCCTCTTATGTGACACTAGTATTGGTAAAAAACAATTTTGGCAAAGGATCTCACATAGGACTTTAAAAGTCCGCCACAGCAAATAAAAATTTTATTATTAGTTCAAGTAAAAAAATAATATTACCAGCAGCTAATAAACAGCAGCGACCTACTGTTTAACCCAGTGCAACTCTTACCCTAAATAAATACAAATGCAAAAAACATATAGCTATTAAAATACATTTAAAAATACTATTATTTACAAATTTAAACACTTAAATAAGTACTTTCTTATCGTACCTACTTTATAATCATATCAGCCATATGACAACCACTGCTGGGTTTATGCATCCGCTAATGACCTTCGGGACTCGACGATCGGTCTTATGTACTTCCTACCTACTATACCACAAGCACACATATTATACAAAATCTAAATAAAAACCTTACACGAGTTAGCTGAAACTTGAAAGTATTCATTAGAATCAGGTGTTTTCGTTGCGAACATGTAATTATAAGTATATGATGAGTAGGTACGCCTATTGTAATAATAACCAAAGCATGTTGTAGGTCCCCTTGTTTGTGGGATGTGGCACTTGGAGCGGCGTTGTGAAAAATAATAAACTCCGGTTAACATCAACTTTATTGAAATATAAAATCGGTTAAAATTATGTCAAACTTTAATAAAACAAGCATCACAAATAATCACAATAATCACAACGCACGTGTAAATGACTTAAAATAATTTGTTGTTTCCACACTAAATAATAATAATAAATATTGGACAACATCACATACATTGCTCTGATCCCAAAGTAAGTAGCTAAAGCACTTGTGTTATGGAAATCAGAAACAGCGACAGTTACTACAACACCCAGACCCGAGAAAATAAAGAAAAGATGATATCTATATTGACCCGACCGGGAATCAAACCCAGACCCTCGGAGATGGCGTCACTTTGAAAATCGGCGCTCTCCACTACGGAGGTCGTCAAAATAAGTGTAAAGTGATACAACTTGCAAAATTTCCCATAATAACGGTCAACAAATTACATAAAATATGTGTAACCTGATACAACTTCTAACTTATCTCAAATTAATGTTACTTAATTGCGTAAAATTGGTGTAAACTGATACAACTTACGTTACGCTTCATGGTGGCTGCTGTGCGCGCGCGCCTGCTGCGGACTGAGCGACTGTTGACTGTGCAAACACTCACCCAATGTTTGTTCTCACTCACACGCTTACTTGACAATGATTTACCTACTCGCTCTTACATTCCGGGGGAAGCCGGGACGTGGAGGCGGGAGGCAATGAATATCATTTTACACGAATAAACGCACACAAAATATTTACAAAATACTATAGTCTTTTGGTATAACTCTATTAGTTCAGTATACACCTTTGAGAAGTTTACGTGCTCAATGATATAACTGTAGTTATATCACTATAAACAAAAAAACTAAATTCGGTTTAAGTTTTTAAACTATACAAGTCAAGTTATATTTGTTTTCACTGATGAATTATTAGAACTCTATTATTGTGTATAATGATATATCTTAAGATGTATCAGTATTCACAAATTTCAAATGGAAATTGAGAATAGTGTATAATGGGGTAACTTGAGTTAGATTATTATACACCAATTAAAACTGCATTTTCTTTCGGTTCACAATACTATAACTACACATGTATTATTATACACGTTTCTACTTGTGAATTTGTCAAAAAAGGGCCTACTTATATTAGTAGGCACAAATGCTATTTTCGTCATTTATGAACTTATAGACACGTGAATTAGACAGAAAAATAGCTGTTTCTTTATTCTTCGGTAAAGTTTAATAAAATCGAAAGTGATATAACTCGACTTATATCACTTTTCACTGGATGTCCAGATTTTTCTCGTTACCTACATAATGTATATTATTTCTTAAACATTCTATGTAAAGGTACATGCGATCATTTTAACCGATTGCGTGAGGAGCTATGATTTTAATATTTTTTTTGCATTATTTCATGTTGTTCATTGGTTGTTCAAAGAAACGATAACGTTTAACATTATTCTTACAATATCATAAAACAAAGTCCTCCGCCGCGCTCGTATATTCGCGTTAAACCCAAAAACTACACTATAGGTTTTCATCTTATGTTAACCAATAGATAATAGATAGATAGATTCATGAGGAAGGTTAAGATAAACATACCTCTGATGCTGCCGGGTGGGTATCTAATGATTTTATATTATAGAGTCAATCATTAAAATGTTTGCTCTTTAGCAAAATTAAAGTATAGTGTTTCAACATTTGTTAAGTAATTTTTACTACTGACGTTACTTACATGCTCAAAACTGTGGTTTCAGCAGTAACATTATACTAGCATTACAACTTATAAGATTAGGGTTCCTAAACATTTCAAACTATTTTACCGCCTTAGTTAAATTGCAGAGAGAGTATTTTAAAACATTATTATACACTTGAATTAATTATTTAAACATTTAGTTCGATTCCCGGTCGGGACAATGTGGTAAACGAACTGTTTTATATTGTCTCGGGTCAGGGTGTTATGGTACCATCGTTGTTTCTGATTTCTGTAACACAAGTGAATTCGGTACTCACCACAGGATCAGAGCAATGTATGTGCAACACCACATATTCCACATTTATTTTTATTTTATCCGTCGATAAAAATTACTACATTACCTATGTTATGTAAGGTGACGCAAAAAACTTAACATAAATAAATGTATATCTTTGGTCTTATATAAAATATATTTGAGATGAGAAGCTCTCCTTTTTAGTTGGTTAAAAATCAAGATCTTATAGTAAATTATAGTAATAGACAATATTTTCATGAAATACTCCTTTTTAAGTATGATGCGATTTATAATTACAAAAACATGTTAATATAATAGTTCAGATAGTAAATCGTGAGGTTGGTAACGATTAATTCTAATTATGCTTACATACGGAACCTTTTTTGTAAATACTGTAACTTAAATTGACTATTGTATGACCTGATTCGCTACTCGAGTGCTACTACTGCCGTGTAAAGGTTTGATTTTAGGTGCTAACATTTACGAGTAGTTAACTATTAAGACGAACAGTTCACCTTGATTACTTTTCTAAGCGAAGTAAAGATTTATTGGTACGACCAAAAGGGGCTAGAGTCGCTGTGCGATTCTAGGTGCCAATAAAGTTTTGAAAATAATTTAAAAGTGTTTATTGGTACGACCAAACGGGCTAGAGCCACTGTGCGGTTCTAGGTGCCAGTAAAATTTTGAAAATAATTATAAAGTAGGTATTTATTGGTACGACCAAACGGGCTAGAGTCGCTGTGCGATTCTAGGTGCCAATAAAGTTTTGAAAATAATTTAAAAGTATTTATTGGTACGACCAAACGGGCTAGAGCCACTGTGCGGTTCTAGGTGCCAGTAAAATGTTGAAAATAATTATAAAGTAGGTATTTATTGGTACGACCAAACGAGCTAGAGTCGCTGTGCGATTCTAGGTGCCAATAAAAATTTGAAAATAATTTAAAAGTGTTTATTGGTACGACCAAACGGGCTAGAGCCACTGTGCGGTTCTAGGTGCCAGTAAAATTTTAAAAATAATTATAAAGTAGGTATTTATTGGTATGACCAAACGGGCTAGAGTCGCTGTGCGATTCTAGGTGCCACTAAATTCTTGAAACAATTAGAAAGTTCATCATAGTGGGCTTAGTAAATCTGAAAGTTGTCAAGTGTTAGTACGATCAATCGGGCTAAAATTATTACCTTGAGCAAACGGCCGCTGGCATAAAGAGCATTGGTGTTATTTTAGTGTTTAAGTGTACGTTGCGTGGTGACTAGACTCAAAGGATTGGTTTAAGGTATCTACCTATAGTGGAATGTAGAAATATCATAACTGCATAACCAAAGGGGGCGTTAAATTCACTTTGGAGTCATTTCATTTATGCATGATCCACGAATGATCAAACAAAAATATATGGTGCGTTCTGAATCGTAAAACAGGTTCTAGATTTCAATTCACTTTTTGTTTGGTTATAATTGTTCGCTCTAATTAACTTTTTTCGAATGAGCGGACGCAGGAAGCGAATGAGAAGAAAGTGAATTAGAACGAACAATTATAACCTACTGGTGTGCTCTCGTGTTTCGACCATGAAGTACCAGTTTACTCAAAGTCTTAATTTAAAACAAATAATTACTGAACCAACACACTTCACTGACCATAGTAGCACCTTGATTGATGTGATATGTACTGATGTCAGAGCTGTACGGGTGACAGTGAAACACTGTCCTGATTTGGGAAGGCATGCTATGTTGCTAACGGAATTAAAAATTAAAAAGTAGGTAGGTAGTTAGGTAGTATGGCAGACTATGATAATTACAGGCCAATTACAGTCCTCCTTACAATTGATAAAATAGCTGAAAAATTTATATGCCAGCAAATTTAAGGTTTCTATGCTAAAAATAAAATAATATCAGACAGACAATACGGGTTCCAACCCAAAAAAAAAATACTACACAGCTATTGTCAGCATTTACTAACAGAGACAGAGACAGAGAGACAGACAGAGAAATATTTTATTAGACACACACAACAATACAAAAGTAGAATACATAAAAAATACAAAAAAACATAAAAAAGAAAAGGCAGACAAATAACAACATTAAACAACAAGAAAAAGCACAAAAGATTGCATACCATGATCCGCATCGATGTGGTGTCTAATGGGCACCAGCTCAGCATGTGCTGCAGAAAATTGCAGCGCTGATTTTCAGCTGGAGCCCTAGGTGGCCCAGTTCGTAATTACTGCGTGCTCAGTAAACTACATTAAATAACAATAAGTATATCAACATTTACAAACATTAAGATAATAAAAATCACGTGATGGTCGTGTTTATTGACTACAGCAAGGCCTTCGATACGCTAAAGCAAGACATTTTTGTTGAAAGTCTACAGGATAGTGGTATTAGAGGATCGTTGTTAACATGGTGTAAAGAATACCTTAAGAACAGGAAATATTATGTTAGGGTTGGCGACGCGGAAAGCAGCCCAACTATGGTAAATGTAGGTACAGCACAGGGTTCTGTGCTTGGTCCATTAAACTACATTACGTACGCGAACAACCTGGTAAATGCCGTTAAAAACTGTGAAATATATCAATTTGCCGATGATACCTACCTGCTGGCGGCTGGGAAAAATATCAATGATACATTACACCATCTACAACAAGATTTGACACAATAACTAAATGGTCTCATGATGTTAGCCTGGTACTAAATGCCAGCAAAACAAAAGTAATGTATATTAGCAGTAGTAAAATAGGAGCAGCTACATACCAAGGCTGTTCGTACATAATCACGAGTGCACCCATAAAGATCAAGGTACCAGGTGTGATTGCAACACCATCGATTTGGTGGACAAGCAGATCTATCTGGGCCTTGTGGTCGATAGTCGCCTCTGCTGGGGTGATCACGTAAATCATGTATTAAAAATAATAATATTAATAATAATTATTATTATTAAAAACTTGGACCTAGTACACGAGGTTACCGAAATGTGGGAAGTGGCGTCTACTGAAATCATACCAATTGTTATATCGGCAAACGGGTTAATCCCAGCCACATCAGATTCACACCTAAAAAGGCTGGGTTTCATCGGCGGCTTGCTTCCAGCAAAGATGCAGAAAGCGGTGGTGCGTGATACTGCACGCATCGTCCGTCAATTTCTCTCTCTTTTGCCCTGATCCCGGCCAACTGTGCCACTGCCGGTCATTACCGCCCCAGAGGCAAGAGGTTTCGGCCTATAGAAAAAAATAATAATAATAATAAAGAGACGTCGGAAAGTGACGGGTCATCGCCCACTGGTTGAGTAACTAAGTGACAGATAGTTGCTCAACCAGTGCAGTCAGTCAGTACCTTAGCGACTGGTGCGAGAGCCGGTGCCAGTCGCGCTGCCCAGGGAAATGGGTTCATAAAACGGCTCCCTCGGGGGGAATGAGCAAGACCCCGATAGTATCTTGCTCCACCAAACGATGATGGAGCAAAACAGAGAGCGCATAGGGCCGCTGCCTGGGGGTGATCGCCGGGGCGCGTCTGGGGCTGGCGCTGGACGTGGCAGCATGCGGGCCGCCAGCACTTCCCGACTGGGCCGACCACCTGCCCAGTCACCGCCATCATCGCCTTCAGTGCGCTTGGCACCAGCAGGGGCTTCACAGTCCCAGCAATTGATGCCCGCCACTGGAGGTACTAGGCGCATGAGGTGGAATAGAGCTATTAATGCAAACCTCATGCGCGATTACTACGGAGCGACAGAGGGAGAAACCGGCAGGACAGGCTATCGAGCACGGATGCATCGCACATTTCTGCAGCTGGAGCCAAATCGGTCAGTCGCCAAACAAAACCTGTCGGATTGAGCTCGGCGGATATTGCGGTCTAACATCTTTAGCACCACTGAGCTCGAACAATTGCGAAGCGAGGCTGTTTCCTGCGCGCCATCCGCACCCACTGAGCGGACTGCCACTCCAGAGCCTTCTGGCGGCGAGAATATGGTAGTCGAAGACGAGCCGGTGGAGGCTGATGGCGCGTCGGATATAGTCGCCCAGGACATAGAGCGAATGAGGGGAATTCTAGAGGAGTCGATTTTGGAGTACAGTAATACTCCCCTGTAAGAGAGATCTAGGCTTCCGAGGCTACCACTCAGAGTTCGGATCCGGGATGTCATTGAGGCCGTTAACCAGATGCTGCCCCAGCATTTGGAAAGCAGCTCTGGCCTGACTGATACCAGTACGATTCTCTTCAGTGCAGCAATGACGATGTGCCGATTCACAGGCATCCGAGTTGCACCAAGTCCAAGTGCTGCACGTACTACTCACAGGAGTAATACTGTGCCAGCCTGGAAGAGGAGAATCGAACAACGTATCGAGCAGGCCAGAGTCCTCATCGGCAAACTGACGTGCTTCCGCTCGGGCAATTCCAGGCCAAGAATTGTGTGCTTAGTCGGGAGGGAGTTTTCTGGGATGACCATTAATTTGGCTAACCCAGAGTTTGCTTGGAAACTGACGGAGCGTATCGACGAGCTGAAGCAAAAGATCGCTGCGTGGGCGAAGCGTATCAGAAGGTACTCAGGAAGGGTTGAGAGATACGAGCAGAATCGCCTTTTCGGGAGTGACCAGAGAAAGTTCTACAAACGCTTGGAGAGCTCTGAACCTCGCAACACTGGTGCAAGACCGAACAAGGCCGACGCCGTAAGCTTTTGGCGTGGCCTTTGGTCAACACCGGTAGAGCACAGCGAAGGACCCTGGATTGGCGCGATAGAGAAGGCGTGTGCATCAGTACCCCCGATGAACCCTGTCTCCATCACCGATGAGGAAGTAGAAGTAGAATCTAGCAGTACGTAGAGCCCCGAACTGGAAAAGTCCGGGACTGGATGGCCTGCAGAGTTACTGGCTAAAAGGGTTCTCTGTATGCCACGCTACCTTGGCCCGCCAATTTCAGGAGGCGCTAGAGATAAGAGCTCTCCCGAACTTTCTCACTACTGGGGTCACTCACCTAGCTCCTAAAACACAAAACACCGCGGATCCGAGTAAATACCGCCCGATAACGTGTCTGCCTACCATCTATAAGACACTAACATCCGTTCTGAGCGCCAAAATTCGTGATCATATAGACGCGAATCGTCTAATGTCTGACGCTCAGAATGGATGGTAGCCGCGGTTCAAAGGAGCTCCTCCTCATAGATGCTGTCGCTGGCCAACTGGTCAAACGCAATCGCCGGAACTTCTCTGCTGCCTGGATCGACTACAAAAAAGCATTTGACTCAGTCCCCCATACATGGCTAAAGAGGGTTCTTGAACTGTATAAAATTGATTATACGGTTCGACACTTCCTCGGGAAATGTATGGAGCAATGGAGTACAATGCTGAGTCTTAAGGGCGAGAGAATGGCGGATGCTGAAGACCGAATAAGCATTAGGAGGGGTATATACCAGGGCGATTTTTTAAGTCCACTTTGGTTCTGCCTTGCCCGAACCCTCTAAGCAGATTGCTGGGGAATTCGGGGACGGGCTTTTAGTTTCGGAGAGGGAGAGATCGGGTGTCGCACCTTTTTTACATGGATGACCTGAAGCTGTTAGCCCCAACAGCTCCGAAGCTGAGGGAGCTACTAAACATCAGTAGTATTTAAAAAAAAAAGGATTAGGTACTATTCAAATAATTTGAGAAGATTGATTCTAAGTTATTATGAAATGATGGTTATGATATTAGAAAATGATCCAAGATAAATCTGTTAATTGAATAAAAGGATTTACTATTCAAATACTTACAAATACTCTTAAAATACTAACATTCAGTTACAATTGAAAGTGATTCAGTAGGTAGGTTGTTATTCATAATTCGTAATTCGATTCACCGTGCTAATTTCGTTGCGATGAATCTGATCTCGATGCGCAAGCGCGCGTATAAGTACTCAGTGCCGGTCGCTATGTTATTAAACCTTGCACCTCAACATAGCTATACTTAACAATGCTTACTATTTTTAATGTATTTCAATATCATGGGTAAGTATTATTTCTTTACTTTTATTCATTCATTTTTTATTATTCAAACTTACTTACGCCGCCTTGCGCTCGAAAACTTAAGCCAGTGTTGGCTTAGTTAAGTATTAAAACTCCGTTCCATCACTGTCTAACATCAATTTCCTTTTTTTTAAAGACTCGCAGATTTTTCCTACAATGCTCACACTACCTAAGCTACAATAATAACTGCGCTAAATAAAAGTTACTAAGTTATCTTTAGGTATAGCACTCGCTTAATGCCAATATTACTGCAAGTAATTTAAAGAAATGTTAATTGAAGGGGTAAGTGGACAAAGGTGTTATCTGACAAAACTTAAGAATCGACTTTTTTGCATGAACATAGGTTTTATGTGATGATAAATCGACTGATGAGCTCAAAACACGCAAATTTTGTTACGTGTCAAAAATACAACCTTAACAAAGGTGTTATCTGACAAGCATTCATACATTTCAGGATTCAAATGTGGTATGAGCAGATACATTTTTGAAAAATCGTTTACATTACTACGTTTGGGATAATAAAAGGTAATATCAAACAATATGTCTTTTGCATCTTCAAAGAATAACATGATTTTATGAAAAAATAAATAAACAAAGGTGTTATAAGCTGTGTAATACATTTGCTGGTATAAAATTGATTTTTATTTTTGCAAAACCTTAAACACAAAGGTGGTAACGTCTTTTAACTCCATTGTTGGAATTTATTTAATTCAAAATATTAGTTAAATTGTTTTAAGTTATAGCATTTTACAACCTTTATCACGTTTCCGAACGCACTTTTTTGACAATGACATTTTGTTTGTCTTTTCCCGCGAAACTGAATGACGTCTGTCAAAAGTTTTCTTGTCTTCTTGAATTTCTTTCTTGACGAGCGAAGTAAACTTCGTTTCAAAGAAAATTTAAGTTCGAGAGTGTTATTGATTGATTGTGCAGTTATGGCATCAAGCTCACGTGCACGGCAAATGTTGAGTTTAGTCATGATGAGTAAGGAGAATAACAATAACATAGAAAATGATGACTGTGAGACAGGTTCGTACGTGCTGCAAAATTAGTTCGAGAAATATGTGAAGGTGTTAATGTAGTGAATATCTTATCTTATAGCTTGTTTTATTATTGCTTTCAGCTTCCGATGTTCATAAAATTACTGATGTTCGTCCAGGATTAAGTGATTTACCAAGTACGTTCTCATCCGGTATTAACGCCGCCATTGTAAAAAGTAAGTCATAAAATACGTATTATTTCACTATCTCTGCAATTTATTTTTAGGTTCTGATGATACACAAAGTACAGCTCCAGCTTTTAAATGTAATTCCAATAGTCCAAAGAGGTGCGATTCGCCATCAATTTTAAATTTTGATCATTGTGAACAGGGTCAGTATACTAACTAATTAATAATACTAATTACTATTAACCTTAATTAAAAATAACACATTACTATCGAATTCTACTAATACAGTGTTTATAAAGGCATTACTAAATTATAAATATGAAACATTTAGTTAAGATGCTTTTGTTTTTTCATAAGAAACTATTTATATTAATTCCAGCCGATGAAGATACAGAGAACAACCACGATACACCAAAACAGTGTGATTCCAAAATAATTTTGGATAATGATTCACCACATTGTAAGAATCTCTTATTTATTATCTATCATGATAAGTATATTATTCTGTAATTGAACTTAGTATAATTTGTTGATAATTTATACATAAATTTCATTTTAGCACCAGAAGAACCCTACAGTCCAGCTACTACTGATAATGAATACATACCTTCATCCTCATCAAGTCATACTTCTGAAAATGAAATTCATGAAAACAGTATTTTGCAACCAAAGAAAAGGAAAATTTTTCAATTAAAAGAAAAAGTATCTAAGAAGAGAACAAGAAATGAAGCCGAGTGGAAACAAAATAGGAATAGTATTTTAAGGCAAGAAGGTAAAGAATATGTTACAAGGAAGGGTAAAATATAGAAAATAAAAATCCAAGGACAGGAATATTATGCAAATCAACATGCAAATATAAGTGCTATGAAAAATTTTGTGATATTGATTGTGCATCTCTCTTTTCTCAACACTATAGTTTGAAAAATAATACTGAAAAAAATATGTATCTTTCAAAATTTATTACAGCAGAAAATGTCAAAAGAGCATTAACAAATCCAAAAAGAAAGAGATGCACAACTTATACCTATGTTCTACCTAAAGAAGGTACCAATATAAAAGTTTGTAAGAGTGCATTTTCTAATATGTTTCAAATTGGCTATAGAAAATTGGCAGTCATTCAATCAAAAATAAAATTAAATGATGTAGCTGCACTCAGAGATCAAAGGGGAAAAACTCACTCTTACAAGCACAGGCTAGATGTTGATGTAGAAAATTACATATGCAATCATATTAGAAGTTTTCCATCAGAAAGTTCTCATTATTCTCGAACTCAAAATATCCACAAACAGTATTTAAATCCATTACTTTCAATTAAAGTTATGTATTCAATGTATATAAAAAAATGTAAGGATGAAAATAAACCTACCAAATATAACATAAAGGAATGTACTTATAGAAAACTATTCAATACGAAATTCAACCTATCTTTTAAACAACCTAGAACTGATTTTTGTTGCAAATGTGACTCAAATACACACACTGAAGAGCATCTTGATAACTATAAAAGAGCATTTGAGTTACAAAAACAGGAAAGGGAGATGTGTATGAATGGACAACAAAATAAGACATATATTAGTTTTGACATGCAGCGAGCCTCTACCTAAAATTCCCGTATCAAAGGCTTTTTATTTGAGGCAAATTTGGTTTTACAATGAAGGTATTCACATCATTGATAATAATGGACATAGGTCCTATTTCTGCACTTGGACTGAAGACTGTGGTGGAAAGGGCAGCATAGAAGTTCTCAGTTCACTCTATTACTGTTTAAATAATTTAGCTAATTTGGAAAGTTCTCAAAACTTGTTACTGTGGTCAGATTCTTGCAGTGGGCAAAATAAAAATCAATTTTTAATTGTTTTGTATCAGTACATGATTGCACGTAAATTGTTTGCATCCATTGAACACAAATTTCCAGAGGTGGGCCATACTTTTCTTGATTGTGACAGAGATTTTGGCCGAATAGAAAAACTTTTAAGAAAGCATGAGAAAATATTTACTCCTAATCAGTACAGAAACATAATAACAAAAGCATCTAAAAATAATTCAATAGTAGAAGATATGAATCATCATTTTTATGATTTCATCAAATTAAAAGATGAATTGGGAATAGTAATACCCAATTTAAATACATTAAAACAAAAAATTAACTTTAAAGTTAATGTGAAATGGATCCGCATTGAAGAGTATGGTAGATATTTTTATAAGACCACCTATGACCCCAACACACCATTTCTAGAAGTCTCTCTTGTAAAGAAACCAAATATAATCCCAGAAGTTTCCATAACTTGTAACATTAATCAAAAGGGTAAAATATCGAAAGTAAAAATTACAGATATAAAAACTCAACTAGAGTTCATAGATAAAGAGTCTCAATGGTATTATTTTAACATTTTAAACAATTTTTAATATAATGTAGTCCTGCCTACTTACCTTCTGTCATGTTTGTTTATTGAAATAAAGCTATTTTATATAAATAATGCTTATTCTTTTATTTCTCACATAAGACCTTTTTGAGTTAATATTATCTAAATTTAATTTATTTTCAATAAAGCAAAGGTGTTATGTACATATTTTCTCTGTATTTTATTAAATATAATAAAAATACTTTTTTCATAGATATTATCTATAAAGTAATAAAATTTTCAAAAGCATTGATACTTTTGTTTTATATACAACTTTAAGCTGTAATAGCTTCTTTGATTTAAAATTTAACATTTTCAAACCCTCATAACTCATTTTGAACTTTTTGTAAGTTAAGACCTTTGTCCACTCAACCCTTCAATTATGAATACAAGGTATAAAAATTACTACATAAAATCTGATGAGTGTTGCTTCAAATAAATCCAAGTAGGTAATGTTTTATTGTTCCTGTTTATTAACTTTAACTTAAAACATTACATTTGATTATCTGTTACATTAAATATGAAGTGGACAATACATTGACTATGAACTGGATTGTAATAATAGCTCGTCTTGAATTTTACTAATAACATTTTTGACAGCGTTGTATACATCATCGAACATTAGACTCTGCACAACATGTTGAACGCAAACTTCCGCTTCGCAACTGCATATTGAATCTTCAGATTTAGGAATGTTATCCGAATCGTAAATTTCTATTTTAATTATTTTTGAACCGCGCTTGTGCGGTTTTTTTATGAATGAATTGATTGTTTGTTCTGTTCTTATTCTTTTGCGAGATGTTTCTAACCCTAGAGTTTTCTGTCCAGGTTTTTTTTAATAGCTATGGATTCCATAGGTATGAAGTTGAAGGGATCTTCACTGTCCTGAAAAGACAATTAATAAAAAAATATCACATTGAAATGTTTAATTATTTTATAATAAAAAATAAGAGGTAAATTTATAAACAGTATAGGTAACTCACCGACATAGTAGAATAGTTCTCCTTGGGTGTATCCCGACAAATACTAAACGATGTACCCCATAATTTTGTGCATTATATAGGAATCATATTTGGTTTTATAAAGTTCAAAATGTAGTGGAAAAATAAATTTAATATTATTCAGTCTATATTTAGCTGTTTCCAAATAAGCATTGGCGCCTTAGTTACTTGATCCGTCTTTGTTTGCTACGAGTCAAGTTGTATGATACTACATACCAATTATTGCTTAGAGAAAGTTTGTATGTTTGTTTGTCATGAAATTACACATTGACGACTGAATGGGCTTAATTAAAATTAGTTACCTACTAGTCTTACAAAATGGTCTGACATAACACATAAGTAAAGCAATTATAAGTGGTATGGAAAAGCGCATAAGGTACGTTTTGTAACTGACGATTTCAGTTTTATAGGTAAAACCAAATTCAGGACGCAAACCGAAGGAGAGTCTAGTATTAGTATGGTAAGTTAATTGTGAACGTAAAACCAGGGTATTCCACTAAGTATATCTTCCCTAGTGATTCAGTGCGTATCTAAAGGCAACATTGCTTACATGCTGATTCGGCATCAGCGCTAAATGAAGTTTATTGATCACGCGGAGGATTTCCTTTTATGGTGAGAACACACGTGAAAATTGGGTAAATAACCTATCTAGCATGAACAAGAAGCACAGTCTCCAGATATCCAGCTTGCGGTCAAGAGAAAGATCCTTCTGTTCTAAAATGTAAGTGTATTACTTATTATAACTTTAAAAAAACTAAGTAAAATCCAAATGCTTACTCGATTTGAATGCACCACTTTTCAAAATAATCGTTTATCGATTTAAAAGTAATCTATTCTAATATGTCAAACATTTAAATGTATGGCATTATTAGAATAGATTACTTTTGAATCTATAAATTAGAATAGATTAAAAGTAATCTATTCTAATATGTCACACATTTAAATGTATACATATTAGAAGAGATTACTTTTAAATCGGTAAACGATTATTTTGAAAAGCGGTGCATTCAAATGTATGACATTTTTTTTTTTTTTTTATTTGAGATGGGCTTACTCTTGACCCCTATCTTGCTCTAGAGCATAGATGGGATCTACGATGGAGCGAGCTTGCCCAGAAGATATTAGGATAGATTACTTTTACCGTGATGCATTCAATTACTTTCAACGAATATTTTTTTTTAATAATGCATTCAATTTAACGTATCACTATAAATACTAATCGTTCTATTTTATCGATTAATAAGTTTAATAAATTATCAATTTTGTAACATTCACTATTAACAGAAATATAATTTACTTACTTTTAACAAGTTTAATTTTAGCAAAATAAAGCAAAATACCTAATAATAAGACCTATTTCTAGTAAGTTTAACCAAACTTTTCGATATGATTATGCTCATTAATTTCGATATTCGTTTCAGGTCGAAGTATTCATCGAATGCTGAAGAACTGTTTCCATCAGAAGACGAGACACCAATACAGCCTGAACCATGTGAGAAGGCAAAGAAAAACCGCAGCAAGTCGATGCCGTCTACATCGAGCTCAAAGAAAATGAAGACGGAACGCATCACTGCTGCTCAACTATTCGGAAGGGATACTGAGGATAAAGAAGTTGCTGCGTCAACCTCAGCACCTGTACCGGGTAAATTATTGTCTTATATAACAAGAAGACTTGCGAATGGAATTGCAAGACAATCCAATCCTACAAAGTCAGGCTCGCACTATATTGAGCTCAAAATTTATAAGTGCGCTGACATAGAAAGGGTCTCACCGATAAATAAGTGGAGACAAGCCATAATTACCGTCAAAAATCGCACTTATGATAACTCAGACGCTTGGATGCATCTCGCAAACTTTATTACAGCTACTCGAAAAGAGTTTAGAACCTGCCCACCGACGTTCATGAGCAACTATTTATATGATTAAAAATATAGGTATTCCTAATATTAAGACATATTATAATTTACCTTGTTTACTCTACTTTTTATAAGAGTACTGTTATTATATACGAGTAGTTTCTCTTAAATTATGTTAACCAATGTACCCATTAATGAATACTTAATAAAATACTTTAATATTATTGTTTTTTATTATTTACAGTTCAAACCACCAACTTCGAGCAAACAAGTTCAATGATATATTGTCAGAAATGTCAAATGAATTAGTCTAAACATAAATATAGACATCATTTGAGAACAAACTTACATAAATCCAATTGTTTATTGAATACAGAATTCAAAAATATTGAAATAATTGCTACAGCATTTAAAAACAGAATTGTTACATATCGCTTAAATCCAACACAAGAAGTCGAGTACCTCACTCCTGAGGCGTTCTTGTGCGATATACAAAGTGATGTATTGAAAATGGTCGAAATTTTATTATTGAAACATGACTGTATTAAAATGAACTTTGAACTATTTGTTTATTTTACATTACCAGACACGAATGAGCAGCAGCTCAAATCATTTAACACGAAGTATAAAGTTGTTTATAGAAGTACTGATTTGAATGAACTATATGTTGATGCATTTGAGAAATTAAAAGAGAAAATCATAGAATTCCAACATTGCAAATCTGGTTGGTCTTATTATAGTGTAAGTCATTTAGAAACTAATATAAATAAATATTGTCCAATGAGAGGTGGAAGTTACATACCTTTGCCCGATAAACTAAAATATACTAAAAGTTGTCTAAATATTCAGAATAATGATAATCACTGCTTTTTATGGAGCATTATTGCAGCTTTATTTCCATCAAAAAATAATGTTTGTCGAGTAAATTCGTATCCGCATTATTCAAAAGTTTTAAATGTAGAGGGAATGTCATTTCCGCCTACAGTTGATGATAATAAGTTATTTGAAAAAAATAATCCGAATATTAGTATAAATGTTTATGGTTTGAATAAATGTATTGTAACGGGACCTCTGTATGTGACAAAAACAAAAAAGAAAAAACACATTAATCCATTATACATTGAACAGCAAAAGAAAGCGCATTATTGTTTAATAAAAAATCTTGTGCGACTGGTTCGAAAGCAAATAAGTCATCACAAGGGGATGGCTTATTTTTGTGATTCTTGTTTGCAATTTTTCTCAAATAAAGATTAATTTAGCTCACACTATTGTTCCGAAGTATTGACAATAATGCCTGAAAAAAATACTTGCATTCAGTTTAGACATTTTAAACGCAAACAAAAAATAAATTGTATGATATATGCTGATTTTGAAAGTATGCTGATTAATTGTGAAACAGACGATAAGAAAAATACGAATAATTTAAAATTACATGTTCCGACATGTTTTGCGTATTATGCGTGCTGTTCATACGATTCTAACTTAAACAAATATGTCACCTATAGAGGGAGTGATTGTGTTAAAATATTTATTAAATGGTTTATCAAGGATATACAAAATTTATATAGGATTATGTCTCAAAACAATGAAATGAAACCTATGACATTGGAACAAAAAAAATATTTTGACAATGCAATAAAATGTCACATTTGTAATCCATTTTTACTTTGGGACAAAGTTCAAGATCATGATCATGTTACATCAGAATATAGAGGCGCAGCACACTCCCATTGCAATTTAAGGTATAAAGTCTGTCCATTTATACCTGTTGTTTTTCATAACTTAGCAGGATATGACTGCCACTTATTCATAAAAGAACTTGTAAAATATAAAGGAGCTATACATATTATTCCTAAATCAAAGGAAAAATATACATCTATTACAAAAACAATAGAGGACAAGTATCAGACCGTGCAAATAAAGTTTATAGATTCTTTCCAATTCTTGAGCTCTTGCTTAGACAATCTTAGTAAAAGTTTGACTTCTGATGATTTCCACAATTTGACAAAAGAATTTAATGGTAACAAAATACATCTGCTAAGAAATAAAGGAATTTATCCATATGATTACATCGATTCATGGTCTAAATATGAAGAGAATGAATTGCCTTCGAAAGAACATTTTTATAATAGTTTAAAATCTGAGCACATCACTGATGATGAATACGCACATGCTCAAACTGTGTGGTCAGAGTTTAATATTCGAAATCTTGGTGAATATACTGATTTATATTTGAAATGCGATGTCTTATTATTATGTGATATATTTGAACATTTTAGAAAAACAAGTTTACGACATTACAATCTTGACCCAGCGCATTATGTGTGTTAACTTATATTATGCTAATACTTTAAATGTACAGATTTTTATCAAATATACTTATAAATATTTTGCGAATGTATTTTAACAAGTTATTATTCAAATGTAAAATTATTTGAAAGTTCGTGTCTTGACTCGCGCCGTCCACTCCCGCCACCGTCCCACCCCCAATCCCCACTTTAATGCGCGCTGGCGGGGTCGGACGACGCAAGTCTGGCAGGCAGTCGCTATCGAGAGAGCAACGAAGACGGTCATAAGAATATAAATAAATAAAATAAGAAATACTGTTATAATGCTAGAATGCATATTTTTTTAGTTATTAGTGCAAAGATTATGATGTAAGTTCTGTGAGTGAAAAGAACACGAAATAAACTCTTGAATTCTAGCGCAATTGTTTCATTTGGCTACAATTCAGAAGAGGGATAAAGGAGAATAATATTTCTCATTGGATTCACACCTGCGACTACGTAAGTACTGTTTTTTTTCTTTGCTTATTTTTCACTGTGCTCATAGCAGCTATTACTGAATTTCAGGAGTTTTTAATCATTATTGCACGTGATCTATTTTTTATTTACTTGTACTTTCTCCCGAGTCAATGTTTACCTACGTAAGATGTGTTACTAAGATATTATTATTCCTAACTAAAAAAGATAGGTTAAATAAAGTAAGCATTCAGTATTCCCCATACAACTTAGAGACTATATTATTTAACATACCTGATTATTAGCTTTAAAGACTAGTAAGTAATAGACTTTTATGAGACGTTGTGTTTAATAATTATGAAGTGAGTAAATGAATATGAATAATAATAAGTCATGATATAATAATATATAGATATAATGATAATAATAAGTTTGATTAAATCCGTTAAGCATGGTTTCTTTTTTGTACACCTTAAAATATGGGTCCGGGGTTTAAGTAAAAAAAAACTCACTGACAAGATATTCTTAGTTACGATAAGCAGTATAAAAATATACGCATGCAGGTAAATATAATGACAAAAAATATATTTACTTTCAAAAGTTCCCACATAAAAGAGAGATTTTGTCATTAATTTTAAACTGATAAGTTTACATTTAAAGTTATTAAATGTAATTGATATTGAGTTTTGTTATCGTTTATTTTATTTTACATTTGATTGAATTAAATAATATTTAGAGATAGTAGATGTCACATACTGTACTAAATTTGTTTTTTTTAGATAAATAAAGTCTTGAAATATTGCTTTGTAGATAATGAATTATGCTTACACTGTTGAGTAACCTAGTCTTTTAAGAAAGATAATTTAATTATCTTTATGAGTTTCAGTTTTCCGCCAGTATGAACGGCCGTGATGGAACCAATTTGGAAAAATCCATTGATGTCAATGATGGGGTCAATCTAGAGATACCTGTCGACGGTACCAGCCAAATGGGAGCCGTTGATGGGAGACATGAGTCAAGATCAAAAAGTAGAAGCATAGTACTTACTACTGATCCACGCAATGAAAGACTTTCTCCGGGCCCCACACGCAATGATTTTGATAGAAACAAGAGGGCTCGGCGGGTAAGGAATCGCGATAAAACTAGCAATGAATTCACACTAACACAGCCTCTAGCAATGATATAGTCGACTGATATGAGGACTCTGTGTAGAAAAAAAATAAGAATAAATTTTTACTATACATAATATATTAAATCATACATTTTGCAATGACTTTGAATCATGGTTATAAAAAAAGGCAAGCCCTAACTTTTATGTGACATTTTCAGGTACTAAGACGATCGAACAGTAGCAGTAGTGATGATTCGGATACCACCCACCGACATCGTAGACACTACAGCCGGAGAAGCTCACGTACGCGTCGGGAACCGCACAAAAGGTCAAGATATTGTGATGAGTCGACGCCACCTCCATCACGTAGACCTAGGTATGATGATAATGTATCTAGTAGTAATTTACTATTGTCTCAATTTATTAATGCCATTAAAGACATAACTAAAACTAGCTCTCATAAGCTTTCTGCTGTCAATAATGTTGTACCAGAATTTGATCCTCTTTCGAAAAGTCAAACAATTTTAAACTGGCTGACAAAAGTAGAGGAATGTGCTGAGATTTATGGATGGGATGAAAAGGAAATTATTCATTATGCCCTTCCAAAACTTACAGGCTTAGCTAAGGATTGGTACCAAAGTTTACCTAGTGTCCGTTTTACCTGGTCTGAATGGAAGATCAAATTAGCCGAATCATTTCCTTGTAGAGAAATTTTTTCTGAATTACTTAGTGAAATGCTTTCTTTGAAAGCGTGTTATGGCGAACCACTCGAGAATAACTTTTATGCAAAAATAAACTTGCTTAATAGATGTCAAATCACTGGTAAAAAAGCAGTCGATTGCATCTTGCATGGAATCGAGGACCGTGCAATTAAATTAGGAGCTCAAGCTGTTCAATTTGATTCACCCGAACAAGTACTAAAATACTTCAAATCTGTTAAGGTAGCTCAATCTAATAGAGATAATAATTATAATTATAAAATTAAGCTTGACAAACGACCATCATCTAGTACAACAAGCACCTCTCAAAAACCCACAACTGTATCAAGCTCAAAGGGTCCAATTAAATGTTTTAATTGTAATCTTGACGGACATCCCAGTTTTCTCTGCCCGAAACCTCTTCTAAAGTGTAGCAATTGCCGACGAATTGGACATACTGTTATATCTTGTCCCTATATGCATCAAGGACGTAATACTAGCAAAAATAAAAAAGAGAAAGATAACATCGAAAAATCAGTTTTGAAAATTGCCCTTAATGAGACTCCAATTTCTTGTTCAGACACTAAAGACAAATATATGACAACTATTAATGTAAACAATGCACTTTTATCGTGTTTTGTCGATCTAGGTAGCGAATGTTCTCTGATTCGTCGATCTAATGCCCAGTCTTTAGGTCTTTCATTCATGGCTGATAACTTACCTTTGCTTAAGGGAGTAGGACCCGTCTTAGTTTCAGCACTAGCAAGAGTGAAAGCAGTCGTTGAAATTCAAAATATTTCATTATCCATTGATATGTACGTCGTTGATGACAATGTTTTGAACCATTCCGTATTACTCGGACACAATTTTACTGAACATCCCAGTCTTATTATTACTAAAACCCCCTCTCAGTTGATATTTGAGACAGTAGATAGCTCTGATAAGATTCTGATGCTCGTAGCTGATGGAATCCTTATAAAACAAAATGAGCTTAAATCGGTACCCGTTCTTTCTGATTCTTCATTAACTTATAATGTCTATGTAGACGGTTCTATTAAAGGAAAACCAGGCTTTGAATATTATCTTTTACCGGGGGAATACAAACTCTTAAATGGGGCTGGCAGTTTATTAATACAAAACTTATCCGCTAATGATATTATTTTTACTAAAAATTTAATGGTTACCCGAGCTAATAGAATAAGTAATTCAAAACAGATTTGCAGTTTGCAAATAAATACTAAAGATTTTGATAGTTCATTAAACTTTGGCAATACTTTAAGTAATCACGAGAAACAAGTCCTAGTCAGTCTTTTGGAGGAGTATGCTGACTGTTTCTCCAATAATTTAAAAGATTTGGGATTTACACAGGAGGCCGAGATGGTAATTAAATTAAAAGACTCAAATCCTGTAGTATATCGTCCATATTGTATGTTGCACGCTGAGCGGTCTCAAGTTCAGGGTATGGTACAGGAGATATTAGATGCAGATATAGTACGTGAGTCTTCGTCCCCTTATGCTAGTCCCATAGTAGAGCACTTAATATGAAAACTATCAAAGATCATTACCCCATCCCACGTGTAGAGGATCAACTTGACTCATTATCTGGCAATACTCTCTTTATAACTCTAGACCTTGCATCAGGTTATTACCAAATACCCATTGCCGAAGAATCTACATATCTGACTGCTTTCGTTACTCCTGACGGTCAATTTGAGTACTTGAGGATGCCTTTTGGGTTAGTAAATGCCTCTTCTGTTTTCCAGCGCACGATTAATAAAATTTTGGCTTCTGCAAAAGTAAAATTTGCCATTGTGTATATGGATGATATTTTGATCCCAGCTAAAGATTTCGATCAAGGTTTATCTAGGCTACGAGAGGTTTTAGATCTTTTACGAAAAGGAGGTCTCACACTTAAACTTTCGAAATGTAACTTTTTCTATAATAAAATCGATTTTCTTGGATTTGAGGTAAGCAGTGATGGCATAAGACCGGGTAACCGAAAGACTGAGGCTGTATCAAAATTCCCAATCCCTAAGAATCAACACGAAATACGCCAATTCATTGGATTAGCCAGTTTTTTCAGAAGGTTCGTGAAAGATTTTGCCGTCATAGCTCGCCCTCTGACTGACCCTTTGCGAAAGAATTCTACTTGGAAATGGAAAGCCTTTGCCTCATTAAAAGGGGTACTCACTGAACGCCCCGTACTTGCCCTATACGACCCATTAGCTGAAACCGAATTGCACACGGATGCAAGTTAAAACGGCTTAGCCGGTATCCTTTTACAAAAGGACACCAACGGTAAATTGCGAGCTGTTTCATATTATAGCCGGAAAACTACTGATGATGAAAAGAAACTTCATTCCTTTGAGCTAGAGACACTCGCAGTAATAGCTTCTCTCAACAGATTCCGTGTCTATTTAATTGGTATCCCTTTTAAAATACATGCTGACTGTAACGCTTTACGAAGCACCTTAACCAAACGCGATTTAATTTCCCGTATAGCCCGTTGGTGGATCCAAATGCAAGAATTCGATTTCAGTGTTGAATATAGGCCAGGGTCACAAATGTCGCATGTAGACGCACTCAGTAGAAACCCAATTGCATCTCCAGCCCCAGATGATCACGTATTAGATGTTCTTTCCATTGATACGGAGAATTGGCTTAGTACAGTTCAAATGGCAGACGACGAAATTAAATCAATAAAAGAAGTACTTAGTAAACCCAATATTAATAAACATACGGATATATGTTAAAAATATTGTTTGAAGAATGGAAGAGTCTATAGGAAAGTTGACGATTCCCTAAAATGGCTAGTTCCTAAGGGCGTTAGGTGGCAAATCCTTCGCATGAACCATGATAACGTTGGACACTTCGGGTCGATAAAACTTTATCTCGTATTAGAGAGTCGTACTGGTTTCCCAAGATGAGAAGGTTTATAAAAAAATATGTCAATGCATGTCTCGAGTGTGCTCATCATAAAGCGCAAGGTGGACCTAAAACAGGAGAACTGCATCCTATCCCAAAAACAGAAATTCCCTTTCACACAATTCATGCCGACCATTTAGGACCCTTTGTGCGCAGTAAACGAGGAAACTCCTACTTGCTAGTTATCATTGATGGTTTCACTAAATTTGCCAACTTATCACCTGAAAGGAATACCAAATCGAATACTACTATTCGCGTTCTTAAAGATCATATAAGTTACTTCGGGACACCAACGCGCTTAATTACAGACCAAGGTACGTGTTTTACGAGTCATCTTTTAAAAAAAATTACTCAAAGTTTAGGATTAAAACACATATTGAATGCTGTTGCGACTCCCCGGGCTAATGGCCAGGTGGAGAGATTTAATCGCACGATATTAGATGCTTTATCAACTAAAACTCACGGTAAAGACGATCGGACTTGGGATGAGCAAATTCCAGATATTCAGTTAGGACTTAACACATCAATTCACAGTACAACAAAGAAAACTCCCTGTGAATTGTTGTTTGGGTGTAAATTATCAGGTACGGGTGAGGGTATTGTGAGTGAGATTATTGCACATACAACTGAGGTATTACCATTAGAAAAGCTAAGTGAACTAAGAAAAAGCGCAGGCAATCTAATTAAAATACAACAAGAAAACATAAAACTAGATTTGATAAAAAAAGAAAACCTTGTCATGTGTACAGTGAGGGTGAGTTAGTTCGGGTAGAACGTGAAATAAATAAGAATGATGGAAAGTCAACGAAATTGGTGCCAAAATACCAAGGTCCGTATAAGTAGGTAAGTATTGGGCATTCTAATTCACTTTTTTCTTCACCATTCGCTCTCTTCGATCGCTCATTCGAAAAAAGTGAATTATTCTGCCCAATACTTACCTACCTAGCGAATATAAAAGGGGAAACGAAAACAATTAATATGCTAGCACTACACTGCACTGGCCTGAATCGGACCACCTACATTTTAATTAATTTCATCAAAGCATAATCTAAAGGCCATCAATTTTATTGAACGCTAACCATTTAAATGTTTGAACGTGATGTAAAATTACCATTGTATCTAAACTCACGGAACCCAACAGACAACTTAAAAAATAAAATGAAATTCCTGAAGCAAAAACAATCGTTAAAATTAGAATGTATCTGCCCTGGAACATCAACACAACCAAAGCGGCATGGTAGCTTGTTACCTAACACTATACGCAGTCTGGTTTGCGGGCCATCCAATTGTGGGAAGACAAACTTAGTCATAAGCTTGTTATTACATAAAGACGGTCCACGTTTTCGTAACCTTTATGTGTATTCAAAATCTTTATATCAGCCTAAATACTTGTTTTTAGAAAAGGTTTTGAATATGGTGCCTGGCATGTCTTATTACAAGTATAATCATAACAGCGAGATTTTGAGTCCACATGAAGCATTACCGAACTCAATCATTGTGTTCGACGATGTAGCGTGTGAAAATCAAAATAACATCCGAGATTATTTTGCAATGGGACGTCATAAGAATATTGATTGTTTTTACATTAACCAAACTTATACTAGAATACCAAAGCAACTCGTTAGAGATAATTCTAATCTAATAATATTATTCAAGCAAGATGATATCAATTTAAAACACGTTTATGATGAACATGTTGGTTCTGATATGTCATGGAGCCAGTTTCGAGAAATGTGTTCAGCAGTATGGACTAAACCTTATAGTTATGTTGTAATCAATAAAGACTGTGAAAGGAACAATGGATACTATAGAATGGCATTTGACACATTTATAGTGGTGGACTAGCTTTCATATAATATGATTGTTACATAATCATTAAACCAGTGTTACTTGTGATTTCATGCTGAGTGCTACGTATTAATATGGAAAAAAAATTAAAAGAACAAATTGTAAAATCCGTCTCAGCCGTAAAAAGAAAAGTTGACATAATAAAAGATGTAAAAAATACAAACAATATGGCTTTGGAAACAATGTTCAAACCTATTGTCGAACCGCTCAATATGCTTACAAGAAAATCTGTAGAAAAACAACAACAACAACCAGATGAAGATACAGTGCAAAACCACTTACCAAAAAAAATTTAATATAGCGAAAGCGAGTTATCCAATTCTTCCGACGACGATTTTGAAGACGAAAACGAAGACGAAGTGAACGAAGAAGAAAACTCAGACAGTGAGGTTTATCCAACTTCCAATAAAACTCTAACTACACTACCTTCAGAAGATCATAATGTGAGCGAAAATTCGTTCAAGTCCCTGCAATCATCGCCAAGTATTGCAAATCAATCTTTATCATGGTCTACTTCATCTGAAGTAATGAAAGATGTACCTTACGGAATCAGAAACGAACGTGGTAAACTTATGCTGGGCTACACCCGTGTTCATGACGATGGCCGTACTCTGAAAATAGGAAACCGTAGTTTTGATAAAACTATTGGTTTAAAGGAATTGTTATACAAAAAGATACCAAACCTAGGACTCGTTACGGAGGGAGACTTACAAAAATATAAGTTGCTACTTGTAGATACCAGTGCTCACAAACGTAATTGGGATCCATCTAAACAAATAAACAGCAACAAAGGATTCAAATATATGAACGTGATCAGACCATTGTTTAAATTCTCAAGAAACAATACAAGTAGCATGGAAAGTCTTCCACAAGGACAAGGCATTGAACTATTAAAACAAGTTAAAACTGACACTGATTTAGTTTACTGGGATGATCCAAATGAGTTAGTGGCCTCTCTTGATGCAAGAAGTAATTTTAAAAAATTACTTCTTGCATCAAGAGAGGCTGGCAACACGGGGGTAGATAATGAAATTTATTCAATCATCGAAGAACTGTATGAAGCTGGCATCATAAACTTGCAATATAAAAAGCATCAATCAGGAAAATTGAGCAGTCTTATTACAGTTAAGAAGGAATCAAGACTGCAATGAATATAGACAAATTTGGTCATCACGTGCACAAACGTTTACGTTTAGGTGAAATGATCGACGCTTTTTCCGATACATTAGTAAAGTCGGAGACGGGCGACTTTGATTTAAAATCTTCAAGACTAAAAGGTTTACAGTCTCCTGATCGAGACGACGAAGCAGTCAATAAAGCTTATATGGATAAATCTGTTCAAGAACTCAGAAATGAAATGAAACAAATTAACAGTGATGTTAAAAAGTACTTAAAAAATTTGGAAAGAGTAACATCAAGCACTTTGAGTACCTTGTATTACACAAAAACAGAAATAAATGGAATGATTCAAGCACAACCAAAGAAAAATGAGTAAACAAGATATAGTGAACGAACTTCATAAAGCAGCAAGAAGAAATTTTTCACGTAGATGTACAATAATAAAAGGGATAGATGATTTATGGCAAGCTGACCTTATAGATTTACAAAAATATTCTAAGTTCAATAAAGGTTATAAATATGTACTAGTTGTGATTGACGCTTTGTCAAAATACGTATGGGTTAAACCTTTTAAATCTAAAACAAAGACATGTGTTACTAATGCAATGCAAAGTATATTATCATCATCACGGCACCCTAAACATTTGCAAACCGATTTAGGAACAGAATTTTACAATGACATTTTTAAACAGTTAATGAATATATATAAAATAAACCATTATTCTACGTTTTCCGTAAAAAAAGCATCCATAGTTGAAAGAGTGATAAGAACAATCAAATCTCATCTTTATAAACTTTTTAGTCTTCATGGACGATATCAGTGGTTTGGAAACAATTTAGATTCCGTTGTAAAAGACTATAATAATACAGTGCATAGGGTTACGAAATTTAAACCTATTGATGTTACTAAATGTAATCAGGTTTTAGTTAGATCAAACCTTATTCAAACTCAAAAACAGAATACGAATCCCAGATTTAAGTTTCGAGTTGGTGAATTTGTTCGTATAAGTAAATATAAAGGTGATTTTTATAAAGGTTATACACCTAATTGGTCTACGGAAATTTTTCGCATCATAAAGGTTAATCAAACAAAACCTCAAACATATCAAATAGAAGATAAACACAAGCAAACCATTTTGGGTTCGTTTTACGGATACGAATTACAACGAACTAAGTATCCAGATCTTTATTTGATTGAAAAAGTTATAAAAAGAAAAGGAAACAAACTGTTTGTGAAATGGTTAGGTTTAAGTAATAAAGATAACAGTTGGGTTGATAAAACAGAGTTGGTCCAGTAGTATATATTAGCAAAATATTTATTTCTTACTCACTTTTTAAATATCAATGAAGGTAGGCAGTGGTATTATCAACAAGTTAATTGACAACTTACCGTTTGAGTTACACTTACCCGGATATCAATTCTGTGGTCCTGGAACAAGACTTCAGGAACGGTTGCAAAAAGGCGAACGAGGTATAAATAAATTGGATACAGCGTGTATGTACCACGACATTGCTTACTCAAAAAACGATTTAAACGTTAGGCACAAAGCCGACTTAGAACTTTTGAATATGGCAAAAAGGAGATTAAAATCAAAAGATGTTGGAAAAGGAGAAAAAATTGCATCATGGATTGTTAAAATGCGATGAAAGCTAAATTAAGGGCTGGCGCCGGTGTTAAATCATTTATGTCAGGAGTAAAAAAAAAAAATACCAATTACAAAAGTTAAAATCTAAAAACCATCAGTCAGCAATCAAATATGCTTACGCAGCTGCAAAGAAGCTATTTACGAATAAAAAAAAAATACGTTTACCACGCTGTATTCCTATCCCAAAATGTGGAGGTCTTTTACCACTTATCCCCATTTTTGCGGGATCTGCTTTGGGTTCATTGGCTGGAGGGGCTGCAGGTATAGCTAAGGCTGTTAATGATTCTAAAGCTGCACAAAAAAGTCTTCAGGAGGCGGAAAGACATAACAAGAAGATGTTGCTCTTGGAAAAGGGTTGTATATTAAACCTCATAAAAAAGGAGCAGGCTTATATCTGAACCCATCAAAAAACTAAGTAAGCGGCTACCCAGACGTGCACTCACTAATCTAGATATATTAAAACACGCTAAAGATATTCCATTCTTTCGTGGTGTTTTTATGAGAGACAAATTACCATCAAAACCAAGAAAAACAGAATGTGCAGTCCTTAATTTGGATAGTTCCAAAAATCCTGGTACACATTGGGTAGCCTTCGTCAAGCAAAATTATTGTGCTGAATATTATGACAGTTTTGGAAATTTAAAACCACCATTAGAATTAATTAAATATTTAGGTAACGTACCTATTAACTATAATTATGTACAGTATCAAACTTTTGGCACCACAAACTGTGGTCATCTTTGTTTAAAATTTTTAAGAAGTTATCGGAAAAACCATTTATATAATGAAATGAAGTAAATAAAATTGTCAGTATAAACATGTCTTTCACTGTGTCTATCACTGGGAGAGGAGCTTCTTTGACAACAGATTACTCACCTACCTTAGACTTACGGGGAAACTATGAATGTGGTCTCTTATATTTTTCTATATTTAATTCAATTCCTAATATCGATGAAAGAAACAATAAATTCTACTACGATAAAAATGAAGTAGTTGCAATTCCAGAAGGATCGTATGAACTTCAAGATATTTGCGATTATTTAAGAAGTAATATTAAAAATACTTTATTGAAATTGACTTGCAATAACAATACATTAAAAACAAAAATTTTTTGTTCCAAAGAAGTTCACTTCGAAAAAAGTGATTCGTTCGGCAGTATTTTGGGATTTGGCAAGGAAATAGTCAAACCGCTTATAAGCACTGAATCTCAGTATCCTGTCAGTATTTTACCAACAACCATCGTGCGCATCGAATGTGACGTAGTCAGCGGATCATTTGTGAATGGAAAAGCGAGTCATATTCTTTACGAATTTGTTCCTAACGTACCACCTGGTTATCGTATCATTGAAATACCTAAGAACTTAATATATTTTCCAGTTAATCAAAGTTCAATAACTGCAATCAATATAAGATTGCTAGACGCAGAAAACAACCAAATTAACTTACGTGGTGAAGAAGTGCAGTTGTATTTACATTTCAGAAAAAAATGATAAATTTCAATAAAAAGACATCTTCCTCGCGAATTGAAGCCAGTCCTAAAAGAACATTGCATAAAGGAGCACCGGTCCAGCTGAAAAAGAAGCTAACTAAAAGCAACAAAGAATTTCTACAGCTAATAGGATTACTAAAATGAATATTTTAAATATATCTCAACAAACATCGTACGATAACAGCATTGAAAGTTTCGAATATCACTCATACAAACCGTACGTAACAAGTTTCAACAAAAATGATGAAATACGAATACCCATTAATCAGCAAGATTTGTATGTGTTGCCCTCTCTCAGCACTTTATATATTGAGGGCAAAGTTATTGTGTACAACAGCAAAAAAGAAAAAGTATCAAGTATGCATTTCGTGAATAACCCGATTTTATTTCTATTCCAAGACATCCGATACGAACTCAATGGAGTAGAAATAGATAAAGTAAAAAATGCAGGTATTACTACAACTATAAAATCTTATTTATCCTTAAATGAAAATGAATCCAAAAGCGCAAGATCTTGGGGCTGGTCGACTACAGGTACAACTAAAGTTGGTGATGGTGCATTCTCTGCCTCTATACCTTTAAACAAAATGTTAGGATTTGCTGAAGATTATGAAAAAATCATAATTAATTGTAAACATGAGCTAGTGTTATTGCGAAGTAATACGAATCTCAATGCATTGAAATTGAATTCAGGCGAAGTTGTAGAAGATATAATAATCAATAAAATTGTTTGGCGAGTTCCTCATATTAAAGTATCAGATCGTGAAAGAATCAATATTTTAAAGCATTTAGAAAAAGATCGAGCTATCACACTAGCATTCCGCAATTGGGACTTGTATGAATATCCGTTATTACCAAAAACTCGTAAACATACATGGTCCATCAAAACATCATCTCAATTAGAAAAACCGCGATATGTTATAATAGCTTTACAAACTAACCGTAAACATATGAGTGAATTGTCAATGGCCGAGTTTGATCACTGTCATGTGCGTGATGTAAGAGTATTTTTAAATTCGTCATATTACCCTTACGAAGGACTGAATATCAGTTTCTCGGAGAATAAATTTACTTTATTATATGAACAATATGCAAGATTTCAGCAGTCTTATCATGGGCGTCGACCAGAGCCGTTAATGAGTTTGAAGGAATTTAAAGACGTCGCTCCTTTGTTTGTTATTGATTGCTCTCGTCAACTCGAAACGTTAAAAGGTTCAATTGACGTGAGAGTAGAAATAGAGACAGACCAAGAAATACCTGACCAGACGGCTGCTTACTGTTTAATATTAAACGATTGTCTATTTGAGTATAAGCCTCTGAGTAACATCGTAAAAAAAATATCATGATCTGTAACACAATTTTTTTAGATTTGCAAGGTTTCAAAGATTTAAATAATAGATTTATAGTCAAAGAACTAGCAATAGCTACTCAACAACATACAGAAATATATTTGGTAAAACCACCATATCCTTTTTTCGCTCTATCCATCGAAGAAAAAAGACATGTAAGGTGGATAGAAAGAAATAGAGGACATCGTTGGAGCGAAGGTATAATTGATTATAGAGAATTTCATAGAATTATAAAGCCTCATTTAAAAGATAAAAAAAATATTGTTAAAGGTGAAGAAAAGATTAGGTGGGTAAAAGAAATAATCGACCTTGAAAATATAATAAATATTGGTAATAAAAACATACCTAATTTAAAAAAACCTTCATGAACTCTATTCTAATGATAACTTTCACAATTGTTTAAGTCATAGAAGTGTAAAGTGTTGTGCATTAAAAAATGTTTTATGTATTAAAAAATGGTGTATAGAAAATGGTGTAATTGTATGAAATAAAGATTTATTTAATTATTTACTGTCTTTTAATGTATAGTTTCTACTTATCTACCTATCTACAATAAGGTAAATTTATTAATAGTAAATTAATTGGGTAAAATTAAAACTATAATATTTCAACTACATAATATTTATTCATTTATTAAAGCACAATTTTAATAAACGCGAAGGTTACATTCTAAGTTAAGCCTAGACAATATTTACTTACTACACGCACTAAAAGTTGTTGTCACTAATTTTTTTACAAATTTTTCTAATTACCGTTTCCGTGTCATCCATTATATCATCTAATGCGTATTGAGCACTCAACACTATGTTTTCTTCCTCGATGTCGGTATCTGATTTTACTGGAGATTCACCACATATGTCGATCACTGTAATTTTGATGAGACGAATTCCCCTTTGGATTTCATTGTTGATTACATATGAAGCTCCTCGTAGCCTGGACTTCTTGCATTTGTGGTTCTTTCGTTTGGGCACAGGTTTGGGTTGTCTTTCTTTACGTGCAGGTCTGCACAGTTCAGGACAGGCTTGTTCGAAGGTGCTTGCAGTTCGAAACGGGTCTTGCGCGTATTGGCTGAACATGATTTCGTAGTCCGACATTTTCTGTAACAAATAAAATAAAAGTAACTAATACTTTATACACACATACACGTATTTGATTTAAGTTTACGATTTAATGTTAAACATAATAATTATACTTACAATATAATGATGAAATAGTGTTAGGGTTAGTAGTTTTTGTAAATGAATTCTAATGGTAACCTTAGATAATTTTTGAAATGGCAACACTTTCAATATCTGTGGACTTGCTTTGCTCTGATTGGCTACCGCCATTTTAGCGTTGGCCAATCGGAGCACAGTATTTTCCCGCTTAAACTCTCGAGTTCCCGCGAAAAGTGAAAGATAGCTTGGGTGGGGCGATGACCATTTTTGCCCATTATTCATTACGCTGTCGGCTGTGCAAGTTGTGTAATTAAATAGTGTTCGATATTTTTAGAAGTACCTACTCATTAAATTGCAATTGAACCACGAGGCGACTTCTTATTCCTGCTCCTTACCTGGATATTTTATATTCAGAAGTGTGCAGAACAACGTTTTTAACACGTAAGTACACGCCCAACAAACTACCCACATGTATGTTTTAACTACTAGTATTTCTTATTGAAATTGAATTCTTGTGATGGTGTTTTTTGTGATTTTGTGTTTTTTTGGCATTTTGTGTAGCTCAACGAGTAGGCTGCTATGGCTTTATGGCTTTTTAAAAGGGGGAAAAATTTCGTTATTTTTGAGCTAGGACCTCTCGTTTTCGAGATAATTCACATTTTAGATATTTGATAACTTTTATACTTTAATTACAAATTTAGCTTACAATAAAATGATTAATCGTGTATTCAATGTAATTATTAGTACAGAACAGCAGGTTAACATTTTCTTTGTTTGTGAGTTCTCAGAATATGGCGGACCCTCCGCTGGATCACCATCGAAGGCGCGATACGGACTACCGGAGGCTAGAAACCCCAAGTCGCAATTCAAGACGCGACGCAGCCTCATCCGATAGTCGAAGACACTTACGAAGTTCGCCGCGAGGTCGGAGCCGCAGTCAACTTCGGGCGCGTAGCCTGACGTCATGCGGCCCGGACCTCGAGCGGGATCGTGAACGTGTCAAGATGCTAGAAGCCCAGCTACTGAGGGAACGCGAGAGACTACTACATGCCGAGGAGCGACGATAGTTTGACATCCCAGCCATCTGCAAAGGACGCACGGTCTATTACTAAAATTGATCATATGAATATTTTACCTAATTTTGATCCCTCCCAAAAGAACCAACGTATTGATGTGTGGTTGAAAAAGGTTAATGAGTGCGCCTCGGTATATGGATGGGATGACCGAACTACAACACATTTTGCTATGCAAAAACTCCAAGGCCTGGCCAGGACTTGGTACGAGGGGCTTAATTCAGTGTTGTATAGTTGGTCGGAATGGCAAGATAAGCTTGTAAATGCATTCCCTTTCGAACAAAATTATGGCCAGGCATTGGAGGACATGCTCAAAAGGAAAAGTCGATTTAATGAACCTATTGAAGTGTATTTCTATGAAAAATTAACTTTACTTAATCAGTGCGATATAGTTGGTAAGCGAGCGGTTGAGTGTTTGATACATGGGATTAGCGATAGGACTCTTCGATCGGGGGCTTTAGCATTACGTTGTAGTGAACCTGATCTATTGCTGCAATACCTTATGAGTAGTAAAGACTCGCACAACTTTGCTGAACGACTCCAACCTAGGAACAGATCGGACAATGCCAACAATAACAGTACCACTAGCAGTAAACCAAACAATAAACCAGGCCTAAACTCTAGCTGCTACAATTGTAAAGAAAAGGGTCATAGTTTTCTTTATTGCCCAAAACCACTCTTAAAATGTACGAAATGTAACTTGCTAGGCCACTTGGCAGATAACTGTAACAAAACGGATAAAGTCCTAAAACCTTACACTATACAAAAAACTATGTGTATTGACGGTATTGTTGACCAGCAAACGGAGTCTACTAAAGGCTCCAAATTCGTTAAGAATGTAGTGATAAATAACAATTCTTTTGAAGCTTTTGTCGATTTCGGTAGCGATGTGACACTTTTAAGGGAATCTGTGGTTCGTGCATTAGGATTAACCCACGATAATGATCCATCTCACTTGAAGGGTTTTGGTAATAGCGTCGTTCAGACAATTGGGGGGCTGTTGTTAGATCTGAGTATTGATGGGATTGAAGCGACGGTATCATGCAGGGTAATAGCGGATAGTCTTTTAGAAAAACCTGTCTTGATAGGGCAACCTTTCACCGAACAGTCGCATATTATTGTGTACAAAGACGCCACGAAACTGCAGTTCATTAATATTGGAAGGAAATTACCTACCCCAGACCTTGAATCGGATGTTGAGATCCCTTTAACCATTAAAACAACGGGCGTACTGGTATTATTTGGTCCCGCATCGGTTAGAGCTAGAGTCGAATCAAATTATAGCGGTACAGCTCTTCTCAAGAGTGTAGTTGCAGGAGATCCTACGACAAAGTATTTAATTTGTGGGGGATTGTGTTTTGTTGACAGAGGTCAATTAGTCGTTACGGTTTTGCCACATAATTCTTGCGTAATTCCTTGCAATGCGGTACTATGTAGGGCAGAAAAGGTTAACGTCGTTAATAGGGTAATGGCTGAACCTAGTGAAATTCGTAACGTCATTAATAGGAAAATTGATGATGACAAAGTTCGTGTGGACGATGGCGTATCGGCTGACATTAAGAACGATTTGTTGGCGTTGTTAAAAAAGTATGCACATTGTTTTGCGGATTCACTTAAGGAACTAGGCTGCACAAATGCAGCAGAAATGAATATAGAGCTCAATAGTGAACGGCCAGTTGTCTATCGTCCATACAGACTCTCTCATCATGAACGGGAAAAAGTGCGTTCCATGATTCAGGTAATGTTAGATGCAGGGATTGTAAGGGAGTCGGTGTCGCAATACGCTAGCCCCATTCTTCTTGTTCGGAAAAAGGATGGTTCGCTTAGGCTTTGCGTAGACTATAGCATGTTAAATTCAGTTACGGTGAAGGATCGATATCCTATGCCGATAATTGAAGATGAAATAGCACGGTTAAGCGGCCAGGCCTGTTTTATAACGCTCGACCTCGCTTCGGGCTACTATCAGGTCCCAATAGGTGAGCAAAGTAAACATTTAACATCCTTCGTAACGCCGGACGGACAATACGAATTCAACCGTATGCCGTTCGGCTTAGCGAATGCGCCCGCTGTCTTCCAGCGAATGATAAATTCGATATTGGGAAATGCTCGATTCAGTAAAGCTACGGCCTATATTGATGACATCCTTATATTTGGTAAGAATGCTACCGAGTGCTTGCAACGGCTAGAGGAGGTTCTGCAGGTGATCGAAAAGGCTGGTTTAACGTTGAACTTGACCAAGTGTGAATTTTTGCGTGATAAAATCGACTACTTGGGTTACGAAATTAGCGCTTCGGGAGTGCGTCCGGGTGAAAAGAAAATACTGAGCGTCCTTAATTTCCCACAGCCTCAAAATGTTCATAACGTACGTCAATTTCTTGGTTTAGCCAGCTATTTTCGCAAGTTCATCCAAGGTTTTGCGAGCACGGCTTCTCCTCTCAGCAAGCTGTTGAAAAAGGATGTTGCCTGGGAGTGGGGTTGCGAGCAAGAAGAGTCTTTTCAAACTTTGAAGACTCGCTTAATCCACAGGCCTATTCTAGCGATATATGATCCTAAAGCTGAAACCGAACTCCACACCGACGCTAGTCGGTTAGGCATTGGAGGCATACTGCTGCAGCGTACTACACCCGAAGACGACTTTCGACCAGTAGCATATTACAGCCGGCAAACGTCTCCAGAAGAGAAAAACTTTCACTCCTACGAGTTGGAGACGCTAGCTGTAGTGTGCTCACTGCGAAAGTTTAGAGTTTACCTATTAGGAAAACAATTTAGAATCGTGACCGACTGTAGCGCACTTCGTTCTACTTTTTCTAAAAGGGACCTAATACCCCGAATTGCTCGCTGGTGGTTATCACTTCAGGAATTCGACTGTTCTGTT
Source organism: Anania fuscalis (assembly GCA_950371115.1). Classification (NCBI taxonomy): domain Eukaryota; kingdom Metazoa; phylum Arthropoda; class Insecta; order Lepidoptera; family Crambidae; genus Anania; species Anania fuscalis. The sequence goes on along the minus strand of OX493326.1, from coordinate 21,209,987 downwards.
GAATATAGGGCGGGTACGAAAATGGGTCACGTCGATGCATTATCTCGCAACGCCGTTGATGTCGATCAAACTATTACTGATCATTTTCCAACTGTGATGTCGATTACCGGTGATGATTGGTTGCACACACTTCAGCTGGGTGATAGTGAACTTCGCCGGATCTGTGCTATTTTGACCTCTGATATTGACGACAAAGGGTTGCAATATATAAAGGATAACTACGTTTTGAAAGATAATAAATTGTATCGGTACATCGACGGTGACAAAAATAATTTGCGCTGGGTTGTACCAAAGGGCGCAAGGTGGCAACTGTGTCGCCTTAACCATGATGATATAGGCCATTTTGGCGTGGAGAAGACCCTCGAGAGATTAAAGAAAAATTATTGGTTTGCTAACATGTCTAAATTTGTGAAGAAATACGTGAAATCTTGCATTGAATGCGCTTTTGCCAAAAATAATGCTAATAAGAGCCGCGAAGGTCTTCTCCACCCCATTACAAAGGTCGAACATCCTTTCCACACGGTACACGTTGATCATCTTGGCCCATTTGTCAAGTCTAAAAGAGGTTTTACTTATCTGTTAGTCCTTGTAGATGGTTTTACCAAATTTTGTCTCATCAAACCCGTCCGAAATACGAAAAGTCAGAACTCCATCAGAGCTCTTGACGATATTTTCTGTACGTTTAGGTGTCCTAACCGTCTTATTAGCGACCAAGGAAGCTGTTTCACAGCACATAGTTTTAAATTTTATTGTTCCGAAAAAGGTATCAAACACATCCTCAACACCGTAGCTAGCCCGAGATCAAACGGGCAAGTTGAGAGGTACAACCGTACAATACTCGACTCCATGCGAGCTATGGCTGTTAAGTATGGAGAAAAGGATTGGGACAGTCACATCGGCACCATTCAGTGGGGTTTAAATCATACTTTGCAGAAAACTATTGGTAAAACCCCATCTGAGGTGTTGTTTGGCTGTTGTATGAATGTCGAAAAGAATCCTATTCTTTCTGAGATAACAGTAGAAACGCAGGACGATTGTAACATCACTAAAACGCGGCATGAAGTTAAGGAACGAATTGATAGCGAACAAATTAAACAAAAACAGGCGTATGATAAAGGCAGAAAACCGGCACGTTTATATAATATAGGAGACTTGGTCAAGATAACTAAAACTTGTTTTAACAATGACGGACAGAGCAAGAAACTTATGCCTTCGTACATCGGGCCCTACCGTATTGCTCAAGTTTTAGGTAGAGATAGGTATAAGTTAGTTCCTATTCCAGGCATGAGCAATTCCCGAAACAAACGTCCTACCACTGTGGCAGCAGATCGCATAATGCCATGGATCCATATCAACGCATTAGAGCTTAACGAAAACGATTCGGACCACGAATGTAATAGCGATTATTTAAGTGATAATTGAAAAATAGGATTGTTATTACTTACATGACCCTAATTGACCTATTGTAAATTGATTGAGGTCCCTTCTAAGAGGCATCTTACTACAATATTGGCTTTCATTTGTTTCAGATCAGACACGAGAATCGATCGGTTCGTGTTTGATGCACTTCATACCTCTACCGCCTCAAGTAATCGAGTTCTTGAAGGCACGTAACTCCAGATTACCCATTAATCGATCGTGGGTAACTGATTTAATCGATACTTATGTCTTCCCATAATCGAGTCTGGGTTGACACATTTTAAATTTGAGTTGTAACCTTCATCTGGAATCGATTACCAGAAGGGTTAATGGTTTGAGTATTTTGAGTAATCGATCCTCAAAATCGCATACTTTTATAATATATTCAATGAATTCCTTTCGAGCATGTATACTAAATGTAAGTTAAATAATTGTAATCTATGTTTTGATGCTATGTACACATTTGTTTATGTTATTTGTAATTACTGTTACAAGTATAATTAATGCAACTTACAATTAATTATTGTGTTCAATAACTCTTTACTGATTAATTATTTAATAAAACGTGTTATTACTAACGCAAGGCTGGCATTCTGTAGACAACTACAATAATATTTTTTGTGTTAGTTCGTAAATTATTACGAAATTGTATCTTGTCTTAGAGACGATTATTTTTATTTCCTTAAAGTCTAAGCAACTATTGGTCATTACTCCGATTGTTAGGGTGCCACCTGGAGTCGTGTGCGGGGACGCTCACGATGTCAGGACGGTCGATTGTTAGGGTTAGTAGTTTTTGTAAATGAATTCTAATGGTAACCTTAGATAATTTTTGAAATGGCAACACTTTCAATATCTGTGGACTTGCTTTGCTCTGATTGGCTACCGCCATTTTAGCGTTGGCCAATCGGAGCACAGTATTTTCCCGCTTAAACTCTCGAGTTCCCGCGAAAAGTGAAAGATAGCTTGGGTGGGGCGATGATCATTTTTGCCCATTATTCATTACGCTGTCGGCTGTGCAAGTTGTGTAATTAAATAGTGTTCGATATTTTTAGAAGTACCTACTCATTAAATTGCAATTGAACCACGAGGCGACTTCTTATTCCTGCTCCTTACCTGGATATTTTATAATAGCACACCACCGTTTCGTTCAAATACGAACAGAAAATGAATGAAATTCATCGGAGGCTTCGGAGCTCTAATTTCTTGCAAGCTAACCATTATTTCGAATCGACACACTACCAGGGTTGCCAATATTTTCTGTTAAATTAATAATTATTGATGAGTTTAGTGTAGCAGAGCGAATTAAGTACATTTTGAAAATCTTAGTGGACCAGTTAACAAGATCAAACAGGAAACAAATTTTCATAATCTAACACAATTGACAAGGACACTTCACAAAACTGGCAACCCTAACACGAAGCCAACAGGTCAAAACTTGCACAACATTATCACGTGTAACCAAGTAATTTGATCTAAAAGTATTTGCGAAATATTAATTAGACGTCGATTTCTAAGAAGTACCTACCTAGTATAGTATGAGGATATTTTTCTAATTAAACGGATTAAAATGAAACAACAAATGAAATTTATATGCAGTACAATTTATTAGAAACTAAGAATTAAAGACTTAAATTAACCATTCTTAACATAACAAACATAAAATTTACAATGAATTATATTTTATAGCCCAATCTATTTTATTAACCTACTTAAATCTACGCAGGCAGACATATTATGTCTGTGGGAAAAAAGTGCTTAAACTGGAAGGCAGACATATTATGTCTGCTGACGAACGCGCCCGATTCTTGCCTCGATTATACAAAGTAAATGAACGCATCGATAGTGCGAGTGAAAAAAAATACCATAGGATAGATAAGGATAGCTACAGAATACGTCTGCTTCGAATAAACGAGAGTGCGACACCCTTTTTTGCCGCGTCAACTGTTCGGTGTCAAGTGGGCGATACGGAGCCCAGATGTTCAAAACATCATTGTGTGATAAACATATTATGAGACGCTTATTTCTTGTTGGAATAGGGTATGATATTGTGTTGTGATGTAAATAAATAAAAAAAACAGTTGTAGTTATAGTGATTTATTTCATAATTGTTTGAATTTTAATGCAAGGAAGTGGGCGAATCGTTAGCCCTACATTTACCTTCAACTAGAAAATTATTCCCACACTAAGCTGTTGAAATTATTTAACAATCAGTTAGTTCGTGACGAATACGTAGAAATGAGTCACAAGCATGGCATTGTTATATTGGCTGAGCAAACTTAAACAAATTAAAAGAAACTAGACTTATGACCCCAGGCCAATGTATTTACATTATCCCTTAGTATGATTCGTTTGTCATCATTCGACGACAATGCTACTTTATTAACAGATTGAGTAAATATTTGATGTTTATAAGACCTGAAAACAATATTTTTTTTGCGTATAATCGTGTTATCTCGCAGAACTTTATTGTAGTCTTCAAACAACAATTTTTGAACGACGGGTTTTTTAATCCCTTTTGCCTTCTTTATTTCTTTATTATCAGTTTTGATACAATATAATTTAGATCTTAAACCAACGAATTCGTTAATAAGTTGCCCACCTAATTCGTCTTTAAACAAACCAGGGACCTTTTTGTTTTGACGTTTGATACCGTATGTATTATTATCATCATAGTTACTTGTGTGAAAATAAGTTTCAAATCTAAGTCGTAGGTCATTGTAAATATCACTGGTCTGCACGAAGTACAAAAAACTATCCGTATCGGTATAACACAACTTTAAATTACAGCCGTAAAATGGTTTCATAACAGAATAGTGAAAGTTATACATGTGACTTTTGGAAACTTCTAAAACAGTAAATCCTATATAAATAGGTTTATCAAGAATTACTGATTCCGGCTTCATTTGAACTGCAACAAAATTTTCCGAGAAAATAGTTGAACTGTGATAATTAGGTCTTGCTATCAATTGTTCTGCTGTAAACAGTTTTTTTGTTTTATTTTTACTATCAACCCATTGATTAACTAACTTTACGTCAAGCCGTTTTTCGGTGTCCTCTAATGTTTTTCCAAAAATGCTATTGTTTAATAGTTTGAAAAAGTCCTGTTCAAAGGCAGACGTTGCTTTTTGTCGCAATTCTGTATTTAAATCAATATATTGTTTGAGATAAGGACTTTGTTTAAATTTTATAACCTTATGGTTTTTTTTTAATTTAAGCCCATGGGCTACGCACGTTTTTTTTTTTTTTTTTTTTTTATTTGAGATGGGCTTACTCTTGACCCCAATCTTGCTCTAGAGCATAGATGGGATCTACGATAGAGCGAGCTTGCCCAGAAGATGCCTATTCACTCTGGACTTAAAGAGAGTCAGGTTATATGCACTCGGAAATACAGACGCAGGCAGGGAATTCCAATCCTTAGCTGTGCGCATTATAAAAGATGATGAGAAGCGCTTAGTGCGGGTTATGGGTATATCAACTAAGAACGGATGGTAGCCGGCCGTGCGTCTGGATGTCCGATGGAAGAAAGGTTTTTAAATGAACATAGTGGATAACGTAATTGAATTTATCATATAAGTTTGGTATTAGTTTTGGAGTTTTAGAACCAGGCGGTGTAAATTTTTGTGGGCAAAATGGTAACTCATTATGCAGATCGTGTAAATTTTCTGGATATTCCAAGTCTACTTCTAAAATATACCCTTCTTCAGAGTCATCTGGGGTTTTAAGGATTTTATTGCAATTAAATTCTGACTCATTTAACAATCTAAACTCTGAATGAGGTAAATAAGAGCACATCGCATAACCGTATAAATTATTGCAATCTATGTAAAATAAGTAGTTATCCGGGAAAGATGGTTGGTAATCGGACAAGTATTTGTTGTTAGCTTTCGCATATCTAGTAGAACATAGACATACTCCTCCGCGAATACCTTTTTGGATCAATCTTATTATTTCCAAGTCCTCAATTAGTTGCAGTTTTACCTCAGTTTTTAGAAGCATAGCGTCAAAACTTAAGCTTGGAGCGGTAAGATAAAATGATGGATCTAAATTGTAATTAGTTTTACATGTATGACGAAACTTTTCGAATACGTCGGCTAGCAATAAAACATCTGATTTCAGATATAAATCTGTGTATTCTCCTAGATTTTTTATACTAAAGACCTCCCAGATAAGCTTAGCATGTTTATAATCCGACTCTGAAATAGTAGAGTCACACAAACTGCTGTAAAAGCTTTGCTGTGGAGGTAACTGTTGTTCATTGTAGGATTCCCAGTTAGTCATGTATTCGTATGGATAAACACCTTTCCGTCTTAACAACTCAAACTTTCCATTTTCGGAGAAAAAATGTGCTAAATGTACAAAATCCTCTTTATTTAAATTTAAGACAAGTTTTTCGAGACTTGTGCCTAAAATTTTAAAGGAGTCTACAAAACGAACTGCCAAGAATTTATTATCATCTGTTGTAAAAAACTTGGTACACGAAATGTAATTCTCTTTATTTTTTGCTATAACTTTTATCGGTCCTGATGTTTGTCCTAATTGATTTATGAATAGATGGCTATCGTAGCTAGACAAGTTATGAAAAAATACAGGTATGAATTGAGGTAAACGAAATTTGAGATTGCAATAAGAATGAGCTGCACCGCGAAACTTGCCAGTCAAGTGACAGTGGTCTCTAACTCTGTCGTCAAATAATAATTTATTACAAATATAACATAACTTGGAATTCTTAAACGTTTCAATTTCGTTTATTGTTAATTTATTCATCGGAACTATATCTTTATAAAGTTGTAATATTTTAGATACGTCTTTCTTAAGATTTTTAATAAACACTTCAACACAGTCTTCACCACGGTAAGATACGTATCGATTTAATGAACTATTGTAAGAACATACAACATAGTAAGCAAACGCAGCCGGAATATGTTTTTGAAACACTTCCGTACAGTTTGAACTAGGTCCGTCTGGACTGTGCTGCAGTAATGATTCAAAGTCCGCATATATGACAAAAGGCATGTCCTGCATTTTTTCATAATTTTTAAACTGAATAAGAGTGCCGCGCTTCGGCAAAATAGTTGCAACACCACCGCAAACATGAGTTTTTAATTTATGTTCACTCTTAAAAAAGATCATACAGTCGTCACAAAAATATATCTTACCATGATGCTTTGTAAGTTGCGATCTCATTAAACGAGATAATTTTTTTATCAAACAATAATGCGAAAGATTCCCTCTTTCTATGTACAATAAGTTTATGATTCTTTTTTTATTTTGAGTTCGGTATAACGGGCCAACAATATTTGTTTTGTTTTTTAATCCATAGACATTGACACTTATACTAGGATTATTTTTTTCGAAAGTTTTTATATCGGAAAACTTTACCGGAAAAGACATCTTATTAACATTGAGCACGCTTTTAAAATGAGGGTAAGAAGAAGTTCGATGTGCATTGTTGTCAGCTGGAAATAACGCTGCTATTATGCTCCATAGAAAACAAAACTCATCCTTATTTCGAATGTTGATGCACGCTCGTTTAAGCTTCAACGCTTTTGGTAAGTCAATAAACCTGGATGCTCTAAGAGGATTGTACTTGTTAATGTTAATTTCTAAGTGACAATTACGTAAAAATAACCAGCCACTGTCTCTTTCTTCAAATCCATCAATTTTTGTGGAAATTATGTTAATTACCTGAGAAAAAATTTCTTGAAAATCAAAGTTTTTATGTAACGTTATGTTTTCCGTGGCAAATGACTTAACTTCAGACTTGTCCGATTCACTGGTTCTTAAATAAAATTCAGCAAACAGTTCAAAGTTAACTTTGATGCTATCAAATGTCAACTGGCGCGCTTCAAGCAGCTGGCGCACGCGCGCGCGCAGCCCACGCAGGAACTCGGCCGGCGGCTGCGTAGCGCTATCCGCCGAGCTGCTACGCAATCGATAAGACGCAATTCGGCTGCGGAAAGAACTGCCTACTTTTTCAATACCGTCACTAACTTCAATGGCAGAGTTATTTTTATGAATTGTACTTTTAAGATGAGCTGAAAAAGCCTTGCTTTTGACCGAAAGATCACAAACAGTACAATATATTGATCTGTTCGACATTTTTAGGTATTAAAATTAACTTACTTAAGGAAAGGATCACTAAAATAGACTGGGCATTTAGTAAGATTTACGAAACATATATTTATAAAACTAATTTAAACCTAAACAAATATAATTACACTAACTCTACTTTTTCTTATCAGCGAAAAATGTGCCTTCCTCGACAAATTCCGCGCGAACTCGTCGAATGAACTGACGCAGGAGATCCAGTTCGTCAGAGTCAGAATCCGTCTGGTACTTCAGCGACAAGACCGATTTCTCCCAGCGATCCCTCGGTGCTACAGACCTTATGTCTTTGGTGTTGTAGAGCCGTAACTCCACGAACAGATCTCCAACTAAGTCAGCTGTGCGACGCAGGTTTCCGTCGGCCACTCGGTGCATGAGCACGGACTGCAGGCTAGGCGCAGCGCGGGCGCGGCAGGCCTCGATCTCCTCGTCGTCGTTGAACTCCAGGTCCCAACCACCCGCGTCAGGCCGAGCTCGTTTCTTAGCTTCAGCTGACTTGCGTCGTAGTTGTCGTCCCAGACTTTTTCACTACTTTACTGGCTCTGAAATGATAAAGTTAATAAGTTAACTAGATTTTACTGAAACATAGTTTCTAAAAGAGGTCTAGGTATCTAATGTTAACCAAGACTTGGTGTTGGGGACGTGAAAAAGGTCTATTTTCAAATATAAAATCATTTTAATCGTTTTTAAGAGCCACCGAGAAATATTTTTCGTGATCACTAAAAGTTTTACGTTTAACATTAAAAGTAAAAAGTCTAAGTTTTAAAAGAACTGGTCGTAACTGTATTAAACAAAACATACCGCTTCTGTTCTTGCTCGTCTTCTATATCTCCCCCGAACAGTTCCTTGTCCAAGCTCAACCCCGACTTCCGCTTAGATGGTCCAGGCTTTTTTATAGTTTTAGTTGTGCTGAAATTGAAAGAAAAATTAAGTTATGTTTTTAAAGAAGTCAATTGATTATCGTCTGACGATAACTGTTGTGTTTCTATATTTAGAGTATTTAAGTTTTACTAATATCTACAGGTAACTCGAAAACTATTCAAACTCACCATCTGTTAACATGCTCGTCTTCAGAGTCATAAAACACTGTATCGCTCGCCTTTCGGGGTCGTTGGCTGGTGTGCTCGTCGTCCAACTCTAAGTCCTCCCGCCTGCGGGCAGCTCGAGGTTTGGCTTCGACTCTGGTGTAGAACTCAATTTCCGACCTTCAAATAATAAAAATAAACATCACACATTAAATTAGCATTCTTACAATAAATACAATCAAAGTGAATCGATAAAAAACTTACGAACATGATTGGTTTGCTGGGAATCCTCTTGCAGTAGCACGAAAACTGAAGTCCACTTAAAAGGTTCTTGATGCTCACAATGTAGATTTACTGGTGTAATGATTTTGTATCGATTTGGGGTATCGATTTATACGAAAATATTGCAAAGTCAGCCCAGCCCAGCAGCAATAGATGGTCAACATTTTCAATCTAAAATCCTAAACATTTTGAGGTAAACCATAGTGTAGAATGCAGCAAAAACCCATTAAAAAAAGGTTTACAACGTCTGGCAAAAAATGTTTTTGATCGATAAGCAGTTTAATGAAAGTACTAACATTTTTGTGAAAAACAAAGGTATCATTTTAAAGTGTTTCGACATACCTTTGACCAAAGGTTAATTTTAGGTACAGTCAGGTAAGTATTATAGTTATTAAACTGATTTAAGTAACTAAAGTATTATGTTTTTATTGTTTTAGTAATATTTCTGTACTTTACAGTTAGATGCATCAAATCTGCTTCTTTATGTGAATTTTTTTTTTATACTTTAGTAATTAATCATTATAAAAAGGAAATAAGTATAGAAATAATATACCTTATTCAACGATTATAATTATTTTAAAATGAGATGTTGTTTTTGTTAATTAGGTATTGTTCTCGTAATGTTTTTAATTAAAACTATTATCATTTAATATTGCAGTTGACTATACTTTTATGTAATGAGGTCAGAATAGAACTTATATATGATCAAACGAACTTCTCAAGCGAAGTTCGATCAATATTATATGATTCGCTTCATTCGAAGATATGATATAATTACCACGTAGTACCCCTGGTTACCAGGCAACATTCGCACAGTTTTTAGAGTTAAAAAAAATACAATACAGTTTTATTTTTGATAAAATAAATAAAAAGTATAAAAACGACTACCCCCTACCCATTTCCGCCTAACCCAATATCTTGTTCGGCACGAGCGACAGTGCTCATTTTTTAGAGAGTGTTCTTGCAAAACTTTCTATTTGGGGTAATTTTTGGGAGGGCGGGTAATCATATCTTCGAATGAAGCGAATCATATAATATTGATCGAACTTCGCTTGAGAAGTTCGTTTGATCATATATTATATTTCTTCGCTTCATTCTTCAGATATGATATAATTACCACGTAGATGTTAAGAGCAGAAAGTTTTGAAATAAAATGCATATAGGTACAATTTCAATATGAATTTTATTTATTGTTTAACATTACTATAATTACGATTTCTGTAATATTGTAATTATAAAGAGATTTTAAATTTTTACTTGAACATATTACATGTTTTTAATTACACATCTTAACTTATACTATTACAATCATAATAATTATGAAATAATCATCTTAATATAGAGCTTTTTAAGTGTCTGACGATAAGCAAACAGATCTGGCAAATTCACTTTCACATATGATTGTTCGGTTATAGAATCGGGCAAAAGAATTAGATGAGCTAGTCCATCCGGCGGTCTTACGTATGGTCTCAATATTAACGCCAGATAGACTGGCGGCGGGGGTGGACGCATGGCGCGTGCTGTGCGCGCCAAATACACTGGTATCGACGCCACTCTCCGACAAAACTTGCTTCACCCATCTACTGATGGATTGTGTAGTAGCAGCTTTATGTGGCTTTTTGTACGTCAACAAGAGATTTCCTTTATTCTCAGATCTTACATTTCTAGTAATAGAAATGTAGTCTGAGAGGGCCGTTGCAGGGCAAATACTGATGTTTTCTCTGAAGTAAGGCAGAAATAATATTGGTTGGTCTCTGCCTGGTGCCGATGTTTTAATAATGTCTATTATATTAATTTTAATTCCGTTTTCTTGAAATAAAATGTTTTCAAGTTTAATTAAAGAAAGCGTCTGTATCCTGTGAGCGGTACAAATAGCTAGAAGAATGGCAAGTTTTTTTGTAATTTTCTCTAGTGACAGTTCGTCGTTAGGGAACCATTTTGAAATGTGGTTTAAGACCAACTGAGGATTCCATGTTTGGGTATACTTGGGTCTGGTAGGTTTTAATTTAAAGGCACCCTTAAGAAGACGTTTTACGCAAAAGTCGGAACCAATATTATTTCCTACGAAGGCTGATAAAGCTGAACGGTGAGAATTTAGACTGCCGTAAGCACAGCCGTTATTAAATTGTGCTGCTAAAAAAGTTAAGACGGATTTTTTTGATGGTTCAAATATGTCTATCTTGTTGGCGATACAGAACTGCCACCAAAGCTTAAGAGAAGTGTTATATTGCTTTATGGTACTTTCGGAAAACGAAGCTAACATCAGTGCGGTAGATTCTGCACAGGCGCCTCGGCGGATGAAAGATTGCCGCAGAGCCTTGCGACACCCAGGGTAAGCTTCTTGTACAAGGGATGATGATCCCTGAAATGTGATTGTAAAAGGTATTTATTTGGATTTAAATACAGCACATTGGAAACTATTAAACTTTGCAATAGTGGGAACCAAGGTTGCGATGGCCAGTGGGGATAAACTAAGATGCCGTTTGCTTTATCGTCAACGATTTTTCTAAGACATTTTAATATAAGAGAAAATGGCGGAAAAGCGTAGAAAAAGTCTGATTGCCAATTTAAAGTAAATGCGTCTACGAATTCCGCGTCTGGGTCTTGTTTCCATGAAACAAATCAAGGACATTTTGCATTTTCGCGTGATGCGAATAAATCTATTACAGGCTGGCCGAAAAGATCTGTAATAGTTTGAAACGCATGTTCCGATAGTGTCCATTCCGTGTCAGGATTGACAATTCTAGATGCGGCGTCAGCGCGGTTTTCCTGAGTATTCACATATGAAGCAAATATCCAAAGACCACGCTCTTCGCACCACTGCCAGATTGATCTTGCTAAAGCGCTTAGGTGGGGGTATTGTACACCGCCCATTCGATTCACATAACTGATTGCGGTTGTATTGTCAATTCGTAGTAAAATTGCGCAGTTTGTTAATTCGCTTGCAAAGGATTTAAGACCCAGAAAGGCAGCCATCAGTTCTAGGTAATTAATGTGGAAAGCTTTTTCTGTCTCTTTCCATTTACCATGGACTATGTCGTTGTTACAGACGGCACCCCATCCTAACCTAGAAGCGTCAGTATAGATTTCAAGAATGAAGTTAGGCTGTATCATGAAGTTAGAAGTAGTCGCAATGTTTGACGACCACCAATGCAAATCTTTTAATATTGTGTTAGGTAATTTTATTTTATTCGAATAATCGTCTGTTTTAAGTAAAGCCAAGTATTTCTGACGGTCTAAGATTTTGGTATAGTTCCAGCCGTATTTGACTGCCGGGCAAGCTGCAACCAGAACTCCTATGAGTTGAGCGAATTCGCGTATGGAGCATGATGGTAATTTATAAAACTTATTAACCAACTCAGCAATTTTACTTCGCTTGTCGGGAGGTAGACTTAAGCTAAGATCTGCAGTATTAAACTGAAAGCCCAGAAATTTACAAGATTGTCGTGGTGTCAAATTACTTTTATCGTAGTTAACGACGAATCCTAGGCAGCTGAGCAACTTTAAAGTCTCATTAACGTTATCGAGGCACTGGTCACGTGTATCGCCTATACATAATATATCGTCCAAATAAAAGACCGATTTGTAGCCCCGAATTCTTAGGTGGGCCACTACTTCCCTCATAACCTTAGTGAATACTCGGGGAGCCACACATAAACCGAAGGGTAAAACACGGAATTCGTAGGTTATAGTCCTAGACGAGTTACTTGGCCGATATTGAAATCTCAAGTATTTACGATCTGAAGGATTGATACGTATAAGAAAATACGCGTCTTTTAAATCGATGGTAGCTAGGTATCCATCGCGTGGTATCAATTTGCAAGCAGTGCGATAATCTTCCATTTTGAAATGGTCACAGTCAACATACTCATTTTAGGGTTTTAAATTTAAAATAAAACGCTTATCTCCGTTTGGTTTCGGAGTAAGGAATATTCTAGATATAAATTGACCTCGAGTTTCCTTACACTCGGAAATAGCACCTAATTTCTTTAAATTATTTATTTCCTTTGATATATCTAGTTTTTCGGCCTGTGAGAAAGTGTTTTGAGGAATATCGCACTGATTGACTACTGATTTAAATGGTATAGTATAGCCATTTTTAATCCAGTCGAGTACGACTTTGTTATTTGTGATTTTTAACCAACAATTGTAAAAATGGGTAAGCCTACCCGCATGTACCTGTGTTAGTGGTGACTCTGAGCTGGGGCACGGGTTTTGTCCTGGGTCGCGGAGCGTTGCGTCTGCGGTGTCGAAGTTGTGTATGGGCGACGGACGACTGACGTCATCGGTGGTTTCCTGTAGCCTCCCCGCCCCCCCCTGTTCGCTGGCGGGTACCGAGGAGGCCCTGACCAGTTTCCCTGAACGAATCCAGGTCGTGTGGTGGACTGGGAAGCCGTGGATTTCTGAGGTTTTGGTGCAGGCTTCTTAATTTGAAGACCCTGTTTTTCTATGGCCTTAGCCGCTTTTATCTTTTCCGACAGCGAAGAACCAAACAATGTTTCGTCTCTTTCAGATTCGTTAATCATATGGATAAAGGTCTTGTCTAAGCTGGGTGTAATTAGCTTAACTCGATTTGACATTAAATTATGTGAGTCACATAACAAGCGGCAGCCGCTACTGAGATGTTTCATTGCTTGAATCTTATTGTCGTCTTTTAGGAGGATGTCTAAGCCTCGATTAATAGCGGTGATCCCAAGACCGAGTTGTTGTTGAGAAGTGGCAAGAGTTTTATCGCGATTGCGAACCATGTCCGGGACGGCTGCTGAGATCTCCGCATTCAGTTTAGGAGCTTGTAGTAATCTACAATTGTCTGGCACTAAATAATCTTTTAACAGTTTGTTTTTTGTCTCAATTGGTAGTCCTTTTTTCAATAAAGGCAGCCACAATTTTGAAAGATTATCATGAATTTTATCACCGTAATCGGGGGTGTCGGAAGTGGACTCACCAAGCGCGGATAAAAGTTCCGGATCCAGTTCGTTTTCGGTCGGGGGCTCAGCTAGCATGCTGGGTCCCGGCTGGTCACTAACTTGGTCGACATTTTCGGAAAATTCCGGTCCCGTGACTTGTAATGTATCCGGTGTCACTGTTGTTAGCTCCGGAATGGCTTCAATATCGTCGTCCAATGATTTTTCGGGGACTTCATTACCTAAAATTACGATTTGCATTTTAGGTTGTGAAGAAAAATAAAAGTAGGTAGTTTATAAAATAAACGAGCAACTCAAAAAACCTTGGTTTTTTGGTTTAGATATGGCAGTGGAACGACACATCTATTTCAGATGTTACGTATTTACTGCTTAATTGTCATCGTTATAGACCCGCAGTCTACCCTGATGCAGAAATTTGATCGTTATGTTACTACAAAAGTTTTTGGAAAATGTCGATGTTATTGACTCGCAGTCAATCCCAAAGCACTCCAAAAATTTTATTTTACATATTTAACACTTCACAAACGCAAAGCGTCCACAAATAAAAAGCACTTATTGCTTACCTTCATCATTTGATTCCGATGATGAGTCGAAAGGAGTTCTAATTCTCCGTCGCATTTCTCGTTCTTCTAATTTTCTTATTTTCTTAGCATAACGTTCAATACGTGATTGCGCACTTCTTTTCGGCATAGTGACGAAAAATTACTTGCGCGTGCGAGCGTTACCGAGCACAACAGAGGAATGAGCACTGTCGCTCGTGCCGAACAAGATATTGGGTTAGGCGGAAATAAGTGGGTAGTCGTTTTTATACTTTTTATTTATTTTATCAAAAATAAAACTGTATTGTATTTTTTTTAACTCTAAAAACTGTGCGAATGTTGCCTGGTAACCAGGGGTACTACGTGGTAATTATATCATATCTGAAGAATGAAGCGAAGAAATATAACAAGAATAGACTGACAATGTACCTACTTTTATACATAGGTACCAAATTCCGTCGAGTTACCGCAGCGATATATTGATAATTAGTTAATTGATACATAAATCTGCACTTACTTATGAAAATAATTAGGCGGAGGGATGTGCTTGAACCTATGTGCAAGCAAGATGAAAAACATGTGTCAACTGAAGTAATTTCAAGTCGAAAAATTTAACTTGAACGGTTTTTAAATGGACGTCAGATAAAAAAATATAAATTATGTCTTAATACATACAGATCTGTTTTATGTGTACTGATTGAGCTCACGATCTAGTTGGAAAAAAAATAAGTTGAAATAAACTGACACTTTCGGATTTTTGAGTGTATGGTCGTTAGGTGTCAGATGTATATGAGTGTAACTATAAAACTTTCAAATAATGGAGATACGATATTGATTTGCTGTAATAAAAAATACGTTTTATAAAAATTAAGGGCGTAAGTCACAATATTATCTAGATTTTGGAGATACGCTATTTTTCGTTAATTAAAACTTAGTTGCATCATATAAATTCATGATGCGTAAGTCACATTTTTATTTTCAGAGTGAGTGAGTTACGTTATTATTTAGAAAAAAAAAATGGTATATAAGCTAAGTGTCACTCAACAATTTATAAAAATTGTTTTTACATCCAGTTTTCGTCGGAATATCATGTTCAGCTTCACAAAAATCATGGGTCGTAAAAGCAGTTTTTTTCATCGTAGCGAAATTTTACCTACATAGAATGTCATTTTCATAGAAATAGTGGTTACGACCTTTGTTGCGGAAAGCATCGATATGTTGCAGTCAAAATTTTTATTTGGTTTAAACTGTTTTTACTGTGAATATTTTTTCATTTCATTCGTTTGTAATCAGAAAATCAACTTTTGATTTTTGATGAATGAAACAAAAAACGTTTATTTCATTCATCAAAAAATATTAGTGTGCAAGAATGGACGCAAATAGGTATCTAGTAAAATATCGTCGTGTATCATGTTGCACTGCGACATCCGCCGGTGGCGGGCTGCGGGCAGTGCGGGACGGGAACCTAAATGCTGATCATTAAAAATGAATCAATTTATAATTAATGTTTTACTGCACTAGTATTTTAGTGAACGCCGTGGATCTCGCACTGGCTCGGGAAGTTGCGGTTCGTGGTACTAGATACAATTTGGATAGAGAGCACAACGTGGTCAGTACCCCTGAGAAACAACGGTACGACGAATCGCGCCAGAACAAACCATTCCAAGGTGAAGGTTTTCTGGGTGCCGATGTTTTCTGTAAACAGGCAGAAAGCCACCGAAGTGCTCGTCCAAACGTAATATCGCATACAGTACGATCAACCGGACGCGCATCACAACTTGCCCGTGAAGTGTGTTCCTGGTGTGATCTATTAAAGTGTATTCATTTTTTTGTGCAGTGCAATGGCAAAAATCGGAGAATTGGTATGTAAGTTTTTATATATTGTAATAGTTTGGTAGTATGAACGCTTGAACTTGGTTACTGGTTTCTACCGTCTTTTACGATCTAATTCTACATACGTATACTCAACTTTTGTATACATACAAGTAGGTAAGTATTGGGCAGAATAATTAACTTTTTTCGAATGAGTGATCGAAGTGAGCGAATGGTGAAGAAAAAAGTGAATTAGAATGCCCAATACTTACCTACTCGTATAGAATAGTTAAAATATTGCCAAACGATAGATTTGTTGTAAAAGACACACCCTTAACTCGAAAAAACAACCGCGGTTATGAAGCCATCGTAGCCGGAGATAAATTAAGACCTTGGTTAAATTTCAACACCAATTTATCAGAGACTAGCTCAGATGAAAACACTGAACCTTTAAATGATGAGAATGATTGATTTATTGTTATTTAGGTAAAATTACTTTAAGGTAACAATGATTGTTGCATGTTTGAAAAACCAACGAATCGCAGTGTTTTGTTTAGAGAGTAATATACTTAATTTTAATATTAATATCAGAAGTTAAATTTAGCTTTTAGAGGTGTTTAACAAAAAAACACAAATTATAACATTATTTATTTACATTACTTTATCTATACACTACTTAATATTTTAATGCTGCTTTGTTTTTATACAAATTTTGTATTTCAAAAAATGTTTGAACATACTTCCTATATTTTGTGTAACAGTTATGGTCCGAGGACGTACCACATTTAAGGATGGCCGAGTTGTTAACTTATATTATGCTAATACTTTAAATGTACAGATTTTTATCTAAAATACTTATAAATATTTTGCGAATGTATTTTAACAAGATATTATTCAAATGTAAAATTATTTGAAAGTAAGTGTCTTAACTCGCGCCGTCCACTCCCGCCACCGTACCACCCCCAATCCCCACTTTGATGCGCGCTGGCGGGGTCGGACGACGCAAGTCTGGCAGGCAGTCGCTATCGAGAGAGCAACGAAGATGGTCATAAGAAATACTGTTATAATGCTAGAATGCATATTTTTTTAGTGATTAGTGCAAAGATTATGATGTAAGTTCTGTGAGTGAAAAGAACACAAAATAAACTCTTGAATTCTAGCGCAATTGTTTCATTTGGCTACATGTGTCTGCACCTAATTTAAGTTGGGATGCTATGCTTTTATGCACTGGCATTAGATTAGAACTAATAAATGACATAAATATGTATCAAATGCTAGAGAAAGGTAAACGTGGTGGATTGGCTTAATGTTCCCTCAGGAATGCAAAAGCAAACAATAAATATACTCCAGAATTTGACTATACAAAACCATCTTCTTATTTAGTTTATCTTGATTGTAACAATCTTTACGGTTATGCAATGAGACAACAAATGCCAGTATCTGATTTTGTTTTTTTATCTGAAGAAGAACTTAAGAGCTTTAATGTATTATCAATACCGAACGAAGGTGAATTTGGATATATTCTAGAAGTAGTGGGGTGGTTGGGATCTACCTCCTAGCGGTCCACCCCGGGCAACGTCATCATAATTTGTGATGGCGGCAGAAGATCCCAAAGGCGGTGGTAGGCCCTGGAAGGGGCCGCCTGGCTCGCGACCACCATCCCGCCGGAGTCCAGCGCCAAGCAGCCCTGCTGTGTTCCGTCGGTGTGCGGGAGTGCCAGTGCCAGTGGGGGTTTGAAACTAAGTCAGTTGCGCTGTTGGAACCGGTCTCTGTCTTTAGGCGATGCTGTATCGGGTAACTCGTTCTGGAGAGTAGCGGGATCCGAGGCACGGTCCCAGCCGTTGGCTGACCGCAGTCAGTAGGGGCGCTAGCCACGCGTAAAGGCTGCCTTGCCAACTTGCGAAAAATCCCGTTATGCTCCACCGTGCCAGTTGGCGACTGGTTGGGAGGACCCGGTGGAGTGGTATCGGGGGGGCTCGGGCGTCCCCGCAGTCTCCAAGCGAGTTCCCCTCTGATCGTCTGAGCCGAAAAGTACGAGTAGGGTTTGCTAAGCAGCGCCTCGACTATATTTTTCTTTCCCCTACTAAAACTCTTAAAAAATGACTAAACAAATCAAGAAGAAAAAGTTTAAACAACGGCGACACTTCCTCCCACTCAAAGTGCACCTCACCAACATCCGAGGTCTGCACTCAAATCTTGACCCGGTCCACCACCACCTGGAGACCAAGAAGCCGCACTTATTCTTCTTAACGGAGACGCAGATAGCAACACCGTCGGACGTGGCATACCTCAACTACCCTGGATACACTCTCGAACATAAGTTCAAGAAATGTGCAGGGGTCTGTGTGTATGTTCGCGATGACATCTGCTGTAAGCGTCTCCGTTGCTTTGAGAAGTCAGAATTTCCTGTGCTGTGGCTTTTGGTGGACACTGGGGTAGAGAAATCTCTCTGCGCTAGTGTTTACCGTTCGCACAGTGGAGATCGGGAGACGACTGGGCTCATGGAATACCTTGCTGAGGCGGCAGACTCCGCACTTCAGCGATATACAACAGCAGAGCTTGTTTTTCTGGGGGACTTCAACGCCCACCACAAAAAGTGGCTGTTCCCATACCAGAAAACTGACCATGCTGGGCGAGAGGCCCGCAAGCTAGCATTGGCGCTAGATCTCACTCAGCTGGTGGAACAACGACGCGGATACCGGATATCGCTGATCGTACACCCAATTGCCTGGACCTACTGCTGACAACTGATCCGCACAGACATTCGGTTTCAGTCTCGGCTCCACTGGGATCGTCCGACCACTGTGTAGTGAAATCCGTATCGATCTGCTCTCCTCCGGATTACACCCTTAGGGGTACGAGGAGAGTATGGCGATACGAGTCAGCAGACTGGGACGAGATGCGAGCTTTCTTTGCATCATACCCGTGGCGACAGTTATGTTTCTCTTCGAAAGACCCCTCATGCGTCGCTGATGCGATCACAGCTGTTATCCGGCAGGAAATGGAATATTTCATTCCATTTTCTGACATCCCGCTCGGTTACAAAGCCCGACCTTGGTACAATGCGGACTGTGCTCGAGCTGAGGCTCGTAAACAGTCAGCTTACCAGGCTTGGGTAAAAGCTCGAGATCAAAAAGTGCGAGCACGAAAGGTGCGAGCAAAGAAGAGAGCATATAATACAGCCGCCAGGTCTTGCAAAAGGGTGCTGCGAAAAGCTGGGTTCGACCATGTCAGCCGTATTGGGGCGAAACTTGCATCTTACCCACAGATGTAGTAAGCAGTTCTGGTCCCTATCAAAATCAGTCGAATCTAACTTCTGCCTTCCTACACTACCTCCAATGCAGAAACCTGATGGGTCACTTGCCCACACCGCAACAGAGAAAGCAAATTTATTTGCCGATCTGTTTGCAAGCAATTCACGTCTAGACGCTGGCTCGAAACGTCCACCCACCTTGCCTCACTGTGATTCTTTGATGCCAGAGATCACAGTGCACAACAAAGAGGTCCGTAGATCCCTTCTTGGTCTAGACGTGAACAAGGCCTGTGGTCCAGATGGCATACCAGCAAGAGTGCTAAGGTATTGTGCGCCTGAGTTGTCTCCCGTACTGACGCGACTGTACCGCCTCTCTCTCACGACAAAAATCGTACCAAAATCTTGGAAGCTTGCCAATGTGCAACTAGTACCCAAGAAGGGTAGCCGTGCCGACCCTAGTAACTACAGACCGATCGCCATCACTTCCATACTCTGTAAGGTTATGGAAAAAGTTCTAAATTGCAAACTGCTTTCATACCTAGAAGACAATGATCTTCTCAGTGATCGTCAATATGGCTTCCGCCGGGGACGTTCAACTGGGGATCTTCTAGTGTATGTAACGCATTGCTGGGGCGAAGCCATCGAAAACCACGGCGAAGCAATCGCAGTGTCGCTGGATATTTCGAAGGCTTTCGACAGGGTTTGGCATGCGAGTCTGCTGAGCAAGCTTCGAGCGTACGGTATCCCCACTGGCTTCTGTAGCTGGGTGGCTGACTTTCTTAGTGAACGGTCGATCCGAGTAGTCATTGACGGCTGCTCCTCTGACCTCAAGGCCATTGACGCCGGAGTTCCTCAGGGGTCTGTGCTCTCTGCGACTCTTTTCCTGCTGCACATCAATGACCTGCTATCTTCAGGTATTGTTGGGTACGCAGATGACAGTACTGTCACGGAGAAGTATCTGTCTAGTGCAGGAGCCAGTGGAGTTGAGGTCCAAAGACTGAGAGAGGTCATGGTTGAGCGTACGAGCCTGACGTTAAGTAACGTCTCCCAGTGGGGCGATGACAATCTCGTCAGCTTCAATGCCTCTAAAACGCAGGCGTGTCTTTTTTCCACAAAAAGGAGTCCTTTCACCCTTTCTCCTACTTTCCGAGGTACATCTGTTCCAGTGACCGGCACTCTACAACTTCTTGGCATGGAGTTGTCCTCTGATCTCAACTTTGGCACCACCATCGAGTCTAAGGCTCAAATTGCAGCTAGAAAGTTGGGCGTCCTGAAAAAAGTCAAGCGGTACTTCACGCCTGGACAGCTTTTAACTCTTTACAAAGCCCAAGTCCGATCTTGCATGGAGTACTGCTGCCACCTTTGGGACGGCTCGGCGAAATACCAACTTGCTGCACTTGACTCGGTGGAACGCAGAGCCAAGAGAATAATAGGCGATAAAAAACTGGTGGTGTCCAAGCTGCACAGCCTGGCCCACCGCCGCAAGGTTGCTTGCCTATCGGTCTTCTATAGATTGTACTTCGGAGAGTGTGCTCATGAGCTGCATGAACTCATACCACCGTCACCTTTCTTCCATCGGACATCCAGACGCACGGCCGGCTACCATCCGTTCTTAGTTGATATACCCATAACCCGCACTAAGCGCTTCTGATCATCTTTTATAATGCGCACAGCTAAGGATTGGAATTCCCTGCCTGCGTCTGTATTTCCGAGTGCATATAACCTGACTCTCTTTAAGTCCAGAGTGAATAGGCATCTTCTGGGCAAGCTCGCTCTATCGTAGATCCCATCTATGCTCTAGAGCAAGATTGGGGTCAAGAGTAAGCCCATCTCAAAAAAAAAAAAACCTTTGGGCCCAGCGGGTGGGCTGTTAGGCGTTGAGGTGCTAAGTGGGATGGTGGATGTTAGAGTCACTGCAAAAGAAGTAGGCAAAATTATTAAGAATATGACAAAGTGAAAATCTCCAGGTCACGATGGCCTCAGCATCGAGCACCTGCAGAACGCTGGCCCTCATTTACCTAGAGTACTAGCAATGTTTTACTCGTTGTGCGTGGGCTACTCCTACCTTCCCCCAGATCTCATGAAAACAGTTGTGGTGCCTATTGTGAAAAACAGGACGGGTGACCTTGCAGATAAAAATAACTACAGACCTATATCTCTGGCCACTGTTGTTGCTAAAGTATTTGACGGTGTGCTGAACACACACTTAGAAAAATACACAAACTTGCAAGACAACCAATTCGGTTTCAGACCAAAATTGTCTACAGAGAGTGCAATATTGTGTCTTAAGCATATCGTCAGATATTACACGGATCGCAAAACCCCAGTCTATGCATGTTTCCTCGACTTATCCAAGGCTTTTGATCTGGTAGCGTATGACATATTGTGGAAAAAGCTGGAGGGCATTGGGCTGCCACGAGAACTTACCGGCATTTTGAGGTACTGGTACACGCATCAGGTCAACGCTGTCCGATGGGCGGGTACAATGTCGGACTCGTATCAGCTTCAGTGTGGCGTAAGACAAGGTGGTCTGACCTCGCCTACGCTATTTAACTTATACATGGACACTCTGATTGCAGAGCTCAGCAGTCATCATGTCGGCTGTTTTATTGATGTCGTGTGTGTAAATAATCTGAGCTACGCAGACAATATGGTGCTGCTGAGTGCATCAATCTGTGGCCTCAGACAGCTGATTAAGGTCTGTGAAAAATATGCTGGTGAGCACGGCCTAAGGTACAATGTCAATAAAAGTCAGTACATGGTCTTTGAGGCCGGCGGTGCTAAATGTCCCCAAAAAATTCCACCTATCTATCTCAACGGATTCCTTTTAAAGAGAGTCGACAAATTTAAATACTTGGGGCATATAGTCACCGCCGACCTCAGGGATCATGCTGATATTGAACGTGAACGAAGATCATTGTCGAGGAGGGCGAATAGTTTAGCCCGCAGGTTTGCACGAAGCTCGGATGGGGTGAAATTACACTCTTCCGAGCGTACTGCACATCGCTATACACGTGTAGCCTGTGGGTTGATTACACAAAGAAAGCCTACAACGCTCTTCGCGTCCAGTTTAATAACGCTTTCAGGGCGGTGCTGGTTCTGCCGCGCTTCTGCAGCGCGTCGGGCATGTTCGCGGCGGCGCGCACCGACTGCTTCCACGCCAGTGTGCGCAAGCGCTGCGCGTCGCTGGTGCGCAGAGTGCGGGCCAGCTCCAACGCCGTCCTGGTAATGATCGCCGGCCGCCTAGACTGTCAATATGTACGACACTGCTGCAGCAGACATGTGCACGTGCCAATTTAATATTAAGCTAATGGTTTATATTTTAATTATTTATGATTTGTTTTATTACTTTTGCTAAATTTAAAAAAAATGAAATGATTTAATATGGAATAATTTTAATTTAATTTTAATTTTAATTAAATTTACTTTAATAGGGAATAATTTTATTTGATATTTGATGTAATGTTATTTTAATTTGTTATTTTTATATCGGTGTTTGTATATTTTGAGATTTATGGGTCAACGTCCTGAAATAAATGATTTTATTTATTATTTTATTGTGTGTTTAGTTCGAAGTCTGACGATTGTCTGCATTTTGACTGGGTCAACGTTTGAATATAAATAAAAATAAAAGCAATTTTTACATAACATATTTATTAAGTTATAGTTATAAGACATATTATTTTAATTTATTAAAATACACACCTTGAAAACATATTAATTATCAACATTTATACTTATAATAATAATCAAAATTATCATCTTTTTCTTACAAACTATACAATTTATCAAAATATACCATAATTTAAAATATGGTCCTACAGTGCCCCCAAGGCAGTGTTTCAATTTGGTTAGGTAGTACTTGGACTTTATCATCATTTCGATTTATCACTACTTTATCTAATACTTGAGAAAACAAAACATGTTTAATTGATTTGATCACATTCATTTTACATTTGAAACTTTTATCAGTTAAAAGCGCTGTTTTGTAAATACTTTGATGAAGTTGATTTTTTACCGGTTTAGTTACACCTTTCGCCTTTTTTATTTCTCTTTTTTTGGTATTAATACAATATAACTTTGAACTTAATCCTGTGAATTCACTGATAACTTCACCCCCTAGTTCATCTTTGAATAGACCCGGAATTTTAGCGTTAAGTCTTGGTATTTGAAAACAATTATCAACATCAAAGTTACTACTATCAAAATTTTGTATTTCTTCCCTTATATCATTATAAATATCTCTAGTTTTTATGATGTATAAAAGACTATCAGTATCGGTGTAGCACAATCTTGCTTTGTTTTGATATCTAGTTTTAATAAAGTCATAATGAAATTGATATAAATGTTGTTTCGCATATTCTAAAACCGAGAAACCGATATAAATTGGTCGGTCAAGAGTTAACTTTTCTGGGCTTAGATGAATGGCTGCAAAATTTTCTGAGAATATTGTAATACTTTTCAAGTTAGGTTTTGCAATTAATTTTTCAGCACCAACTTTTTTATTTGTTATATTTTGATCATCACACCAATTTGTAACTAATTTTATATTTACTTGTTTACGTTTATTTTCTATTGTTTTCCCAAATATAGCGTTATTTAATAGTTTAAAAAAATCTTTTTCAAAATCTGACGATGAAGCTTGACGTAAACGAATATTTAAATCTATGTATTTGTTTAAATTGTTTTCTTGATAAAATGTAATAACGCGATGGATTTTTCTTAAAATAAGTCCATTTTTCAAACATTCCTTTAAATGAACGTAATGTATGACGTACTTGAATTTATCATACAAGCTAGCAATTAATTTTGGAGTTTTTCCTCCGGGAGGAATAAATTTTTCTGATGCAAAAGGTAAATCACGATGCACATTATGAAGATTGTCTGGGTAGGCTAAATCAACTTCTAGAATGTACCCGACATGCGAATCATCAGAAACGTAAACTATGTCTAAAGCATCAATTTCTCGAGGAGTTAAAAAGCGAAAATTTGATATTGGCATTTTTTTTGTCATCGCATAACCGTAAAGTTTGTTACAGTCAAGATATATCAAGTAAGTTGATGGTTGCGAGTTATCGAAATTCGGTAAATATTTATTATTTGCTTTAGCGTTCCGTAGAGAACATTGTGATAGACCACCGCGTATTCCTTTCTCTATCATCTTGTATATCTCTAAATCACATATTAACTCTTGTCGAACACCTGTATAAAGCAACATTGCATCCCAACTTAAGCTCGGGGCAGTTATATAATAAGCGGGGTCAAGTTTATAATGTCGTAAACTTGTATTTCTAAAATTTTCAAATATATCACAAAGTAACAAGACGTCTGTTTTCAAGTATAAATCTGTGTATTCACCTAAGGATTTTATCTTAAACTTATTCCATACATTACGCGCATGTTCGTATTCTTCGTCAGTTATATGTTTACATTTGATGCTATTGTAAAACGATTGTTTAGGGGGAAGAACATCATCCTCAAATTTAGAAAAGTTGTCTACATAATCATATGGGTAAATACCCTTACGAGTCAGTAATTTGATCTGTTCTTTTTCTTGAAACCCTTTGCCAGAGAAACAAAATCTGTTTCAGCTAGATTTTTAGATAAGTCATTCAAACTTGAGCTTAAAAACTGAAAAGAATCAATAAATTTTATTTGTAAGGGACATGGGCTTTCTCTTGTTTTGATAATTTTTGTGACTGATATGTATTTTTCTTTTGATTGAGGTATTATTTTAAAACAGCCATCATATTTTGCTAATTCATGAATAAAGAGGTGACAATCATAACCAGCTAAGTTATGAAAAATAACAGGCAGAAATTGACATACTTTATACTTTTAAACTTTCGCGTTGCATAATTTAAAACTCAATGAAACGGGAATCATAATTTAGGTACAAAATGTTACCTCTTTTGCCTGACGTTTCGATCGGGTTACACCGACCGTGGTCACAGTGTAGTGTGTGACGGTAGTTGGCGTGAAAATAATATTATGAGGGTAGATGAAGAATCTGCCTCTCATACGGAGTGAAGACATCGCTGTTCCAGTCAGCCTGTGACCACGGTCGGTGTAACCCGATCGAAACGTCAGGCAAAAGAGGTAACATTTTGTACCTAAATTATGATCGCGTTAATTCCCGTTTCATTAAGTTTTAAATACTTTATACATCAGATTACAACGAGAATGCGCAGCACCTCGGTATTGTGATGTAATGTGATCGTGGTCTATTACTTTATCGTCAAAGAGTAAGTTTTCACAGATGTGACATTTCAAAGAGTTTTTATAGTTTTCTTCTTCCATTGGTGATAAAGGCGTCATTGATTTTTTTAAGGACAATTTATAATAAATATCTTCTATATCTCTTATCAAGCTTTCGATAAATATTTTTACACAGTCTGGTCCTCTATATGAAACATACTTGTTCAGATTAGAATCATGTGAGCAGCAAATATAATAACCAAACATGAAGGCTTGTGTAGTTTATAAACCCTTGTTTTTTCAGTTTGACATACAAAAAAGAGGTTCAATTTGTTAACAACCCGTTTTCATTTTTATTCCAAGACATAAGATATGAATTAAATGGGGTTGAAATTGATCGCATTAAAAATGCTGGCATAACCACTACAATAAAATCATATATTTCTTTGAATTAAGGGGAAAGTAAAGCTAGTGCAATGTGGGGGTGGAATGTAAACGGTCGTAAACAAAAAAGTGAGAATTTCAGTGTCATTATTCCGTTTAATAAAATACAAGGCTTTGCCGAAGATTATAATAAAATAATTGTAAATTGTAGACATGAACTTATATTACAAAAAAGCAGATCTACTATGAATTGCCTGACAATGGAAACAAGTGATTATTTTGATTTAGATGTAAAAAAAATACAATGGCGTGTTCCGCATGTACGAGTTGCTGATCGTGATAGATTATTGTTACTCCAATTATTAGAAAAAGATCGACCACTGCAACTAGCGTTTCGAAACTGGGATTTATATGAGTATCCAGTATAACCTAAAACAACAAAACATTCTTGGTCTATAAAAACAGCTTCTCAGTTAGAGAAACCGAGATATGTTATAATAGGTTTACAGACAAATAGAAAGAATATTGCTACTAACAGCTCTTCTGTATTTGACCATTGTAAAGTGACAAATGTTAAATTGTTTCTAAATTCTCAATATTTTCCGTATGACTCACTAAACCTGAAATTTGACGAAGATAAATACGGTATATTATATGAAATGTATTCATATTTTCGACAGTCATATTACAACCTTCCTATCGACCCACTGCTTGATATATCCACATTAAAAAAAAGCACCACTGTTTGTTATTGACTGTTCACGACAAAATGATTCACTAAAAACCGTTGACGTTCGGGTAGAAATTGAAAGTTCAGAAGATATACCAGATAACACAACAGCCTACTGTTTGATCATAAACGATCGTCTGTTTGAGTACAGACCGTTAGGTAACATAGTGCGAAAATTATCATGAATGTTATCGTCGATGTACAAGGTTTTAAAAATGAATATAATGAGTTTATACCAAAAGAAATAGCAATTCAAAATGCAGAGCGTATCTTTGTAATCTTAATAAAACCACCATATCCGTTATATAATTTAACTAAAACGGAGCGCTTCCAAGTAAGTTGGATTGAAAGAAACAGAGGAATAACTTGGAATGAAGGATATGTCCCATATTTTAATTATAAGGTTTACATAAGTGATTTTTTAAAAAACAAATGTATTTTTACTTAAGGTTCCGAAAAAGTCATTTGGTTAAAAAATATTTTACAAAGTGATAAGGTGTATAACTTAGAAGATAAGAACTGTCCTAGTTTAACGAGATTGTATGAAAATTATACTTTATCATCCGATATTTTTAGATGTTTATATCATAACAAAATATGTGCGTTAAAAAATGTATCTTGTCTTTATAAATGGTGTCTAGAAAATAATATACTTTTCTAATAAACATAATGATCTTTTTTGTGTATTTTATTTGAAACTGACCACCTCTATTTTTTATTTTATTTTATAAAATATGGTAGGTACACCAACAGCATACAAAGACAACATTAGTAACAAATAATTAAGGTATTATTCTTTAATTAAAGGTATACACATCATTGGCAGGAAAACTAGAAAGTTACACTTGTATAAAAAAACATTAAATTTTTATCAATCAAACCTGCATTGAGACTGAAAAACGCAATTTATTTTTATTTACTGTAAGAAATGAATACTGAAAAGTTAGATATTAAGGTATCTGGATCAGGATCAGGATCCTCGCCGGTTTTGATCGGTAGGTAGTTATGAATTGTGAACAGTTTTAGTTGGTGTTTTGCATCAGGTACGGCCGAGCTTGTTGAGTGAATAAGTCGTTGTTTATTGTTTCATGTGCTTGCCTAAATGAGTTCGTGTGCGTCGCTCTAAGCCCGCGGCTGTCACGGCAATCGTGGTGCGCTGCACCCGGAGCCGTGATGCGCTCCCGCGGCGCTCTCAGCGCGCAGCTGGCGCAGTGACGGCAGTGCGCTACAGGCGCAACCGTGATGCGCTTTCAGCGCGCATTTAAAACTATTCGCAGTCTTGTTTGTGGTCCGTCAAATTGTGGGAAAACAAACTTAGTCATAAGTTTGTTATTACATCAAGATGGTCCGCGTTTTTCACAACCTTTACGTATACTCTAAATCTTTATATCAGCCTAAATACACATTTTTAGAACAAGTCGTAAATATGGTAGCAGGTATATCCTATTTCAAATATAATCATAACAGTGAAATTTTGAGTCCACATGAAGAGCTGCCTAACTCAATTATTATATTTGATGATGTTGCTTGTGAAAATCAAAATAAAATCTGAGATTACTTTGCAATGGGTCGTCATAAAAATATTGATTGCTTTTACATTAATCAAACTTATACTAAAATACCAAAACAACTCGTAAGGGATAATGCCAACCTGATAATATTATTTAAGCAAGACGATATTAATTTGAAGCACGTTTATGATGAGCATGTAGGGTCTAATATGTCGTGGACTCAGTTTCGCGAAATGTGCTCTACTGTTTGGAATAAACCTTACAACTATTTAGTAATAAATAAAGACTGTGAACGAAATAAAGGATATTATAGAAAGACATTTGATACGTTCATAGTGGTAGACTAGCATTCATAAATGCCGTGGGCGTAGCCAGGCATGGGCTCAGGGTAGGGCAGCAGTCTAAAATAATATGTAACTAGCAAACTATACCCGCGGTCCAGTGCCGGTTTTAGCACTACGCGCCCTAGGCGAGATATCTACGGCGACCCCATCTGCCATTTAAAACAAGGCAAGAGATATAATTAAATATAGTCTATGTAAACTTAGACTAATAGGACGTAGGTAACCAAAGGGCACCCGTCCGTAGCATCCAATTTCTGCCCCGAACTAAGAATTGGGGAGGCTTACACCCGTAAGCGTAAGTAACAATAATCTAAAAAAAAATTGCGCTTTAAAGATAAGTATTTCGCTACAAATAAGTGTGCTGAATTAATTAAGTTATTAGGCATTTTTACAAGAGGGTACGACAACGGTGACGGCATTAGACAGCAGCAGCGGCACGCAGAATGCCAATGAATAAGCCGTTTAATACTATTATTTTTTCATACGTTTACATCTCCACCATTTCCAGAGACAGCGAGCAAGCCCTTTTGATAGGGATGACGAGTAATTAATATTTATTTTCGAAAAGTTTTGATAAAATGGTAAAATATTTTTTAATTGAGTTCATGTTTTTATGCTCTAACTAAGGTGAGAGTGAGAAGTGGTGCCAAGCAAGTGTATGTATATTGCAAAATAAACAATTGCTAAACCAATATTTTTTAAATACAATCCGCGAGATGGGAGCGCGAATACTACTTAAGTATTGTAGTTAGTTAGTACCTAGATCATTTATTTTTTTAGGTTTGGTTAGGTACCTTACAGGGCGCTTGCCCCACCCTGCCCCACCGTGGCTACGCCCAAAATGCTTGTAATATTGGTAAAAGAATCAGTTTAATTTGCGATTCCAGAATCGACTTTATCAAAAACACGCGTTTATGAGTGGTACAAAGCGTTCAAAAGCGGTCGAGATGTGATGGAAGATTTGCCTCGCTCTGGTAGGCCATCAACGTCTGCTACTGAAGATAACATCGCAAGAGTGATGGAAATCCTCATTCAAGTTTGAGAGAGCTAGTCGTCGAACTTTCTGTATCACACGAGTCGATTTGTACCATTTTAAATAATCAATTGAATAAATTTTCTCCAAAAACAAAATGCAAAATATCTCAAATTTAAGAACAGTCATAAGTACCTAAGTCACAATTTTTATAGTTATAAATTAATATGCCTTAAAAGAGGGAGAAACAATAATTCTCAAAGACTTTCAACACCATTACTGCAAGAAAAGAATTGACAGGAGTCCAGTGCTGAAAAAATGCAAAATAAAGAGTGTGCATCTCACCGCAAGAACATTCAGCGAGTGGTAGCCCTTTCTGTTGTAGAATGCCCCCTCATTATCGCTCGGTCTTATGATGGCTATATGGGTCCTATCTATACAGCCGATGACCCCAGGAAATCCAAACTTCTCGTTAAATCTGAAAGTAGCTTAGTATTAGTATCCATCCATAACCTATCCATTAATGCAATTAGTATTATATTGCATAAATAAAATAGAATCAAATTGGTACCTCATTGCTAGAGAGACTCGTTCAGTCTGGAATCGTGGAAATTTAATACTACTCTGTTACGAAAGTACCGGGAAAAGATTAATAATACACAAAATAATTTCTTTTAAACTTTCGCGTTGCATAATTTAAAACTCAATGAAACTGGAATTAACGCGATCATAATTTAGGTACAAAATGTTACCTCTTTTGCCTGACGTTTCGATCGGGTATATACCGACCGTGGTCACAGGCTGACTGGAACAGCGATGTCTTCACTCCGTATGAGAGGCAGATTCTTCATCTACCCTCATAATATTATTTTCACGCCAAGAACCGTCACACACTACACTCACTGTGTCCCTGTTCTGCACACTAACCGCAGCGTCCGTATTTAGATGAGAACTCGATCGCGAAACAAAACGAGATTGTCTATTTTTAATCACTGGATTCCATGTCGCGGATAATTTGAAACCGTCTTCCCGATTGAAATTTTTATGCTTTTCGATTTCAATAGCTTAGCAGTGGACTCCTATCAATTCTTTTCTTGCAGTAATGGTGTTAAAAGTCTTTGAGAATTATTGTTTCTTTCTCTTTTAAGGCATATTAATTTATAACTATGAAAATTGTGACTTAGGTACTTATGACTGTTCTTAAATTTGAGATATTTTGCATTTTGTTTTTGGAGAAAATTTATTCAATTGATTATTTAAAATGGTACAAATCGACTCGTGTGATACAGAAAGTTCGACGACTAGCTCTCTCAAACTTGAATGAGGATTTCCATCACTCTTGCGATGTTATCTTCAGTAGCAGACGTTGATGGCCTACCAGAACGAGGCAAATCTTCCATCACATCTCGACCGCTTTTGAACGCTTTGTACCACTCATAAACACGTGTTTTTGATAAAGTAGATTCACCCTAAGCCTTCTGTAACATTTTCAGAGACTCCGAACACGAAATATCATTGGCGATGCAAAATTTAAAACAGACTTTGTTCGATGTTTTTGTCCATTATGAAATTCGCAATACACACTAGATATGGTATAACTAAAATGCAATTTACGATTACTAATTGATCAGGTTTTATATAAGACCTCGAACCACAGTTAACAACAACAAAGGGTAGTACAAATCGAATTAGGTATCAATGTACAGCCACCCTAGTATTTTCCTAATTACAAATCTTGTTGTTGGTATTGCTTGAATAAATACTTAAAACGTCAAAATTGTATACCGAGAAAGAATTAATAAAAGTTATGAAATACAACAGATGTTCCAGTTAACGATAGATAGGTATTAAGTATTCCGATGTAGGTAGGTATAAGAAGCGCGTGAGTCGATTGCGATGTCCACCGAAAATAATAGAATAATGGGTAACATACGCTAACGAAAGCAAAAGGCACTACTTAAAACCACAGAATATTAATAGTACACAGGGTTATGTTGTTTTAATTTATCTAACAACACGCAAATACCAATTAATGAGTGCAAAAATCCGCTCAATAAAACTTAGGAGTGTTTCTATGAATTGTTTACGTTCTTATCTTTCATTAAAAACATATCGAACACGAAAGAAGGAACAAACGATTATGAGCCTTATTTGTGAATAAACAAGAATACAAAGTATCATGCGTAAACAAGAAGTTAAAACTTAGTTTGGAACAATTTTTACTAGGTACTTGGATATATTGAGATACGGTTCAATATTCACGAGAAAATGTTTATCATTACGTAATTTACAAACAGATACGACCACTGACGGAAAGGAACAAAAGGAGTTGCGATATTTTTTAACTTTGCATTAATTTAAAATAATATTACGCGACTAAATTGAAGAGGTCGTGGAAACGCAAACAACACGTATAATATTAATTACTTCTGAAATGAGTGTTGTGGTACCGTCGTTGTTTCTGATTTATATAACACAAGTGCTTAAGCTACTTACCTTAGGATCAGAGCAATGTTTTTTTTTTTTTTTTTACTTGACCCCAATCTTGCTCTAGAGCATAGATGGGATCTACGATGGAGCGAGCTTGCCCAGAAGATGCCTATTCACTCTGGACTTAAAGAGAGTCAGGTTATATGCACTCGGAAATACAGACGCAGGCAGGGAATTCCAATCTTTAGCTGTGCGCATTATAAAAGATGATGAGAAGCGCTTAGTGCGGATTATGGGTATATCAACTAAGAACGGATGGTAGCCGGCCGTGCGTCTGGATGTCCGATGGAAGAAAGGAGACGGTGGTATGAGCTCATGCAGCTCATGAGCACACTCTCCGAAGTACAATCTGTAGAAGACCGATAGGCAAGCAACTTTGCGGCGGTGCATCGGTGTATGTGATGTTGTCTAAATAAAAAAAAATATAAAAATAAAGAGTCGGGTTATACCAATTACAATACGAATTTAAAGTATTTTCCGTAACAAAGTCGAACTTATTTCAACATTTTAACTTCGTTCGTACCCTTTCAAGATGTCGTATCCATTAAGACGCCGATCCAAGGTGGAACAGGTTTCTAAAAAACGTTCAATAAAATCAGTACCGATTAATGTTGGACCGATTATTCATGACTTATCTGCTTTGCGTAGAAAGCGCACTTTAGCGTATAATCGTTCAAAAAAGACTCTTGACATCGCCGAGTTAGCTCAATTAGACTCTTCTCAACTCAATAATTTTATCGCTCACTATACGGTGGTGCAAAAGTTGGCTGAAAGCTTTGAGGATTCTCATTCAGACATTCTTTTTGTGCTCGATGATCCAGATAGGGAGGAGCAAGAAGACCAGATTCGCTCTGAATTTGATGACATGTTTTTCAAATCATGACTATTAGAGAGTTAGTCAAATTTAGCGAAGTTAAGTTAAACCAGTGCAAGGACGCCGTTTCTGATCATATAATTCCGAACGTTAAATTACCGAAAATACAGCTCCCAACATTTTCCGGCCAAATTAAGTCATGGCCCGAATTCTACGATATTTTCAAATCGCTGGTTCATAATAATGAATCACTTACCGATACTGAGCGCATGCACTACTTAGTGTCGTGCCTCAATGGTGACGCTTTAGGACTTATTAGTACTAATCCCGTCCAAGGTGTCTTCTATCGTGAAGCATTTGAGACTTTAGTTTCTAGATATCGCGATAAACGCGAACTAGCTTTCATTTGTTGGAAAGAAATGTTAAATTTGAACTTTAAACCCAATAATCCGCTAGAATTCCGTCGAGTTTTAGACCTTTTTAGTGAGAATTTAAATATTTTAAAAGGCCTTAATCTGCCCACAGACAGCTGGGATTTCTTTCTTTGTTATTTAGTCTTATCGAAGCTAGATTCATCCACTCGCTGCGCCTTTAAGCAAAGTCGCAGTCGCAGTCGCAGTTATATTCCCAGAGTCGAGTGCTTGACGGAAACGCCTAATTTGTTTCCACACGACAGATGAGGGAGTTCTTGGAGACATGTTTTCGCAGAACTTTATCCAGCCAAGCTTTTTCTTTAGCGATAGAATTTTCTTAGTTTGGGCTGCGATCTGTTTGTAGCAAAGGAAGTTATCCATGGTCATTGCACGGTTGTATCTTTTTTAAGCCTCTTTGGGATTTCGAATAGTGGCAGTACATTCAGAATCCCACCACGGAGGAGACGTACGATTGCGGAATGGTTTTTTGCAAGGAATGTGTAAGTCAGCAGAGGATTTTAAAATTTCAACAAAATGAGTATAACATTGTGGAAGAATTGTCTGGGTTGACATTTTTGAGGGATTCTAATTTTTCATTGACTGTCAATAAATAGAAAGGCCAATCGGCCTTGCTAAGGTTATATTTCATTAGAGGGGGAGGAGAACAAGTGGCAGGAGAACCGTCTGGTATGGTAATTAAAATTGGGACGTGGTCAGTCCCGAAAGTGCTCTTAAGAATAGTCCAGGAGAGAAGGGATGACAAACGCGGAGGGCAGAAAGACAGCTCTACAGCAGAGGCTTGATTCTGAGAAGGGGAACATCTTCTTGTTGAACTGCCGTCATTCAATACACAGAGGTTGTAACTATCCAAAAGATCCAGTAGCAATGTACCTGGTGAGTCGGTATGATAACAGCCCCAAGAAATATGATGGGCATAAAAGTCTCCCATTACAAGAACCGGGGAAGAAAGGCAGGAAATAACTGTGCGAAGCTCAGAGAGGGATGAAAAATTAGGGCGAGGAATGTAAACAGAAAGGAAAGAAATGTCAAGAGCCCGCACAGCCATAACATTAATGTCCTGACTGTGGGGGGGAAGAGGAAGTTGTGAAAAGGTAAGGGAGCGCCTTACTAATAAGGCACTTCCTGCATACCCATCGTCTCTGTTATCCCGGAGACATGAGTATCCTGAGACACAGAAGTGTGAATCAGGAATAAACCACGTCTCCGAGACAGCCAGAACAGATGGTGAGTATTTACCTATAATATGCATAAGTTCATGATTTTTCGTCTAATACTCTGACAGTTCCATTATAGAACTGTGGAGGAAGCCATTGGTAACAGCAAGATTACCGATCTGGGTAAGTTTTTGGGCAACGTTGTGCGGTAGGGAGTCGGTATGACTGGATATCATATAGTCCAAAAGGTTTTCTGAGGAGGGCGGAAGAGGTTGAGAGTCGTTATTATTAAGAGCGCAGCCATTTGGAAGAGAGGGAGGAACATTGCCTACAATTGCTTGATGAGCTTGTTTGTCATATCCCTTACCCAATGGGGGGAGAGTGCGAGCCGGTCGAGTAACTGTTTTTTTAGATGAGGTTGGGGTAGGTTTAGACATAAAGGGGCGAGAGATGGATGAAGCAACTGAGGGATAAGTTAAAGATTTTGTAGTATCTGCATAGGACCTACGAACAGACGGGAATTGGGAAGAGGCTTCAGAGTATGAAACATTGTCCTGTGACATTACCATCTTTATAGACTTTTGCCTAGAATGCTCGGGGCAAGATTTGTTGAGTGCCGAGTGAGGGCCAGAGCAATGGAGGCATGTAGACTTGCTTTCGCTGACATCGCAGTTGACCCCTGAATGAGGTTGGGCACAGCGGTAACAGCGGGGATTTGACCTACATTGTGCTTTCACATGTCCGAAGCGGCAGCAGTTTAGGCACTGGATGGTGGGTAGTTGATATGTCTCAACTGGTAGGGAATAATGGTAGCAATAAACACGGGGGGGAAGGAACTGCCCCTTAAAGGTGATGACTACAGCCTGAGTGGGAGTCCAAGTAGGATTGCCATCTATTAACTTTTTCTTATTTAGGCGCCTGGCTTTAAGGATGATACCACAGCCATCAGGAACTTTAATGGATTCGGCTAACTCTTCCATTTTCCAATCAATTGGGATGCCCTTGATGAGGCCCATGCGGGTCACGTTGAAAGTGGGTATGTATGGATGCTGAGTATTGATGAGAAAGAAGTATGTCATTGTTCAAAAAGTTTTTATCTTCACTGCCAGATTTAAATTCTACAGAAATGCGACTTCTGCCTACTTTTTTAACTCCATCTTTCACAATGTTGCGAATTTTGTTTTTGAACAAGAATTGGCCAAATTTCATGCGATTAATGTATGTTGCGGCTAAAGGGTCGGAGTCGAGTCGAGAGACATGAACAATAAAAGGCCTTTTATCTTCAGACCCATACAATTTGGGTGAGATGTCTAGTGATGGGTGGGTATAAGCTGATTGGCTAGGAGTTGATTCAATTGTCGCTCTTTTAGCAGGTTCCGAGGAGGTTTCTGCGTCCGAATGCTGTTTAGTCCCCGCTTGGGTAAATACTGGTGGAGAAAAACAATCAGTAGGAGTGCGATCTCCATCCGGAGGATCAGGCGGATCAGGCGGATAAGGAGCCATGGTACTTACCTACCACAGGGATAGAACACCACCTCACTTATAACATAGTTAAGAGGAGTTAATTAGGCAAATAAAAACACAGAAATGAACACTATTCACTCGTAAACCTCCCAACACGTGTTTTCACTAACGCTAGGACACAGCGAATCCAAAACTTCAACTCCTAATGTAGTTAAAGTACCTATGGCATTTTTTTTTATTCAACAGACTATGGCTATGGTCTTACTAATTTGCCTTAATAATTAGACATTTTATGTTATTTTATTATTAATTAACATTCAAATTATAACTATATTTCTTCTTAAAGCGAAATAATTGTTATGAAGCTGCGGTCAAAAGTCTCAAATACTACATCAAGAGAGTGATAGGCGAGCAGAAGCTTACATCCGAAGAATTCACCACTATCCTTTCTCAGTTAAAAGGATGTCTGAATTCACGCCCCCTCTGCCTTCTTACCGAAGACCCAGACGATCTAGATTTCTTGACACCTTCTCATTTTTTATCTAGCGGGCCTTCTTTAACTGTACGATACTGTAACTGACTTGAGAACAAGATGGCATCTCACACAAAAAATATTCAATGACATCTGGAGTCGTTGGCGCAGTGAATATCTTACTCAACTCTCAACAAGGAGTAAATGGAAACAGCCGGAGGCAAACATTAAATTGAACGAAGTTGTTATAATCAAGGATGACAACCTTCCCGCAGGAAAGTGAGCTTTAGGTCGCGTTATACAATTACATCCTGGAGCGGACGGCTACACAAGAGTCGTGACACTAAAAACAAAAAATGGACTACTAAAACGTCCTATTGTCAAGCTCTCCATCTTACCAGTGCAACAAGAGGAAAACCATGTTCATTAAACAGAAAAACAAGAAACAGACTTTGTTCGATGTTTTTGTCCATTATGAAATTCGCAATACACACTAGATATGGTATAACTAAAATGCAATTTACGATTACTAATTGATCAGGTTTTATATAAGACCTCGAACCACAGTTAACAACAACAAAGGGTAGTACAAATCGAATTAGGTATCAATGTACAGCCACCCTAGTATTTTCCTAATTACAAATCTTGTTGTTGGTATTGCTTGAATAAATACTTAAAACGTCAAAATTGTATACCGAGAAAGAATTAATAAAAGTTATGAAATACAACAGATGTTCCAGTTAACGATAGATAGGTATTAAGTATTCCGATGTAGGTAGGTATAAGAAGCGCGTGAGTCGATTGCGATGTCCACCGAAAATAATAGAATAATGGGTAACATACGCTAACGAAAGCGAAAGTCACTACTTAAAACCACAGAATATTAATAGTACACAGGGTTATGTTGTTGTAATTTATCTAACAACACGCAAATACCAATTAATGAGTGCAAAAATCCACTCAATAAAACTTAGGAGTGTTTCTATGAATTGTTTACGTTCTTATCTTTCATTAAAAACATATCGAACACGAAAGAAGGAACAAACGATTATGAGCCTTATTTGTGAATAAACAAGAATACAAAGTATCATGCGTAAACAAGAAGTTAAAACTTAGTTTGGAACAATTTTTACTAGGTACGCGGATATATTGAGATACGGTTCAATATTCACGAGAAAATGTTTATCATAACGTAATTTACAAACAGATACGACCACTGACGGAAAGGAACGAAAGGAGTTGCGATATTTTTTAACTTTGCATTAATTTAAAATAATATTACGCGACTAAATTGAAGAGGTCGTGGAAACGCAAACAACACGTATAATATTAATTACTTCTGAAATGAGTGTTGTGGTACCGTCGTTGTTTCTGATTTATATAAGACAAGTGCTTTAGCTACTTATCTTAGGATCAGAGCAATGTATGTGATGTTGTCTAATTAAAAAAAAATAAAAAGAGTCGGGTTATACCAATTACAATACGAATTTAAAGTATTTTCCGTAACAAAGTCGAACTTATTTCAACATTTTAACTTCGTTCGTACCCTTTCAAGATATCGTATCCATTAAGACGCCGTTCCAAGGTGGAACAGGTTTCTAAAAAACGTTCAATAAAATCAGTACCGATTGATGTTGGACCGATTATTCATGACTTATCTGCTTTGCGTAGAAAGCGCACTTTAGCGTATAATCGTTCAAAAAAGACTCTTGACATCGCCGAGTTAGCTCAATTAGACTCTTCTCAACTCAATAATTTTATCGCTCACTATACGGTGGTGCAAAAGTTGGCTGAAAGCTTTGAGGAATCTCATTCAGACATTCTTTTTGTGCTCGATGATCCGGATAGGGAGGAGCAAGAAGACCAGATTCGCTCTGAATTTGATGACATGTTTTTCAAATCATGACTATTAGAGAGTTAGTCAAATTTAGCGAAGTTTAGTTAAACCAGTGCAAGGACGCCGTTTCTGATCATATAATTCCGAACGTTAAATTACCGAAAATACAGCTCCCAACATTTTCCGGCCAAATTAAGTCATGGCCCGAATTCTACGATATTTTCAAATCGCTGGTTCATAATAATGAATCACTTACCGATACTGAGCGCATGCACTACTTAGTGTCGTGCCTCAATGGTGACGCTTTAGGACTTATTAGTACTAATCCCGTCCAAGGTGTCTTCTATCGTGAAGCATTTGAGACTTTAGTTTCTAGATATCGCGATAAACGCGAACTAGCTTTCATTTGTTGGAAAGAAATGTTAAATTTGAACTTTAAACCCAATAATCCGCTAGAATTCCGTCGAGTTTTAGACCTTTTTAGTAAGAATTTAAATATTTTAAAAGGCCTTAATCTGCCCACAGACAGCTGGGATTTCTTTTTTGTTATTTAGTCTTATCGAAGCTAGATTCATCCACTCGCTGCGCCTTTGAGCAAAGTCGCAGTCGCAGTCGCAGTTATATTCCCAGAGTCGAGTGCTTGATGGAAACGCCTCATTTGTTTCCACGCGACAGCTGAGGGAGTTCTTGGAGACATGTTTTCGCAGAACTTTATTCAGCCAAGTGTAACGGTTCGTTATACTATCCTAAGATTAACTTAACCTGTCAAGCTTCAATTCCCCACCGGTGGCC
The DNA here is from genome assembly GCA_950371115.1 of Anania fuscalis. Classification (NCBI taxonomy): domain Eukaryota; kingdom Metazoa; phylum Arthropoda; class Insecta; order Lepidoptera; family Crambidae; genus Anania; species Anania fuscalis. The sequence goes on along the minus strand of OX493326.1, from coordinate 21,171,030 downwards.
ACGTCATAATAGATTTTTTATTGTGTCTCTTGACCTTGGCCTGACAGGTTAATAAATACTCAAAAATAAACTTAATAACTAAACGTAACTAGTACAATTTCAATGAAAATAAAAAAAAAGTCTTAATAACTAACTAATATTATAATCTAATAAAAATTAATTAATATCTTAAGTCCTACATAATAACAAAATGAATGTTTACAATCAAATAAAAAAAACTATAGGCAAACCCGGGCGCAACCGTATGTTAATAAATATCCGTGCGTAGTGCCTACGAGCTACAAGGAACGATATATGGAAACAGGTTTGGCCGATGCGCGGCAACGAGCAATCCGCGAACATCGCTTTGAGAATTGTCTTCAACAGTCCGAGCCACACTAACTAATGGCAAGGACGTACTGCTTACATCAAAAAAATACTTGATCGAAACTACCAGAGTGTGATATTGAATTTGACTATTTTATTAAAATCAGTGTTGTTTACCCCGATATCGGGTGAGTGTTGCAATCTATTCATAATGCCTAGGTTTAGTGCCTAGCTTAGTACTTAGTAGTAGATGCCTACATAGGTAAAAGGTTGATATTGCCTGCATGAGTAGTACGCTCAGTAATATTTATTCATCTTTCACTGTATTTACGCAATGTAGAATAAGATCCTTGCAAGAATAAATATTGTATCCATCCACGCACGCAAAATGTCGTGCGTACATGACCTTGCATGACCTTCGATGGTCATTTATTTTATTGTAATACAATTTATCTTTAGCCTTTTAATTGTAATTAATCACTATCACTATACTTAGTTTTCGTGACTATTAAGCTATTTATTTTTCTTTCAAAACGCGTAGGTAAAATTGTCACCTTAGAAAATAGTAACTCAGATAATTAATTATTATAGTTGGCTGCTTAGTTGTATCTTCATTGTGATTCTGTATGACTGCCACATCATTAATTACTATTTCTTGCATCAATCACTCCATCTGATCCGCTTTTCACCGCTTCCGGCCTGATGTCGCAGTCATACATACGAAATCAGACTTTGCTAAAAGTTTCAGATTTCCGGGATTCCAGGGTCCTTGTTCCAGCTGAGAAATCTACCTGCACGGTCTTCCCCGTACACTACCTACGTGTCTGTTAGGACGCCCGCCGCCACCTACTCGCCGGTCTACGCTTCTCCGGAACCGGAAGTGCAAGGACAGTGGTTTTTGTTCCTTATGAGACTGGTATCTGTTCGGTTGCAATTATGAACCTACCACTACCCTGAAGATTTGGAAATATACATTGTTAATGTTACTTTAAAATATCTCTTTATTTCCACTTTTTACCTATTCATGTTACCTAACCTGATCTAAAAGGGGAAAAATGGTACACAAGCTTCTTCTTTAGCGATAGAATTTTCTTAGTTTGGGCTGCGATCTGTTTGTAGCATAGGAAGTTATCCATGGTCATTGCACGGTTGTATCTTTTTTCAGCCTCTTTGGGATTTCGAATAGTGGCAGTACATTCAGAATCCCACCACGGAGGAGACGTACGATTGCGGAATGGTTTTTTGCAAGAAATGTGTAAGTCAGCAGAGGATTTTAAAATTTCAACAAAATCAGTATAACATTGTGGAAGAATTGTCTGGGTTGACATTTTTGAGGGATTCTAATTTTTCATTGACTGTCAATAAATAGGAAGGCCAATCGGCCTTGCTAAGGTTATATTTCATTAGAGGGGGAGGAGAACAAGTGGCAGGAGAACCGTCTGGTATGGTAATTAAAATTGGGACGTGGTCAGTCCCGAAAGTGCTCTTAAGAATAGTCCAGGAGAGAAGGGATGATAAACGCGGAGGGCAGAAAGACAGCTCTACAGCAGAGGCTTGATTCTGAGAAGGGGAACATCTTCTTGTTGAACTGCCGTCATTCAATACACAGAGGTTGTAACTATCCAAAAGATCCAGTAGCAATGTACCTGGTGAGTCGGTATGATAACAGCCCTAAGAAATATGATGGGCATAAAAGTCTCCCATTACAAGAACCGGGGAAGAAAGGCAGGAAATAACTGTGCGAAGCTCAGAGAGGGATGAAAAATTAGGGCGAGGAATGTAAACAGAAAGGAAAGAAATGTCAAGAGCCCGCACAGCCATAACATTAATGTCCTGACTGTGGGGGGGAAGAGGAAGTTGTGAAAAGGTAAGGGAGCGCCTTACTAATAAGGCACTTCCTGCATACCCATCGTCTCTGTCATCCCGGAGACCTGAGTATCCTGAGACACAGAAGTGTGAATCAGGAATAAACCACGTCTCCGAGACAGCCAGAACAGATGGTGAGTATTTACCTATAATATGCATAAGTTCATGCTTTTTTCGTCTAATACTCTGACAGTTCCATTATAGAACTGTGGAGGGAGCCATTGGTAACAGCAAGATTACCGATCTGGGTAAGTTTTTGGGCAACGTTGTGCGGTAGGGAGTCGGTATGACTGGATAACAAGCAAAGTAATATAGACAGTACATAGTCCAAAAGGTTTTCTGAGGAGGGCGGAAGAGGTTGAGAGTCGTTATTATTAAGAGCGCAGCCATTTGGAAGAGAGGGAGGAACATTGCCTACAATTGCTTGATGAGCTTGTTTGTCATATCCCTTACCCAATGGGGGGAGAGTGCGAGCCGGTCGAGTAACTGTTTTTTTAGATGAGGTTGGGGTAGGTTTAGACATAAAGGGGCGAGAGATGGATGAAGCAACTGAGGGATAAGTTAAAGATTTTGTAGTATCTGCATAGGACCTACGAACAGACGGGAATTGGGAAGAAGCTTCAGAGTATGAAACATTGTCCTGTGACATTACCATCTTTATAGACTTTTGCCTAGAATGCTCGGGGCAAGATTTGTTGAGTGCCGAGTGAGGGCCAGAGCAATGGAGGCATGTAGACTTGCTTTCGCTGACATCGCAGTTGACCCCTGACTGAGGTTGGGCACAGCGGTAACAGCGGGGATTTGACCTACATTGTGCTTTCACATGTCCGAAGCGGCAGCAGTTTAGGCACTGGATGGTGGGTAGTTGATATGTCTCAACTGGTAGGGAATAATGGTAGCAATAAACACGGGGGGGGGGGAAGGAACTGCCCCTTAAAGGTGATGACTACAGCCTGAGTGGGAGTCCAAGTAGGATTGCCATCTATTAACTTTTTCTTATTTAGGCGCCTGGCTTTAAGGATGATACCACAGCCATCAGGAACTTTAATGGATTCGGCTAACTCTTCCATTTTCCAATCAATTGGGATGCCCTTGATGAGGCCCATGCGGGTCACGTTGAAAGTGGGTATGTATGGATGCTGAGTATTGATGAGAAAGAAGTATGTCATTGTTCAAAAAGTTGTTCTCTTCACTGCCAGATTTAAATTCTACAGAAATGCGATTTCTGCCTACTTTTTTAACTCCATCTTTCACAATGTTGCGAATTTTGTTTTTGAACAAGAATTGGCCAAATTTCATGCGATTAATGTATGTTGCGGCTAAAGGGTCGGAGTCGAGTCGAGAGACATGAACAATAAAAGGCCTTTTATCTTCAGACCCATACAATTTGGGTGAGATGTCTAGTGATGGGTGGGTATAAGCTGATTGGCTAGGAGTTGATTCAATTGTCGCTCTTTTAGCAGGTTCCGAGGAGGTTTCTGCGTCCGAATGCTATTTAGTCCCCGCTTGGGTAAATACTGGTGGAGAAAAACAATCAGTGGGAGTGCGATCTCCATCCGGAGGATCAGGCGGATCAGGCGGATAAGGAGCCATGGTACTTACCTACCACAGGGATAGAACACCACCTCACTTATAACATAGTTAAGAGGAGTTAATTAGGCAAATAAAAACACAGAAATGAACACTATTCACTCGTAAACCTCCCAACACGTTGTGACGAGGATCCGGCGGCGCGACATCCCTACACGCGAACCGGCAGATCGACATTCGACAACCCTAGTACGCGCCCCACCAAGCCACGCCCACACCGCGCGCCCCGCACGGCGATATATAAAGCGCGGCGGGAGGGAGCTCCAGAGCAGTCGCCCGGGTTCCACAGCCGAAGCAAGACGTCTCCGCGCGCGCACGTCACTCTTGCCATTGCTTCTGTGTGGTGGAACTCTGACGATTAGCTAACCCGTGTTCCTTACTAACGTAGTTAAGATACCCGACCCATTCCTGATCCGAAGGTTTCGTGAGCTAGCGGCTTCGTGTCGCGTGCCCTAACCTTCACTCCCAGACCTTGACCGCGCTCCTGCGGTGAGCCCATCCCCGGCCCGGACGCTCTTGCGGCTTCGTGGCGCACCGACTCCGCATGCCAGCCTTCATTACCCGTAGATAACAGTAGTTACTAACAAGCACCCGCCACGCTACGCGTTGACCGTAATCCGTCCCGACGGAATCGCGCCGATCCCCGTCGCCCTGCCTCATCCGTCTGTACGGACTAAATAAGACAGCAGTCACAGCTTAGGTAGATTTAAGAAGTGAACCTAGTTATAAGGAACATTGTGTGTGTTATCAAATATAGAGAGTGCAAACGTCCCGTGAGTTTATCTGGTTAATTCCCTGTTAGGATCCTGTAATTAGGTACGCATCCCCTCACCGCACGCACCGCGGGCTTGGGGCCAGTACATATGCTGACGAGGAACTCAGGCCTGAGCTAGCCGAAAGGGTTCTTCGTCACATTGGCGCCCAACGAAAAAACCCATAGAATCCGCAGGGAAGGGTACTTACCGAGCCGTCGCACCCAGGCAAAATAAGGCCGAAAGAGAGCGACGCCTTGGAAGTAGCCGCAAGTTGCCATTAACCAGAAACCCAATCTAATGCCCACGTCTTGGATATACAACCTGAAGAAACAAGAACTTGAAGAAGAGTGCAAGAGAAGACATATAGAAGCCGTAAACCTGACAGTGCGAGACCTGAGGCAAAACCTCGCACAAGCGATAAGGAAAGAAACCCCATCCACTTCGCAAAACCGACCTGACCAGTCCTCCAGCGACAAGGAAGAATACACAGACAACTCCGACACCGAATTCGAAGACACAAAGATGTCACAGGACGAAAAAAGCGTCGAACAAACGAAAAACGGCAAACCTCACAGTACTAGCACAAGCGAGTGCATAGTATCGAGGTGGAACCTACATTTCGACACGTACGACGACCCCGTAGAATTCCTCGAGAGACTGGACGAATTAGCCGAGACAGGAGAAATCGAAAAGGAGAACCTTCTAAAAGTTATACCGAGACTTCTAAAAGGTAAGGCTGTGTTGTGGTACCGTAATAACAAAGACTCGTGGACGACATGGGAAGAGTTCATTGAATGTTTCATCGTAACGTTTATGCCGAACAATTACGAGAACGAACTACTCCGAAAAATAGTGACATCGAGACAAAACTACAACCAAAAATTCACCGATTATTTAATTGATTTACAGACATTAATGCGCAGATACGCAAAAATGTCAAAAGAAGAAAAATTAAATAGAATCTACGAGAACATGAACCCTAAATACAAATTATACGTAAAAAGAACCGAATTTAAGACGATAAATCAATTAACACAACTAGCAAAGGAATACGAAAATGTCACAGAAGACCGCCAAAGAAGCTTTAACAGGAAATTTAACGGAAAAAGCAGCGTTAACAACTAAATAGAAACAAAAAACCAGGAGGAAAGGCGACCCGCACAAACACATCAAGAACATAGAGAAACAACAAAATACATCTACAACTACAACCCAAACACATGCTGCTGGAGTTGCGGTAAACCCGGGCATACATCCAGAGAGTGCAGGGGAAGAAAGATATTGTTTTGTGGAGGGTGCGGCAAGATCGGCGTACTTAGCATCAAATGCTGTAAAGAAAAAAGAAACCTGGTACAGTCCATGACTTTAGTGACCGAGACAAGAAACGGGGACAACCGCCCATACATACAGATTACCATATTAGACACAACACACCAAGCGCTAGTCGACACAGGGGCAACAAGATCATATGCAAACAAGCAAATATACGAAGAATACCTGAAGCAAAACCTTAAGCCTGAGACAGTATCAGAAACAGCAAGTACGGCCAACGGAGAAAAAGTAGATATCAAACAAGCCCTACCATTACAAATAAAAATTAAAGAAAAGGTAATAAAACATCAAATGCTGTACCATCCCCAGATCACGAAAATAATCATAGGTATGGATATACTGAACAGAATAGGAATGAAGTTGGAATGGAACAACGAAAACGACAAACAAAGAAAAGAGGAACAAATAGAAGCCATCACAAATACCAACAACAACATAGACACGCAGAATATGGACGCAACCCTCACAGCGGAACAAAAAGCAACACTACAGAAAACAATAGCTGAAGAATACGATAAATGCGACAAAAGCCCCAAAGGGAACACATGGGTAACCCACGAAATAAAACTAAAACACGATCAACCAATAAAACAAAAATACTACCCAAAAAACCCAAAACTCCAGGAAATCATCAATCGACACGTAGACGAAATGCTTAGCAACAATATTATCGAGAAATCAGACAGCCCATACAGCTCACCAGTAGTACTAGCAAAGAAAACGAATGGAGAATACAGATTCTGCATAGACTTCAGAAAAATCAACTAGATATCACACAAAGACGCGTATCCGATACCACAAATAGACAACACCCTAGAGAAGCTAAGGAACGCCAAATACTTCTCGAAAATTGACCTGAAAAACGGCTACTGGAACGTGAAACTGAAAGAAGACAGCAAACCCATAACGGCCTTCACCGTTCCAGGTAGAGGACTGTTCCAATTCAAAGTAATGCCGTTCGGACTTCATTCAAGCGGAGCTCCATTCCAGAAATTACTTGACACAGTAATAGGACCGGAAATGGAGCCACACGCATACGTCTACTTAGACGATATTATTATATGTAGCCCATCATATGTGCTGATGAACTAAGTTTACCTGTCTCCATTCTTTTTGAAAGGTCTCTACAAGAGGGTATAATGCCGGTTAAATGGAAGCTTGCATACATTACGCCGATCCACAAAGAAAGGTCCAAAGGACTGCATTGAGAATTATAGACCTATCTCAAAGCTTTGTTTACTGGCTAAGGTACTTGAGCGTATAGTATTTAACCAAACTTATGGTAGTTTGAAACTTCGTTTTTTACCTTATCAACATGGTTTCTTAAAGAATCGTTCAACCGTCACTAACCTAGCAACTTTTACTGACTTCCTTACTGATCAAATGGATCATGGCAATCAAGTGGATGTAATTTATACTGATTACGCAAAAGCATTTGATCGTATTGACCACAAAATTCTTCTACTAAAACTTCAAAGTATGGGCATCAGAGGTGATCTGTTCAGGTGGTTTTCCTCATATATTCAAAATAGATCTCAAGCGGTGGTTTTAAAAGGTTACATGTCATCTTGGATATGTATTCCCTCAGGAGTACCCCAGGGATCGCTGCTGGGACCTCTATTATTTACAATCTTCATCAATGATATCGACCAATGCTTCCCTAGCTCTCGCTTTCTACTCTTTGCAGATGATATGAAAATTTTTCGAGTGGTCAATAACCAAAACGATGCCATACAACTTCAAGCTGACTTATCTAGGTTGGATGCTTACTGTCGCAATAATAAACTTGATCTCAGTGTATCTAAATGTTTTTCAATAAGTTTTTCTCGGAAAAAACACCCCTATGCTTTTAATTACACTATTAAGAATCATAAATTAACCTCTCAAAGCGTGGCGAAAGATTTGGGAGTGATTCTCGACAGTAGACTTCTATTTGATAAACATATAACCAGTATAACAAATAGAGCATCTAGAGCCCTTGGTTTTGTCACTCGTATGTCTAAGCCTTTTAAAAATATGAAGACAATAAAAATTGTTTATTGTGCCTATGTTCGCAGCCTCCTTGAATACGCTAGTGTGATTTGGAGCCCATGTTACGATGTTTATAATACCTCAATCGAAAAGATCCAAAGAAAATTTACTAGATTTCTAAATTTTAAATTTCGTATCCCTAAATTGTCGTATGAGGAACGTTGTATGAGGTTTCATCTTTTGCCACTTAGCTTAAGGCGTAATATCTCTGATATTGTATTTCTTATAAAGCTGGTGAGAGGTGGAATTGATTGTCCCGATTTGCTTAATAGGATCTTATTTAGAATACCCTCGCGGGCGCTTCGTAATAATGTTTATAAACCGTTTAGTATTCCTTTTTGTCATACTAACTATAGGCGTAATAGCTGTCTAGTTAGAGCTTGTCAAGCATTTAATAATATTAGTGTTAATGTTGACTTATTTCATGGTAGTATTAATAGCATCAAAATGGCAGTTTTGAAATCGGCTGAATCCTTGGCACTTTAGTCTGTTTGTTTACGTGTTTTGCTTTTCTTTTTAAGTATAAATTTAATATTTATTAAGCAATACTGTTATTGCACTTTTTGTTATCTATTTGTGGTAGCTTGTTATTAGCTTCTAGTTGTTAATTTCCTAAAACTGTAGTAAATTTGTAAGCTGTAAGCTATCCTAAGAAATGAAAATAAAATAAATAAAATGAAAATAAATAAATAAAATATAGCCTGCATATAAAACACTTAAAAGGGATATTCAAGAAGATAAGAGAAGCAAAACTTGAAATAAACAAGAAGAAAAGCGAATACTGCAAAACAGAGGTCGAATACCTAGGACACATCGTGAACAAGGACGGAATAAAAATGAACCAGGAAAAGATACGAGCAATTATAGAACTAAAACCACCATCAACAGTAAAAGAAGTAAGAAGACTAGTTGGAATGACTTCATGGTACAGGAAATTTATACCAAACTACACAGAGAAAATGAATCCACTGTTAAAATTACTAAAAAAGGACGTAAAGTTCACCTGGGACACGGAACAAGAAAAGGCATTCACCGAAATCAAACATACCATTACACAAGACCAACTACTCAAAAGAGCAGATTTTAACAAACCATTCACGCTACAAACAGACGCAAGCGACATAGGCCTTGGAGCCGTACTCTTACAGAATCAAGACGGAGCAGACTACCCAATAATGTACGCAAGCAGATCACTAAAACCAGCAGAGAAAAAATACACAACATCAGAAAAAGAATGCCTAGCAGTAGTATGGGGGATACGTAAAATGAGACCATTCCTAGAAGGTTACCAGTTCACAGTCATGACTGATCATCAAGCAATAAAGTGGCTAAACACAATCAAGGACCCATCGGGACGACTAGCCCGATGGGCACTGGAACTACAACAATACGACTTTAACATAGAATACAGACCGGGAACCCTCAACAAAATCGCAGATGAACTATCAAGAAACCCAATCTATGAAATCGAAGAAACCAACACAGACTGGACAGAAAAGAAACTGAAAGAGATCAATCAAAAAGAGAACACTGATTATAAGACCGAAAACGGAATCCTTTACCGAAAAATAACCAATTACGCCTACGGTCCAAGACTAGAACCCAACTCTGAATGGAAGTTATGCGTTACCGGAAGAGACAAGCAGGACGTTATGAAGGAAAACCACGACACGCCAACATCAGGCCATCTCGGAACAGCAAAAACACTTAACCGTATTTCACAAAGATATTACTGGCCAGGAATGTACAAAGACGTCACAAAATACGTTAAAACTTGCAAGACATGTCAGGCACACAAGAGACCACAACAAAAACAAGCAGGATTAATGCACATAAATAACGCAGATTCACCCTGGAGTATAGTATCGACGGACCTAATAGGCCCCTTACCAAGATCATCAAGCGGATTCACATGGATCATAGTTTTTCACGACAAATTTACGAAATGGACAGAAATAAAACCACTTCGAACAGCAACCGCCAAAACGGTAACGAAAGCTTTCAAAGAATGCATTGTGATGAGATACGGATGCCCGGAAACACTGCTAAGCGACAACGGGAGACAGTTCACGAGCAAAATATTCGAAGAAGAATTAAAAAAGTACGGCATCAGACACAGACTGACAGCACCCTACTCACCGCAAGCGAACCCCACCGAACGCGTCAACAGAACTCTGGAAACAATGATAGCAACTTACATAAGCAACAACCACAAAAAATGGGACGAACACCTACCAGAACTAAACTTCGCAATCAACACGTCAACCCACGAGTCAACCAAATACACACCAGCATTCTTACTATTCGGGAAGGAATTAAGAGCCCCAAAAGACAGAAATGAGCTCCCCGTTCCACACCTACAAGAAAAACGAGCGCTGGTAGAAGTCCACGAAGTCGTAAAGAACAACCAACACACAGCCTCCTTACATCAAAAGCAACATTACAATAAAAGTAAGAAAAAATGGAAACCAAAACACGGCGAAAAAGTTATGAAACGAAACTTCACATTATCAGACGCAAACAAACATTTTTGCGCAAAACTAGCACCCAAGTACAGCGGCCCATACGAAATATTATGCAACAAGTCACCAGTCATCTTCGAATTACAGGATTTAAACACAAAAAAAAAATACACAGCACATATTAAAGATATGAAACCATACCACGAATAAGTGGAAAACAAATAAACACCCGAAACCACAAGATAAATTACATCGTAGACTCGCACTAACTAAAAACCGAACCTACCCGCCAATTTTTTAAGAAAAGCCACGCGTCGAGTATAAATACCGGGAACAACCAACAAACCGCATTACAACTATAATCACTCGAGATGGCGGAACCTAAACTCACCCCTTCGATGACAAGAACAGGACCGGTCACTGTAGCTGGCAGAGCATGGGAAATCGAGATTCGAAGGAATAACTGGGTGCGAATCATCGCAGCCCCAAGACCAAGCACCAGAAAAAAGTCAGACTCAAACGACGTGGCACCCCAAGAACCGACACCAGGACCGTCATCGGGAGAACCAAAATACGGGGAGGAAGACCTGGAGCCGGAGGGCTGGTCGGAGTTGCTAGGCGTAGACTACCTGAGCGAAGACGATACCCAACCGGTAAACCAGATCGACCTGATCAACCACTGGAGCGACGAAATGGAGCGCCCAATTAAAAGGAAACATAAGCAAGGGGGGAAGAAGAAGCGGTCCGGAAAAATAAGAAAGAACATCCAGAGGACCACGCAGGGCGAGCACACCGAGACTACCTAGGTCGTACCTACTCCTTTCTTTCTTTTTTTCTTTTTCATTCCATTCTAACATAAATTTAAACAGCAGAGGCCGTTATCAGTATGTAGTATATTAAACGTAAACAGTAAATTATATTATCCGTACTAGTACATCAAAGTCAAACAGTAAATCAGTATGTAGTATATTAATCGTAGACAGTAAATTATATTATCCGTACTAATATATCAAAGTTAAACAGTAAACTTTCTTTACAATAATTATTAAGGTAACAAATTAAACTCTTTGCACTAACATTGTAAGTTTAAACAATTAGTTAGATTGTTTTACAGGTTAAATAAATACATTTAACCCACCTCAAAAGAGAGGCACATTACAATACAGTGTATTCAGTACCTACATAAATAAGTACACATTGTAAAAGTTAATCAATTAGGTAGATTGTTTAACAGGTAAAATAAAAACATTTAACCGACCTTAAATAAGAGGTGCATTACAAATGGTACTAAATAAAATAAAAATGTAGTGACAATCAAACCGCCGCGATTGTATTACCTATCTTTAAAACATTCAAGAGGAACGCTAATGCGCAATTGTACATACGCTGGTTGTACGCGAACAATGAAGCGCAGGCGCATCCATCAGCCACCCGGCAGGCAGAGGCAGTGCGAATCGGTCCACGACGGCGAACGCACGCTCAATTTTTTCATCCGCGCACAACACGCGACCGCCGCGATGTTATCGTTACCAAATTAAAAACCGTTTTCTTTGTAAATTAGTAATTTAATATCAAAAGTAATCAGTTTTGTAGTGAATTAGCGTAAATAATCAAAAAATTAACGGACATCTTAATAACCCGAATCCTGATAAGAACCGTTAAGAATTTGCCAAAAGGTACACATTGTAATAATTAATTAACAATTAGTTAGATTGTTAAACCGACTTCTAAAAAGAAGTGTATTACAAATAGTACGCCAATAAGCATACATTGTTAAAGTTAATAAATAAATATATAACAAATATTGTGTTTAACCAACTTCGAAAAAGAAGTGTATTCCAGATTGTACTTACGTAAATAAGCATACACCGTAAATGTCAGTAATTAAATAGATTACGTAGCTAATTAATCAAGTATGTATACCGATCAAATAGGTATAAATACCTATAAAACTTTGTTAACTTAGTAATAAGCATTGTTTTAAACTTAATAAATCGAGACACTCAAAATCAGTGTAAAATAAGACTGTAAATATTTAGCCCCGTAAATGTAGTAAATCATTTAAACTTAAATAGCAAACTTTATACAGTGAAGAAATATAGCAGTTATCGTAGCAAGTCCCGATTTGTTATTTTTAGTATATAGTTTGTATACCGGATCTTGTGATTTTTACAGGTAAAAATCTCCAAAAGCGGGGAGGGGGTGTGACGAGGATCCGGCGGCGCGACATCCCTACACGCGAACCGGCAGATCGACATTCGACAACCCTAGTACGCGCCCCACCAAGCCACGCCCACACCGCGCGCCCCGCACGGCGATATATAAAGCGCGGCGGGAGGGAGCTCCAGAGCCACGTCCGACGCGTTCTTAAACGAGCGAAGTTCTATGTCGACCGACTATACCACCTTGTCGGCAAAAAGAGTAAAATGTCGCTTAGAAATAAGTTGACAATTTACAAGACCTGCATCCGACCTGTGATGACTTACGCCAGTCCGGTGTTTGCTCACATCCCCCGATCGATCCTTAAGGGCTTTCAAATAGTCCAAAATAAGTTCTTGCGCCAAGCCTCGGGGGCCCCGTGGTTTGTGCGCCGTAACAATCTCCACAGAGACTTTGACATCCCGTCTATGGCCCTCTATATGAAAGAAGCGTCGAAGCGCTTCTTTGATAAGGCCATAAACCACCCTAACCCACTAGTAGCTAAAGCCACCACGTATACGCCCCAGAAGGATGTCGCTCGCCGATTCCGTCGGCCTCGCCACATACTCGATGACCAGGTTGATGATATCACCGCGTTTGTCACAACAGCCAACACCGCCTTAAGCAGTTCAAATACTACACAACATAGTAGCTCGTTTCACCGCGCCCGCCGAAGGGCGCGAGGTCCCGCCTTCCATTTCGGCCGACACAGACATGTGCCTGGCCGCTTCTCCCCTGTCCACCCTTCGGACGACGGCCCAAGCCGAGGTCCGAGCCTACAGAGGCGCCCTTGAGGCCCGAGTCCGATTAACCCCCAGATCGGGCCCGCCAGAAAGGAGCCCGAAGGCGGTCCGGCCTGCCTAGGCAGTCCCCGGCCGCGCCGGCGCCACCACTGGCGGGTTCGCCGCTTGGTAGGGTGCCTTACGCACTCCGCACTGGCCCGATCGCGCCCGCTAGTATGGGGCCCGACACGTACGAGCCTGAGGCTTCGCTGCGCGAAGCCTCACACTCGGACGGGTCGCGGAGACCGCTAGTGGGGCGGACCTAGGCTGAGCGCCTTCAGCGCTCGCCATCTCTGCCCGGTTGTAGCTGACAAGGTCTTTTCATTGGGCCGTCAGCGACAGGTCCGTCCGAAAAAAAAAAAAAAAAAAAAAAAAAAGCTCCAGAGCAGTCGCCCGGGTTCCACAGCCGAAGCAAGACGTCTCCGCGCGCGCACGTCACTCTTGCTATTGCTTCTGTGTGGTGGAACTCTGACGATTAGCTAACCCGTGTTCCTTACTAACGTAGTTAAGATACCCGACCCATTCCTGATCCGAAGGTTTCGTGAGCTAGCGGCTTCGTGTCGCGTGCCCTAATCTTCACTCCCAGACCTTGACCGCGCTCCTGCGGTGAGCCCATCCCCGGCCCGGACGCTCTTGCGGCTTCGTGTCGCACCGACTCCGCATGCCAGCCTTCATTACCCGTAGATAACAGTAGTTACTAACAAGCACCCGCCACGCTACGCGTTGACCGTAATCCGTCCCGAGGGAATCGCGCCGATCCCCGTCGCCCTGCCTCATCCGTCTGTACGGACTAAATAAGACAGCAGTCACAGCTTAGGTAGATTTAAGAAGTGAACCTAGTTATAAGGAACATTGTGTGTGTTATCAAATATAGAGAGTGCAAACGTCCCGTGAGTTTATCTGGTTAATTCTCTGTTAGGATCCTGTAATTAGGTACGCATCCCCTCACCGCACGCACCGCGGGCTTGGGGCCAGTACATATGCTGACGAGGAACTCAGCCCTGAGCTAGCCGAAAGGGTTCTTCGTCACAACGTGTTTTCACTAACGCTAGGACACAGCGAATCCAAAACTTCAACTCCTAATGTAGTTAAAGTACCTATGGCATTTTTTTTTATTCAACAGACTATGGCTATGGTCTTACTAATTTGCCTTAATAATTAGACATTTTATGTTATTTTATTATTAATTAACATTCAAATTATAACTATATTTCTTCTTAAAGCGAAATAATTGTTATGAAGCTGCGGTCAAAAGTCTCAAATACCACATCAAGAGAGTGATAGGCGAGCAGAAGCTTACATCCGAAGAATTCACCACTATCCTTTCTCAGTTAAAAGGATGTCTGAATTTACGCCCCCTCTGCCTTCTTACCGAAGACCCAGACGATCTAGATTTCTTGACACCTTCTCATTTTTTATCTAGCGGGCCTTCTTTAACTGTACGATACTGTAACTGACTTGAGAACAAGATGGCATCTCACACAAAAAATATTCAATGACATCTGGAGTCGTTGGCGCAGTGAATATCTTACTCAACTCTCAACAAGGAGTAAATGGAAACAGCCGGAGGCAAACATTAAATTGAACGAAGTTGTTATAATCAAGGATGACAACCTTCCCGCAGGAAAGTGAGCTTTAGGTCGCGTTATACAATTACATCCTGGAGCGGACGGCTACACAAGAGTCGTGACACTAAAAACAAAAAATGGACTACTAAAACGTCTTATTGTCAAGCTCTCCATCTTACCAGTGCAACAAAAGGGAAAACCAAGTTCCTTAAACAGAAATACAAGAAACAAGCCGAGAAGAAAAATTCACCTTCACCGTGTAAAAAGAAGTCAATTTTTACAACAATAGCTTTCTCTAATGCTATTTTTAGTCATCGTCCCACCCATCAATTGCTCATATAATATAACATCATTACCTACTAATAATAGTTTATTCTTTGATCGCATTACAAACATTAGTTTGATACAGGACGACTGGCGCCTCATCGTCTACTATGACACGCAACCTTATCAAGAAGGGAATGAAGTACTAGCAAAATACATGCAGTACTTACAAAACGTATGTTCCAGGATCCCTGTCCAATCATACTGTTCCGGCATCGTATTACAGTTACGTCATGAGGTAACGGAACTTCAACATTATAACAATATACGAATGAGCCACAATCACAACATCACGCACGGGACATCGAAGCCGACATTATTATTATTATTTGGTGTTTTAGATCATAATTTCGCCGACAAATGCGAACGGGACATTAACCTAATTAGAAAGAACCAAAAACATTGAGCAACAATTTGGATAAATCAGACATCGTGTGGTAAATGATACTACTGCCGAAGTTCTTACTTGGATTTATTTAACATGACTTGCCATATTAACTTATTACAAACTCTCCACTTCCTAAATTAGAAATTATGTCCCTACATTAATGATTACTTCGACTGACATAGTAACTGCTTAACAACTGCCTACTTCAAATGCTCACGAACAACTGACCGAGTAGCGATCTCTACCGATACTACTGCGGTGTTTCCCCACCACAACTCAATTACGTCATGTCTTTTTCCCGGTCGACCAGTTAGTGTTGCCAACATTTGATTAAAATACACCGAATCACGACATTCGGCCATCCGGCACAGTGCAACCTCCCGGTGCACGTCCGCTACTAAATCAGTTGCTTTAACTATAGTTCCTTAACCTTAAATATTATATTCTGGGTACATTATATAAATTTACAAGGCTGGGATATGTTTACTTAACATTGTGAACAGGTCAATGAAAATAATTAAGCACGTCTACTACTGAATTAGTTGACTTAACTATAGTTTCCTAATTTATATATTAAATTCTGGATACATTATGTAAATTCAACATTGGAAACATATGAATAACTTAAATAACACATACAATTTCAGACATCAATAATACTCATAACAAATCATAATCACGACATTCGTTAACATAACTAAACTAGATCTGAGTTTATTAGTTACTTTATTAAGTCGAAAATTTACGAGTTTCTTGCATGATTAGGGAGTGCACATGTTTCGCTATTACAAGTTATATGGAAGATTTAAAAAAATACAGTAAATCTTTTAATTAATTACTTATTATCAATTAGTGATATGACAGACTTTGTGTCTCATTACAATTAAATTAAAATAAAGATAAAATATGTCAGGTAAAATCAATTGTATTATTATTTACTATTCCTAATTTAAATTCAAATTCAAATTGTATTAATTTATCAATAAGCCACTTATAGTATATAGATTTTAATTGATTGGGATCTAGTTGTTTTATGTCATCTGGAATCCTATTGTAAGTATGTCTTTAAACACACTGTAATGCAGAACACTAGTCTATTTGCATCCCGTTTTGGTCTAGTGTTCCTATCACTTGCTTTCGTGATCAATTTATTATTAAATTAAACATTTTAAATGCTTAAGAATTATTAAAATAAAATCTTCTATGGTAGGTTCTTTATACACGAAACGTAACGAGATTGGTACTGCGACTGCCTAATCGAAACTCAGTCTATGAATCGGCAGAATCAATGTGATAATTCCGCAAAAACCTAACAATGGCGTCGGGGTTATTGACCCCGAATGCGTATGTCTAGTATGTGTTTTCTGCTAATAATTAATCATATTATTGTTTTGTAATGTGTAAAATAAATAATTACTAAGGTAAATAAAATGTATATTAAACATGCCCTGTTAATTTTCTCGATTCTCACAAAAATAAATCGGACGGATTTCGTAAAGATGCAATGCAACCAACAGTTCAGACAGGGTTGGTACTTCGCTCAACTAAAAAAAACTATCTAGAATCACATGTAGGTATACTATTCTAGAAATATGAGAATATTCATTATACTCTAAAATTTAATGTTAACCCATGGCCTTATCCTATCTGCAGCAACAATGCTAATATATATTTAAAATAATAGCCCGTGAGGTCATCTTTAAAAACTTGAACAGCGTGTTCCGATAATTACTAGGGTGAAAATGAAAATGAATAATAATTAATCGTTTCGGCAATCACACCAACTAGCTAGGCCTAAACTAAGCAAATCTTGAACTATGGTTACTAGATAATGAATAAACTTATTTCATTAGGTACTTGACTTAGGCACAATTACCTGTGCTCATCACACAAACATTTGCCCCGCGATACGAACCCGCAGCCAGGCTTTGTAGTCCGGAGCAGGAACCACTACACCAGACGGTCGTCCAATTAATTTTCCAACATTACAATCTTAAACGGGCTTACAAATTTTCACAACTATTTAGAACAATTTTATAATATTTTAGCGTGGTTATTTTAACAAGGTCCCCTTTATAAAATATTGGCTCTAAAACTTTATAGTGTGAAATATATTAATAAGTATTAAGTGCAATACGCTCATTTTTATCTTTGTTTGCATCACCCCTGCAACAAGCACCCACAGATCAAACAGGACCACGCATTGTCGTACTAACTGACGAAGCGTAACTACAATTATTGTCTGAACCTTCTCCACTGTTTAAGATAAACGTTAATGTTCTTAATACTTCAAAATAAAACTATAAACATTAAAAACCCGGCTGAAATGAAATTGGTCAAAAGAGGGCACACCAAAAGTTAATAAAAATAGTAGCTAAAAAGATATTAATAACTTTATAAAATTTTAACTACTTAGTCAGTTGTGAAGTTCGGTACCATTTTTAGTAACTTGCACACTTTTTGTTATTTAAAATATTCTAATATTTATGCACCTTATAATGTAATAAGTACAAATAAATTTAATTTAATTATAGCCAACGTGGTACCATTATGCCTGTGTCATAAATAATAATTTCCTATTATAATGTGCAAGTAGGTATACAACTTGCGTAGTGTACGTATTTAGAAACCTAGATTAGTAGCATGAATATATTGATAATCTTATACTATGAGCACGATTACTTTTTTTTTTATACAACGATTTATTAGTATGTGTCGATATCATTGTATGTTTACACCGAACTGTAAACATTACTTTAATAAACTCGGATGTTTGTTTTACAAAGTTATTTTTGCTGTCCTTAATCTTTCGTCATTACCAGATTTAAGAATTTCTACTAAACATAATTGATTCGGTTTATTTAGTTGGAAGACTATTTCTATATTCAAAAATAGAATAGACTAAAATTTCCAGTCCTCCCCTCCAAAATATTATTATCCCATCGCAAGCAAGCAACAACAGCGTCTCCTTTAGATTCTGAACCCCATCACATATCAACACAAATCCTAATGTGATTCTTAGCATTAAGCATCAATAAATGTTTTTTTTTTAATCAAAATACTATTGTGTATAGAAGTTGCTATACATAATAGTATTTTGAAGGCTAGCTAATGTAGCAATTAATGTTAGCCTACTTTAACCCATTCTACCTACCCCATCAATTGCATGAAATGTTTGAGTCTGAGACACTGGACCTCTTTTCTTATTAATTAGAGAATATCCAACAGGAAGGCTTCTAAGTCTAAACTTTTTTAAAATGTAATTTGTACAGGGCAAAATTTATGGCCTGCTTCTGTTTCATTGATTAATGCTATTGCACTCGTTAGCCTTTACAATCTATCTATTCATATTCTATGAGGATCAATGTGTAAGCTGGCGTACGGCTTCATTGAGCAAACTATTTAAATATAGTAAAATTAATGATGAAATATTTTTAAAACAAGACAATTACCAATATACACAATCATATAGACAACTTACTGTTATTAGAATAGTTTGTTACGGGATTGCTACCATGTACCTTATTTTTGAGTTCCCGATATTTCGGCACTGTTGCAAGCGCCATGATCACGGAGTAACTGAAGATCTTGCGGGTAAGTTGTTAAGGGCAAACATATCGGTCTACCCTCTTTCGCAGTCTTTTATTGCACGCGTCGGTACCATTGTCTACAAACTCACTATTTTCTCGCACCTGTTCTCGACACACAACACTAACAGTATCTGACCGCGACACAGCAGTTTGTTGTTTTTTCCGGTTTTTGCACATACGAATTACTGGATTCCAGACACTTGACAATTTAAACCCATCCTCACGATTGAAATTTTTGTACTTTGTAATTTCAATCGCTTCCCTGACCATTCTTGGTATGTAGTGGCGTTCTGTCGAAATGATCTGAGGGTTGTGAAACTCAATCCAGTGATTGAGACCTGATTCCAACAAATGTTCCGCGATTGCCGATTTCTGTTTGTCGTTGTTTTTGACCGCTTTTATGTGTTCTTTCATTCGGCACGCTATGGTGCGTTTTGTTTGGCCGATATATGAACTGCCACAGCTGCAGTCAATCTTATAGACACCCGGTTTCTCCATTGGGAAACTATCTTTTGGAGATCGTAGACATTGTGTTACTTTTCTTAATGGAGTGAAGACAGTATTAAGTGAGTATTTATGAAGTACGTTTAAGATCTTGTCTGTCACTCCTCTTATGTATGGCAAGAACACAGGTTGCCTGTCTACTGTGTCTTTAAAGTGTCTTGATTTGTGTCTAGATGGTAGCTGCCCTCTATATCCATTATTCTGTAAGACTTTCTGAACATGTTCCAACTCTTGGTTTAAGTGTTCAAGGTCACACAAGTCATAGGCTCGATTTGTCAGTGCAGTAACTACAGAATTAAGATGTCGAGGGTGGTGATGCGAGGTTGCGTTGAGATAGCGGTCAGTGTGAGTGGATTTTCTATAGACAGAGTGACTCAGTGAACCGTCACTCCGCACTTCAATCTTCACATCCAAAAATGCTAGGCTTCTGTTTTCTTCTATCTCGCAGGTAAAATTTATTTTTGGATGGATACCATTTAAATATGACAGGTGAGTTTCTACATCTTGGTTGTTTCCTCTCAATACACAGAATACGTCGTCTACATACCTCTTCCATAGTTTGATTTCGGTGCGGGCGGTGGCCAGGGATTTTTCTTCGAAAAACTCCATCCAAATATTAGCTATAACTGGAGCTACGGGGCTGCCCATCGCGACTCCGTCTATTTGGAGATAGTATTGACCCTGGTATACAAAGAAATTCTTCGACAAACAATGATGTAGAAGTGTGCCATATTCCATCGGGATGTCATTATCTTCCAACTATACCTTAACCACTTCAAGACAATCTGCTACTGGGACATTTGTGAAGAGTGATTCTACGTCAAAACTGACCATCAACTCATCCACATCAACCTTGTTTTGGTGCAGGATTTCAATGAAGTGACGAGAATCTTTGACAAACGATGACGTACGGCCTACTAATGGTTGCAAGACTTTAGCTACGTGCTTGGCCAGGTCATACGTAGGTGAGTCTATCTGACTCACAATCGGTCGTAGTGGCACGTTCTGCTTGTGTACTTTAGGCAAGCCATATAGTTTCGGGGGCTGGACATTTCTAGGCCGCAGTAAGTATTTAAAAGTCTCGTCGTCGAAAACGTCCTTGCACTGTCTAATGAGTGAGCGAGTGCTTCGATCCGTTCTCGCCGTCGGGTTGTAATTTACCTTCTTGTATGTATTGACATCACTGAGTAGATTTTGGATCTTTCTATCGTACTCAACGACATCCATTATAACAGTCGCGTTCCCTTTATCAGCTTTCAGAACCAGTATTGTTTTATCCTTTCGGAGTTCATTCAGCGCAGTTGATTCAGAAGAAGTGATATTCGGTTTTGGTGGTGCTGCGTGGCGTAATATCACGGCAATATCCTGTCTTAATGTATCCGCGTCTACAGATGGTATTTTATTACGCACGATACATTCTTCAACCGACCCAATCACCTCCTCATAGGGAATACGTTTAGGTGTAATGGCAAAATTCATCCCTTTTTCTAGAACTGATTGTGCAGCAGCAGACAACTCGACACTCGACATGTTGACTACCGTTCGAGTTGCGATCGAGTTCTCGTGGTAGGCCGCTGGCTTTTGTTTTCGTAGTAATGATTCGAACTTACGATCCTGTTTCATAGCACTAAGTTCTCTAGAGCGCTGAGCTTGTAGGTAGGTAACACACTCAAAAATAAGGTACATGGTAGCAATCCCGTAACAAACTATTCTAATGTTAGTGACCATGAAAGTTTAAAAGAACTTACTGTTATATTACTATTATACTAAGTACTACTGCAAATAATAAGATTATTCGTTAGAAACACGTATCAACAATACTTTTATGAAGGACCGGGGTAATTAACAAAATTGAATGATCTGTAGTAAACCTCAAGGATTGATGACTAGGGGTGGATCATCCTGGTGTTGGTAGAATTGATCTCGCTGGGCTGACCCCTTCGACACCCATCCCAATATAAAAATTTCTTGTCTCGATCTGAAGGGAGCTACGAGCGACCTCACTCGTGTCTGCAGTCGCCTCTGCCAACAGCAGATCTCATCCATGGTCCCGAAAATAATTAAAACAAAAGCATTAGATATATACTCATTCTTATCATTATTCTTAAAGGGTAAGTCAAGTAGTCAACCTAATTATTAAACCTTTGGTCCATATAACATGTAAGTAGGCACATCTAAATTTGATGATTTATAAACTAATATCCCTGCTGGTCAAAAATAAAAATAAAAGTACCTAATCAGGCAGAGTGGAATACATTTAGTAGAGGGCTTTATAATTGCTCTTTTCTAATAAGCTTATTGTAAGCATTATAATGAGATTTACATCGGTAACCATATAATACGTTTTTATTGAGAGCTTCTGCTTTAAATGTGCGATAGACCTAGCCTAATGAACTGAAGGTTCATGATGATCATGATTTACATGTATGCATTGAAATTGTAGCATCACAAAAAGTTTATATGGCGTCATAGGTACGGTCACCAACATTCCTTATTGCAGATTAAATCGTAATATGTTCTAGGGTTCACTTAACCCTTAGCTCACTACGCACTTAGCCGCTACGCTTAACTACTAGAACCTAGGGCACACTTAACCGTTAGTGCAAAACA
Source organism: Anania fuscalis (assembly GCA_950371115.1). NCBI lineage: Eukaryota > Metazoa > Arthropoda > Insecta > Lepidoptera > Crambidae > Anania > Anania fuscalis. Next base: position 21,148,723 of record OX493326.1, on the reverse strand, counting down.
CACACCTTGCCGCTACGTTTTAATACTAAAATCTAGGGCACACTTGACCCTTAGCGCACGACACACTTAGCCGCTATTCGTAACTACTAGAATCTGGGGCACACTTTACCCTTAGCGCACGACACAACTAGCCGCTACGCTTAACTACAAGAATCTAGGATACACTTAACCCTTGGCGTACGACACACTTAGCCGCTACGCGTAACTACTAGAATCTAGGGCACACTTACCCTTGGCGCACGACACAATTAGCCGCCCTGCCTAACAATAAAATTTAGGGTATACTTAACCCCAATCCAAATATATTTTAAAGGCAAATATTAAATATTGGACCATAAAACACACAACACATTCATTGCTGATCGTAAGGTAAGTAGCCAAAGTACTTTTGTTATGAAAATCAGAAAACAACGATGGACAACTTTACTATATTGTCTTGGGTATGGGTGTTGTGGACCCATACCCAAGACAATATAGTAAAGTTCGTTTTCCACATTGACCCGACCGGGAATCGAACCCAGAACCTCAGATATGGCAGCGGCGCCATAGACAGTCCGATGAGCTCGCCTCTCGGCTACGGAGGCCGTCTTTTTTTTTGTGGAACAACTATCATCATTGTTTTATTTGAGACTTTTCGAGTTTTTAAACCTAGTCAGGGATGTGACATGTTTTGCGCTTTAGTTTAGCTCAAAAATGTTGCAAAATTGTGTATATTCTATTAAAGCAATAAAATGAATAGTGGCACACATGGCCTTAAATCATTGCTACACGTCACAACTACACGTTAAATAACTACATGTCTCACTGCTCTGTAGCTTTCATCGAATACTCAAAAGCTGGCCTACTCTATTTACACAACTGCTACAAGTTATGGATGCTACTATATTAATTAGTATACTTAGCCAATCTCTTTTCATATATTTTTTTCTTTGGTCAAAGACCGACGTACTTAATCAGTTTGACTCCAAATTCTATATACATCATAAAGCCCACTTAGCTATAACTCTTTAAAACTAAATCAGAGGAACTAACATACTTAAGCGAATTTCGTCAACGAAATCGTTTATTCAGACCTTTTACTAAATTACACATAGTAAGTTCTGGTGCTCCACATTATGTCAGTAAAAGTTTATAATAAATTACCACCATATATAAAAAAAACATAAAGAAGGATACTAAATTTCACAGAACATTGAAAGAGTACTTGACGCAAAAAAGTTTCTTTTGGGCATTGTATAAATTTTAATTTACGATTTTTTGTCTCCATTACCTTAAATTGTAATGCCCTAACAGGGATAATTTTAAAGACATGTTAATAAATTTTTTTTTGACCTTATGTACCAAATGAAAGCAATAAATATAAGATTATGATTATGACTACTTAGTTAGCTTATAAATTATTATTTTCGTTTGGACAGCACACTTAACTAGTCCCAAAAACAAAGATCGACACACTAATCTGCCTCAAAAGAAGAATTAACTTATATACAGATATGCTGGTATTGTGTCGGAGACTAGGTACCCCTTTAGTACTCAAACACTTTCAGTAGTTTCAAATTAAGGCGCGTCTAGAATGTGCCAGTATGGGTGGTGATAGTCCCGACCACATGCAAGCGCGTCCCGTTACAAAAACTTTCAAATATCGCGCTACCGATTTCGTTGAAATGATCAGTTGGTAGCCTCGAATAAACGAATATATAATAAGTTATTATGAAAGAATAATTATCTACATTATCGTAATACGAGTGCTTTGAATTGAGTAAGTATCATCAGAGAGTAGCCCCGACCATATACAAGCTCAACACAATATACTAAAAAAACATACGTTTTCAATTATGTTAATACTATCGGAGGGTAACCCCGATCACATACAAACAATTATTAAAACACAACCGTACTCAGTACCGTGCCTGTCATGTCGAAAAGTAGCCCCAACCATGTCCAAACACATTCCAGATACAAATGTGGTTTATAATAAAATAAAAATTACATAGGTAGATTAAAATAAATTAGCATCAAATTATCGGAGGGTAGCCCCGACCATATACGAACACAATTTCAAATTCAAACACATGTGCTGTGCATTGTGCCCGTTCTATCAGAGAGTAGCCCCGACCATGATCGGAGCACAATACCGCACACATGATTTTAAAAATTACCCTTCAGACTTAGCTAGCAATTTTTATATCACTCCCAATCTTAATTGTATTTAAAACTTATAATTTCTTTAGGTACCTACATACAATTCAATTTTAAATAATTTAACATACCTTTGACTTATGTGGGCTGAAGATCACGGTGCCACTTCTGAGATGTGGTAAATGATACTACTACCGAAGTTCTTACTTAGATTTATTTAACATGACTTGCCATATTAACTTATTACAAACTCTCCACTTCCTAAATTAGAAATTATGTCCCTACATTAATGATTACTTCGACTGACATAGTAACTGCTTAGCAACTGCCTACTTCAAATGCTCACGAGCAACTGACCGAGTAGCGATCTCTACCGATACTACTGCGGTGTTTCCCCACCACAACTCAATTACGTCATGTCTTTTTCCCGGTCGACCAGTTAGTGTTGCCAACATTTGATTAAAATACACCGAATCACGACAATCGGTAGTATAGGCAGAATTTAATTTACTAAAACGAACCGAAAATATAATCGACCAAATCACAAGTTAATTACCAAGAAATTTAACGCTATCGAAAATTCATTAAATCAGGTCAAGGACGAAATCCAAAATGTCTCCCTCATCAGTGAATTTATAACCACGTCCATAATAACAAACAACATTTTATTACGTTTAAAAGATATTCAACAGACCTTACAAGATACTGTCACTAATATCTATAATGGAAAATTTAATTTTCATCTGCTTCCACCAGATCAGTTAAGACAAGAACTCAGCGTCATAGCCGGACAACTACCCAAAGAGTTGTCTATACCTATACATAATTTTGGAGATCTATCTGAGCTTTACAACCTTTTAGAAGCGCAAGCAAGAATAACAAATAACTACATCATATTTAAAATTAAAATCCCGCTAGTCAGTGGCGATCTTTATGAAGTTTTAAGAATCATACCTATTCCTCACTTAACAACAAACAATGAAGAGATAGTAGTAGTATCGACAGCAAGTTACGTCGCTATTTATTTAGATAAAGATGCTTTTATTACCATGATAGATCAAGATATAAAGTCCTGTTTACAAAGAAACTCCCAAAGAATGCTATGTCATATCAAGAAAGATGATCAGAACTTTTGTGAACGTCTACCAAATACAAGACAGTGCAAAATGATCACAAGTCCATGTAACAATAGATGGAAAGAGCTAAATAATATTAATTCATATTTTTATTTTTGCTGCGGACAGTGCCAATTGAAGCTTCTATGCGACGATCGTGTTTCAGCGACACAAATGACTCACTCTGGATTTTTCAATGTCGACCGAGGTTGTATTATCAAATCAGCTGACTTATTTGTTTATTTACATCGACAAGAAGTCAGTAAAATCAGTATACCTAAGCCCTGATATTGCTTCACCAGACATTTCACCAATTAATATATCAATCCCGCATATTATTTTATCGACCAATCAATCAGAGCTAAAAGATCACAATAGAAAGCTTTAGAACATCGAAGAAAACCTAAATATAATAATAGAAAACCAAGCTCTATCAGATATGGAGTATCATACCATGATGTTCATCACTATGAGGCCATATACCTATTGGTAGGCATAGCAAGCGTCGTGAGCGTCGTGTGCGCGTGGCGGCGCTGCGGGCGCGCGAAGGCCGCCGCGCCGGCCCCAGCGGCAGCGCCGGCGCCGCTCCTAGCACCGCGGGACAGTGCGCAAGGTGTTCAGTGCAGTGCGTCCAATGATATTTATAGTGTAGTGCGCGAAGTTCCCAATAAAAGTGCGCGAGTGTCAAAACAAAATACGTGTTCGTCCCCTGTAGTACTTCGTTCGGTATTCAGCATTTCGGATGAGCGCGAAAATTAGCTTAGGAGTAAAATTGTCAATCACCTTGTAATTCATTACAACACTAACACTGGGAAACATATAGCATAGAAACAAATTGTATCATCCTTGTAATCATGTCGACATCTCATTACTCCTACTAACCTCATCTTTCTCGCCCCGGAATATGTACATTTCTTCGCGTCATCATTAATTTGGCATACTTTTGTAAATACGCGTTCATTACTTTAAAGTATAAACCAAAACAGTTTGTTCGCATAAATCAAACCATTCAGTCGCGCGTTCTCACCTTACCATCAATATCCATATCTAACTTAACAGTTCAGAATACAAGTTATTTTTACCTTACAAACATTTCTATCATTCCAAATCAACTCTATCCTAAAAAACATAAACGCTATCCGCGTACATTTTAAGTGCAAAATATCTCAAATTTAAGAACAGTCATAAGTACCTAAATCACAATTCTTATAGTTATAAATTAATATGCCTTAAAAGAGAAAGAAACAATAGTTCTCAAATACTTTTAACACCATTACTGCAAGAAAAGAATTGATAGGAGTCCAGTGCTGAAAAAATGCAAAATAAAGAGTGTGCATCTCACCGCAAGAACATTAAGCGAGTGGTAGCCCTTTCTGTTGTAGAATGCCTCCTCATTATCGCTCGGTCTTATGATGGCTATATGGGTTCTATCTATACAGCCGATGACCCCAGGAAATCCAAACTTCTGGTTAAATCTGAAAGTAGCTTAGTATTAGTATCCATCCATAACCTATCCATTAATGCAATTAGTATTATATTGCATAAATAAAATAGAATCAAATTGGTACCTCATTGCTAGAGAGACTCGTTCAGTCTGGAATCGTGGAAATTTAATACTACTCTGTTAAGAAAGTACCGGGAAAAGATTAATAATACACAAAATGTTAGTTGTTCATCCAAATTTATTTTATTACCTTCAAGTGTGCTACTTCAGAAGCGATACACTTACGCCAACGAATAATCCAATCATCAAATCATTTTTAAACGCTTTTTCCGGAATCGAGTTCAGTTCTCGCCGCGAATTCTCCTTTATGTCTTCTACCGAATGAAACCGGGTGCCACGAAGTGGTAATTTGAGATTAGGAAAAAGAAAGAAGTTGGCTGGAGTCATATCTGGTGAATAAGGTGGCTGCTTGATGGTATTTGTTGAGTTTTTGGTCAAAAATTTGTTCACAATGATGGCCTTATGGGAAGGCGCATTATCGTGGTGCAAAATCCAACAATTTTTATTCCACAAATCTGGCCTTTTCGTCTAATTTGCTCTCTTAAACGCCGCATAACGCTTAAATAATACTCTTTTTTAACCGACTTAAAAAAAAAGAAGGAGGTTCTCAATTCGTCTGAATGTTGTTTTTTTTTTTTTGTATGTATGTTACGCGATTACGCCGTCAATTATAGACCGATTTCAAATTTTATTTTTTAGTTTGAAAGGGTATACTCCCGAGGTGGTCCCATTTCCACCAAGTCAGATTCTGATGATGGGATCCCTGGGAAATCGAGGGCAACCCTCAATTTTTATAGGCACCCATAATGTTTTGCATATATTTTCTGACTCAATGCTGATTTTTGTGTCTGGTAATCATCATGTCATGTTGCTGGCCTGCTGATGGAAGCCACAGAACTCCTTAATGGATAGAAGTTAGAAGATTATACTGCAATTTGTCGACAGAACGTATTTCGCAGCGTGTTGAGCAGACATGGAGCTTATGAGGTACCAGACCGCCAATTTTTATTTACTGGGGGCGTACCCGCACACCCAGTAACGAAAAAAAATTTGAAAGTTCCTTTCTTAATTTAACCTGTTATTTAACGCGAGACCTTATCCTATAGCCGCCGTTCTGGTTGGAGTGTAGGTAAACCCTTTTCTTAAGACTTAAAAATTTTCGTCGAAAAATTGACCCTATATAACACCTTATTTTTATCATACCATTGGATGGAGGGTCCATAGAGGACCAATATTAGTTATGGTTACTTTGCTGTAAAGTAATTTTTGGCGAAGTTAGGAGGGAAAAAATAGAGGACTTAACACTTAAAATTGTAAAATTAAAAAAGTTTAATAAAAAACTAAAAACCGACTTCAAAATGAAACTAAAAAGCGAAAAATAATATTGACTCAAATATACCTAATCAGTTCTTTTTGGAGTCGGTGCGAATGAACACATTTTAACTCTCGATGGCTGGCACCGACTCCAAAAAGAACTGATTAGGTATGTTTTAGTCAATATTATTTTTCGCTTATTAGTTTCATTTTGAAGTCGGTTTTTAGTTTTTTATTAAACTTTTTTTTTATCGTTTACCTTCTGGCAAGAATTCTGAGTGCACAACACCGCGACAGTCAAACATGACTTTAACTTTCGATCGAGTTTAGCGCCGCGGTTTCTTCGGTTTCAGTTCAGTTGAAAGGCGCCACTCCGAAGCTTGTTGACTAGTTTGCATGTCAAACTCGTAAACCCACGTCTCGTCACCATTACCAATGCTTTTCATGAATGTTGGGTCGAAATTGACTCGTTCTAGCATGTCCTCAGAAACTCTTTTGAGATTGAGTTTTTGGAGAAAATTCAGGTCTTTTGGGACTAGCCGAGCGGCAACATGTTTCATACCCAATTGATTATTTAAAATGGTACGAATCGACTCGTGTGACACAGAAAGTTCGACGGCTAGCTCTCTCAAACTTGAATGAGGATTTTCAGTCACTATTTCCTTCACTCTTGCGATGTTATCTTCAGTAGCAGACGTTGATGGCCTACCAGAGCGAGGCAAATCTTCCATCACATATCGACTGCTTTTTAACGCTTTGTACCACTCATAAACACGTGTTTTTGATAAAGTCGATTCTGGAATCGCAAATTAAACTGATTCTTTTACCAATATTACAAGCATTTTGGGCGTAGCCACGGTGGGGCAGGGTGGGTAAGGTACCAAACCTAAAAAAATAAATGATCTAGGTACTAACTAACTACAATACTTGAGTAGTATTCGCGCTCCCTTCTCGCGGATTGTATTTAAAAAATATTGGTTTAGCAATTGTTTATTTCGCAATATACATACACTTGCTTCGCACCACTTCTCACTCTCATCTTAGTTAGAGCATAAAAACATGAACTCAATTAAAAAATATTTTACCGTTTTATCAAAACTTTTCGAAAATAAATATTAATTACTCGTCATCCCTATCAAAAGAGCTTGCTCGCTGTCTCTGGAAATGGTGGAGATGTAAACGTATGAAAAAAATAATAGTATTAAACGGCTTATTCATGGTAGGGAAAAAAATAACAATGGGACGTGTAAAAGTGCTTAGTTTAAGCCTATTTGCAAAAATAAATTGGTTTTTATTGGTTTTATTGGCATTCTGCGTGCCGCTGCTGCTGTCGAATGCCGTCGCCGTTGTCGTGCCCTCTTGTAAGAATGCCTAATAACTTAATTAATTCAGCACACTTATTTGTAGCGAAATACTTATCTTTAAAGCGCAAAATTTTTTTTAGATTATTGTACCCGTGAGCCTCCACAATTCTTAGTTCGGGGCAGAAATTGGATGCTACGGACGGGTACCCTTTGGTTACCTACGTCCTATTAGTCTAAGTTTACATAGACTATACAGGGTGTAAAAAAAGGCTTAACGAAGCCTTAAACCACGAATTCTATACATTAAACCAAGTAGAATGCAAAAAAAATAATTGTTGGGAAATGATTTTTATTTTTGGGTATAAAAAAAAAATACTTATTTCTAACCCGCAATGTATAGCGCGCACGCCACAGACTATGCCTGTGTGTGTAAGCAGATCATGTTTCTTTGTAAAAAAGTTTAGTATTATCAAACAGAAGTCAATTTTGTAAAAATCTTTGAAAAAAAATTGTAACTTTGACTGTCAATAACTCCGTAACCCGTCATTTCCAAGGCATAGTGTGAAAGAAAGAAATGATCGTAATAATACGTAGAATATGTAGTATTCGGCTTCGTTAAGCCTTTTTTTACACCCGCTATTTAATTATATCCCTTGCCTTGTTTTAAATGGCAGATGGGGTCGCCGTAGATATCTCGCCTAGGGCGCGTTGTGCTAAAACCGGCACAGGACCGCGGGTATAGTTTGCTAGTTACATATTATTTTAGACTGCTGCCCCACCCTGAGCTGATGCCTGGCTACGCCCACGGCATTTATGAATGCTAGTCTACCACTATGAACGTATCAAATGTCTTTCTATAATATCCTTTATTTCGTTCACAGTCTTTATTTTTACTAAATAGTTGTAAGGTTTATTCCAAACAGTAGAGCACATTTTGCGAAACTGAGTCCACGAAATATTAGACCCTACATGCTCATCATAAACGTGCTTCAAATTAATATCATATATCATAAATCAGCATAAACACGTGTTTTTGATAAAGTCGATCCACCCTAAGCCTTCTGTAACATTTTCAGAGACTCCGAACACGAAATATCATTGGCGATGCAAAATTTAAAACAAACTCTTTGTTAGATGTTTTTGTCCATTATGAAATTCGCAATACACACTAGATATGGTATAACTAAAATACAATTTACGATTACTAATTGATCAGGTTTTATATAAGACCTCGAACCACAGTTAACAACAACAAATCGAATTAGGTACCAATGTACAGCCACCCTAGTATTTTCCTAATTACAAATCTTGTTGTTGGTATTGCTTAAATAAATACTTAAAACGTCAAAATTGTATACCGAGAAAGAATTAATAAAAGTTATGAAATACAACAGACGTTCCAGTAAACGATAGATAGGTATTAAGTATTCCGATGTAGGTAGGTATAAGAAGCGCGTGAGTCGATTGCGATGTCCACCGATAATAATAGAATAATGTGTAACATACGCTAACGAAAGCGAAAGGCACTACTTAAAACCACAGAATATTAATAGTACACAGGGTTATGTTGTTGTAATTTATCTAACAACACGCAAATACCAATTAATGAGTGCAAAAATCCACTCAATAAAACTTAGGAGTGTTTCTATGAATTGTTTACGTTCTTATCTTTCATTAAAAACGTATCGAACACGAAAGAAGGAACAAACGATTATGAGCCTTATTTGTGAATAAACAAGAATACAAAGTATCATGCGTAAACAAGAAGTTAAAACTTAGTATGGAACACTTTTTACTAGGTACTTGGATACATTGAGATACGGTTCAATATTCACGAGAAAATGTTTATCATAACGTAATTCACAAACAGATACGACCACTGACGGAAAGGAACGAAAGGAATTGCGATATTTTTTAACTTTGCAATAATTTAAAATGCAACTGGATGCGACTGGATGCAAAGTGCGGGAGATCGTGCGCTGTGGCGCTCCTTGGGGGAGGCCTATGTGCAGCAGTGGACTGCAACAGGCTGATATGATGATGATGAATTTAAAATAATATTACGCGACTAAATTGAAGAGGTCGTGGAAACGCAAACGACACGTATAATATTAATTACTTCTGAAATGAGTCGGGTTATACCAATTACAATACGAATTTAAAGTATTTTCCGTAACAAAGTCGAACTTATTTCAACATTTTAACTTCGTTCGTACCCTTTCAAGATGTCTTATCCATTAAGACGCCGTTCCAAGGTGGAACAGGTTTCTAAAAAACGTTCAATAAAATCAGTACCGATTGATGATGGAGCAACTATTCATGACTTATCTGCTTTGCGTAGAAAGCGCACTTTAGCATATAATCGTTTAAAAAAGACTCTTGACATCGCCGAGTTAGCTCAATTAGACTCTTCTCAACTCAATAATTTTATCGCTCACTATACGGTGGTGCAAAAGTTAGCTGAAAGCTTTGAGGAATCTCATTCAGACATTCTTCTTGTGCTCGATGATCCGGATAGGGAGGAGCAAGAAGACCAGATTCGCTCTGAATTTGATGACATGTTTTTCAAAATCATGACTATATTTATAGAGTTGGTCAAATTTAGCGAAGTTCAGTTAAACCAGTTCAAGGACGCCGTTTCTGATCATACAATTTCGAACGTTAAATTACCGAAAATACAGCTTCCAACATTTTCCGGCCAAATTAAGTCATGGTCCGAATTCTACGATATTTTCAAATCGCTAGTTCATAATAATGAATCACTTACCGATACTGAGCGCATGCACTACTTAGTGTCGTGCCTCAATGGTGACGCTTTAGGACTTATTCGTACTTATCCCGTCCAAGGTGTCTTCTATCGTGAAGCATTTGAGACTTTCGTTTCTAGATATCGCGATAAACGCGAACTAGCTTTCATTTGTTGGAAAGAAATGTTAAATTTGAACTTTAAACCCAATAATCCGCTAGAATTCCGTCGAGTTTTAGATCTTTTTAGTGAGAATTTAAATATTTTAAAATGCCTTAATCTGCCCACAGACAGCTGGGATTTCGTTCTTTGTTATTTAGTCTTATCGAAGCTAGATTCATCCACTCGCTGCGCCTTTGAGCAAAGTCAGGCAGCGAGTGAGTTACCCAATTATAAAGCATTAAAGTCATATTTGTATTCCAAATGTGAAGCTTTAATTCGTGATAATCATTTTTCACCCAATGTTCAAAATTCCGAAAAATTCAAAGTTCAACATTCAATGAATAATACTAATACTTCATTCAAACAAAATAAAAAGACAACCGTATTTCTTTCTAACAACGTCGCTTCGCAGTCTTGATCTAAGAATGAGAGTCCGAATTCGTCTTTGGGCCAAGAAAAGTCGCTGCCTCCCACTGTGAAGTGTTCCTTTTGTTCAGAAATCATTCTGTCAATCTCTGTAAGAAGTTTGCAGAGTTTTCCGTTTCTGAACGAATTAAATTCGCCAAAACTCATCACTGGTGCTTAAACTGTTTACGACCATCTCATCACGTCAAAGATTGTAAGTCGCTTAATTGAAGATTAATAACACTTGAAAAAAATCATCGACCTCAGGTGGGACTCGAACCCACGTCCCATCGCATACCGGGCGAGTGCTTTGACCTCTAAGCTACCGAGGACGTCACGTGACAAGATGAAATTCCTCAAGTGTTTTTTCTCGCTGTCAAAGCCAGCGTATTCTGATCAATGTTGTAGCTATATGTATAACTGAGTAGTATACTACCGTCAACACCCTATAGAAATATTTTTACAAATATTTGACTATTGGTTAAGATCAGAAATGCTTAAACATTGTAAATTTTTGTTTTTAACAATTCCATGCAAGGTTGTAAGTCGCTGTTTTCGTGTCAGAAGTGTCGTCATCGGCATCATACCCTACTTCACGAAGAAACTTCGGTTACTCCTTCTAATCAATTTGCTTCGAGTAGCCAGGGTTCTAATCAAATTCGCGTACTAACTAGTCTTAGAGATAGTTCAGTTTGGTATCAACCGCTAATATTCAAATTCGTGACTCCTCGCGTCATTTTTAAACTTTTCGTGCTTTAATTGACTCTGGAAGTCAAGCACACTTTATAACTGAACGAGCTATTGATCGTCTTGGGATAGATTTAAATTCAATCTCTCATCAAGTCCGTGGTTTAGGCCAGACGTCGACTTCTGTTTCAAGTGTAGCCAACCTTGAGATAGGCAATTTAGACACTGTCCTGTTTTTAATTGATGCGTTAGTATTACCTAGTATCTGTATAAAGATGCCTTCAAACATCTACGTGGCATCATATATCACATCTTCAATTAGCGGATCCAGATTGTTACAAACATGGTCAAATCGATGTGCTCTTGGGAGCTGAAATCTTCGCGTCGATTCTTTTGCCTGGTTGTGTTAGTAATGGTTCCAAGAAACCGTCGGCTTTAAATTCTGTGTCCGGTTGGATTTTATCTGGCAACGCTGTTTACGGACCAAAAGACGTCCAATCGTTTTTTGTCAATTCAGACGATCTTTTTCATGAAGAAGTTAAAAGGTTTTGGGAGCTTGAATCATTAGAATCATCCGATTTAAAACACCTAACTCCTGACGAGGAGAAGTGCTAACAAATCTTGAACAGTAGTCATTCAAGAGACTCGACGGGAAGATATGTCGTTTATTTGCCTTTTAAAAATGATAAAAGGGAAAGTTCGTTTCCGGGATCGCGAGACATCGCGCTTCGCTGTTTTCACTCAATCGAGAAGAAAATCGATAAAAACTCAGAACTTCGTGTACAATATAATGCATTCATGCAAGATTACCTGGATAGTGGTCACATGAACCCTGTACCAGTTCAAGACCTATCAACAGGAAAATACTACATTCCTCATCATTGCCTATTACGTCTGTTAGGAGATTTGCCTCCAGAACATTGTTTGTCAGTTCCAATATCTCTGGACACCGATAAAAACCAAACACTCAAGGTACTCGGCCTCAAGTGGGATCCGCGTAGTGACTCCTTTCTCTTTACTGCGCGACCTCAAGTAAAGAACTGCTCAAAACGCTATATTTCTTGAGTGAATTAGCTCGCATCTTCGACCCATTAGGTTTTCTTTCGCCACTAACCCTTATTGCTAACGTCTAAGTTCAGCGGCTTTGGAAGCTAGAGCTAGGCTGGGATGATAATCCTCCATACGATGTTATTCAGTTTTGTGAATCGCTATCTTGAACAATTGCCTATATTGGAATCATTAAAGATACCATACGACGCTGTATATCTATACATCAAATTGTTTCATTCGAGATACATGGCTTTACAGATAGCTCGGAAACAGGCTACGGCTTCAAAGCTAGATGTCTTTCTGCAACAATTTCAGTCTCTACTGAATGTTTTATCAAAAAAACATAATAAAAAAATTATATTATGCGGGGACTGGAATATAGACATGATGCACAATAATAAACACACTAAAGGTCTAAAAAGTCTACTAAGCAATTACAATTTTATAAATCATATAAATAATCCCACCCGTAAAAACGCTTGTTTGGACTTGATCACTAGCAATCTGAATCAAAATATTGAATCTAAAATTCATTTGTTGTGTTTGCCTGACCATGAAACAGGTCAAAGTGTTTCTTTTGAAGTTGATAGAGACCCTAAATACCAGAAAAAAGTTAATTGTTGGTTTGAATATAGGCGTGATATGTGTAAAGACAACATCAAAAAATTTGTTGATTGTATCGCAGCCTTATCATTTAGTGAAGTATATCATGAAAGTGATATTAATGACGCTTTCAAATGTTTCCATGATCTCATTATTCTTTTCTTTAATCTGTGTTTTCCCAGATCAAAGTAAAAATCGTTAAAAAACCACTCAAAAATATTTGGCTTACTAAAGGTATCAAACGTTGCTGCATTCGTAAAATACCTTAAATATCGATTATCTGCAATTAACAAAAATTTAACTAAAAAACACTACCAATACTACACAAGCATACTAAAAAAATGTATACAACAAGCGCAAAAAAATACAAATACACAATATATTGCAAAATCAAAAAATGTCTGCAAAACTTCTTGGGATATACTAAAAAAATACACGCAAAACGTAGACTTTAAAAATGACATCCAAAAATTAAAACTAAAAACTAAATATATTGATAATCCCCAAGAAATAAGTGACGAATTTAATAATTATTTTATAAACTTGACTAATAAAACTCCAAATGACAAGGAAACTCAACTTAACGATGCATTACATAATATACCATTTCACCATAAAAGTATATATTTATCACCTATTAATGAAAATGACATATTTAAAATAATTAAGGAACTTAAAAATACTAACTGTACAGGCTATGACGGTATCAACACAAATACATTATAAAAAAATGTGCTATCTTTATTTCTTTCCCCATAGCTCACCTCGTAAATCTGTCAATCGAACAGGGTTTGTTTCCAAAGGAACTAAAACGATCCGTTGTGAAACCCTTGTATAAAAATGGCTCCCATAACGAATTAAAAAATTATCGACCCATTACTTTAATACCCATATTGTCAAAAATATTTGAAAAGGTTATGTACAATAAAATATCATCATTCATCTCAATGGAAAAGTTGCTGAAAGATGAACAGTATGGATTTCGAAAAAACAGCTCAACGACTCTAGCTTGTTTTCACCTCATCAAAATCTTAGTAACGAAATGCATACACTGGCAATATTTTTAGACATGAGCAAAGCATTTGACTTCGTTTCTCACAAATTGCTTCTTAAAAAATTGGAAAGGTATGGGATAAGAGGAACTGCTTTGTCCTGGATGGAAAGCTATTTGTCGGAACGTCAACAATGTATAGAAATCGCCCGGCTATCTGGTAATGTAAAAAATATATATTCTTCTTCCTACCGCTATAACCGTTGCGGTGTCCCCCAGGGCAGTGTATTGGGTCCTTTGTTGTTTGTGATATATATAAATGACCTACCGAATGTTACAAATCAAAAGTGTATACTTTTTGCGGACGATACCACTCTTGTTGTCAAATGCAAAAAAAAGAAGAGCTAGCTAACATTGCCAATATAAATCTTAGTAAAATAGTAAATATATTAAATTTAAAGCAAAATTCATTAATGACGAAAAACTTGACATAAATTATGACAATTTGAAAGTCGAACATATTAATGCGACGAAATTCTTAGGTATAACCATAGACGAACTGTGTAACTGGAAAGACCATATCGACTCTTTAATAAATAAAATTGACAGATTCGTATATGCACTAAACAGAGTTAGGCAAGTAGCGTCTAAAGAAGCAGCGGTTATGGCATATCATGGATATGTTTCGTGTGCTTTACGATATGGTCTCATACTGTGGGGTAACTCGGTTGACATGCTTAGAGCTTTTAGGGTTCAGAAAAAATGTATTCGATCGATTTGTGGGGCTCATTATTTGGATAGCTGCAAGCCTTTGTTTAAGGCTTTAAACATTTTACCACTTCCCTGCTTGTATATTTTTGAAGTAGGGATTTTTGTAAAAAAATATACTCATTTATTTAAAAAGAATAAAGAGTTTAGTGGGTACAGAGGCAGAAAAGGCGAAAATTTAACAATTCCTCCCCAAAAGTTGGTATTGTACTCTAGAAACGTTTATTGTATGGCTATAAAAATATTTAATAAATTTTCAGATGAATTAAAATTACTAACATTTACGAAATTCAAAAATAAACTATTCAACTTTTTAAAGGAAAGAATGTACTATACAATAAATGAGTTCTTAAATGATAAAATTTGACATTTATATAATATTTTGACATAATCTTAATCTAATTGCATGTTTGAAATGTTGTTGCCATAAATAATGTTGTACTAATTTTAAAACTGTAATTTTGACATTTAAATTCACATAATAATCGACAGAACTTTTGTAATTAATACGTTGACATAATATTTGCACGTCGCATTGCGATAGAATATGCTGGAATCTATTGATATTACCTACCTTTATACCATATTCTGGCAAATAAATGATTTATTATTATTTATTATTATTATTACTCCATAGGCCGAAAACCTCTCGCCTCTTGGGCGGTAATGACCGGCAGATGCACATTTGGCCGGGTTCAGGGCAAAAGAGAGAGAAATCGGCGGACGATGCGTGCGATATCAAGCACCACCGCTTTCTGCATCTTTGCTGGAAGCGAGCCGCCGATGAATCCCAGCCTTTTCAGGTGTGCACCTAATGAGGCTGGGATTAACCCGTTTGCCGATATAACAATTGGTATGATTTCAGTGGACGCCACTTCCCACATTTCGGTAACCTCGTGTACTAGGTCTAAGTACTTGCGTTGCTTTTCGGTCTCGGCCTTCACAAGGTTCTCGTCATGAGGGATAGTGACGTCCACTAAAAACACCTTCGATTGCGCCCGGTCCATCAGCACTATATCAGGCTTATTCGCAAGAATAGTCCTGTCAGTGATGATGGGCCGGTCCCAGTAGAGCCGGATACTGTCACTTTCGAGTACTGGCTCCGGCGAGTACTTATAATAGGGTAGTCTCTGGCTCACGAGACCGTACTTAAGGGCGAGCTCTTGGTGGAGAATTTTGGCTGCTTGGTTATGCCTGTGCAGATACTCAGTGTTAGCAAGAGCCGAACAACCCGAAACCACATGACGGAGTTATTCTCCAGGATGGCGACAGGCCCGACAAATGTCCACTGTGCCATCCTTTATGATGTACTTTCGGTAATTGTTCGTCCTGATAACCTGGTCTTGTATTGCACAAGCAAACCCCTCGGTTTCCCCAAAGAGGTCTCCAAAGCGCAGCCAATGCACGGAAGCTTTTTGGTCCACGTGGGGCTCGTGTAAAGCCTTGAAAAACCGTCCGTGCAGCTCTTTCCCTTTCCATACGGTCTCGCGATCAGAGACACTTAGTATCGCCGGCGGCTACCATGACTCGTTGGCCAGATCAAGAGGGGTGAGTCCTTTATCACATTCTATGACATCACAATGCATCGTTCTGTCGGTCTTTGCTAGGAAATACGCTCTGAGGCTAGATACCTCGCGGTCGTGCATGGTTTTAGCACTTAACAGGCCTCGACCACCACATTTCCTCGGGATATACAGCCTCATGACCGACGATCTGGGGTGATGCATTCTATGTAGTGTCATAGTTGTGCGGACTTTCCGATCCAGAGCGTTTAGTTCGGTCTGAGTCCATCTGAGAATGCCAAAGGTGTATAGGAGAATAGGCATAACCCATCCGTTATAGGCTTTGACCTTGTTGACCCCCGACAAAGAACTATTAAGCACCTTTGTAAGGCGGTCGAAGAAGGCTTCACCAACAGACTGTTTTACGTCCGATTCCCTCAAACCTATACTCTGTGACATACCCAGATACCGGTACGTATCAGTTTCGGAAAGTGTTTGCAGTTGGACGACACCAAGGTTAACCTCCTGCGACCGAGTAATCTTTCCCCTCGTCACATGGATAACCGCACACTTATCAACCCCGAACTCCATTCTGATGGAGCCACTAAAATCAACAACAATATTTAGTAGCTCCCTCAGCTTCGGAGCTGTTGGGGCTAACAGCTTCAGGTCATCCATGTAAAAAAGGTGCGACACCCGATCTCTCCCTCTCCGAAACTGAAATCCCGTCCCCGAATTCTCCAGCAATCTGCTTAGAGGGTTCAGGGCAAGGCAGAACCAAAGTGGACTCAGACAATCGCCCTGGTATATACCCCTCCTAATGCTTATTCGGTCTTCAGCATCCGCCATTCTCTCGCCCTGGAGACTAAGCATTGTACTCCATTGCTCCATACATTTCTCGAGGAAGTGTCGAACCGTATAATCAATTTTATACAGTTAAAGAACCCTCTTTAGCCATGTATGGGGGACTGAGTCAAATGCTTTTTTGTAGTCAATCCAGGCAGCAGAGAAGTTCCGGCGATTGCGTTTGAACAGTTGGCCAGCGACAGCATCTATGAGGAGAAGCTCCTTTGAACCGCGACTACCAGCCCGACATCCGTTCTGAGCGTCAGACATAAGACGATTCGCGTCTATATGATCACGAATTTTGGCGCTCAGAACGGATGTTAGTGTCTTATAGATGGTAGGCAGACACGTTATCGGGCGGTATTTACTCGGGTCCGCGGTGTTTTGTGTTTAAGGAGCTAGGTGAGTGACCCCAGTAGTGAGAAAGTTCGGGAGAGCTCCTGTCTCTAGCGCCTCCTGAAATTGGCGGGCCAAGGTAGCATGGCATACCGAGAATCCTTTTAGCCAGTAACTCTGCAGGCCATCCAGTCCCGGACTTTTCCAGTTCGGGGCTCGACGTACTGCAGTGGTGAAGACAGGGTTCATCGGAGGAACTGATGCACACGCCTCCTCTATCGCGCCAATCCAGGGTCCTTCGCTGTGCTCCACTGGTGTTGACCAAAGGCCACGCCAAAAGCTTACAACATCGGCCTTGTTCGGTCTTGCACCAGTGTTGCGAGGTTCAGAGCTCTTTAAGCGTTTGTAGAACTTTCTCTGGTCACTCCCGAAAAGACGATTCTGCTCGTATCTCTCAACCCTTTCTGAGTACCTTCTGATACGCTTCGCCCACGCAGCGATCTTCTGCTTCAGCTCGTCGATGCGCTCCGTCAGTTTCCGAGCAAACTCTGGGTTAGCCAAATTAATTGTTATCCTAGAAAACTCCCTCCTGACAAAGCGCACAATCCTTGGCCTGGTATTGCCCGAGCGGAAGCACGTCAGTTTGCCGATGAGGACTCTGGCTTGCTCGATACGTTGTTCGATTCTCCTCTTCCAGGCTGGCACAGTATTACTCCTGCGAGTAGTACGTGCAGCACTTGGACTTGGTGCAACTCGGATGCCTGTGAATCGGCACACCGTCATTGCTGCACTGAAGAGAATCGTACTGGTATCAGCCAGGCCAGAGCTGCTCTCCAAATGCTGGGGCAGCATCTGGTTTACGGCCTCAACGACATCCCGGATCCGAACACTGAGTGGTAGCCTCGGAAGCCTTGGTCTCTCTTCCAGGGGAGTATTACTGTACTCCAAAATCGCCTCCTCTAACATCCCCCTCATTTGCTCTAAATCCTGGGCGACTATATCCGACGCGCCACCAGCTACCACCGGCTCGTCTTCGACTACCATATTCTCGCCGCCAGAAGGCTCTGGAGTGGCAGTCCGCTCAGTGGGTGCGGGTGGCGCGCAGGAAACAGCCTCCCTTCGCAATTGTTCGAGCTCAGTGGTGCTAAAGATGTTAGACCGCAATATCCACCGAGCTCTATCCGACAGGTTTTGTTCGGCGACTGACAAATTTGGCTCCAGCTGCAGAAATGTGCGATGCATCCGTGCTCGATAACCTGTCCTGTCGGTTTCTCCCTCTGTCGCTCCGTAGTAAGCGCGCATGAGGTTCGCATTTATTCCACCTCATGCGCCTTGTACCTCCAGTGGCGGGCACCAATTGCTGGGGCTGGGAAGCCCCTGCTGGTGCCAAGCGCACTGAAGGCGATGATGGTGGTGACTGGGCAGGTGGTCGGCCCAGTCGGGAAGTGCTGGCGGCCCGCATGCTGCCACGTCCAGCGCCAGCTCCAGACGCGCCCCGGCGATCACCCCCAGGCAGCGGCCCTATGCGCTCTCTATTTTCTGCCATCATCACAGTGAGCGAGATACCATCGGAGTCTCGCTCATTCCCTCCGAGGGAGCCGTCTTGTCCCATTTCCCTGGGTAATGCGACTGGCACCGGCTCTAGCACCAGTCGCTAGGGTACAGACTGACTGCGCTGGTTAAGCAACTATCTGTCACATATTTGCTTAACCAGTGGGCGATGGGGTCGTCACTTCCCGACGCCTTTTTATTATTATTATTATTATTACGGCGCCGTTGTATATGCTCGAGTAACTGACGTAAATGGTGACATTAAAATTTTCTTCGTTTGTTCAAAAGCTCGTGTCGCTCCAAACAAGTCAACGTCGTTACCTTGTCTTGAGTTGTGCGCCGCTGTTGTCCTTGCTGACTTATTTAAATTCGTTAAGGAAATTTATTCAAAAAGTTTTTCGTGTAATAACATTTTCGCTTGGTCTGATTCAACCGTAGTGCTAGCTTGGCTTCGTTCTCACCCTTTGCAGTGGAAGGTTTTCGTTGCGAATCGAGTCAGTCACATTCAAAACGTAATTCCAAGTGCTCGTTGGGGTCACGTGGCGTCCGAAGATAATCCGGCGGATGTGGCTTCCCGTGGTCAGTTGCCTAGTGATCTTGTTCACAATTGCTTATGGTGGGCGGGGTCCTCTTGGCTATCCAAGACGTTTGATCATTGGCCAAAACATGATGAGGTTACCGATGATGTAGCACTTCCTGCTCAGGGCAGGAGTCCGCAGAATCTTTTCTCCCACAATGATCTCCAATCGTCGTGCATAGACATGTTAATCAACTTGTATTCGTCTATTCGAAAAATTCAGCGTATCGATTTAAAGACTACCTTCGCAACGGTCGGATTTGTCGTTCTGATCTCTAATTAAATCGTACAGAACTTCATACCGCTTTACTGATAGTCGTCAAACATTGTCAATCTCGTTATTTCTAAAAGGAAATTCATCAAATACAGGAAGAAAAACTCATTTCCAAACAAATGTGTAAGTTAAATCCTTTTCTGGACTCGCATGGGGTTTTCAGGGTGGGCAGTCGTCTGTCTCGTTCTGGACTTGAGTTCGAGTATAAACATCCGGCCTTACTTCCTCGTAATTCCAAATTGACTTATCTTATAATCGAAGCATTTCATCGAGAGAATGGCTATCCTGGGTTGAATACAATGCAATATCTTTTAACACAGCAGTTCTGAATTCTATCTCCAAAACGTGCTATACGTCATTGCTTGTCTAAATGCGTTAGCTGTTATAAAACGAATCCGGTTCCTCTTCAACCCTTCATGAGTGACTTACCTTCTGTTCGCGTTAATCAGCCTGAGCCTCTAACCACCGTACCGGACGAAGATCATACCGCGTTAAGTATTAACCGTTTGGGTCGATGGCAGTTGATTCAGCGCTTCCAGCAGGATTTTTGGAACCGCTGGAGGCATGAATATCTGCAAACACTTATCACTCGAGCAAAGCGGACAAGTCATTTTGAGCCTTTACAGGTAGGTCAAGTAGTTATCATTAAAACTGACAACGCGATACCTTTGCACTGGCCTTTGGCACGGGTTGTAGAGCTGCATGCCAGTCCTGACGGAAAAGTTCGCATCGCTTCCGTTCGTACTGTTGATGGTTCTCGCCTCACGAGGCCCTTAACTAAGATTGGTCCCTTACCTAATCAAGTCGATTAGTAATTCGTTTCTAAACATTTCTTGTTCCGTAGTTATAAGTTTAGTTCATATGCCTTCTCTTAGGTTAGGGAAATCTACAGTAGAATTTTGCCTTAGTAGTTTGTAAAATACATTTGTATTTTGGTGGGCGGAATGTATCGTAATCATCGTGTAATGGAACGCAAAATATATTTCGACTCCTTAACTCCTATTGGTTATTGCTTAATAATTATTTTCGTATGGTATGCACCTACGGCTAAGATTACCAATAGAGCATAATGTCTATGCTCACACAAGCGGACCAATCATCGGCCGTGAAAGCATCCCTTCTTTGCTATCTGTCAAAAGAAGTGTGTGACACTTGCTACCGAACCGTCAAAAAATCGTTTTGGTGTTGATCTCTCACCCACCGTATTCATCTCGCGAGTGAATATCAAAAATCGTTTCAAAATCTACTCAACTAAAACATTTTACTCTACTCTGAACTTTATTGTGTATCAGCAAGTGTCCGAAGAAATTGCGTGCGGGTGGCCACCCAAATCCAGAAGACGGACATCAAGCTTAAAAGGTTCCAATCGTGAGTAAGCTATTTTGGTATCTTCCAGGTCGTGGTGCATTATCGTTTGCAGCCTAATTAAGCGTTTTCTTTCACGAGGTTGCTCCCTTGAAAAGTGTGTCGAATATTTCACTGACAACGCCACATTATTACAAGTGAGTATTCATTAATTACCTAGCCCTGCCCTGCTCCTATCTCATTCTATAATTTTTTAATCGTTTTTATCGTAAGAAAAACCAAATAAAAAAAAGTGGTATAGAATTATATGAATTAAAAAAATATATGTCTCTACTCGTTTTAAATAAATCACTCTGGTAGTCTGGTGTAAAAACTATTCGACGGATTTAAATGAAATTTCTTATAGGAGGAGTAGTGTATCAACGTACAGCACCATAAATCATGATCAACAAAAAATTCCGTTTTTTTAATTCGTAAATTCTATACTACATTTTTTTAACTTAAGTTTTCTTGAGCTCAGCAGAAGTTCCTTTAGCAAAAAAATTTTTGAGCCTCTAAAAATGGCCCGACCTGTTTATAAAAGGTACATACGGTTTATTTTTACATGCGGTATGTTTATAAAAATTTACAGAAATTATTTATTATTTTTGAACAAACAACAATTGATTTTAATAAAAAAATATGCCTAAGCGTTCGGCTTGTGATGCATCTTATCTCTCTTCCACTCAATGCTACATTTAGTTTTTCTTAAGAAACTTACAACGGTAGGCCTACCGCGCAAGTGGCGTCGACTTGAACACGATATCGACGGCTGAATACGATTTCGATGCCGACGCTGTCAAATCATCCGTACCGCGCAACTATTTTGGCGTCGATTTGGTGAGCGTCGATTTAAGGAGTGAATGAAAAAGCAGCGTCGGCTTCCGGCCCGTTTTATGCAGAACATAAAACAAAGTAAAAGTTATTTGAACAAATCTTTTTACATTTTGTTGCACAACGACAATTTATCCTAAGTTTATTTGATTGAATAAAGAAGTCACTTAGTTTCATGATATTTAAAAGTGTTTTTATTTAAAACTCAATGAAACGGGAATTAACGCGATCATAATTTAGGTACAAAATGTTACCTCTTTTGCCTGACGTTTCGATCGGGTTACACAGACCGTGGTCACAGGCTGACTGGAACACACAGGTTGGAACAGGTTTTTATTTAGTTTTCATTAAACGCAGTTGACGGTAACGAACGGAACGTAAAATTGACAGAACTAAGTAGAGGTTATAATCAGTGTTGCCGAACTATCAATAGTTTTGCTATCGATAGTTTGGCTATGGATAGTTTTGCTATCAATAGTTTGGCTATCGATAGTTGACCTCGGAAATCATCTATAACATCGATAGGCCTATCGACAGTATCCATACTGTCGATAGTATCGATGGCAACATAATATCGGTATATAGCAATACTATCGATAGTATTGAAGCTCAATATCTTAATTACTATTGATAGTATCGATACTATCGATAGTATCGATGGCAACATAATATCGGTTATAGCAATACTATCGATAGTATTGAAGCTCAATATCGTAATTACTATTGATAGTATCGATACTATCGATAGTATCGGCTATGACTATCGTTATACCAATCGATACTATCGATATTTTTGCACTATCGATAGAAGGCTGTGATTCAATCGTATTGTGTGGTATATTGAAATGTGTATAGGTTGATGTAACTAGTAAATATTCTAAAAAATATTCTTCAAAATTATCAAATCGACGACTCAGAAGCTGCCGTATCTGTCAAATATAGCGTATCATTCGTTCTTTATGCGTCGGCATCTTAGATTAAGTATCCTGTAGATTTGACACATAATTATTATTAACAAGGTAGAACGTGATGGTTGTATACAATATTCATTAAGAGTGAGGGAGACGCATATATTGTTTTTTGTCCTTATCACCATTCATGGGTAATTTCTGTTTGCCACAAACTAGTTTGTAGACAAACAACGTGTGTGCAAAACAAATGAGAATTTAAGTTATATTAAAACACATTTTGTGAAAGTGAAGTGTTTTATGGATTGCTAAGTAAAAAATTGTTGTGTGGTTGGCTGTAAAAGCCGTACTGAACGTAAATGTGAAAAAATAACATTTCACACGTAAGTAAGCCTAATTTATACTGTTCCTTTATGGTTTACCTTCATCTAAGTGTATAAATCTTAAATCCTATAAAACAACTTAATATTAGTGGAAAAAACAAGTGTACAGGACGGCGTCCAAATTGTGAAATAGTATTTATTTGTTAAATTGATTTATAAGTATAATTGTTCGTAAAATAGTTTGTAAGCGCTTTATGTTTTGTTATATCTTTATTGTGAAATTTATTGTAAAAATGATGGAAAGTTTGAATAAATAAAGTAACAGCCGGGGGTTTAGGACACACACCCTAAGTAGGCACACACCCTCGTATAGGTTAACGAGGACTAGAAAATAATAGGAAATAGGGCGCGGCTCTCTTTACGGTATTGCCAATTTAACTCAAAATTTAAGCCCGCTCTATTTCCGTCTCTTTCTAAAAAGAGATGGCATGCGGCTCTCCCTTCGGTATTGCCTTTTGACCGCGAAAAGCAAGCGCATGCCATCTCCCCTCTCGCTCCCACCGACCTCTCACTCACACAGTGGCTGCGTGGGTGGTGATTTTCCCGCCAAAATAATTGTATATAAGGCGGGCAAAAATCAGAGCAATTCATTCGATCGAGCAGCAGCTTAGAAGAATCACCTCTCCTAAGGAAAATAGGAAGAGCCCTGGGAAGAACACCAGGAAGAAAAATACAGCCACCTCACCGCACACAATACAGTCCACTTTCGAATATTGAGTTGGCTGTTACTCCGTGACCTGACATAGGCGTTTTTATTTCACGCCCCTCGCACCGAGTTACTACAGGGCATCCGACCCGTCTGGCTTCTACTTTACATTAAGTCCAGCTACGTGTCATCCGGCACATTGTTGGTCCTTCGAGCCAGATCTACGTGTTGAAGACTGAAGATTGAAGATTGTCAAGATGCCCGTCACTCGCTCTCACAAAAGAGAGAGCGCCTACGTCAGAGACGGAAACATCGTCGGGGACCGAGTACACTGGTACTACTATGCCAGACACCTCGGCCACGAGTCAAGCGTCCAGTCCACTGGCTACTGAGCCAGAACGCTACGAAGAAAGAAGAGAACAGCAACAAGCGCCGCCGCCGGCTGCGCCTACTCAGGTGCAGCCGCCCGCGGCACATGCGCAGAAGAGAACGTCTTCAGTAACATCAAGGAAGAACAAGCGGTTACTGAAGGCCAAGGAAGAGCTCCTGCGCATTCAGCTGCAGCTCGCCGCCGCCAAGGTGGCGGCTATCGAGGCAGAAACGGACACCGATGAAGACGACCTTGACACCGTGATTGATGACTCCAGCAACAACAACAACGAGCGCACCGGCACCTGGGTCGACGATAGTCGCATACAAATGCTGGCTATCACCGAGCAACCACACATCCCAGAGCCACTACCACTACCGCCGATACCGACGCAGGCACCTGCCCCGCAGGTCGCGACGTGTCCCAAGGTGGGCGTGAGCGAGACAGCATACATCGGCATCTCAATTGACTGACAGCTCTTTACACCTGCCTTATAAACTAAAGAAACGAGTAGCTACTTTGTTAGCATTTAATATTAACTGTATTGATTTAAAATACAAAAATGAAACCATTTACTGTGACAAACATATTAGTAGCAGTACTAATTTAAATATTATTCCTGTGACAATCTCAAATAATTTAAACTAAGAGAGCAGACAAAAGCTAAGCCTACCTTTAATATTGTGCACCAAAATATGCAAGGCTTGGCTGGCAAAGAGTTAGAATTAGCCTTATTCTTACAAGATTTAAATGTACATGTACTATGTTTAACAGAGCATTGGATTAATCATCATTAACAATCATTATTTTCAATGTTTATCATTAACTCATATTAATCATAATTAATATGAGTTAATGATAAACATTGAAAATTATAAAATCGGCAGTTCGTTCACAAGGAAGTCCACTACTAGGGGGGGGTCACTTATACTATTAAATAGTGAGTTAAACTTTAAAGAGCGTAAAGATATAGTGTCACTTTCGATTGAACGAACTATTGAACTAGCATGTGTTGAGCTAGAGCAGTATATAATAATAAGCGTGTACAGCCCCCCTCAGCCAATTACCAGCTTTTTGAATCCAATATGGAAGAGGCTTTGAAAAAAGTCTGTAGTTCTAGTAAGAAAATAGTTGTGTGTGGAGATTTTAATGTCAATATATAAGGAAATTCACCGAATTCAACTCTTTTGCTTAATCTTTTTAAATCGTTTAATTTAATTAACTTATTTAATGAACCAACAAGAGTGACTCCCACAACAGCTACTTGCTTGATAATATTTTTTGCAATAGCAATGTAATAGATAAATCAGTTATAAATTATTTAAGGTCTGACCATAGTGGCCAGAGGGCGTCGTTTGAGCACCATCAAGTCCGAGAAATTATAGATGCTGTCTGCAGGCCAATAACCGTGAATAGAATAGACCGATTTAAAGAAAAAATGTGTAATGGTATAGATTTATTAAAATCTAGCAGTAGCCATAGTGTTGATCTGTTATATGAGGATCTTTTTGGCTTGATTAAAAATGAATTTGATAAAATTTTTACACAAAAAAAAATAAAAGCAAATAAAGTCAGGTGTAAGTTTAATGAATGGGCTACACCTGGTATTTACAAAAGTAGAAGAACATTATATGACTTGTATAGTCTAAAAGCAAACACTCAGAACCCACAGATCATAGATCATGTTAGAAATTACTCTAAAATATTTAAAAAAGTATGTGCCACTGCAAAATCAAATCATCTTCGAAATATTATTTTGGGTTCTGATAATAAAGCAAAGGCCACATGGAACATAATAAATAAAGAAACATGTAGGCGTAAACAGAATGATCACTCTTACTCTCTTAAAATTGGGGATAAACAAATTAACTCACATGCAGAAGTTGCAAATGCTTTCGAGGAATTCTTTTTCGAATATAGCTCCCTCTACAACTAAAGAACTGGCTTCTTCTGCTGAACTAGCTGAATCCCTTCTCAAGTCGGGTGTTGATGAGTGCAAAACTCCATTTAATTTTAGACATATTAATCCTGATATACTAATAAAAACTTTCAAGGAATTGAACATGAAAAAAACTGAAGACTTATGGGGGATCTCAGTCAATATTATCAATACAATTATAAATACGATAGCCCCTTATCTTACAATACAATTTTGAAAAAGTAATTTTCAATCAACTTTTATCACACTTTGTCCTTAATAAATTGTTACATAGCAAACAATATGGCTTCACGAAAGGTAGAAGCACTACAGATGCTGGAGTTGCACTCTTGAAACACGTGTTTGATGCTTGGGAAAGTAGGCAGGACGCTTTGGGAGTTTTTTGTGATCTTTCTAAGGCTTTTGTTTGTGTGGACCATCAAACTTTACTGAAAAAACTTAGACACTATGGTGTTTCATGCGATGCCTCAGATTTAGTAAACTCTTATCTCACAGACAGAACACAAAAAGTTTGTATCAATGGAGCTGAGTCTTCTGGGTCGCCTCTTACTATGGGCGTGCCGCAGGGATCGATATTAGGGCCTCTGCTCTTTCTAATTTACATAAATGACCTTCCATCTTTTACGAAAGCCCTCTGTGAGACAGTGATATTTGCAGATGATACTTCATTGATTTTTAAAATCAAGAGAGGTAAAGACTCATTTGACGATGTAAATAATGCACTCTCGCAAGTATTGCATTGGTTCACCACCAATAATCTTATGCTCAATGCAAATAAAACAAAGTGCATCAAATTCACAATGCCCAACGTAAAACTTGTCTCAACACATATTACTGTAAAAGATGAACAACTTAATACATCTAGTTCCACTACATTTTTAGGAATCACTTTAGATTCCCGTTTGCAATGGGGTGCGCATATCGAGACTCTGTCGGGAAGACTTAGCTCTGCTGCTTATGCCGTGAGAAAGATAAGACAACTGACTGATGTTGAAACGGCAAGATTGGTGTATTTTAGCTATTATCATAGTATAATGTCATATGGAATATTGTTATGGGGCTCAGCAGCAGATATTGAATCTATATTTGTACTGCAGAAGAGAGCTGTACGGGCAATTTACGGCCTTGGACCCCGAGACTCCTTAAAAGAACTGTTTAAAGAAATTAATATACTTACAGTAGCATCCCAATTTATTTATGAAAATATAATGTACATCCGCAAAAACCTGTCCTTATTCCTTAAGAAAAGTGACATTCATAATCTTAACACACGGAATAAGAATAAGCTTGCCGTTCCCAATTTCAGACTGCATAAAGTGGGTTCGTTTATGGGAAAATGTATTCGCTTTTTTAATAAATTACCAGCGTCTATTGTAGAACTGCCCCTGTTAAAATTTAAATCGCATATTAAAACAACTTTAATGAAAAAAGGATATTATACTGTAAATGATTATATAAACGATAAAAATATTTGGAAATAAATACTGCGCTGCTCGCACAGGTACATTTATCTTGTAATGTAAAATATATACTATTTAAAAAGAGGCTGACAATAGTGACCGAGTTTCTTGCGCTACTTCTTCTCGGCGCTAGCCCAAAATTGTCCCGAAGTAGTGGTAGGGAAAAAAAATATTGGGACGTGTAAAAGCGCTTAGTTTAAGCCTATTTACAGAAATAAATTGGTTTTTAATGTTTTTTTTTTTTTTTTTCTCACCTGCGGGAGTGAACGAGACAGCATACGCCGGTGCTCCACCGGCGGGAGGGAACGAGACAACAAGAAGTGACATCACGCAACTCGCCGCCGCCATTACTATGGCTGCGAGGGCGAGTCACCCGAAGATGAACACTGAACTGCCGATATTCGCCGGGTCCCATCAAGAATGGCTGATCTTCAAAGCTGCCTATGAAGAGTCGAAGAACGGGTTGACATCATTAGAGAACCTCGCCCGCCTACGCTGAAGCCTCAAAGGACGTGCGAGGGAGGCAGTAGAGAGTCTCCTGCTGTACAACGGCAACCCAGAAGACGTCGTGAAAACCTTAGAAGCAAGGTTTGGTCGTCCGGACGACATCGCTATATCCGAACTGGAGCGACTACGAACACTACGAAGCCTCAAGACACGGCGCGAGACTTGTGCATTTTCGCCAGCCGGGTCTCGAACATGGTGCCATCAAGATGAGGCACTACCTGTACAACCCGGAGACCACGAAGATCACAATAGAGAGACTGACCTCCACCATGCGATATCGGTGGTACGACTTCGCGGCCGAACGAAACAAAGAAGAACCGGACCTTGTCAAGATGTCGCGCTTCCTGAACCGGGAGGCCGAACGATGCGGCCCCTATGCACAGCCTGAACAACCGGACAACGCCGCGTCAACGAGGAGGCCGCAACGGGCCTACAATGCAAACACAACGGAACCCGAACAGAAGACATACAGCTGCCTATGTTGTGAGAAGACAGGGCACGCCATCGGGAACTGTGAAGAATACAAAAAGCTGAGCGTCAATGACAGATGGGATCTCGCCAAAGAGAAGAGACTATGCTTTCGTTGCCTGCGGTATAGAACAAAGGTACATCACTGCCGCAACACGAAGTGCAATATAGACGGGTGCCCATCCACATCATCAGCTGCTACACCACACAAAGAGTGGTGAACAGAAAAAAGAAGAAAATAAAAGTGAAGTAGTGAGTTCTACGTGGACGCCGAGGAAGCCTCAAGCGTATTTGAAAATATTGCCTGTGACCGTCATTGGGCCGAAGAGAAGAATCGACACATACGCACTGCTCGACGACGGCTCTACCATCACGCTTATCGACGAGGACTTGGCACAGCAAGCTGGACTACGAGGGCCAGTAGAACCACTACGCATTGAAGCAATCGGTGAACGGAAAATTGAAACGGGGTCTTCGAGGCGGCTCAAGCTAACAATCCAGGGAGCCCAGAAGAAGCGCCACACCATCCAAGCATCAACCAGCTGCGACTATCTCCGCAGAGCATCGACAAGCGCGATCTGGCTGGCTGCCGTCACCTTGAAGACCTGAAGAACCTCACCTACGAGCAAGCCAAGCCTGGAATACTCATCGGGCAAGACAACTGGCCACTTCTCCTAGCGGATACCACCCGCGTCGGCGACAGACAGCAGCCAGTCGCTTCCCTAACGAAGCTGGGGTGGGTCCTTCACGGGGCGCAGGCGCGGACTCTGGGACAGAGAGTCCACTTCGCGAACTACGTAACTACGGAAACAGAGGAACTAGAGAGAATCGACGAACAGTTAAAGAACTTCTTCTCTCTGGAGTCATTTGGAGTCGCGCCGAAGAAACCACAGAACGATCCTGAAGCCCAGGCGTTGAGGATACTGGATGCGGAGACCAAGCGCCTCGAAGACGGCCGCTTCCAGACCGGGCTTCTATGGAAGTCGGCAGACATCAAGCTGCCGGATAATCGACATTACGCGCTAAGAAGACTTTGTGCTACCGAGAAGAATATGGAGAAGAATCCTACATTGAAGGCCAAGGTCCACGAACAAATGGAAGCGCTTATCGAAAAGGGCTACGCTGAAGTCGCACCTGAACAGAAGAATGAAGACAGAACGTGGTACCTGCCTTGTTTCCCGGTGATCAACCCCATGAAGCCGGACAAGGTCAGGATGGTGCACGACGCTGCAGCCACCACGAAGGGTGTTTCACTCAACGACACCCTATTCACCGGTCCAGACCTGCTCCAATCACTTCCTGGCGTGCTGCTAAGGATGAGGCAACACCGAGTCGCAGTATCAGCAGACATCACCGAAATGTTCCTGCAAGTGAGAATCCGACCGGAAGACAGGGACGCGCTCCGTTACTTGTGGAGAACAGATCATGACGCTCCACCCACCGAATACCGAATGACGTCACTGATCTTCGGAGCCACCTCGTCCCCTGCCACAGCGATCTATGTAAAGGACCGCAACGCGAAAGAAGCCGCCGAGACACATGACCCGAAGCTGCCAGTGCCATCGAACGCAACCACTACATGGATGACTACATCCAAAGCTTCGAGACAGAAGAACAGGCAATCAAGATCGCAAAAGAAGTTAGAGACATCCACCAGCAAGCACACTTTGAACTAAGGAAGTGGCCATCGAACTCTGATGCGGTGCTGCAGCAACTGGACCCGGGGAAGAAACAAGAAAACGTGAACCTAGCAGAAGATAGCAAAACTGAACGAGTTCTGGGTCTCACCTGAAGAACGTCGAGCGACCACTTGGGCTTCAACTTGGACCTGTCACGTCTACCTGAGGACATCCTACAGAAGAGGCCAACGAAGAGAGAAGCCCTGAAGATCGTCATGTCCCTATTCGATCCTCTGGGGTTAGCCTCGCCTGTCACAATCAGGGCGAAGCAAATCCTCCAGGAGATATGGCGAAAAAGCACGGCGTGGGACGAGCAACTGAAAGAAGACCTGACCCTGGAATGGAAGCAATGGACAACACACCTCCAGAGGCTGAACCAGGTCTGCATACCCCGGTGCTACCCGAACTACAGTCACAGCGACAACATCGAACTCCACGTGTTCGTCGATGCCAGCGAGGCCGCCTACGCAGCTGCGCTCTACTGGCGCATTCAAATCAAATCAAATCAAATTCTTTATTTGCCTTTAAATAGGGTGTTTACAAAAAAATTGTGGATGGTTAATTAACAGTAAGGTTCTTATGCCTATTTAGTTATGCAGATTCATAACATGCAAATAATTAGTGTACTTAAAAAGTGCTATTATTACAATTTAAATTGGTTCATTATTATATTATTAAATTTATTATCATTCATTTCATACATATATTTGTCTTAATTAAAATATTATGTTTTATGTTTAAAAAAGTCGTCGATTAAGTAGAATCTGTGTTCCATTAGCCATGCTCTTAGTGCGTTATTAAACCTATTAAATGGGAGTTGCTTAATTTCTTCAGGTATTTTATTAAATATTTTCATGGCCATTACGTATCCATTTTTATTAAACCTTTTTGTTTTGGGCAGAGTGAATCGAAGATGAAGACGGGAACATCCACACACCGCTCGTCTTTGCTAAAGCGAAAGTGGCTTCCCTGAAGGTCACATCGATCCCGAGGCTGGAGCTACAGGCAGCATTGATGGGCAGCAGGATGGCGCAGGCAGTCATCAAGGAACACGACCGGAAGCCAGTGTCCCGAACATTCTGGACTGATAGAAAAACGGTCCTGACCTGGCTGAGAACCGGAGCCCGGTCATTCAAGCCCTTCGTCGCCCACCGGATCGCAGAGCTCGAAGAAAACACCAAGACAGAGAAATGGCGTTGGGTTCCCACCAAACTCAACGTAGCCGACGACGCAACACGCGACGTGCCTAAAGACTTCGACGAGACCCACAGGTGGTACACCGGCCCTAACTTCCTGAAGGAAGATCGAACGACATGGCCGGAGGAAAAGAAGACTGTTCCGGAAGCTACAGGGGAGGAATGAAAACTGAAACTCAAGGAAAAGACCTCGGCCGCATCACAAGTCGTGCCGGACGTGACCAAGTTCTCAAGATGGGAACGCCTGGTCCGCACGACAGCCAGGTTTCTACAGTTCGTCAACCTGCTGAAGACAAAGAAGCACAGAACATTCTTCTCAAGAACCAAGCCGAACAAGAAGAAAGATCCATCCTGGGGTACTCAGCGCGTCGACAGAAGAAAAAAGAAACTAGTTGAAAAGGTTCATGAAGAAGACAAGTATTTGAAGATCCCCGCCGAACTTATCATTAAAGCCGAGAAGATTCTCATCAAGGCGAGCCAAGAAGACGCCTTTGAAGAAGACATAGAAAACATGAGAAGAGGACATCACATCAACCGCCAGAGCCGACTGAGACAGTTGGCGATTCCACATCCTGCAACTTCGGCCCACCACAAAGAAGATAATCAAGGAGTGCCTTCACTGTCGCATACGAAGAGCAGCACCGTCGGCACCGCCTGCGGGGAACCATCCTCCCTGCAGGCTTGCCCATCATCATCGACCCTTCTTCTACACGGGGGTCGATTACTTCGGGCCGCTACAAGTCAACGTTGGACGAGCCACGCACAAACGCTATGTGGCCCTCTTCACGTGCCTCACGACCAGGGCGGTTCATCTCGAACTCTCCGCTATGCTGACCACCGACTCTGCGGTAATGGCGCTGAGGCGATTCATCGCGAGAAGAGGCTGCCCTAAGGAGATCTGCTCGGACAATAGGACCAACCTACACGGTGCCGAGAAGGAGCTGCGCCGAGCCATCGACAGCGCGACTGAAATTGAAGCCAGCAAACGCCGCATCACCTGGCGCTTCATACCGCTGGGCGCGCCATTCATGGGCGGTGCTTGGGAGAGACTAGTCAAGACAGTGAAGACAGCGCTATCGACAGTGATGAACGGGCGCACCACCAGCGACGAAGTCCTGGCCAAGGTCCTCGCAGAAGTGGAATTCACCGTCAACAGCCGACCGCTCACCCACGTTGCGGTCGACCCTGATGAACCCGAAACATTGACGCCGAATCACTTCCTGCTGCTGGAGCCTGCACATGAACCGGCCATGGGACAATTCGAAGACAGAGACCTGCTGGGCAAGACCCATTGGAGGGCGTCCCAGAGAATAGCAGACATGTTCTGGAGCCGTTGGATAAAAGAATACTTTCCCGAACTTCAAGGCCGGCGGGAGCCGCGCGGCTCTGAAGGCTCTGAACTGAAGACTGGAGACATCGTACTGATCGTGGACAACATATTGCCACGAAACACTTGGCCACTTGGACGAGTTACCGCCGTGTACCCGGGACCCGACGGCATCGTGCGAGCTGCGCTGCGGACGTGCTGACCCGAGGAGGCATCCTGCGGCGCCCCACCAAGAAGCTGGTCAACCTGCAAATCTAAGAAAAAGACGCCGCCCACTCGACGAAATGAGTGAGTCTCCGACTGCGCTGCGACTCACGGCGGGAGAATGTACAGGACGGCGTCCAAATTGTAAAATAGTATTTATTTGTAAAATTGATTTATAAGTATAATTGTTTATAAAATAGTTTGAAAACGCTTTATGTTTTGTTATATCTTTATTGTGAAATTTATTGTAAAAATGATGGAAAGTTTGAATAAATAAAGTAACAGCCGGGGGCTTAGGACACACACCCTAAGTAGGCACACACCCTCGTATAGGTTAACGAGGACTAGAAAATAATAGGAAATAGGGCGCGGCTCTCTTTACGGTATTGCCAATTAAACTCAAAATTTAAGCCCGCTCTATTTCCGTCTCTTTCTAAAAAGAGATGGCATGCGGCTCTCCCTTCGGTATTGCCTTATGACCGCGAAAAGCAAGCGCATGCCATCTCCCCTCTCGCTCCCACCGACCTCTCACTCACACAGTGGCTGCGTGGCTGGTGATTTTCCCGCCAAAATAATTGTATATAAGGCGGGCAGAAATCAGAGCAATTCATTCGATCGAGCAGCAGCTTAGAAGAAGCACCTCTCCTAAGGAAAATAGGAAGAGCCCTGGGAAGAACACTGGGAAGAACACTAGGAAGAACACCAGGAAAAACACCAGGAAGAAATATTAGGAAGAAAAATACAGCCACCTCACCGCACACAATACAGTCCACTTTCGAATATTGGGTTGGCTGTTACTCCGTGACCTGACATAGGCGTTTTTATTTCACGCCCCTCACACCGAGTTACTACGGGGCATCCAACCCGTCTGGCTTCTACTTCACACCAAGTCCAGCTACGTGTCATCCGGCACAAGGAGTACGAAGTATAATACTATCTCTATTAACATGGTTGTTAAAAATGCATTATTAAGAAAACAATAATGTCTGTTCGTCTTAAGAAGCGCTTTAAAAGGAGTCATTCAGTTAGCTACTATTGGTACAAAAGTGTTTCGTGATAAAAACGCTTCGTTGTCCAATACTGCTTCGTTTTCATTACAATTTGAGGCATAGCAAGTCCACTGCTGAGCATTTTAGATTTTTAAGCTAACCAGCACATGAAACAGCACTTCTTGACGTTAAGTATGGTACTTAATGGGTTACTGTCATTGTGACAACTCAGAGTAGATCGGTAGTTGGTTGAGCTAGAAAAAGGGCTTTTCTTAGGATTCATGGTGGTAGCGCAGCGGTGGCACCGGGGAATTCTTAAAGTCAAAGTAATTTATTTCTGTAGGTAAATTGGCCATCAAAGACACTTAATTTTATATGTCCCAATTTTTTCACCTACCACCGCTTCGGGACTATACATTGGCTGGTGAAAGAACAAGCGGCGCAACAAACTCAGTCACCTTTAGAAAAAGAACAGTCCGGTGTTCCTCCTTCGTGCGATCCTTTTGCCGCCGGACTGCCACTCCGTATCGGTGGACAGGACCGGTCGTTGCCCGGGGGACGCGACGTAGACGCAGATACTTGGGTGGAGAAAAGCGCACCACCACCAGTATGATATCACAGCGCGCATAATTACGTGGTTGATAAAACCTACCCCACTCCCTTAGCTACCTGTTCTAGCTCATATACATTCTCCTGTCCGGCGTCGAAGTAACGCTGCTGCGTCTGAGTGGAAGAAGTGCTCACGGCAAGGAATGCCGATCCAGAATTTACTTGAAACAACACCACCCCAGCCACTTTCATCAAGATCCCCGATCTGGACAGATAACAGCCTAAAAACCGACTTCAGTCTGAAGACAGCGTGGCAGTTGTCGAGACACCTTTGAGGACCCACATAAACACTTAATTGAGGATTCGAAATATAAACCCGCTGGTTTTAGTTCTACACGCCAAGTACGGGTAAGGCTAAACTGGTTCAGGTCATGATGCGGGCATACCAATCACCACCTTCATAAGTGGGGGCTGAAGCAGTCACTTGCGATTGTGGTACCACGGATCAAACCTTAGCTCACATTGCCAACGATTGAATCGATATTTAATTTGTATGGATTCTAGTAGTTAAACGCCACACGATATGATGATAACAATAAATCAATCCCAAGGACAATCTTTCTCGATGGTTGGCATCGACCTAAGAAAGGAGTGTTTTTCTCAATTATAATGTTGCCCTTTCTAGAGTAAGATCTCTTGAAAATCAATATGTTTTGTTGCCACCTATTCTAAAAATACCACTTATAACATTAGTTGAAGCTGTGAGGTAAAAAATTCAAAAGAAAGGCAAAACCTCTTAATTCAAATGAATCCCTTAAAAATCTAACTTATTTTGTTGACCCAGCAAACTTCGCATCGCTTACGTACCCTGTACGAACAGTTTGTATGATAAAAAAAAAATCCATTTTTAGTATTTTCCTTGCAACTTTTTCAATAATTCCCATCGTTTTAACCTTTCCTGGACTTTCACGAAAATTTAAAGATCAAATTAGCAAAATCAGTCCGGTCGCTCTGAAGTTTTAGCGAGACTAAGTAAATGTTCACCCGGGCGAAGCCGGGACGGGCTGCTAGTGACTCTAATAAAGAAGATCCTTCCATTTTACAATGTGCTTATAAATTAGCTTTGGAATGCCAGGTGAGAACTACAATGAATTATGTCCAAAACGTAATTAATTCATTTTTTTTTATTGCAGAATATAAAACTGTATGAAATAATTGGTCGAAAATCATTTAAATTATTGAAATCATGATTTGAACGTAAATTGTTACAACATTTTCGTTTCTTTTTCAGAATGAACCCTCAGGATAAAAACTATACACAGCAAAGACATGGACTGCCAAATTGAAGCAGTTTAGTACCTTTCAACTTTTAGTTTGCCCTGATTTTTTTATTAAATAATTATTTTTTGGTAATATTTCCTATTATACAAACTGTAAAAATAAATAAATATAAATATTAGACAACATCACATACATTGCTCTGATCCTAAGGTAAGTAGCTAAAGCACTTGTGTTATAGAAATCAGAAACAACGACGGTATCACAACACCCAGACCCGAGCTAATATAGAAAAGTTCGTTTCCTACATTGACCCGACCGGGGATCGAACCCGGAACCTCAGAGAAGGCGGCGCCATTTAAAGTCCGGCGTGCTCACCTCTCTACGGCTGCTACGCCGTCGTCAAAAATAACACTCAATAATAAATAACACTAAAAAATTTACCATTCTCACAGCATTGGATCATTATAAATGACGTCGAGTATACTTACTTTTTTTAAATCTTTAATCCAAACCTGTTGTCTTCTTCAATACTGTACTGCGTTATCATAGTTTTAGAGTTATTGGATATTTAATATCGACGGTTAAAAGGAAATATATGAAAAATATGCGACAAAAGATGAAATGTTCAGGAGAGCCGTTCAAAGTTTTAAATTTTAGAAAAACTGACGTATTTTTGTCATTTATTAAGATATTGTGAAAAGTGAAACAGTTATAAAATCAGATAGAAATGAAACAGTAACTGGTATTCTTAGTTTTAGTAATTTGACGTTATTTAAAGTAGTTTTTGTCGCTTATAACCACAGCTTTTAATTTTTGAATGAGGAAATATGGCATAAGATACAATTTACAAAATCAAATATTAAAGGATAAGAAGCATATGCGACATTCCAATTTATCATTTCGCAAGGTAAAAGGGTATAAGCGACTAGACCGTCCAATCAATATTATAGGAAAAGAAGGATAAGGTACTTTTCATACTGGTTGTATAAAAGATAATAGGGCACAAGAAACAGGCGGCATTCAAAACAATACCAGGATTTAAGACATTAGTAACACACAATGTCGCTACGAAGAAAAGAAATATGGATGAAAAGCCACCCCAAAAATAATGAAGTAGCGCAACCAACACAATCCTTCATCCATTGATGTAAAAAGTAAAGATACGGCTGACAGAACAAATCGTCTTGCATTTCCTCCATACATGACACACTAACCCCATCTGTTAGACTTTGATGTCAACTGTCAAATAGCAACCTTGTAAGAGCGGCTTAAAACGAAAGAGGAACTAAGAAAAAAGTTTTTATTGCACAGATGTTATATTTAAAGTAGTGTCAGAGTAAATATAACTTTTTGCTTTTTCAAATTAAATACGTCAACATAAATTAAAGTAAAATAAAATAATCTTTATATGCTTAAACACGGTATGCATAGGTGTTTTAAAATGAACGTGCCAAGCATGTTTAGCCAAAACGAGGCATGCAAATTAAAACTAAAACTAAAATTAAATATAAAATTGAGTCTAAAATTGCATTTAATTAAATTAGGTACATAGATAGATGTCAGTCATATCATAATTATGTTGAAATTAATATTTATTATGAAAAAAAAACTCCTTTAATAATTTGCATTACAAATACACGTTTCAAATATATATATAGGGACGTCAATGTTATTAAATACAATTGTGCAAATAGCAATAAAAGCTATATTTATATTAGTGCTATTGCCCCACATCAGTAAACTGTAGCGTAATTTAGAACCTACAATGCATGATCCTCTTGTAGCAATCTCAGTTTTTGTTACAGATCTAACCTGCTTTAAGGCATAAATAAACTTGATGACTCTGTAAGGATAGGTCCAGATCTAGCGAACGTGCCACGAATGCGCAGGTCGCGCGCGAGCTGCACACGCGTGGCACGCGATCCGTTACTGCAACCGATTGGTGCGTCTCTTTAGCGCAACTCATGGAAGACTTGTACAGTGCGCGCGAGCTGCGCGCGTGCGGTTCTGGTTCACATTCAAGCCAGTTTAAAGGTCGCGTTCGCGTGGCTCGCGCGCAGTTCTTGCCAAAGCTCTTGCCTGCTGTACAAACATTATCCATATGCGTTTTCAAATTCACGTCTTGTTATATAGTTAAACCTAGGAACTTCGTTTGTTTTACTTCGTTAATTTTCGTGTCTATAGATTTTTTTTTTTTGAGATGGGCTTACTCTTGACCCCAATCTTGCTCTAGAGCATAGATGGGATCTACGATGGAGCGAGCTTGCCCAGAAGATGCCTATTCACTCTGGACTTAAAGAGAGTCAGGTTATATGCACTCGGAAATACAGACGCAGGCAGGGAATTCCAATCTTTAGCTGTGCGCATTATAAAAGATGATGAGAAGCGCTTAGTGCGTATTATGGGTATATCAACTAAGAACGGATGGTAGCCGGCCGTGCGTCTGGATGTCCGATGGAAGAAAGGTGACGGTGGTATAAGCTCATGCAGCTCATGAGCACACTCTCCGAAGTACAATCTATATAAGACCGATAGGCAAGCAACCTTGCGGCGGTGAGCCAGGCTGTGCAGCTTGGACGCCACCAGTTTTTTATCGCCTATTATTCTCTTGGCTCTGCGTTCCACCGAGTCAAGTGCAGCAAGTTGGTATTTCGCCGAGCCGTCCCAAAGGTGGCAGCAGTACTCCATGCAAGAACGGACTTGGGCTTTGTAAAGAAAGAAACAATATCAATAAATATAAATGTATTTAAGTATGTTTGTAAATGTATTTAAATATGTTTATTATCTGTATCTAGTCGCAATAGCACAATATTTGCTTAGTTTGGCTAGATAATTAAGTGTTTGTGGATACAATTTATTTTTATTTCACTGTCCTTCGAATAAAACATTATTTTTTAAACTTTTGCCTTTTGTTATTTTTGACATGTTTTCAATTTTTAACTCATAGTGCATCACGTAAACTTAAAATAAGTATTCAATAAATTATCATAAAATAAAATATTTATATTACATCGAATGTACTGGACTGCACTTAGTGCACTGTGAGCACTATTATGGCTATACTATAACCATACAACTAATGCACGCCGCTACAAAGTTGTATCAGTTTTGCACGGTAAATATGGCGTTGCTTCGTAAAATTGACAAGGAAGTTAAAAAATTGTTAAAGTAATGTAAATAAGTTTAGTGTTTATCAAATATGCGGCTTATTAGTGAGAAGTAATATTAGAATTTGTTTTAATGACCTTTCTGTCGTAATTAAGCAACCTTTCAGTGAACATCTAGGCATTTTTATTTTTTGATACAAATGTCAGATCCCGATGACCGCCGACCACTGACTACGTCACATCGGCCTCGGTCGGGTCATTTTCGGGTCTCTTTAGGTCCAACACCCAGACGTGTGGTCCGCCCTGTCCTTACGAAGTAATATATAAGTCAATGCCTTCATCAGGAAAATTTCTAAAACAGATATTACACGACATCGTAATTGGGTCTCTAACTTCTAAAGTAGAGTGAAATTGCTTGGGAGTAAATTACAATATACCCTGCTATAATTTTACACTAATGGTAGATTTAAAAGACAATAGCTCGTCATTTCATATTTACTAACGAGCAGATAGGATGATGTTTTTGGAAATAAAAAAGGAGTGTTTGTTGATACTTTTTAATCAAGAAAAATCAAAATTAATAAACACACGAATCGCTTAATAAACCTATTTTAGCTTAAACACTGTTTTGTCTTTCTTTCATAACGCTGTCAACATTTGACAGAAAGTGTAAACATTTAAAAAAGTAATAAACATAATACAAAAATTAAGACAGCTTCGCAACTTAAAATTAAAAGGCACCGTTAAAGAAAACATGGTATCTTTGTCAAACCACAACGTTTCAAGAAACGTGGGAAAAAAGGACTATAAAAAAACATTGTTTTCACTTACAACTAAGTACGCTTACTATCTACTATTAATTTCAAAATTTCTATTTGCGTACTACTCTTTTCAGCTTAAGAAATTATTAACTTGTTAATAGACTTTCTTATTATGATAATGTTAATGCTGTATAAAAGTTTTATACCTACTTAGTATATCACATTGAATAGGTCAGTCTTAGGTCAATTATCATTGGTAATATTTTTTTCTTTATAGCTATCGAGATCAACATTAAAAATCACAACTTTTCTTAATCAGTCTTCTTAATTTGAAAGTATTATCTTTATATTCTGAGAAAGTCCCTCAAAATTAAACATTTAAAAAACCCCCGACTTAGGTTATCAGTCATTTTGCAGCGGTTGCCATCTTGGATTTAATTCCTTTATAGTGTATTGTATTCTGCTTTTCAAGCCCTTTAATTTGATACACATATTGAGGTAGTTGTGAAAAAATCTGTAATCCTTATTAACACTCTTCAATAATTCACCTTTTAAGCAAAAAAAATCTAAATTGAAATCGGTTGATCCTTTCGGGAGCAACGATGCCACAGAAAGACACATACACAAACGGACAGACAGACAGAGACAGACAGACAGAGACAGACAGACAGAGACAGACAGACAACAGACAGACAGACAGCCTGTCGTTTTTGCTTCGGGGGTTAAAACAACATCATCACTTTAATACTATTGATCTCCCTCATCTTCGATATCAGATTCGGCCAAACAGTCTTTTGTCTTTATACTGAATGTTAGATTTAAGTACTCTGCCTGAAACTGTTGAGGTATAACTTTGTCCGTACAAAGCTTCATCAAATCTTTATGTTTAAGCTCTGAAATTGGCAGGACCTTGGGATAGCAGTCCGGTAAATCAAGCATCTTCGTTTTTGATGCGATTTCTATACGAAACACGGGTGCCTCCGGGTCCATCGAGTATTTGAACGTTGCTGATGTGCGGTTCTTTTTAAAAGTAGCGACTCGTATTTTACTAATCTTGCCGACAAGATTACCCACGAAGTATTTGTCAGCGAGAAGGTCCCATCTCTTGAAGTCTGTGTGATTCAATTTCTCAACATCAAAAGGCTTTGGATTTTTTCTTGCCGTCTGAAAAACCGTATACCATTGCGAAGGAGCCCAGATAGTAGTATTTTTAACTTGGTTTTCAATTGTTGCGTGTGCAGAATCGACTGTCATATATGTGTGCCCCGTGAGTAAAAAATTTATTTGAACTGATTCAATGTTTTTGCAACGTTGAACAGTTTCGTGGAGCATTGCCAGAATAATTTTGTTACGATTCTGACCAGGACAGCAGTCACAATAAAGAAGAAGTCGTTTTATGTTTCCACGTTCGTCAAGGTCAGTTATGTATTTCCTCAAAATGGTAGCCATTTCGTTAGCACCACGGTTACCTTGGCTCTCGTCCCAATAGTAGCAGAAGACATTTCGTGTGCCGTTTTCGTATATCACTGCATTATAAACGCTAAGCTTTCTTGAATAAAATAACAACATACTGTCACCGTATGGTGTGTTCAGAACTTTCTGTAGGTCAAAACTTATACAAATTGATGCTGGATCTGTTTTATGAATACTTTTGTGAATATTGTAGCGGTTGTATGTATGCTCTTTTTCAGCAAGGTGTTCTTCGTGAGCTAGTTTCTCTTCGGATGTAGGGTCAGATAGATTTTCAAATCGAGAGCATTTGAGGCATTTATCTTTTTTGGGAACGTGGAATGCAATATTAAAATTTTCTTTGAAAATTTTCCGGAAAACACATTCTGAAACAAAATTTAGTCCTTGGAAACTACGGTGTTCTTTATACTGTCTATACAAATTGGTCAAATTTTTGTACTCAGCTGGAAGGTATACTCGGGTACTGTCCTTCCTACAGTAATGTGACGGCACCGCGGGTAATGATTTAATGTAATTTTCAACAGCTACTAAATCATCATTACTGGTTTTATTAGGCGGTACACTTTTACCTCTTTCCGATTCCTTGGCACTACCGAATTGATCAGTAGTTGAAACCGTGTAATAAATATATTTGTGTGTGACGTCAAGTGTTTGGCACAAGAATTGCAGACAGACTGGTCTATGAGTTTCACCATCTGTTATATTGTATATGTACGTTGTGTATCGTTTTTCTGAGTCCTTGCTTCTTTTTCTCTTAACACTATTTTTTTGAGTCAGGCTTACGATCCAATCCTTTCTTCTCTGCTCTGTTAGGCTCCAAAAATGTTTGAAAATGCTGAGTCTTCTTTCTTCCGTAATATCGCCGCAATTATGCCCACATTTTTTACCAGTGCAAGGGTTTGGTTGAACTTTTTTTTCTTCAGAAACTTTTCCATTTGTTTTAATGTAACTCTGTCCACTTAGGCGCTTTTGAGAAATGTCTCTTCTCTTATTCACCTTTTTTTTCTTTTCTTTCCTATCACCTACTGTCTCTTCTTCGGGGTCAACTGATAATTTCTTCTTTTTCTTGCCACTTACTTCCGGTTCCCACTCATCAGAGCTTCCAACATCGCCGAAGGCATTTAACAAAGCAACCTCATCATCGGACATGTAAT
Organism: Anania fuscalis; assembly: GCA_950371115.1. Taxonomy (NCBI): domain Eukaryota; kingdom Metazoa; phylum Arthropoda; class Insecta; order Lepidoptera; family Crambidae; genus Anania; species Anania fuscalis. The sequence goes on along the minus strand of OX493326.1, from coordinate 21,106,273 downwards.
CTAAATAAGCCGACTTCTTTGCGCGATGGGCTGTTCTCAATGTATAGGCTTTTGCATTTGTCGTATCATCGGTTGATGTGCTTGGACGAACGTCAACAGATTGCTTCGATTTTCGACTATTTTTCTTTCTTTTTGCCGATTTTACTAAAGGTGAATTATTATTACTTTAAGACAATTCCGGTGGAGGAGGCAGACTTACTTCTGTGATTGTTGGCGTAGAATTTTCAATGATGGCAGATGTAGGGTCTATCTTATTTTCCTTTGCAGAACTAGGACGGACATTTGACTCATCTTCTGGAGCAGAAGGGGTGACGGAGTGCTTACAGGATCAGACGCAAAGCAGTCATCGGTGGCAGATGTAGGGTTCATCTCATTTCGCTTTGCAGAACTAGGACGGACATTTGACTCATCTTCTGAGGCAGAAGGGGTGACGGGAGTTGCTACAGGATCAGACGCAGAACAGATTTCTATTGCAGCATCCAGTGCACAACAGTTAAAATGTTCCGACATAGCATCTGGAGCTGAACTGGTGGGGATGTCCGTCGCAGTTTCCGGTATTAAGTTGATCAATAAAGCAGACTCAGGCTTAGGGCTATTGAAGTGGTATGTATGTGTATTTGGTTCAGGGCTGGCATGTACGGATGTCGCAGCATCGGCATTTGAGCTGGAGAACAGGTCTGATAAAGTACCTACTGACGACTTTGTGAGGATATCAGTTGAATGTTGCGTAATGTTGACTGGCGCAGTATCCGCTTCATAGCTTCTGATGTCTGATGTCACGTCTAGTACAGAGCTGGTCAAAAGCTCAACACCTGGACCAGACAACGGCGTGTGCTGCTGCGGAAGAAAAAAAAATTGTCTGAATTAATTAATTAATAATAGGTAACGCAAGTCCTCATTTTCTTACTGTAGTAAGTACTATACAATCCAACCAACCCATCCAACCCAACCAACCAAGCTACCTACCTACCTACCAACCAATCCAACCAAACAAGCAATCAATCCATTCATACAACCAATCTAACAATACAACCAAAATAATTGTATTAGTGTATTATATAAATAGTATTTTTCCCGTAGGAATAAAACGTATTTTCGCCGTAAAAATTATAACTGTGTGTTAATCTTTGGTATAAACTATCTCTATACCTACTAAATTTCATCCAATTCCGTTTAGTTGCTTTTGCATGAAAGAATAACCAACAAACATACATACATACATCTCTATATTCTTACTCTCTTTTACGTTTGTAATATGTAATAATATCAGTAGAATATTATAGATGTACTAGATACCTACCTATTTGGTATAGTCACGTGCAATGATATGTATACAATCTCATTCTATTTTATACCTTATCACAATGTCATAAAATCACAGTTGTTAACATTTCATTGCTCATACATAGTTAGTTATCAATAAACTTACTCTGTAACTGCAGTTTTCTTCCTGAATTTCTTGGCTTGGGACGATCACTTCGTTTGATAAAATAACAAGCTTGTGGCGGGGGTTTGTACTGTTACTAGGTTCACAAGGACGCTATAAGAAAAAGGATATAGTCTTATAAATGCTAGAATAACTACGAAACATTAGACAGCTATAAAAAATATCTATCTATGATAACTACAATGTTTCTGCACAAATAACTACTTATTTACCTTTTTCAAAGTAGAGTCAAATTTTCGGTTAACTGGTTTAGGTTTTTGTAAACCTGTTGACTTCAAGGCCATTTCCAAAATGTCCCTTTTTCGGCCTTTCCTTTCCATTGTTTAACCTAAAATAATACCATTGAATGAAGTACAGGTAACTTAGATGACAATGCATGAATAATAAATAATCACAAATAATAAAAAGAGATAGCTTACCAATCCTGTAGGTCCCTGTATTATTAAATAGCTCGTGCTCGATTCGTGCTCCTAGCGCACGAGTCGCGCGTGTTCACGCTGTCACAGCGCGTGGCTGAGTGTTGCGGGGGGACAAGCGACGCGTTTAAAACTGGTTTTTGTGGTATCCAATGGCATAAGCCCCGACTCGTTATTAAATCCTTATTTGGTATTGCGGTATAAGCGACGTATAAGAATGATTGTAGAACGTGAAAATATGTTATAATCGACACCATGAAATCTAATTTAATTTAAGTAATATGGAATTAACGACAATCGTATTTGTATTAGTAAACGGAAGTATGGTATAACCACCAGTGTTATATTAAAATAAATTTAGGTAATAGGGCATAACCAACTTGACTGTCATTAAGAACTGAATGGAAATAGGGGATAACCGCCAGAATAATATAAGTATGCATTTTGTATATAGGGCACAAGCGCCATAGCTCTGTTAAATTACGAAATGGAAGTAAGCTTTAAGCAACATTTGTACTTTTCAATTGAAATGCTTAAAAGGCATAAACAACCAAAAGCTTGGCACCCTTGTGAAGTAAAAAAGCATTACCGACAACAAACCCAAAATAAATCATTTTTGTAGGGGTACAATCACCTTTATAGTAAAAATGACTAGAATTTTCGTCGGTTAGCAAAAATAACACTATAAAATGTGTTTTTTTTGCTTGGGTATAAACGCCAAAAAAGTCATCGTAGAGCCATGGGAGTAAGCGCATTCAAAAGAGCAGAAAATTTTAAGTCTACTAAAACACTACTAACTACTAAAACTAAATATATATGTTTCAGTATTTACGACAATAATCAGCCAGCTGAAAATTTTGGTATCAAAGTACACGACTGTAATAACATCACGGATGTAAACTGTAACTGTCCATACATTGATAAAGTCACGCAGTATAAGTATCTAGGAGTTGTAATGGACCAGAGACTTTCCTGGTATCCCCATCTCGAGCAACTGGCTGGAAGAGTGCGGAAATTAATATGGATCTTCCGGTCATTGAGGCATGTGGTTCCAAGAAATGATAAAACTATTATCAATCGAGATTCCCAAAATAACCTACTGAATAGGATATAGATAGCGTTTGTTCAATCAATCTTGTCGTACTGCATTTCTGTTTGGGGTGGCGCAGCAAAAACAAAATTTATAGAGGTTGAACGGTCGCAGCGTGCACTGATTAAGACTATGTATTTTAAACGCCTTCGATATCCTACAGAACAGCTTTATTTTGATTGTGGGTTGCTCCCGGTAAGGAAATTATTTATAATGAATATTATTCTAAAAAAACACAAGACTTTAACGTATTTTACATGTAAAAAAGAAAGTCGAAGAAAACGTAATGTAGTGGAAGTGCCTAAAACAAAATCAAAATTTGCTTCTGCACAATATTGTAGCCTTTCCGCTAAAATTTACAATTATATTAACAAAAAATTAGACATCTATCCAAAAACACACAATGAATGTAAAAAGATGGTACTTACATGGTTAAAACTTCTTGATTATCAAAGAACAGAGTTATTTTTACAAAAAATGAAATAAATACTAAATAAAATTACATAACTCAATTACGTTATACTACTACTAACCTAACACCTATGTAATAAATTTTAAAGCAATTCCAAAACAAACACACACACGCACACACACACTCGCGCGCACACACACACACCACCCACACCCACACACACCCACACACACACACACACACACACACACACACACACACACATACACACACACACACACACACACACACACACACACACACACACACACACACACACACACACTGTACATTTTTTGTACGCGCGCGCGTGCACACACAGGACGCACAGAAACACTTCGGATGTAGGTACTGTATTTCAATATAAATCGATGTATGTAATGGAAGAGCGGAGTCTTCTGGTACAGGCATTATTTGCTTAAAAGGGGACTCCGGCCACTAATTAATGTAAAATGAACCTTTTTACCGAAATAAAATTATTGTTATTATTGTTATTATTATTATTACACTACAAAATCCATTATGAACAAAGAAGAATATGTACGCAACATAAATAAAAAACTTACCTTATTTTAAGGCCAATGATAGTTGGTAATTCTGTTCTGTGACAACATCATATTTTCTGCTACAAGCAAACAAAGATTTTTATTTGTAAATCATTTTTGTATTATCCGTGTTTATTATTGTTTGTACTTAAAAAAAATAAAGATTTTGACTATCAAATTATGAGTTTTATTGTAGTTATCGAGTTGCAGTCTATTAAACAGTACTGTACTGTTATTCAAAGCCTTTTACATGAGAGTAGCATCCGCGTTTCCGGTTCGAGTAATAGACATGACTCATGGTCTGCCCACGTGACCCACGTTTCCGCAGCCCGCCACCGCAGCTATGCAACACTAGCGCCACCACAGGCAGCTCGAAGGATTGTTCGATATTCGTGTCATTGGCGTTTTAGTTTTCGTTCAAGACGGTCGCAGAACAGCTTCGCTAGTTTGGAGCCGTCTCACTGGCACTAGTGACTACTTTGGTAACAAAACTTTTGTGGTTACCCTCACAAGGAGTAAGTTTTATCTTTACTTTAAGCCGTTACAATAATAACGGCATCGACTGGATATTGGTAATTATTTCTAAAACCAGTAAGTTTTCAGTTTTTATGGTTTTTAAACCATTGTTAGATAGATTGGTTTCAATCTACTTAGGTACTTTAAAAATATATGAATTTTCTTCCTGAATAACGTAAGTCTGTAATGGGTTGCCCGTTAGATGACGTCTGTGAATTTTTAGAAGGAAAACGGTGTTACCGTTCGGAGATAGATTGTTCTCAATCTACTCACTTTAATGTATAATTTTCTTTTTAGATTACGTAAGCCTCTAACGGTTTTTTCCATTAAAGAAGTGTACGTTTTTAGAAAATATAGGTCTGTCCGCGTGCAAGAAGAACATTAGGGAACCTGGAAGAAGGATACGAAAAACAAAATGAAAAGTGAAACATGCAAGGTTCTGTATCGAGTAATTGCAACTAGTATTATTGAGTGAGTACAATTTAGGAAACCTAATTATCATTTAGTGAATTTTTTTTTTGCTAAAATATTTTTCTTCGAAAAATATATTCATAAACTACCCTATGTTGGAAAAGTTTTATTTTTATTGCATTAAGCAGAAATGAGCAAGGAACTACATGCATGCTCACGTATCCTCTTTTTGTAGATTAACCTTTCTTTCAGTTGAAGTTGAGGGGATAAGGGAGTCATTGTCATAACAGTGAAGCAGTGGTCGGGTAGAGCTGCTTTAAATCGGCCCCTGCCACGCAGTCGTCTCCTGAGACCGGCTGCGCGTGCACTCCGACGCATCGCGTCAGTCCGATGGCCCCATGCCCCTCTCCTGCCGGCCCACGCGCCGCGCACACTCAGACGCCGCCCGCGGTTGTCGCTGTCCGTTTCTGAAGACCTCGCGCTTCAGTCATGTGAACACTGATGTGAACCTGTGGCCAACATGGTAGAACTAATATGTGCAAAAACCGAATTTGTTAACGTTACGGGACCCAGTTCATAGATGACTAGCATAACCTGCTCTCCTTCGTCCCACCGGGATAAGAGCTACCTACTATGCTTTTTCGTCGGTATGAGATTGTCAGGGCTCCGCCCTACATTCCAGTTCATAGATGACTAGCATAACCTGCTCTCCTTTATCCCACCGGGATAAGAGCTACCTACTATGCTTTTTCGTCGGTATAAGAATGTCAGGGCTCCGCCCTAAATTCTCGAAACGTTGAAAATATATTGCATCCCATTGAAATCAAAACCATCGAAGTATGTCTTGCAAGTGATGGAGTATAAGGAGCAAACGACTAATCTCCCTTATCCCACCGGGATAAGAGATCAAATACCTACTTTACTCTTCCGTTGACATATGGAAACTAGGGCACCACCCTACGTTTTAAAACGTTGTAAGTATATTGCTCGTCGATGAAATCCAAACCAACCAGGTAAGTCTCGAAACTTCCGACGATCAAGGTTAAGAAGCAAAAATCTTATCTTCCTTATCCCGCCGGGATAGGAGATCAAATACCTATTTTACTCTTCCGTTGAAATAATGGAACTAGCGCACCACCATACGTTTTCAAAACGTTGAAAGTATATTGCTCGGCGATGACTATACCTCCGCCGATGGAGAATAAGAAGCTAAAATCTCCCTTATCCAGCCAGCATAGGAGATCTGTCGGTCTGTCTGTCTACACTGTAGCTGCTACAGTCATGCCGTACTACCACCCAACTTTATTTTTCCGTTGGAATGGGGACACTAGGGCACCGTCCCATATCCTCTTACCATTAAAAATAAAAGAGTATAATTCTCCTTATCCCACTGGGATAGGATATTTAATTATTATAATCTGACTTAATGTCATGACGTCGTAAAGTAGCCTTACGTTACTTTTACTACTTACAATACTAGAGCACATCCCTTTAAAACATTTAAAACTTTTGTAATTTAATTAATCTCCCTGATCCTATCGGGATAGGAGATCAACTTAAGTTCTGGCTTAACGTTGCCATTTATCATAGGTACTGACCAGTACAGTGAGGAGAAACGAGCTCTTACTTAAAAGAATTAATATGATATTATTCAACCTTTTAATTATTTTTGCAACCTAGATCAGGATAAACTTCAGACATGTTTTAATGTGTATACTCGTTCTATTGGCACGAAATATGCTAAAAGCAGCGGAGCGCACTCCCAGCTTTTTTCTATATCAAAAGACTCGACAGATCTGATTTTAAAGTACAAAACCAATAGACTTAGATTTTACACCTATGATCACGGTCGTGTTCTAATAATGCCGTACTTTTTACAAAGAACCTAGATAACAAAAATGATATTTTTGCTTACCCTCGACCAATACGCAATTAATGCATGACAAGTTTTTGCAATGACCTGCTGCCCTCTAAACATTAGCATCATTAACAAATTGGACTGTTCAGAGCTGAGAGATCGTAGCACATGCATCTTTTAACGGCAGTACGACTTCCTTCTGGTAAACTCAAAACCCTGCCTATTTACAAAGGGTGTAATACCTCAGAGGTTTTGACATCTACCTTATAGATATAAGAGGTAATCTCTTATATCTATAAGGTAGATGTCAAAACATCTAGGCCGGTCAATAAACATATGGAAGTCTACTCCGCCTTTAAAAGTAGTCATACTTTTATGACACCTTGTTTTTAATTTCATGAATAAATCGCTATTTATTCGAAGTTGACCATACCGTAGTATGAAACCCCGAGTTGCAGACATTTTTATCAAACAAGATTAAAGATAATCATGGATACTACACTTTCGAGCTTTATCAGCCAGGCGTAACATCTAATGTGCAAAGCTTTGCATCGATGCGGTAAGATGACGTAAAGGCGAAATGCGAGTACTACCTCTACTTGCTGAAGACACCACACTGATTTATTCGGGTACAACCTGTAGTATAACAATGTGCGGATACCTACACCACATAGGTACCATACATAATGTAAAATTGTAAATAGTTGCACACTAATGCAATCAAATACTCATCGTTCGCTGCAGATAAAGACCATGCAGCGTGTCCCGTAATCCCGTTACTTAGATAAAACTTGTAATACCTACATGCTAAGCGCTGAGGCAAAGAGTGGGGATCGCTCTGCGATTTCACGAAATGATCATCATAAAGATGCGTGTGCGTTAGCCAATCACATAATCGTAATGGTCTTTTGCGCATCTTTCGCCCACGCTCAACATCCGTGTTGTAATGATGTTTATTTGTGGGCAACACATTTATTACAACACTTATTTACATTCATAATATTTATAACAACATATTTACAATATTAAACATATTTATATACATAATATAACACTAAACCCTACACTAAAATATTTATTTATAATACAAAATACAGTTCATTTCAATATTACACATATTACATTCATTCATCACACTCGCACATAATTATTAACATAAAAACACTAAAACATAAATAAAATTAATTGCACGAGCAAACCCGCGCGATACTCGTAGTATGCAGCGAGCGTTGTATATCGATGCACTATAGCTGCGCGCACCGGTCGGAGGTTCGTTCGACTCCCGCGCATCGCGAATGCTCGCCAGTCTAGAGAACATAGTCTAACGCATAACCCGTGCCCCTCGCCGCGCCGCCGATGCCTACGCGCTCGGTTACGTAATTAGAATTTCAACGTTTCATTGTTCGCGTTCATCTTCTCGTGTTTTGTGCATCGTACTTTGACTGCTACTGTGTAAATTCGTCTCTTTTATGTACTCCTTCTTGTATGTTCTGTGTATTGTGAATAAACAATATTAATAGTGCATTTGGTCTTGCTCACTTTAATTCCACACATACACAATTAACCGGAAGTGGCCCAAGCACATCCATACTGGTGACCCTCCGCAAGAGCACACAAGGAGACAACACATAATGTCAAAAGCAGACTTCGAGGATTGCGAGGAGAATGTCAATACGTTGCCACGACGTCGACCTGAGATTGCCGGCGCAGCCATACCACCACCGCCGCAGGTGGTGGTGGTGCCGTGCAGATTCGCATTGCGCCATTTTGGCCAGAGAAGCCGGCGATATGGTTCGCGCAAGTTGAAGGTCAGTTTGCGATAATGCGAATTACTGACGACGCGACCAAATTTTACTACATTTTGGCTACACTCGACAGACAATACGCTGCAGAGGTGGAGGACATCCTTACCGGTCCAGCCGATTATGAGAAATTAAAATCGGAACTCATCAAGCGATTATCGGTGTCACGCGAGAATAAGGTGAAACAGCTGTTGATGCGCGAGCAGCTCGGTGACCGAAAACTGTCACAGTTTCTCCGTCACCTGCAACACCTCGCCGGACCTGGTATACCGACCGATTTTTTGAAGACGATTTGGATGAGCCGTCTACCCACTGGTATGCAACCTATCATCGCCTGCCAACCGTCGTTGAGCCTAGATGCCCTAGCAGAGCTAGCCGACCGTGTCAACGATATTGCATCGCCAACACAGCAGGTTGCAGCTGCAAGCTCCTCACCAATCGACGAGCTCACGCGTCAGGTGGCCGAGCTGACCAGACAAGTAAGCGCTCTGTCTACGCAAGTCAACCGCCGCCCACGATCACGAGAACGACACCAACACAACCAGCGTGGCCGTTCCTCGTCACAACGGTCGCACTCCAATTACAGGCGTCACCCAGTCTGCTGGTACCACCACAAGCACGGTGACCAAGCCCGCAAATGTGTAAAGCCCTGCGACTACAAGGCGACGGGAAACATACCAGGCAGTCAGTAATGGCGACGAATGACTGCCACAGCTCACCAGGTCGCCTCTTCATCACGGACCGCACCACGAAGACTCAATTCCTAATAGACACTGGCAGTGATATTTGTGTATACCCGGTATCTGCGCTTCGTAAGCGCCTATGTAAAACTAATTACCATCTTAGTGCTGCCAATGGTTCGACTATCGACACATACGGTCACATACAGCTTAATCTTAACCTAGGCTTACGACGCAATTTTCCATGGCGCTTTGTTATCGCTGATGTGACGAAAGCAATTATCGGCGTTGATTTTCTTTCGTTTTATCGTCTCATCGTTGATGTTAGCAAACAAAAACTCATCGATAGTCTAACCAATGTGAGCATGGTGACATCTTTATTTAAGCCTGATTGTCTCGTTTCTAGTGTGAAAATATCGACTGGTGGCAATAGTAGGTATCACAAAATATTGTCCGATTATCCGGAACTAACACGTCCCGCTAGTACTCCGGGTATCTTTCGACACACTACTACACACCACATTCGCACCACATTAGGCCCACCTGTCTCATGCTCACCTCGACGTCTTGCCCCAGACAAACTCAAGATAGCGAAACAAGAGTTCGACGCTATGTTAGCCAACGGGACAATCCACAATTCACACAGCCTGACTGGTTGTACGATCTTCTCCACCATAGATTTAGTGAAAGCGTACAATCAGATCCCGGTCTTCAAGGACGACATTCCGAAGACTGCACTCACCACACCCTTCGGTTTATATGAATTCCCTTTTATGGCGTTTGGTCTACGTAACGCAGGCCATACTTTCCAGAGATTTGTCGACGAAATGACGCGCGGACTCGACTTCTGTTACCCGTATTTGGACGATTTTTTAATCTCGAGCAGATCAGCCCAAGAACACGAAGAACACCTGCATCAGCTCTTCACACGCATGAGAGATTACGGCGTTTTAATCAACATTGCCAAATGCGTTTTCGGTGCTTCTGAAGTCACGTTTCTGGGCTACTAAATCTCTGGAAAGGGTACCAAACCGGTTGACGGCAGAGTTCAAGCCATCGCTGATTTCCCAATCCCAAAGACCGTCAGAGAACTCCGTCGATTTTTGGGAATGGTGAATTTTTATAGGCGATTCCTGAAAAATGCCGCTCAAACCCAAACGCCTTTGAACGCCTTACCAACCGGTTTTGTCAAAGGTTCACATCCAGTCGCCAAAGAAGGGAACGCACTTCAAGCCTTTGAGGATTGCAAGAAGAGCCTTTGCAATGCAGCTCTGTTGGCTCACCCTGACACGCAAGCTAAGTTAGGACTGGTGACTGACGCCTCTGATACGGCGATAGGTGGAGTCCTGCAGCAGCGTAAGGAAGGAGCTTGGGAACCTCTAGCATTCTTTTCACGTAAGTTGAGCCCGTCATAAACGAAGTACTCAACATACGACCGTGAGCTCCTTGCGATCTATGAGAGCATTAAGTACTTCCGCCATATGCTAGAGGCGACCCATTTTACAATCTATACTGACCACAAGCCACTGTGTTACGCATTCCACGAGCGCAAAAGTAACTGTTCTCCGCGTCAGTATAGACACCTCGACTTTATCTCGCAGTTCACTACCGATATACAGCACATATCGGGTGCTAACAATGTTGTTGCAGATACCCTTTCTCGGATTAATGAACTGCAGATACCAGTCGATCTCGAAGAAATGGCCAAGCTCCAAACCACAGACCGAACCGCAGTTCACCTAGAAGGCGAAACTTTACTTCGCCTGATAAAGACGAGCGTGCCTGGCAGCCGTACGGAACTATTCTGCGACGTCAGTACACCGGCCCCCAGACCTTTCGTCCCGAAGCAACTGCGTCAGCAGGTATTTAATTGTCTCCATTCATTGAGCCACCCAGGTCCCAACGCTACAGCCAAACTCGTAGCCCAACGCTTTGTCTGGCCGTTAATGCGCAAAAACTGCCGTGAGTGGGCTAAGGCATGTTTGAACTGCCAACGTTCAAAGGTAAGTAGACACGTCTCATCACCTTTAGGTACGCTGGACTTACCTTCTGCGCGTTTCAAACATGTCCATATAGACCTGATCGGCCCATTGCCGCTTGCTGGTGATTATCGGTATTGCCTCACAGCCGTCGATGGCCACACTTCACGATATGGCCGGAAGCTGTGCCACTTACCGATATCACCGCGGAAACTGTAGCCAAAGCATTTGTCTCCTGCTGGGTATCTCGATACGGCTGTCCAACCAACGTTGTTACTGACCGTGGCGCACAATTCCAATCGGCACTTTTCCAGCAGTTGTCCAAGTCCATAGGATTTGACCACCGCCGGACCACCGCATATCACCCACAGTGTAACGGCTTGGTGGAACGCTTTCACAGGCAATTGAAAGCAGCCATCACCTGCCACGCTAACGCCAACTGGGTTGAGAACTTACCTCTTGTACTCCTCGGCATCAGGAGCGCCTTCAAAGAAGACCTCCAGTCCTCATCAGCTGAACTGATGTTCGGTGAGCCGCTTCGCTTACCTGGCGAATTTTTTGGCTACAATATCTCTGGTTACACCACCAACATCAACAATTTTACAGCTCGTATGAAGTCGTTTGCCAAAAACATACGCCCAGTCCCAACTCAGCACCACACGAAAAATAAAATCTTTGTGTTTAAGGAACTCGCCACTTGCGTATTTCTTAGGGAAGACGCGCTCCGTGGTTCACTCCAACCAGCCTATACAAGCCCACACGAAGTGCTAAAAAGAGGTGCTAAATACTTTAAAATTAGCGTCAAAAATAAAGCCGTGACAGTAAGCATAGACCGCCTTAAACCCGCCTACTTACTGTCCGACGACACATCCACAGCATCACAAGACACACCATGTGCTGATACATCATTATCACGTCATGATGATCCACCTATAGCACAACCCAACAATCACAACTTTCCAGTGACAAAAACTACCAGATTTGGAAGGAAAGTTCATTTTCCTGATTTTTATCGCCCTTAACCAGGTCTCTGGAGGGGAGTGATGTGGGCAACACATTTATTACAACACTTATTTACATTCATAATATTTATAACAACATATTTACAATATTAAACATATTTATTTACATAATATAACACTAAACCCTACACTAAAATATTTATTTATAATACAAAATACAGTTCATTTCAATATTACATTCATTCATCACACTTGCACATAATTATTAACATAAAAACACTAAAACATAAATAAAATTAATTGCACGAGCAAACCCGCGCGATACTCGTAGTATGCAGCGAGCGTTGTATATCGATGCACTATAGCTGCGCGCACCGGTCGGAGGTTCGTTCGACTCCCGCGCATCGCGAATGCTCGCCAGTCTAGAGAACATAGTCTGACGCATAACCCGTGCCCCTCGCCGCGCCGCCGATGCCTACGCGCTCGATTACGTAATTAGAATTTCAACGTTTCATTGTTCGCGTTCATCTTCTCTTGTTTTGTGCATCGTACTTTGACTGCTACTGTGTAAATTCGTCTCTTTTATGTACTCCTTCTTGTATGTATTGTGAATAAACAATATTAATAGTGCATTTGGACTTGCTCACTTTAATTCCACACATACACAATTAACCGGAAGTGGCCCAAGCACTTCCATAGATTGACGTTAGTTGAGATCAGTCGACTTAACAAACAGATCTAGTCTAGCTTGATTGTGGATAGAATCTCCACAGACAATCGTAAAGTCTCCTTCCCAACATCTGCAAAATTAATTAGATCCAAACCTAAAAAATGCGCACTAATAAGAATTGTTTCCGAATTTTCTGGTAGTAATAGTTATACATACTTACGTAACAACTACTACATTTTACATAAATAATTTTTTACAATTTTATTTAAGAAAGTAGCTATTGCATTCTTTTGCCATTTCAACTAAAACAAACAAAAAGTGTGGATAGTATTACATACTCGCCGTTGTAATCGTCTGGCACAACTGTTGTTGCTGAATGGCAAAATGCGATGTAAACTAAAACATCGATAGCTTTTGGATGGCAAAACACCTTCACTCAAAAAGTAACATACCTAATATTACAATAGAAAATTTCATGAGCAGAACACACGATTGAAATGTAATGAGTTTATCGGTATGGCAGGTGTTCATGTGTGCAACTGGCATGGAACTGGTACCAGTTTACACTCGTATTGTGCTATGTGGGATAGTTGAACATCCTATGCGAAACTTAAGGCATTGACCTACGCGCTGCTGATCTTTTGCAATAGAAAAAACATTTAGTACTTTAATAGTGCACTTAATTTTTGCTAAGCCTCCGAGCTACCTGCCATCGTAGCAAAAAGCTACAGCATTAATTTATGAATCAAGCTTACTTGACTTTATGCTCTGTCTTAAACTTATATCACTGCATTCTAGACAGTGCCTAATCACAGCGCAATATCATTTACTATCTCAAACCATATCGGTTTAAAGGCGAGCTGGGCAGTCTTCATTATAACTTAGCAGCAAATAGTTGCAAAGTTAATTCATAAACTGTTTATTTTTAACCAAGTATAGACTAAAAATATTTTTGATAATCCGAGGGTGTAATCGACGATCTCCGTAGCCGATAGGCGAGCACGCCAGACTTGGCATCACCGCCTCTGTGGCCCCGTTCATAGCTAAGCCTGCTATCCGGGCTATTATATAAGCTTCTGCGTAAGATCATATGGGCAAAGTAGATGTGCTTGACCTGTCAAACATGTTTAGTTTAATTGGTCAACAATATTTTAGAAATATACACAAACCGCTGTTTTATTAGTCTGAATGACAACTAATAGGCAGTAACTAACACATCGGTAATGTTTGTCTGCACATATGCAAAAATTAACACATTTCACACTAGCAACTGGATGTATTGTACAATAAGTCCAAAAAATTAGTTTCTGGGAAGCTAAGGATACACAGTTATACAAATTTATACTATATTTTCAGTGGCTTGCATTCCTAATGCAATTGTAAACCTGATTAATGAGCTTAGATAATATCATCATATTTTATTATTTATTATTGATCACATTGGCGACTACACAGTACACAGCGCCACCAGGAGATAATAAACAAGTCTCTCATGTAAAAGGCTTTAAATAACGGTACAATATTGTTTAATAGCGACGTTTTACCTGAAAATAAAACGTTTATTAAACATACTTACCTTATTCAAAGCCTGCTTTTTAAACCTGCCTGGTGACAATAAAACGCAATGACACGAATATCGAACAATCCTTCGAGCTGCCTGTGGTGGCGCTAGTGTTGCATAGCTGCGGTAGCGGGCTGCGGAAACGTGGGTCACGTGGGCAGACCATGAGTCATGTCTAGTACTCGAACCGGAAACGCGGATGCTAATCTCATGTAAAAGGCTTCGAATAAGGTAGTAAGTATGTTTAATAAACGTTTTATTTTCAGGTAAAACGTCGCTATTAATGTGGGGAGTAAATTTTTATGAAAATGGCCACCCCAAAATATGAAAGTACTTTATGTCAGTCTCATAGGGGTGTACGCGGTTGTCAAGTCTATATTATTCTTTGTCTAAGGTCGGCATCGATTATCAAGCCGACGCGTCGGTTTGGGCAATTACGCGGTACCAAATCGCCGCCGACTGTCAAAGTGAAGTCGATGACGATGCCGACGCCACTTGCATGGTAGGCCTACAGGTTTTCTTAACTGTCCAGACTTGCTAAACAGAGTGTCGTTTAATGTACCGCGCGGTCTGCCGAGAAAATTGAATAGGAAATTATTTGTATACCAAGAAGTCGCACTAACTTAATAAAGCATAGATCGTTGTCTAGGATGTATGCATTGTACAATGATCATGAAGCTGTTATCGACCTAAATATCACTACAATATTTGGTATAAAAAAGGCGATACTCAGTTTATTCATAAGTGAGTTTAAGTCTATGTATTTATAATAAAGTAAACAAACACATTTCGCATAGTTTATACATAGTATATACCTACATTTATAAACTATGTATTATGTATTTACACGTACAAATTTATTAGTACATGCAGTTCTTTTCTGTAAGAGATGGGGCACTTAGATAATTAAGTTTGTGAATTGTAAATTTAGCTTGTAATGGTGTACTCATTGTTGAAGAGCCAAATAAATAAAATAAAATAAATGTTTTCGTATGACGTTATCAAGTAAAACGTCCAAAAACCGACTTTAAAAGATAACCAATTTTCTAATTAGGTAAGTAAAGGGGACACAGCCCCATAAAGAACAGTCAAAAAAGTTTATTAACTTAATATTTTGTAGACGTGTATGTAGTCGCAAAAATACCCAAAATTACCCGGCCACTACCCGCTCAAAGCCTAAATTAGCCGAAATCGGTTAAAAATACCCGAAACGGCAACGCTGCATCAAGCAAGCAATCGGATGTTGATTGCTGGCTCAGGTGAATGATGTCATTAGCACCCACACTGTTTTTGTAACTACCAGTTGCATAAAAATTCAATGCAGCCAGTATCTGTAAGTCAAATCAAATCAAATCAAATCATTTATTTACTTAGAGACACGTTACAATAATATGAATAATTATATAGTTTTGGTATTTCAACATGTCTCGCCATAAGCAAAGAATAAGATCGTGTATCCTGTTTTGGTTAACTAAATCACTGGCCCTGCCCGAAAGAATCAATAAATACGCCACATTTTGCGACCAATTATACGTACCTTAATTTCAGGCTTAATGCCGCTGGTTCTTTCATTTGTGGGCAAGAGCATCTTCGCATAGCCTCACAAAATTCGCTTTTGATAAGCAAAACCGTCCTATAAAGTTGGTGTGGGGAAGCATCAACGGCTGGGCCAATGCGCGCTCCATACTTCTGCTTGTGGTGTTCAAATTCTTCAGCCGCTCCTCCTCCGCAGCCACCATGAGCGCCACCCAAGCCATGGTCCTGCTGAAACACAAGACAGCAAAAACGATGAAATAAAAAGTAATAAGTCGTTAAAAAATAAAATAATGAAAGCAAACTAAAATTGAAACAATCCAAATTATCAAATCGACGACTCGAAGAGCTGCCGTATTGAAATGACACTTCAAACCGACGCGTCGAAATGACCGTTGGTTTGATATTTTTTGCGCGGTACTGTTTATCTGTCAAACACAGCGTATCATTCGTTCTTTATGCGTCGGCATCGATTATCAAGCCGACGCGTCGGTTTGGGAAATTACGCGGTATCAAATCACCGTCAAATGTCAAAGTGAAGTCTATGACGATGCCGACGCCACTTGCGCGGTAGGCCTACTGGTTACCCATGTCTCCAGCTTACACATGGTGAATTAGAGAAACTGTATAAGTTAGAGTTCCGTTTTACACATGAAATAGCAGCACACACGAAGCTTAATTTCTCTCTTGGTTTCAAAATAATAAGCCAAAAGCTGTTTTCCCGCCAAAAAAATCAAAATAGTGGCTCGGAAGCGGGCAAAGCGCAACGTTGCCGTTCCGTGCGCTACGCTATTGCAGTCGAGTTTGAACTTAAGGCTTTAAGATGGGTGAAATGTCAAAAGTGTCGGATTTATAAATCAATTTCTTTGAATACCTTTAACCCAAATCCATATACTTCAAATGAGATATGCTAGAAGAGGATTCAGTAAACATTTTGAATTCTTGTATTTTGTTTTTTATATTTACCTTCTCCTAGTAAAACAATCCCAAAAAAGTGTCTATGTATTTCATAAATTTCAACTTGTTGCTCAAATGGCGCAAGCTTTTTCGTTGCTGTTTTCACACAGAGCAAGGTTATGCAAATGTAAATGCATTGAGTTTAAAGTTTTATCTAAACATTCTGTCGAAAAAGTTCCGGGAATCGATGATTTGTTTATGGTTCCAAATTAAATTTTTTTTTTTTTGTTGTTGTTAGGTTGGCACAACTGTTTTTCATTTTGGCGCGGAGTTTGAGTTACATGTGATAATTAGATTAAATACAGTATTGTTTTTAGTTATACCATATCTAGTGTGTATTGCGAATTTCGTAATGGACAAAAACATCGAACAAAGAGTTTGTCTTAAATTTTGCATCGCCAATGGGATTTCGTGTTCGGAGTCTCTGAAAATGTTACAGAAGGCTTACGGTGAATCGAATTTGTCAAAAACACGTGTTTAAAAGTGGAACAAAGCGTTCAAAAGCGGTCGAGATGTGATGGAAGATTTGCCTCACTCTGGTAGGCCATCCACGTCTGCTACTGAAGATAACATCGCAAAAGTGAAGGAAATAGTGACTGAAAATCCTCATTCAAGTTTGAGAGAGCTAGCCGTCGAACTTTCTGTGTCACACGAGTCGATTCGTACCATTTTTAAATAATCAATTGGGTATGAAACATGTTGCCGCTCGGCTAGTCCCAAAAGACCTGAATTTTCTCCAAAAACTCAATCGCAAAAGTGTCGCTGAGGACATGCTAGAACGAGTCAGTTCCGACCCAACATTTATGAAACGCATTGTTACTGGTGACGAGACGTGGGTTTACGAGTTTAACATGCAAACTAGTCAACAAGCTTCGGAGTGGCGCCTTCCAACTGAACCGAAACCGAAGAAACCGCGCCAAACTCGATCGAAAGTCAAAGTCATGTTGACTGATTTCTTTGACTGTCGCGGTGTTGTGCACTCAAAATTCTTGCCAGAAGGTCAAACGATAAAAAAGAGTATTATTTAAGCGTTATGCGGCGTTTAAGGGACCAAATTAGACGAAAAAGGCCAAATTTGTGGAATGAAAATTTTTGGATTTTGCACCACGATAATGCGCCTTCCCACAAGGCCATCATTATGAACGAATTTTTGACCAAAAACTTAACAAATACCATCGAGCAGCCACCTTATTCACCAGATATGGCTCCAGCCGACTTCTTTCTTTTTCCTAAACTCAAATTACCACTTCGTGGCACCCGGGTTCATTCGGTAGAAGACATAAAGGAGAATTCGCGGCGAGAACTGAACTCGATTCCGGAAAAAGCGTTTAAAAAATGTTTTGATGATTGGATTATTGTGTGCGATCGCGCAGCAAAATGTATCACCTTTTCAAGGATTGGATGATGCAGATAATTAGTGCCCTATATCGTGTAAATGTGCCCGAAATTTTATATTTGTGCGTCCAACAGCTTCAGATTAATTTAAGAAAAACGGATTCTGCTGCACGAACGTTCGCCCAGCAATTTTTTTTTTTAATTGATGGGCCTATCTGTATATTAAATATGCAAAAAGATAGCTTATATACGATCATAAATGTGCCGTGAAATCCAGATTTGTGCCTCTTAAGATATCAGAGTTATTTAGTTTTTTGCTGGGCGAACCGTTTTGGTGATTGCTGTATATCGAAAACAGTTGAACGCACATTCATGATTTTTTTGTATACAGATTCAGTACATTTGTGCATATTTGTGCCGGAATTTTCATTAACATGACTAGTATGGTACACAAGCAATTCTTTTATTTCCTAAAAAATTGAAAAATGCTCTGGCTCTCGAACGAACAAGACCAAGGACTTCGCGTTAGTTCCGACTGGTACCCATTGTATATTCACATGATCATGTAAAGTTTCGCGGGCCTACTACACATCATTTCCGATTTCTTAACGATTTTGTTTTTTTTTTTGAGGTTATCTTAAGTGAAATTACTTAGAATACGAAAACACTAGATTCCTGTGAGCTGGCTTATTACATGCTTCTACAGTAATATGAGCGCTGTTTTAAGAATACGTATGCAAAAAATCATGAATGTATTACTTTGGACACCCATTACTTTAGACAATAACGATTAAAAACCATTCGAAATATTTTTGGTAGATTATCCGACCAAATTGAAGTAAACATTAAAAAGCGGCCGCACGATACATCAAACTATCCTTCCTCACTTGATGGCGTTGTAACGAAAAATAATACAGACGCGTACAGAATTGTTAAGTTAAAAATAGTTTATATTAGGGACATGAAATTAAATATGTTTTTTTTTGTACCTAATAATACACTATAATTTGTGATTGAAGATAAATAACACTTGAAAAAAAAATCATCGACCTCAGGTGGGACTCGAACCCACGTCCCATCGCATGCCGGGCGAATGCTTTACCAACTAAGCTACCGAGGACCAATTAAACCTTGGTTGGTAAAGCACTCGCCCGGCATGCGATGGGACGTGGGTTCGAGTCCCACCTGAGGTCGATGTTTTTTTTCAAGTGTTATTTATCTTCAATTAAACCTTGCATGGAATTGCTAAAAACAAAAATTTACAATATAATTTGTAATTTATTATTGAAAATAAATTGTCGACCTTTTGAGATTAAAAAGAAAGAATGATTTTGCACCATAAA
Source organism: Anania fuscalis (assembly GCA_950371115.1). Taxonomy (NCBI): domain Eukaryota; kingdom Metazoa; phylum Arthropoda; class Insecta; order Lepidoptera; family Crambidae; genus Anania; species Anania fuscalis. Next base: position 21,086,717 of record OX493326.1, on the reverse strand, counting down.
TCTATACCTACCTACATAGCTTGATAGCTTGATGTGCCATTAACAGTATATTTGTTTTTTTAGTTGGTAAGTAAAGCAATTTGGATAAAATGAGATAACAAAACAATATTGGTAATTTTTCTATTGATTTATTTTTTGTATACAATAATAAACAATAAATAATGGTTAGGTGCTATTTGTACCTTTTAGATGATTAAAACGTGTACAAAAAAATTAACATTACAAATTAATAAAAAAATGCAAGTTTAACGTAATTCCTAAACACAACAAAAAGTGTTCTAAATATTACATATCAAAAAATGGATACTAATGATGGACAAGAAATTTTGTACTTCGTTATCGCTTCAAACAGCTTGATCATCTATCAAGCTATGTAGGTATAAATTTATGGTAATTTTTGACGAACTCCGTGCGTAGCCGAGAGACGAGCAAGCCGTACTAATATGGTGTCGCCATCCCTGAGGTTCCGGGTTCGATCCCCGGTCGGGTCAATGTAGGAAACGAACTTTTCTATATTGTCTCGGGTCTGGGTATTGTGGTAACGTCGTTGTTTCTATTTCTATAACACAAGTGCTTTAGCTACTTACCATAGGATCAGAGCAATGTATGTAATGTTTTCCAATATTTATTTATTATTTATTGTTATTTATTTCATTCATTAATTATATGATTTATTTTAAATAATAAATTTAAAATAAATTAGTTTATAAGATAAGGAAAGTCACACAAAAATTTCAAAATACCAACATAATTATAGCTGTCCCAACATACATTTGTGGAGCCGTCATCTATAACTGTAGAGTTGAAATATTTAACAGCCTTCTAAATCTTGACGTGCAAACACACAAATATGCATATGTTATCGATTCTAATCGCAATTTAACTTACGATATGTTCTCTACGTATACAGGAAAACTGAACAAAAAAAGCATATTTTGCATTTTTAATGAAAAAATACACTATTAAAGATAAATAACACTTGAAAAAAAAAATCATCGACCTCAGGTGGGACTTGAACCCACGTCCCATCGCATGCCGGGCGAGTGCTTTACAATAATACACTATCTTCAATTGGGACATGAGGCTCCTATATCAAGTAACTTGGAAGAAGTGGTTGATAGTGAATTAAAAATAAACTTGAGTACGGACCTTTTTCGTCCATAACAGTATAAATATTTTTCACCAGAATATACACAGTTTGCTAAGTAAGTCTGATATATTAACAGTATACATAGAAGAGCTTTATTTTGATGGATGTGATGTAGATGCAATATGTCTAACTAAAAATTTTATGCTCGATGACGACAAATTTTACTTATCGCTAAGTAACTATAAATTAGTAACTAGCTACTCAAGGAAAAGTCGAAGGGGGGGTTCGTGCATTCTTATTCGTCGTGGGAATGAATATAAAACTATCGATACCTCTAAATTTTGTGTCAATTGTGTATTTGAGTGTTGTGCGGTGGAACTCACACTGCAAAACATCATAATTGTTTGTATTTATTGGCCACCTAAATCTGACTTTAACCTGTTTTAGATAGACTTACTAGACTAGAATTGTTAGATTGCATAGGTCAACGTTATAACAAAAAGAAAATTGTTAATAGCGGAGACTTTAATGTAGATATTTTGAAAAAAACAAGTATGTGTATGGAGTTTAAAAAATTACTTTATAATTATAATCTAAAGCTACAAATTCGTCAGCCTACAAGACTTAGTAGCAAAACATGTCTAGATAATTTTGCTACTAACATCTGGCGATGTAAATCTGAAGTTCTCGATCTTGACCTATCAGATCACACAGAGCAATTACTTAAATGTCCCGTAAGTGAAAAATGTTTATTAAGTCAATGGCGCTCTCAAAAGCGAGACCTATGCAAAAAAAATTTTGAAATAGTTTCGTGATGCTATTGTTAGCTTGAGCTTTTCAGAAATATGTGAATATACTGACGTTAATGATGCATACAATTCTCTGTATGAGACTATACGAATGTTTTATGATTTGTGCTTTCCCGTGATACTTGTAAACTTAAAAACCAGGAAAAAACATAAATGGATTTCCCGAGGCATTAAACTTCGCAGTAAAAATAAAAGAAAGCTGCTTTGGCTCTACAGAAAATCACCTACATTAGTAAATAAAACACGGCTTCTAAACTATACTAAACGTTTTAAAAAAATAATATACCTAACTCAAAAAAGTGAAAACAGTTTTGCTATCAACTCGGCATCTAACAAGTCCAAAGCGACGTGGGCTGTTATTAATAAAAATAGGCCAACACAGCAAGAGATCAAAAATATATTAAGCAATGGGGAAATTAAAACAAATCCTTCTGACATAGCTAATGCATTCAATGATTATTTTATAGACTAAATTAATATGACATCTAATCTGACATCAAAAATCAATAAAATCGACATAAAAACTCCATCAAGAGTTTACTCTATCTTCATGACTCCAACTACTAGTCACGACATGAAGTACTTGACACCATCAGATCTTTGAAAAATACGAACAGTGTGGGTTATGATGACTTATGTACCACAGCAATAATAAGTTGTGCCGAATATTTGGCTCCAGCACTTTCACATATTATCAACCTAGCATTAACCCAAGGAGTATTTCCTGAGGCCTTTAAAATGACAATAGTTAAACCTATCCATAAAAAAGGTGTCAAAACTGAAATGAAAAATTACAGACCAATTGCTCTCATGCCAGTGTTATCTAAAGTATTTGAAAGATTAATATACACCAGAATCAACTCATTTCTTGAAAAACATAATATATTTTCTACTCAACAATATGGCTTTAGTCATAACTAGCAGCCCGTCCCGGCTTCTCACGGGGTAGACAATTATCGCTAATAGTTTCGGCAGCGCATTCGACGAAAGACATTTTAAGACTCATTTTTCTACACCTTCGGTTACATTGTTCAAATTTTACCAAGAATCTCTAATTTTTTTCAAAATAAAATGTAGCCTATGTCAAATTGGAAGAATGTAGCATTCTATTGGTGAAAGATTTTTTTAAATCGGCCCAGTACTTTTTGAGCCTATTCATTACAAACATACAAACATACAAAAATAGGTACAAATCTTTCCTCTTTATAATATTAAGTATAGATATATCTACGAGTCTGGCTATAACTTTTTTAGTTTTTATGATAGACATTTGAAAGTTAGTTTTTACGATTGCTTTTCACCTATATAGTCACAGGTTAACAGGATGTGCACTAATAAAATCGGACCTGATATAAACGATTTACCAGCAAGTATAGAATATCCTATGACATTGTTTGCTGATGATAGCACAATTTAAATCAAATGCAATAATGAATTTTCGTATGAAAATCATCACTTTCCACGCCGTGTTCGGCGACGGCGACTCCCTGCCGCCAAATATCAGGCCATTTGGATGGAATGCTCTGACGTGACTAGCAAATCCGAACTTAGTTTTAAAGATTCGGTTACATGGAACACAGAAGAGTTGACCAGCAGCGTTAAAAGTGTATGTATATGAAGGCTTTGGTTGTGTCTTCCATATTTCATACAAAACATTCAATAGTAAAATAAACCACTTGCAAAACGACGGCGTGATCGTCTATGCTAAGGAATCGTTAGCCATCACAGTGGAAGAACCAAAGTTGCAAGATTGTAATGGTCTAGTCATCAAAATTGGGACAAACACAGCTGTTGTAACAGTGTATAGATCGCCATCTTTTAGAAACCTAGATTCTTTTTTCAACTGTCTTAATCAGACCCTGTCGGCTTTAAGTTCTTTTCAAAATATCATTTTAATGGGTGATATAAACATAAATATTAGACCGGAAGAATACGATACAGGAAAACAAGATTACTTAAATCTTTGCTCCTACCACGGGCTTCTCCCAGCACATACACTTCCCACACACCAAAGTGGTTCCTGTCTCGATCATATGATGCTAAAATCTAACCTTCTGAGTATTACACTTGTAGCTAATTCAACAATAACACACCATGACACCGTCCTACTAACCCTTAATTTAAAGCTGCCTAGGCAAAAATGTCGTCTCACAAAGTCAATTTTAAATATAGAAAAACTCGAACGTGATTTGTGCAACATTGATTTTAGCCCAGTTTACAAAACTGCTGACGCTAATATGTCTCTATCGTATGTTATAAACAATGTCCAGCAAACAATATTACGCAACACAACTGAAAAAAATGTAAATAAGAAATATAACAACATAAAACCTTGGATTACCCCAGGACTTGTTCGGTGTATTAGACACAGAGATAAACTTCATCAGGAAGCTAGGAGATGTCCCGACAACTGTATACTTCAAGTTTCTTATAAGAGATACAGGAACTTCTGTAACAACCTTTTGAAAAAGTTAAAAACTGCTCATGACAAAATAGCATTGCAAAAAGCAGGCACAAATTGTAAACAACTTTGGAGGCATATCAAGAATGTCACTTTTAAGGCTAAACGACACGAATCAAATTCGGGTTTGTTGCTTACAAATTCCTCGCCGCTTGAGTCAGCCAATAGCGTAAATAACTATTTTGCTAACGTGGGGAGTTCCCTTGCAGGGCGCATTCCTAAACTAACTTCGATTCCACTGCCCGCTGCATCTTTTCGAAAATTAAAGACTTTTGCTTTATTTGACACCGACGAACAAGAAATATCACAAATAATTCTGGGATTAAAGGATGACTGTGCTGCTGGTTGGGATAACATTAGCAATAAGATCATTAAACGCTTTAGGCATATTTTAATACCACCCCTGACTCATATCTTTAATATATGTCTTTCAAAAGGTATTTTTCCAAAATGTTTAAAAAAGGCTGTAGTAATACCTATATATAAATCAGGATGTAAAGATCTGGTCACCAACTATAGACCTATATCTCTACTTCCTTCAATGTCTAAAATCTTAGAAAAAATTATTAACAATAGGCTAATCAACTTTTTAGAAAAGCACGGTTATCTTTCACCCACACAATTCTGTTTTAGAGCTAAGTTATCCACGGCAGATGCGGTACACAGCCTGACAGAATACGTTAGTCAGGAACTTGGCAAGGGAAACCAAACTTTAGGAGTCTTCCTCGACCTAGCAAAAGCTTTTGATTCGGTATCTGTTCCTCTACTATTAAATAAACTGGAGGCACTGGGAGTAAGAGGAACGCAGCTACAACTCTTCTCGGACTATTTGCATGATCGGAGTCAATGTGTAAAAATAGGAAATATTACAAGTAATGATCAACAAATCTCTGGATTTGGTGTCCCTCAAGGCAGTATCCTGGGACCAACCCTGTTCCTGGTGTATATAAATGACCTGTGCAACCTCAATATAGATCATGGTAAAATTATCTCTTACGCCGATGATACTGCGCTTATATTCACAGGTCAAACCTGCACGGAACTATATGAGAACGCACAGTTAGGTTTTAATATGGTAAATAATTGGCTTCACTGCAACCTACTAACCTTAAACGCTGATAAGACAAAATACATACACTTCTGCATGAGAAACCGCCACCGCAATATTAATAACTTTCAATTAAATGCACATCATTGCCAAAACCCGGTAGTCAGCACATGTAACTGTCCTACTATCCTTCGCACCAATAACTTGAAATACCTTGGAATAACAATAGATGAATCACTGTCCTTCAAACCTCACATTGAACTTTTAGCAAACAGAGTCCGTAAATTAATCTATGTTTTTAAAAAAACTTCAATCGATCGCGGAACCCACTCTAATCACACAAGTATATCTGGCCTTATGTCAATCCATAATTCAATATTGCATTACGTCATGAGGTGGAGCATTAAAAACTATTTTGATCCCACTTGAACGAGCCCAGAGAGCAATCCTAAAAGTAGCGAACTCCCTTCCTTTTTTCTATCCTACTAAACTATTGTATAAATCCTGTAATGTGCTGACCGTCCGCCAATTGTTTATAATGCACGTAGTAACAAAACAACATGTATTGCTTCCCTATAATGCTGACACCACTAATAAACGACGTAGAGACATTGTTTGCATTAAGAAATCGACCTCAAAATACACTTTCACGAATAGGTTTTTCACATTTCTAGGCCCATTTTTGTACAATAGACTAAATAAAATACTTAATTTTTATGAGCTCAATTACCATAATTGTAAAATAGTCATAGTAAAATTTTTACAAACTTTGTCTTATGATGAAACTGAACAGTTACTTTTGATATGTAAATAAAATAGACTAGTAGTATATAAAACGTTATAATGTAATAAAGGAAATTTTACTTTTTAATCTTTGAATATTGTTAATTTATGTTACTTAGAAATCATTTTAAGCTCTCTCTCGCCTGATGCACAGGTTCTACCTAGTTCTGGCAAAGATAAATTAAGCAATTTAGAGTTTTTTAAGGTGTACTAATTTAAATGTATCTGCATTTCTTATACTTAATAAACGATTTTTATTTTATTTTTATTTTATTTTATTTGGCGTTTTGCATCGAGATGTTCTAGACGTACTTCCTCAAATTTATCTACGTTTTTGAGAACAGTCTGGCGCTATTCCGGTCTGATACGTGCGCGTTCTTCCCAGCCATCAGTTGGTATACCGCATGCTATTAGGTTTCGTTTTAACACGTCCTTATAGCGGCTTTTCCCGGTACTTTCTTGACAGAGAAGTATTTTGCATTAAATTCATTAAAAATATAGTTTTTCCGTATTCGCGTAAGCGCGCTTGCTCTGACTCGTCCTGTCATAACCCGCGCGCTCCGCACGGTCCGTTCATAGTCCGTTTCCGGACATTGTCGAGGTTGGGCCGAGCGTCGCTGTCGGAGCAATTTCGTTTACTTTGAATTTCGGTTTTAATGTGTTTATACTGATTTGAAAATATTTTAATTAATACCAGTACTTAGTTATGGTTTTATCTGTAGATTAGTAACTGTTAATTTGTCTTTGCGAATAAATTACATTTTGTGTGGTCAAAGAATAAAAAAGAAACTGCGATACGATTTGACCAAATGAAAGTGAAAATATACCTAAACCCCAAAAATATTGACAATTATAACCACTATATAACCCACTTTCCGGTTACCGATTGAGCTGTCATTTTGCATACATGTGTAAATCGCATGACAATGCAATATTATGATGTCATGGTGCTGATCTGATGATGGAGCTGGAAGGCCATAGGAGCTTTGCAATGAAATGACACAACCTCATTGACTTTGGGCTCGTTTGAATCGTCTTGACGAGTAGTTTGTCTTTTAATGGTACCCAGGGTCTGATGATGGAGCTGAAAGATGGTCATAGGAACTTGGTAATTAAACGACATAACCCCACCGAGTTTGGGCTCGTATGATTCGTCTTGACGAGTACTTTGTTGGTAGACGGTATCCAGGGTCTGATGATGGAACTGGAATATGCCCATAGGAACTTAGTAATTAAGCGACACAACCGCGTCGCATTTGATTCGTCTTAAGTTTCTTTGCTATGCACTTCAAACTCCGCCGTGGTAAATCTCGGTATCAAAAATACTAAAAAGTAAAAAAATTAAAAAGCTTTTTAAAATCAAGTTTTTATTTATTGTGATTAAAAAGAAAAAAACAATTAACAATTATTTAAGCCTAATAAGAAAAATACCATTATATAGGTTACCTACGTTGTTTTTTAGGGTTCTGTACCAAGAGGGGGTTCGGGGTTCCAGAAAGTAAAACAATGAAATAATCGTACCTAATATAGGTAAAAAAACCAAAGGTTTTTCATGCAAGCATAACATTCAAATCCGTTCAGCAGTTTATGCGTGAGTGAGTCACAACAAACATCCAAACATCCTCACAAACTTCTGCATTCATAATACTTATTAGTGGTATTCCTAAGCACATTTTGAGGTATGGGAGCCAATACTCATAGCAGCTATTGGCGTCGGAGAATGTAAATAATGTATGTACTTACGTTACGTACCCCCGTAATTTTAATCAACCAGCGTTAAATTTGTAATAATCTTGCGCGCGAGCGAGGGGCAAAATTTTTTGGTTTTAAATATTTTATTGACAGGTATTTTGTATCCGAGTATTATTGCAATGTAACCGCAATTAACTGCGAGCGAAGCGAGCTCAATTTTTGTATTGAGAATGCACGCAGAATTAATTTTACCTACCCCTTTCGCACCTGGAAAATTTAAGACTTCCTAAAAAAAATATTTCTGTAAAAATATTACTACTTAGACCATTAAATTAAAGGGAAAAATAGGAAAAAAAAAACATCCCACGCCCAACTTTAGAAAAGTATGACGCACGATCGTGAGTTCCCGTTTTTACTTCAACCTTTACAGGATCATGAGTAAGTAGGTTTTTAAGCAATTCTGTCACTATTGTCTAATTAAATATTGTTATTGATTAGTTTAATTTATTTTATCATATTAGAACAAAAAAATATTTAAAATCAACTGTTTATTTCACTCTTTTCTACAAAATTTTTACTATTTCGTCAAATTACTACGGTATTTTTGTTATAATCAATTATACTATGTTGTTTTAAAAATACAGTATTATTATTAATTAAAAAATATGAGTAATGAACCGGTCAACCGCGAGTCGGACTCGCGCAGGAAGGGTTTCCGTAATATTATCTTAAAAAACGGCAAAAAAAAAACACGTTCGTTGTATGGGAGCCCCCTTAAGTATTTATTTTATTCTGTTTTTTAGTATTTGTTGCTATAGCGGCAACAAAAACACATCATATTATGTGAAAATTGCACCTGTCTAACTACCACGGTTCATGAGGAAGGAGATTCCGCTCCCTGCTTCATGCAACTAGCAGCTGGTTGCGGACAAAAATCCTCGTCGGCCTCATCGATATCAATATTGGAGCATTCCCTGTTATTATTTATGTCAAACACATGCTTACAATTCAATAGCATACCTGAAAAATACTAAAAACAGCTATTTAAACCTAAGAAAAAACAATAAACTCATTATTGTGAGTAGGTACAAATAAACCCGAGAGCTCACGTTAGTAAGTTCCTTATTTGGTAACGAACCAGAGAAGCCCATATATCAAATAAGGTTAAGTTCTTGATACTGATAGATTTAAAGATCAATAAAGATGTAAGTAATACATGTACTTTATCAGATTGATGAAAAAAACATGAAAATTATACAAATACTTATGGCGCTTAGTAGTGGGATCGAGGAACTCCGCCATTTTTGCCGCATGTGCGACGACACGGACCTTGAATGCCGCGAAACTATCTTTGATTGGTTACGCGGTTTATATACATTTCCGAAACGAAAACTCCCCTTCCGCTCCCCAGAGTGGGAGCGAGAGGGGAGATATTGCTATCTCACTTCCTCCGAAGGGTGGGTGTCTCAGGCAATACCATATAGTGAGCCGGTATTCTGACTCACTATTCTGTTATGTACCTACCATGGCATTTGCCCGGGATCCCCCATATACTTCCCTAACGGGCCCTATATACAAGTTTATTTACCATAAAAATCTTAACCTATTACATTTCTCTATCTATATACAAAAACGATCAGAAACGATTAACGATCTATTCTAAACTATTATATACTACAAACAAATATTAACGAAAGGAATCTATAACTAAGTATGTACAAGTTTTAGACCGTCGTCGACTATGCAACCCAAAAAAATCCGCGAGTAAAGCAAGCGCGTATTTTTTTACAGAAAGGTACAATAGGTAAAGCTCAACTAATTATAATAAAATGAAAAATGACTGCTAGTAAGGGTAAAGAGGATTTTGCCGCTATCCCGGGCTACTTTCCACACTTAAAGCTCTCTTTCACGACTCATCTTAACATTTCAAGGGGGGGTGAACCCCCCCCCCCCCCCCCCCCCCCGGCTACGCCCATGGTCTCCAAGCAAAACCTCGGACGGATAGACAGACAGACATGACGAAACAATAAGGGTTCCTTGTCATGACTACGTAACCCTAAAAATCAGAACTTCGCAAATTACTTTGCCAGTATGTGGAATACATATTTTTAAATTGAAAAAAGACAACTCGTCCATGTCGGGATTTGAACCCTTATCTCCTGCTTAGCGCGCAGGCGCTTTACCAATTAAGCTACAGGGACATATCTCGACCGGACGAATTGATATTTGGTATGTTTCATAATTCAGCAACATTGTGCTCTGCGCTTAAGTACGCTTATCAAAAATGTGCTTTTTAATTAACTTTTTTTTTAAACTCTTAGGTTGTATTTATAAAAAGACAAACAGGCGTAAAATCGTGACTCTGTTTGGACTTCCATACAAATATTCAACCCTTATTTCCACTTCCACCCCTTCAAGCCCTTTTTTGCAATAAAAGGTAGCCCATGTCCTTTTTCAAGCTCTAGTCTATCTCTGTACAAATTTCACAATAATCAGTTCAGTATTTTCGGCGTAGAAGCGTAACAGACAGAGTTACTATCGCATTTATAATATTATAATAAGTAAGTATTAAGTGATTGATATAATTATCTCTGTTATGACCGGTTTCTATGTTATTTCCAAAAACAGCTTGGGGTCCCAGTAGTCCCACATGTCCAGAAGTTTCGGGAGCTTTTTCTAATATTTTGTGCCGCAATGTAGTGCAAGGCACTTGAAAATCCCTGCTGGCATTGGCAACCGGAATTCCATTCCTAATTGCGTTAAGGACTTTCGTCTGAATTGGCAAAGATGTTGCTGCCACCATAATTTATACATTATGCACATATTATCATACCATATTACGGTCCAAAACCAATTAAATTATTGAAAAGAATTGCCTTCGACTGGTTTAACTATAACGCTAGCCATTTTATAACTCTGAAAATAAAGAGGAAATATCAGGATACTTGAATAAGAACATTCAATCTATATGTTAAAAATAAATGGCCCGAAATGGGGTTTATTTGTACCCTTCTTTTAGCCAGCTACGTGGCCAAAGATGGAGAATTCTAAAATTTTTGTTCCAGTTGTGGCCACCTGTCATTATATTATATTTTAAACATATAGCGATTATATAACTTAAGTTCTACATAGATAATATATTTTTTGCATACAATTAACATAAACATTAGAGAAATAAACAAAGATATCGAAATTAACAACTGATTACTCACCCGCTCGCCTTATTGTTTTTGCTAAGAAAGTTACGCATTTCACTACCGACTACAAAAAAGGCTTGCTATGTCTAAGTCCAGTTTGTTATATCACAGCTGTCAATGGGAGCAGTATTGCCATTAGTCAGTGTATTAATAACCGTTAACAGTAGAGTATTAGAATAGTTTGTTACGGGATTGCTACCATGTACCTTATTTTTGAGTTCCCGATATTTCGGCACTGTTGCAAGCGCCATGATCACGGAGTAACTGAAGATCTTGCGGGTAAGTTGTTAAGGGCAAACATATCGGTCTACCCTCTTTCGCAGTCTTTTATTGCACGCGTCGGTACCATTGTCTACAAACTCACTATTTTCTCGCACCTGTTCTCGACACACAACACTAACAGTATCTGACCGCGACACAGCAGGTTGTTGTTTTTTCCGGTTTTTGCACATACGAATCACTGGATTCCAGACACTTGACAATTTAAACCCATCCTCACGATTGAAATTTTTGTACTTTGTAATTTCAATCGCTTCCCTGACCATTCTTGGTATGTAGTGGCGTTCTGTCGAAATGATCTGAGGGTTGTGAAACTCAATCCAGTGATTGAGACCTGATTCCAACAAATGTTCCGCGATTGCCGATTTCTGTTTGTCGTTGTTTTTGACCGCTTTTATGTGTTCCTTCATTCGGCACGCTATGGTACGTTTTGTTTGGCCGATATATGAACTGCCACAGCTGCAGTCAATCTTATAGACACCCGGTTTCTCCATTGGGAAACTATCTTTTGGAGATCGTAGACATTGTGTTACTTTTCTTAATGGAGTGAAGACAGTATTAAGTGAGTATTTATGAAGTACGTTTGAGATCTTGTCTGTCACTCCTCTTATGTATGGCAAGAACACAGGTTGCCTGTCTACTGTGTCTTTAAAGTGTCTTGATTTGTGTCTAGATGGTAGCTGCCCTCTATATCCATTATTCTGTAAGACTTTCTGAACATGTTCCAACTCTTGGTTTAAGTGTTCAAGGTCACACAAGTCATAGGCTCGATTTGTCAGTGCAGTTACTACAGAATTAAGATGTCGAGGGTGGTGATGCGAGGTTGCGTTGAGATAGCGGTCAGTGTGAGTGGATTTTCTATAGACAGAGTGACTCAGTGAACCGTCACTCCGCACTTCAATCTTCACATCCAAAAATGCTAGGCTTCTGTTTTCTTCTATCTCGCAGGTAAAATTTATTTTTGGATGGATACCATTTAAATATGACAGGTGAGTTTCTACATCTTGGTTGTTTCCTCTCAATACACAGAATACGTCGTCTACATACCTCTTCCATAGTTTGATTTCGGTGCGGGCGGTGGCCAGGGATTTTTCTTCGAAAAACTCCATCCAAATATTAGCTATAACTGGAGCTACGGGGCTGCCCATCGCGACTCCGTCTATTTGGAGATAGTATTGACCCTGGTATACAAAGAAATTCTTCGACAAACAATGATGTAGAAGTGTGCCATATTCCATCGGGATGTCATTATCTTCCAACTTTACCTTAACCACTTCAAGACAATCTGCTACTGGGACATTTGTGAAGAGTGATTCTACGTCAAAACTGACCATCAACTCATCCACATCAACCTTGTTTTGGTGCAGGATTTCAATGAAGTGACGAGAATCTTTGACAAACGATGACGTACGGCCTACTAATGGTTGCAAGACTTTAGCTACGTGCTTGGCCAGGTCATACGTAGGTGAGTCTATCTGACTCACAATCGGTCGTAGTGGCACGTTCTGCTTGTGTACTTTAGGCAAGCCATATAGTTTCGGGGGCTGGACATTTCTAGGCCGCAGTAAGTATTTAAAAGTCTCGTCGTCGAAAACGTCCTCGCACTGTCTAATGAGTGAGCGAGTGCTTCGATCCGTTCTCGCCGTCGGGTTGTAATTTACCTTCTTGTATGTATTGACATCACTGAGTAGATTTTGGATCTTTCTATCGTACTCAACGACATCCATTATAACAGTCGCGTTCCCTTTATCAGCTTTCAGAACCAGTATTGTTTCATCCTTTCGGAGGTCATTCAGCGCAGTTGATTCAGAAGAAGTGATATTCGGTTTTGGTGGTGCTACGTGGCGTAATATCACGGCAATATCCTGTCTTAATGTATCCGCGTCTACAGATGGTATTTTATTACGCACGATACATTCTTCAACCGACCCAATCACCTCCTCATAGGGAATACGTTTAGGTGTAATGGCAAAATTCATCCCTTTTTCTAGAACTGATTGTGCAGCAGCAGACAACTCGACACTCGACATGTTGACTACCGTTCGAGTTGCGATCGAGTTCTCGTGGTAGGCCGCTGGCTTTTGTTTTCGTAGTAATGATTCGAACTTACGATCCTGTTTCATAGCACTAAGTTCTCTAGAGCGCTGAGCTTGTAGGTAGGTAACACGATCACAAGTATCAAAATCACTTTTAGAAAGCAACTCACTGCACTTTTGATGTATTTCGTATAACTCACACTGAAACTGGTCAAGTTGGTACCTACAATTGCGTATTAATTTTCGCAATAATTTTACACTCGCATATCGCAGAATACTTGCGGAGCCGTGAATGTCAGGTCGAGGTTTTATCCGAACACACACTGGGATAATGTCCGTATCCCGACACTTCACTAGGAATGACAGGGACTCCTTCAAACATTCACACTTTTTCCGCGCGCGTTCTAGGTGTTTTATTGTTTTTGCTGTTTCCGGCCCGTACCGGTTAACAATATATTCTTTTAAACTTTCATGGTCACTAACATTAGAATAGTTTGTTACGGGATTGCTACCATGTACCTTATTTTTGAGTTCCCGATATTTCGGCACTGTTGCAAGCGCCATGATCACGGAGTAACTGAAGATCTTGCGGGTAAGTTGTTAAGGGCAAACATATCGGTCTACCCTCTTTCGCAGTCTTTTATTGCACGCGTCGGTACCATTGTCTACAAACTCACTATTTTCTCGCACCTGTTCTCGACACACAACACTAACAGTATCTGACCGCGACACAGCAGGTTGTTGTTTTTTCCGGTTTTTGCACATACGAATCACTGGATTCCAGACACTTGACAATTTAAACCCATCCTCACGATTGAAATTTTTGTACTTTGTAATTTCAATCGCTTCCCTGACCATTCTTGGTATGTAGTGGCGTTCTGTCGAAATGATCTGAGGGTTGTGAAACTCAATCCAGTGATTGAGACCTGATTCCAACAAATGTTCCGCGATTGCCGATTTCTGTTTGTCGTTGTTTTTGACCGCTTTTATGTGTTCCTTCATTCGGCACGCTATGGTACGTTTTGTTTGGCCGATATATGAACTGCCACAGCTGCAGTCAATCTTATAGACACCCGGTTTCTCCATTGGGAAACTATCTTTTGGAGATCGTAGACATTGTGTTACTTTTCTTAATGGAGTGAAGACAGTATTAAGTGAGTATTTATGAAGTACGTTTGAGATCTTGTCTGTCACTCCTCTTATGTATGGCAAGAACACAGGTTGCCTGTCTACTGTGTCTTTAAAGTGTCTTGATTTGTGTCTAGATGGTAGCTGCCCTCTATATCCATTATTCTGTAAGACTTTCTGAACATGTTCCAACTCTTGGTTTAAGTGTTCAAGGTCACACAAGTCATAGGCTCGATTTGTCAGTGCAGTTACTACAGAATTAAGATGTCGAGGGTGGTGATGCGAGGTTGCGTTGAGATAGCGGTCAGTGTGAGTGGATTTTCTATAGACAGAGTGACTCAGTGAACCGTCACTCCGCACTTCAATCTTCACATCCAAAAATGCTAGGCTTCTGTTTTCTTCTATCTCGCAGGTAAAATTTATTTTTGGATGGATACCATTTAAATATGACAGGTGAGTTTCTACATCTTGGTTGTTTCCTCTCAATACACAGAATACGTCGTCTACATACCTCTTCCATAGTTTGATTTCGGTGCGGGCGGTGGCCAGGGATTTTTCTTCGAAAAACTCCATCCAAATATTAGCTATAACTGGAGCTACGGGGCTGCCCATCGCGACTCCGTCTATTTGGAGATAGTATTGACCCTGGTATACAAAGAAATTCTTCGACAAACAATGATGTAGAAGTGTGCCATATTCCATCGGGATGTCATTATCTTCCAACTTTACCTTAACCACTTCAAGACAATCTGCTACTGGGACATTTGTGAAGAGTGATTCTACGTCAAAACTGACCATCAACTCATCCACATCAACCTTGTTTTGGTGCAGGATTTCAATGAAGTGACGAGAATCTTTGACAAACGATGACGTACGGCCTACTAATGGTTGCAAGACTTTAGCTACGTGCTTGGCCAGGTCATACGTAGGTGAGTCTATCTGACTCACAATCGGTCGTAGTGGCACGTTCTGCTTGTGTACTTTAGGCAAGCCATATAGTTTCGGGGGCTGGACATTTCTAGGCCGCAGTAAGTATTTAAAAGTCTCGTCGTCGAAAACGTCCTCGCACTGTCTAATGAGTGAGCGAGTGCTTCGATCCGTTCTCGCCGTCGGGTTGTAATTTACCTTCTTGTATGTATTGACATCACTGAGTAGATTTTGGATCTTTCTATCGTACTCAACGACATCCATTATAACAGTCGCGTTCCCTTTATCA
This sequence comes from Anania fuscalis, assembly GCA_950371115.1. Lineage (NCBI taxonomy): Eukaryota > Metazoa > Arthropoda > Insecta > Lepidoptera > Crambidae > Anania > Anania fuscalis. Next base: position 21,070,978 of record OX493326.1, on the reverse strand, counting down.
GCTTTCAGAACCAGTATTGTTTCATCCTTTCGGAGGTCATTCAGCGCAGTTGATTCAGAAGAAGTGATATTCGGTTTTGGTGGTGCTACGTGGCGTAATATCACGGCAATATCCTGTCTTAATGTATCCGCGTCTACAGATGGTATTTTATTACGCACGATACATTCTTCAACCGACCCAATCACCTCCTCATAGGGAATACGTTTAGGTGTAATGGCAAAATTCATCCCTTTTTCTAGAACTGATTGTGCAGCAGCAGACAACTCGACACTCGACATGTTGACTACCGTTCGAGTTGCGATCGAGTTCTCGTGGTAGGCCGCTGGCTTTTGTTTTCGTAGTAATGATTCGAACTTACGATCCTGTTTCATAGCACTAAGTTCTCTAGAGCGCTGAGCTTGTAGGTAGGTAACACGATCACAAGTATCAAAATCACTTTTAGAAAGCAACTCACTGCACTTTTGATGTATTTCGTATAACTCACACTGAAACTGGTCAAGTTGGTACCTACAATTGCGTATTAATTTTCGCAATAATTTTACACTCGCATATCGCAGAATACTTGCGGAGCCGTGAATGTCAGGTCGAGGTTTTATCCGAACACACACTGGGATAATGTCCGTATCCCGACACTTCACTAGGAATGACAGGGACTCCTTCAAACATTCACACTTTTTCCGCGCGCGTTCTAGGTGTTTTATTGTTTTTGCTGTTTCCGGCCCGTACCGGTTAACAATATATTCTTTTAAACTTTCATGGTCACTAACATTAGAATAGTTTGTTACGGGATTGCTACCATGTACCTTATTTTTGTTGTTGTCGTGTGTCGAGAACAGGTGCGAGAAAATAGTGAGTTTATTGTCATTCCTAGTCATTCCTAGTGAAGTGTCGGGATACGGACATTATCCCAGTGTGTGTTCGGATAAAACCTCGACCTGACATTCACGGCTCCGCAAGTATTCTGCGATATGCGAGTGTAAAATTATTGCGAAAATTAATACGCAATTGTAGGTACCAACTTGACCAGTTTCAGTGTGAGTTATACGAAATACATCAAAAGTGCAGTGAGTTGCTTTCTAAAAGTGATTTTGATACTTGTGATCGTGTTACCTACCTACAAGCTCAGCGCTCTAGAGAACTTAGTGCTATGAAACAGGATCGTAAGTTCGAATCATTACTACGAAAACAAAAGCCAGCGGCCTACCACGAGAACTCGATCGCAACTCGAACGGTAGTCAACATGTCGAGTGTCGAGTTGTCTGCTGCTGCACAATCAGTTCTAGAAAAAGGGATGAATTTTGCCATTACACCTAAACGTATTCCCTATGAGGAGGTGATTGGGTCGGTTGAAGAATGTATCGTGCGTAATAAAATACCATCTGTAGACGCGGATACATTAAGACAGGATATTGCCGTGATATTACGCCACGTAGCACCACCAAAACCGAATATCACTTCTTCTGAATCAACTGCGCTGAATGACCTCCGAAAGGATGAAACAATACTGGTTCTGAAAGCTGATAAAGGGAACGCGACTGTTATAATGGATGTCGTTGAGTACGATAGAAAGATCCAAAATCTACTCAGTGATGTCAATACATACAAGAAGGTAAATTACAACCCGACGGCGAGAACGGATCGAAGCACTCGCTCACTCATTAGACAGTGCGAGGACGTTTTCGACGACGAGACTTTTAAATACTTACTGCGGCCTAGAAATGTCCAGCCCCCGAAACTATATGGCTTGCCTAAAGTACACAAGCAGAACGTGCCACTACGACCGATTGTGAGTCAGATAGACTCACCTACGTATGACCTGGCCAAGCACGTAGCTAAAGTCTTGCAACCATTAGTAGGCCGTACGTCATCGTTTGTCAAAGATTCTCGTCACTTCATTGAAATCCTGCACCAAAACAAGGTTGATGTGGATGAGTTGATGGTCAGTTTTGACGTAGAATCACTCTTCACAAATGTCCCAGTAGCAGATTGTCTTGAAGTGGTTAAGGTAAAGTTGGAAGATAATGACATCCCGATGGAATATGGCACACTTCTACATCATTGTTTGTCGAAGAATTTCTTTGTATACCAGGGTCAATACTATCTCCAAATAGACGGAGTCGCGATGGGCAGCCCCGTAGCTCCAGTTATAGCTAATATTTGGATGGAGTTTTTCGAAGAAAAATCCCTGGCCACCGCCCGCACCGAAATCAAACTATGGAAGAGGTATGTAGACGACGTATTCTGTGTATTGAGAGGAAACAACCAAGATGTAGAAACTCACCTGTCATATTTAAATGGTATCCATCCAAAAATAAATTTTACCTGCGAGATAGAAGAAAACAGAAGCCTAGCATTTTTGGATGTGAAGATTGAAGTGCGGAGTGACGGTTCACTGAGTCACTCTGTCTATAGAAAATCCACTCACACTGACCGCTATCTCAACGCAACCTCGCATCACCACCCTCGACATCTTAATTCTGTAGTAACTGCACTGACAAATCGAGCCTATGACTTGTGTGACCTTGAACACTTAAACCAAGAGTTGGAACATGTTCAGAAAGTCTTACAGAATAATGGATATAGAGGGCAGCTACCATCTAGACACAAATCAAGACACTTTAAAGACACAGTAGACAGGCAACCTGTGTTCTTGCCATACATAAGAGGAGTGACAGACAAGATCTCAAACGTACTTCATAAATACTCACTTAATACTGTCTTCACTCCATTAAGAAAAGTAACACAATGTCTACGATCTCCAAAAGATAGTTTCCCAATGGAGAAACCGGGTGTCTATAAGATTGACTGCAGCTGTGGCAGTTCATATATCGGCCAAACAAAACGTACCATAGCGTGCCGAATGAAGGAACACATAAAAGCGGTCAAAAACAACGACAAACAGAAATCGGCAATCGCGGAACATTTGTTGGAATCAGGTCTCAATCACTGGATTGAGTTTCACAACCCTCAGATCATTTCGACAGAACGCCACTACATACCAAGAATGGTCAGGGAAGCGATTGAAATTACAAAGTACAAAAATTTCAATCGTGAGGATGGGTTTAAATTGTCAAGTGTCTGGAATCCAGTGATTCGTATGTGCAAAAACCGGAAAAAACAACAACCTGCTGTGTCGCGGTCAGATACTGTTAGTGTTGTGTGTCGAGAACAGGTGCGAGAAAATAGTGAGTTTGTAGACAATGGTACCGACGCGTGCAATAAAAGACTGCGAAAGAGGGTAGACCGATATGTTTGCCCTTAACAACTTACCCGCAAGATCTTCAGTTACTCCGTGATCATGGCGCTTGCAACAGTGCCGAAATATCGGGAACTCAAAAATAAGGTACATGGTAGCAATCCCGTAACAAACTATTCTAATGTTAGTGACCATGAAAGTTTAAAAGAATATATTGTTAACCGGTACGGGCCGGAAACAGCAAAAACAATAAAACACCTAGAACGCGCGCGGAAAAAGTGTGAATGTTTGAAGGAGTCCCTGTCATTCCTAGTGAAGTGTCGGGATACGGACATTATCCCAGTGTGTGTTCGGATAAAACCTCGACCTGACATTCACGGCTCCGCAAGTATTCTGCGATATGCGAGTGTAAAATTATTGCGAAAATTAATACGCAATTGTAGGTACCAACTTGACCAGTTTCAGTGTGAGTTATACGAAATACATCAAAAGTGCAGTGAGTTGCTTTCTAAAAGTGATTTTGATACTTGTGATCGTGTTACCTACCTACAAGCTCAGCGCTCTAGAGAACTTAGTGCTATGAAACAGGATCGTAAGTTCGAATCATTACTACGAAAACAAAAGCCAGCGGCCTACCACGAGAACTCGATCGCAACTCGAACGGTAGTCAACATGTCGAGTGTCGAGTTGTCTGCTGCTGCACAATCAGTTCTAGAAAAAGGGATGAATTTTGCCATTACACCTAAACGTATTCCCTATGAGGAGGTGATTGGGTCGGTTGAAGAATGTATCGTGCGTAATAAAATACCATCTGTAGACGCGGATACATTAAGACAGGATATTGCCGTGATATTACGCCACGTAGCACCACCAAAACCGAATATCACTTCTTCTGAATCAACTGCGCTGAATGACCTCCGAAAGGATGAAACAATACTGGTTCTGAAAGCTGATAAAGGGAACGCGACTGTTATAATGGATGTCGTTGAGTACGATAGAAAGATCCAAAATCTACTCAGTGATGTCAATACATACAAGAAGGTAAATTACAACCCGACGGCGAGAACGGATCGAAGCACTCGCTCACTCATTAGACAGTGCGAGGACGTTTTCGACGACGAGACTTTTAAATACTTACTGCGGCCTAGAAATGTCCAGCCCCCGAAACTATATGGCTTGCCTAAAGTACACAAGCAGAACGTGCCACTACGACCGATTGTGAGTCAGATAGACTCACCTACGTATGACCTGGCCAAGCACGTAGCTAAAGTCTTGCAACCATTAGTAGGCCGTACGTCATCGTTTGTCAAAGATTCTCGTCACTTCATTGAAATCCTGCACCAAAACAAGGTTGATGTGGATGAGTTGATGGTCAGTTTTGACGTAGAATCACTCTTCACAAATGTCCCAGTAGCAGATTGTCTTGAAGTGGTTAAGGTAAAGTTGGAAGATAATGACATCCCGATGGAATATGGCACACTTCTACATCATTGTTTGTCGAAGAATTTCTTTGTATACCAGGGTCAATACTATCTCCAAATAGACGGAGTCGCGATGGGCAGCCCCGTAGCTCCAGTTATAGCTAATATTTGGATGGAGTTTTTCGAAGAAAAATCCCTGGCCACCGCCCGCACCGAAATCAAACTATGGAAGAGGTATGTAGACGACGTATTCTGTGTATTGAGAGGAAACAACCAAGATGTAGAAACTCACCTGTCATATTTAAATGGTATCCATCCAAAAATAAATTTTACCTGCGAGATAGAAGAAAACAGAAGCCTAGCATTTTTGGATGTGAAGATTGAAGTGCGGAGTGACGGTTCACTGAGTCACTCTGTCTATAGAAAATCCACTCACACTGACCGCTATCTCAACGCAACCTCGCATCACCACCCTCGACATCTTAATTCTGTAGTAACTGCACTGACAAATCGAGCCTATGACTTGTGTGACCTTGAACACTTAAACCAAGAGTTGGAACATGTTCAGAAAGTCTTACAGAATAATGGATATAGAGGGCAGCTACCATCTAGACACAAATCAAGACACTTTAAAGACACAGTAGACAGGCAACCTGTGTTCTTGCCATACATAAGAGGAGTGACAGACAAGATCTCAAACGTACTTCATAAATACTCACTTAATACTGTCTTCACTCCATTAAGAAAAGTAACACAATGTCTACGATCTCCAAAAGATAGTTTCCCAATGGAGAAACCGGGTGTCTATAAGATTGACTGCAGCTGTGGCAGTTCATATATCGGCCAAACAAAACGTACCATAGCGTGCCGAATGAAGGAACACATAAAAGCGGTCAAAAACAACGACAAACAGAAATCGGCAATCGCGGAACATTTGTTGGAATCAGGTCTCAATCACTGGATTGAGTTTCACAACCCTCAGATCATTTCGACAGAACGCCACTACATACCAAGAATGGTCAGGGAAGCGATTGAAATTACAAAGTACAAAAATTTCAATCGTGAGGATGGGTTTAAATTGTCAAGTGTCTGGAATCCAGTGATTCGTATGTGCAAAAACCGGAAAAAACAACAACCTGCTGTGTCGCGGTCAGATACTGTTAGTGTTGTGTGTCGAGAACAGGTGCGAGAAAATAGTGAGTTTGTAGACAATGGTACCGACGCGTGCAATAAAAGACTGCGAAAGAGGGTAGACCGATATGTTTGCCCTTAACAACTTACCCGCAAGATCTTCAGTTACTCCGTGATCATGGCGCTTGCAACAGTGCCGAAATATCGGGAACTCAAAAATAAGGTACATGGTAGCAATCCCGTAACAAACTATTCTAATGTTAGTGACCATGAAAGTTTAAAAGAATAAACAGTAGAGTAGTTCAATTGTCTATGCCTTAAGTACAACGATTTGAAGTTTCAAATGGCCACAAAGGTGTCGGTGGCCACACGCCCTTCCAGTCGCGGGGCACGACTGGAGGGGCGTGTGTGGAACTCCGGGCTCAGAAGGAGCCCGCCTACCCACTAAAACCTCACGGTGCCCGCCGGTGCCTTGAGTGAAACGGAGCCAAGGGTTTCGCCATTGGCCGCAGCCGCAGGCATGCTCCTTGACTCCACTTCAGCCGCAGCCCGCCTTTATAGCAGGCTGCCCGGTCTCTGGGGGGGAGAGGGAGCTGTCCCCCCCACTCCACTGCGAACGGCGCGCGGGGTCACGCGCTGCGCCGTCGCCGGTCTCGGAGACAACCCCGTGTCTGTAGCCCGGGACCCGTCCGGAAGGGGCAGGTGGAGGAGGTATTCCTACGACGCTAAACGCGCCTGCGGTGGATCATCGGGGCGGAGGCTCAGGCCTCTCGCTCCCTCTCAGCCGCTTCCTTCTGCGAGATGACGACCTCGCAGAAAGTGAGCATCGTCTGCCACGCTTCCTTGCTCGAGGCCATCCTCGCGACGATTGCCCGCAGAGAGAGGTCACCCTCCACCACTGAAATTAGGACACTGCGCTCCTCCGCCCATGCAGAGCACGAGGCGAGGGTATGCTGCGCAGTGTCTTCATCGCAGCAGCGGCAGTGGTGGCACTCCGCCGTCGGCTCGCGCCTGATCATCGCGAGGTAGGCCCCGAAGCAGCCTTGGCCTGACAGTACCTGGGTCAGCCTGAAGGTCAGGCGACCGTGCTGCCGTCGCACCCACTCGGTAACCGGGTTACCTGCCCTACCACAAGTATAGGAAAAAATCTGAAAACAACACATTTGTAATTAAATCTTAAGAAAACGGGGTCTCTAAGCAAGCAACAATATGTTTTGTATTATTTACTTTAACTTTTCATTGACATCAGCATAATTGCAATTTTTAAATGAATAAGCAGATTTCTTAATAAAGTAAGTATTTATTTTGCACTTGTACGGACGGAAGTAGACAGAGAGACACGGACACGAGCGAGCTCAAGTGTCAAAAAAAAGAAGCACAGGCAAACTTTAATATACAGCCAAGTAGATAAATAACACTTGAAAAAAATCTGATGATTTTTTTTTTCAAGTGTTATTTATCTTCAATTAAACCTTGCATGTAATTGCTAAAAACAAAAATTTACAATACAGCCAAGTAATAAAATTTATCCTTAACACTCCCACTAAATTTTATAAACAAAATATAGTTTGCCTGTTTAATAACAAAGAAATAAAAAAAACTAATTAAATTTAAACAGTATTACATCCCTTATATGCTCAAATTTAACAGTGGGTAGAGCTTTTGTCAAAATATCAGCTAATTGTTCAGAACTTTGCACATACTGAATATCAATTAATTTTTGCTGTACCTTTTCCCTAATAAAATTAAATTTAACATCAATATGCTTAGTTTTTTTGTGAAACACAGGATTATTGATTAATTTTATAGTGCTTTGATTATCAATACATAAACAAGTACAATTCTGATCAATATCAATATCTTTGAAAAATTGTCTTAACCACAATAAGTTTTTGGCAGCTTCACATCCTGCCATAAATTCAGCCTCAGTTGTTGATAAGGCGGTACAAGATTGTTTTTGACTTGCCCAAGAAATAGGGCCACCATTTAGCATGAAAATATAACCAGTAGTTGATTTTCTTGTATCCAAATCCCCAGCAAAATCTGAGTCAGAATATCCAATTAAGTCTTCATGACCTTGGTACTTTATATACATATCTTTTGTTTTAATAAGATATCGAATTATTCTCTTAAGCTGAGTAACATGATGCAGACTTGGGTTATTAATATATCTACTCAATAAATTGACACCAAATGCAATATCAGGTCTAGTTGCCATAGATAAAAACAATAATGACCCTATGGCTTCTCTATAAGGAAAATTGATCTGCATTTTTTCAACATTCTTGGTAATTTGGACATTTACATCGATAGGCGTACTACATGGGTGAGCTGTACTCATATTGAATTTACTTATAATTTGTTCAATATATTGTCTCTGACCAATACATATAGAGTTCTCAGTTCTTACAATTTCCAAACCAACAAACCGGTTTAACTCTAACTCTTTTATATTAAATCCTTGACTTAAGTAATTGATAATGTAGTCTCTAGATTGAGACATAATTAAAGCATCATCTACATACAAAATTAAAAGAGCTTTATTACCATGAAAATTACCTACAAACACACAGTTGTCGGCTTGTGACTGAATAAAACCAAATTTTACTAGAAAATCAGAAAATTTCCTATTCCAGCAACGAGATGCTTGTTTTAAGCCATATAGGGATTTATTTAATTTGCATACTTTATTTGCAGGTGCTTTCACTCCCTCTGGGATTTCCATGTAAATGTCCTCCTCTAGCTCACCATACAAGAAAGCTGTTTTGACATCTAACAGTGTTATTTCCCAGTTATATTCCGCAGATACTGACAACAGTATTCTTATTGACTCATATCTTGTGGTAGGAGAAAATATTTCAGTGTAATCTATTCCTTCTATTTGAGTAAAGCCACGGGCACACAGTCGGGCTTTATATCTATCTATTTCACCATTTTGTTTTCTTTTAATATCAAAAACCCATTTCGACGTTATAGTTCTCTGATTTTGTTTGTCAACATAACTCCAGGTATTGTTAGAATGATGAGCTTCTAATTCTTCATTTATAGCCTCTAGCCATAAATCACTTTCCTTACTATTCACTGCTTCATCATAAGTCACAGGCATATTTAATTCCAATAAATTTGCCTCAAACATTCTTTGTCTGCGCGTTCGGACAGTAACATTTGAATCAAATGAGTCAGAAGAATAATTATCTTGTGAGGGTTCATATGTCTCATCGTGTTCATCAACAGCAGTATGTGCACTGTCATCACTATAATCAGAAGTAATATGCTCATCACTCACATCTCTCTCTGTGGTATTATTTGTTCCATCCTCCATTTCTTGTCTTTCTTCATCTTCATCATCACAAATCAAAGTTTGAATTTCATTCCTTTTTATTTCAGGACTTTTCATTTCATTGAAAATAACATTCCTAGATATTGTTATTTTTTTAGTGTTCGGATCATACATTTTATAGTTAGTATTATCATAGCCTACAAGCATCAGTTTTCGACTTTTAGAATCAAGCTTATTTCTCAACTGACCAGGAACATGGACAAATCCTTCACACCCAAAAACTCGAACATGATCCAAGCTAGGTTTTATGCCACACCATAGCTCCGTGGGTGTAACATTAGGTGTCTGGCTAGAAGACATGCGGTTTAATAAATAAACAGCACAGTTGACTGCTTCTGCCCATAGGTTGAGTGGTACACCACGGGCATAAAGCATGGATCGAGCGCTTTCCATTACTGTCCTGATCTCTCTTTCTGCACGGCCATTTTGCTCAGGAGTGTATGGAGCTGTGAGTTCATGAGATATACCCTCACTTTCCAGGTACTCCTTGAAAGCCTTACTTATGTATTCTCCACCATTGTCAGTGTGTAAAATACGCACACTATGTGAAAAAAGGTTTTTAATTTTTAAATTATATTTTTTAAAATAATCCAACACATCACATTTGTTTTTTAAAAAATACACATACCTAAAACTTGTTGCCGCATCCTTGAAAATAACAAAATATTTCATACCTTGCACTGATGGCACATTGAAAGGTCCACAGACATCACTGTAAACAACATCACCTGGTTGTAGTGGTTGTCGTGATGATTTCTGAAATGGTCGACGAGCATGCTTGCCATAAGCACAACCCTCACACACAAACTTGTCGCAGTCTGATAAGTCCACACCAGTAATTACACTGTTTTTGCACATTTTCTGAATTTCTTTAACATTTAAGTGTCCCAAGCGTTCATGCCATGTTTTAAGGTCCAATTTCTGCACAACATTTCATACCGGATTTTGAATTGTTTTTACATTCAGCTTGTACAAATTGTTACTTTGTAAAGATGCGCACATCACTATTTCATTGTCCTTGTAAATCAAAGCATTAGTATGTTTTTTTACAATACTATAACCTTGCCTAGAAATTGCCCCCTCAGAAAACAGGTTTCTTCTTAGTTTAGGTACATAAAGCACATTTTAAAAAATGCTTGTCTCCCACTGTCCATTGACACACTTGTTAATTAAAACATTTCCTTGTCCGACAACTTCTATGTCTTCTTGGTTTCCTAGTTTCAGTGGGGATCCCTTATACTCAAACAACTGCACAAAATTTTCACGTTTGTAAGACATGTGAGCTGAGGCACCACTGTCTAATATCCAACTGCAACCTTCATCATCACCATGCCAATCATTGCTTTCTATATTGAAGGCTAACATATTTTTGTCTTTCTTAATTTGTTTAGGTGCATGACAATCTCTTGCAAAATGGCCTCGTTTTCCACAGTTATAACAAACAAACCGATGTACTGTTTCTTCTGATTCTTTCTTTGTTTCTGTAGATGTCAAATTTTTCTTCCTTGCATTTTGTTTAGCTACTAATAAAGCTGTCTCATTCTCTTCTTCTACATTGAAGCTAGCCTCCTCATCTAACAGCCGAGCTGTCAAATTGATCACAGATTTTTTGCTTGAATCAAGTGACATCCAAGCCTGTCGAAGAGATCTATACTTTGGAGGCAATGTACTCAATATCTTGGTAATAATTGCAGTTTCACTGATGTCTTCTCCATTTTCTTTTAATTGCTTAGCTAAACTCTCAACTTTCGCTATATGCTGAGCAATACTATCTCCCGGTGACATTTTATGTTGGTAAAAACGTTCATGTAAAATCATTTTATTCATCTCAGATTTCTGTTCATAAATGGATTCAAGTTTCGTCATCACTTCGAGAGCGGATTCACAATTCTCGATGAGTGCTACTTGTTTCAAATCCATTGCAGATGTTATTATGAACATCGCCATGCCGTCATCTTTATTCCATTGAGTGGCGTTCGCTTCAGGTTTTGGCTGGTATATGTCCAAACCTTTGGCACGTAAGGCACATTTTATTTGGAATTTCCATTGCTTGAAATTGGTTCCATCGAATTTATCGAGGTTTAACGTTTTTCCAAACTCCATGTTTTTAGGTTATAACACAATGCACTTTTGACAAACTTATTTGTAAACTGTCTGTACTGTATTCTTTTTACTGCTCTTTGCTAATCACTCGCGTGAGCACTTTCTGGGCCCATAACCAATTGCAATTTTTAAATGAATAAGCAGATTTCGTAATAAAGTAAGTATTTATTTTGCACATGTACGGACGGAAGTAGACAGAGAGACACGGACACGAGCGAGCTCAAGTGTCAAAAAAAAGAAGCACAGGCAAACTTCAATATACAGCCAAGTAATAAAATTTATCCTTAACAACTTCATCCCCCTTTTATTTTATTTTTATCAAAAACGCTGAGATTCATATGAATTAATTTTCATACATAACCGTAAACACTAAATTTGGAGTTGCTAACATTAAAACTGACGGACTTTCATAAAAACTTTGGATCCCTATTTCACTCCCTTAGGGGGTGAATTTTGAAAAATCCTTCCCTTGTGGGTGACAACGTCATAAGAGGAATACGTGTGTGAAATTTTAAGTTGTTTGACCTAAGGATTTGGCCTGTGGCTTTATTTAAAACCTTTATCCCCAATTGTACCCCATTAGGGGTTGAGTCTTAGAAAACGCTGATATAGGTAACCATTATTTTTGCCGTACTCAATTTATGCGAAATTTCATGCAAATATGTCCAAGGAATAAAAATGTTTAAAACAAACTTTTATCCCCTATTTCATCTCCTTGGGGGTTGTATTTTGGAAAATTCTTCCTTAGTGGATGTTTTCGTCATATGAGGAATACGTGTGTGAAATTTTAAGTTGCTCGCCCTAAGGGTTTAGCCTTTGCGTTTATTTTAAACTTTCATCCCCTATTTTACCCTCTCAGCGTTGAATTTAAGAAAACGCTAAAATACATTACCATCATTTTTGACCTAATACGAAATTTCATGCAAATATGTCCAAGGAATAATAAGATTCATACAAACATTTATCCCTTATTTCACCCGCTTGGGGGTTGAATTTCTAAAAATCCTTGCTTAGTGGATGCCTACGTCATTAAAGGAATACGTGTGTGGAATTTCAAGTTTCTAGCCTTGAGGGTTCAGCCTGTGCGTCTAATTAAAACTTTCATCACTTATTTTACCCTCTTAACCCACTTGCTCCTACTGTACCTTAAACGACACACCTACCTAAAAAAATAATTAACATCTCCGAGGGTAGTTTTATTGGATTGCTTATATTAGTATTAACTGTGAAGGCTTTAGTCTTTCATTGCAAGGTGGAATTTGTAAGCTGCAGTAAATATTTTTTTGTGTATTTGAAGTGGAATTTAGTGTATTTTTTACTGAGTTATTCAAGGTGAGTAAACAAAATGTTTTATTTATGTATTTTACTTTTTACTATCATTTTACTAAAATTTAATTCGTGTAGTGTTGCAAAACAGGAGAAACTTAGGTTATTTTATATATTTGTATTAGATTTTTTCTATTTATTTTAGGTGTGTCGTTAAAGACACAGTAGGAAAACTCACTCTATATGAAATAATCGAGGAATTGGAGCAAAATGATGAGGAGGAAGTTTTAAAGACTATGACTATCATGCCACTGGAAATTTGCAACATATCGCTGCTTTGCACGAATAACCGCACAATACAAAAAGCACATATTTTACAGGGTAGCCATTTGAAAATTAAACAAGATATTTGCTGTCATAACTTTTCATGTATTTGACCAATAGAAGAATACAATGTATAAATCGAAAGGGCATTAATCAAGGTTTAGTTAAAATCTAAATATTTAGGTTTTAAGCTGCGAATACCTTAATAAATAATTAAGAACTGTGCGTTGTTCGACTTGTTACAAAATGAGTTTTGGTATAATATCATGAATAGAAACATAAATCAAAATAATATACTTGAGTAGTTCTCTATTTTAGTTTTATAATGGACCAACTGGTAATATGATCTAAAAGATATTTTAAAAAATCTGTAATAGTAACACAATTACGATTAAGATAATATTTATGAAAAGTATGTTCAAACCCAAATCAATTTATTCGTTTTATGTTGAAGCCATCGGAACGATTTTTACTGTAGAATAACACATTTTTGTTTATTATATTAGTGCATTATGCTAATTTACATGAAATTCATAGATTAAACATACCCGCGTAAAAGTATTTTATGAAGAAAATGCTGTCTTAAAATATATTACATAAAAAATAATAGGAACATCAAAATAGTCCACATTTTGTAACAATTTGCAGTATGACCATTACCCAGATACAGATACCTGTTATTCGGAACCACAAACATAGAACAAATCTAACAAGCAATGTCTACTTATTATGCTTCTTAGAAGTAATTAAGAAAAATAACATTATGAACCAAAAACATAAGAAAATACCAGCGGGCTGGATATAAATGGGAATATTAAGAACCATACCTAGATATTTAAAAAAATCTAACAAACTTTTGCTTTTTAAAGGTGACTAGGTTCATTGGAAACCATAAACATCTATTAAACTTTTCCTCTATTATGCTTCTTTTTAAAACTATTTGGCAACTGCCGCATAGTTGGTCTTCTTCAGGTGGACATAATTAAAGTTGGAGATTCTCAAAAAAGGGTTTGTAAAATCATGGTACAATGTTTTTCCCAATAAGGTCTGGCGAGCCCTTCTTCTTCTTCTCACAAATTAAGAAATTTTTCTCTGTATGCCTTTTTAACAGTCATATTGTTGGCGGTGTTTTTTGTCTTATAAATTTTATCTATCGTGACTGTTTTAAACTTTGTGTCCTCGTGCGATGTTTTGTAGGAGGAACAGTGGTTACAAACGTTGGATTCCACCTTAAAAATTTTAAAGTCTCATATCTTAAACATTTCTTTGTCCATATTCTTGAGATTTTTTTTGTCTATCGATGACGCCAACGCTTTTATATCAAGGGGTCTTCGTGTACTGGTTCATTTACTTGATATGCTTTGCCAGATTTTTTTGCATTTCTTATGGTGTGCACATGCTGGTCAGGTGTGTGTGTGGGTCCAGACTTCGGAGTTTTGCCTGTTCCTCTTCCAATGAGGGAGTGGACGCTGTCGCCCTCATTTTGAGTGTGCCCTTTTATTGGATATTTGTGGGTTATTAAATTGGTGGAATCGAGATGGAAAGCTGCATATGCATCCCCATGATACATTATGTATTGATTCTTTTGCTGGCCGCAGCGATTGTCGGAATAGGAAATTATATCTAAATTTGAATCTATAATAATAATAATAAATCATTTATTTGCCAGAATATGGTACAAAGGTAGGTAATATCAATAGATTCCAGCATATTCTATCGCAATGCGACGTGCAAATATTATGTCAACGTGTTAATTACAAAAATTCTGTCGATTATTAAGCGAATTTAAATGTCAAAATTACAGTTTTAAAATTAGTATAACATTCTTTAGGGCAACAACATTTCAAACATGCAATTAGATTAAAATTATGTCAAAATATTATTTTTTCGATTTTTTTAAGTTTGTTCTATAATTTTAAATTTATCTTATATGTGATTCATGTGATGGTCTAAGTTACTCCTAAAAATATCTGACACTAATTCACTTACACCTTATATATAGCAAAAACAACAAAGGACCCAATACACTGCCCTGAGGGACACCGCAACGATTATAGCGGTAGGAAGAAGAATATATATTTTTTACATTACCAGATAGCCGGGCGATTTCTATACATTGTTGACGTTCCGACAAATAGCTTTCCATCCAGGACAAAGCAGTTCCTCTTATCCCATACCTTTCCAATTTTTTAAGAAGCAATTTGTGAGAAACGAAGTCAAATGCTTTGCTCATGTCTAAAAATATTGCCAGTGTATGCATTTCTTTATTAAAATTTTGTGTTACTTCTTTAATAAGGTGAAAACAAGCTAGAGTCGTTGAGCTGTTTTTTCGAAATCCATACTGTTCATCTTTCAGCAACTTTTCCATTGAGATGAATGATGATATTTTATTGTACATAACCTTTTCAAATATTTTTGACAATATGGGTATTAAAGTAATGGGTCGATAATTTTTTAATTCGTTATGGGAGCCATTTTTATACAAAGGTTTCACAACGGATCGTTTTAGTTCTTTTGGAAACAAACCCTGTTCGATTGACAGATTTACGAGGTGAGCTATGGGGGAAGAAATAAAGATAGCACATTTTTTTATAATATTTGTGTTGAAACCGTCATAGCCTGTAGAGTTAGTATTTTTAGGTCTTTAGCTTTGGGCTTTGGATTCTATATATATTTGAGCGGGCGGGTTACTATTTATATGCCACCGCGTTTGGCTTCACCTTCATGCCAGACATAACATGCGGTGTCTTTGGATTTGATGTCGCATGTTGTGAAAATGTACGCATTTGGTTTTGATACGTAATAAAAGTTTGAAGTCTTCAGGCTGCAATGCCTTATCCTAGAGGAGATGCATCAAACTTTTGTTACGTATCAAAATTGAATGTGTATAGTTTCACAATATGCGGTGTCAAATCTGGAGACACTGCATGTTATGTCTGGTATGAGGCTGAAACTAGGCGCGATGCTATGGAAGTGAGATGTTATTTGCTCAAATACATACAGAATTTGAAGCTTGAGGCTGGGGAACTAGATTTAAAATTGGATATAATTTTTTATTTCGACAATTGCTGCGGCCAGCAAAAGAACCAGTACATGGTGGCTTTTTATGTATATGCAGTTTGCCATCTCGATTTTATTAATTCGGTAACCCACAAAAGTCTAGTGGTGGTGTCCACTCCCTCAATGGAAAAGGAATGGGTAAAGCTCTGAAGCCCGGACCCATATATACACCTGACCAGTGTTTGCCGATTATAAGAAGAGCTAAAATTCTGGTGGGGCATGTCAAGTGGATGAATTAGTACGCGAAGAATTTTTTTGATATAAAAGCGTTGGCGTCGTCGATGGGCAAAGGATTTTTTGAGAATATGGGCTGGGTGACGTCAGAGTTTTAAAGGTGGGATCTGGTGACTCTTGTTGCTGCTTTTCCTATAAAACATGAATTGGTGGGACCGGAGGCACTGCCAATGATATCACTGTTGAAGGGGCATACAGAGAGGGACTACCAATGTGTGGGAAGAGGAGGAGGGGTTTGCTGAACCTTATTAGGAAAGGTGTTGTACCGGGATTTTGTAAACCTTTTTTTGAGAATCTCTAATTTAAATTTTGAACTTACCTGAAGGAGACTGATTGTGCGGTGGTTGGCAAATAGTTTTGGGAGGAAGAATAATAGAGGATAAGTTTGTTAGATTTTTTAATGTTTAAGTATGGTTCATGGTGTTCCTATATATCTTTAGTTTGTTGATGCTTTTTATGTTTATGGTTCATAATGTTCCTAAATATTTTGAAAAAGCAAAACTTTGTTAGAATTTTTTTATGTTTATAGTTCATAATATATTTTTTTCTTATAACTTCTAAGAGTCATAATAGGTAGATATTGTTTGTTCCATTTGTTTTTAGTTTGTGGTTTCTAAGAGTTGCTATTAAGACTTTTCTAAATTAGAAATAACGACTACCACGTTTGCTGCTCGCCCCAGGATTCGAACCCGGGACATCGCGGTTAAATAAGGCCCTATGCGATGAACCACAAAGCAGCAAAAAAAAATCAAAACAGGTTTTAATTATATTCTATCGTTAAAAGTGACTTAACTTGTTTTCGGTTCTAAATTATTGAACTTTATTTGTAAGCAATAATAACTTATTTCGTAAATATGTTATAAGATTTTGGTATTTATATCTTGAATAAACAAATAAAACTTTATAATAATTATTGTCTGGCTTACTTTTTCGTGAAGAATGTTGTAACACTAAATGCAGCACTTTTCAACAAAAAAAATATATTGAAAATTGACACATTTTTATCTTGAACAATCAAACTACTCAAAATGAATCCATATTGCAGAGAATATTACTAAAATACACAAGATTATTTAGAAATGTGATATTATTCCCGAAAGTTTTACTGTGGTCACGCGAAAACAATAATAGCAACTGGCGATCGTTGACTGATGCACAAATATGGCGCGATAAATCAACCAATCACATAACGACATTTATGCGCGCCACTACGCCAGTTTTTCCGTTATAAATGTGAGTCTTACTCACCATGAAATAAGGGCTATTTTGCATTTGGCTGTGTTATAAACCAGTATTTTCAAAATTATAGTTTATATTCATGCAAAGCAGCGATATACAGAAGTCACAGGTGAAGACTCTGGAGACTATAAGGACTATGCGTTGCTTCAAAATCTTCTAGGGTCCCAACTTAGAGCACCAGCTGAAGTTTATTTAGAATTTTCTGATGATGTGAAGATGATAGTCTCTCTTTAGCAGAACTTTTCAAAAACCTGCTACCTATAAAAGCCTATAACGAAAATATGGGAGACGTAGTCGTTCAGACCAGAATATTGGCCTTTATAGAACCAGCATTTGTGAAAAGAGTGTTTCTCACTATTTAGTAATTGCCTTGATATGGCCACCCATAATGCTTGGCAAACTGCACAAGCAAAATGGAGCATAGTTGGATCATCTGTAATTCAGAAGAAATACAGCTGTCAGTATTCTTGAGATAAATAAAAAACCTGACAGTCAAAGAGGCCGACTAGCCACCTTGGTGTCCACGGTGGCCAAGGACTTACAGCTTGCCCAAACAAATATTTTGATAATCCAGGAATATAGTAATCATAATCGCGATTACGAAAAATAATAAATAAGTCGTTAATTTGATTAAAGATGATTAAAGTATGTTCAATAAAGAGAAAAAAAGTTTATTTAGTTTAAATCAACTACGCTTTCAGATGAAATTCAGCCCCCATATCGCAACTTATAGTTTACAGATTAATTGGCATTTTCCATGTTTTTTAAAACATTGTCGTCTAATTATATCGTCAATCGTAATATGAATTGCTGTAACCGCCAAAATGGCGATATTGAGTTATACATACAGTTCGACTGCAAATTTTCCGCTCTATCGATAGGTGTCTTTAAAATCTCGATATCTTGAAAAAATTGGCGAATACGTTAACAAAATTAAGGTAGTTTTTTTTCATTTACACTTATTTTTGTGACTTAAGTCCATTTTATAAATAAATTCTATTTGTAGTTTACCGTAAGGACCAATTTGAATTTATTATAAATGTATTTGCTCATTTTTTGGTGCTTCGTTAAATTTAAATGATATATATTTTTAAGTAAAACACTAAACCTGTGCATGAATATGCTTTTACTGGCTATTAAAACATTAGTAATTAGTGTGATGGTGTTATTTTAATAAATTTAGATCACGTTTTTTGATTTATGCTGCATTAAAGATGATTTTTATTACTTATATCACGCGCCTCACCAACAAAGCGTTACGGTTCACGAGATAGAGAGATCTTGTCTGGTGATTTGGACTTAAAATGCAATTGATGCAATTTTGTGCAGCCTTCATAGAACCTCGATATATTGCCAAAAAATTAGCATCGCTGTAAGAATTCCAGAACAGTCCAGTTCACGACGGAGTCGAAGGCTTTTTCGTAATCCACAAAGGCTAAGTACGAGGGCTGATTACATTTTTCTGACTTCTGTATAATTTGCCTTACTCTGGATGTTCTTTAGTGTACAGCCTTTACTAAACTCAGCCTGGTCCAGTGGCTGGAAAGGATTCAATCTTGTGTTAAGATGATTTAATACGACTCTCGAAAACAGCTTATAGACATGGCTTAGGGCAGACGAGGTCTATAAATGTTTAGAAGAGTTTTATCTATTTTTTTTTATTTACTACAATGTTACTGAAGTACGGAACAGAAAAATGTGTTTAGTTGCTTAGAACGTAAGTTGGCTGGCTTTGGCGTTTCGCGTTGGTTGGCCCCTGGCTTAAAAAGCTTTGACTCCATTTCCCCTGGGCATTTTTCTACTACCAAGCTGTTTGAGAGCCGCGCCCACTTAATTTCGTTTATGTCCAGTTTTGGGAGATGCCGGTATAGTGGCGTGTTAGCGTAGTTCTGGAGTCATTATCGTCAGGTAGAGGACTGATAGTTTCCTGTATCTTGCTGTTATCCACTGGTTATTATTACTGGCTTTAGAAAAGAAAATATTTATATAATACTTCCATTAATCACATAATATTAAAACATTATTTTTCTACAAGCTCCCAAAATATCTCTGTTAATGCGTAACTTATGTGATACTTTATAGTCCACTATTTCAAAAAGGCACGATGCGAAAATTTAAATTAAAACACCTACACAATTGTTACTATTGAGCCTAATGGATTTATCTCGTATGATTTAAACTTAAAAACCGGCCAAGTGCGAGTCGGACTCGCGCACGAATGGTTCTGCACCATTATATAAAAACGAGCAAAATGGGAGCCCCCTTAAATATTTATTTTATTCTGGTTCTTAGTTGCTGTTATAGCGGCAACAGAAATACATCATCGGTGAAAATTTCAACTGTCTAACTATCACGGTTCATGACATACAGCCTGGTGACAGACGGACAGACTGACAGACAGACAGCGGAGCCTTTGTAATAGGGCGGGACCCTATTACTATTTACCCTTTGGGTACGAAACCCTAAAAACACAATTAAATATAGTGTAACTGAGATTATTAAAACAGTTTTTCTCGCTTTTTAATGGCTATATTTATAATGCCGACGCTTTTTCTCGAGTTAGCAAAAATCATTAATGATCTCGATATTATTCTATATTAGACCTTAATATAAGGGAATAAGTATGGTAATACTATAATAACCTTACTACAGCGTATGTCCACGCCTTAAAAACTGTAGTCACATACGTTATGAAATTATATTTCGTTTGTGATATACGTTCAACTATGGTTGGATGTAATGTGAGTTACTTTAAAGCCCTTCATATTTTTTTCAACAAAAATTAAGGTAACGCAATATTTTTTCTAAAAAAGTAACGTAAGCACCATGTCATCTCCGAAACCATAATAGAAGGCTAAATATGTTTTATTAAAGCTGAAAGATCTCAACGTTTTGCATAAATAGGTATAAACAGCATTGCAATCGGATAAGAACACAAAAAGTTACAACTGTTTTTGCGATTGTAATTTTGTTTTTCGCCTCTCCTGTAAAGTTGCCATTTGGCGGTTACCGCAATTCATATTACGATTGACGATATATTTATGTAATTGACATAATGTTTATGACACATGGGTATAGTTTTCTAGAGTTTTAGGATGTTGTTTTGACTATGGATTCCATTTTAAATTCTGGAAATAGGGGTTGATCGCAAAGACACATAGCCACGTGGCGGCCGTCCACTCCAGCAATGCCTAAGAGACATTTACACATCGAAAATTGGAACTACACTCAAAAGCAATAGGGTTTAATTGAATTAAAGATGTTTGTAATATTTTTGTCTGGTTATTCCCGTATTTTTGGCTCTGTCTGTCTCTGCCACCCACCCCTGATACCGCGATCAGTGATAAAGGTGGTTAGACCCGAATGTTCAAATAAAAAAAAACACGATGAACTTATCTTTCATTTCTTGAACTGTTCCAAACTGCATTAGTCATATTTTTTTAATAATGACTAACGACTAATGATTACGACTAATAATCGTATTCGTCTAGATTTCGATTACGACTAATTAACTTTAGTCGTTAATTCCAAAAAAATTTTTAAGTGTTAGTTTTTAATCGTTAATCAGATTTACTTTTTGCCAACACTGGACTGTACATTCTGCTTTCATATGGAAAAAGGACGTATCTACCTAAAACGTAATACGGAGAAAAAAATTGTTAAATGTTGATTTTATTAAAAAATTCGCCAAGCGAAAGCAAACTTAATTTATAATGATTTTTCAGTGCAAGATTGCGGGTTTTAGTTTCATCTATTGAATCACAGATTCAAATTTGTGTTTAATTAATATTTTATAATAAATAAATTATATTTTACTTTCCTTTGTCAAAAAATAAATACAAGTAAATACGTAATACTAAAATGAAAGAATTTTCTGGCTAGATACGTCCTTTCAATTTAGTAATTTATGATAAGTCTTTTTGTATGTATGTTTGTCCGCGATTTTCTAGCTTTTGGTTTATTAGATTTTGATGCGGTTTTCAGAAAAGTTTTTGTTACATTCTGAAAAAACTTTGAGTATGAATATCTTACTGCTGAGCTGATGATGGAGGCCACAGAATTCCTTAACGGTCAATAGATAATATTCGAGTTGTCGACAGAGCGCATTTCGTAGTATATTGGGAAGACGTGGCGCTTACGAGGTACCAGACTGTAATTTTATTAACTGAGGGCGTAAACCAGTATACCCAGAAACCCTACTTAGGTATGTTTTGGTTTAGAAAATATTATTTTTTGCTTTTTAGTTTACTTTTGAATTAGGTTCTTAGTTTTTTTTAAATTGTTTAAATTTTTTTTCTACCATCATCATCATTTCAGCCACAGTACGTCAACTGCTGAACACAAGCCTCCCCCAGTGACTTCCAGATCGGCTGGTTGATAGAGACCTGCATACAGAGTCTTTCTCTAACCTTTACCAGGTTGTTGTCCACCTTGTGTGTGCACGTCCTACGCTGCGCTTGCCGGTACGTGGCCTTCATCCCAGATTTTGATTTGATCTTGAAAAGACACAGCGAGTATAGCCTTTTTCATAGTGAGCTGTCCAATTTCGAGCTTCCTTATAAAGTCTATAGTAGCAGTCCACGTTTCTATTCCGTATGTCATCACTGGTAACACACACTGGTTGTACACTTTCGTGTTTAGGCATTGAGGTATTTTGGACGAGAAGATTTTGTGTAGTTTCCCGAACGCTGCCCAGCCTCCCAACTGATACTGGGCAGGGCGCAACATGGATATTCGCCATTACCCTTGTTCATCTGAAGACTTGTTGGAAAACTCTATTAAGCCATCCAGCATAGTGCCAAGATCCTCCAGCTATTTTGCATTGACCACAATATAGTTGGCAAACCGAAGGTGCGTAACGTATTCGCCATTAATATTTATACCGAATCCATCTCATTCTTGTAGTTTAAACTACAATCAAGTTTAAGCATCTCCCAATGAGGCGGTAAACGGTTTCAGAGAGATAACGTCTACCTACCTTAAGCCTCGCTGCAGAGAAATAGCTTTTGTTCTCTGCTCCTGTACTCGTACTGACACGGTGGCGTTTCTTTGTAACCACTTCAGCACATCTGTCAGGTAGTTTAATATTATTTATTATGTATTACCCGCATGTAAAATAATAAACGAGCAGTCATTGCTTAGTCGTCTGTTTTATTGAACGGCTTTACCAATACTTCACATGGCGCAGTCGGAAAATTGAAGGCAAAAAGTGGTAGATTTGAATATTTCATTATATTAAACATTAAATATCATGGAAACAGTGCTAACCCCTCCGTTGCCGTTTAAATACGACGAAAACTCCATAGATACTTCAGGAAGAAATGCGGATTGGATGAGATGGAAAAAAGGATTTGAAATATACTTCAAAGCGTGTCAACTGAAAGAAAAATCCCCGGAGATACAAATTAACATATTTTTACATATTATTGGTGAGCAGTGTCGCGAAGTCGTTGATCAAGTTAAAAAACCATTTACTACGCAACAGCAAGTCATCGACATATTGGACGAGTACTTCAAGGTCAAGAAAAATGTTACGGTAGAAAGACATAAGTTCTTCACAAGAGGGCAGTTCGAAAACGAATCGATAGGTCAATACATATATGAATTAAAAAAGCTGGCTCAGTCGTGTGAATTTAGTCATTTAATGGAAGATTTAGTAAAAGATAGATTGGTTTGCGGCGTGAATGACAATGGAATTAGGGAAAGGCTGTTACGCGAAGAAAAATTAACCCTAGAGAAGGCACAGGAGATTTGTAGAATAGCTATTGTGTCCAAAATGTACTCGGAGAATATTAAACAAGAATTTGTTAATGAAATAAAAAATAAATATAAAGATAACAACGGCAGGACAATGACCACACTAAAAGAACGCGAGTATCCTAACGAAATACAGGAGGTTGTTGGTGCGTTGGTCTCGCGACGCGGGAGCCGGGGCCGCGGCCGCCCGTACCAGCAAGCAGCGCGAGGGTTGGCCGGCCCGTCAGAAGCTCGCGGGCCCGCACAAGAGGCAAGGCGATATGAATCACGAGACAGAGTGAATTGCACGCGATGTGGAAGTGTACACGAACAGCGTAATTGTCCCGCGTTCGGTAAACAATGCTTACGGTGCCTGAAAATGAATCATTTCGCTCGTGCATGTGGCAAACGGTTATCTAGTGTATATTGCGTACAGGAGTCTGAGGAACAGGTAATTAATTTATTTAATAGTAGAAGTGTAGACTATTGGAATGTTAATTTAAAAATCAATAATCAAATACTAAGTTTTAAGTTGGACTCTGGAGCAGATGTAAATGTGTTGCCTTTAAAGTACTTATCTTAAATAGGAGTATTAAAAAGTCAATTAGTTGAGAGTAAGACAAGATTAAGTTCATACTCGGGCGAAACAATAAAAGTAATAGGTAAAATATATCTTAGAGTGTACTATAAACAAAATATGTATGTACTAGAGTTCAAAGTAGCTGACGTTGAGTCTTGCCCTATTTTAAGTAAACATAGTTGTCTCGAATTAAATTTGTTACGACGTGTCATGTCAATCAGTACACGGTCCGATTCGAGTAACTTGCCAGCATTTCTCAACCAATACGAAGATGTGTTTCAAGGAACAGGTTATTTATTTATTTTGGCCGGTATAAATTTCTAAGAATGCCTTACGGCATATGTTCAGCCTCAGAAGTGTTTTATAAAAAAAATTATGAAAATTTTGATGATCTAGAAGGTGTATGTATGTATGTTGATGATTTATTGATTTTTGGAAGTACAAGGTCTGAACATGATGAACGGCTAAAGAACGTTCTGGAAAGGTGCCGAAAAATTAACTTAAAATTAAACAAAGACAAATGTAAATTTGGCTTAGAAGAAATTAAATATTTAGGACATCGCATTTCTAAAAACGGCTTATATCCAGACGATTCGCATCTCACAGCAATTACAAACATGCCAAATCCCAAAAATAAAAAGGATGTAGAGAGATTTTTAGGGTTAGTGACTTATGTAGGTGCTTTTATACCTAACTTATCGGATAGAACCTTGCCATTGAGAGAACTACTAAAAAAAGAAACAGAATGGCATTGGAATGATAGACATAATAAATGTATAGACAGCTTAAAGGCATGCCTCATGACACGCCCTGTACTACAGTATTATTGCATGAAAAAGCCCATAGTGTTATCAGTGGACGCTAGTAAAACCGGATTGGGTGCATGCTTAATGCAAAGTAATCTACCAGTCTGTTACGCTTCAAAATCGTTAACTAAAACAGAACAAAGATATGCACAAATAGAAAAAGAGTTATACGCCTGCGTCTTTGCCTGCGAGCGTTTTCATGCTTACATATACGGTTGCGTAGATATAACCGTCGAAACAGATCATAAACCTTTAATAAGCATACTTAAGAAACCTATAGTAGACGCACCGCTTCGCGCGCTTACAAAGAATGTTATTGCGATTGCAACGGTACACGTTTAAGTTAATATATAAACCAGGTAGGCACCTATATATTGCCGATGCATTGTCCCGTGCTTACGAGCCGTGCGAATCGGTGACTCATCAATCAGCTGCGGATTCACACGACGACGAGCCGAGTAGGCGCGAACTCGATGAGATATGCGCTGTTAGTGCTGTAGTGCGCGAGGCGGCCCGCGCCGCGTCTCATCATATCTCAGACGTGCAGTTTATAAACATTCAAAAACATACGGCAATCGACGAAGAGTTAGTTCAATTAAAAAAGTATATATTGCAGGGGTGGCCTGCGGACAGGAACAAGGTGTTAGAAATTACCAGACCGTACTGGACATACAAAGAAAGCCTATCAGTAGCCTATGGATTAGTTTGGAACAATAATCGAGTTGTAATTCCTAGGTCATTACGAAAAGAAATGTTAAATAAAATACATATAGGACACATGGGATTAGAAAAATGCAAGCTAAGAGCTAGGGAAGCAGTATTTTGGCCCCTCATAAATAAAGATTTGCACAACCTCATATCAAACTGTGACGTATGTTTATTCCACAAAAAAATCAATCAAAAGGAGGAGTTACAGCCACATGAAATACCTGAAAGACCGTGGGCAAAGGTGGGTGTTGATCTATTTCAGTTAAAAGGACTAGATTACTTGTTATTGGTTGACTATTATAAAATTTTTCGAAATTGTCGATTTACAGTACACCACAACAGAACAGATCATAAAGTCCCTTAAACACATATTTAGTCGTCAGGGGATACCTAACTTAGTGATGTCTGATTGTGGTCCGCAATTTTCATCTACAAAGTTTAAAGAATTCGCTAAGAAATGGCAGTTTACTCATGTTACTTCTTCTCCGTATTATCCTCAGTCCAATGGACAAATCGAGCGAACAATTAGTACAGTAAAAAACATAATGATCAAGTCTAGTGAGGATGGCACAGATTATCAATTAGCATTACTGGAGTGCTTGAACACTCCACTCGATAGCGACTTAGCTTCCCCCGCGGAGTTACTACAAAGTAGGAAGTTGCGAGGTATCGTTCCTGTTAGTCATAAACTATTAAAACCAAAATTACAAAAAAATGTCAGAGATAACCTACTTAAGCGTTAAATTAATCAAAAAATGTATTATGATAAAAGTTTTAAGAACCTATCGAAGTTAAACGTTGGACAAAAAGTATTATTTTTAAACGTTATCAAAAAACAGTGGATTTCTGGAACAATATCGCGTATACTAAGTGATCGCTCATATGAAATAACACATTCAAATGGACGCGTTACAAAAAGAAATCGGAGACATATCAGAATAGACTCGCGGGATCGACATGACACGGCACAAAATAGTAAATATAGTTTTGATTATGATGATATATCTATAACCTGTTCCTCAGAGTCCCACTCAGATACAAACAATAGAAATGTACCTAACCATTATGTTACTCGTTTTGGCAGGACAGTGAGGCAACCGAATAGATGGGGTTTTACTACGTGAATACAACATTATCGGCATGTTTAAATTAGAATGTATTATTTATATCGCATTTATTAAAATAAATAAAGTTATGTTATTATTGTCAAATTCAATAGTATTTGAATTAAGATTGTTTTTACTTTACTTTTACTTTAGTGTAAAATAAGTAAACTAATTAAAATGTATACTCATCATCATATATGTATAATGTAATCAAAATTCATAATGATCTATTTAATGTACTTATTTGTAACACTTGTCTAATGTCAAAATTATATAAGTAATAAAGCTATTAACTTTTATATTTTAAAATTGTGAAAAATAAATACCTCCTACAAAACCTTTATAAAGCATACTTTGTAAATCTAATTAATTCAGTAACAAAAGTAAACATAAACATTGTACCTATCTTATTTCTTTGGAAGGATGATGTCAGGTAGTTTAATATTATTTATTATGTATTACCCGCATGTAAAATAATAAACGAGCAGTCATTGCCTAGTCGTCTGTTTTATTGAACGTCTTTACCAATACTTCACATGCACCGATAGTCAATATAGCACCACTGGAAAGACTGTAGCACTGTGTCCCGATTGAATAAAAGCCTTCTCATAGTCCACAAATGCCAAGGATAGTAGGAAGTTATTCCCTTCGGTCTTTTGTATAACTTGTTGCAGCGTATAGATGAGGTCTATGGTACAAAAGCCTTTTCGGAAACCTGCTTGTTCGGGGGGCTATTGAACCTATGCGCAAAACGATTCGTGATGACCCTCGAAAACAACTTGTCCTTGAGCCATGTCTAGGCTCAGATGCGATATGGGTCTATAATTCTTCAGCAAGCTGTTATTTTATTGAATAAGAGCACCACAACGCCTCTGTTCCATGCCTCCTGCGTTATTCCCTCGAGCAAGACGGTGTTAAAGAGTTTCTGAAGTATTTTCAGTATCGGAGTTCTATCCGCTAATCTCTGAGGTGATTCCGTAATTACCCTTGTTGTTCCTAAGCTGTTTGAGAGTCATTATAAACTCATATAGGCGCGTACGTAGCTGCCTGCCTGCCTGGGCGTAACTGACTGCACAGTCCCACCGTTAACCCCTCCTTCACCCCGCACTATAAAACTAACTAACTATAAATACTAAGTAGAAAAGAGGCTACTGCCACTTGCGTCTGGATATTTTTATAATACTAGATAAATATTAAGTATAGCACACCGCGAGTTACAAGTAAAACGGCAGACGGCTGTCAACGCACTAGCTTTATTTCGTGACTTGCAAAGCGCGGGCGCAGCCGCGCAACTAACCTACGTACATGCATACATATATAACATTTCCCCCCCAACAATTAAAACAACATTAAAAGAAAGGTTTATAGTCTACGACAGGGCGGGCGCGTTTTGACCTGTCTTCGATCCTGGGTACCTCGGCTTCCGCAACATCATAAAAATCGTCATCGTCTGATGATTCCGGTGGTCGTCGGACGCCTCTGGTCATGGTCACAAACGAGCCGTTCGGCTGATCTATGCCATCAGGCGGTGGCGGCAGGGATAACGACGCCGTCCCAATTTCATCACTTTCTTTTTCCCCTCCGTCGTAGGAAGTATGGTCATTGTGTGGAGAGGACGACTCAGGCTGTATCCGTTGTTCCTTCCGATAGCTTAGGTTAGGGTTGTTATTTGCGTGGCTAGTGAATTGAAACACAGACGTGATGATCCTTTAGCTTTAAAATATGGACTACTGACATTTTACGATTAAGTACGAGTTTTATACAGACGTTTTGAATCAACATACACCGCCCACCAAAAGGCCTATGCCTTTACACATATCACTTAAAAATTTGATTAACTTCACTATACAAAATGATATGCATGCACACATTAATGTTCAATGTTCACTAATCGTCTTTAGCACTTATTAACGGACACAATTTAGTTATGCACCTTTTAGTAACACTGTCACCACACTTCACACTGTACACACGCGTAGCTCCATCAGGCCCGGGGTGTTTGGCCACAATGCGGCCCATCAGCCATTTTCCAGGAGGCAGACCTTCGTGTTTGATCAGTACTATGTCATTTATATCAAATTCAGGTTGCTTTCTTAGCCATTTTGGACGTTGCTGCAGACGTGACAAATATTCCGCTTGCCAATTCTTCCAAAAAGTTTGTAACAATCTTTGTGTATATTGCCACCTTGCCAAATGGTTGATATTTAAATTGGATAGATCTGGAGTGGGTACTTCGACTGTAAATTCACCGATCAAAAAGTGTGCAGGTGTTAGTGGGCTCAAATTGTCTACATCTTTGTCGTCGATTGGTGTCAATGGCCTTGAGTTAAGAAGAGATTCAATTTGACACAGCAATGTGGTTATTTCCTCGAAAGTCATATTGGTGGTGAGAACCCTTTTCAGGTGGGACTTCACCAATTTCACGCCGGCCTCCCAAAGTCCGCCGAAGTTTGGGCTATATGGTGGAATAAAGTGCCACTGCGTACCATCTAGTGCCAATGTTTGAGCCACTTCATCTTTGAATTCAAGCTGTGTAGCCTTCCAAGCTTCTATTAACTCTCTATTTGCACCTACAAAGTTGCGACCTTGGTCACTATACATGTGCGCGCATCGTCCTCTTCGTGCGACAAACCGCCGAAATGCTGCTGCTGAAAGCTTCAGAGGTAAGATCTCCCACCAGTTCAAGATGTATGGCTTTAGTGCACATACATATAAATACAGAGATATAAGCCTTTCGTGTCTTTCCTCCACGGCCTTAGGACATGAGCACTTTGAATGGCCCAGCAAAATCGACGCCAGTGTATTCAAATGGACGTGAAATATTTACTCTCATATCAGGTAAGTCACCCATAACTTGGCTTCTTGACTTGGCATTTGCTTTGGCACGTATTATGCATCTATGTACATGTCTTTTTATTACATTTTTAGCCTTTATGATCCAGAACCGTGACCGAAGATGACACAACATCAGCTGAAGCCCGCCGTGCAGAGTCTTCTGGTGTGCGTCTGCGACTATTAGTAAGGTAAGTGCATTTTTATTACTCAGTATCATTGGATGTTTTGTATCTCTTTCTAGGTTCGCGTGTCGCAGTCTACCGCCCACCCTGAGGATCTGTTCTTCATCCAGGTAAGGATTTAATGATTTTAATTTACTATTTCTCTTAACTCTTTTGTATTTCTTTATTTCTTCTATCTCTTCTTCAAAATCGACAATCTGTGCCTGTTTAATGCATATTTTCAAAGCTTCATCTAATTCTTTTATACTTATAGCTTTACTTTCTTCATTTGATTTTAATCGTTTGTAATTTAGAAATCTTTTCATGTAAATTATAATCTTTAGAAGTTCTTCCAAATTGCTATAGTTTTCAAAATTTAAGATTGTGTTGTTGTTCGTTTTGTCTTCTATTATGTTCATATTTATCAATTTAGTTTTTCTTCTCTCAATGTCCGTTGTTAATATGTTTAGTCTAGAAAATGTAATTTGCTCTTCTAGCAGCCAGCTGGGTACGTGCCACCATTGTTTATTTTGTTTCAGATCAGTCAATTTAGCACCTCGTGACGCGACATCAGCTGAATTTTTATCTGTCTGAACATGATGCCACTGACTGTTAGGAATATTGTTTGCAATCTCAACCACGCGATTAGCGACGAATTGCTTCCAGCGGTTGGGCTCGCCAAACAGCCATGATAGTACTACTGACGAGTCCGTATAGGCAAATACTTTATCAGTTGTAATTCTCATTGCTTGGGCTGTGTGATGCAAGAGTTTGGACAAGAGCACAGCAGCGCATAGTTCTAGGCGCGGCATTGAAATCGTCTTTACAGGGGCTACCTTTGTTCGGGCAGCGACAATATTGACATCTATGGTTCCATCGGTTTGAATTACTCTGCAGTATACAACAGCAGCAATGGCGTGCATAGATGCATCGCTAAAACCATGAAGATAGATATTTTCCTTTGAAGCATTTTGGGTGTTCAGCCATCGTGTAATATTTATGTCATTTACATTTTTCAGATCATCTCGAATAGACCTCCACTCAGCTTGTAAGTCATCATCAATAACATCGTCCCATCCCAGTCCTTGTAACCATAATTTCTGTACAAATATCTTTGCTGAAATGATCGCTGGGGCAATCCAGCCTAGTGGGTCGAACAGTTTTTGTAAATCTGATAATACGTCTCGTTTTTTTATGTCAATTGATTGTGCAGGTAAGTTAAGATTGTATTAGAATTCATCATTTCCCAAATGCCATGATACTACTTTTACTATTCCATCTAATTTCATATCCATGTGCGCTTTGGCTGATCTTTCTTCTTTATCAAGAGATTTAAGAAATTCAGGACTGTTTGAACACCATTTTTGTAGTTTAAATTTTCCCTTGTTTAGTACAGTTTTCAGTTGCTTGCTTGCTTCTATGGCTTCTTCAACAGTGTCACACCCGGACATCACATCATCTACGTAGAAATCTTCGCGTATAATTCTCTTGGCAATAGGATAGTCTTCGCCCACATCTTCTGACAGCTGCATTAGTGTTTTTATAGCAAGAAAGGGTGCTGATGCTGTCCCAAATGTGACTGTACGATGTGCCAAAAAATAAGCAGTAAGTAGCCGGTAGTGTTTGACCTCATCAGATGTCGAAGTATTCTGTCTCCACAATACTCTCTGGAAGTCGGCGTCTTCTTTGTGAACGAGAATCATTCTGTACATCTTCTCTATATCGCTTACAAAACAGACATTGTGCATTCTCCATCTCATAATGATACTTCTAAAATCTTCTTGCAGGACAGGCCCATTCATCAGTTCATCATTCAGCGATATACTGTTCGTGCCCTTGCACGATGCATCAAAAACAACACGGGTTTTTGTCGTCTCCCTTTCAGTTCGCACGACTGCATGGTGTGGTAAGTAAACAGATTTATTATTTATTTCTTCTTGTGGTACTTCCTGCATGTGATTTAATTTAATGTATTCTTCCATGACTTCTTATAATTCTTCTCTAATTCTGGCTGTCTGTCTGTTACATATTGTCAATGTTTTAAAAAGTTAGTTTAGATCTATGGTCGTTGTCTGCGGTTATAAAAAAAAAGATAAGTGTCACTTCTTCTTTTTCCCTGCTTGATTCAATAAATATCAAAGTACATTAAATATTGTGTATTAATTAATTAGCACAAAATAATAGGAAAACCCCAAAATATAAAAGTGGCGACGAGGATTAAAATAATTAGTAGTACACTCAAATTAGTGCGTGCGTATCGAGCGTGTGCTGTGCCTGTGTTTGCAAAAAAGTCGATCCGCCATTTTAACCTGTGTGGTATACATTCGTCCGCATGTTATTGCAACGATTCCAAGAACAAATTGACCAACAGAAAACAAGTTGGATCCAAAATCTCAATAAACAAGAAATTATACAGATATTTATTGAGTTAAACCTACCGAGTGAAAACTTGAATCTAGAAACATTACGAAACATTCTACGAGATTGGGTTAAAAGTAGACACGTGCCGTCAACAACATTACCAACAACTTCCAAGCCCAAGATGAGTTCTAATTTAGGTTTTGGACATACCGAACCTTTCAATGGTAACGACTACGAGATTTTTCAACAACAGTTGGAATGCGTAATTACACTTTACGATGTGCCAAAAAATAAACAAACTCCATTTCTCATAACCAACATAACCCCAAAAGTGTTAGAAACTTTAAATCATCTGTGTTCACCAGACAAACCTATAAAAAAAGAGTTTGAGGATCTTTTACAAATTTTAGAAAACAAATACACTAAATCAACATCTTCAGTGTTAGACCGAGCGACTTTCAGATCCCGGAATCAAAAACATAACGAAAAGATCGAGGATTACATTATAGAATTAAAAAAATTGGCCAAACGATGTGACTTCAAAGACACAGATGACAAAATAAAGGAAAAGTTTATAGATGGTGTCTGCAAACCCCTGATAAAATTTGAATTACTGAAAAATGGTGATGTCTCCTTAGAGAAACTGATTATAATTGCTAGGAGCGTGGAAACTGCTATACAACAGTTACATTCAAATGAACAAGAGTCCATAGAATCAACCCAAATACCTACTGGTACAAAGGAAATGTTTCGTTTAAGAGGAGATACTTCGACATCACATTCAAAATACAGTAAGAGTACACAACAATTTACCCAACCCCGAAATTAACAAGCATCACCAAGTAAGAAAAGGGATATTGTATGCTTTGTGTGTGGAAAAAACAACCACATGAAGTCAGAATGTACATTGAGGAATAAGTACTGTTTGGAGTGTGATAAACAAGGTCATATATTTCGGGTGTGCCGTTCCAGACAGACAAAGAAATTAGATGTGGTTGAGGAAGATACACTAGAAGCTAAAAACTTTATTGAAATTTTGTTTGAGTGCGATGAAGATAGTGCAAATGTGTACAGCGTGTATTCGTGTAACTCAAGTATTAGTGAAAATAAGGTTCCACCCCAATTTATAAGTGTAACTGTGGAAGGTAAAGCTGTCAATTTTGAGTTAGATACCGGTTCTGAGGTTAGTACTTTAACTATAGAAGATCAGATGTATTTATTTCCTCACAAAAGGGTTGAAAAGTGCAATATTTCCTTTAAAAATTTTGATCAAACTGTTTCAAACCTATTGGAATTGTAAAGAATCTTACTGTTTCATGGAATGATTTAACTAAACAAGTAGATATTTATATTGTAAGTAATGATAAACCTAGAATATTAGGGAGAAATTTGCTGAATACCTTTCAACAGTGACCTTTGAAATTAAATAATTTTGAAATAAGTGATTTAAAAAAGACTAGTATTTGTGATCCAGTAGGTAACATAAAAAAAAAGTTTACAGAAGTATTCACTCCGGGTTGGGGTGACTTTAAGGGAGAAAACATAAAATTGAAATTAAAAAGTGATAGTAAGCCAAAGTTTTTGCCAGCAAGGCAAGTGCCATTTGCATTAAAAAATAAAGTAAAATGTGAAATTGAGAGATTGTTGCAAAATAAAAGAATTCAACCAGTTTAACAAAGTGAGTGGGAAGCTCCAGTGGTCCCCGTATTAAAGCCGGATGGTTCAGTAAGGCTGTGTGGTGATTACAAAGTCACTCTTAACCCACATCTTGAAAATGATCATTTCCCCCTTCCACATGTTGAAAGTATATTCCAAACTCTAAAAGGGGGTGAATACTACTGTGAACTAGACCTTAAAGAAGCATACTTGCAAGCACCATTGGACCCTGAATCCTAAATGCTAACTGTAATAAATACTGAGCTGGGTACTTTCAAATATCTTTATCTACCATATGGAGTTAGTACAGGACCAGATTCTTTTCAAAGACTGATGAGTAAAAAGTTAAACAACATATCAAATACTATTGTTTTCATAGACAATATATATATGCGTGGAAATGACCTAAATGATATGTGTAAAACCTTAGAAAAAGTTTTAACTGTTTTAAAAGAATCTGGTTTGAAACTCAAAGCTAGTAAATGCAAATTTTTTAAGAAAAATATAGAAGTATTTGGTTATAGTATAAATAAAGAAGGAATAAGTATAATTAAGGAAAATATTAGACCAATATTAGAGTTGACTCCACCTGAAAATATCACTATGCTGCGTTCATTTCTTGGAAAAATAAATTACTATTCAGGATTTTTAAAAAACATGGCCACTATAATGGCTCCGCTTTATGAGTTAACTAAAAGTAGTAAATTAAAATGGACTAAAGAATGTCAGAATGCTTTTAACTTAATTAAAACAAAATTAATATCAGCTCAGAGTTTAAAACACTATGAGCCATCTTTGCCAATGATTTTAACATGTGATGCATCTGCAATTGGCATCAGTGCAGTATTATCAAATCGAGTTCCAGATAATATAATTATGCCAATTGCTTTTGCAAGCAGAAAACTTAGTGACAGAGAAAAAAAGTACTCCGCTTTAGATAAAGAGGTAATGGCCATCATATTTGGAGTTACAAAATTTTATAATTATATATATGGCAGGGAGTTTGAATTAGAAACAGACAACGCAGCCTTAGTTCGAATTTTTGGCCCAAACAAAAGTATCCCAAAAATGGCTGCAAAGCGTATGCAACATTATGCCATATTTCTTTCTGCATTTTCATATAAAATTAAACACATACGTACAGACAAAAACCCAGCAGATTATCTGTCTAGGAGGCCATCTAAAGAAAATAGTGGTGAAATAAAAAATAGTTACAATTTTGAAATTTGTACAAACTACATAGAGGGTCTGGATACTGACTTAATAAACTGGGAAACCATACAAAAAGAAACTAATAAGGATTCCTTATTGTCAAAAATTAAACGTTTTAGCTATGATGGTTGGCCAGATATGAAATTGATAGATGATGATTTAAAGCCGTTTTACATTAAAAGAAATAAAATCAGCATTGATAGAAATTGCTTATTTTGGGGACATAGAATAATAGTACCAAAAACAGTTAGAAACAGGTGTTAAATGAACTTCATAAGAGCCATTTTGGTAGTACCAGGATGATTGATATAGCCAAATCTTATTTTTGGTGGCCAAAACTTAATGAAGATATCATAGATCTAACAAAGGAATGTGTTTATTGTTTATCATACAGAAACTCTCCAGCCAAAACAGCATTGAAACCATGGCCTGTACCTCCATCACCCTGGTATCGCATTCATGCTGACTACTTGGGACCATTGTTTGGTAAAATGTTTCTAGTTGTCATAGATAGTTTCAGCAAATGGCCGGAAGTATTTCAAATGGCTAATATTGGAAGTGGCCTCACTATTCAAAAATTTAAAGAATTATTTTTGCGATTTGGTTTTCCAATACACCTAGTAACTGACAATGGGACTTCGTTCACAAGCCAAGATTTTCAAAATTTTTGTAAAATTGCCAACATTAAACATTCTTTTACACCTCCCTACCATCCGGCTACGAATGGTGCGGCTGAGAGATTTGTAGAAACATTTAAATCCAACATCACAAAAATCGTTGATAGTGGTAAATCTCTTAATTATGCTACAGGCATATTTTTGGCAGATTATAAAACCACCCCTCATAAAGCTACTGGGATTTCACCAGCACGTCTTATGCTTGGTAGAGAAATAAAGAATAGATTTTCTTTATTGAGGCCAACTCCAATTTACCATGATTTATTAACAAAACAAAATGAAGTTTGTAAGTTTTATACAGGCCAGAGGATGGAACTTTTTAGGGTAGGCCAAAGAGTAATGGCTCGTGACTATAGGAAAGGTAAAAAACCTTGGGCAGTAGGTACAATAATTGAAGAGTCCATTCCAGGAAATACTTTTGTAATTGAGGTAAATGGACTGAAATGGAAAAGACATATTGACCAAATTATTGCATGTAAGTTAGATGTAAGTTCTAGTGATGTTTAAACTATAGAAATTACTTATAATTTGTTAGTTAAGAATTTATATAAGTTTACAAGTCTGTTTTGGTTTTGCTTTTCAAATGTAAGCCGGGAAGAGTGTTACATATTGTCAATGTTTTAAAAAGTTAGTTTAGATCTATGGTTGTTGTCTGCGGTTATAAAAAAAAAAAGATAAGTGTCACTTCTTTTTCCTTGCTTGATTTAATAAATATCAAAGTACATTAAATATTGTGTATTAATTAATTAGCACAAAATAATAGGAAAACCCCAAAATATAAAATGTCGAATCTTCTTTCAAGCATTTGTAACCTTTTCATGGCTATGTTGTATGTGTTTCCTTCTACTGATTGTGGTGTTTCTGTTTTAAAAGGTAGTTTGACTATGTATCTTCCTTCTTCTGTTCTAGTATAATTTTCCTTGTAGATTCTCTCACAATTCTGTTCTTCTTTTGTTAGTTTTCGAATCATGTCTGTATCAACTTCCCACAATGTTTTCAACATATCATCTACTTCTATTTGCTGATGCATGACTATAATAGATTATTCCTTTACATCTTCACAATCATTTACTTTTGCAAATAAGATCCAGCCCGAAGTTGTTTTTTGTGCAATTGGAGACCCAGGTGGACCCTTTATAACTTCACTTTGTATGATTTGTGCGTACTCATTTACACCAAGAAGTAAGTCGATGTTGGCTGGTTGATTAAACTTAGGGTCAGCCAGTGTTAACCCATCTAAATGATTCCAATCGTTTGTTTGTATTTTTTGAGTCGGTATCTGAGTCGTCAGTTGTTTTGCTATCACATATGCTTTCACTCTGAGGCTGAATTTTTCACTTCTCGATGCGACCTCTATCTGAACTACTTGATTTAATCTTGATTTTACTTCACCTACTCCGACAATGCTTCCTTTCACAGGATACCGTCTCGCTCTGATTGTTTGTGCTGCTCGTTCACTTATAAAACATCCTTGTGATCCAGGATCAATTAAAGCTCGCAGAACTATGGTGTGGCCATCTTCACTCTTGCATTCCACCAAGGCCGTCGCTAGTAACGCAACAGCTGTACTGTGAGTTGTGTTTGTTTGTGACGTCATCACTGCTAAGTTTATTTCTTCTCCTGATTCCGACTCTTCATCAACATTTGCATGTAAAACCTTTGGCTGTTTATCATCATTCCTTTCAGTGGGGCCAGAGGCATCGTTTGACCTTTTCGAATGTAGAAGAGTGTGGTGACGTCGCTGACATAATCTGCACTTGATGAGTCGACATGCCATAACTCTGTGGCCAGGAACCAAACAGTTGTAACAAATGTACCTTGATTTCACAAACTCGCTTCGTTGTTCTGGTTCCATTTTTCCAAAGTCTTTACAGTGACTAAGTGTTTGATTTTCTTCGCATAAAGGACATGTCTTCTCGGTAGCAGCGTCAGATGTGTGGTAAGATCTCACTATTCTTTCTTTGGACGAAGTCGGTTGTTGCACAAGCTCGAGTGTTCTAAACTTTGACTCTAAAAACATCTTTAATGTCTCAAATGTAGGTAATTCTTTACTTCCCTGGTTGCTAATATGTTCTTCCCATTCCTTGTGTGTGTCCGTATCTAATTTTTGCACCACCAAATAATTGATAAGTGGGTCCCAATCATCGGTTTTAATACTCATATTTTTTAGACTATTTAGACACTCAGATGTGGTATCAACAAGTGACTTTATGAGGTTAGGATTCTGGCTATTAAGTTTTCTTTGAGTGAACATGCGTTTTAATAAAGATGTTACAATAAGTCGCTTATTACTATATCGCCTTTTCAATGTTTCCCAAGCTTGCGTGTAATTTGCTTCATTTATTTGAATATGTCTCAATAATAATTCAGCTTCGCCAGTAACGCTCGTTTTTAAACAGTGTAATTTCTGCACGCCGCTAATTGTGTTATTTCGATCTACTAGTGAAATAAATAAATCTTGAAACGTAGGCCACGCTTCGTAATTACCACTAAATTTCGGTATTTCTATACGCGGTAATTTCACTTCTGGGGACTGTGTATCATTGACTTGTCTCGTTGATTTTTGCTGCGATTCAATTGTAAACAACAGATCTTTCATATCAGTTTTCGCCTGCATAGCTTGTTCACAAATATAATAATGGTTTTGTTCAAAATAAGGCAATAATTTCCGTTGATCTTTTTTCACACTTTTCATTAATGTAGTATGTGCGAGACGAAACTGATTCCAATATTCTTCAATGGATTGTAATTTTACTGACACATAACCACGTGTAAGCCGCACCTTAGGGCATTTCTTAAAGTTGTCGTACATTTTTGCAATAAGATGATATAAATCTTCTAATTCACTTAAAGTTTGTTCGACGATTTCCATAGTTAAAATAATCCTTACGCGTAAAAATACATTCACTGTGTAGCTTAAATGTCCAGCAACAAAATTCAAATAGCCTTGAAGTGAAATTCCGATGTTAAAATGTCAAAATACCGCAAAATAACAACAAATCCAAAGTTATGAAATAATATTATTCACTCGTAGTAAACAACTTAGAATCTTCAATGCAAAAAAGGGTCGCCTATTGTTCTCTTATCGCTCGGGTCCGGTCGCTTGCAATCCGGCTCGCTAGGCCCACTATGTTCCTTCCGATAGCTTAGTTTAGGGTTGTTATTTGCGTGGCTAGTGAATTGAAACACAGACGTGACAATCCTTTAACTTTATAATATGGACTACTGACATTTTACGATTGAGTACGAGTTTTATACAGACGTTTTGAATCAACATCCGTGATGTTGCACTATTTTCGGCAGACCCATTATTGTCATAGGTATAAACGACGCTGTCAGTTAGTATATCGTCGTTCATATTAAGGTGCGGCCCTTTACAATGTAACAATTGATTTGTATGTTTTTTCAATAAATTTGAAGTTGAACAGTCTTAAATCAAAAATAATGTTTTTCCTAAAGTTTTTACAATTAATCCCTTCGACTACGACCTCCGTAGCCGAGAGGCGAGCACGCCGGTCTCATCTCTGAGGCTCCTGGTTTGATTCCCGGTCGGGTAAATGTAGAAAACGAACTTTTCTATATTGG
Source organism: Anania fuscalis (assembly GCA_950371115.1). Classification (NCBI taxonomy): domain Eukaryota; kingdom Metazoa; phylum Arthropoda; class Insecta; order Lepidoptera; family Crambidae; genus Anania; species Anania fuscalis. The sequence goes on along the minus strand of OX493326.1, from coordinate 21,032,241 downwards.
CTCGGGTCTGGGTGTTGTGGTACCGTCATTGTTTCTGATTTCTTAGCTACTTACCTTAGGATCAGAGCAATGTATGTGATGTTGTCCAATATTTATTTATTTATTTATTATTATTCACTCCATAGGCCGAAAACCTCTCGCCTCTTGGGCGGTTATGACCGGCAGATGCACATTTGGCCGGGTTCAGGGCAAAAGAGAGAGAAATCGGCGGACGATGCGTGCGGTATCAAGCACCACCGCTTTCTGCATCTTTGCTGGAAGCAAGCCGCCGATGAATCCCAGCCTTTTTAGGTGTAAACCTAATGTGGCTGGGATTAACCCGTTTGCCGATATAACAATTGGTATGATTTCAGTAGACGCCACTTCCCACATTTCGGTAACCTCGTGTACTAGGTCCAAGTACTTGCGTTGCTTTTCGGTCTCGGCCTTCACAAGGTTCTCGTCATGAGGGATAGTGACGTCCACTAAAAACACCTTCGATTGCGCCTGGTCCATCAGCACTATATCAGGCTTATTCGCAAGAATAGTCCTGTCAGTGATGATGGGCCGGTCCCAGTAGAGCCGGATACTGTCACTTTCGAGTACTGGCTCCGGCGAGTACTTATAATAGGGTAGTCTCTGACTCATGAGACCGTACTTCAGGGCGAGCTCTTGGTGGAGAATTTTGGCTGCTTGGTTATGCCTGTGCAGATACTGAGTGTTAGCTGCTAAATGAAACACGTCTGATGCGGCTAGTAGTTTATTACAACTGGCTTGCTGACAATCAATGCTACCCTCTTATACATTAATAAACATAACACCTCCACCCTTATTAACAAGTTATACCTTAAATGTAGTAATGGGAAATTGTTTTAACTTAAACTACAATTACTTCAGTCACAGTCTGAATTTAACTTACGGAGTAGGTACATAGTAATATGCTCTATTCTATGCTAATGCTTAAATATTGAAGGTAAGTAAACAATTACAGCAATATTGTATTGAAACGATATATTACTTAATAATAATGAATTACAATTTAATCAATTTCGTCAAACCCATATCGAACTGGCGGTTTACGAATTCTCACCGGACGGCCATAGGCTGTCTCACTACTTCTATCCCTTTCCTCCGGCACATTTGACTCGCACACCGAGGCTGGGGAGCTAGTACCTGTCGCAGCGTTCTCTGTAAGAATCAGAGACGAACGATGTCTATCGTTAGGCGACTGACAGGCCTCTGACTCACTCACATTTCTATCTGATCCCTCACCGCTGGCCATAGGTACTGCTAGAGACTTGCGAGATTTTGTATTTAATTCTAATTTTTGTTTAATTACATCTAGACTTTGACGATTAAATAAATTCTCCTTAAGCTGATTTTTAGCAACTCTTAATTTCAGTTGATCTACATGTCTATGGATTTCGGTTCCAGAATCTGTTCTTATGTAGTAATCACTATTCCCTAAACTTTTGAGTATCGTACCGGCTACCCATTTGTCTGAGCCCCTGTACTCGCGGTACCACACGGCCGCGCCGGACTCGAACCGACGTTGCGCGCCGCCCGCGGCTCGCTCGCTGCGCGCCTGCTGCGCCGCCACTCGTGATGCTCGCTCAGGTTTTAGATTATCTAGTCTCATACGTAATTTACGACCTTGTAATATTTTTGCCGGGCTGTCCCCCGTCGTGCAATGTTCCGTATTTCTATAAGCCAGCAGAAATCTATTCAATGCCGTTTGTACGTGTAAGTTCTGTTTATGAGCCTTTTTGATGACCCTTTTGCAGATTTTAACCGCATTTTCAGCAGCGCCGTTAGAGGCGGGATGGTAAGGAGCTGAGAAAATGTGTTCAATAGCATTATGTTTTAGGAATTCCTGAAATTGGAAACTCGTAAATGGTGGTCCGTTGTCGCTAACTGTTTGCCTAGGAAGACCAAACTTCGCCCAAAGATCCCTGAGTACGGATATAACTTCACTTGCCGTTGTTTTTTTCATGGTTATCGCCTCTATCCATTTGGAACACGAATCTACCACCACTAAATAAGTTACCCCACCTATAGGCCCTAAAAAATCCAAATGGAGTCTCGACCAAGGGCGCGAAGGCCAGGGCCATGAGCGCGGCGCCTGCGAGGGTGGCGCTCGGCCGCCGCCGCACACACTGCGCACGCGCGGCATTCCGCCTCCACGGCCTCGTCGACTCCCGGCCACCAAACATAGCTTCGGGCTAATGATTTAGTTTTGACAATACCCATGTGCGGGTCATGAAGCTCTGCGATAACTTTACCTCTATAAACAGACGGTATGACTACACGATGACCCCACATAATGCAGCCTAATTCTGAATACAGTTCATTTCTCCTATTAAAATAGGGTTTCATTTCTTTTATTTCGACTTCCGCGGGCCAACCGTCTAATATGAAACTCAAAACGCGGGATAAAATTGGATCACGGCTGGTCTCTTTTTTAATAGGCTGTAGTCTAGTAGTAGGGCTTCTGAAGCAAAATGCAAATATGTCTGTTCCGGCAGGTCTACTTCTAAAGATGTTACATCATTTTTCTGCGATTGAATTAAGCGTGATAGTACATCCGCGGTATTTTTATCGGTTCTGATATACTCGATTGTAAAATCGTAAGCAGACAATTTTATTGCCCAGCGTTGTAGTCTGCTAGCTGCCGCGTTTGGAATTCCTATATTCGGGCCGAAAATACTGACAAGAGGCTTATGATCAGTCCGGAGTACGAACTTCCTGCCGTACAGATAATTATGAAATTTCTCAACCGCAAATACTATTGCTAATGCCTCTTTATGTATTTGACTGTAATTTAGCTCGTGAGGGGTGAGAGCGCGAGACGCGTAAGCCACGACCCGCTCCTCCGGCGCGCCGGCGCCGCCGGCTGCGCGCTGCGCCAGCACGGCGCCGAGACCACGAGCCGAAGCGTCCACCGTCAACACAGACTCGCATTTCATGTCAAAATGAACTAATCCCCCTGTACTACACAAAAAATTCTTTACTTTGATAAAAGCTGAGTTCTGCTCTGGTCCCCATTGCCAATGTTTACCTTTTTTAAAAGGTTATATAATGGTGATAAATGTAAACTTAAATTTTTTATAAATTTCCCGTAGAAGTTTACCATTCCGATAAATGATTTCAATTCACTGATGTTATTAGGATGAGGCATAGACGTGATTGCTTTCACTTTATCCGGATCCACTCGGACCCCGTTCCTTTCAATAATAAATCCTAAATATTTAACTTCTTTTACGAGAAAACTACATTTATTTTTTTTTATTTTTAAACCGTTTTATTTTATTATTTCGAGTACTTGTTGTATTGTTTTTACATGGCTGTCAAAATCTGTATTTTTAATTAAAATATCATCGTAAAAAACAACAACATTTTTGACATTTTTAAACATATCTACCATAATTTTCTGAAAAATACCCGGGCTAGAAGACAAACCGTAAACTAAACGATTATATTTATACAGCCCTCTGTGTGTATTAATTACAGTGTATTTTCTCGAGCTTTCAGATAACAAGACTTGATTATAAGCTTGTGAAAGGTCTAGCTTTGTAAAAAAAATGTTCCCGCTGAGATTACTGAATAAATCCTCCATTTTTGGAACCGGAAATCGATCAACCTCTAAAACTTTATTAAGAGTTACCTTAAAATCAGCGCAAAGTCTCAAACTCCCGTCCGGCTTACGTACTACGACCAGCGGCGTGGCCCAGTCCGAATGCTCAACCGGCTCGATGACCCCGGCGCTCAGCATCGAGTCGAGCTCGACGTCGACGCGCTCGCGCAGCGCGTACGGCAGGGGCCGAGCGCGACAAAAGATGGGCACCGCGCCTTCGCGTACACGCAGCTCGGCCGAGCCCCCAGTGTATTTGCCCAATGTGCCGTCGAACAGGGTTTTATACCTACAAATTAATTCATCTATTATTTTACGGTTTTCTGGTTTGCTCTCCGCCATATAATTATTCTGGAATGAGTTTTTACATACAATAGGTATTTTTAATTCGGCTAGCCACTGCCGGCCTAACAAATTCGTTGTTCCTTTGTTTATAACATATAGATCTAATTTCTTTGTAACACCCTTATACTTCACAATAGTTTCTATAAACCCTAATGGTTGAATAGTGGTCCCATCATAAAATTTTATATTTAACGAACAAGGAATTAACTGTAAGTTACTAAACATTTCATTATATATTTGTTTGCTTATGCAAGATAAAGCGGAACCAGTATCAACTTCCATCTTAATTAAACGATTTTGAACTTTAATCGTAATACGCACCGGTTGATAGTTACTTAGTGACATCTGATACATATTATGTTCCGTCGGGTCCTCTTCGTCGTGAAGTTCGCTATCGTAGACTATAGTACTGTCGTGTTGTTGCTCATTCAAGCGGTATACAGGAGTCCGCTGCTGAGCCCCGCCCCGGGCCGCACCGGCCGGAGCGGCCGCGGCCTGCGCGTGCGTCGCTCGCCGTCCCCGTCCTCGGGACCGCCCGCCCCCGCGCCCTGCACCGATCACTCGCCCGCCGCGTGATCTTGAATTGTAATAACTACCGCCTAATTCTGCTATGTCCGACTTCCACGCTCGATTGGATGCTTGAAGTTGGGATTGTTTTTTTGGGCAAATCCTTCTTAGGTGACCGATATCATGACACCAGCTGCACACGTAATCCTTATATATGCAATCCATAGCCTTATGTCTTTTGTCTCCGCATTTAGGACATTCATTAACAGCCAATTTATGTACGCCCTCCGTCAGTTCTGTACGTTCTACAGCATTCGAATCGCGCTCGGCAGCTTCTAACGACAATGCCAAAGCTATCGCTCGATTATATGATATACTTTCTTCGGAGAATAATCGCTGTCTAATTCATTCGCTTTTAAGACCACATACGAATTGATCACGGAGATTTTCGTCCAAAGTAGTGTTAAATTCGCAATATTTTGCTAATTTCTTTAACTCGGTGACGTAATCAGCTATAGATTCCGCTGTAAGTTGTCGCCGTTGCCGAAACTTATACCTTTCAGCCAGAACTGACGGCTTTGGTTGCAGATGAGCTGATAATAATTCCACTGCTCGGTTAAAAGATAATTCCGATGGTTTCTGGGGACTGGCCAATGTAGGCAACAAGTCGTAGGCTTCTTCGCCCATAACCGAAATTAACGTCGGTAATTTGAATTCCACTGCTACCTTGTTAACAATAAAATACATTTCAATTCTCTCCACATAACTAGTCCAATTTCCTGATCTCACATCAAACTCGCGCATTTGCCCGACCGACATATTTTATACAACACTGCTATTTTTCCAAAAACGAGATTTTTAAAGATAACGTATTTTTTTTTTCCGCGTTCGCCACTGCTAAATGAAACACGTCTGATGCGGCGTTTATTACAACTGGCTTGCTGACAATCAATGCTACCCTCTTATACATTAATAAACATAACATTAGCAAGAGCCGAACAACCCGAAACCACATGACGGAGTGATTCTCCAGGATGGCGACAGGCCCGACAAATGTCCACTGTGCCATCATTTATGATGTACTTTCGGTAATTGTTCGTCTTGATAACCTGGTCTTGTATCGCACAAGCAAACCTCTTGGTTTCACCAAAGAGGTCTCCAAAGCGCAGCCAATGCACGGAAGCTTTTCAGTCCACGTGGGGCTCGTGTTAAGCCTTGAAAAACCGTCCGTGCAGCTCTTTCCCTTTCCATACGGTCTCGCGATTAGAGACACTTAGTATCGCCGGCGACTGCCATGACTCGTTGGCCAGATCAAGAGGGGTGAGTCCTTTGTCACATTCTATGACATCACAATGCATCGTTGTGTCGGTCTTTGCCAGGAAATACGCTCTGAGGCTAGATACCTCGCGGTCGTGCATGGTTTTAGCACTTAACAGGCCTCGACCACCACATTTTCTCGGGATATACAGCCTCATGACCGACGACCTGGGGTGATGCATTCTATGTAGTGTCATAGTTGTGCGGACTTTCCGATCCAGAGCGTTTAGTTTGGTCTGAGACCATCTGAGAATGCCAAAGGTGTATAAGAGAATAGGCATAACCCATCCGTTATAGGCTTTGACCTTGTTGACCCCCGACAAAGAACTATTAAGCACCTTTGTAAGGTGGTCGAAGAAGGCTTCACCAACAAACTGTTTTACGTCCGATTTCCTCAAACCTATACTCTGCGACATACCCAGATACCGGTACGTATCAGTTTCGGAAAGTGTTTGCAGTTGGACGACACCAAGGTTAACCTCCTGCGACCGAGTAATCTTTCCCCTCGTCACATAGATAACCGCACACTTATCAACCCCGAACTTCATTCTGATGGAGCCACTAAAATCAACAACCATGTTTAGTAACTCCCTCAGATTCGGAGCTGTTGGGGCTAACAGCTTCAGGTCATCCATGTAAAAAAGCGACACCCGATCTCTCCCTCTCCGAAACTGAAATCCCGTCCCCGAATTCTCCAGCAATCTGCTTAGAGGGTTCAGGGCAAGGCAGAACCAAAGTGGACTCAGACAATCGCCCTGGTATATACCCCTCCTGATGCTTATTCGGTTTTCAGCATCCGCCATTCTCTCGCCCTTGAGACTAAGCATTGTACTCCATTGCTCCATACATTTCCTGAGGAAGTGTCGAACCGTATAATCAATTTTATACAGTTCAAGAACCCTCTTTAGCCATGTATGGGGAACTGAGTCAAATGCTTTTTTGTAGTCAATCCAGGCAGCAGAGAAGTTCCGGCGATTGCGTTTGACCAGTTGGCCAGCGACAGCATCTATGAGGAAAAGCTCCTTTAAACCGCGACTACCAGCCCGACATCCGTTCTGAGCGTCAGACATAAGACGATTCGCGTCTATATGATCACGAATTTTGGCGCTCAGAACGGATGTTAGTGTCTTATAGATGGTAGGCAGACACGTTATCGGGCGGTATTTACGCGTTTTGTGTTTTAGGAGCTAGGTGAGTGACCCCAGTAGTGAGAAAGTTCGAGAGAGCTCCTATCTCTAGCGCCTCCTGAAATTGGCGGGACAAGGTAGCATGGCATACCGAGAATCCTTTTAGCCAGTAACTCTGCAGGCCATCCAGTCCCAGACTTTTCCAGTTCGGGGCTCGACGTACTGCAGTGGCTACGTCCTCATCAGTGATGAAGACAGGGTTCATCGGAGGAACTGATGCACACGCCTCCTCTATCGCGCCAATCCAGGGTCCTTCGCTGTGCTCCACTGGTGTTGACCAAAGACCACGCCAAAAGCTTACAACTTCGGCCTTGTTCGGTCTTGCACCAGTGTTGCGAGGTTCAGAGCTCTCCAAGCGTTTGTAGAACGTTCTCTGGTCAATCCCGAAAAGGCGATTCTGCTCGTATCTCTCAACCCTTTCCGAGTACCTTCTGATACGCTTCGCCCACGCAGCGATCTTTTGCTTCAGCTCATCGATGCGCTCCGTCAGTTTTCGAGCAAACTCTGGGTTAGCCAAATTGATTGTTATCCCAGAAAACTCCCTCCTGACAAAGCGCATAATCCTTGGCTTGGTATTGCCCGAGCGGAAGCACGTCAGTTTGCCGATGAGGACTCAGGCTTGCTCGATACGTTGTTCGATTCTCCTCTTCCAGGCTGGCACAGTATTACTCCTGCGAGTAGTACGTGCAGCACTTGGACTTGGTGCAACTCGGATGCCTGTGAATCGGCACACCGTCATTGCTGCACTGAAGAGAATCGTACTGGTATCAGCCAGGCCAGAGCTGCTCTCCAAATGCTGGGGCATCATCTGGTTTACGGCCTCAACGACATCCCGGATCCGAACACTGAGTGGTAGTCTCGGAAGCCTTGGTCTCTCTTCCAGGTTTCAATACCAGGGGAGTATTACTGTACTCCAAAATCGCCTCCTCTAACATCCCCCTCATTTGCTCTAAATCCTGGGCGACTATATCCGACGCGCCACCAGCTACCACCGGCTCGTCTTCGACTACCATATTCTCGCCGCCAGAAGGCTCTGGAGTGCCAGTCCGCTCAGTGGGTGCGGGTGGCGCGCAGGAAACAGCCTCGCTTCGCAATTGTTCGAGCTCAGTGGTGCTAAAGATGTTAGACCGCAATATCCACCGAGCTTTATCCGACAGGTTTTGTTCGGCGACTGACAAATTTGGCTCCAGCTGCAGAAAAGTGCGATGCGTCCGTGCTCGATAACCTGTCCGGCCGGTTTCTCCCTCTGTCGCTCCGTAGTAAGCGCGCATGAGGTTCGCATTCATTGTTGTATTCCACCTCATGCGCCTTGTACCTCCAGTGGCGGGCACCAATTGCTGGGGATGGATAGCCCCTGCTGGTGCCAAGCGCACTGAAGGCGATGATGGTGGTGACTCGGCAGGTGGTCGGCCCAGTCGGGTAGTGCTGGCGGCCCGCATGCTGCCATGTCCAGCGCCAGCTCCAGACGCGCCCCGGCGATCACCCCGAGGCAGCGGCTTTATGCGCTCTCTATTTTCCGCCATCATCATGTAGTGAGCGAGATGCCATCGGAGTCTGGCTCTTTCCCTCCGAGGGAGCCGTCTTGTTGACCCATTTCCCTGGGTTATGCGACTGGCACCGGCTCTAGCACCAGCCGCTAGGGTACAGACTGACTGCGCTGGTTAATCAACTATCTGTCACTTAGTTGCTTAACCAGTGGGCGATGGGGTCGTCACTTCCCGACGCCTTATTATTATTATTATCTCCATAGGCCGAAAACCTCTCGCCTCTTGGGCGGTAATGACCGGCAGATGCACATTTGGCCGGGTTCGGGGCAAAAGAGAGAGAAATCGGCGGACGATGCGTGCGGTATGAAGCACCACCGCTTTCTGCATCTTTGCTGGAAGCGAGCCGCCGATGAATCCCAGCCTTTTCAGGTATGAACCTAATGTGGCTGGGATTAACCCGTTTGCCGATATAACAATTGGTATGATTTCAGTGGACGCCACTTCCCACATTTCGGTAACCTCGTGTACTAGGTCCAAGTACTTGCGTTGCTTTTCGGTCTCGGCCTTCACAAGGTTCTCGTCATGAGGGATAGTGACGTCCACTAAAAACACCTTGGATTGCGCCCGGTCCATCAGCACTATATCAGGCTTTTTCGCAAGAATAGTCCTGTCAGTGATGATGTGCCGGTCCCAGTAGAGCCGGATACTGTCACTTTCGAGTACTGGCTCCGGCGAGTACTTATAATAGGGTAGTCTCTGGCTCACGAGACCGTACTTCAGGGCGAGCTCTTGGTGGAGAATTTTGGCTGCTTGGTTATGCCTGTGCAGATACTCAGTGTTAGCAAGAGCCGAACAACCCGAAACCACATGACGGAGTGATTCTCCAGGATGGCGACAGGCCCGACAAATGTCCACTGTGCCATCCTTTATGATGTACTTTCGGTAATTGTTCGTCCTGATAACCTGGTCTTGTATCGCACAAGCAAACCCCTCGGTTTCCCCAAAGAGGTCTCCAAAGCGCAGCCAATGCACGGAAGCTTTTCGGTCCACGTGGGGCTCGTGTAAAGCCTTGAAAAACCGTCCGTGCAGCTCTTTCCCTTTCCATACGGTCTCGCGATCAGAGACACTTAGTATCGCCGGCGACTGCCATGACTCGTTGGCCAGATCAAGAGGGGTGAGTCCTTTATCACATTCTATGACATTATTATGCATCGTTGTGTCGGTCTTTGCTAGGAAATACGCTCTGAGGCTAGATACCCTACGGTCGTGCATGGTTTTAGCACTTAACAGGCCTCGACCACCACATTTTCTCAGGATATACAGCCTCATGACCGACGACCTGGGGTGATGTATTCTATGTAGTGTCATAGTTTTGCGGACCAGAGCGTTTAGTTCGGTCCATGGTCTGAGTCCATCTGAGAATGCCAAAGGTGTATAAGAGAATAGGCATAACCCATCCGTTATAGGCTTTGACCTTGTTGACCCCCGACAAAGAACTATTAAGCACCTTTGTAAGGCGGTCGAAGAAGGCTTCACCAACAGACTGTTTTACGTCCGATTCCCTCAAACCTATACTCTGTGACATACCCAGATACCGGTATGTATCAGTTTCGAAAAGTGTTTGCAGTTGGACGACACCAAGGTTAACCTCCTGCGACCGAGTAATCTTTCCCCTCGTCACATGGATAACCGCACACTTATCAACCCCGAACTCCATTCTGATGGAGCCACTAAAATTAACAACGATGCTAGTAGTTAATAATTGGGGCACCTGGATCACTCCGCGATCCAGGTGCCCCGATTCGAAAAGTTTTATACTAGGTATTCATGCAAAAAAAAGATTAGGTACTATTCAATTCCAAATGCTAAAACTCTGTTAAAATAATTTATAAGTATGTATTTAAGTACTTGAATGATTTTAGTAGAAGGTTTCTTCACATTGAATATATCCCTACTTATTATGTACAATGAGTATTAAAACATTTTGTTGTTTTGATGTCGGTTAATCAGGTACTCGTACCATTTATGAATATAAGGTCGGATCGGAAATAAAACTCGTTACTGTAACGAAACGCAGCAGCCAATCGCAGCTAGCCTAGCCATGCCAGCCAATCAGGAGCGTTCCCGCCGAAGTCAAGCCTGTAAAGCTTGCCATGCCGCCAGCCAATCAGGAACGTTCCCGCCGAGCCGTCCCCACCGAGTCAGCTGGGCAGCGGACGACGGTGGGGGCAAGCCTTTATAACGCCATGCAAGCTCATTTTAGTCAATCATTTTGTACCGATCACTTGTCAAGCTAAAACTCTGTTAGTTTGCAAATAAAATCCAATTATTTAGTAAAAGGTAAAGTTTTTTTTATTTGTTTTTCTTTACAAATCAGAAGTTGGATTACTTTCACTCCCACTGTTTACAATTGTTTAGTTTAAACTTTACGTGTAAAGTACGGGTAGTAGTGTAAGTTTTCCGCGACTCCTAGTAGTAAACGGTCAAATGCCGTAAGAAACGCAATCTGTCCTGAGAGCGGCGTCAATGCCGCATTGTAAGCAGAAGCACTCGCCGCAGTCGCGTGCGCCGCGGCGCACCGCGGACATTCGCGCTCGGGACGGAGCTGCGGAGGCGTCCTAAACTGCTCGAGGGACAATCGTCGGCAATGAGGTATTTGCAAGAACAGAGGTATCGTCAAAGCCGGAGTTATTTTATTGCTAAAATCAGTAAGTAATACTAATTTTGATTTATTTACTACTTATGATACTACTTTTGATACAATTAGACGACCGTCTGGTGTAGTGGTTTGCGCTCCGGACTACAAAGCTTGGAGGTTACGGGTTCGAATCCCGCAAATAATAGTGTGATGACCCCGATCGTTTGTGCCTAGGTCCTGAATGTTTATAAACGTATTTAAGTATGTTTATTCGTTATCTGGTTGTCATGGTACAGGCTATGTTTAGTTTGAGACTAGCTAATTGATTTGTCTGTAGACGGGAAATTTTTCGAGTTACTGAGCTCAGGCTTTATGCGGAAGTGGCTTACCGGTGATAGGAAAGTTATTTTGTTAAACATTCTAACGGGTTTAATGCCCATGTATGCTTTTGACGATTAATGTAGCTGGTGTACTTTTCTTTTTCATAAATGTCCCACGATTTAGACAATCCCTAAAACTAGTTCATCCTTTTTGCGAATTATAACTGGTTGGCGTGAGCTACCTACTATAACTGCAGCCAGCCAGCCAGCCAGCCATAATGGTAGCGGATCTCCGCATTTAATAAGCATCTGCTTATGCACTTTTACCTAAACAGTTTGATTCGATTTTCGTGTTGTTCAAAAGTGGCTGTAATTGTTAGTTAAAATAGTGCTTATAAAATGCATAGATGCTGTCTGATGGGCGAAGTGCATACGTTAAGCTATACGACGCGCTAGATCAAATCTTTTGAAGGATAAGATAAAATTTACCTACCCGCAAAGTTTTAACAAAAATAATTTAATTGCTTAATTAATAACTTTTGAGGTGTAGCATTGCCACGTGTGACTGTCTACACCATGTAGTCCTTGGATAAATGTTATTTAAAACTAAAACCAATCAGCCATGGTTATAATAATTAATTTACTACTTTGAATCAATCGAAAACGACAGTTTTTAGTTCAGTGGTTTAGATATTAATTCTTGTTTGGTACCTCTTACATATTATTATTTAGTTGCAAGTTGCAACAAAGTTTGAATTTAGTGTTCAGTTGTTTATTTGGCAGAATATATAACGTAAGTAAAACGTTGAACTTAAAATTGGAATTCCTGTTCCTGTTGAGATTGCGATTGAGGAAATAAAAACCACTAGTTAATTATCTAGCATTTTTTACTTTCCTAGAATGTGTAAGTACCTACCTCTATAGGTACCTACAGATGTTTCAAACTGTGAAAAGTCCTACTTAGTATTTCGTATCAGGCGGCCGAGCTTGTTAATTTGTTTCTGTTTCATGTGCTGCCTTGAGTTCGTGCTTTGTGTGTTTTACGCACTCCATCCTATATACACAGAGTATCCGATGAGGTGCAGCAGGCACAGTATTCATGGTGCGCTTGTGCAGCGCTCTCGGCGCGCATCTAGCTCGGTGTTGTGGTGCGGAGCTGGCGCAGGCGTAGTGCGTTTTCATGGTGACAGCATCGGGCGTGGTGCGCTCACGGTGCAGCTGCAGTATGCTTGTGGGGTGCTCCTCCTTCATTCAGCTTGGTGATATTTACCTCATTTATTTCTCAGCAAACTAATATTTAAAATGTATGTTAAAGTGTGCCTAAATGTGCCTACGCTGGTATTCACTAGGAGGTACGCTAACTCTGTGGCTATTTCTACAGTGTGGAAAACCAGTGCGGTATGCTAAACCTATGCCTATGCCAGCAGTCGCTGGAAGGTATGGTAGCTAGGTGCCTATGCCTACATTGTGAAGAATTGCATAGTCCTTGTCGCTAATTTATTTTACTCGCCTTGCAATTCAGCTTTATCAGCTCATTTCGTTACTAGTGCTTAAAATAGTGTCTGTCATAGGTCAAGAACAACGTGCTACTGAGAACAATAATGGCAACTTCGAGCTACATGGCATCGTCCATTCACTGCCGGTCACTACATGGAGGCTATCAACACGGGCACCGAGAACATTGTCTGGCAGCCGGGCGAGAAGCTTTTAACCGATGTCTGCGAGACACCACCACTGCCAGATGACAAAGGTCAGTCGATAAGCCATTAGCTTACTTTTGCTAGCCATTACCGTTTTTGCAAGCCAGTAGCATTTTACTAGCTTTTGTCATTTGCCAGCCGTTCACATTTTGTTAGCTATTGCTATTTTAAACCCTAGTTCATTCCTTGTTAGCTCATGCATACGAGAAACGTAAGTTTTATTGTTTTGCATACAAATCTGTCCGGTTCCCGACGAAATCGTTAAGCTATTACCAACGAATCTCTTCTTAAACATAAGTGCTTTTACCTACTGCCTAGTTTAAGGTCATAGCAATATTCGTAAGTGTGCCATACTTAATATTTTCAATAAATTAAAAATGCCGTCATAATGTGTCATAAAGGACATTGTGGAGCACATTAAGGTCAAGAGTAATCTTGAGTTAAGGGTTGCTCCTGTGGAGTCGAGACACAACGCGAGTTTTAAAGCTTTCGTTGTGTTAGTACCGACAAGCAAGCTGGACGTATTCCTCAAGGAAGAATTCTGGCCGAAGGGTGTTGTTTATCGTCGCTACCGTGGAAGATTGCCGGTTGACACCACCAGATAGGCTCCGATAACGAAGCCCTAATAATAAATATTTTAAAAAAATGTAAACTAATTATTATTATTATTGTATGTATGTTAGTCTTTAAGGTATTTATTATATGGGCCTTTTATTATATTGTCATCTGTAAAATTTGTTGCCTGAAATAAATGATATATTATTATTATTACTCCATAGGCCGAAAACCTCTCGCCTCTTGGGCGGTAATGACCGGCAGATGCACATTTGGCCGGGTTCAGGGCAAAAGAGAGAGAAATCGGCGGACGATGCGTGCGGTATCAAGCACCACCGCTTTCTGCATCTTTGCTGGAAGCGAGCCGCCGATGAATCTCAGCCTTTTCAGGTGTGAACCTAATGTGGCTGGGATTAACCCGTTTGCCGATATAACAATTGGTATGATTTCAGTGGACGCCACTTCCCACATTTCGGTAACCTCGTGTACTAGGTCCAAGTACTTGCGTTGCTTTTCGGTCTCGGCCTTCACAAGGTTCTCGTCATGAGGGATAGTGACGTCCACTAAAAACACCTTCGATTGCGCCCGGTCCATCAGCACTATATCAGGCTTATTCGCAAGAATAGTCCTGTCAGTGATGATGGGCCGGTCCCAGTAGAGCCGGATACTGTCACTTTCGAGTACTGGCTCCGGCGAGTACTTATAATAAGGTAGTCTCTGGCTCACGAGACCGTACTTCAGGGCGAGCTCTTGGTAGATAATTTTGGCTGCTTGGTTATGCCTGTGCAGATACTCAGTGTTAGCAAGAGCCGAACAACCCGAAACCACATGACGGAGTTATTCTCCAGGATGGCGACAGGCCCGACAAATGTCCACTGTGCCATCCTTTATGATGTACTTTCGGTAATTGTTCGTCCTGATAACCTGGTCTTGTATTGCACAAGCAAACCCCTCGGTTTCCCCAAAGAGGTCTCCAAAGCGCAGCCAATGCACGGAAGCTTTTTGGTCCACGTGGGGCTCGTGTAAAGCCTTGAAAAACCGTCCGTGCAGCTCTTTCCCTTTCCATACGGTCTCGCGATCAGAGACACTTAGTATCGCCGGCGACTGCCATGACTCGTTGGCCAGATCAAGAGGGGTGAGTCCTTTATCACATTCTATGACATCACAATGCATCGTTGTGTCGGTCTTTGCTAGGAAATACGCTCTGAGGCTAGATACCTCGCGGTCGTGCATGGTTTTAGCACTTAACAGGCCTCGACCACCACATTTCCTCGGGATATACAGCCTCATGACCGACGATCTGGGGTGATGCATTCTATGTAGTGTCATAGTTGTGCGGACTTTCCGATCCAGAGCGTTTAGTTCGGTCTGAGTCCATCTGAGAATGCCAAAGGTGTATAGGAGAATAGGTATAACCCATCCGTTATAGGCTTTGACCTTGTTGACCCCCGACAAAGAACTATTAAGCACCTTTGTAAGGCGGTCGAAGAAGGCTTCACCAACAGACTGTTTTACGTCCGATTCCCTCAAAACTATACTCTGTGACATACCCAGATACCGGTACGTATCAGTTTCGGAAAGTGTTTGCAGTTGGACGACACCAAGGTTAACCTCCTGCGACCGAGTAATCTTTCCCCTCGTCACATGGATAACCGCACACTTATCAACCCCGAACTCCATTCTGATGGAGCCACTAAAATCAACAACAATGTTTAGTAGCTCCCTCAGCTTCGGAGCTGTTGGGGCTAACAGCTTCAGGTCATCCATGTAAAAAAGGTGCGACACCCGATCTCTCCCTCTCCGAAACTGAAATCCCGTCCCCGAATTCTCCAGCAATCTGCTTAGAGGGTTCAGGGCAAGGCAGAACCAAAGTGGACTCAGACAATCGCCCTGGTATATACCCCTCCTAATGCTTATTCGGTCTTCAGCATCCGCCATTCTCTCGCCCTGGAGACTAAGCATTGTACTCCATTGCTCCATACATTTCTCGAGGAAGTGTCGAACCGTATAATCAATTTTATACAGTTAAAGAACCCTCTTTAGCCATGTATGGGGGACTGAGTCAAATGCTTTTTTGTAGTCAATCCAGGCAGCAGAGAAGTTCCGGCGATTGCGTTTGACCAGTTGGCCAGCGACAGCATCTATGAGGAGAAGCTCCTTTGAACCGCGACTACCAGCCCGACATCCGTTCTGAGCGTCAGACATAAGACGATTCGCGTCTATATGATCACGAATTTTGGTGCTCAGAACGGATGTTAGTGTCTTATAGATGGTAGGCAGACACGTTATCGGGCGGTATTTACTCAGGTCCGCGGTGTTTTGTGTTTTAGGAGCTAGGTGAGTGACCCCAGTAGTGAGAAAGTTCGGGAGAGCTCCTGTCTCTAGCGCCTCCTGAAATTGGCGGGCCAAGGTAGCATGGCATACCGAGAATCCTTTTAGCCAGTAACTCTGCAGGCCATCCAGTCCCGGACTTTTCCAGTTCGGGGCTCGACGTACTGCAGTGGCTACGTCCTCATCAGTGATGAAGACAGGGTACATCGGAGGAACTGATGCACACGCCTCCTCTATCGCGCCAATCCAGGGTCCTTCGCTATGCTCCACTGGTGTTGACCAAAGGCCACGCCAAAAGCTTACAACTTCGGCCTTGTTCGGTCTTGCACCAGTATTGCGAGGTTCAGAGCTCTCCAAGCGTTTGTAGAAATTTCTCTGGTCACTCCCGAAAAGGCGATTCTGCTCGTATCTCTCAACCCTTTCAGAGTACATTCTGAAACGCTTCGCCCACGCAGCGATCTTCTGCTTCAGCTCGTCGATGCGCTCCGTCAGTTTCCGAGCAAACTCTGGGTTAGCCAAATTAATTGTTATCCCAGAAAACTCCCTCCTGACAAAGCGCACAATCCTTGGCCTGATATTGCCCGAGCGGAAGCACGTCAGTTTGCCGATGAGGACTCAGGCTTGCTCGATACGTTGTTCGATTCTCCTCTTCCAGGCTGGCACAGTATTACTCCTGCGAGTAGTACGTGCAGCACTTGGACTTGGTGCAACTCGGATGCCTGTGAATCGGCACACCGTCATTGCTGCACTGAAGAGAATCGTACTGGTATCAGCCAGGCCAGAGCTGCTCTCCAAATGCTAGGGCATCATCTGGTTTACGGCCTCAACGACATCCCGGATCCGAACACAGTGGTAGCCTCGGAAGCCTTGGTCTCTCTTCCAGGGGAGTATTACTGTACTCCAAAATCGCCTCCTCTAACATCCCCCTCATTTGCTCTAAATCCTGGGCGACTATATCCGACGCGCCACCAGCTACCACCGGCTCGTCTTCGACTACCATATTCTCGCCGCCAGAAGGCTCTGGAGTGGCAGTCCGCTCAGTGGGTGCGGGTGGCGCGCAGGAAACAGCCTCGCTTCGCAATTGTTCGAGCTCAGTGGTGCTAAAGATGTTAGACCGCAATATCCACCGAGCTCTATCCGACAGGTTTTGTTCGGCGACTGACAAATTTGGCTCCAGCTGCAGAAATGTGCGATGCATCCGTGCTCGATAACCTGTCCTGCCGGTTTCTCCCTCTGTCGCTCCGTAGTAAGCGCGCATGAGGTTCGCATTCATTGCTGTATTCCACCTCATGCGCCTTGTACCTCCAGTGGCGGGCACCAATTGCTGGGGCTGGGAAGCCCCTGCTGGTGCCAAGCGCACTGAAGGCGATGATGGTGGTGACTCGGCAGGTGGTCGGCCCAGTCGGCTAGTGCTGGCGACCCGCATGCTGCCACGTCCAGCGCCAGCTCCAGACGCGCCCCGGCGATCACCCCCAGGCAGCGGCCCTATGCGCTCTCTATATTCCGCCATCATCATAGTGAGCGAGATACCATCGGAGTCTCGCTCATTCCCTCCGAGGGAGCCGTCTTGTCCCATTTCCCTGGGTAATGCGACTGGCACCGGCTCTAGCACCAGTCGCTAGGATACAGACTGACTGCGCTGGTTAAGCAACTATCTGTCACTTAGTTGCTTAACCAGTGGGCGATGGGGTCGTCACTTCCCGACGCCTACTTATTATTATTATTATTATAATGTTAATTTATAACTAATTTGAGCTATGTGCTCTTAAAGCGATTGTTTGCAAGTAAAATGCAAGAATTGCAACAATTTAACGCGAATAAACATAAAATTAATAACA
The DNA here is from genome assembly GCA_950371115.1 of Anania fuscalis. Classification (NCBI taxonomy): domain Eukaryota; kingdom Metazoa; phylum Arthropoda; class Insecta; order Lepidoptera; family Crambidae; genus Anania; species Anania fuscalis. Next base: position 21,014,406 of record OX493326.1, on the reverse strand, counting down.
CAAACCAGCCCGTTTAGCGTCAATCTTAACTGTCGCAGTTAGAGAATAAAACAGTAAGATTTAAAGTCATAATCCTCTAATTCTTGGAAGTAGGGGTTATCAACTGGGTGGATTTATGCTTTCCCTCAAAAAGGTACTTTACCAGTTTTGATCTAGCACAAAGTTATCATGATACCTAACTCGAAGTTATATTTTAACCTTGCATGGCAAATTCAGTAGAGTAATTTAAACGTGTAATCGTTCTGTGGATAGAGGCTAGCTTTGAATGTTAGATAAGTGAGCTATTGAGCAGTGAGCTATTGGGCAGCGAGACATTAGGCAGCGAGACATTGGGCAGCGAGACATTGATCAGCCAGACATTGATCAGCTAGACATTGATCAGCCAGACATTGATCAGCCAGACATTGATCAGCCAGACATTGATCAGCGAGACATTGATCAGCGAGACATTGATCAGCGAGACATTGATCAGCGAGACATTGATCAGCGAGACATTGATCAGCGAGACGTGTGGCTGTGACGTGTAGCTGTGACTTGTAGCGTGACTTGTAGCGTGACTTATAGCAATGACTTGTAGCAATGACCTGTAGCAATGACCTGTAGCAATGACCTGTAGCAATGACCTGTAGCAATGGCCTGTAGCAATGGCCTGTAGCAACGGCTTGTAGCAATCCTTGTAGTCGTAAAATTATTAAAATTTATGACATGTAGGTGTTTGATATGCAACTGTGTTGCATGATGGACATAACCTAGTTACTCTTTATTTTATGGCCATAAAATAAAGAGTAACTAGGTTATGTACACATGTATTATCCTCCTTATTTAAAAAAAAGAGGTATCATTAAGTTATTGTTAGACAGCGGCTATCTATTCAGGACTTAGTTGTTATCTTCGAACAAAAACGACTAGCCAAGGCTAGACTACACTCGGCCATCCTGCAACAATTGCTCCCGCAATGTGCGAGAAAACAAACAAAAGTTACTAGCTTGTCAAATAATCAGATGATCAGTTAAATAGTTGCTAGTCCGAATTTCTGGCATTGTCAGATGCAGTAAAAACTTATTTATGGATTTAAGAAATTAACCGCTTTACTATATACTCCAAAATCTGTATCTGTCAATGCCCAGAATATTAGTTATTATACTTGGACCAGAGAAGACTGCCTCCAACTTTATTATATTGCTGGCTAACAGGCTCGGCGGGGAGACTTGGCGGGAATGCTCGGCAGCTTAACCTTGGCTAGTCGTTTTTGTTCGAAGCTAACAACTAAGTCCTGAATAGATAGCCGCTGTCTAACAATAACTTAATGATACCTCTTTTTTTTAAATAAGGAGGATATTACGGCCATACAATGAAGAGTATCTAGGTTATGTCTATCATGCAACACAGTTGCATATCAAACACCTACATGTCATTAATCTTAATAATATTATGACTACAAGCATTGCTACAAGCCGTTGCTACAGGCCATTGCTACAGGTCATTGCTACAGGTCATTGCTACAGGTCATTGCTAAAGTCACAGCTACACGTCACAGCTACACGTCACAGCTACACGTCACAGCTACACGTCACAGCCACACGTCACAGCCACAAATCTCGCTGACCAATGTCTCGCTGATCAATGTCTCGCTGATCAATGTCTCGCTGATCAATGTCTCGCTGATCAATGTCTCGCTGATCAATGTCTCGCTGATCAATGTCTCGCTGATCAATGTCTCGCTGATCAATGTCTCGATGATCAATGTCTCGATGATCAATGTCTCGCTAATCAATGTCTCGCTGATCAATGTCTCGCTGATCAATGTCTCGCTGATCAATGTCTCGCTGATCAATGTCTAGCTGATCAATGTCTCGCTGATCAATGTCTCGCTGCCCAATAGCTCACTGCTCAATAGCTCATTTATCTAACATTCAAACCTAGCCTCTATCCACAGATTTTTTACACGTTTAAATTAATCTACTGCATTTGCCATGCAAGGTTAAAATATAACTTCGAGTTAGGTATCATGATAACTTTGTGCTAGATCAAAACTGGTAAAGTACCTTTTTGAGGGAAAGCATAAATCCACCCCGTTGATAACCCCTACTTCCAAGAATTAGGGGATTATGGCTTTAAATCTTACTGTTTTATTCTCTAACTGCGACAGGAGTTAAGATTGACGCTAAACGGGCCGGTTTGTGTTATTAATTTTATGTTTATTCGCGATAAATTGTTGCAATTCTTTCATTTTACTTGCAAACAATCGCTTTATGAGCACATAACTCAAATTAGTTCTAAAATTAACATAATGACGGCATTTTTCATTTATTAAAAATATTAAGTATGGCACACTTACGAATATTGCTATGACCTTAAGCTAGGCAGTAAAAGCACTTATGTTTAAAGAGAGATTCATTGGTAATAGCTTAACGATTTCGTCGGGAACCGGACAGATTTGTATGCAAAACAATAAAACTTACGTTTCTCGTATGCATGAGCTAACAAGGAATGAACTAGGGTTTAAAATAGCAATAGCTAACAAAATATGAACGGCTGGCAAAATGACTATAGCCGGCAAAATGACAATAGCTAGTAAAATGGTACTGGCTTGCAAAAACGGTTATGGCTAGCAAAAGTAAGCTAATGGCTTATCGACTGACCTTTGTCATCTGGCAGTGGTGGTGCCTCGCAGACATCGGTTAAAAGCTTCTCGCCCGGCTGCCAGACAATGTTCTCGGTGCTCATGTTGATAACCTCCATGTAGTGACTGGCAGTGAATGGACGATGCCTTGTAGTTCGAAGTTGCCATTATTGTTCTCAGTAGCACGTTGTCGAACGAAAAGAGCTGATAAAGCTGTATTGCAAGGCGAGTAAAATAAATTAGCGGCAAGGACTATGCAATTCTTTACAATATAGGCATAGGCACCTAGCTACCATACCTTCCAGCGACTGCTGGCATAGGCATAGGTTTAGCATACCGCACAGGTTTTCATTACTGTAGAAATAGCCACAGAGTTAGCGTACCTCCTAGTGAATGCCAGCGTAGGCACATTTTAGCATACTACATACATTTTAAATATTAGTCCGCTGAGAAATAAATGCAGTAAATATAACCAAGCTGAATGACTCAACATGGGACGAGGTGCATAACCTCGCTCAAAATGGTCTGGCTCAAATAGCTTGTTGGTTAGATAACAACTTATTAACTTTAAATGTCTCTAAGACAAATACATATGTTTCACAAAATACAATAGCTCTCAGCCTAATTATGACTTCGAAATAAAAATTCATGTATGTAAAGATTTCACCAACCAAAATTGCTCATGTTTCAGTATAGATAAAATATCGCAAAGTAAATATCTCGGGGTAATGGTCGACCAGCGCCTTGATTGGTACGCTCACATTGACTTATTAACTGGTAAAATTCGTAAGCTCTCATGGATTTTTAAGACTCTTAGAAACGTGGCCGACGCAGCCTTATTAAAACAAATATACATATCGCTAGCTCAATCTATCCTAAATTATTGCATCCCAATATGGGGTTGTTCTGCTAAAACCAAATTTCTAGAATTAGAAAGAGCGCATAGATCATTGCTTAAAGTAATTTATCATAAGCCCTATAGGTTTCCAACTGACAGTCTATATTCTCAATGTGGCCTGCTATCGGTTCGGAAACTTTACGTTCTACACGCGATTCTAAAACTTCATCGTAAACTCCCTTACAACCCCACTAAACAGAATGGAAAAAAAAGACGGATACCAAATGTTGCACCTGTAACCCAAGCTAAATCTGCCTATGCTAGGAGACAATTTACAAGACAATCAGCACACCTTTACTATAAAATAAATAAAATTCTAAATTTTCACCCCACTACGACACATTCTTGCAAGTACACACTGCAAAATTGGCTTCAAGGTAAAGACTACAGTGAGATAGAAAACCTTATCCTAAAGTAATTTTTCTTTCTTTTATATATATTATTTTTTCCCATAAGCAAATGTATTCAGAGAACACATTCACATAAAAGCGCGCGGGCACATACACACACACAAACACGTACACGCACACACACACACACACACACACACACACACACACACACACACACACACACACTCACACACACAAGCAAAATACTTAAGTTCTTTAAATTTATAAAAAATGTGATTTACTCATAATTTTCTTTTGTATTTAGATGTATCTTTGTTAATTTTAAGAAAGGGCGGGGTCTCCAAACACAGGTATCATACTTAAATGGAGACTCCAGCCACTTGTTATGTACCTTTGTAAAGATACTGAATAAACATTTTTGAATTTTTGAATTTTTTTTTTTTTTTTGAATGAAGGCGGAGCACCCCACAAGCATACTTCAGCTGCACCGTGAGCGCAACACGCCCGATGCTGTCACCACCACAGACGCGCACTAGCTGCGCTGCGCCAGCTCCGCACCACAACACAGAGCTAGATGCGCGCCGAGAGCGCTGCACAAGCGCACCATGAACACTGCGCCTGCTGCACTCCGTGATCGCTGCGTCAACAGGCATGGATACCCCAACCCAAGAGTACCTCATCGGATACTCTTGTGTGTATACGGTTGAGTGCGTAAAACACACAAAGCACGAACTCAAGGCAGCACATGAAACAGAAACAAATTAACAAGCTCGGCCGCCTGATACGAAATACTAAGTAGGACTTTTCAGTTTAAAACGTCTGGAGGTACCTATAGAGGTAGATACTTACACATTCTAGGAAAGTAATACATGGTAGATAATTAACTAGTGGTTTTTATTTCCTCAATCGCAAGCTCAACAGGAACAGGAATTCCAATTTTAAGTTCTACGTTTTACTTACGTTATGTATTCTGACAAATAAACAACTGAACAGTAAATTCAAACTTTGTTGCAACTTGCAACTAAATAATAATATATAAGAGGTACCCAAAAAGAATTAATATCTAAACCAGTGAACTAAAAACTGTCGTTTTCGATTGTTTCAAAGTAGTAAATTAATTATTATAACCATGGCTAAGGCTGGGTTGGTTTTAGTTTTAAATAACCTTTATCCAATGACTACATGGTGTAGATATACAGTCACACGTGGCTATGCTACACCTCAAAAGTTATTAATTAAGCAATTAAATTATTTTTGTTAAAACTTTGCGGGTAGGTATTTTTTATCTAATCCTTCAAAAGATTCGATCTAGCGCGTTGTATAGCTTAATGTATGCACTTCGCCTATCAGACAGCATCTATGCATCTTATAAGCACTATTTTAACTAAAAATTACAGCCACTTTTGAACAACACCAAAATCGAATCAAACTGTTTAGGTAAAAGTGCATAAGCATCTCCGCTACCATTATGGCTGGCTGGCTGGCTGGCAGCAGTTATAGTACGTAAGATTAGATTGTCGAAATCGTGGGACATTTATGCCTCCGAAAAGTACACCAGCTACATTTATTGTCAAAAGCATACATGGGCATTTAGAATGTTTAAAAAAATACTTTACTATCACCAGTAAGCCACTTCCGCATAAAGCCTGAGCTCAGTAACTCGAAATAATTTCCCATCCACAGACAATTAATTATCAATTAGCTAGTTTCAAACTAAGCATAGCTTTATATTGTTTTAAACTTTCATGGTCACTAACATTAGAATAGTTTGTTACGGGATTGCTACCATGTACCTTATTTTTGAGTTCCCGATATTTCGGCACTGTTGCAAGCGCCATGATCACGGAGTAACTGAAGATCTTGCGGGTAAGTTGTTAAGGGCAAACATATCGGTCTACCCTCTTTCGCTGTCTTTTATTGCACGCGTCGGTACCATTGTCTACAAACTCACTATTTTCTCGCACCTGTTCTCGACACACAACACTAACAGTATCTGACCGCGACACAGCAGTTTGTTGTTTTTTCCGGTTTTTGCACATACGAATCACTGGATTCCAGACACTTGACAATTTAAACCCATCCTCGCGATTGAAATTTTTGTACTTTGTAATTTCAATCGCTTCCCTGACCATTCTTGGTATGTAGTGGCGTTCTGTCGAAATGATCTGAGGGTTGTGAAACTCAATCCAGTGATTGAGACCTGATTCCAACAAATGTTCCGCGATTGCCGATTTCTGTTTGTCGTTGTTTTTGACCGCTTTTATGTGTTCCTTCATTCGGCACGCTATGGTACGTTTTGTTTGGCCGATATATGAACTGCCACAGCTGCAGTCAATCTTATAGACACCCGGTTTCTCCAGTGGGAAACTATCTTTTGGAGATCGTAGACATTGTGTTACTTTTCTTAATGGCATAAGCATAGCTTGTACTATGGCAACTAGATAACGAATAAACATACTTAAATACGTTTATAAACATCCATGACTTAGGCACAAACGATCGGGGTCATCACACTATTATTTGCGGGATTCGAACCCGCAACCACCAGGCTTTGCAGTCCGGAGCGCAAACCACTACACCAGACGGTCGTCTAATTGTATCAAAAGTAGTATCATAAGGAGTAAATAAATCAAAAGTAGTATCACTTACTGATTTTAGCAATAAAATAACTCCGGCTTTGACGATACCTCTGTACTTGCAAATACCTCATTGCCGACGATTGTCCCTCGAGCAGTGTAGGACGCAGCTCCGTCCCGAGCGCGAATGTCCGCGGTGCGCCGCGGAGTACGCGACTGCTGCGAGTGCTTCTGCTTACAATGCGGCATTGACGCCGTTCTCAGGACCGATTGCGTTTCTTACCGCATTTGACCGTTTATTACTAGGAGTCGCGGAAAACTTACTACTACCCTTACTTTACACGTAAAGTTTAAACTAAACAATTGTAGCCGATAAATCTAAACAGTGGGAGTGAAAGTAATCCAACTTCTGATTTGTAAAGAACAAACAAATCAAAAACTTTACTTTTTACTTCATAATTGGATTTTATTTGCAAACTGACAGAGTTTTAGCTTGACAAGTGATCGGTACAAAATGATTGACTAAAATGAGCTTGCATGGCGTTATAAAGGCTTGCCCCCACCGACGTCCGCTGCCCAGCTGACTCGGTGGGGACGGCTCGGCGGGAACGTTCCTGATTGGCTGGCGGCATGGCAAGCTTTACAGGCTTGGCTTCGGCGGGAACGTTCCTGATTGGCTGGCATGGCTAGGCTAGCTGAGATTGGCTGCTGCGTTTCGTTACAGTACATTATAGTTATTAAATATTTATTTTATCCACAATACTTCTTCGCAGCCTTTAGTAAAAATATATTTATTTTTCAAAAGACGTAGCCACTGCAGTACGTCGAGCCCCGAACTGGAAAAGTCCGGGACTGGATGGCCTGCAGAGTTACTGGCTAAAAGGATTCTCGGTATGCCATGCTACCTTGGCCCGCCAATTTCAAGAGGCGCTAGAGACAGAAGCTCTCCCGAACTTTCTCACTACTGGGGTCACTCACCTAGCTCCTAAAACACAAAACACCGCGGACCCGAGTAAATACCGCCCGATAACGTGTCTGCCTACCATCTATAAGACACTAACATCCGTTCTAAGCGCCAAAATTCGTGATCATATAGACGCGAATCGTCTTATGTCTGACGCTCAGAACGGATGTCGGGCTGGTAGTCGCGGTTCAAAGGAGCTTCTCCTCATAGATGCTGTCGCTGGCCAACTCGTCAAACGCAATCGCCGGAACTTCTCTGCTGCCTGGATTGACTACAAAAAAGCATTTGACTCAGTCCCCCATACATGGCTAAAGAGGGTCCTCGAACTGTATAAAATTGATTATACGGTTCGACACTTCCTCGAGAAATGTATGGAGCAATGGAGTACAATGCTTAGTCTCCAGGGCGAGAGAATGGCGGATGCTGAAGACCGAATAAGCATTAGGAGGGGTATATACCAGGGCGATTGTCTGAGTCCACTTTGGTTCTGCCTTGCCCTGAACCCTCTAAGCAGATTGCTGGAGAATTCGGGGACGGGATTTCAGTTTCGGAGAGGGAGAGATCGGGTGTCGCACCTTTTTTACATGGATGACCTGAAGCTGTTAGCCCCAACAGCTCCGAAGCTGAGGGAGCTACTAAACATTGTTGTTGATTTTAGTGGCTCCATCAGAATGGAGTTCGGGGTTGATAAGTGTGCGGTTATCCATGTGACGAGGGGAAAGATTACTCGGTCGCAGGAGGTTAACCTTGGTGTCGTCCAACTGCAAACACTTTCCGAAACTGATACGTACCGGTATCTGGGTATGTCACAGAGTATAGGTTTGAGGGAATCGGACGTAAAACAGTCTGTTGGTGAAGCCTTCTTCGACCGCCTTACAAAGGTGCTTAATAGTTCTTTGTCGGGGGTCAACAAGGTCAAAGCCTATAACGGATGGGTTATGCCTATTCTCTTATACACCTTTGGCATTCTCAGATGGACTCAGACCGAACTAAACGCTCTGGATCGGAAAGTCCGCACCACTATGACACTACATAGAATGCATCACCCCAGATCGTCGGTCATGAGGCTGTATATCCCGAGGAAATGTGGTGGTCGAGGCCTGTTAAGTGCTAAAACCATGCACGATCGCGAGGTATCTAGCCTCAGAGCGTATTTCCTAGCAAAGACCGACACAACGATGCATTGTGATGTCATAGAATGTGATAAAGGACTCGCCCCTCTTGATCTGGCCAACGAGTCATGGCAGCCGCCGGCGATACTAAGTGTCTCTGATCGCGAGACCGTATGGAAAGGGAAAGAGCTGCACGGACGGTTTTTCAAGGCTTTACACGAGCCCCACGTGGACCTAAAAGCTTCCGTGCATTGGCTGCGCTTTGGAGACCTCTTTGGGGAAACCGAGGGGTTTGCTTGTGCGATACAAGACCAGGTTATCAGGACGAACAATTACCGAAAGTACATCATAAAGGATGGCACAGTGGACATTTGTCGGGCCTGTCGCCATCCTGGAGAATCACTCCGTCATGTGGTTTCGGGTTGTTCGGCTCTTGCTAACACTGAGTATCTGCACAGGCATAACCAAGCAGCCAAAATTCTCCACCAAGAGCTCGCCCTGAAGTACGGTCTCGTGAGCCAGAGACTACCCTATTATAAGTACTCGCCGGAGCCAGTACTCGAAAGTGACAGTATCCGGCTCTACTGGGACCGGCCCATCATCACTGACAGGACTATTCTTGCGAATAAGCCTGATATAGTGCTGATGGACCGGGCGCAATCGAAGGTGTTTTTAGTGGACGTCACTATCCCTCATGACGAGAACCTTGTGAAGGCCGAGACCGAAAAGCAACGCAAGTACTTGGACCTAGTACACGAGGTTACCGAAATGTGGGAAGTGGCGTCCACTGAAATCATACCAATTGTTATATCGGCAAACGGGTTAATCCCAGCCACATTAGGTTCACACCTGAAAAGGCTGGGATTCATCGGCGGCTCGCTTCCAGCAAAGATGCAGAAAGCGGTGGTGCTTGATACCACACGCATCGTCCGCCGATTTCTCTCTCTTTTGCCCTGAACCCGGCCAAATGTGCATCTGCCGGTCATTACCGCCCAAGAGGCGAGAGGTTTTCGGCCTATGGAGAAATAATAATAATAAAACAGTCTGTTGGTGAAGCCTTCTTCGACCGCCTTACAAAGGTGCTTAATAGTTCTTTGTCGGGGGTCAACAAGGTCAAAGCCTATAACGGATGGGTTATGCCTATTCTCTTATACACCTTTGGCATTCTCAGATGGACTCAGACCGAACTAAACGCTCTGGATCGGAAAGTCCGCACAACTATGACACTACATAGAATGCATCACCCCAGATCGTCGGTCATGAGGCTGTATATCCCGAGGAAATGTGGTGGTCGAGGCCTGTTAAGTGCTAAAACCATGCACGACCGCGAGGTATCTAGCCTCAGAGCGTATTTCCTAGCAAAGACCGACACAACGATGCATTGTGATGTCATAGAATGTGATAAAGGACTCACCCCTCTTGATCTGGCCAACGAGTCATGGCAGCCGCCGGCGATACTAAGTGTCTCTGATCGCGAGACCGTATGGAAAGGGAAAGAGCTGCACGGACGGTTTTTCAAGGCTTTACACGAGCCTCACGTGGACCGAAAAGCTTCCGTGCATTGGCTGCGCTTTGGAGACCTCTTTGGGGAAACCGAGGGGTTTGCTTGTGCGATACAAGACCAGGTTATCAGGACGAACAATTACCGAAAGTACATCATAAAGGATGGCACAGTGGACATTTGTCGGGCCTGTCGCCATCCTGGAGAATCACTCCGTCATGTGGTTTCGGGTTGTTCGGCTCTTGCTAACACTGAGTATCTGCACAGGCATAACCAAGCAGCCAAAATTCTCCACCAAGAGCTCGCCCTGAAGTACGGTCTCGTGAGCCAGAGACTACCCTATTATAAGTACTCGCCGGAGCCAGTACTCGAAAGTGACAGTATCCGGCTCTACTGGGACCGGCCCATCATCACTGACAGGACTATTCTTGCGAATAAGCCTGATATAGTGCTGATGGACCGGGCGCAATCGAAGGTGTTTTTAGTGGATGTCACTATCCCTCATGACGAGAACCTTGTGAAGGCCGAGACCGAAAAGCAACGCAAGTACTTGGACCTAGTACACGAGGTTACCGAAATGTGGGAAGTGGCGTCCACTGAAATCATACCAATTGTTATATCGGCAAACGGGTTAATCCCAGCCACATTAGGTTCACACCTGAAAAGGCTGGGATTCATCGGCGGCTCGCTTCCAGCAAAGATGCAGAAAGCGGTGGTGCTTGATACCGCACGCATCGTTCGCCGATTTCTCTCTCTTTTGCCCTGAACCCGGCCAAATGTGCATCTGCCGGTCATTACCGCCCAAGAGGCGAGAGGTTTTCGGCCTATGGAGAAATAATAATAATAATAATAATATTTATTTGGCACAACAAAAATGGACATACATGCAGAGAGAAAAGAAGAGGAAAAAAAAAAACGAAGTGTGCCAAAAAGGACCCCCACTCAGTATTAGTCGTGGCAACTGAGGGCTGCCACGACACTGATATTCTGCGGGGGCCTATAACACTGAGGCAAAACACGCAGAACAAAAACAATATTAAATTACAATTATAACAATAATATTAATAATAATAAAAATAAAAATCAAGCATAATCAAAATAATAACAATAACATTAATAAATTCAACAAATTAAATCATAAAAAAAACAATAATAATAATATAAGAAAAATAAAAAAAAAATTAAAAAAACAAAAAACAAAAAAAAAAACAAAAACAAAAAAAACACATTACCAACCAATTATTTAAACAACAAAACAATCAACAACAACATTCAACGACATGGAGACACTACTCAGTCAGAGCCAACCAGAGACCAGCAGCAGAACACGTCTAGCTCAGCCGATAGCTCAGCACCAATAGTGTGAGTGTGCGCATGCCTTTATAAGCCGCGACCGGCCAGCAGTGATTGCATTCTCTCTGGCTAGCTCCGCAGTTTATTTGATCAGTGACTCCAACCAATCTGGTGATCAGTGGCCGCCATGTCGCTATTTTTATTTATTTCCCATGCCCCAAAATAGTGCCAGCCACGTTAATAGCCACGTCAGTAATCATGTGTGCACATGTTTCGCATTTCAAGTCGCGAAGTGGAGAGTTCATTAGTTCCTTTATTTACAACAACACGAATGTGTGTGCGCGTGATACGCTTAATGAGCAGTGAATGGACAACGCCGCCCGTCACCGTGAGTACCTGCACTGTACCTACGCTGTTTTTTACACAGTGTACCTAGTGTTTCATGTGTGATAGCTAGCAACAATAACTACAATGCATTTCCCGTTTTCATCTGCAGGACAGGGCCACCAGACTGACAAACTGGGAGATGACGCCTTCGCTCAGCCGTCCCCAATGTGCAGGGACGCGACGCCCGTCACACCTGTCCACGCGACGCGCATACTCCGCTTGTAAGTATAAATATAACTGTCTTCTGCTTGCTGGCAAGTTATGAGGTTATTTTTGAGTTTTTTCTTAAACGTGTTTTTTGTTTTTAGAGCGCGCATTGGCGGTGGCAGGTCATTCCAGCACTTCGAGGCGGCAAAGCGAAAAGAGCCCCGAAACGCGACTGTGCGATGGCATGGTGTTAGGAACACGCGAGTACATGCCCGTTTGCCATGACCATCGCGACCCCGGGCCCACAGCATCTTATCAAGTAGGTACCCCGGTTTCCGCATTCCAATGACTCCGAATAACATGGTAGCTAGATGCAGACGTCTACGCGCTTCCATCTTAAGCAAGCCCTTGGCATTAAGAAAAGGAGAAACATGTGACCGTGGTGGGATTGTAAAGCAATACCTAGCGCATGCATTCTGCACTCTCTGGATCAGTCCGGCTGATCGGGCCAGCAGACATGGACCGTACACTGTATCACAGTAATTGAGCTTTGACAATATAAGTGACTCACAGAGGGTGATTCGGAGCTCTTCACTTAAATATGACCTGATTCTATAAAGCAGCCTCAGTCTATAAAAGCAACTCCTTGCACATTCAGCTATGTGGGCCTCGAACCTGAGCCTGCTGTCAAAAACCAGTCCCAAGTTCCTTGCTTTATCCACCCTCTCAATTTGGTCCCCATTCACAAAAACAGCCATAGATACATAATTTATATTTTCAATACTCTTAGAATTTCCAAAGACCATTAGTTTTGATTTTTTTGCATTAAGTGTTAGACAATTTGACATACACCAGTCAGATATCCTTTGCAGGTCACTGTTTAACCCCGCAACAGCGCTGGCATGGTCAGTGGGATCAAAAGGAAGATACAGCTGCAGGTCATCTGCGTAAAGGTGGTAAAAACAGTGTGTGATGCATGATGTGATGTCAGCACTATACAAGATGTAAAGTATAGGTCCCAGTATCGATCCCTGGGGGACTCCCCGATCGACCACCCTCGGGCTAGACCGCAGCTTAGAGCCATTTGCTTGTTGCAGCTCCACAAGTTGCGTCCTGTGAGTCAGATAACTGTGGAACCACCTCACAGCTCCAGCGTCAAGGCCATAATAACTAAGCTTGGACAGCAACAAGGGCATGCTTATCGAGTCGAAAACGCGGGAAAAGTCAAGAAGGAGCAAAAGGGCAACCTTTCCCTGGTCCTGGGCAGTCAGCAGACCATCAACTACATCTGCCAGAGCAGTTGCTGTCCCGTAGCCTTTACGGAAGCCAGACTGAAAGTATGGAAGTATGCGATGCTGCTCCAAGTATTCGGTCAGTTGGTCACAAATTATTCTTTCCAAGACCTTAGAGAGGTAGGGGAGAAGGCTTATTGGACGCAGGTCCTGCACTGTCACAGGCTCACTAGATTTTGGCAATGGCTTTACAACTGCTATCTTCCAATCCTCAGGGAACACACCCTCCAGTATAGAGCTGTTGACTATTGCAGTAATGGCATTCAGTGAATGGGGTAAGGTCAGCAATAACATGTCCAGAGACAGACCATCATTCCCCTGAGCGTTGGATGTCAGACCTTTGATGGTCCTTAGAACCAGTTCACTGCTCACCGTTTGCAAAGAGAATGTAGCCTCGTTATTGTATCTATGGTGTTCATAGTGTGTAAGTTGTGATATTGAGACCATGCCGCTGCCAGGCACATCCAAAAAGTGTGCATTCACTAGTTCCGGATCACTGAGAGATGAGGACAATTCCTCTGAGGCCCTCTTGTTTGGCAATACTGTGCTTGTAAGCCTCTTCCATAACAATTTTGGGTTTTTGATGTTGCTATTAATATGTTTCTTGAAGAAACACGACTTCTCCCGCTCAATCGCTGCCACGACTTCGTGTCGCATCTCCTTGTAGCTTGCTTTAAGATTTGCAGTACCATGCATTTTATACTGCTCATGATACCTGTCCCTAATCCGCATCATTGACTTAATCGTATCTGTGATCCAGGGGTGTGGGGGCCGCTTGAATTTTTGTGTCTGTATAGGTGCATGCAGATCAAAAAGGCCCCTAACACACAGTGTAAATGCTTTCACTAGGCTGTTGACACCTTTAATTTCTTTAAAATTATCCCACTGAATGGTTCCTAAGTCTTTATTAAATTGATCCAAAAGTATGTTCTTTAGAGGCCTATACGAGATCTGTTGTGGGGTATACCTTTCCTTTTTAATTTTTAATTCCGTTAGCTGACATCAGTGCATATCACATCAATCAAGGTGCTACTATGATCAGTAAAGTGGGTTGGTTCAGTAATTATTTGTTTTAAATTAAGGCTTTGGGTGAACTGTGCGAAAGACCTGCATTTCCCACACCCACTGTTTAGGAGATCTATATTAAAATCCCCAGCCAATATAACCCCATCTGCCCCTGCAAAGCTGGCCACCGTCTCAGTAATGGTGTCGAGGAACTCGTCCACATCCAGCCATGGTGGTCTGTAGGCTGTACCCACAAAAAAGTTCTGACCGTGCAGACGTATTGACATCCACATTTGTTCTACTGGTGAATTAGAATTAGGGTGCGGACACAGCTTAACATTAAGGCCTTTGCGAATGTAAAAACCCACTCCCCCACCCCGCCCTGCTCTTATGTGGTCCGGTCTTGGTGTGTGTCTTAGTCTATATCCAGTCAGCCTGGGAAATGCAAATCAGCCAATATGCATTTATAACCACCATTGACATGTGACATTGTTTGCATATCAATCAAATCTGCTTGCCACAAATCGTCAATATCTTTTATAACTTTCGTTTATTTCGATTTCGTTTACAACGTCTGCTTTGGTCATAATGTTTGTTTAAGTTACTTGCGATATCTCTAATAGCAGAACTTTTTTTAATCTTTAGTATTTTATCAGATAAAACTTCAATACTTTTAATTGAAGATAAATAACACTTGAAAAAAATCATCGACCTCAGGTGGGACTCGAACCCACGTCCCATCGCATACCGGGCGAGTGCTTTGACCACTAAGCTACCGAGGACGTCACGTGACAAGATGAAATTCCTCAAGTGTTTTTTCTCGCTGTCAAAGCCAGCGTATTCTGATCAATGTTGTAGCTATATGTATAGCTGAGTAGTATACTACCGTCAACACCCTATAGAAATATTTGTACAAATATTTGACTATTGGTTAAGATCAGAAATGCTTAAACATTGTAAATTTTTGTTTTTAGCAATTCCATGCAAGGTTTAATTGAAGATAAATAACACTTGAATACTTTTATTGATATTTGCAATTGTTTTTAATAGTTCAACTTTAAATTGATCGGCATTGTTTCTGTCAACGCAATACGAATTTTTGAATTCACTCAAAGTTTTTAAAATACCTAAATATTGTTCATCTTTGTGGTTGTATTTAATTGGGTAAGTATTAATATGTTTTTTTTCGTTATTACCGACATTCATCGTCAATGTAATTTTCGTGACTGATTATTGACTTTGTTGTTACAAGCCTTATATTATTGTATAATACCAGATTCTTTTAGTTCTTCGATTATTGATACAATTTCATTATCATGATTAGTGTTGCCAGCACTCTGAGAAGCAATTAATAGTTTACGGTTTAAGAAGAACTTTATTTCTCTTAAAGAATACATATTCACTTACAGAGAAAAGAAGCTGTTACTAAAAACTATACAAACACTAATAAACATTTAAACATTGTCATTTAAGTAATAGTTTTATAGTAAATATCTATTTGAGCGTACGTTAAAATATTCAATATAATAGGATGTGTCGGGTAGACATGTAAATCATTGGAACTCGCCAAGCAACCACGGATATAGGAAGCCAGTGAGCGTACTTGCATACTGGATGCGGCAATTCAACAATAAACGCTAGTTACTGGCCAACAAGCAAAACAAAAAAGAGAAAAAAAATATATTTTATGTTTTGTTTAATTATTATTTTCTTTCTAATATTTGAAACTATATGTAATTCTTAGGTAATAAGTTTTGTTATATTTAAGTTTAATATTATTATTATTCCTATGTGCAAGAATAAAATAAGTTCATACACACGCATATACATTCCAATTATATATGTATTATTATATATAATATTATTAACATTTACTATGTGTATGTGTCTTTATTTGTTGGGTTTTAAGAGTTTGCATATTACAGTTCATTTAATATATATAATTTAAGTTGTCTTTTAAAGCTTATGACCGATTGTGCCTCTTTTATGTCTTCAGGCAGTTTGTTAAATATTCTGACACCTTTGAATTCTATATTATTTTTGCCGTAGTTTGTCCTCGGATGACGTGATATTAAATGATTGGAGTTTCTTAATTTATTTTTTTGTACGCAAACTTTTTTTTAAAAGATAGTGATGTGTGGATATGGCCGTTTAAAATTTTGTAAATTAATATGCATGTCTGGTAGATGTATGTCTGTTGAATAGTCATTATATTGGTATCTTCATATATTTTTTTGGTATGTGTACGAAAATCGTAATGGAATAGGGATTTTATTAATTTATTTTGTTTTATTTGTATTATGTTTAGCTTTGTTTTAGTTGCTGTGCCCCAAATTTCAATTAAATAATGTAAGTGTGGTTTTATTAGTTAGTTGTAAATGAGATATTTGATTTTACGGGGGAGACAATTCGCTATGTTTCGTACTATGCCGGTTAAAGTAGTCAGTTTTTTTTTTTAATTTTATCTATATGCTTTTTCCAGTTAAGATGCCGATCGAGAATAAGGCCTAGATATTTTTCGTGTGACTTTTCTTGAAGTATTTTGTTGTTTATTTTGAGTTGTATTTCATTGAGTTTTTTGTTTTTCGCAGCAAATATTATATAATTTGTTTTACTTATATTTATTGTGAGTGAATTTGATGAAAGCCATTTATTGAGTAGATTTAGATCAGTTTGAGCCATCGATGTTATTGCTTTGATCGAATGTCCATGGTAAAATAGAGCTGTGTCATCTGCATAAAGAGAAATGTCGCCAGTGAGACCTAGGTGCTGAATGTCATTTATGTAAATTAGAAATAACAATGGCCCTAAAATCGACCCCTGTGGAACGCCGAAAGTTATTGGACTAGCGGAACTTTGATTTTCTCCTTTTAATCTTTCTATCAATTCATTAGGGTCATCCCAATATACATAATCCGTATTATTTTTATACTTTTTGCATATTGGTATGTAGCCGCCGCTTTTTGTTTTATTTGGTACATACGAATTTTCTATTTTGGCATCGGCTTCATCATGAGTTAACAAAGGTTTGATGATTTTACGAAATTTCGCGCCTTTGTTACCCTTTATTTGACCATGTGGACTAAACCCTTGTTTGTGGGCGTTTGTTTGATTGAGTATATCTTTATATATCATTTTATCTCTTTCGTACATTCGAAATTAACTGTTTCTGAGTTTCTAATAGCTTTCAGGTTAGGTTTGCTGCGAATTAGAAGTTCTTTTAAGCCTGGAGTTAATTCATAGTCTCGACCATCTATGCTTATTACATACACTTTTTCCAACTCTGATGCGTTATTCTTACTTGAAATTGAGACTTTGCAGTTTCCCATCATTAATTGTTTGTTTGTACTACGAATTCCAAATGGCACATTGATGTTGGCATCATAAATATCAATAACTTCATCCTTATTTAGTGACATTAACGTGGCATCAATATCTTTGTGAGAAGTTTTACCATCGTCAGCAAAATCAAAATAATTTGAACTTTCTGTCGAGTCTGCGTGTAGGTTTTGGCTAAATTGGTAATAATCTAAAGACGAGTTTGAATCCTCTTCTCTGCTCTTTCTACTCAAATCTATAAAAACATTTAGTGCAGGTTTATCTTTATCGTTTACTTTGATTATTGTCTCTAAATTATCTGTAATTGGCTTGAATGCCTTCTTAAATCTTAAGTTTGCATCATCTTCTTCATTTTTAATCTGTTTTATTTTATTTTTTATATTATTAACTGATTTAATCAGCTGTTCTTTAATTTCGGCTTCCATAAGACTACTTGCGCGCAACCGTTGTTTACTGATATTTATTCTCAATTAACATTATTTTATATTTAAAGGTTTATTTAAAGAATTCTATAAAATCTAGAAACAAATAAACGTATCAAAGCCTTGTCTATATCTACCATTATTTAAGGCGCAATTTTTATTTATCAGTAAAAAGTTGAATCGATCACTCCATATACTCGAGCAAAGCTTGGTGAACTCTTTCCACGTCATATCTGTATTAACATGTTCGTCGTATATATGTTTTAAGTTAATGTTATCTTGTCTAAAGATAATCAATAGATTAACATTGTCTCTTATTAGTTGCTTAGGTATTTTTGAGTACGTTTGAGATAAGTAAAAACAATCGATTTGTTTATTGTTTATGTCTTGCCATAGAAAAATAATTGCGAATATTAATTTGCTTTTCACATTCGACATCATCGAAAATTATTATGGATTTTTCCAAGGCATCGTTAGGATAAATCACTTCTTCGTTGTCATTAAATACTTTAAATTGAGCACTGGGAACCATTTTCATGACTTCATTTAAAAAGCGATATTTTGGTTGGTACGCTGTTTTTGAATAGAGATAAATGTGTTTAAATTTTAAGCCATTTTCATGTAACAATAAATTTATCATAACATTAGTTTTTCCGCAGTTAGAAGGACCACATATTATACAGCGGATTGTATTAGGAAAAAGTTTACTGTGTTTAATTAACTGTTTCTGAGTTTCTACTTTAATGTTCTTTACTTTTAAGGTTTGGGTTTGCTCAACGAACTTCATTATGACTGACAATCAACTGAATAATGGCACCCTTTTATACTTATACTTATTAATTAAGTTGAATACATGCTAGTGTGCGTGTCATTTCCACATATACAAAGAAAAAGAAAGAGAGAGATAGAGACGCATATTATTAACTTTTTCTTATTATTATTAAAAATAAAACAATTGATACTTTTGTAAATACAATTTTATTATGTTTTACATTCAACTAATAAAAATCACAATTATATTGAGGATCTCTATACTACCTTAACTTAAACCTATAAGTTATAGGGTATACAATGTTTATTTCACTTAAAAATCCAACTGATATATGCTTTACACTGTACCATAATGACCCCATGGCAATGTCTCTATTTTATTAGGTAATATTTGTCTTTTATCATCATTGCTATTCAAAATTACTTTATTGACTTCCTGGGAGTAAATAATATGTTTAATAGATCTAATCATATTCATTTTATGTTTGACTACTTTATCTGAATAAAGTGCATTTCTATAGTCAGAAATTTGTAATTGATTCGTTATGGGCTTCGATACACCTTTTGCTTTTTTTATACTAGTTTTAACACTTTTTAAACAGTAAAGCTTCGCTCTTAAGCCAACAAACTCAGTTATCACAGATCCACCAAGTTCATATTTAAACAATCCGGGCACTCTAGCGTTCTTTATAGGTATGCCATATGGATTATCATTATCATAATTACTCGTATCAAATTTTGATATATGATTCTTAAGATTCTTATAAAAGTCATCTGTATAAATTTGATAAAGAAAACTGTCAGTGTCTGTATAACATAGTTTAGCATCGATGTTATATTTTTTTTTATAAAATCGTAATGAAATCCGTATAAGTATTGCTTAGCTAAGTCTAATACTGTAAAACCAATATACACGGTGTTACTTTGCATCCTTGCCATATTCACAGAGATAAAAGTAGGGAACAATACCTATTGTTTGGATAAACTAGAGACTCCCATAAATAAACCACACTAAGTTTTTAATTAATTTGGTTTTGCAGTACACATAGGAATAAACTGATTTTGTCTCGAACGGTACGCGATCACTAATCAAGTAATACTACAAAGTCTTTTGTGCCGGTTAATAAGAACAGTGATGTGCATGCGTTTCGATAACTAGTTTTGTGTTTAATAGATTGTCGATAAAATAAAATACTCAAGATTTAAAAAAAAATTATTGGTCTTTCTTTTTTTACTGATTTGTTATCATTGTCAGTGATATAGTAACCTCTGTAAATATGGCATGAATGCAAAGTAACACCGTGTATATCGGTCTGTCTAATATATTTTTTTCTGGACTTAAATGAACTGCCACAAAATTATCAGAAAAGACAGATTTTGTTTTTATATTTGGTTTTAATAGTATTTTTTCGGCACCTATTTGCTTATTTGTTTTATTCAAAGAATCATTCCATGTTGTGACTAATTTAACATTTACTTGCTTACGTTTATTTTCAATAGTTTTTCCAAAAACTGCATTATTTAATAATTTGAAAAAGTCCTTTTCAAATGTAGTAGTAGCACTTTGTCGTAAACGAGTATTTAAATCAATATATTTTTGTAAAAAAATATGTTGTCTGAAGCGAAGAATACGGTGAATCTTCTTTAAAATTAATCCGTTTCTCAAACAATCCTTTAAATGAACAAAATGAATTACATATTGGTATTTATCGTACAAAGAAGCAATAAGTTTTTTTGATTTTCCACCTAGCGGCGTAAACTTTTCAGGTGCAAAAGGCAAATCGCTATGGTTATCATGTAAATATTCTGGATATATTATATCTACTTTTTTTTTATTTTTTTATTTGCGATGGGCTTACTCTTGACCCCAGTCTTGCTCTAGAGCATAGATGGGATCTACGATTGAGCGAGCTTGCCCAGAAGATGCCTATTCACTCTGGACTTAAAGAGAGTCAGGTTATATGCACTCGGAAATACAGACGCAGGCAGGGAATTCCAATCTTTAGCTGTGCTCATTATAAAAGATGATGAGAAGCGCTTAGTGCGGATTATGGGTATATCAACTAAGAACGGATGGTAGCCGGCCGTGCGTCTGGATGTCCGATGGAAGAAAGGTGACGGTGGTATGAGCTCATGCAGCTCATGAGCACACTCTCCGAAGTACAATCTATAGAAGACCGATAGGCAAGCAACCTTGCGGCGGTGAGCCAGGCCGTGCAGCTTGGACACCACCAGTTTTTTATCGCCTATTATTCTCTTGGCTCTGCGTTCCACCGAGTCAAGTGCAGCAAGTTGGTATTTCGCCGAGCCGTCCGCAAGGTGGCAGCAGTACTCCATGCAAGAACGGACTTGGGCTTTGTAAAGAGTAAAAAGCTGTCCAGGCGTGAAGTACCGCTTGACTTTATTCAGGACGCCCAACTTTCTAGCTGCAGTTTGAGCCTTAGACTCGATGGTGGTGCCAAAGTTGAGGTCAGAGGACAACTCCATGCCAAGAAGTTGTAGAGTGTCGGTCACTGGAACAGATGTACCTCGGAAAGTAGGAGAAAGGGTGAAAGGACTCCTTTTTGTGGAGAAAAGACACGCCTGCGTCTTAGAGGCATTGAAGCTGACGAGATTGTCATCGCCCCACTTGGAGACGTTACTTAACGTCAGGCTCGTACGCTCAACCATGGCCTCTCTCAGTCTTTGGACCTCAACTCCACTGGCTCCTGCACTAGACAGATACTTCTCCGTGACAGTACTGTTATCTGCGTTCCCAACAATACCTGAAGATAGCAGGTCATTGATGTGCAGCAGGAAAAGACTCGCAGAGAGCACAGACCCCTGAGGAACTCCGGCGTCAATGGCCTTGAGGTCAGAGGAGCAGCCGTCAATGACTACTCGGTTCGACCGTTCACTAAGGAAGTCAGCCACCCAGCTACAGAAGCCAGTGGGGATACCGTACGCTGAAAGTTTGCTCAGCAGACTCGCATGCCAAACCCTGTCGAAAGCCTTCGAAATATGCAGCGACACTGCGATTGCTTCGCCGTGGTTTTCGATGGCTTCGCCCCAGCAATGCGTTACATACACTAGAAGATCCCCAGTTGAACGTCCTCGGCGGAAGCCATATTGACGATCACTGAGAAGATCATTGTCTTCTAGGTATGAAAGCAGTTTGCAATTTAGAACTTTTTCCATAACCTTACAGAGTATGGAAGTGATGGCGATCGGTTTGTAGTTACTAGGGTCGGCACGACTACCCTTCTTGGGCACTGGTTGCACATTGGCAAGCTTCCAAGATTTTGGTACGATTTTTGTCGTCAAAGAGAGAAAGGTACAGTCGCGTCAGTACGGGAGACAACTCAGGTGCACAATACCTTAGCACTTTTGCTGGTATGCCATCTGGACCACAGGCCTTGTTCACGTCTAGATCAAGAAGGGATCTACGGACCTCTTTGTTGTGCACTGTGATCTCTGGCATCAAAGAATCACAGTGAGGCAAGGTGGGTGGACGTTTCGAGCCAGCGTCTAGACGTGAATTGCTTGCAAACAGATCGGCAAATAAATTTGCTTTCTCTGTTGCGGTGTGGGCAAGTGACCCATCAGGTTTCTGCATTGGAGGTAGTGTAGGAAGGCAGAAGTTAGATTCGACTAATTTCCACAGGGACCAGAACTGCTTACTACCCTGTGGGTAAGATGCAAGTTTCGCCCTAATACGGCTGACATGGTCGAACCTAGCTTTTCGCAGCACCCTTTTGCAAGACCTGGCGGCTGTATTATATGCTCTCTTCTTTGCTCGCACCTTTCGCGCTCGCACTTTTTGATCTCGAGCTTTTACCCAAGCCTGGTAAGCTGACTGTTTCCGAGCCTTAGCTCGAGCACAGTCCGCATTGTACCAAGGTCGGGCTTTGTAACCGAGCGGGATGTCGGAAAATGGAATGAAATATTCCATTCCCTGCAGGATAACAGCTGTGATCGCATCAGCGACGCATGAGGGGTCTTTCGAAGAGAAACATAACTGCCGCCACGGGTATGATGCAAAGAAAGCTCGCATCTCGTCCCAGTCTACTGACTCGTATCGCCATACTCTCCTCGTACCCCTAAGGGTGTAATCCGGAGGAGAGCAGATCGATACGGATTTCACTACTCAGTGGTCGGACGATCCCAGTGGAGCCGAGACTAAAACCGAATGTCTGTGCGGATCAGTTGTCAGCAGTAGGTCCAGGCAATTCGGATATCCGGTATCCGCGTCGCTTGTTCCATCAGCTGAGTGAGATCTAGCGCCAATGCTAGCTTGCGGGCCTCTCGCCCAGCATGGTCAGTTTTCTGGTATGGGAACAGCCACTCTTTGTGGTGGGCGTTGAAGTCCCCCAGAAAAACAAGCTCTGCTGTTGGATATCGCTGAAGTGCGGAGTCTGCCGCCTCAGCAAGGTATTCCATGAGCCCAGTCGTCTTCCGATCTCCACTGTGCGAACGGTAAACACTAGCGCAGAGAGATTTCTCTACCCCAGTGTCCACCAAAAGCCACAGCACAGGAAATTCTGACTTCTCAAAGCAACGGAGACGCTTACAGCAGATGTCATCGCGAACATACACACAAACCCCTGCACATTTCTTGAACTTATGTTCGAGAGTGTATCCAGGGTAGTTGAGGTATGCCACGTCCGACGGTGTTGCTATCTGCGTCTCCGTTAAGAAGAATAAGTGCGGCTTCTCGGTCTCCAGGTAGTGGTGGACCGGGTCGAGATTTGAGTGCAGACCTCGGATGTTGGTGAGGTGCACTTTGAGTGGGAGGAAGTGTCGCCGTTGTTTAAACTTTTTCTTCTTGATTTGTTTAGTCATTTTTTAAGAGTTTTAGTAGGGGAAAGAAAAATATAGTCGAGGCGCTGCTTAGCAAACCGATCGAACGTGATGTCGTACGTGAAGGCATGTACGTGAAGACGTACCGCCAATCGCCTTGGCATCGCTGCAAGGATTCCAGAACAGCCCAGGTTTCGACCGAGTCGAAGGCTTTCTCATAGTAATAAAGGCCAGGCACAGGGGCTGGTTATACTTTTCGGACTTCTGTATAACCTGCCGCACCGTGTGAATGTGGTCTATGGTACTGTAACCTTTGCAAAACCCAGCCTGTTCCGGTGGCTTGAAAGCGTCAAATCTTGCGGAAAGACGGTTTGTGATGATCCTTGAGAACAGCTTGTAAACGTGACTCAGGAGCGTGATTGGTCTATATTTTTTCAGGAGACTTTTGTCTCCTTTCTTGAAAAAACAATGCCACCACGCCCCCACTCCATGCTTCCGGAGTTGTCCCATTGGCTATGACGGAATTGAAGAGCTTCTTAAGTTCGCCAAGCAAAGGTTGGCCTGCAGCTTTTAAGAGCTCAGATGTGATTCCGTCTTCGCCGGGAGCCTTTCTTTTACTAAGCTGTCCGAGGGCCGCCTCAATCTCAT
The DNA here is from genome assembly GCA_950371115.1 of Anania fuscalis. Lineage (NCBI taxonomy): Eukaryota > Metazoa > Arthropoda > Insecta > Lepidoptera > Crambidae > Anania > Anania fuscalis. Next base: position 20,990,296 of record OX493326.1, on the reverse strand, counting down.
CCTCCTCCACGTCTGGGAGATCTTCAGTGAAGTGGCGGGTAAGCTTGGCTCTTGGGTCGTTCGCGTCGGGCTGCGGTTGTAGGAAATGCAATGCGTACAACTGGCCGTAAAAGCCTTCGATTTCGGCCAGAATCTCCGGAACCGATGAGACGATTTTGCCATCCGAGGTTTTCAGCTTTGTCAGGTGACTTTTTCCCAGTCAGTGAAGACCTCATTTTTTATCAAGCTAGCTTTTAAAAGCTACGACTTATGTAACAACTTAATTAGTCTAAATCAATTTTATAACTTGAAAAGACTAATATTAATACATAGTTGAATTCAAAAAGACTTTTAATTTTGGCTGATTTATCTAAAAGTCATTTGTGATTTAATGAAGTCCAAAGAAAGTTAATTTATATAATTATGTTAATAAGTTATTATAGTTATTATTTCGTATAAAATATTCCGTATTTTTAAATATGTATAATTGATAATATGGCTCGGCCTCTTCCGTGTATCATTACTTCTTGTCACACGTATGATGTGTTTGAGGTAAATGTGATTGTTTTAGTTCTGTTCAGAATTTTTAGAAAATAACATTTATGTTACCCTTTAAGGGCCTACTATCTTCTTTTGTAATATAAATCAATAACTAAAACAGCTAAATAAATACCATTATATCAGATTCACTTTTTGTTCCACTGATTTCACCATTTATGATCGCTCTGGCACTAATTATGATTGCTCTGGACGCGATTTTTTTTAAACTTTAATATTTTTATAACCGTTTGTAAAAATTGAAGGCCAATAGAAAAAAATATACTATTTGAACATCTCACTTTTTAATGAGATACATAATTTCCATCGAATATTAATATCTGGAAAGCACCAGAGCAATCACACGAATAAGCCCGTTTTGGAGATCGACCCAAAAACTTTACTAAGTACTGGTAAAATTTAAATTGGTCGAAAATTTGAAGGATCATTTTTCTCGCCTGATTTATATAAAGGAATTATCTTACTTAATTTCATCAAAGTATGAAACTGTTTTTCATCAATACATATATAAAAAATAATTGTAAGATAAGGGGCTATCGTATTTATAATTGTATTGATAATATTGACTGAGATCCCCATAAGTCCTCAGTTTTTTTCATGTTTAATTCCTTGAAAGTTTTTATTAGTATATCAGGATTAATATGTCTAAAATTAAATGGAGTTTTGCACTCATCAACACCCCACTTGAGAAGGCATTCAGCTAGTTCAGCAGAAGAAGTCAGTTCTTTAGTTGTAGAGGGAGCTATATTTGAAAATAATTCCTCGAAAGCATTTGCAACTTCTGCATGTGAGTTAATTAGTTTATCCCCAATTTTAAGAGAGTAAGTGTGATCATTCTGTTTACGCCTACATGTTTCTTTATTTATTATGTTCCATGTGGCCTTTGCTTTATTATCAAAACCCAAAATAATATTTCGAAGATGGTTTGATTTTGCAGTACATACTTTTTTAAATATTCAGAGTAATTTCTAACATGATCTATGATCTGTGAGTTCTGAGTGTTTGCTTTTAGACTATACAAGTCATATAATGTTCTTCTACTTATGTAAATACCAGGTGTAGCCCATTCATATTTTAAATGTCGGTGGAACCAGGGTCAGACGCCTGAAAAAATTCGCCTGAAAGGCGTAATGGCTCGCCGTAGACTAATTCAGCCGAGGAAGCTTGAAGGTCGTCTTTAAACAAGCTTCATATACCCAACATGACTAAGGGTAAAGAGTCAGCCCAGTTACAGTCAGCGTGGCACATTATGGCGGCTTTAAGTTGACGGTGGAACCGTTCCACTAGGTATTTACAAGCTGGACGGTACGCAGTGGTTCGACGATGCTTGAATCCGATCATCTTTCCAAGGTATTGGAAAAGTGTGGATTCAAACTGTCGTCCGCGATCGGTAACAATATCAGTTGGACATCCAAATCTGGATATCCACGATATTAACGCCTTACCGACCGACTCGGCTGTCATGTCAACCATCGGTGTAACTTCCGGCCAACGTGTGAAATGATCCACAACTGTCAGGCAATATCGAAAGCCTTGAGATGGTGGAAGAGGTCCAATAATGTCCACGTGAATAAATGAAAATCTAGAGCGAGGTAGATCGAAGTTGCCAAAAGGGGACGACACATGGCGATTCACCTTAGCGCGTTGACATGCGAGACATTTTCGTGACCACTCTCGACAGTCTTTGCGCACACCGGGCCAAACAAAGCGTTCTGCGACTAATTTTGCAGTTGCGTTAGCACCTGGGTGGCTTAAACTATGAAGGCTGTCAAAGAGCTGTTTACGAAGGGGTTTCGTCACAAAAGGTCTAGGTGTCGTTGTACTTACGTCACAGTAGACTTCTGAACTGCCGTTAAATATTTGAAGCTTCTTGAGTCGGAGTGAAGTTTCACGACTCAGATATTGGGCAAGCTCGGAGTCTGCGGCTTATGATGAGGCAAGGACGTTCAAGTCGATTGGCATCTGCAATTCCTCGACGCGTGACAATGTGTCGGCAACGACGTTGTCTTTGCCAGAAATGTGTCGAATATCAGTCGTGAATTGCGAGATGTAATCAAGGTGGCGATACTGACGGGGCGAGCAGTTACTTTTCCTTTCGTGGAATGCGTAACAAATCGGTTTGTGGTCAGTATATACCACGAAATGTATTGCCTCCAGCATGTGACGAAAGTATTTAATACTGTCGTATATGGCCAGGAGCTCTCGGTCATATGGAGAGTATTTTTGCTGGGATGGACTCAGCTTTCGCGAAAAAAACGCAAGAGGTTGCCAAGCTCCATCCTTGAGTTGCTGTAAAACTGCACCCATTGCGAGGTCCGAGGCGTCTGTGACCAGAGCGAGTGTAGCTTGGCTATCAGGGTGTGCGAGTAAACCAGCATCAGCGAGACTTGCTTTGCACTTTTCGAAAGCCTGCAGAGTATCTCCAGTCAAATCAACGGGATGGGTTGCCTTTACTGAGCCAGCGAGCAAGGCATTCAGCGGTGCTTGTATTTCAGCGGCATGGGGTAAAAAACGCCTGTAGAAATTAAGCATTCCTAAAAATCGCCGAAGTTGCTTGACTGTCTTAGGCACGGGGAAATCGTTGATGGCTTCGACTCTGGTGTTCAGCGGTTTGGTGCCGGCTTCGGAGATTGAGTATCCTAAAAACTTTACCTCAGTCGCTCCGAAGACGCACTTAGCCGTGTTGAGGACAATCCCGTATTCCTTCATGCGGGTAAACAGCTGCTGAAGGTGTATCACGTGATCGGACTCATTTTTGCTACTTACCAGGATATCGTCGACGTACGGGTAGCAAAAATCTAGGCCCCTAGTCATCTCATCGACGAATCTTTGGAATGTCGAACCAGCATTTCGCAAACCGAAGCTCATAAATAGGAAGTATAATCCAAAGGGTGTCGTTATGGCAGTTTTCAAAATATCGTTACTGTGGACCGGAATTTGATTGTAAGCCTTTACTAGATCGATTGTTGAAAAGACCTTACAACCAGAAATCGATCTAGCAAAGTCATGAATGTGCCTAATAGGATAACGGTCGGGGACAGTCCGCGAATTAAGTAAACGGTAGTCACCGCAAGGTCGCCAACCGTTATCCTTCTTAGGAGCAAGGTGTAGTGGCGAAGCCCAGGGACTGTCAGATGGACGTGCTGTACCGTCGTTCAGCATAAGTTGGAATTCCTGCTTTGCAATCTGGAGCTTGTCTGGAGCCAATCTGCGGGGATTGCTAAAAATTGGAGGGCCGGGAGTAGTGCGAATGAAGTGAACGGTTCAGGAAACTTTGACAAAATATTATCATATTTGGTGTTAGTCGACAAAATTTTTACAGAAAATATGTTTACATCACTAACATGGCGAGCATTTGAATACAAAGAAGTTGTATTATCTATAAGGCGTTGGTTGCGACAGTCAACAATTAAATTATAAAAGCTAAGGAAATCAACGCCAATTATAGCCTTAGTTACATTTGCAACAATAAAGCGCCATGTAAAATTACGCCTTAAGCCTAAATTTAAGTTAAGTTCGATGTAACCAAAAGTATCGATACTTGTACCGTTCGCCGCACTTAGTTGGTAGTCTGTATTAGATCGTCGTTCACGCAGCGCAGATCAGGGGTATACACATAGGTCACTACCGGTATCCACCAAAAATTGGGTATTCGATCTGCGGTCGGTGACGAACAGGCGACCTGAAGAGTGGCAATCACCAGTCGCCATTAGAGACTGCCGCTGGTGTTTTCCGCTTGCTTGTAGTCGCACGGTTTGATACAGCGTCGTGCGTTTTGACCAAACTTCATGTGATACCAACATACAGGGTGTTTTTTGTAGCTGGAGTTGGATCGCGACCTGTGACGTGAGGTCGAATCGCGTCGCTGTTGAGGTCGAGATCGGATACTGGAACAGTTCGAAGCGCGACTGTGCTCTTCAAGCTTTAGCGTAAGATGTTCCACCATCTTTTTCAGCTCTGCTATCTCACTTGATGGATGAACATGTCCGTGGCTGGATGACATTGCAGCCACGTTGTGTGGTGAAGTAATATCCTGAATACGATCAGCCAAATCCGCTTGTTGGTCTAAAAGGTGGGTAGGTTGAGATGCCAGCACAGTTTGGATATTTTGAGGTAGACGGTTGCACCAAATTGTCCTAATGAAGTCCTCAGGGACGGAAGGTCCAGCTAGGTCTTGGAGATGGCGAAGAAACTGTGAGGGTTTGCGATCGCCAAGCTCCTCGTGTACTAACAGCTGTCTAACCTTATTCTCCTTGGAAGCGCAGAGACGCTTAATAAGCTCGCTCTTAATTATATAGTACCGGTTATGAGCTGGAAGGTTCAGTAAAATATCCTTAATGGCTTTAGAGTGTTGGATGTCCAGGTTATTGATGACGTTAATGAACTTCGTAGGATCATCGGTAATATTACAACACTCAAACTGACCTTCTAAAAGAGCAAACCAGATTTCAGGCTCATCAGGTGAAAACGGAGGTACTTTAAGATTCACTTGCCGACTTTTACTGGAAAATAATGTGCCAGGTTCAGTACAAACATGAACTTTCTTTTTACGCTCCGTTACGTTGTCGCCATTTTGAGACGTCGCCGATTCCGCCGTGTCACTATCGCTCGTCTCGAATATTCCGTGTTGCACGAGGGTCACCAGTTATAGGCGGTTGAGGTGGTAGCCCGTAGTGAAGACAACCGCTGTGTATGATGTGCGGGGTGAGAAATAATAACAAGACCGGAGAAGGTAGAAAAGTTGGTATATTCCGCAAAGCACATTGAATACACAAGTTTCACAGTCACACCGATAAAGTTTAGAAGGAGTGGAGAGAGCGTTATAGCTAATTAACACTATTTACTTGTTAAGAAGCGAAATTAAAGCGAATCCGTAACAAACAAAAATCGTACGTAATAATTGGGCATACATCGACGGCGCACGTGACATGCGTTCCGCGTTCAATAGATAAATCTCAACTGCGGCCGAGTGGTTCGTCCGATACAGGCGTAGCGGAGGAATGCGCCGTGGTAAGCAAAATTGAACGCATAGTGCTACCGCGAGGTCGATGTTGCGGTGTCGATATCGACTATCGATAAACAAACATCTTGAATGTTATTATGAAATATTATTTATGTGTAAATAGTAAGTCTAAGTTAAGAATTTAAAATTTAGATATAAGTTTAGGTAAACTAGTTTTAATTTATTTTACATAGTTATTTAGGTTTTTATTTTATATAAATTATTTATAATTATTATTTGTGTTTGTAAAATGTGCTATTGAAATAGATAAATATATTCGAAAAATGTAGTGAGTAGCCTACTGTTGGCGCCTCCAGCCCTGCAGCCAGCTCGGGCATCTTCGGCGTTCTCCGTATGCGCGGGCTGCGGGCACACTCCGTAGGTGCCCTCCGCCGCACTCAGCCTCTCGACCACTATCGGCATCGGACGCGGTTCCTCCCTTGTAGGCGCGATCAAATTAGATACTAATAACATTATTGTTACCAGAAAATATATCTATGCGTTTACAGTCCGCTTCTTATTTCATATTCTTATAGTCTAAGGACCCTTACATTGGTCCTCTCGCCGTCGTTATTAGTTTTTTTGTCCCGCCCGAGTACCGTTAATTTGCGCATCGCCGGTCCGTGGACTTTGACCGAGCCAACGTGAAATCGTCGTCATCTTAGCCGTCTAGAAGAAAGAAGAGGATCCAGAAGCTGATGTCGCCTTCTGTTGGGAGTATAATACGGTTTATGCGTGAGTCGTTCCAATTAATCGCTTTCCAATCTTAATTTTTCCACTTTTGCTATAAAATCATTCCCATTGTCTTCTTAAACTATATCTGCATTCATTTCGAATCATTTACTGCTTTCCTGTAATTATTTTAAAGCCATAAACGCACTATCTGTCCTATTTGTCTGCCTATTATTTTTTTCAAAGCACGTGTTGCGCACACGCTGCCGCCGACCGCACGTTAGGTATCGAACGTAACGGGACCTAAACCTTCGCACCTGTTATCTATCAGCTTTTTTTTTTTTTCTTTTTTTTTCTCGTCCCGATCTCGTCCTGAGAATTTTATTTATTTAATTGTTAAATTTTAATTTTGAGGCCTAATATTTATCGCAGAACGTACCTAAATGTGTAATTAGTGTTAAGAAATAATTTGTGAGATTGAAGTGTGTGTATTTTATGTTTATTGCGTACTTACTTATCGCCGGTGGACGAGAGTGAATGACATTGCAAATTTGCAATTACAAAAGTTTCGTACCATTGTTATTCATTGTTCTCTGTTCCAATTATTTATATAGCAAGTTAATAACATTGTGTTTTTTGCTTTTATGTATATAAATAAACAGTAAGTCGACTTATTTTCTATTGTGATATTGACATCACCCGCGTTGAGGTTATATTTTCAAACTGAAATACTTAACCTCATAGATAATAATTGATCTATCAATTCTTTGGAGTAATTTTTTATATCGTGATACATTATTTACATTATTATGCTTACTCGCAAAGCCTATGCTCGCCAGGAGGAGTCAAAACTCTTACTGGCTTTGATAGAACTGAAGGCATCCAAGGAGTTGGTTGAGCAATTGAGTAGTGAAAGAGAGGACAATGAAAGGGAACTAATGGAAGTATGGAATAAAAATACTAATTTAAAAAAAGAGATGGCTGAGCTGCACTCCAACTATTTGTTAGTTGTTGACGAGCGGAATAAACTTCAATCCGTGATTGATAGGTTCGACCAGTGCAGCGAAGAATATGAGCTCAATTTAAAACGCATGTCTTTGCTTCATCAAGACCTCAATGACGCCCAGGATCACATCCTACACCTGGAGACAGAGAAGCAAGATCATGTTGACTACCAAACTAATTGTTTATTCAATAAATTAGTTGGAAGTGCGCCCAGCCCCCTTCAAACTTCATCTAGCAATAAATCAGTTACAACCATTGATTTAACAGGTGACATAACTTTAAAATCCCCTTATCCTGGTTGCCTTGCTAAATTAAGTAAAAATAAAATTAGGAAATATGTCAAAGTTATTAATTTAATTAAAAGAACTCAGAAATTAATCAAAAAGCAGAAATGTTTACATTCTTACACCAAACAAATAGATGAAAGAAGAAAATTAGGCGATAAACTAGATCTGTACTCTATTTTATTAGAAAAAAGTGTGTCTGACTATGAAAAAAATGTTCAAAACTTAGAATTAGAATTATGTAATCTTAAGAAATCACTGGATGTAATGACTCAGCGCTATGTTATCACAAAAAAAGAGTGTGGTGAACATATCTTGGCTTTGACGAGCCTCGTGTCGTCGTGTAGTTGTAATAATATAACTATAAATGAAAGTTGCTCACTTGGCTCTCAGTTAGGATGTGAGTCACCAGTTACTCTAAAATTAAAAAACAAAAAAAGTATTAACTCAAGCCATATCTCCGTTGGTTCCCAAGCAAAGAAAAATCATAAAAATGGCCCTGTAAAATCAAGTTTGGTTATGTTCAGCGATAGAATAGGAAAAAATATGGGCCCTTTACTGAACACATACTTGGGACAAAGTATTATTAATCACTGCATGCCAGATTCAACATTTTTTGATATAATAAATTATGTTGTGAATTATAAATTTGATAGAAATACAACTTTAATGATATTAATAGATGATAGGGGCAATGTAAACAAAAAGGACTTGACAAAATATTTAGACTCATTGCAATTGTTAAATGTAAATAAAATTGTGATGTTTACACTCCCCTATAGCGTCAGTTTGCCACAGGAAGAAAATAATACTCGCTACAAAATGAATCTTTGTTTAAATACCATGACATTTAATTCTGATAAATTTCATATTATTGACATAAATAATTTCATTAAAAAAAGTCAGTATCATTTGACCAGGGATAAATATTATCTCAGTGGAAAAATCAAAAGACAGATAGCAATGTCGCTATCATATTATATTAATTATTCAGCCAAGAACTTGGCTACCAAATCTGCTTCTATTGAACAGAGTAATGACATATTAAGCCACACCTTGGAATCAGTTCCAAGTAATAGTAATATAAATCTAAATTAATTAATAAGACAATAGAGGAAATCTCTTGCTGTCATCCTATAATGACAAAGGAAAAGTCTAACTGCCTCAATATTGTTCATCAGAATATACAAGGCTTTTCTGGCAAAGATCTGGAATTAACATTATATTTACAAGATATGAATATACATGTCCTTTGTCTTACTGAGCACTGGCTTAAGAAATGTGAAGTGCTCATAGGGATCGAAAATTGGAAAGTCATTAGTTTGTTCAGTAGAGAGTCAGCTCAGCGAGGGGGATCACTAATTCTTATTAAAAACAATATTAAGTCCAAAGAACGCACAGACATCGTGGCACTCTCTATAGAGCAAACTATTGAACTAGCATGTGCTGAGCTAGAGCGGTATATCATTGTTAGTGTATATAAACCCCCATCGGCAGATTACCTTCCTTTTGAGTCCACCATGGAACAGGTATTAAATATATTATCAAAATCTAATAAGAAAATAGTTGTATGTGGAGACTTTAACATTGATTTATTAGAAGTAACTCAAAACTCTGTAAGGTTCTTAAATCTTTTTAAATCCTATAGTTTAATTAACCTTTTTAATGAACCTACTCGTATCACTCCTACAACAGCTACTTGCTTAGATAATATTTTCTGTAATTGTGAAGTTAGGCAAAAATCAATTATAAACTGCCTAAGATCAGATCATAGTGGACAAATAGCCACAATTGAGCACCATCATGTTTCACCTATGGTAGATATTATTTGTAGGCCAGTCGCTGCCAATCAATTAGATAGATTTAAGAAAAATATTGATTATAGAATAAATGTATTACCATTCAACAGTGACACTACGGATGTGTCGTATGAAAATTTGTTTGGATTGATTAAAGATGAGTTTAACAATATATTTAAGCAAAAACACCTTAAAATAAATACAAATAAATGTAAATTCAGTGACTGGGCTACGACTGGAATTCATAAAAGTAGGAGAAACTTATATGAATTGTATGACCTAAAAGCGCAAACTCAAGACCCTAAAATTATTGAACATGTCAAAAAATACTCTTAAATCTTTAAAAAAGTATGTTCAGTGGCCAAATCAAATTACATTCGTGATACTATTGCTAGCTCCAAAAATAAAATAAAAGCCACTTGGAACATTATTAATAGAGAAACGTGCAAAACTAAACAATTAGATCGCACATTTAGCCTTAATGTTGATAATAAAATTATTAAATCCGACAACGAAGTAGCAAACGCGTTTAAGGATTTTTTTTCTACTATACCTATTGCCACAACTAGTAAATTAAACTCTTCACAAGGTCTTGCAGAAACTTTTTTGAAATCAAATGTCGAGAAATGCAGTTCTATTCTAAATTTCAGGCATATTAATCCCGAAATTATTGTTAAAACTTTTAGAGAGCTAAATTTAAAAAAAACAGAAGATTTATGGGGCATTTCAATTAATATAATCAACCATATAATTGATAGTATAGCAACGCATCTTGCTTGTATATTTAATCAGTGTATTGATGAAGGCTCATTTCCTAATTTAATGAAATACAGCAAAATCATACCCATATTTAAATCCGGAGATAAAAGTGATCCCTCTAACTATAGACCGATATCAATACTACCAGCTCTTAGTAAAATATTTGAAAAAATAGTGTTTAATCAACTCTTATCACACTTTAGAATGAACAATTTATTGCATGAGAATCAGTTTGGTTTTACCAAGGGTAGAAGCACAACTGATGCGGGAGTTGCACTCATTAAGCATATCTTCGATGCGTTTGAAAATAAGCAAGATGCTCTAGGGGTTTTTTGTGATTTGTCTAAGGCTTTCGATTGTGTAGATCGCAAAACGTTATTAATGAAATTACGGCATTATGGTGTCTCAAATGAATCAGAAAAATTGTTAGAGTCATACCTCACGGATAGAACGCAAACAGTTAATGTCAATGGAACTGACTCTTCCGGGGCCCCATTATGCATGGGTGTGCCCCAGGGCTCTATATTGGGACCTTTATTATTCCTGATATATATAAATGACCTTCCTTACTTTACTAAAGACCTTTGTGAGATAGTATTGTTTGCAGATGATACATCATTGATTTTTAAAATTGACAGAGGTAAAGCTGCCTTTGACGATGTGAATGATGCTCTCTCTCAAGTAGTACGATGGTTTACTGCTAACAATCTGTTACTTAATGCAAAAAAAACCAAGCTTATCAAATTTACTATGCCCAATGTGAGGCAGGTCAGTACGCATATTAATATGTCAGACGATCATATAGATGCAGTCGATGCAACAACCTTTTTGGGAATTACAATAGACTCCCGACTGCAATGGGGTCCCCATATAATTGCCTTGTCAGGAAGGCTCAGTTCGGCGGCTTATGCTGTGAGGAAAATAAGGCTTATAACTGATGTCGAAACGGCAAGACTAGTATACTTTAGTTATTTTCATAGCTTGTTGTCGTATGGTCTATTGCTATGGGGCTCAGCTGCTGATATTGAGTCAATCTTTGTGTTGCAAAAAAGAGCTGTACGTGCAATATACTGTCTTGGGCCTCGCGACTCTCTGAGGGAGGTCTTTAAAGATATTAAAATATTAACAGTAGCGTCACAATACATTTTTGACAATATTATGTATGTTAGAAAAAACCTAAGTTCGTTTAGCCTTAAATGTGATTCACATCATTATAATACTAGAAATAAACATAAACTTGCCGTTCCGAGCTTCAGATTAAAGAAAGTGGGTAATTCATTTTTGGGGAAATGTATAAAAATCTTCAATAAAGTACCACAAACTCTTGTTGACTTACCTGTTTATGAGTTCAAAAACCACATTAAAAAAATTCTTATGGAAAAAGGATACTACAAAGTTGAAGATTACTTGAACGACAAGAGTGCATGGACTTAATAGCCTGCCTAGCTCGCACTTACACTATCTTGTAATTGTATTTCCTGTAATAAAATCAGGCTGACAAAGGTGACTGAGTTTCTTGCGCCGTTTCTTCTCATCACCAGCCGATATGTTGTCCCGAAGCGGTGGTAGGGCTAAGTTATATGTTGGGACGTGTATAAGTGCCCGGAAGAGGGCCTATATACAGAATAAAGAATTTCATTTCATTTCATTTCAAAAAGCTGTTTTGCTGGCTACGCGCATTGATTTTTTTCGTTCTTTTTGCTATTTTTTCGTAACTTTTATTTAATTTCGCACACGCTCATCAAAATGGCTGACATGAAAACGTTGATCAAGAAACGAGGCACCTTTAAATCTAAGCTTACTATCTTTTCTAATTATTTAACTTTATTAAATAATGGCTCCAGCCTTTCACAGCTGCAACGTTTGGACCTTGAGGAACGCTTTTATAAATTCGATTCTATGTACACTGAATTTGACGCATTACAGGGTGAAATCGAGATACACGCGGATGACCCCGAGGCCGCGCTCGAGGAGCGCGAGGAGTTCGACCGCCAGTACTTCAGCCAGGTGGCCCTCGCACGCTCTCTGCTTGGGATTTCGTCAAAAGGTTCCGTATCAAGTTCTAATAATAACAACACTAATGCACATTCTAATCAAAGTTTTGTTCGTTGACCTCAGATCAATCTTCCTAGTTTCGATGAGAACTATCAATACTGGCTCGAGTTCAGAGACACATTTGTTTCACTAATTCATGATAACCCTAGCATCGACCAAATAAATAAATTTCATTATTTGCGAGCTTCACTCCAGGAAAATGCAGCCTTAATTATAAAAAACATAGATTTTATTGGGAATAATTACAATATTGCGTGGGATTTATTATGCGAGCGATTTAATAACAATCGTCTTTTAATTGATAACCATTTGCAGGCAATATTTGATGTTGAGCCCGTATTGAGGGAGTCCAGCATCTCTCTTCGTAATCTTGTCGACGTAACCAATAAAAACATTAGAGCCCTTACAACATTAAAGCAACCTACTGAACATTGGAATACTCTTCTTATCTTTATATTGGCTAAGAAGTTGGACATAGCAACAAGCCGCCACTGGGAAGAGTATCGCAATGACTTGTCTACTGATCCCACGTTAACTCAATTTTGTACCTTTGTAGGCAGGAAAGCGGACTTGTTGGAATCAATCGAAACGAACCACAACTTATTAAATAACAATATATTAGTTGCCTTAAATAATAGTCACTCTAATCTAAATAATAAACAATCACAAAACACACAAGATAATAAAAATAACAATCAGAAAAACAGCAACTTTAATAAAAATGTACAGAATAATCAAAAATCACGCAATATTAATAAACCTAACTTTCTAAACTGTCCGCTTTGCTCCAAACGTCATTCATTATTTTCGTGTGAATCTTTCAGAGCTTTGCCTATAGAAAATCGTATACAAAAAGCAAAGGAATTAAATGTTTGTCTTAACTGCTTACGCCCAAATCATTTTGCTAAGCAATGCAAACTTACTCATTGCAAGTATTGTAAAATAAAACATAACACTCTTTTACACTTAGAATCACCGGATTCAAAACCTTTAGTTAATCCTTTGCCTTCTGCAGCTGATGGCGTCGCTTTATCAGCCACATCCTTGCAGCTTGCTACTTCTTCGCATGTTTTACTGTCCACAGCATTGGTGAACGTCTTGAACTCTTCGGGCGAGAAGTACACTGCGCGGCTACTGCTCGACAACGGTAGTACAGCCAACTTCGTAACGCAAAGCTTATGTGACAAGCTGGGTTTGTCACGACGCGGTACAAGCACCAAGGTCACAGGTATCAATAACCATATCTCTTCTAGTACACAGTCTTGTCACCTCAGAATCGAGTCTTTATGCTGTGCTTACAATATATATATCGTATGTCATGTATTGCCTGAGATCACTAAGGTCTTACCGTCTTCCTTTGTAGATATCACCCACGTTCCTATTCTTCAGTTATCTTCATATAGGTCTTCAGTCAGCTGACCCGAATTTCAATATTCCGTCGGTCATAGACATCCTGGTAGGCGCAGAAGTCTTTTGGAACGCCTTAGGGTCCAATTCCATAGATTTAGGTAAAAATCTTCCCAAGTTATGTGAAACTAAATTTGGCTGGTCAGTGTCAGGCTGCATATCACGCCAAAAGGGTAGCAACCCTCTTCAATATTATAATTTTACAAACTTAAGCCCCACTCCAGATCTTTCTCAATTCTGGGAGTTAGACATTGTTTCACCCAAGCATTCTCAATCTCTAGAGGAGAGATCATGTGAGAAGCTCTTCTTAGAAACAACCTTTCGCAAGGACGACTGTCGTTTTGTCGTCTCAATGCCCTTAAAACAAGATCCCAATTTACTAGGTCACTCTTATGAAAACGCTTAGTGTAGGTTCTTGTCGTTAGAACGACGTTTTCACCGTGATCCTATTTTTAAAGAAAGATATTTCAATTTCATGCATGAGTATGAAAGTCTAGGTCACATGTCGTTAGATAAAGACTGTGCCACTCTGCCTGATAGGTCTAACGGGAACTATTTTATTCCTCACCACGGCGTTATTCGGGAGTCTAGCTCCACTACTAAGCTTCACGTGGTTTTCGACGCTTCGGCCGCTACCTCTTCAGAAGTGTCGCTCAATGACCTCCAAATGGTTGGCCCCGTCGTTCAAGACGATCTATTTTCCATTTTAATACGCTTTCGCCAACATCAATACGTAGTTTCAGGCGACGTCGAAAAAATGTACAGAGCAATAGAAATAAATCCCATACAACGACCTTTACAAAAAATATTTTTTCGGTTCGATACTAAGGAACCTCTTAAAACGTACACGTTAAACACAGTTACGTATGGCACTGCTTCTGCGCCATACTTGGCTACTAAATGTCTGGTCAGCCTAGCTGACAACTTAGATGACAATCGAGTAAAGACGGCCATACAACGCGACTTCTATGTCGACGATTTTCTTCATTCAACCAGTACAATTTCAGAAACCGTCGAAGTTTCTAAAAAGGTAGCATCTGTCCTTTCTTCAGCCCGATTTCATCTACGTAAATGGAAGTCAAATAGTCCTGAGATACTATCCCAAATAAGTGGTCCACAGAATGGTCACCCTACTAACTCATTAGACTTCTCTGAGCAAAGCCAAGGCAACACTCAATCTAAGACATTGGGCCTACATTGGATTTGCGACACTGACATGCTCACCTTTTCTATAAATATAGAACCGTCTAAAAAGGTTACTAAACGTCACGTCCTTTCAGTAATTAGCCAAATTTTCGACCCATTAGGACTTGTTGGACCGTGCGTCGTCGAAGCCAAAATAATTATGCAACGCTTGTGGCTAGACAAATATGATTGGGATGAGACGGTTTCTACAGAGATTAGCGACTTATGGTTTCTATTTGAGCACACCTTAACTCATTTAAATAGGTTACAGATCCCTCGATGGGTTTCATTTAACGACTCACTTATCCATGAAATTCATGTTTTCACTGACGCTTCCGAAAAGGCCTACGGGGCCTGTCTTTATATTCGGTCTTATAACCATAGTGCAGGCACAATACGCGTTCAGCTTTTAGCGTCCAAAAACCGTATAGCTCCCATAAAACCTACTACTATGCCTAGGCTTGCACTTTGTGTTGCTTTGTTGGGTGCGAGACTGTGTACAAAGGTAGTGGACTCGCTTACTTTGCACATAGACAAATGTAGATTTTGGTGTGACTCCACGATAGTTCTAGGTTGGTTGTCAACGCCAGCTACTCAATTAAAACCCTTTGTGCGAAACAGAGTCAACGAAATACAGGAGAGTACTAGTGGTCATACCTGGAGCTACGTACCGTCGAAGGACAACCCGGCGGATCTTGTTTCACGAGGCTTACGAGCCGACGTAATCGGCGATACTCATTTATAATGGTCTGGACCTTCATTTTTATTAAAAAATGAGAATGAGTGGCCCACGATGCCCAATATCGTGAAGCGTGATCTACACGAAGTAGTATCTCACATCAGTAGCGGTAGTGGTAGTGCAGATAGTGACCATAATGCAAGTAGTAGTAGTAGTACCGCTTTTGTAATACCTAACCTTAATATTTCAATAATTCAAAACCTAATTTCAAAGTATTCTAGTTTCACAAAATTACAACGAGTTGTAGCTTATTTGTGTAGATTTGCGCATAACTTAAAAAATAAAAATAATAAATTGTGTGGCAATCTCTCTTTAATTGAACTTAACAAGTCACATAATTTTATTTTGCAGTGTGCTCAACTTCAAATGTTTCCTGACGAATATAAATTGCTCAAATCGGGGAAGACATTGCCTCACAAACATAGGCTGATTTCATTAACGCCATTCTTAGATACTAATGATCTTATTCGCGTAGGCGGTAGGCTTGATAATTCTCCCTACGACTTTGATACAAAACATCCTATTTTGTTATGTAGTTCTCATATATTAACTCAACTTATATTTTATATGCAACATGTTAAACTTTTACATGCCGGCCCTCAGTTGCTTTTGGCAAGCATACGCCAAACCTATTGGCCTCTTAAAGGCAGAAACTTATCTAAATCAGTTGTTAACAAATGTGTAATTTGTTACAGACATAGAGCTCAAAATGTACAACCTTTAATGGGACAGCTCCCTCTTAACAGAACACAGTTAGAGTTCCATTTTCAAAACTGTCACGTTGATTATGCCGGCCCAGTATTGATAGCCGATCGAAAGGGAAGAGGTTGTAAATTAGTAAAATCTTATTTGTGCTTTTTTGTTTGTTCTGCAGTGAAAGCTGTACATTTGGAGCTTGTTACGGACCTCACCACTGAGGCTTACATGGCTGCTCTAAATCGGTTCGTGGCGCGTCGAGGCAAGCCTCGAAGTATCACGTCCGATAACGGTACAAATTTTGTCGGCGCATCTAATGAAATTCAAAGGTTCCTTCTCGATTCTAATGTTGCATCTGAGATAGCGCAGGAAGGTATCGAATTTATTTTTACCCCTGCCTATACCCCTCACTTTAATTCTTTGGCCGAAAGTGCGGTCAAATCTTGTAAGCATCATTTAAAAAGATTGTTACATCTCGTTCATTTCACCTTCGAAGAAATGACAACCTGTTTATGCCAAATTGAGGCAGTTCTTAATTCTCGCCCTCTAACCCCACTTTCTTCAGACCCTCATGACTTTTCGGCTCTTTCTTCCTCTCATTTTTTAATTGGACGACCACTCTTAACTGTACCGCTCCCACAGGTGGCTGATGTGAACATCACTCGTCTGGATCGATGGAGACGAATCCAACACATCCAGCAGCATTTTTGGCGGCGATTTAATAACGAATATGTCTCTCTGCTACAGATCAAGATGAAATGGTTCGCATCCACAGGCGAGGTGAAGCCTGGTCAGCTAGTCCTGATCAAGGAGAGGACCCCACCATTGCTCTGGTCACTAGGGCGAGTCGTGAAGACGTATCCAGGTGTGGACGGCGTCTCGAGGGTGGCCGAGCTCAAGAAGAAGAAGAAGGGGACCATACGTCGGGCCTTCAACTGCATTTGTCCACTTCCAAATGATTGAAGATCTTCATCCTTCATCCTTCAACCCGGGGAGTATGTTGGCGCCTCCAGCCCTGCAGCCAGCTCGGGCATCTTCGGCGTTCTTCGTATGCGCGGGCGGCGGGCACACTCCGTAGGTGCCCTCCGCCGCACTCAGCCTCTCGACCACTATCGGCATCGGACGCGGTTCCTCCCTTGTAGGCGCGATCAAATTAGATACTAATAACATTATTGTTACCAGAAAATATATCTATGCGTTTACAGTCCGCTTCTTATTTCATATTCTAATAGTCTTAGGACCCTAACACATACACAACTTTAATGAAAAAAGGATATTATACTGTAAATTATTATATAAATGATAAAAATATTTGGAAATAAATACTGCCCTGCTCGCACAGGTACATTTATCTTGTAATGTAAACTATATACTATTTAAAAAGAGGCTGACAATAGTGACCGAGTTTCTTGCGCTACTTCTTCTCGGCGCTAGCCCAAAATTGTCCCGAAGTAGTGGTAGGGAAAAAAATATTGGGACGTGTAAAAGCGCTTAGTTTAAGCCTATTTACAGAAATAAATTGGTTTTAATGGTTTTAATTTCGGAATTCACCACTCGCCTACGCCAATTTGCCACTAAGCTCCAACCGTCCCCAGCTACACGTCATAACAAAAACAAAATCTTTATCTATAAGGACCTGGCTTCTTCTAGTCATGTATTTCTACGGGATAACACAGTGCGAGGCGCCTTACAGCCTCCCTACTCCGGCCCGTATGAAGTTGTAGAAAGAGGAGGTAAAGTCTTAAAAATTAAAGTCAAAGGCAAAACTATAACTGTTTCTATAGACCGCCTTAAGCCGGCCTATTTGCTTCTTGACCCCACTTCTACTCTTACTCCGACTCCATCCCTCACTTCTGCTCCAACTCCCACCACCCTACCAAAACCAGGCCCAGCGCAAGACACTGTTAGGACCACTCGATCAGGTCGTGTAGTTCGGTTTCCTAACTTTTATCGCCCATGACGGCCTCTGGGGGGGAGTGATGTAGGCTACTCACTACATTTTTCGAATATATTTATCTATTTCAATAGCACATTTTACAAACACAAATAATAATTATATAACTATGTAAAATAAATTAAAACTAGTTTACCTAAACTTATATCTAAATTGTAAATTCTTAACTTAGACTTACTATTTACACATAAATAATATTTCATAATAACATTCAAGATGTTTGTTTATCGATAGTCGATATCGACACCGCAACATCGACCTCGCGGTAGCACTATGCGTTCAATTTTGCTTACCGCGGCGCATTCCTCCGCTACGCCTGTATCGGACGAACCACTCGGCCGCAGTTGAGATTTATCTATTGAACGCGGAACGCATGTCACTTGCGCCGTCGATGTATGTTTAATTATTACGTACGAATTTTGTTTGTTACGGATTTGCTTTAATTTCGCTTCTTAGCAAGTAAATAGTGTTAATTAGCCATAACGCTCTCTCCACTCCTTCTCAACTGTATTGATTGACTGTGAAACTTGTGTATTCAATGTGCTTTGCGGAATATTACCAACTTTTCTACCACTCCGGACTTGTGATTATTTCTCACCCCGCACATCATACACAGCGGTTGTCTTCACTACGGGCTACCACAACCACACCACTATACCTATAATTTTCACGTAGCTTTCCGCTTGACCATTACTGGCCGGGTGATAAGCTGGTAAAGTTAAGTGAATAATTCCATTTAACTGACAAAAACGTTTGAATTCGTGACATGTAAATGCTGTGCCATTATCACTTACAATTGTTTGCGGTTGACCGAACCGCGAAATAAAATCTATCAATTTCTCAACGACCGCCCCCGAAGTAGTTAAGTTATTCATGTTATAAATTTCCACCCATTTAGAATAGGCATCTACAACCACTAAGTACGTATGACTATATAAGATTCAACGATATTAGTTACATTCCTTTTAATGGGGGTATCTATACGTCATACCAAGGAGCCTGACAAAATTTAAGCGAAAAATTCAGGCTAGTTTCGGAGATATTCATTATAACAATCTCATTTCGTAACTACAAAATTCCACACCCTTTACAGCTGATTACTACTACAATGACACACTAAATACGCACACAAGCAAACTCAAAATCCAAGAATCAAGCGCAGTCAGCGGTGGGGTGAGATACCGGGTCAGGAATACCGTGTACGTTCGCGCAGCAAAAAGTATCGCCTTTTCAAGGATTGGATGATGCAGATAATTAGTGCCCTATATCGTGTAAATGTGCCCGAAATTTTATATTTGTGCGTCCAACAGCTTCAGATTAATTTAAGAAAAACGGATTCTGCTGCACGAACGTTCGCCCAGCAGATTTTTTTTTTAATTGATGGGCCTAGCTGTATATTAAATATGCGAAAAGATAGCTTATATACGATCATAAATGTGCCGTGAAAGCCAGATTTGTGCCTCTTAAGATATCAGAGTTATTTAGTTTTTTGCTGGGCGAACGTTTTGGTGATTGCTGTATATCGGAAACGGTTGAACGCACATTCATGATTTTTTGTATACAGATTCGGTACATTTGTGCCTATTTGTGCCGGAATTTTCATTAACATGACTAGCACGGTTCAGATGCAATTCTTTTATTTCCTAAAAAACGGAAAAATGCTCTGGCTCCCGAACGAACAAGACCAAGGACTTCGCGTTAGTGCCGACTGGGGCCCATTGTATATTCACATGATCCTGTAAAGTTTCGCGGGCCTACTACATATCATTGCCGATTTCTTAACGATTTTGTCTTTTTTTGAGGTTATCTTGAGTGAAATTACTTAGAATACGAAAACACTAGTTTCCTGTGAGCTGGCTTATTACATGGTTCTACAATAATATGAGCGCTGTTTTAAGAATACGTATGCAAAAAATCATGTATGTATACCCATTACTTTAGACAATAACGATTAAAAACCACTCGAAATATTTTTGGTAGATTATCCGACCAAATTGTAGTGAGCATTAAAAAGCGGCCGCACGATACATCAAACTATCCTTCCTCACTTGATGGCGTTGTAACGAAAAAATAGTACAGATGCGTACAGAATCATTAAGTTGGAAAATAGTTTATATTAGGGACATGAAATAAAATGTGAATTGTTTTTTTTTGTACATAATAATACACTATAATTTGTAATTTATTATTGAAAATAAATTGTCGACCTTTTGAGATTATATTGAATGAATGAATGATTTTGCACCATAAATCTATACCTAACTACATAGCTTGATAGCTGATTAAGCTTGATAGCTTGATGTGCCATTGACAGTATATTTGTTTTTTTTAGTTGGTCAGTAAAGCAATTTAGATAAAAGGAGATAACAAAACAATATTGGTAATTTTTATATTGATTTATTTTTTGTATACAATACTAAACAATGAATAATGGTTAGGTGCTATTTGTACCTTTTAGATGATTAAAACGTGTACAATAAAATTAACATTACAAATAAATAAAAAATGCAAGTTTAATGTAATTCCTAAACACAACAAAAAGTGTTCCAAATATTACATAACATAAAATGGAAAATATTGATGGCCAAGAAATTTTGTACTTTGTTATCGCTTCAAACAGCTTTATCAGCTATCAAGCTAAATTAATGGTAATTTTTAAAGAACTCCGTAGCCGAGAGACGAGCACGCCGGACTAATATGGTGTCGCCATCTCTGAGGTTCCGGGTTCGATCCCCGGTCGGGTCAATGTAGGAAACGAACTTTTCTATATTGTCTCGGGTCTGGGTGTTGTGGTAACGTCTTTGTTTCTTTTTCTATAACACAAGTGCTTTAGCTACTTACCATAGGATCAGAGCAATGATTGTGATGTTGTCCAATATTTATTTATTTATTATATAATTGATTTTAAATAATAAATTACAAATTATAGTGTATTATTAGGTACAAAAAAAACAATTCACATTTTATTTCATGTCCCAAATACCTATAAACTATTTTACAACTTAACAATTCTGTACGTACTATTTAAGTTTCGTTACAACGCCATCAAGTGAGGAAGGATAGTTTGATGTATCGTGCGGCCGCTTTTTAATGCTCACTACAATTTGGTTGGATAATCTACCAAAAATATTTCGAGTGGTTTTTAATCGTTATTGTCTAAAGTAATGGGTATACATACATGATTTTTTGCATACGTATTCTTAAAACAGCGCTCATATTATTGTAGAACCATGTAATAAGCCAGCTCACAGGAAACTAGTGTTTTCGTATTCTTTAAGTAATTTCACTCAAGATAACCTCAAAAAAAGACAAAATCGTTAAGAAATCGGCAATGATATGTAGTAGGCCCGCGAAACTTTACAGGATCATGTGAATATACAATGGGCACCAGTCGGCACTAACGCGAAGTCCTTGGTCTTGTTCGTTCGGGAGCCAGAGCATTTTTCCGTTTTTTAGGAAATAAAAGAATTGCATCTGAACCATGCTAGTCATGTTAATGAAAATTCCGGCACAAATAGGCACAAATGTACCGAATCTGTATACAAAAAATCATGAATGTGCGTTCAACCGTTTCCGATATACAGCAATCACCAAAACGTTCGCCCAGCAAAAAACTAAATTACTCTGATATCTTAAGAGGCACAAATCTGGCTTTCACGGCACATTTATGATCGTATATAAGCTATCTTTTCGCATATTTAATATAAAGCTAGGCCCATCAATTAAAAAAAAAATTGCTGGGCGAACGTTCGTGCAGCAGAATCCGTTTTTCTTAAATTAATCGGAAGCTGTTGGACGCACAAATATAAAATTTTAGGCACTTTTACACGATATAAGGCACTAATTATCTGCATCATCCAATCCTTGAAAAGGCGATACTTTTTGCTGCGCGAATGTACACTTCATTCCAACATGAAAAAATTTACCCTGTTTCTAGGGTAAATTAAAGTTTTTGAGTTGTTTTTTTTTTCGATAAAGTAATAAGAAAAAATACTACTAGGTTTGTAATTAATGTTGTGATGTTAAGTCAGTAAAACTTAACGAACGGTTTTTTACCCATGAATTTTTATGTCCACGCTATCACGTAGCCAACTCGGTTGCGAAAATAGGTACGCAAAATTGAAGGGATCAGGATGCCGCAAACTAACCAAAGAGTGTAATCTGAACTTGCTACTTGATTCACGTCAAAAAACGAAAAGATTCACTCGTTTTCTTTGATAATCAAAGCTGTACTTACTTACGTATCATTTTGAATTATTAAAAAAAAACCGCGGAGACAACGTCAAGCTACTATTTTATTGTTGTCGCAAGCTCAAGTAATGTTGCGAAATCAGCTTTAATAAAACCACTTAGGTACACGATTAATTAGTTATTCATCACGGCCGCCAACTTGTCGTGTAATGAGTTATTAAATTTTATAAACTGTGACGAGGGTCTGGCGGCGCGACACCCACTATCGACTCGACAGCCCTACGCCCGTCGCCCATGCCTACGCACCCGTACCGCGGCGCCCGCGCCCGCACCGCGCCCGCGACAACGCTTTATAAGGCGCGGTGGGAAGGAGCTGACGTCTTCGCGCACGTCCACCGTTCACATTGCCTCGGAGCACCGGAACTCTGACGATTTGCTGTCCCCTGTTCCTAACTAACATTAGTTAAGTACCCGACCCACATCCTGATCCAAAGGTTCGCAGGCCTAGCGGCGAGCACGCGTGACTCGAACTTTTACTCCCAGACCTTGACCGCGCTCCTGCGGTGAACCCATCCCCGGCCCGGACGCTCTTGCGGCGAGCACGCATACGACTCCGCATGCCAGCCTTCCTTACCCGTAGACAAAAGTAGATTATTAACAAATACCCGCCTCGCTACGCGCCGACCGTAATCCGCGATACCGTCCGTGGGAACCGCGCCGATCTCCGTCGCCCTGCCTCGTCCGTCCGTATGGAATAAGTTGAGAATAAGACAGCAGTCACAGGTCTAGGTAGATTAGGAAGTGAACTAGTTATAAGGAACAATTGTGTGTCTTTCAATACAGAGAGTGCAAACGTCCCGTTGGTTTCCTTGGTTAATTCCCTGTTAGGATCCTAAAAATAGGTACACATCCTCTCACCGCACGCATCGCGGGCTGAGGTCAGTACGTATGTTGACGAGGAACTCCGGCCTGAGCTAGCCGAAAGGGTTCTTTGTCACAAAACAAAACTACTAACATTCGAAATTTATGAAGTGTCGTTTAAGAATATCATAACATTAAATTTAACAGCTAGTCTCAATAATAAACAAAAAATTACAATATTATTAAATCCTAATTCCTTGCTATTCAAATTCCACTTTATTTTTTCAATAAATTTTAGGGGTAAAAGTATGGCAAGAACAAGTCGCAGATTATCCGACTGGCCGCTCGCGCCGAAAGGCCGCCGTGCCGCCGGGGCACGTGTCGGGCAAGGTCAAAGCATGAGCGAGCTAGAGATGTGCCACAGCCCACATTAGATCAGATCTTAGGGCTAAAAATTTTCGACTCATGGCGGAGGTCGGACTGGACTTTACTAATAAAGATTTTATTCTTGCACTATCGGAAAGTTAGTACTGTTAAGTAATAAACTTTTTTAGGTACATTTAGTAACAAATATCAACGAATGCAATTTATTGTTATTATTTTAGTCTTAATGACGACAACAATGTTTTATGCGTCTTCGTGCTAAAAATTTATACATTTTATAAGTGTTTTGATTTCTCTAGAACTCCCTTACTTTTGCAGCTAACAATAAAACCTAAGTGGTTAAGAATTAAAAAAAAACCTTTACGTCTGTAAGTTAAGAATAAAAGGTCTGATACAGTTCAATATGGCCTAATTTGTTAAAACAATAGTAAAAACGTCCTTAATTGTTATCACTTATCAGTGCATGTGTATCTTTAACACACACATTTATTATTAGTGGTTTGGACTGAATGAGTTCGATAAAACATTGATGCAACTCGGACTCATAGGCCGATGGAGTGTAAGAGAGATAGATGCGTCACAAGCTGAAAGCTAAGGCCGATTGTGCCTCTCTATCGCTTGTTCCGCGCTCTTGCTCGTACGCAAAACGTGAAACTTTCGTGCGTGCAGTCGTGGTGCAGTCGGTCATCGCTTTATAAGACGTTATCACGTCAAAAACTTGTGTCGCACTCTCGATTTAGTTTAAAACGGGGTGTTAATTCCCAATTCACGATCCGCTATCAATCGGGCATGTTTTCGTATCTTACAAATAATCCAATCATCCGCATCCTTAGCTGGCGTTTTTTCGGCTATTGCAAAGCGCGCGCTGCAGTTTTTGTGTGTGGTGAAATAAATCAGCCAGTCACTCACTCAGTCAGTCAGTCTCTTACTTCCTTCCTTGCGTGTGTGACGTGTCAGTCAGGTGCAACACGATGTTCTATCGGTATACGATTTCGACGATCTGCATAACAAATGGTTATGTACTACCCTATTGCCAATTACCAACGTGTTGATGAACTAATTGGCGCAGTATTTATGGAGCGTCTCAATGGACACAGCTACCTCGAGTGTCTTCAAGGAACCTTGGAGGAACTGCTAGCTAACATCCCTCTTCATCTCTGCCGTGGATTGCAGTACTTCCAGCAAGATGGAGCCCCTGCGCACTACGACCGCGTTGCACGTGCGTGCCTGCCTGCCTGCCTACCTCCTAACGGGCAGGTACGGGCATCGCGCGTAGGATTGGTTGTGCTGGGCCGGTTCTCTGGTCGGCACGTTCCCCGGTCCCTACGCCTCTCGACTTCCATGAGAAGTGAAGGACTTAGTGTGTGATGAAAGTGATCTAAACATTCAAAGTGCGTCACATCACAATAACGAAAGCGAAAAGTGAATTGAAAAGTGGCAGTGACACGTTATTGCGCGTAAAAAAGCACGTCAGTAGGACCTTTGGTCTGTAGGCGTCAGTGAAGGATATTATTTTCATATATTTTTTTATAAATTGGTGATTTGTAAATGCCTTTAAACAAACCTGACTCCTAATTAAGCAGGGTAAGTATGGATTGGGACCAAGCGGCACCTACTTACTCGATTGATTTGTAATTTAATTAGTTGTTTGTCAAAAAACTTATTTATTAGATAGGTACCTAGGTAGTTACACTTACAACAACAACGCTTAACTTGCAAGACCGTAGCCTATGAAAATGTGATAGGGTGTCATAATAAAATAAATGTTATTAAAACCGTATTTTATTTTTTATTTCTATGCGCCTACTGACTCTGCTAAGGAAAGATAAAACTTTAAAATTAATAATTGAGTACAACAATTAAAATCAAGTAAATACCTTATCTACTTAAAATAAGGATGCAATCTAAGTAATAATAATAATAATAATAATATATAATAATATATGGCGTCGGGAAGTGACGACCCCATCGCCCACTGGTTAAGCAACTAAGTGACAGATAGTTGCTTAACCAGCGCAGTCAGTCTGTACCCTAGCGACTGGTGCTAGAGCCGGTGCCAGTCGCATTACCCAGGGAAATGGGTCAAGACGGCTCCCTCGGAGGGAATGAGCGAGACTCCGATGGTATCTCGCTCACTATGATGATGGCAGAAAATAGAGAGCGCATAGGGCCGCTGCCTGGGGGTGATCGCCGGGGCGCGTCTGGAGCTGGCGCTGGACGTGGCAGCATGCGGGCCGCCAGCACTTCCCGACTGGGCCGACCACCTGCCCAGTCACCACCATAATCGCCTTCAGTGCGCTTGGCACCAGCAGGGGCTTCCCAGCCCCAGCAATTGGTGCCCGCCACTGGAGGTACAAGGCGCATGAGGTGGAATACAGCAATGAATGCGAACCTCATGCGCGCTTACTACGGAGCGACAGAGGGAGAAACCGGCAGGACAGGGTATCGAGCACGGATGCATCGCACATTTATGCAGCTGGAGCCAAATTTGTCAGTCGCCGAACAAAACCTGTCGGATAGAGCTCGGTGGATATTGCGGTCTAACATCTTTAGCACCACTGAGCTCGAACAATTGCGAAGCGAGGCTGTTTCCTGCGCGCCACCCGCACCCACTGAGCAGACTGCCACTCCAGAGCCTTCTGGCGGCGAGAATATGGTAGTCGAAGACGAGCCGGTGGTAGCTGGTGGCGCGTCGGATATAGTCGCCCAGGATTTAGAGCAAATGAGGGGGATGTTAGAGGAGGCGATTTTGGAGTACAGTAATACTCCCCTGGAAGAGAGACCAAGGCTTCCGAGGCTACCACTCAGTGTTCGGATCCGGGATGTCGTTGAGGCCGTAAACCAGATGCTGCCCCAGCATTTGGAGAGCAGCTCTGGCCTGGCTGATACCAGTACGATTCTCTTCAGTGCAGCAATAACGGTGTGCCGATTCACAGGCATCCGAGTTGCACCAAGTCCAAGTGCTGCACGTACTACTCGCAGGAGTAATACTGTGCCAGCCTGGAAGAGGAGAATCGAACAACGTATCGAGCAAACCAGAGTCCTCATCGGCAAACTGACGTGCTTCCGCTCGGGCAATACCAGGCCAAGGATTGTGCGCTTTGTCAGGAGGGAGTTTTCTGGGTTAACAATTAATTTGGCTAACCCAGAGTTTGCTCGGAAACTGACGGAGCGCATCGACGAGCTGAAGCAGAAGATCGCTGCGTGGGCGAAGCGTATCAGAAGGTACTCAGAAAGGGTTGAGAGATACGAGCAGAATCGCCTTTTCGGGAGTGACCAGAGAAAGTTCTACAAACGCTTTGAGAGCTCTGAACCTCGCAACACTGGTGCAAGACCGAACAAGGCCGAAGTTGTTAGCTTTTGGCGTGGCCTTTGGTCAACACCAGTGGAGCACAGCGAAGGACCCTGGATTGGCGCGATAGAGGAGGCGTGTGCATCAGTTCCTCCGATGAACCCTGTCTTCATCACTGATGAGGACGTAGCCACTGCAGTACGTCGAGCCCCGAACTGGAAAAGTCCGGGACTGGATGGCCTGCAGAGTTACTGGCTAAAAGGATTCTCGGTATGCCATGCTACCTTGGCCCGCCAATTTCAAGAGGCGCTAGAGACAGAAGCTCTCCCGAACTTTCTCACTACTGGGGTCACTCACCTAGCTCCTAAAACACAAAACACCGCGGACCCGAGTAAATACCGCCCGATAACGTGTCTGCCTACCATCTATAAGACACTAACATCCGTTCTAAGCGCCAAAATTCGTGATCATATAGACGCGAATCGTCTTATGTCTGACGCTCAGAACGGATGTCGGGCTGGTAGTCGCGGTTCAAAGGAGCTTCTCCTCATAGATGCTGTCGCTGGCCAACTCGTCAAACGCAATCGCCGGAACTTCTCTGCTGCCTGGATTGACTACAAAAAAGCATTTGACTCAGTCCCCCATACATGGCTAGAGAGGGTCCTCGAACTGTATAAAATTGATTATACGGTTCGACACTTTCTCGAGAAATGTATGGAGCAATGGAGTACAATGCTTAGTCTCCAGGGCGAGAGAATGGCGGATGCTGAAGACCGAATAAGCATTAGGAGGGGTATATACCAGGGCGATTGTCTGAGTCCACTTTGGTTCTGCCTTGCCCTGAACCCTCTAAGCAGATTGCTGGAGAATTCGGGGACGGGATTTCAGTTTCGGAGAGGGAGAGATCGGGTGTCGCACCTTTTTTACATGGATGACCTGAAGCTGTTAGCCCCAACAGCTCCGAAGCTGAGGGAGCTACTAAACATTGTTGTTGATTTTAGTGGCTCCATCAGAATGGAGTTCGGGGTTGATAAGTGTGCGGTTATCCATGTGACGAGGGGAAAGATTACTCGGTCGCAGGAGGTTAACCTTGGTGTCGTCCAACTGCAAACACTTTCCGAAACCGATACGTACCGGTATCTGGGTATGTCACAGAGTATAGGTTTGAGGGAATCGGACGTAAAACAGTCTGTTGGTGAAGCCTTCTTCGACCGCCTTACAAAGGTGCTTAATAGTTCTTTGTCGGGGGTCAACAAGGTCAAAGCCTATAACGGATGGGTTATGCCTATTCTCTTATACACCTTTGGCATTCTCAGATGGACTCAGACCGAACTAAACGCTCTGGATCGGAAAGTCCGCACCACTATGACACTACATAGAATGCATCACCCCAGATCGTCGGTCATGAGGCTGTATATCCCGAGGAAATGTGGTGGTCGAGGCCTGTTAAGTGCTAAAACCATGCACGATCGCGAGGTATCTAGCCTCAGAGCGTATTTCCTAGCAAAGACCGACACAACGATGCATTGTGATGTCATAGAATGTGATAAAGGACTCACCCCTCTTGATCTGGCCAACGAGTCATGGCAGCCGCCGGCGATACTAAGTGTCTCTGATCGCGAGACCGTATGGAAAGGGAAAGAGCTGCACGGACGGTTTTTCAAGGCTTTACACGAGCCCCACGTGGACCTAAAAGCTTCCGTGCATTGGCTGCGCTTTGGAGACCTCTTTGGGGAAACCGAGGGGTTTGCTTGTGCGATACAAGACCAGGTTATCAGGACGAACAATTACCGAAAGTACATCATAAAGGATGGCACAGTGGACATTTGTCGGGCCTGTCGCCATCCTGGAGAATCACTCCGTCATGTGGTTTCGGGTTGTTCGGCTCTTGCTAACACTGAGTATCTGCACAGGCATAACCAAGCAGCCAAAATTCTCCACCAAGAGCTCGCCCTGAAGTACGGTCTCGTGAGCCAGAGACTACCCTATTATAAGTACTCGCCGGAGCCAGTACTCGAAAGTGACAGTATCCGGCTCTACTGGGACCGGCCCATCATCACTGACAGGACTATTCTTGCGAATAAGCCTGATATAGTGCTGATGGACCGGGCGCAATCGAAGGTGTTTTTAGTGGACGTCACTATCCCTCATGACGAGAACCTTGTGAAGGCCGAGACCGAAAAGCAACGCAAGTACTTGGACCTAGTACACGAGGTTACCGAAATGTGGGAAGTGGCGTCCACTGAAATCATACCAATTGTTATATCGGCAAACGGGTTAATCCCAGCCACATTAGGTTCACACCTGAAAAGGCTGGGATTCATCGGCGGCTCGCTTCCAGCAAAGATGCAGAAAGCGGTGGTGCTTGATACCGCACGCATCGTCCGCCGATTTCTCTCTCTTTTGCCCTGAACCCGGCCAAATGTGCATCTGCCGGTCAGCTAATAATAATAATAATACACCAGCAAATAAGCAGTAATACACCAAAATTTAGCACATCAGTATAATTTCATAAAACATAAAAACCCTTACTATAAATATAAGCCATCACCCGTACTGGATAATAAGAAATATTAAATCTACTGGGACCGCACAATTATAACTGACCGAACTACCCACTATAATAGACCCGATATTACAGTACACGACAATGAAAAAAATGTAGTCTATCTAATCGATATTGCAGTACCCAACACCCATAACATACAATCTACCATCAACGAAAAACTAACAAATTTATAGAGGTACAATACAATTAAAAATACAATGGAAAGTTCTGTCCGTCCATATAATACCTATAGTCATCTCCGCTACAGGAGTTGTACCGAAAACCTTACTAAAATGCCTTGACACACTGCAACTCAAAAAACACACCACGTTAAAGCTTATTCAGAAAGCTGTCATCCTCAATACTTGCCGAATAACACGTAAATTTTTGTCCGATGCGCAAACTACACATTTCATTTAATATTTTACATGTTGTTACGCTTGGTATAAGCCCGCGCAGCAAGCATTAGTACCCACTCACAGAGGTGGAGAAAATAAATAAATAAATAAAAATAATAATAATAAATGTTTATTCAGTCCACAAGTTTAGCTTACAATTTAAGTGTCGACTTCCTCTATTAGGTGCAGTAGTACCTGTGTCAGAGGAGGTCACTCTTCCTTAACATTCAAATTTTAACAAAATAGACTTTTATTTAAGTAACAAATAACAAACTAGGTAACATTTACTATTCGCAGAGGATCTTAACTATAAAAAAAAACAGAACAAAAAAGCATGACACAGAATTTTAAAAAAGGTGTGTGTGTGTGTGTCAGTGTGTGTGTGTGTGTGTGTGTGAGTGTGTGTGTGTGTATGTTTGTGTAAAAGCACAGTTACAATTTTATAACATTTTCAGTTTCATCATAATCAAGACTCTTCAGCCATTTGGTAATTACGTCTTTGCAGCCTCGTAATGTCATGGGGTATATTCTAAGATTTTTGTTTATTTTATTATATATTATTGAGGATAAATGCAGAAACTGATATTTAGCAAACCGAGAGTGCACATATGTAACGAGGGCTACTTTATCTTTTCTTCTCCTAGTCTCCTTCTCAGGGTAGTATCCTAAGGATTTGTGTGTTTTTAGAAGAATGTGGAGTATGTAAAGCTTCCTAACGGTAAGCAAGTCGACATGTGAGTATAAAGTCTGAGTAGGAAATCTCCGTTTTTTTAAGAACATTACTTTAAGTAATGCCCTTTGAGCACGCTCAACTTCGAGAAATTTAGTCTTGAGCGCACCACCCCACAATGAAATACAATAAATAGTAACTGACTGCCCCAATGCCACATAGATTTCCTTTAAAAGTTTTTTGTCCGCTATATGCCTTAGCTCCTTAAAAACCCAAATTAATTTTCGCAGCCTACTAGAAACCAGGTCAATGTGGTAATGCCAGTTAAGTCTCTGATCTAGCAGAACTCCCAGATATTTTGCTGTTTGGACTTTTCTTAAGAAAGGACATGTACAATTGGAGTTTGCAGAACGATCACAATGGTGAATTTTTATTTCAAAGTCTGGGTCTGGTTGACATCTATCTTGTATTGAAAAACACATACAGTTAGTTTTAGGTGTGTTAAGCGTAAGCAGGTTAGCATTTAACCACGCAGCAATTTTGGCTAGTCCATTTTCTGCATGACTTTTTACGCAGTTCCACGAATCGCCGGTAAAGACCGGGGCGGTGTCATCAGCGTATGAAAATATTTTAGTGTGTGGGATCACCATATTGCAGAGGTCATTAATATATACTAAAAAAAGTGTCGGTCCCAGCACACTTCCCTGTGGCACACCGTAGTCTATACTAGCCATTCCGCTTACTGTTTGACCAAGCTTAACTCTCTGGGATCTAGCGTTTAAATAACTCTGAAGAAGTTTTAGGGGAGTGCCCC
Source organism: Anania fuscalis (assembly GCA_950371115.1). Lineage (NCBI taxonomy): Eukaryota > Metazoa > Arthropoda > Insecta > Lepidoptera > Crambidae > Anania > Anania fuscalis. Next base: position 20,959,044 of record OX493326.1, on the reverse strand, counting down.
TAACTCCCAGGTGTTCCAGCTTTTGTTCGAAAATGGGGATGAAAACGGTGTCGAAGGCCTTTTTTAAATCTAGAAAAACAGCCAAACATTTACTTCTATTATCAAGGCCCTCGGCAACCACAGACGTCAGTTCTGCCACGGCATCCTCAGTTGATCTACCATTACGAAATCCAAACTGTGAGTTTGATAGAATTTAAAATTTGTTAAGATAATTTAGTAGCCTTCTAAGTCATAAAACATTGAAATTATCTTTTCGACACCAGCAACCTAGACTACGCTAACTTAAATTTTAGGTAATTAACGTTTTTTACGGCATTTGGACTAGAAACTATAACAATAAATTCATATCGAAATTCCCAAAAATAAAAAAGTTATAAATTAAACACTACGCTAAGTAAATGTACTTTTTTTTTTAATTACATATTTTCATAAATTGCACTCTACTGTAAAGTTGGCTTTTTCAAGATAGCGTAGTCTAAATTGTTGGTGTCGTTTTCTTAAGCTTCCAAGTTCGAACTAACAAAAAAAAACAATGTTGGCTATTAATTTAATTGGCATTGGTTTTAATGTTTGATAACAATCATAATTATTATGATAAGAAGGGCATTCTACACCGAATGTAGGTACATGTGTGCATGAAGAGGAGCAGATTACAATTGGTCTGTGATTAGTCGACGAGACAGCCCGGCCGTGCTGCTAAACCAATCGCAGATCAGCTGACTTGGCAGTTAGTATACACAACAAACTTGCTAGTGTGCGCTGTGTACGTACACTACGTACGTACACAATCTGTAAACTACAGCTTGCACGTGTGTTGGAAAAGATACAGAGTGTTTCAGCTTTGACTGTGATTTTATTGATTTATTTTGTTAGAAAACATAACTTTTAAAAATGACTATGAAACAGTACCTTATTTTTTGGCATCGTATTTAGTATGATTTATAGATACCACCCTATAAAGGAATGTAACTAATTTCGTTAGATCCTGTATAAAGGCCCAAGAAAGTCTATGTGGACCCTCTGGAATGGTTGGCAAGGATATTTCCAAGGCGAACATGGAGCGCGGGGGGGCGAGGGGCGCAGCTGAATGCAAACATCACACGTTCCTATCAGGCTTTCCAAAGCTTTGTCTATACCGCTAGGAGATGCGTATACTATCAGGATTAACCTTGCGGTCGGGTTAAAATGCGTAAGAACTTTATCCGATGACAATATCGTTTTTATGGTTTTAAATGAATCGCTATGCTCTGGCGTCCATTTCCATTTAACATTTTTTTAGTAATTCGTACAAAGGACTTAATATTGAAGATGCTCTTGGTACGAAATTCCTGTAGTAATTTACCAACCCTAAAAATGATTGCAATTGGCTATTATTAGTTGGTACTGGAGCTTCCATTATAGCTTTAACTTTGTTTGGACACTTTTTTAGTCCTTGTTTATTTATTATGTACCCGAGGTAACTTATTTCGTCCTTGAAGAATTCGCATTTTTCCCTCTGCAATGTCAATCCTGCGGCTTGAAATCTTTGAAGGACAGCTTCCAGGCGTTCCAGGTGTTGACTTTCGTTACAGCCCGTTATGCATACATCATCAAGTAGACACAAAACCCCGGACAAGCCTGACAGAATACCTTTAATGGCTTTTTGAAAGATAGCCGGTGCACTAGAAAGACCAAACACGAGGCGTGTATATTTAAAAAGTCCGCGGTGCGTATTTATACAAGTAATGTTTTGTGAAGCATCATCAAGAACAAATTGATTGTAAGCCATCGATAAATCTAGTTTAGTGAACTGCTGGCCACCATGTAGTCTTGCAAACAACTCTTTAATTGTAGGTAAGGGGTACTGATCGACTACCAACTGTTTGTTTATGCTCACTGAGTAATCAGCACACAACCTTACATTTCCGTTACGTTTAAGGACAGGCACTACAGGTGACGCGTATTCAGAATGATCCACCGGTTTTAAAACTCCTAAATCGACCAATTTATCGATTTCCTTGTCTACCTTGTCTCGCAATGCAAATGCAATAGGACGCGCCCTAAAAACACTGGTTAGCGTTTTCTTTTAAGGTAAGTCTTACTTTATGTTTAGAATAGAATAGAATAGAATAGAAAAATATTTATTTGACACACACATCATACATAGAATACAAAAGAATTAAGATTAGAAAAAAAAAAATGTGTCAAAAAGGCCCCCGCTCAGCATTTGTCGTGAAATGTTTGTTAAATAAGCCTAATTTATCATCTGGATAACGTAACTGTAATTCCTCAAGACTTACTTCCGGTCGTATGTTATAATTACTTGCTGATAATTCTAGTTTAAAAAGAGATATGAAATCACGACCTAGGAGTGGCAGGCCGCCGTTGCGAATTACATAAATGGATAGTGTGTGTGTAAACCCGGCGTAAGACACGGGTAATGCAACCATACCTATACATGTTATGCTATCACCTGTGTAGGTCATTAACCTCTTATTTGTAGGTAACAATGGTACATTTTTAAAGCTTGAATTATATAAATTTTCGGATATAACTGTTACTGCGGAACCGCTATCGATTTCAAATTTAAACTGAATGCCGTCAATCATAACGGTTTCTAATAAGAGTTCCCCTCTTACCAAACGAATGTTAAATAACTCACCGTCATCGTCTTCAACTTCCTCTACATTACTGGCTATTACGTAGTTCACTTGTCCGCACATTCTACGTAGGTGACCTTTTTCATTGCACTTTTTACACGTATATTTCGCAAAACGGCACTCCGATGCTTTGTGGTTTGTATACCGAACACTTATGCTTTTGTACACATATTTTTTCCACTTTGAAGCTTGAACAACTGATCAGCGGTTGCGCTAGTAACTCCACTAATGACTCTGCTGGCTACCGCGCCAGCTTTGGCGCACCGTATACTTTCTGCTAACTCCACTGCCTTTGCCAGATTCAAATCGTCCAAGTTCTGCATATACAACTTTTCTTTCTCTATACCAGGCAGCATACCTATGATGAAGCAGTCACGTTAAGCCTCTTCGATGTTGCTAAACTTGCAGTGGGCTGTTAATCCGCGTAGTCTCGCAGCCCACTGTGCGTGATTTTCCCCCGGCTGCTGCGTGGCTGTATAAAAATTGTGTCGTTTAGCGAACCCAACACGCTTCGGCGTAAAGTGTGAATCCAGTAAATTCAATATGTCTTCATACGGCACGCTTCCTAGCTCTTTAGGTAAAGCTAAATCCTCTACGAGCTTGTTGGTACCGTCGCTGAGTGCGCTCAAAAATATCGCGCGCCTTCTTGTTCCCGTTGGATCACTTGTCTCATCGATATTATTTGCAATGAAAAACTGCTTTATACGCCCTTTATGCGTATTCCAATTTTGCAAATTATGATCAAAACTAGACAAAATTCCGAAACTAGCCATTAAATTTCTAAATGTGGGTACGAAGTCGCCACTGTTGGATATCGGAACGGGGACACGAGTTAAACGCTTGTTGGTTTGCAACGTACTGATTTATTGAGAGCAAGACGGGTAGAGGGCGCAGCCACATATCTATAGATGTATAGACAACTCTTTTATACGTAACAACCTGCATGCCAAATTTCAGCCCGATCCGTCCAGTGGTTTGGGCTGTGCGTTGATAGATCACTATATCAGTCAGTCAGTTACCTTTGAGTTATATATATTTAGATTAAAGAACGTGTTAGGGAAAGCAGAGGGTTGTATATTGTATAAGTTTATGATGAAAACCGGTTGAGACGTTACCAAGATATTTTGCTTTCAACCAACTTTTCAACTAGAATTGTCAATAACTTTTGCGGGTTGTCTAAAATTTCAATTTATTGCTGTTATTTATTTACTTATGATTAGTCATTTCCAACAGTGAAAGAGAGAATAGATAACGACAACAATTCAATTAAATTGCAGGTGACTTAGGCTATGCGCAGCGTCCATGGATGATGACTCCTATTCTCCATACTGCGCCGAATTCACCGGAAGCGCATTATACATCGGTTCACATGCACACACGGAATGTCGTCGAGCGCACTTTCGGTGTGCTGAAGTTCCGCTGCCTCTTAGCGCCCAGAACCCTGCACTATAAGCCACGGAAGGCAGCAAAGATTGTGAACGCATGCGTTGTTCTTCACAATTTCATAAATGACCCAAACATCGAGGTCGACAGAGGGGCATTGAGTCGTGATGAATAACGGCAGCCTCCTCGTGCGCCAGGTCACACTCAACGAGACGAAGGCTGCATTGACAGAAGACAAATTGTGGAGAGGTTGTGGAGCAACCGACGCTTATATTAAGGAAAATTTTCATTTATACATTTACATTTTAATTTTGTAATGTTTTCGCTTTTTTAATAAATTACCAGCATCAATTGTTTAACTGCATATGTTAACCCTTTGAACGCCGTGGACGGATATATCCGCAAACGCAAGACGATATTTTAACGCCTTTGACGTATATTACAGTCTTCAAATTAAACGGATAATTAAACATTGAACTATACACAATTTTCTTAAAATAAACATGTACATATTTAGTTTATTTCCTTTTTATTAAATGTATTTTGTACAAACCCCAGGTTGTCTAGGTCACAGTCGAGGGAATGCTAGGTCGCTTTACTTAAAATAAAAGCCAACTTCGCAAACAACGGTATATTGTCGACAGATAGTCAAAACTTTAGGGAACACAATTTTGCTATATATGATTCCATATAAACTAGTCACAGCCGCGGTGCAACTCTGTACAGCGACATCTATGGATAAGTTTAGGAAATAAATTCACTTAGTTGTAATCGATCGTACATTTACTGCCCGCCAAGGACAAATTGACATATTGTCCTTAACCAATAGTCAAATATTTGTAAAAATATTTCTATAGGGTGTTGACGGTAGTATACTACTCAGCTATACATATAGCTACAACATTGATCAGAATACGCTGGCTTTGACAGCGAGAAAAAACACTTGAGGAATTTCATCTTGTCACGTGACGTCCTCGGTAGCTTAGTGGTCAAAGCACTCGCCCGGTATGCGATGGGACGTGGGTTCGAGTCCCACCTGAGGTCGATGATTTTTTTCAAGTGTTATTTATCTTCAATTAAACCTTGCATGGAATTGCTAAAAACAAAAATTTACAATATTGTCCTTCATAAACAAAATACAAAAAAACTTTTACCAAGCAGTTTATCATTAAACCAATAAACATAAAAAAGCTTATAAAAGCACGTAAACACGGTATGAACCCCTATCAAATGTACTTATATTCAAAAACTTTAACAACATGTAAAGTTTGTAGTAACTCAAGTTGATTTTAAAAACATTCGTCTAATAACTTATACAATAAAATGCTAACTGCCACTCAATACAGTAGGTATGGTATAAAAATTTAACACATATATACTCAGTAAACACAGGTTTAAACTAAAAGGTTAAAAATAAAACATAATTACTTAATCGGTTACAAATACATATTTTGTTTGTAGGGCGTTTCATCAGAGAATTTTTGGTTTTTACTGTAACCACCCTCGTAATTCCATCTTGACCTGGATGTTCATCTACAATTTTACCATATAACCATCTACACGGGGGAAGGCCGTCCTCTTTTATCAACACAATGTCCCCGAATTTTGGCTGTGGTGTTTGTTCAGCCCATCTATATCGGTGAAAGAATTGGTTTAAGTACTCTTTCGACCACTTACGCCAAAACTCCTGACTCATACGTTGAGTATACTGCCATCGTCTAAGTGAGCTTATGTTTGAGGTCTCATAAATGCGATCGGGTGCTGTGACCAAAGGTTCTCCTACAAGAAAATGACCAGGAGTGAACACTTCATTTTCATAATCTCCGTTCAGCTTAGACAAAGGTCGCGAGTTTAAGCAAGCTTCAACTTGAGCTAATACAGACATCTCTTCGTATGTCAAGGTGGAAGTCCCAATCACCCGTTTCAGGTGAAACTTTACAGATTTTATACCGGCTTCCCATAGGCCTCCAAAATTAGGCGCATGTGGTGGATTAAAATGCCACGTTGAATTGTTATTTGCCAATTGTTCTGCTATTTCTGGTAAAATGCTGTCCTTCTCACTTGAAAACAGTTTCTTTATTTCTCCAGCCGCCCCAACAAAATTCGTGCCATTGTCGCTCCAAATGTCCTCGCAACGACCTCTTCGGGCGACGAATCTTTTAATAGCTTAAAGAAAGCCGTGGGATGTAAGATCTGTTACTGCCTCTACATGAACAGCCTTGGTGGCCATACATGCAAATAAACATATGTACCCTTTATAGGATTTATAGCCACGACCCCTTGTAGTGCGTATCTGGATCGGACCAGCAAAGTCTACCCCACTGCGCAAAAAAGGACGAGCTGGAGTGACTCGCACTGCAGGTAGTTGTCCCATCAATTGTTGGTAAGCATTTCCTTTATTTTTCACACATTCGACACACTTTCTGACATAAGCTTTAACCAATTGCTTAGCACCGATGACGAAGTATTTATTTTGCAAGTAATTTAGTGTTAATTGTGGACCCCCATGTAAAGTTTGTTGATGGGCGTCTGCAATCAACAAAGCTGTGAGCTTAAAATTCTTTGCCATTACAATCGGATGCTTTCGGTTTGGCGTCATATGAGATTTTTCTAATCTTCCACCAACTCTTAATATATTTGTGTCATCGATAAAAAGATTTAAAGATTTAAATGAAATATTTTTAATTATTTAACCTCTTTTTATAGCTTCTATTTCTTCTTCAAAATATACTGTTTGGTCTCTTTTCATACAAACTTCTAACGCTTTTTCTATTTCTTTTGGTGTTAAATATTCAATGTTTTTTCTTTCAGATTTTGGTTTCAACATTTGTAAAAATCTTCTGCAGTATGCTGTCACTCTTACTAGTCTTCTTAGTTTTGAAAATCTTTCCACAAAATCTATTTCTTTAGTAGTATTGTGAACTTTCACAGCTTCTGTTTCAGTTGTTAATTCAGTAGGTTTTTTATATTTTATATTTTCAGCCATTAAAAAATCCGGACTATTTAACCATAATGATTTATTTTTCAGTTCAGCTGGTGAAACTCCCCTGGACGCACAGTCTGCTGGATTTTCCTGCGTATTGACATGCGCCCACTGCTGCGGACTTAAGGAGATAAGTATTTCAGCGACGCGGTTAGCAATAAACACTTTCCATCGGCTTGGTAAGCTATTCGGCCAAGCTAAAATAATCGTCGAGTCCGTCCACGGATGCAGGTTAGTATGTTCAATTTTCAATACTTCAGAAGTGTCTACCATCAACCGTGTAAGCTCCACAGCTCCACACTGTTCCAACCTTGGTGTAGACACTTGTTTGATTGGAGCTACTTTAGATTTTGCTGCAATCAACGATACGTGCACGCTTCCTTCCGCATCTATTATACGGAGGTACACCACTGCGGCATAAGCTACTTTCGAGGCATCGCAAAATCCGTGTAGCTCTCTCTGTATATCGCTTGATTTCGTTCCAAGCCATCTGGGAATCTTGCCCTCAGCAATACTCTTCAGATCTTCTCGGTAAGTACACCATTCTTTTTGTATTTTTTCAGATGCAACCTCATCCCAGTCTATACCAGCTAGCCACAACTTTTATATCAAAACTTTCGCTATTATTATGCACGGCCTTACCCAACCAAAGGGATCAAATAGGCGCGATATGTCTGCGATTATTTTTCTTTTAGTTATAGGTGGTTGCAGTTCTGGCAGATCAACTTTATATCTGAAATGATCACTGTGACGTTCCCAGGTAAGTCCAATAATTTTAATCACTTCGTCCATTTTGATATTAATCCCATGTTTTGACTTTTCATTTTCATTTCCAATATCTAATTTATTTTCTTTGTCTTTTATCATTTTTAACAGGTCTTCATCATTACTCGCCCATTTTTGTAGCTTAAATCCCGCTTTATTCAAATGTCTCATTTGTGTATATAATTATATTCCTTCTGTTACAGATTCACATCCAGCCATCATATCGTCCATATAGAAGTTTTCACAAACCTTTGAAACAGCTAAAGGATAATTGTGGCCTTCATCCGTTGCAACTTGCTGGAGTGTTCGAACTGCTAAAAACGGTGCTGAAACAGTTCCAAACGTCACTCGGACAAGTTTGAAATCCTTTATTTCTTCACTAGCATTATCTCTCCATACTAATCTTTGAAAGTTTGTGTCCTCTTTGTGTACCTTTATTTGTCTGTACATTTAACAATATCTGCTGTGAGACAAATTTCTGATAATCTCAACCTCATCACTAAATGTCTCAGATCTAGCTGAATGATTGGTCCTACCATTAGATTTTCATTCAGATACTCCATTTTTTTCAACTTAAGAGGCGTTAAATACTACCCTTAACTTAGTCGTATCTTTGTCTTCCCTGACCACTGCGTGATGTGGTAAGTATACTGAGCCATCTCTTTTCTTATCGGGTTCTTCTACTTCTATCATATGTCCCATTTCCAAATATTTATTATTCACTGCTCTGTAACTTTCTTCAAATTTACTATCCCTCGTGAATCTTTTTTCTAGTCCTTTTAACATTTGCATTGCAATACTTCTCGTATCTCCTCTTGTACACTCAGGATTTTCTGTCTTAAAAGGTAATCTTACTATGTACCTTTCTTCTTCATCTTTTGTTGTTGTATTACAATATCTTCTCATCATCTTTTATAATGCGCACAGCTAAAGATTGGAATTCCCTGCCTGCGTCTGTATTTCCGAGTGCATATAACCTGACTCTCTTTAAGTCCAGAGTGAATAGGCATCTTCTGGGCAAGCTCGCTCCATCGTAGATCCCATCTATGCTCTAGAGCAAGATTGGGGTCAAGAGTAAGCCCATCTCAAGTAAAAAAAAAAAAAAAAAAAACAATAAAACTCTTCACATTTTCTTTCTTCTTCTGTATAGCTTTGTTCTTTTGTCAATCCTATTCCAGATTCTAACTTCCAAAATTTCTTTAATAATTTATTACCTTCTTGTAACTGACCATAAAATGACAGTGTCTGTCCATTTTGACAAACTGACAGATTAACCGTTCCCGATAAAATCCAACCTAAACTGGTGGATTGAGCATTGGTGTTTTTCGCAATTTTAAATCATTTACCGTTGATTTGGTAACAAAATTTCTTAGTGTATGATTACTCCCATTTTTCGCCTTGGTATTGATTAACGCCGTCGCTAACAATACCTGATTTACATTACCTGTCGAAAAATTACAAGCAACAACAGTTGATATTTTATCAAATTAGAGTCTAGGGTGATTGATGGCCAAGTACTTCAACTCACTAACTCTTTCCATTCTTGTGCAGAAGCAAGTACTATTAGGGTTAGCTAAATTTTGTGATAAACAGTCAGAAGTGTTAGCACAAAGAAAATTATCTGAAGGAGGTTGAGTTGAAATATTAATAGTGAAGGTTATGTACCTTGATTTGTCACTATTTAGAGTTAACGTATTATAGCACAACCATTTTGATACTTGGTTCATCCCATTTTGTGCTAACTCAAAGGTAACTACTACTACTCCCAACTACTCCCCTGGAAAACCACAGCTGTGTCGTCTGCATATGTAAATATTTTGCCACCGTCTAACGTAAGTTGACACAGCTCGTTAATGTATACCAGGAAGAGAGTTGGGCCCAGTATACTGCCCTGGGGCACTCCACACTCAATTGGCAGTTCTGCACTAGTCAAATCACTAACACGTACTGATTGCACTCTGTCTCTCAAGTAACTATCGAAAAGTTGAAGCTGTAGGCCCCGAATGCCAATCCTCTCTAGTTTTGACACCAGCTTGTCCATGGAGACAGTGTCGAAAGCTATGGTCAGGTTCAAGAAAACAGCGACACTTTTATTTTTGGCATCCAAGGCTCGCACAACGTGGTCGATAGTTATTCGGGATGTTTTTTGGACCTGCCTTATGTATAGGTATAACTATCGCCTTCTTGAAAATATCAGGAAATACCCCTTCGGAGAAGCAGAGATTGCATATGTATGTTATGTGTGGTACTAGCATATGTTCATGTAGTTTAAATAACATAGAAGGAATTCCATCCCACCCAGCCGAACAGTTGGATTTTAAGTCGTTAATAGGGTAGTAGTACATAACCATTTGTTATGCAGATCGTTGAAATCGTATACCGATAGAACATCGTGTTGTACCTGACTGACACGTCACACACGCAAGGAAGTAAGTAAGAGACTGACTGACTGATTTATTTCACTACACACAAAAACTGCAGCGCGCGCGCTTTGCAAAAGCCGAAAAAACGCCAGCTAGGGATGCGCTTATGATTGGATTATTTGTAAGATACGAAAACATGCCTGATTGATAGCGGATCGTGAATTGGGAATTGACACCCCGTTTTAAACTAAATCGAGTGCGACACAAGTTTTGGACGTGATAACGTCTTATAAATCGATGACCGACTGCACCACGACTGCACGCATGAAAGTTTCACGTTTTGCGTACGAGCGAGAGCGCGGAACAAGCGATAGAGAGGAAGTAGGTTAGTTAGTTAGTTAGTTTAGCTGGGAGGTGTCCGCACTTAGCCTCTTGATTGGGCCATTGTGCGTGTTGTGTCCTTCCCCTACTCCAACCAGCCCAAATCATCCCAGAAGTTCAGCAGACCTTTCAGGCTCCTGAAGGCTTCCGGGAGTGACCCTGGTGATTGGAGAATCCGTGCCCGTTGTTCTGCCACACTCTCGCACTCCATGAGCACGTGCCGCGGCGTTTCCTCTGCCTCCATGCATCCTTTTGCATGTGGGGCTGTCTGTTACTCCTATGTGGAATAGGTGCCTGTTTAGTGAACAATGACCGGTTATAATACCTACAACCTTCCGAAGTTCGTTCCGTTTTAGTCTGATAAGGCTGCGGGCAAGCTTTTTTGATGCTGCCGGAATTGCATCTTTTGTTTGCCTGCATCCTTCACTGTTCATCCATTCGCTATGGTGTGTTTCTGTGGTTTTTTCCCGCAGCCACGTTTTAATTTGGGCCTGAGGTAGTAGAGTAGAGCAGTAGTGGTTCCGGTCCATGGACTACTACCTTCGATCCTCTTTTGGCTAATTCGTCTGCGGTGTCATTTCCCAGTGAATTGCTGTGTCCTTTGATCCATTGCAGAACTACTCTGTTCGTGTTTGCAATGGATTGGAGTACATTGTGATACTCTAGTATGAGTGCGGAGGTTACGACATTGTTTTGTAGGGCTTGGAGTACGGATGCACTATCCGAGACAATTTTTATAACAAGATCTCGGACGTCTCTGGCTGCAACCGCCTGTGCCGCTTTGGTTATACCAATGCATTCTGTCTGGAAGATGGAGTTTAACTTGTCTAGTGTGGTCGATATGTTTATGTTTAAATCATTCGAGAAGACGCCGGCTCCGGTACCATGTGCCGTTTTTGAGCCGTCTGTATATATCCTAACTTCATCGACGCCAGAGTTGTATTTTGGTTCTTCTGTGAGTTGGATATTGTATCTGCGATCGAAGATGTGTTGACACGGAGTTCTGTCCATGGGCGCCTCGAGGAGTGGTAATTCCTTTAGGACCTTCTGCAGAACTTTTGAGTGTGTTGTTTCTATGTTTTGTTTCCATAGTCCGTTTGCTCTTAGTCTTAAGGCGGCTGACTGTGCTTCCTCCTGTATGATGAGATCTAGCGGTCTCAAGTTTAGGAGGAACTCGAGCGCGGCTGATAGGGTGGTTCTCATGCATCCAGTAGTTGCTACGCTCGCTAGTCGCTGTAGACTCTGGAGTTTTGTTTTCACTGTGGTCAGTTGTGTTCTGGGCCACCATACAACTGATCCATAAGTTATAGAAGGTCTAATAACTGATGTGTATAGCCAAAGTGTGATTTTTGGATTTAGACCCCAACTTTTACCAACTAGTCTCCTACATTGACAAAATGCTATACAGGCCTTCTTTATTTTTGTATCTATATGACTCGCCCAATTCAGTTTGTTATTAAGGATAACGCCCAGGTATTTTACCTGGGTTGATAGCGAGAGTTCTGTGTTAAATAATTTTGGTAATTGTAGTGGAGGTAACTTCCTTTTGTTGGTGAAAAGGATAAGTTCTGTCTTTTTCGGGTTTTCTGATAGTTGATGCTCGTCACACCATTTTTCTACTATCTGAAGTGCTGAACGCATAATTCCGCAGAGCAGATTTTCAGCGTTTCCGTTTATCAGTATGGTTAGGTCGTCTGCATAACCAATAGTAGTGTATCCTCTTTCGTTTAGTCTGTACAGTAGGCTATCCACTACTATTTTCCATAGGAGTGGTGAAAGGACACCACCCTGGGGGCATCCTCTAACTACCTTAACTAACCCTATTCAAATAGTGGTGAACACTATTTGAACCGCCCTTTTACTTATTAATTGCGTTATCCAGTTTCTTATGACTGGATCGACGTTGTATTTCTGTTGTGCATAGTTTTGTCGAAAGCCCCTTCTATGTCTATGAAGGCAGCTAGGGTTGAGGCTTTATTTGTGATAGCCGTTTCTATTTTATGCACCACCATGTGCAGCGCTGACTCTGTTGATCTGCCTGTTCTGTATGCATGTTGTTGGGGATGTAGTTGCTTACGTTTTAGCGCTCCGTCCCTTAGGTATCGGTCTACTAGTCTGTCCAGTGTTTTCAGTAGGAATGATGTTAGACTAATGGGCCTGAAAGCTTTGGCGTGCGTGTAGTCTTCCTTGCCTGGTTTTGGCAGGAAGACTACTTTAGCCTCTCTCCATGTTTTCGGTATGTATTTAAATGCAATACAGGCACTGTAGATTGGTAGTAGATGTTTTGTTACTTGGTTGGTCTGCCATTGTAGTAGTGCTGGAAAGATTCCGTCCAGCCTTGCCGACTTGAAGGGCTTAAAGCTGTTTAGAGCCCATTCTATTCTATTTGTCGTTACTACCTTGTCTGCAATTTCCCATTCTTGGGTTGTTGGTGTGCTGTATTGCTCGTCAGACCACCCATAGTCTGACGTTATTTGACAGCTTGGGAAGCGAGTTTCCAGTAGTACTGTACTGGTTTCCTCATCTGTGTTCGTGTAAGTGCCGTCTTCTTTCTTCAGGGAGCCCAGGAGTTTGAGATCGCCTTTTGAAAGGATCTTCTTTATTCTTGCGGCTTGGTTGGTTGAGTTAATGGTATTACAGAAATCATGCCAGCCTTCCGTTCTCCGGAATCTGATTCTTTTCTTGTAGTGTTTTTGTGCTGTTTTGTATTTTTCCCAGTCTTCAGTGGATCTGGTGTTTTTTGCTCGGTTAAAGAGTGTCCTGAGTCCCTTGCGTAGTCGGTCGAGTTCTGGCCCCCACCAGGTACTTTTACCCGAGGTTTTGGGTGTTGCTTCAGGACACGCCAGTTCATAACTGTCTCTAAGGGGTTCAGTTAGGAGCTGAACGTTTGATTCTATGTTATCAGTACTAAGTGTTACGTCTGTTAGTTGTACATCACCTAGCGACTTGGTTAGTAGATTTGTGTACCTTGTTATATCTGTTTTGCGGGGGTTGCGATATGGAACAGGGTCTGTTTGTGTGTACTGTATTTGAAACCAGACGCGGCGATGGTCTGCGAAGGAGGGTTCATTTGAAACATGCCAACCCTCAATGAGGTCTGCCGCCGCGTGTGTTGCCAAAGTAACGTCTATGATAGATTGATACCTTGAGCTTACGAAAGTGGGTTCTATACCTCTGTTCATAATGTTTAGGTTTGCTTGGTGTAAGTATTCGGCTAAAGACTCACCCCTTTTGTTTGTGTCCTTACTTCCCCACAGCGGGTGATGTGCGTTGCAGTCTGCGGAGATGATCAGGTCCCATTCGTGTGCCTCACAGTGTTGTACCAGTTGGGCTAGTTCCCTTGCAGGAATTTCGCCCTCACTTGGCATATACACCGAAGCTAACACTAGGACGGTTTGTTGTACTGTAGATATCTTCACTGCTGTGAGGTCTCTAGAACAGAATTGGTTAAGCAAGGTTGTTGTTACGTTATTAGGATGTAGCCACTGCCGGACATATGGGCTACTCGGCGATCTCTCTCCAGGATGGTCTGCTTCTGTTTTTCGGGGATTCCTAGGATAAGGTGAATCACCTTTTCCTTGGAATCCTCCTCTCGAGGCTTGTTGTCCACCGTCATATCATAGCACTGCCATGAATCAACTTTGTACCACGGGTTCTGGGCGCAAAGGACTCGGTGCAGTGTGGCAGCGTCAGTGATACGGGAGTGGACAAGCAGCCCTGCCTTCAGCTTTTTCTTCATCTCTGACTGTTTGATAACAGTCAGAGTGGTGCCCGGTATGGGTGATGGTAGGGTTTAAACCCTGTCGACCATCTAGCCGAGAGCGTTCGCATCTTTGCACCACATCGCTAGTGCCCCATCCAGAAGGAAGGGGCGTCCGCGGAAGGAAGGAGCTTGCGCGCTCGGAGAGAGTGGAGACAAGACAGCCTGCAGGATACTATCGTCGATAGTCTCCTTGAGCTGATCTGCCTGGGTGGACGAGAGGTCCCTCGGCGGAACGGTGGTAACCGCTACTCTCAGATGCGATTTATTCGCATCTGCGTAGCTCATCGTCCGCTTTGGTCTCGCATCGGTGTTTGCACGTTGGGCTTCTCCCCTGGGTGACTGGGTCTCGTCCAGGCGAGCTCGCTTCAAAGAAGTTCGCTCACCCGGGCGATCCCCAGGCCCAGACTGCTCCTTTTCAGGAGCAGGGGAAGCATTCGCAGCAGGTATAGGGAAATAAACACACAGCACTTTCCCAAGGTGCTGTGGCCGTGCTTTCAGAAGGGATTTAATCCTTCTGGGCTTACAGATGCCTGTGTGTGGTTTTGCGCCGCCACGGTTCGGCTATGCCGGTTTGGAGAGAGAGTTAGGATGGGACTGGGGGTAAGGATATTTTGAGGTACGGCCAGAGGTTTCTGTTATACCAGTAGCTTAAGGCAATTGGCCAAGAACGGGCAGCAACCTCGGGAAGGATAGTCTACTGGCCTTGTCTACGGGATCTCTGCGACCTGCGCTCCTCCTTAGACCATTCACCAAACCCAGCATCGGACAGATGCTGGGAGTAGGGGAATTACCAATCAAAGTATTTATTAAAATATAGATGTTGATTGATCTTGCCCCTGCCCTTGAGGAAGTAGGTATCGGCCTAAGCTTTCAGTTTGTGACGCATCTATCTCTCTTACACTCCATCGGTCTATGAATCCGAGTTGCATCAATGTTTTATCGAACTCATTCAGTACAAACCACTAATAATAAATGTATGTGTTAAAGATACACACGCACTGATAAGTGATAACAATTAAGGACGTTTCAACTATTGTTTTAACACACTAGGCCATATTAAACTGTATCAGACATTTTATTCTTAGTTAAGAAACCTTTACGTCTGTAAGTTTACAGACGTAAAGGTTTTTTTATTCTTAACCACCTAGGTTTAATTGTTAGCGGCAAAAATAAGGGATTTCTACAGAAATCAAAACACTTATAAAATGTAGAATTTTTTAGCACGAAGACGCATAAATCATTGTTGTCGTCATTAAGACTAAACTAATAACAATAAATCGCATTCGTTGATATTTGTTACTAAATGTACCTAAAAAAATTTATTACTTAAAAGCACTAACTTTCAGATAGTGCAAGAATAAAATATTTATTAGTAAATTCCAGTCCGACCTCCGCCGGGCTGTGGCACATCTCTAGCTCGCTCATGCTTTGTCCTTGAACGACTTTTACCCCTATAATTTATTAAAAAATAAAGTGGAATTTGAATGGCAAGAAATTAGGATTTAATGATATTGTAATTTTTTGTTTATTATTGAGACTAGCTGTTAAATTTAATGTTATGATATTCTTAAACGACACTTCATAAATTTCGAATGTTAGTAGTTTTGTTTATAAAATTTAATAACTCATTACACGACAAGTTGGCGGCCGTGATGAATAACTAATTAATCGTGTACCTAAGTGGTTTTATTAAAGCTGATTACGCAGCATTACCTACTTGAGCTTGCAACAACGATAAGCTCAAGTAGCTTGTCGTTGTCTCCGCGGTTTTTTTTAATAATTCAAATGATACGTAAGTAACAGCTTTGATTATCAAAGAAAACGAGTGAATCTTTTCGTTTTTTGACGTGAATTAAGTCGCAAGTTCAGATTACACTCTTTGGTCAGTTTGCGGCATCCTGATACCTTCAATTTTGCGTATTTTCGCAACCGCGTTGGCTACGAGATAGGGTGAACATAAAATAAAAATCATCGGTAAAAAACCGTTTGTTAAGTTTTACTGACTTAACAGTACAAAATTAATCACAAACCTAGTCGTATTTTTTCGTATTACTTTATCGAAATAAACAACTCAAAAACTTTAATTTACCCTAAAAACAGGGTAATTCTTTTCATGTTGGTATTCCTGACCCGACATCTCACCCCACCAGTGACCACGCTTGATTCTTGGATTTTAAGTTTGCTTGTGTGCGTATTTAGTGTGTCATTGTAGTAGTAATCAGCTGTAAAAGGTGTGGAATTTTGTAGTTACGAAATGAGATTGTTATGATGAATATCTCCGAAACTAGCCTGAATTTCTCGCTTAAATTTTGTAAGGCTCCTTGGTATGACGTATAGATACCCCCATTAAAAGGAACGTAACTATTATCGTTGGATCTTATATATTTAAAAATTCACTGATTAAAACTTTTTAACCTCTTTTATTTATTGTTCATTGAAGAAATAAGTCTAATAATTTTAAAGTACGTAAAATAATATAGCTCAGAGCTTAATAAATACTTACGTGAATTGAAATTGTACTTATCCATCGCAGATTATAACAACACAAATTATCCACCCGTTTACGTCCTGTTTCTAGTGCGGAATAAAGTGAAAATCCTAAAATAATAATAATCAAAAAGTTACTTACTAACATCTCTTGTGTTGCTTAAAAAATGTGTCATCTCAGCGCCGTTGACGGATTACTCGGTCCGATTTGAGAAATAGAGAGGGTAGATAGTAAAACATTTGTCGATAAAAAACGGTGTCTACCCACAATTAAGAATGGGATATTTTTAATTGCACCTCTGTTAAAATATTATGCAAACATAATAATCTCCTCTAACAAACTTATTGCACACCAGAACTATGACTGTTAAACAATTAAACTATCTGCTCATCAAAATGTGTTCTCTAAAAAACTTAAAAAGTATACCAAAATCAGCTATCTTTTTTAATATATTTACAACTTAAATCTTGTTCGTACAACAGACTTATTTTTCTAAAAACAAAAATACTAAATGCATATCAAAAGTACTGACTTGCACACTAAATTGTTAGTCGTACAACAATTTTACTAAAAGTGGTCTCTAATGATGATCTTGTAATAAAATAAAATAAAATAAAAATAAAAATGATGCTTAACTATTTAAATATGTTTCCGGCACCAAAATGCACTCTATAAATTAACTATTTGTGTAACTGAAATACTTTTTACCTAACTATAATACTTTTTATACTTCTATTATTATGAAAAGTGTTTTGGCGCGAACTCTTCCAACCGCGCTCGTTCCTTCGCAACGACGCGCGATGCGAGCGCGAGAGAGACTGAGCTATGCGAAGTAACAGAGGCACACGCGAGCAGCTCTGAGTCCAGTGCATTTGTTATTGTTTATCTAATTTTAAGGATTTAGTAATAGGTCCGTCTGTCTGTCCGCCTGTCCGTCCGTCTGTCCGTCTGTCCGCCTGTCCCTCCGTCCGTCCGTCCGTCCGTCCGTCCGTCCGTCCGTCCGTCCGTCCGTCCGTCCGTCCGTCCGTCCGTCTGTCCGTCTGTCCGTCTGTCCATCCGTCCGTCCGACCGTCCGTCCGTTCTTGCTTCCGTCCGTCCGTCCGTCCGTCCGTCTGTCCGTCCATCCGTCCATCCGGCAGTCCGTCGGTCCGTCTGTCCGTCTGTTTGTCCGTCCGTCCGTAATACATTATCACAGTATATATTGACTCCTTGAGGAGTACTGTGGCCTCCATCATCAGCTCAGCAATATGATATGCATACTATTATCTTTCCCAGAATGTAACATATACTTTTCTGAAAACCGCATCGAAATCGGAGCCAAACACAAGCAAATCGCGGACAACCATACAAACATACATACATTCATACATACATACAAACATACGGGTCAAACTAAAAACCTCCTTTTTTGAAGTCGGTTGAAAAAAGAGTGAAAGACTAGTATAAATTATCGATAGAAAATTTGAACTATCGATACCTACCCAGAGTGGCAGAGATACTTCTATGCCATTTTAGTTTTTGTAAATAGAATTACCATGCTGTTGTGCATATTATTATGCCCATTTATTGATTTTATATGTGCTTCGTTAGATAAGCATGACAGATAAAAAGATGTTTAATTTAGAATAAATGATGTTTTTTTTCGTATAATTGATGTTTAAATTTGATTAAATAGGTTTACATATTTAGTTATACGAATTAATTATTAGATCTGGGTCGATCTCCAAAACGGGCTTATTCGTGTGATCGCTCTAGTCCTTTTCAGATATTAATATTTGATGGGAATTATGTATCTCATTAAAAAGTGAGATGTTCAAATAGTTTAATTTTTCTATTGGCCTTCAATTTTTACAAACGGTTATAAGAATATTTACGATACGATACGATACGAGGTACTAGCCCAGCCAGGATCAAAGCCTGCTCTGGTCAAACCGGCATACCAGGTAGCACATTTTATAAGGAGGGATACGCTCTGGGATGGGATAGGACGGCCGACCAGCCAACCGACCGCGCAAGTCGGCTGAAACCAATCGACTACAACCAAGTAGATATGCATCCTGAGCCTGGTATAGGAGAATGGGTAAAGACGGGTTTATTGTTTTTAAGATTGAGCGTTGATGATGATGGGTTGGGCAATCTGGCCTTGGGTGTTGTGGTTTTTTCCTGATTATTATGTTATCTTGTTACTTAGTTTGGCTTGCTAGTTGTTCTGCGTCACTATTTCATAAGTGTTGTTGTTTCGTATGAGCTGCTGGTGTCGGATTCACTGTCAGTTTCTTCTGTTTCGAATATTGTTTGAGCTGCTTGTCTCATCTCCTTTTTGTTTACGGCATTCTATTAGGGTTTTATTATAGTATTTCAGATCATGTGAGAGCGAGTCCTTCCACGTAAATATGAGCCTGCCAATCTTTAGCCTATTTGCTTTGAGTTTTATAGCGCTGTGGAGTACGTGCAGCTTCGTTCGCCGTAATATATGACCGTAGTAACACAGTCAGAGAAATTTTATTCTATTGCTCATCAGAAGTTGGTGTACTTTTTGTTTTTCGGTGGAGATTTGCTGTGGCTAAGTATGTCTCTTAAAATGAGCCGCTCGTACCGTCTAAGCATGGATCGGTTTGCTTTGGTTAGCGCGGCGGCCTTTAGTACATACGTCATTGTAGGCTCAATGATCATTTTATACAATAGTCTTGCTAGTTGCCATTGCATCTTGGTTCTTCTAATAAAAGGGATTAGAATTTTGGAGTTTTTAGCTCCTTGCTTGCAGCGGGTTTTTATTGTTTCTCTTCTGCTGTGCCCTGATGTTATGTAAGTGCTGAGCTATTTTATCTCCTCGACTGGTTGGATATTAGTACCATCTCTAATTTGGAGTATTTGAGTGCGCCTGCAGGTATTTGTTGGGTCACGGATCAAGATTTTCGATTTTGTGGTATTGATTTTTAGTCCAACAGTAAGGAGGAGTTCTTCGTCGCGAGTCGGGATTAAAATTATTTGTAGTTGCCTAAAGTTTGTTCCTAAAATAATTATATCGTCAGCAAATGATAGGCATATCGGTAGGGATAATATTAGGTCTTGATTGTGATGAAGGAATGGTACTTTTTCTTCTAGAGTTTTTAAAACGTCGTCAATGAGAATGGTAAAGAGACGGGGTGACAGTAGGCAACCTTGTTTGACTGCTTTGCCTTTGTTAATAAACCGTGTTTGTTGTCCAAACCACCTTATGCATTTTGATTCATTCATACAAGCTTTTATAATCCTATTGGTAAAAGTCTTATTAGTCCTGGACACGAGGATGTCTTTCAATGCATTTAAGTTTACGGTATCAAAAGATTGTTACATGTCGATTGCCATTACGTATGTTTTTGTGCCTTCCCGCTATTTCTCGTCGAGAATTCTACGGAGAGTAAAAATATGATCATCGGTAGATCTATTTTCTAGGAAGGCTGCTTGATAGTTGCCTATGCTTTTGGTCAATTTATCAAGACGGGACAGAATAAAGTTGGCGTATATTCTATAGCCAGTACAGTACAGCATGTCGAATTGCGCTCATATTCGTTAGTTGTTTTCGGGTTCGTTTTTTTTTGGAATCGGAATTTGGACGGTTTGCGTCCAGGCTGATGGTATGATATTGCTTTGCCATGCATTCCTAAAGTGCAGCATTGGGTCTGTGAGCATCTCGTCGGGTAGAGCTTTAAATAGTTCCGTGACTTCTTGGTCAATACCTGATGCTGTGCCGCATACTGTTGATTATTTTAGCAACTTCTTCATTGCCTAGGCCTTCGCAAAGGTCATTTATATTCTCGTTCTTACATAGAGATATGGCTGGACCTTCAGATTTTGATAGTTCCTTTTCCCAATTAGAAATAGGTATAAATGTGGTCTTCTTCCTGTATATTGCAGTTGTTTTAAATCTTCGGTACAAGTTATATGTGGTTTTTATACGCTGAGAAGGATGCATGCTATTAAGGTCCTTGAAAAAGGATTAGAATTCGCGGTCTTCATTTTTTCAATATGTACTGCAACTTGGTGCGACAATGTTTTAACTCTAGTCGGGATGTTGTATCACGCGAATGTCGGTTACGAAATTTAGCTTTCTGTAATTCAGCTAGCGCAAGTCTGTGCTCCTTAGATATGTTTGCTACCTTCTTGAGAGTGTTAGTAGCACTTAATTTCATAATTTCTATGATCGTATCCCAAGGTAGTGGTCGTTGGTGTTGATTGCTAATATTCCAGGCTTCAGTGGTCATTTTAATTTCATTTTATTTTTTTTGCGGATGGCTTCATGTTGTAGTAGCTCATAGTTTAAGTGCCTGTAGTTAAAATATTGGTTTACTGGAATCTTATTGGATTCTCTTGTTGCTACCGGAAAGTGTCTTGTGAATTTAATTTTGTTTGGGTTAACTCACCCATGAATAGTTTATGGTCTGAAGTTTTCTTATTAGGCTCCCCTTTTTGTAAAGGTGAATAGACTTGTATTGTTTGCTTTTGTAAGTATGTGGTCGAATTATGATATTCTTTTGCCCGAATTCCGCATTTTTTTACAAATTGGTCTGCCAAAAGAAGTATCCCAGCGTAATTTTTCTCGTCTGACAATATCGATAATGATATTACCAATGTCATTGGAGTCTTTGTGTAGCAGATTGTTTCCAATCTGACCGGATTCTTGGAGGTCGTTTACATCTAGGGATCCTATGTGGGCATTGAAGTCACCTAGTATTATAAGTGTAATGTCTTTTGGTTTTTGTTTTATGGTTTGC
The DNA here is from genome assembly GCA_950371115.1 of Anania fuscalis. NCBI lineage: Eukaryota > Metazoa > Arthropoda > Insecta > Lepidoptera > Crambidae > Anania > Anania fuscalis. The sequence continues at coordinate 20,937,525 of OX493326.1, read as the reverse complement.
AGTAAGAGTTACCTGGAAATAGTTTTAGTAGCTGCCGCCGTTTTGTTCGGTATGTGGGCCGTGATTATGAATAGCTTTCTGTTAAAATGATTTATTACTATGGATGCAGCCATGATATCTGGGTAGTTAAGTACGTTTTTTATTTGCAAGGTTGTGCTTTTCTTGACCATGATGGCCAGGCAACGGCTTTTGTTTGTTTGTTGTTTTTATTTAAGAAATTATCAATTTCGTCTTTCTTCTTTGAGTCTGTGGTGCCTAGGACGTTCCATGTGGCAATTTTTAGGTTACTTGGCTGTCGATGTTATGTTTAGGGCGAGTTGATGTACTGACTAGGCGATATCCGGTTTTGTCTGCATAATCTTCAATACTCATGGGGGAGCTAATCGAGTCATTTGTGCTTTCCAGTGTGTTTTGATGTTGGCTCTTTTCATTATCGCCAACAGAATCGTTTGGATTTTTTGGCTTGAAGACTAAGGTCGATCTATTTTCATTCTGATGAATGTTGATATTTATATACCACCCCATTCTCCGTCTTTGTATTGCTTTGCAATGTAGTTACGGTATTCTGTTTGGTTGTCTGTGTCAACGTTGCTGGCAATAGCTATTTTCATTGTATCGTCGACTTGGTTTTCTTCCACGTATCGCGCAAGATCACGTCTGACTGCTCCATGGTCTAGTGTGAGTGATATTGCCCTAAACAACAATCGGTCTTCTACAGATTGTACTTCGGTGAGTGTGCTCATGAGCTGCATGAGCTCATACCACCGTCACCTTTCTTCCATCGGACATCCAGACGCACGGCCGGCTACCATCCGTTCTTAGTTGATATACCCATAATCCGCACTAAGCGCTTCTCATCATCTTTTATAATGCGCACAGCTAAAGATTGGAATTCCCTGCCTGCGTCTGTATTTCCGAGTGCATATAACCTGACTCTCTTTAAGTCCAGAGTGAATGGGCATCTTCTGGGCAGGCTCGCTCTATCGTAGATCCCATCTATGCTCTACAGCAAGATTGGGGTCAAGAGTAAGCCCATCTCAAGTAAAAAAAAAAAAAAAAAAACAGACAATTTCCATCTCCAGCTACTTTGATTATTGCTGTTGACATTGTTTGGGCTGTGGGGGAAAGCTTAAATCTAGTATATTAGAGACTTATGGCTAGGGTGTAAAGGTTGCAGAATTGTTATTTATTAGTGTTTTTGTAAGTTTTGGTAATGCTTGTTGCGTCAGTTTTTTTATGGGTGTGCCGTTTTTTGTTGGGTCACTATACTTTTCAGATGGGTTCAATGGTAACCAGATGTGGCTTAAACCCGGGGTAGTGATTTCTTGCTTTTGTATTATGCAAGAAACAAAAGTGTTTTTTGGGCTCTTCTTTTTGCTGTTTCTTTTAAATTTAAATGTTTGGTTGAGTGAAACTATGCTATACTAAGGTTTATTGTTACCGAAGATGTTTGCTTTGTTTCAGATCTATGTTTAACATGTGTTGTCTTTTTTGGTATTGAGACTTTTTGGGAATGAGCTTTAGTTGATAGTCGATTGTTAGAGTTACAGAAAACTTTGCTTTATACCTCAATAATTTTTAAGTTATTAAGGTTTATTTTATGTATTTGTGGTACTTTGAGGTGATGTAAGTATTATAATATTCTAGAGACTTCGGTCTGAGGTTTGCTGTTTGAGTATTGTCCTATTTAAATCTATGGAAACTAGTGATTCTAGTAGGTTCGAAGTGATCGAATTCGTTATTCAATTCGCAACTGTTAGGTACTTTTTGTTTGTAAGGTAAAGGACTGATCTCACCGGATTTGCGCCTACACGCGTAGTAGCTGGGCTAGTGGGCCTTACTCGAACCCTTTGCAACTTGCCACAGGCTTAAGATGTGAATGCGATGGTCTCTCCTTTCCCTGAGGCTGCACTGGAGCACTCGTAAGACGATTGGCACAACAACACTATACACACTTGGCTCACACCCTTCGAGATAGCTAAAACCTATGCAAGAATTAAATTAATTTTGGGGTGGTTGGGATCTACCTCCTAGCGGTCCACCCCGGGCAACGTCATCATAATATGTGATGGCGGCAGAAGATCCCAAAGGCGGTGGTAGGCCCTGGAAGGGGCCGCCTGGCTCGCGACCACCATCCCGCCGGAGTCCGGCGCCAAGCAGCCCTGCTGTGTTCCGTCGGTGTGCGGGAGTGCCAGTGCCATTGGGGGTTTGAAACTAAGTCAGTTGCGCTGTTGGAACCGGTCTCTGTCTTTAGGCGATGCTGTATCGGGTAACTCGTTCTGGAGGGTAGCGGGATCCGAGGCACGGTCCCAGCCGTTGGCCGACCGCAGTCAGTAGGGGGCCCGACTTACGCGCTAGCCACGCGTAAAGGCTGCCCCGCCAACTTGCGAAAAATCCCGTTATGCTCCACCGTGCCAGTTGGCGACTGGTTGGGAGGACCCGGTGGAGTGGTATCGGGGGGGCTCGGGCGTCCCCGCAGTCTCCAAGCGAGTTCCCCTCTGATCGGCTGAGCCGAAAAGTACGAGTAGGGTTTGCTAAGCAGCGCCTCGACTTTATTTTTTCGTTCCCCTACTAAAACTCTTAAAAAAATGACTACACAAATGAAGAAGAAAAAGTTTAAACAACGGCGACACTTCCTCCCACTCAAAGTGCACCTCACCAACATCCGAGGTCTACACTCAAATCTCGACCCGGTCCACCACCACCTGGAGACCGAGAAGCCGCACTTATTCTTCTTAACGGAGACGCAGATAGCAACACCGTCGGACGTGGCATACCTCAACTACCCTGGATACACTCTCGAACATAAGTTCAAGAAATGTGCAGGGGTTGTGTGTATGTTCGCGATGACATCTGCTGTAAGCGTCTCCGTTGCTTTGAGAAGTCTGAATTTCCTGTGCTGTGGCTTTTGGTGGACACTGGGGTAGAGAAATCTCTCTGCGCTAGTGTTTACCATTCGCACAGTGGAGATCGGGAGACGACTCGGCTCATGGAATACCTTGCTGAGGCGGCAGACTCCGCACTTCAGCGATATCCAACAGCAGAGCTTGTTTTTCTGGGGGACTTCAACGCCCACCACAAAGAGTGGCTGTTCCCATACCAGAAAACTGACCATGCTGGGCGAGAGGCCCGCAAGCTAGCATTGGCGCTAGATCTCACTCAGCTGGTGGAACAAGCGACGCGAATACCGGATATCGCTGATCATACACCCAATTGCCTGGACCTACTGCTGACAACTGATCCGCACAGACATTCGGTTTCAGTCTCGGCTCCACTGGGATCGTCCGACCACTGTGTAGTGAAATCCGTATCGATCTGCTCTCCTCCGGATTACACCCTTAGGGGTACGAGGAGAGTATGGCGATACGAGTCAGCAGACTGGGACGAGATGCGAGCTTTCTTTGCATCATACCCGTGGCGGCAGTTATGCTTCTCTTCGAAAGACCCCTCATGCGTCGCTGATGCGATCACAGCTGTTATCCGGCAGGGAATGGAATATTTCATTCCATTTTCCGACATCCCGCTCGGTTACAAAGCCCGACCTTGGTACAATGCGGACTGTGCTCGAGCTGAGGCTCGTAAACAGTCAGCTTACCAGGCTTGGGTAAAAGCTCGAGATCAAAAAGCGCGAGCGCGAAAGGTGCGAGCAAAGAAGAGAGCATATAATACAGCCGCCAGGTCTTGCAAAAGGGTGCTGCGAAAAGCTAGGTTCGACCATGTCAGCCGTATTGGGGCGAAACTTGCATCTTACCCACAGGGTAGTAAGCAGTTCTGGTCCCTGTCGAAATCAGTCGAATCTAACTTCTGCCTTCCTACACTACCTCCAATGCAGAAACCTGATGGGTCACTTGCCCACACAGCAACAGAGAAAGCAAATTTATTTGCCGATCTGTTTGCAAGCAATTCACGTCTAGACGCTGGCTCGAAACGTCCACCCACCTTGCCTCAATGTGATTCTTTGATGCCAGAGATCACAGTGCACAACAAAGAGGTCCGTAGATCCCTTCTTGGTCTAGACGTGAACAAGGCCTGTGGTCCTGATGGCATACCAGCAAGAGTGCTGAGGTATTGTGCGCCTGAGTTGTCTCCCCTACTGACGCGACTGTACCGCCTCTCTCTCACGACAGAAATCGTACCAAAATCTTGGAAGCTTGCCAATGTGCAACCAGTACCCAAGAAGGGTAGCCGTGCCGACCCTAGTAACTACAGACCGATCGCCATCACTTCCATACTCTGTAAGGTTATGGAAAAAGTTCTAAATTGCTAACTGCTTTCATACCTAGAAGACAATGATCTTCTCAGTGATCGTCAATATGGCTTCCGCCGGGGACGTTCAACTGGGGATCTTCTAGTGTATGTAACGCATTGCTGGGGCGAAGCCATCGAAAACCACGGCGAAGCAATCGCAGTGTCGCTGGATATTTCGAAGGCTTTCGACAGGGTTTGGCATGCGAGTCTGCTGAGAAAGCTTCCAGCGTACGGTATCCCCACTGGCTTCTGTAGCTGGGTGGCTGACTTCCTAAGTGAACGGTCGATCCGAGTAGTCATTGACGGCTGCTCCTCTGACCTCAAGGCCATTGACGCCGGAGTTCCTCAGGGGTCTGTGCTCTCTGCGACTCTTTTCCTGCTGCACATCAATGACCTGCTATCTTCAGGTATTGTTGGGTACGCAGATGACAGTACTGTCGCGGAGAAGTATCTGTCTAGTGCAGGAGCCAGTGGAGTTGAGGTCCAAAGACTGAGAGAGGCCATGGTTGAGCGTACGAGCCTGACGTTAAGTAACGTCTCCCAGTGGGGCGATGACAATCTCGTCAGCTTCAATGCCTCTAAAACGCAGGCGTGTCTTTTTTCCACAAAAAGGAGTCCTTTCACCCTTTCTCCTACTTTCCGAGGTACATCTGTTCCAGTGACCGGCACTCTACAACTTCTTGGCATGGAGTTGTCCTCTGACCTCAACTTTGGCACCACCATCGAGTCTAAGGCTCAAATTGCAGCTAGAAAGTTGGGCGTCCTGAATAAAGTCAAGCGGTACTTCACGCCTGGACAGCTTTTTACTCTTTACAAAGCCCAAGTCCGATCTTGCATGGGGTACTGCTGCCACCTTTGGGACGGCTCGGCGAAATACCAACTTGCTGCACTTGACTCGGTGGAACGCAGAGCCAAGAGAATAATAGGCGATAAAAAACTGGTGGCGTCCAAGCTGCACAGCCTGGCTCACCGCCGCAAGGTTGCTTGCCTATCGGTCTTCTATAGATTGTACTTCGGAGAGTGTGCTCATGAGCTGCATGAACTCATACCACCGTCACCTTTCTTCCATCGGACATCCAGACGCACGGCCGGCTACCATCCGTTCTTAGTTGATATACCCATAACCCGCACTAAGCGCTTCTCATCATCTTTTATAATGCGCACAGCTAAGGATTGGAATTCCCTGCCTGCGTCTGTATTTCCGAGTGCATATAACCTGACTCTCTTTAAGTCTAGAGTGAATAGGCATCTTCTGGGCAAGCTCGCTCTATCGTAGATCCCATCTATGCTCTAGAGCAAGATTGGGGTCAAGATTACTCTTGACCCCATTTTTTTTTTTTTTTTAATTTTGGTGTAAGCCCATCTCAAATAAAAAAAAAAACGGAGGGGTGATTCTGAAAACACTTATCCCGCGTTCCGTTGATTTTTAATTTAAGTTTAAATGTTTAATTAATTTATTTTAAAATTTACACACTGGTTATTGACTTCAAAGGCTGAAGAGAAATTGCAATATTATTATCAAAGACAGGGCCCGCGCGTTGGGCTTTGGATTTTAAGAACAAAAGATCTTTTCGTTTCGGGCCACGCACGTGTTGTAGGCGACCGCTCGCGACGGCTGACCGAATAGAACCGAATAGGCTTTCAATTTTTACAAACGGTTATAAGAATATTTAAGTTTAAAAAAATTCGCGTCCAGGGCAATCATAATTAGTGCCAGAGCGATCATAAATTGTGAAATCAGTTAAAGCGACAATTGCTTATGGAACGTTTTGACTTCAATATTGCAGCTCTTTTTATTTTGCTCGTCTTGCTTCATATTCACACCTCACATCTAAATGCTTACCTCCAAATTGCCACACGTTTAGCACTACTTAACGAACTATTTAATTTCATTGCTATCCATAGTTTATTTACTGTGAGTAATTATGTGTATTTTACACCTATTATTATTGAACACAACTATTATTATTAACGTATATTTGGTACCTATACCTGTGGGCGTATTGTGGATCTTTTTTTTATGCTAAATAGCTTTTGCTTCTTATGGTTTAAAGATGGCTTATCTTAATATTTACTATCAGAATGCTCGAGGACTGCGCACTAAAACGCATATATTCAAACGCAACTTATACATGCATCAATACGATGTTATCTCAATTACTGAATCTTGGCTCATCGACGGTATTAGTAACAGCGAGCTTTTTGATGATAGATATCTTATATGACGAAGGGACAGAGACTATGTACGCACTGGGGAAATGTACGGTAGGGGGGTACTCTTAGCTGTTAGACGCGATCTAACAGCAACAGAGCGCCCGGAGTGGTCTTCTTCCGCTGAAGATATATGGATAACCGTATCTTATAGGCATAATAATATTATGCCGATTAAAGTACATTTTTGCACTCTTTATCTTCGTAATGAAAAGAATGGGCCTTCTCTTAACACGCAGTTACATAACTTCGCTGAAGGTTTACCTTTAATATGTAATTCCTGTCCAAACGATAAATTTGTTATATTGGGGGATTTCAATCTGCCAAAAATTAATTGGATCAGTGACGGAGAAAATCTTCAGCCTCATGGCATCGCGGGCGAAACTCAAATATTTTTTTTCAATATCTTAACGGAATGTAATTTAAATCAATTTAATTTATGCAGGAATATCAACGATAGACTTCTAGATTTAGTATTAAGCAACTCAAGTATAACTGTAATAGCGTGTGACGACCCATTAGTGCCCGAAGACGTGAATCATAAAGCTCTGAGTGTCTACCTCAACTTCTGTAGTGTGGATTATCTTGCTCCAAAAGCTAGACAGGTATTTCTCTATCGGTTGGGAGATTACGATAAAATTAACTCTTCTATTGATGATGTTGAGTGGGAAAGCACATTGTATAACAATTCCTTAGAGAGCGCGGTGAAATTATTCTACAAAATCTTATACGACCTCAGAGACATGTATATACCCCAGAAAATGATTTCATCTCAATCTTTTCCTCCCTGGTACAACTCAGCCTTAAAAAGGTCTCAAAGAAAAACAAAAGTTTTATAATAAATATCGCATTTACGGAAACGCCTTGGATTACGCTACTTTCTCTTTATTGCGCAAAAGAGCTAAGGTGTTGTAGCAGCAATGTTACATCGCATACCTCGATAAAGCAGAACATTCAATTATTGAAAACCCTAAAATGTTTTGGAGCTTTGTTAAATCTCATAAAAAAGGGACTAATTCTCTGCCAGCCAACTTAACATACGAAGGGCAAACTGCTAGCTCTGGAGACAAGATCTGTGAGCTTTTTGCGTCCTACTTTCAATCCACATTCCTCCCTGGTGGCACCCCTAGTGCTTTCATAACTCAACAATCGTTCCGTTCACAGGAACCCTCTTTTCATACCATTGGAGACATAGAAATTAAAGATGATTGTATATTTAACTTGTTAAAATCACTGGATCTTACCAAAGGTGCAGGCCCTGATCTTATATCGCCAGTTTTTATAGTTAACTGTGCAAAAAGTCTTACAAGACCACTGGCAATGCTATTCAGGCGCTCGGTGTCAGAAGGTACCGTACCCAACTTGTGGAAGGCCGCATTCATAACTCCAATACACAAAAACGGCAATAAAAGCGAGGTCAAGAACTACAGACCCATCTCTAAATTATGTTTGTTTGCCAAAGTTTTCGAACGCATCGTGTATAACCAAGCCTATAATACACTATCGAGTCTGTTTATACCAGAACAACACGGATTTCTTAAAAACCGCTCTACTACTTCGAACTTAATAACGTTTACCGATTTCTTGACCTCTGGTATGGATGGAGGAGGGGAAGTTCATGCTGTTTTTACCGACTACTGCAAAGCTTTTGATCGGATAGACCATTTAATACTTCTAAACAAGTTACTGCCAGCCGGAATACATGGTAATCTTTTCAGGTGGTTCACCTCTTACATAGAGAACCGAAGTCAAGCAGTAGTTACAAATGGTTACTGCTCCAAGTGGAACTCCGTCCCTTCGGGTGTTCCTCAAGGTTCGCTTTTAGGACCCTTGCTGTTTAATATTTTCATTAATGACGTATCTAGCTGTTTTCTCAATTCAAAATTTTTATTATACGCGGATGACATGAAAATATATAAACAAATACACAGCTTAAATGATTGTAATTCAGTTCAGCTTGATCTTGATAGATTTGACGAGTATTGTATTAATAATAATTTAGATTTAAATATTTCAAAGTGTTATAGTATATGCTTCAGCCGTAAACTTAATGTAACAGAATATACATACTCGTTCAAAGGGACGGGATTAAAAAATGTTGACGAAATTCGCGACTTAGGCGTGACCCACGACTCCAAATTAACTTACGAGACTCACGTCGAGCAAATAGTCAAGAAGGCCACTAGGACATTAGGTTTTATAATGCGTTCTTGCTCTCAATTTCACAGTCTGAAAGTTGCTAAGCTCTTATATTGCACATATGTGCGCAGCATCCTCGAGTACAGCTCACAGGTTTGGAACCCACAGTATGATATTTACGTTGATAAAATAGAATGCATACAGCGTAAATTCATGAGATTTTTGCAGTACAAGAGCAGAACCTACATGGAAAGCTATGAACACAGGTGCAATAAACATCACACTCTACGCTGCACGAATGAAGAAATATTGCAGATTTAGTACTTCTTTTTAAAATAGCTCAATCAAAAATAGATTCTCCACACCTCCTTTCATTAATAAATCTTAGAGTACCGCACAGAACCCTGAGGAGGCCTGCGGCTCTTTTCATCCTACACAGTACCACGAAATATAGGCAGAACTCCTATTTCATTAGGGCTCCTAACGTGTTCAATGCTATGGCCGATGACCTCGAACTAGACTTATTTAACACTAGTGTTAGTAGTCTCAAAAAGCGTTGTTCAAAAAGATGGTTTGAAGCGGTGCACTGACTGGATTGAACCCACTGCTACTTTTTTAATAAGTGTACCAACGTTAAACCCTGTTTGACTGTTAAATGCCTATTTTTATCTCATAAGTTACTTTAACTTGTACAAGCCATACTTTGATTTTATATGTGGAAACACGTAAATGGTATTTAGTGACAAAACTAGCGAGTAATTTAGTTTTAAGATACTGTAGTGTTTTCCTAATCAAATAAAAATAAAAAAAATAAAAATAAAGTAGCTTTTAAAAAGGAATTCAAGAAAATAAAATTTTATGAAAAAGATGATAAAAAATGAGGTCTTCACTGACTGGGAAAAAGTCACCTGACAAAGCTGAAAACCTCGAATGGCAGAAGCGTCTCATCGGTTCCGGAGATTCTGGCCGAAATCGAAGGCCGATTGTACGCATTGCATTCCCTACAGCCGACGCGAACCACCCAAGAACCAAGCTTACCTCCCAGACGTGGAGGAGGATGAGATTGAGGCGGCCCTCGGACAGCTTAGTAATGGAAAGGCTCCCGGCGAAGACGGAATCACATATGAGCTCTTAAAAGCTGCAGGCCAACCTGTGTTTAGCGAACTTAAGAGGCTCTTCAATTCCGTCATAGCCAATGGGACAACTCCGGAAGCGTGGAGTGGGGGCGTGGTGGCATTGTTTTTCAAGAAAGGAGACAAAAGTCTCCTGAAAAACTATAGACCAATCACGCTCCTGAGTCACGTTTACACGCTGTTCTCGAGGGTCATCACAAACCGTCTTTCCGCAAGATTTGACGCTTTCCAGCCACCGGAACTGGCTGGGTTTCGCAAAGGTTACAGTACCATAGACCACATTCACACGGTGCGGCAGGTTATACAGAAGTCCGAAGAGTATAACCAGCCCCTGTGCCTGGCCTTTATAGACTATGAGAAAGCCTTCAACTCGGTCGGAAACCTGGGCTGTTCTGGAATCGTTGCAGCGATGCCAAGTCGATTGGCGGTACGTGAAGATGCTAAGAAGCCTGTACAGTTTGGCATCAATGTCCGTCCAAGTACAAAACCACCGAACAAAACCCATCCCTCTGCTCCGAGGTGTTAGACAGGGAAATGTTATATCTCCGAAACAGTTCACTAACGCACTGGAGGATCTGTTTAAGACGCTGGATTGGAACGGACTGGGCATCAATGTAAATGGCGAATATCTTTTGCATCTTCGCTTTGCCGATGACATAGTTATTATGGCAGAATCGCTGCAGGATTTGCAAAAAATGCTGCACAGTCTTAACGTTGCTTTGAGACGTGTGGGGCTTGCGGTGAATTTGGACAAGGTAAATGTAGGTAAGGTAAGGGAATGTTCAACGAACATGTCATCCCGGAACCAATTGCAGTCCAAGAGTACGTCTACCTTGGACAAGTACTACAGCTTGGTAGAGACTTCGAGCGGGAAATCGCCAGAAAAGTGCAGCTTGATTGGGCAGCATTTGGGAAACTGCGTCATATCTTCACGTCGACACTGCTGCAGTGCCTAAAGAGCCGGGTGCTTAACCAATGCGTCTTACCAGTTTTAACCTACGGAGCCGAAACGAGGAACACAAGTTGGCCCACCGACTACACGTCACTCAGCGTCCTATGGAAAGGTCTATGTTGGGGATCTCATTAAGGGATAAGATCCGGAACGAGGTCATACGACATAAGACTAAGGTGACTGATATTGTCCAAAAATGTAGCAAGTTGAAGTGGCAGTGGGCTGGCCATGTCTGTCGCAGAGGTGGAGCAGGAAGGTTCTCGAATGGAGACCATGCTTAGGCAAACGTAGTGTAGGACGCCCCCTGGCTAGATGGACCGATGACCTGAAGAAGGCAGCTGGCAGCGATTGGATGCAAAGGGCGGGAGATCGTGCGCTGTGGCGCTCCTTGGGGGAGGCCTTTGTCCACCTGTGGACTATAAGGTATACATACGCATCGTTCGTCATTGTTACAGTCAGGTTATACTACTTAGAACAGGTTTAATAATGTTATATTTATAATGCAAAATGTTATATTAATATAAAAATATGTAATATTAATGCAAAATATCATCGCTCTGGTCTTTTTGGACAGAGCAATCAGAGCCATAGCAATCATATAAAGTTACAAAATCATAAATATAGCCGAAATTAAAAGCAACAGAAAGTTGTGATTACGTCACATAAAACACACCTTTGCGATCACTTAATTCACATAACAAACACATACACAAACTTACTATTGAATTTAAATAACGTGCAATAGCAATCATAAAATTCGAGAACCAAAACCAGAGCAATCATAAACTTACCTTCGTTATGTTGGAACGCGGGAACGTATAATGGTCACACAGGTGACCTCCTCGGTGGTTAGACCACTACTGGCGTTCCCCCGCGGGAGGGGAATTTAGGGTCTATAACGCCTAACCAGGATTGTGCGTGACGTTTTGTTTTGGCGCAGAGCGATGATAAAAAAGGCCCGGTCACGATTTTAAATTCAAATTGTGGCCGAAGTATTGTTAATATAATTAAAAATATTTTATTGCTTTGAAGATTAACTATTTGTTATGCCATTTAAGTAAGTTGTTTAATATTGATCCTTCTCATTACAAAGTTAAAAAATATTTTTTCATATAATCGGGAGTTGGGTCAACCCAGAGCGATCAGGATTTTTGGTTTAATGTTTTTTTTAAATATATTTAAAACAAACTTATGCATAAAATTTGCTTTGTACCATGTAGATAAGACACCGAACTTTCTATGAAAAAATGAAGATAAAATTCCTCAAGTGTTTTTTCTCGCTGTCACGTGACGTCCTCGGTAGCTTAGTGGTCAAAGCACTCGCCCGGTATGCGATGGGACGTGGGTTCGAGTCCCACCTGAGGTCGATGATTTTTTCAAGTGTTATTTATCTTTAATAAGAATAATTAACAGTTTTTAAATCTGAAAAATAAAAAAATCTAAACAATTTATGTTTATATACATAAATTGTTTCATCAGATATTTTATTTATCAATAGCGTAGCGAGAGACACTTGAAAGATTTCGTCAAAATACCTAGCGACTTGGTAGCTTAGGTGGCAGAGCACTCCCTATGTTTGCAATGGTTGTGGGTTCGAACCCCACCTGATTCAGATTTTATTTTTTCAATTCATATTTTGTTTTTTTATTTTGCAGTTGTTTTATTTCTAGTTGAATAAATAAATTATTTGTATTATTAGCATATTAAATATAAAAAAAATCTGACCTAACTTTATATTACTACTAACTTGCTATGACAGTGGTCTTAGCAAGCCGCGGTTATGCTTAGGAATACCGAATTATTAATTTCAACCTTAGGGACATAATATTAAGGTACATTACTATTCGTCACCTAAAAATCCCTTGCAGTGCCCCTTACAGTATAATTTTGTAATAAAGAAATAACCTAAATAAAAAACACCAAAAAAACCCTACTTATTAATATAAAATACACCACAATGTAATATCATAATATATTTTGTTTTATTTTTAAATTTAATAAGAATAATTAACAGTTTTTAAATCTAAAAAAAAAACAACAATTTATGTTTATATACATAAATTGATTCATCAGATATTTTATTTATCAATAGCGTAACGAGAGACACTTGAAAGATTTCGTCAAAACAGCTAGCGACTTGGTAGCTTAGGTGTCTAAGCACTCCCGGTGGTTGTGTATGCGATGGTCGTGAGTTCGAATCCCACTTGATTAAGTTTTAATTTTTTCAATTCATATTTTGTTTTTTTTATTTTGCAGTTTTTTATTTCCTGTTGTATTTATTTATTCTAACAAATTAAATATAAAAGAATCTAACTTAACTGTATATTACTACTAACTAAATAAAGAAATAAATTAACCTTAATAAAAACACAAAAAAAAACCTACTTACTATAAAATACATCATAATATATTTTGTTTTATTTTAAATTTGATAAAAACAGTTTTCAAATGTACAAAATCAAAAAACTAAACTATTTATGTACCTACATAAAATCAGATATTTTATTTATCAATAGCTAGAAACACGTAAAAGATTTCGTCGAGACAGCTAGTGACTCGATAGCTTAGAATGGTAAAGCACTTGCCCCGTGCATTCGTGGTGTGGGGTGGGTTCGGGTCCCCCTGATGAAGTTTTTTTTTTTTTCAAGTTTTTTAAAATCATATTATGTTTCGTTTTTTAAATTTGATTAATATTTTAAACAGTTTTAAATTATAAAAAATATCTCTCATGCGAATATCTTCCGGCTACAAAGTGGATGTCATTTTATTTTATGCTTTGGTGGCGCAATTTCACCATGTCGCTCAGCCTCAGTTTGTCGTGTCAGCTCGTCATTGAATGCTCCGAAACGTGTTACTTTGGTATAGCCTGCAATTCTTTGGTCTACCCTAGCGATTACTTAGACTGGAAATGTCACTTTACGCATGATTTGACCGTCAGAATTTTCCTAACCTTATTGTTGAGTTGGAGGCTAATGACTAAAGACATCATTAGAAACACGCAATGCTTAATGATTTTCTCTTAGAATCTATGCTACTGTGGATCGAGCGAGTTGTCAGGTCAGGTGCACGTTCCGAAATGGGCCATTCCAAATTGGGCCCGGTCTATGCCCTGCTGAAAACCGGACGATTTATTGAGCCCGCGCTAAACCGTTAGCGCGGGCTCAATAAATCGTCTGCTGGGCGCAGCAAGGTCGTTCTTAAACAGATTCCCACGGATACTAAAGCTAAGTAAGTTTTTGTTTGTTTTTATTGTATTCTGTTAACTAGAGTACTAGATAGTAAATATGTTTACAAAGTAAATCTTTTAATCTTTTAATCGTTGCCTTCTGTGGCGCCAGTATGAATGGATATGGATGTGTCATATACCTACACACTACTGATCCTGCTGAGAATGTAACAGTGAGATTGTTGTGTGCGAAATCAAAGGTTTCCCCTACCAAAGTGACCACACTTGCTCGCTTGGAACTTTGCGCTGCGGTCCTTATGTCCAAACTGATACGTACAGTTCATGAAACTTATCGTGCGCGTATGTATTCCTATTGCAGGAACTTTCGCGTTCTCGGATTCTACCATCGCTCTTTCATGGATACATTCTTCACCGCATCGGTGGTCAGTATTTGTCAGCGGCCGCGTTGCCCAGTGTCAGGAGAATTTACCTCCTGAAAATTATTATCACGTCGCCGGGTGTGAAAACCCGAGCGATTGTCTTTCGCGTGGTATGTTACCCTCGCAGCTCTTGTCGCATGACTTGTGGTGGAACGGCCCATCGTGGATTCGGAACCCACCTTCGAAATGGCCCGTAAAACCTTTTACCCCTTCCAATGCAGGTCAGTTGCCTGAACACAGGGCAAAGGTACTTACTGCGGCAGTTCAGTATGAACCATTGATCTTTAATGAATTATCTCAGCGTACATCCTCTTGGGATAAGCTTCTTAGGATTGTCGTTTATATCCTTCGTTTTATAAAGAAAGTTTCTTCTTCTTCTGGCACAGTCAATAATCTTATGTCTGCAGAAAAGGCTGTAATTCGTTTTGTTCAAAGAATTCACTTGGCAGAAGATATCAAAGCTCTTAATAAAGATAAATTGCCTTAAAAAAAGCTGCAAAGCTTATTCGTGTTCCTTGACGAAGATGGGCTGTTGCGCATTGGAGGTAGGCTTTCTAATTCTGACTTGTCATTTGAGGCTAAGCATCCTCTTTTGCTCCCTAAGCATGACCCAGTGGTGGATCTTTTAATTGATCATTTTCATGTTATGAACTGTCATACAGGCCCAGGCTTGCTTATTTAAATTTTGCACCAACGTTTCTGGATATTGGACGCCAGGACCGTTGTAAGGGCTAGGATGCGGAAATGCAACTACTGCTTCAGAGTAAACCAATCACACCCCAAGCCCATGATGGCAGACTTGCCGTCATACCGTGTGATAGGAAACCAGCTTCTCACTTACGAGGAGTTGCAGACAGTATTGGTTCAGATAGAGTGCATTATGAACTCTCACCAACTTACTGTTGTGTCTTCTGATCCTTCACCAGAAGTTATAACCCCTGCGCATTTTTTAATGTCAACCCCATTGCAGTACTTGCCTGCCGTGGACTTTAAAGACGTGCGCATTAATCTTTTTCAACGCAAGCAATTATTAGATAGTATGGTTCAGTCTTACTGGAAAAAGTGGCGTTTGGAATATCTGCACACGCTGCAAGTCAGACAGAAGTGGACCTCTCCTGACCGTCCCATAGAAATCGGAATTGTCGTACTTGTTGGACAGGATGATTGCTTTAAGTTGGCCATTAGGTGTAATTACGGAAATTCATCCCGGTTCTGATAGAGTCGTTCGTGTCGCGACTGTTAAAACTAAATGTGGAATTTTCAAGCGTCCGGTTGTAAAACTGTATCCCATACCAACTCAATAAGAATGTCATCTCTTTACTCTTATTTAGTTATATAATTAATTTAATAAACATAATTCTAATCACTATAACTCAATTTACTTTTAGTAATTTGTTTTCTTTTGAAAGTTCTGCAAACTTCCAAGGCGGGCAGCATTAAGTGACCCAAATTAATTTTTAAAATATTTATTATTACTAAACCTAAGTAATAGGTAATTTCTTTAATAATAATTTATTATTTTCAAATGGTTTCTATAAGTTAGTATTTGAGGCTATTTGGTTCGCGCCATAAGGATCGCGCTCTTGAATTCGCTGAACCTGGCGACACCAGCGCCACATAGTTTTAGCTATCGTTCACCGAGCGCCGACCATATTGAATTATCATTCCTAACCTTCACGACATCGCGAGCGCGTCTTCTCGCGTAATTTTGGTGAGGAGTTCGTTTTTCTCCAGATTTGACTATCTGTTTTCGTGAAAGTGCTTCACGGTGTGAGCTGCTTATAGGATCTGGTGAAGCGTTCTTGAGCCGGTCTGCAGGTTAGTGGGCCTATAGTTTTCAGTGCTGACGACGAAACCATTTCTCTTTCTTCAATTCGCAGGGTGGGTTTCATAGGAATCAATATAATTAATCTACAAACATAATCTTTCATAATTGAGCTCCCCGCGGTTAGCAGCTATTTACAAGCTGCTACACCACTGGTTGATATCCAAATTGATCCGAAGTACTCCCAGTGAGGTTGCCGTGACACGTCTAAGAAGGTCACGCGTACCGTTTTTGATCACGTAGAATGTTGTGATGTTCCGGCAGGTTTTATCGCAGCTTTAAATAATCCTAATAGCTTCAGTGGTGTAGCACTTCCGTAAGCTACGAACGTTTTGTTAGGATTCGGATCTTGATTGGTAACTTGAGCATTATCTTTCTTTATTCTTTTCCAAGTTTGGTCTGTTATAAGATTGTGGTTGCAGCCCGAATCTATGAACATCTCCACGTTGGTTCCGCCTATGTTACACGTGACTTTTGCGACGTCCTCGATATTGAAAATGTAGTCGATTTTTCTTTCATTCGTGCTTATGTTTGCAGTTTTTTCGATATTATTTGTTGTTCTGATTTTTTTCTTTATTTCTTGACCGTTTGATGATTCTTTTCCTTCTAATTTCCTTTCTGAGCTTTTCCTGTCCGACATTGCTTTCTAAAGTGTCCTAAGATGCCACATTTAAGGCAAGCCTTTCCTTTTGCAGGACAGGTGTTATTCCGGGCAAAATGTCTGAATCTTCCACATCTATTACCTGGTAATCTGTTGTTTTCCTTCTCTTTCCATGTCTCTGTACCTAGTCTGTTGATTGACTGGCTTTCCACCTTTTCCGTACCAAAGTTTCCTAATTGACGATCTATGGCTTCAAGTGCATTCGCTTCTGCAACTATTTTATCCAAGGTGATCTTGTCCCCTGTTTTCAATATCTACTTCCGGAGTTCTTCAGACTTACCCTTTTTTTTTTTATTTTAGCAACAAACAGTCATATATATAAGCATTTAGGTAGGTAAAAATTAATTACAGTAATAGACCTAATAGTGCCTAAAAGTAACATGCTATAAATACATATTTCTTAAATGATCGGACATGATAAAGTTAGTGTGAACAATAAAGTAAACCTAAAATGTATATATTCAAAATTTCAGGTAACAATATTATAAGAAGCTAAATATTAAAATTTGATTTTACATAATTATGTAATTCATGTTTTACTTATTAATATATCATTCAGTTTTTGCTTAAATATGTTCAATGAAATATGAAAAAAATCGATATCAGTAAATTCCCTATTGTAAGTGTTTGTGGATCGACAAAAAAATGAATTTCGAGTGTAATTTTTTTTGCGTCGCGGAGGAACAAACAGACGTAAACTACGAGAGGAGCGCACCGGCAGACGGGTTGGACCAGAAAAATATAAGCAACTGAGAAGTTCTGGTTAATCAATCATCGAGTTTAGTATTTTAAAGAGATAAGTTATATCAAACATTTTACGCCCATCCGAAAGAGTTAAAAGATTGTATCTGCTTAACGACACTTTGTAGGGTTCATGGCAAGATATATTGTTACGATAATTAAGTGACTTAATAAATTTAATTTGAATTTTCTCTATTCTATTTATGTGAAGCTTGTAAGAAGGATTCCATACAGGACTACAGAAATCTAATATAGAGCGTACAAACGAAAAGTAAAGAAGATAAATAACACTTGAAAAAAAATCATCGACCTCAGGTGGGACCCACCACCCACCCACCTGAGGTCGATTATTTTTTTCAAGTGTTATTTATCTTTAATTAAACCTTGCATGGAATTGCTAAAAACAAATATTTACAAAAGTAAAGAAATATAAAATTAAATCGTATCGTATCGTCAGGGTTATCGAGAATAAAATCACCTACTCGGTCTTAAAAAGATGTCAACAATGATTCATGATTAGTGCCGTGAGCTATGTACGTGCATATAATATGTAAGTGTTGGGATGACGACGCCGCTTGGCGGGCGGGGCGCACGCGCAGCGGCAGCGAGACCCATACCTCTTCAGCCGGCGGAGGCGCGCGCATGTCGTTGCGGTGCCACGGACACAGTTCCCGACGCACTGCTATCATTACACCGCCGCCGCGTTCATAACCGGTTGCTGCTGTGTTGCGGTCACATCTAAAAAGCTCATACCGATCGTCGACGAATTCGGAGTCAAAGAAATTATCATTAAGCCATGTCTCAGTGATACATATCAGATCGAAGTTACTACACAAAGTGTTTTGCAAGAAATTATGTGATTTGGTGCGCAATCCTCTTACGTTCTGGTAGTAAATAGATAAGTTATCACTATCGAATTATGTAATAAAGTTTTATTAATGCTAAATTGATTCCACCAACACAGTATAATACATTAACATACACCGGTAATAATTTTAAAGTAGCTTTGTGAGAATTTAAGCAAAGGTTAGGTAAATTAAAAATGATTATAATATCGGTTAGTAAGCACAGTAAATAAAGGCGAGTGCGTTGAGAAACAAGTAAGCTAATTAGTAATAGTAATGCACTCGCAGCACAACAGAGTCATTTAATCTTAGAAAGATCGTTTTCGTTAGAAACAAGTAACACCTTCGAAGCGTCATTTTTGCGCAGGAGTATTTTACACTCAGAGAGCCAAATATATAAGGTCCGATTTTATTAGTGTTCATCCCGTTAACCTGTGATTATATAGGTGAAAAGCAATCGTAAAAACCAACTTTCAAATGTGTACCATAAAAACTAAAAAAGTTAAAAATAAATAACAAAATAACAACATCGACTTCATATTGCATAAACTCGTCCTATCTTCAACTCTTTTCTCGCTCTGTATAAGGGGAAGGAATAAGACGGATAATCAGATGGTTAAACGTAGCAAAGATAGGACGAGTTTATGCAATATGAAGTCAATGTTGTTGATTTTTAACTTTTTTAGTTTTAATGGTACACATTTGAAAATTGGTTTTTACGATTGCTTTTCACCTATATAGTCACAGGTTAACAGGATGAACACTAATAAAATCGGACCTTATATTTGTAGTTTTTCTCTTTCGCGATGAGACGAGCTTGTTTGTACAGTAGCTTATTTTGCGGCGTAAGATGGTCGTTGATGAAAATGGGCTTTGACGGGCCATTGAAACCCGCGTCAGCTGTTGTCAAACCTCGTCGCGCTCGAACTGCTGCCAACATCTCATTTTTTCGTCTCCTTTGGGTAAAACGGACAATGATGTTAGGAATTGAAGAGGAAGTCTGCGAATCATCTCTAGTATCATTACTCTTTTTAGGGGTATAACGGCGAACTCGGTGAATATAGTCGACGTCATATCAAAGAAAAACCTATCTTTGCGGCAATAGTATTTAAAGTGTTCATCAGATTTTCGCCCTTCAAGACCGGTATTCCAGATATTTCAAGGTTGTTGATTCTCCCCTGTTGCTATTTGATGAGTTGTTGTTCAGATAGCTCACCAACAGTTGTACTTAATTGAGTAGCCTGTTTGTCAATGGCGTCTATCTTTTGAGTTTGTGTTAAATTACTCGACTTTAATTCGTTTATGTCGTTTTTAAAAGTCTTGCTTAAAAGAAGTTAAATCATGGCGGAGAGAGTCAACAATGTTTTTCATTTCCTTACTCTGTTTGTCTAAAGTTGATTTCAGCATGTTCATTAAACTTTTTTGAGAAGAAAGCAGGCTTTCCTGGCTTTCCTGACTATCGCAATGGCATTTAGGGGTTTTTCTTTTCCTTGAATTAACATTTATGTTGATCTCGTCTCGCAATTGTATCTTCGATAAGTCCGGCTGCGATCCACCTATAATTTCGCGCGAAGGGCTTCGTTGTTCGCTCATATTGTTGTGTAGTAAAACCGGTAACTCGGGTAGCGTACAGAGGTAGATGGTTTCTTGTATCGGCTGTCTCAGCCACACACGAAGGGGATTCACTGCGATGTCGCGCTCAAACCGACATTTACGATACTGCACGACTCCGAACGAACATTCGCGAGAAGCGATGGGACCCGGCGAGCGACACACGCGAACAAGGATTAGTTATCACAAGTTCAACCAAGACTCGCGGTATTACGGCGTATAGAGAACTTGTACACGTCCGAACACACAAGAACTCCGCTCGAAACTCAGTACTTGAACTTTTCAGTATTTGATCAATGATATGCTCGTCTGATGACTGATGGCCGATGGCAGGAAGGTCCTTGAATGGCGGCCGCGGGCCGGAAGGCGTAGTGTTGGTAGGCCCCCCACAAGGTGGACCGACGATCTGGTGAAGGTCGCGGGAAGCCGCTGGGTGCGGGTGGCACAGGACCGATCTTCGTGGAAATCCTTGGGGGAGGCCTATGTCCAGCAGTGGACGTCTTTCGGCTGATGGATGGATGGATGGATGCTACTGTTAGCTAGGAATCGATTGATGGGAGCATCCCTATGAGCGGTTCCCGACACTAGCGGTCATCTGTCATCGGGACGTCACTCTACTACGCATCGTACTTGTGCTTTCGCGCGTTAATCCGTATCAATATATTTTTATTAGTAATTATAACGTTTTATTTAGAAGATCCCTGTAATAGTTCAGAATTGGGATAGTTACTCACGCGACGCGAGTGTTTAAGCGCCCTTTTAGTGATATTTCAGATTAAAACCCGGCGTCCGATGGCGTCATTTCTTGTGACGCTATGCTATCTTAAAACTTTGGAAATACAAATGCATGTGCAATGGAAGGGTGATGGGATGTAAAACTTACTGAAAGGTAAACCGAGAACCCAAGTTACCCGCAGGTAAAACGAAAAATATCGACTGTAAGTACCTTTTATTGTTAACTGCGTAGACGCAAACACCGCGCCCTTTTGTAGACAAATTGAAGTTGTCTGTACGAAACGAAGGTTTAAATATTTAATTATGGTCATGTTGCATGAGGTTTTGAGCTAAATAACCAAGACAAGTGAAATATTTAGTAAACAAATAAGTGTGTGAAAAGCAATGTCTGAAGGACAATTTATTCATTGTGTGCTGATTACTGCTGATACATCAGCTGTTGAGCTTAATTAACTTAAAAGCTAAAAGAATGAATGTTTCAAGGGTTCGTGATTTGCACCAAAATTACTAAACTAAAAATGAATATGGTTGGGCATCAAGTGTTCTTGCTTATACGTTATTATCACTTTATGCTCTTTAAATTGTTAATAAAAGCAATTTGTGTGGTTTTGTGTTAGGGGATATCAACAAGCATTCATAATAAATTACCAATTAATTATATGCTGGGCTGCGCTAAGTGTAATATTTGGTTATACATGTGCTGGTATCGTCTTAAGTGTTAATCTTCTTCAAAGACTTAGATTAATTATAACTTTACTTACTAACATTAGGATGAAATAACATTGTTTCATTCGCTAAGATTTGAGTTGATGTGAAAATGAGCCTAGCTTGCAGCTTAGTAAACTCTAATGCTTATTTCATATCATTCTGTATAAAATAATGGTAGTTAACCAAATGCCAGATGGGTTCTGAACTTCTGGTACCAGATGCCCAGAAGTAACATGATTTTATGGTATGTGAACATATACACAATACATGTTAAGGTCAGTCTAAAATATTATTAACTTCATTTAAAGGCTGAAATGGTAAGGTTGTTACTGAAGTAAGCAGTGTTGATGCTTACTGTGAGTTACAGTTTCTACTGGTAAACATCAATTGTTGATCACACTAAATAATTGTGTAAGGAACAGCATCAGAGTGTAAGGATATGGGTATTGGTTAATTTAACAACTTGATCGGTTACAAAATGCAAACTAAATGAATACTAAACTTATTAAGTTTTTGCAAGGTAATTCTTATTGCATTGTTGAAATAAAGTAATTGTAAGATTCACAAGCAGTGAATTAATATCTAAATTATTCTCTCCTCCGGGGTCTGTTTTGTAGTGTGTCAGCTCCATAGACATCCACCCCTTGGCTGCTTTGGAAGTGCTGGTAGCCAATATTGTACACTGACTGGTGATTGTTAGCATAAATATTCTGTGCATATTTTAATGATAAATGTTAAGTTTTAGTTGTGCGAGTGCAACTGCACTGTTATGCTGCATCTGCATGGATGATGACTAACACCTGCAGCATTAAACTAACATTTTAACACTGTACAGGAATTCATTGAAGGTTGGCACAGTGTGAACGTGAGGACACTAACTTATTATAAGTAAGTTTTGAAATAGAGAGAAGCGCAATGCTTGGTGAGTATCATTAAAAATTGCTGTCTTGTTACTAGATCTTGTAATAATCTGCAATATCCTTATTAAAGTTTGACAAAGAATGGAAAACAAACATTGCTCCTGCCAGATTATGATAGTGAGGACTTGATCTTGCTGATGGTCTTGTTAGTCATCAAGTTGAGCAAGTTAAAAGCTAAGTGTTATCCTGTTCTTGAAAGTTATGTTATCTATTGTTGAAGTTAAACACTTTGACATTCTTAATTAGCATGAAAATTCATCAATTTTACTAGGTTTGGATACACTGACTTTTGGCTTTACTGGTCAAATATTGACAAATGATTATTAAAACCATTATTGTAACAGAAGGACCTAATGCCTTGTGGTGTCCTCTACCAGTCAACCACTGATACTGCAGAGTGACTGAAAACAAGGGCTTAATTCTATGTAAAGTGACTATATGACGAAATGAATAACATAATAGAACTTTGAGCTAAACAAGTTAATTATCATAGGCTGTGTCATTCATAACTACTGTGAAATAACATGTTGATTAAATGTAACGGAAACTAGAATAAAGTATCTGTGATGGATGTTGGGTTTACTGCTTTAAGGGGGAAGCAGATCAAATAAAGATCTTGTTTCTGTGTTTTATTGTTGTGGCTTGCAGGCAATGGCATGTAGAAAGACTAACAGTATTAGAAGCATATGCATTACGACAAAAATAAATGCATGGGATGGAGTTCTGTTTGCATGAAAGAGCTGTGATCTATGACTAGCTGACTAAGAAGACCACCTTGGTGGAGTGACGGATATGAGGTCTGATGCAGTTAAGACCTATCACAGCAAAATGGTTTGGTATGAAAACATAAACAGGTCAGTTATGTCATTCGGATTCCTTCATGGCTTATGAGTTGTCTATTTTCATGTATGTGGGAGCATGCATCTTTTCATGATGCTAAACTTATATTTTGAGTATTGGAGGATGGCAGTACAAGTTAATTTTAATGATACACATTATGGTTATCATGTTGAACTATTATGTTTCTCATGTTTGTATTGCCAGCATACAACATGTGTTGTATGTGAACTATTGGAAAATCTGGTGAATAACATAAATTGATAGATACAGGGTGAGTAGCTGTGGTTTATGAGAACAATCACCTTGTACTGTTGGCAAGTTGTCGCAAATACTTGCATTGGCATTTGCCATATTGTCGTTTAAACAGTAAGGTTAATGGTCATGATGGTCCGAAATGTGTATTGCCAATAAAGTCTACTTCATCTGTAAACTGTAAAGTTAATGTCGTAATATACTATTAATGCTATTATTATGTGAACAGATGTCTTGGTGTGGAGCAGTCGTGGCTCGCCAGCTGCCTCAGGGGCTAAGCTGGGATGTCGCGGCTGCGTGGCTGACTGCGGGGCCAGAGCCGGAGTATAGCTCCGACTATGCGACTGCCGAGCGGGGCGATGGTCGCGTTGTTTTTGGTAGAGCTTTGGACCGCATCAGCAAATATAGTGTAACAATGACTGCCCACAGGGGAATGCATTAACACTACATCCAACTAGAACGTTGCTCTGATGATGGCCGCGAGGGGATTGCATCAGTAGCCACAGTGTAACAATGACTGCCCACAGAGGAACGCATTTATACTCGTACTAGAACTTAGCTCTGATGATGGCCGCGAGGGGATTGCATCAGTAGCCACAGTGTAACAATGACTGCCCACAGGGGAACGCATTTATACTTGTACTAGAACTTAGCTCGGATGATGGCCGCGAGGGGATTGCATCAGTAGCCACAGTGTAACAATGACTGCCTACAGGGGAACGCATTTATACTTGTACTAGAACTTAGCTCTGATGATGGCCGAGAGGGGATTGCATCAGTAGCCACAGTGTAACAATGAGTGTAGAGAGAAACATTACCAGTATATCATACAAGAAGGTAGCTCTGATGACAGCCGTCAGGGGATTGCATCAGTAGCCAGAGTACAACAATAAGCGCCAACAGGGAAACGCGTTATCACTATATCACATAAGAAGGTAGCTCTGATGATAGCCGTCAGGGGATTGCATCAGTAGCCAGAGTACAACAATGAGTGCCAACAGGGATAAGTGTTATCACTAAATTATGCAAGAAGGTAGCTCTGATGATAGCCGTCAGGGGATTGCATCAGTAGCCAGAGTGCAACAATGAGTGCCGACAGGGAAACGCGTTATCACTATATTTATTACGCAAGAAGGTAGCTCTGATGATAGCCGTCAGGGGATTGCATCAGTAGCCAGAGTACAACAATAATCGCCAACAGGGAAAAGCGTTATCACTAAATTATTCAAGAAGGTACCTCTGATGATAGCCGTCAGGGGATTGCATCAGGAGCCAGAGTGCAACAAAGAATATTGACAGGGAAACGCAAACGCAGGTTGTTAGGGGATTGCGTCAGTGAGCAAGTGTAACCTATGAGACTGGGGACTGCATTGCACTTTCAGTAAACATAGTTCTGATGAATCGCCGACAGAACACTGCATCAGTAGACGAATACAAAGGTGGCCGATCGATAGGGATCTGCTAACGTAATACGGAATGCATAAAGATACAGGATTGCCGACAAAGGACTTGTTGACAGAAAACTTGATTCGATGACTGAAAGTTACTTATAATATTATCTAGAGGTGACATATACCAGCGATGTCGTTTCACCGATGGGGTATGGTGGATGTTGTATCAGTCATCACAATCATGACGTGAGAGTACTGAGAAGGTGCCGGCAGTTCCACACCTCTAACTGGAACCGCGCTGAACCTTAACAATGTTATTGGTGTCTGTGATTTGCGATTGATCTGAGATTGCTCAATACTCCGTAGTGATACCTTACGTAGAAGCTGTCCAGATCTAAGCTTAAATTATGGACATGAGGTTAAGGAATTGGAGAACGAAATACAAAAACTAAAAGAAGAACTTGGTATCGCAAATAATGAAATTGAAAATCTATTATTGGAAAATAGTGGATTAAAAGACCAGTTAACAGATTATGCTTTGCAAATCAAACAACTTCAAAGCATATGTAAGTCTACACCTAAGTCTACGTCAAAGACTAAAAAAAAAGTGGACTGTTCTGAAGATGGAAAAACGGCACATAACACAAAACAAGAACATATAAATTTTACCCCACGTAAAATTGGTACACCAAAACCAAACAGCATAGAAACAGAAGATGTTCCAGTATCAAAGAGTAATATGACACCAATAACAAAGAACGAAACTACAAAAGTCGAAATACGCAACACAATCCCAAAGCACAAGAACAGCATACATATCTTCGGCGGACAGCAGTGCAGCGGACTAGGTTCAGCACTACATCGATCAAGAGAAAACACAAATTTCCAGCGATACAATATAAGGTCTAGTATTAAGTCAAATGCACTATGTAATGAAATACTTAAAACTAGTGAAACCTCAAAAATTCATGACAATGACGTCATTATTATCAATATCGGGGAGTGTGACAGTAATCCAACTAAATTGCTCGCAGAATTGTGTTATTTCTCAAAATCACACCGTAATCAAACTAAAATTGTACTTAGCGTAAAGAACAGTATAAGCCTTAATGAAGAACGTCTAAATTAAAGTCTAGAATTGTACTGTAAAAATTTTGACAACTGTATATTTGTAAATCTAGACTCAATTAATTATAATGACAAATATTTTCTAAATAAAGTGTGTTACGAAATTAACTATATTATCGATTGTATGTACTATAATAGAAAGTATTTGGGTTTCAACGATAATAAAAATAAGCTACGAGTAAACACAAAAAACAAAAATATCGCAAACGTAGTATTAAAAGATAATCTTGACAAAACAGAACCATTACTAAAATCACACTATAATGCAAAAACTAAAGGACAAACATTGATAACACAATTTTTTTCTAAAGACATTCCTTCAAAAGATGAAAATAATTCTAAATGCAAGTTTTTTCGTGCATGACAGTAATTTTCGAGTATTTCATCAAAATATAGCCAGTGTGCTTAGTAAAAAAGAATTAATTGAACTGACATTGGAGGAGCTATCTGTAAAGAATAAAAAATTAAATGTGATTTGCTTTAGTGAGACATTCGTCAAATCAGGTAGCGAAGGTAACATAAAAATTGCAGGGTATCACTTGGCAGCATCATACTCTAGACCGCACCAAAAAAGGGGTGGTGTCTGTTTACTTGTGAAAAATAATGACGTCCAAGCACAAAAAGTACCATGGCTAAATGAGTTATCCGAGAACAATAACTTCGAATGTTGTGGTGTAGATATTCCCCAGATAAAATGTATAGTCGTTTGCGTCTACAGAACACCAACATCTAACCTTTCGACATTTTTCGAGAAACTCGAACAGCTATTGAACAAATTAAAACACAAATCGAAATATAAAATTGTTGTTGCCGGTGATATAAATATAGATATTCTTAAAGATGGTAATGATTCAAATAACCTTAAAAGAATAGCAGCAAACAACAACCTGACACTTCATATACTATCTCCAACGCGTAAGAAAGCCTGTATAGACCAAATTCTTAGCAACGTTCCGGAAGCAATAGGTGAAACTCACAAGCTAGGTTTATCAGATCATGACACAGCACAGTCTATCACCTTCGATGTGGTAGCTCAAGTGCAAATTCCAAAATATTGGTATACCATGAAACGGGAGTATAGCACTGAAAATATTTCAAAATTTCTGGAATGCCTAAGAAATGTAACATGGAATAATATATTTAAAGAACTCGATATGTCAGTGGCTTTCAAAAAATTCTTTAATGATTTCAAGGTCTACTACGACTTATGTTTTCCCATTAAAAAAATTAAAGTCAAACCACATGTAAAATCGACAGATTGGTTTACTAAAGGTTTAAAAAAATCAACCGTAATTAAACGAAAGCTACGGTTCAATTATTACAAAAACAGCACTAATTCATCAAAAATTAAATATAAGCTGTATTCCAAACATTTAAAGCAATGTATAAACCAGGCCCAAAAACTTGCAACTAAAAGATACCCCAATAAATCTAAAAATGTATGTAAGGCAACATGGGATGTTATAAAAAATAGGACTTATAATAATGTAATAAATAAAAATATTGACAAATTAAAAATTAATAATAAAATAGTAAATAATCCTTCTGACATTTCAAATATTTTTAATGACTTTTACATAAACTTGACGAATTCAAATAGAAATAATAATAACGTTGACTATAAACAAATAAAATCAAATCAATTTAGTATATTCCTAACACCAACTGACAAATGTGAAGTTATGAAAATAATTAACTCCCTAAAAGATACATCATCATCTGGTCATGATGAAATACAGACAAAAATATTAAAAACATGCAAAGCAGAAATTGCTCCAGTCTTGGCCCACTTAATAAACTTATCGTTTACCATAGGTATATTCCCTGACCCACTAAAGGTTGCAATTGTTAAACCACTTCACAAAAGGGGAGATAAAGATATTGTGGATAACTACCGCCCAATATCTCTTCTACCTACCATATCAAAGATATTTGAAAGAGCAATGCATATCCGTCTTACAAATTTTTTGAGCATACACAAAATAATTAAAAAGGAGCAATTCGGATTTCAAAAAGGTAAATCTACGTCTCTAGCCGCCTTTTCCTTAGTGAACAACATTATGACCCATATGGATAAACGATTACCGGTAACGTCAGTGTTCTTTGATATGAGCAAAGCCTTTGATTTTGTAGCACATAACATTCTTCTACGAAAATGTGAACTTTATGGAATAAGAGGCGTGGCAAATGAGTGGCTAAACAGTTACCTTAGTAATAGGATGCAGTACGTTGAAGTTTTAAATTTCAACTCAAAAATGGAAATAAGCAACTTTAAATCGGAAATTAAAGAAAATGAATTTGGAGTACCGCAAGGTAGCATTCTGGGTCCCTTATTGTTCATTATTTATATAAATGACCTGCCAGACGCGATAGATTATAAGTGTACTCTTTTTGCTGACGATGTTTCTGTCGTTATACCGTGTACAGATACCGAAACATATAACCAAGACATAAATAACACGATTTGTAAGGTAATAAATTGGCTCAATAATAATAACTTAGAAGTAAATTTAAACAAAACGACATTTATTCAATTTACCAATAAAAATGCAAAGAAGCAGCAATTGAACATACATTTTGGTAGCCAAGATATAAAAGAGTCTAGCCAAACTACATTCCTGGGTATTTTGTTAGACGATAAATTTTCATGGAAAGAGCACATAGATAAAATTTGTAACAAAATTAATTCTTTTGCCTATGCAATATGGCGACTAACCAAAATTAGTGACAAAAAAGTTGCGCTTCAGGCATATCATGGCTACGTGTGTTCTCTTCTAAGGTATGCAGTTCTTCTATGGGGGAATTCATGTCACATGGATAGGGTGCTTGTGGCTCAAAAACAATGTATTCGCGCTATAAGTAACGTTACAATATTAACCTCTTGCAAACCCATATTTAAAGAATTAAAATTGCTAACTGCCACTGTGCACTATGACTGAATGAAGGCATAAAGCAATTACTTTTGGGGGTAGGTTAGTGAATGGGGAGTAGAACCTGAATTGGTCCAATATTAAAGTTTTGTGACTTTTGAAGATGAATACTTGACGTAACTCTATGCTCAGGTTGGTGTATGTGGAGTACAACGAATTCAGTTCAATATATGGAGGGATCAAGGATATGTAACATTTGAGTTAACTTAATGAGTGATGTGACGCTCCATGTGTGTGAGATTTCGCCTGGTAGAATGATTAATCTTGTTGATGATAACTTAACCTACGCTTTCTTGTTGTTGGGTGAATAATGAGCTGAATGAGATGTTAGTTAATCTACTTTTGACTATGTTACAGTACAAAGTCTAACCATGTGAGTAAACAAACATGCTATCTGAGGCGCTTGTTGTCGTATTTCGTGGTTGAGCAACTACGCTAAGTGTAGTCTCCGAATTTCACTTTGTGATAAATAGCCGCCGCCTTTTGGTGGGAGAAGAAGAGAACAACTTTATCGTGGTGGCTATGGTAACCGAACAACCAGGCGCCCACGGATACATCGGAGGAAGAGGCAACTTCACGTCGTGGCGGACCGAGTTCTTCTTCGGGACGAAGGAGCTGCAGGATGGCCGAACTGTTAGCTAGGAATCGATTGATGGGAGCATCCCTATGAGCGGTTCCCGACACTAGCGGTCATCTGTCATCGGGACGTCACTCTACTACGCATCGTACTTGTGCTTTCGCGCGTTAATCCGTATCAATATATTTTTATTAGTAATTATAACGTTTTATATAGAAGATCCCTGTAATACTACTGTCTATTTTTCCACCAAATTGACACTTCATGGCCTGTAGTCGAAGTCTGACAAGGAATTTTTCAAACTTCTCATCTTGTTCCTGTTTTAAGGAGCCGAAACAGATGTCGCTCATACACTTTGCTCTGTCTAGGTGCAAAGTAGTTGTCTAATTTTGCAATCGCAATGTTAAAAGTTCGCCTTCAGTTGTATTAGCTCCCGGGATGTTGTAGAAGATTTCTTGCAATTCGGGACCACCGAAATGTAAAAGACTAGCTCTTTTCTTTGCCTCAGTCTCTACGCCTGCCGCCTCGAGGTATATGTTCAGACTTCTTTTTCATCTTTCCCAACGAACAGACACTGAACCAACCTCCCCTTCACATTCGAACTTCTCCAAGGTGTAATGTGCCATTGGATCTACCTGTTGACAAGGTAAGTAATAGATATGAACGCCGATGGGTAAAGAGACGGCGGCGGCTTTTATTGACAGTAAAGAATATACAGGGTGTAAAAAAAGGCTTAACAAAGCCTTAAACCATGAATTCTATACATAAAACCAAGTAGAATGCAAAAAAAATAATTTAAATTAAAGAATACTTTTATTTTTGGGTATCAAAAAAAAATTACTTATTTCTAACCCGCAATGTATAGCGCGCACGCCACAGAAGAAAGAAGTACTGAACATTTTTATCATGTTTCTTTGTAAAAAAGTTTAGTATTATCAAACAGAAGTCAATTTTGTAAAAATCTTTGAAAAAAAATTGTAAATTTGAGTGTCAATAACTCGATAACCCGTTATTTCCCAGGTATAGTGTAAAAGAATAAAATGATCGTAATAATACGTAGAATATGTGGTATTTGGCTTCGTTAAGCCTTTTTTTACACCCGATATATTGTAATATACACCGTGACTTTTTAATTACCCGAGAAAACTAAAATTTGCGTTTATAAAAAACTAAAAACCGACTTCAAAATGAAACTAAAAAGCGAAAAATAATATTGACTAAAACATACCTAATCAGTTCTTTTTGGAGTCGGTGCCAGCCATCGAGAGTTAAAATGTGTTCATTCGCACCGACTCCAAAAAGAACTGATTAGGTATGTTTTAGTCAATATTATTTTTCGCTTTTTAGTTTCATTTTGAAGTCGGTTTTTAGTTTTTTATTAAACTTTTTTAATTTTACAATTTTAAGTGTTAAGTCCTCTATTTTTTCCCCTCCTAACTTCGCCAAAAATTACTTTACAGCAAAGTAACCTTAACTAATATTGGTCCTCTATGGACCCTCCATCCAATGGTATGATAAAAATAAGGTGTTATATAGGGTCAATTTTTCGACGAAAATTTTAACCAGAACGGCGGCTATTTTGGTGTCGTAACCATAGGATAAGGTCTCGCGTTAAATAACAGGTTAAATTAAGAAAGGAACTTTCAAATTTTTTTTCGTTACTGGGTGTGCGGGTACGCCCCCAGTAAATAAAAATTGGCGGTCTGGTACCTCATACAGCTCCACGTCTGCTCAACACACTGCGAAATACGTTCTGTCGACAAATTGCAGTATTATCTTCTAACTCCTATCCGTTAAGGAGTTCTGTGGCTTCCATCATCAGGTCAGCAACATGACATGATGATCCAAAAATCAGCATCGAGTCAGAAAATATATGCAAAACATTATGGGTGCCTATAAAAATTGAGGGTTGCCCTCGATTTCCCAGGGATCCCATCATCAGAATCTGACTTGGTGGAAATGAGACCACCTCGGGAGTATACCCTTTCAAACTAAAAAATAAATTTTAAAATCGGTCCATAATTGACGGCGTAATCGCGTAACATACATACAAAAAAAAAAAACAACATTCAGACGAATTGAGAACCTCCTCCTTTTTTTTGAAGTCGGTTAAAAATATGTATATCAGTAAGTAACACACAAATATTATAGCGTCCATACAAAAATATCGTTTTATAGGACCTCAAATAAATCCTGTTAAAGCACCAAAACCATGTAAACCATCTTCGTAGTATTTGTTGAATGAGAGAGAGAGACGCATTCATTCAGTCTCGCGCGGCTCTCGCGCAGTCTCCCGTGCATGCGCGTCTGCTACGCCTAGTGCTAACGATTGTCAAGATCGCCAAGCGACGCGGGTTCGCATCCTGCACTAGCATTTAATAAACGTGATAACTGTGATTTGTATGTTGTGGCCATTACGAAGTAATAAAAATAGCACTTTTCACGAGTTTTTTTATCTGCTTAGTAAATTGTTTATTTTAATTACTTAGAAGGTGTATTTTAAAATATGAAATCTATTAGGTATTTACAAGATTAACAAATGATACAAATACCTAAAAACCTTAAAACAAATATCAACATACCTTACACGTATTGCAGTATTTTTTCAAAATGCTCCGAGATACAAACACGTGCTCTTTTCCGAAAGTTATTCTTCAAAGAAATAAGCACGTTTCTTTGAGCTTGAATCTCTTGAAAAGCCGCAATGATTCGGTTTTGCAAATCACCAACACTACTAGGTTCACTCACAAACACTCGGCGCTTGATCTCGCTCCACAAATAAAAGTCTACAGGCGTAAGGTCCGGGGACCGCGGAGGCCAGGGCACGGGCCCGCCGCGGCCGATCCACCGCGCTCCGAACTCGCCGTTTAGGTACGCGCGCACTGCATTGTGGTAATGGGGCGGAGCACCGTCATGTTGGAAGTACAGCGACTGGAGATACGCAAGGGGCACGTCGTCCATTATGGTCGGCAACATCTGGAGAATAGCTAAATAGCTTGCACCCGTCAACCGCCCTTCGATGAAATATGGGCCGATGATAGTGTCGTTAAACACACCTGCCCATACGTTGAGTGAAAAACGGTGTTGGTAGGAGTGCCGCTTTGACAATTTTGGATTCACGTAACTCCAGTAGTGTTCATTGTGGCTGTTGAAAACACCGATCCGAGTAAACAAACATTCATCGGTGAACAAAATGTTAGCGTTTGGGTTTGCTAACACCCACTCGCAGAACGACACTCGCGGCTGTCTGTCACTGTCACTGAGCTTCTGCACTTTGCGGTAGTGAAACGGGTGCATGACCGATGAAATTATTTTCCATATGCAGTACTGGCTCACGTGGAAATGTCGGGCTCCTTCACGGGTACTGCGTCGCGGGTCTTCTTCAAAGTACTGTACGACATCATCGTACAGTTCTTGTGGGTACGAGACCCCCGAGCGTCCTTGTGCGTGATCCGGGGTGCGGAACTGCCCATGGTCCAACAGCCTCTGCCAGGCTCCCATCATGGTTTCGTGCGAAGGTTGGCGCTCATTAGGGTAAAAATCCCTGTACAAACGTAATCCAGCGGCTACGTTCTCGCCTGACATAATGTACGCTCTCACCATGAGAGTGTATTCACGATTGGAGTAGTGACAGGCCATCAGGATATTCGTCACTTCACTTTAAAGTGCGTGACACAACCTTGACCGTATAAGATTCGCGACGGACTGAGCTGAGGTCAATGAGGGCGCGGGCGGGCGGGGGATGCGCGTGAGTCCCCGCCCGCCCGTTCATTGATGAAGGGAGAGCTGGCCAGCTTTGAGCTTAGACGCGAGTTTGCCAAGTGAGAAAGAAACGTCACAAAGACTACGAACACAAGTTCATTGCTGATTTAATAACATTTTTAGAAGAGTTGAAGCAAATTGTAGAAATTTTATGTTCCGAAACCCAGCCGACCATAAATTTAGCATTGGTTTTCAAATCACAGCTCATTAGATTGCTTGAAGAATGTGACTACAATGAGCCCGTGATTTTAACAAGACTGAAGAATAATAAATGCTATTCAAGTTAGAATACCGATTTTCTTTGAATGACACAGTCGTTGCAGCATCGTTGTTAGACTGCCGCTTTCATGCGATAAATAAAATTGACCAATATATGGAAATCCAGAAAACAAGTGTCATTCTTGACAAATATTATTCAAAGAAATATAGCTAGTTCAGGAGTTATGCAGAAGCCAGATGCAGCATCAACTTCAACGACAGAATCAGGTCCGAGCTCTGCATCTGCAGTGTCTACTACATTTTTAGCAGATTTGGCAAGAAGACACACTAGCCAACAAGATAAAGACAGCGCAATCGAAAACGAGTGCTGGAAGTATTTCGGTTGTGCTATTGCTGTGGATTTAGAGCCGTATAATGGGGACGTTTTGCTTTATTGGAAAGACAGAAAAACTTCGTTTCCGTACTTATCAGCACTTGCTCGTGCGTTATTTTTGTTGATTATTAGTTCATATTTTGTTTTCATAATTATACACCGTGAATGTTTAATTACCCGAGAAATTTAACTAACATACTCAGATATCGATATACATCGAATTTGGCGAATAAAAAATTTTTTTTTTTAATGAGATATTTATTTAAAAGGTCCCTAACAATCCGTAAAAAATATGCACCATAAAAGTCCTGCTAATTAAAATAGTAATCATTATCATTCCAACATTAACGGAACCAAAATCCACCTAATTTGGTCGCGTAATATTGGCGTACGGAAGGAATAACTATGAATGAAAAACAAATTACACAACCTGCCGACAAAAGACGTTTCTTTCTCACTTGGCAAACTCGCGTCTAAGCTCAAAGCTGGCCATTATACGCTTATACGGCTCTAAATCCACAGCAATAGCACAACCGAAATACTTCCAGCACTCGTTTTCGATTGCGCTGTCTTTATCTTGTTGGCTAGTGTGTCTTCTTGCCAAATCTGCTAAAAATGTAGTAGAAACTGCAGATGCAGAGCTCGAACCTGATTCTGTCGTTGAAGTTGATGCTGCATCTGGCTTCTGCATAACTCCTGAACTAGCTATATTTCTTTGAATAATATTTGTCAAGAATGACACTCGTTTTCTGGGTTTCCATATATTGGTCAATTTTATTTATCGCATGAAAGCGGCAGTCTAACAACGATGCTGCAACGACTGTGTCATTCAAAGAAAATCGGTATTCTAACTTGAATAGCATTTATTATTCTTCAGTCTTGTTAAAATCACGGGCTCATTGTAGTCACATTCTTCAAGCAATCTAATGAGCTGTGATTTGAAAACCAATGCTAAATTTATGGTCGGCTGGGTTTCGGAACATAAAATTTCTACAATTTGCTTCAACTCTTCTAAAAATGTTATTAAATCAGCAATGAACTTGTGTTCGTAGTCTTTGTGTTGGTAACTATGACGTCCTATATCTTTTAGCATATCATTAATAGGCCGGTAATTCGATCTGTGATTTAAACTCGATAGCATCATGAGTATGTTTTTTTTTTATTGTGAGGAAATGCATTTAAGCACTTTCCTCCAACCGCGGGGGAACAGCTGGAGGGGCGCGTGGGACTCCGGGCTCAAAAGGAGCCAGCATACCCACTAAAACCTCACGGTGCCCTCTGGTGCCTTGAGTGAGATGGAGCCAAGGATTTCACCATTGGCCACAGCCGCTGGTATGCTCCTTGACTCCGCTTCAGGCTGCGGCCCACTTAATGGCAGGCCGCCCGGCCTCTGGGGGTCATCATAAGTATGCTTTGCTATCTAGTTAGAGTGCTCGTTTTTATAGTTGGCGGTATAGAAATCGAGTCCGTATGCTGCTCCAGAGGGTCACTTCAATTACTACATTCACCGGATGGTATCGTTTCGTCTGAACTTTCAAGATGTTCTCCAATTTCATTTATCGTTAAAAGCAAATCACGATGTTCTCTACTAGCAGCAGCTTCAAGTTGTGGTGCTCTGTATCTCATGATTTAAATTTTTTCTGCACATGGAAGTTGATAATAAGGCTAGTTACCTCCTCTGTTTCTTGAATGCCGTCAACCGTTACCAAGTTTTTTTTAACTTTTTTAGTTTGATCCTATGGTAAGTAGCTAAAGCACTTGTGTTATAAAAATCAGTAACAACGACGGTACCACAACACCCAGACCCAGACAATATAGAAAAAATCGTTTTCCACATTGACCCAATAGAACCCAGAACCTGAGAGATGGTGGCAACGCCCAGTCCGACATGCTCGCCTCTCGGCTACGGAGGTCGTCATAAGTTATGAAGTTTTGTATATAACATAAAGTTTGTTATGACAATATAAGTTATCGAAGCTATGTAGTGCATGCCCAAGGCAAAGATAATTTTCAACTTTTAGCAAATTGGCAGCGTTTTTCATGTTGCTCCCTGCGTCTGTCACCAACACAACCTTAGTTTTCAATCTGAAAGTCTTGTAAAATTTATTGTATTTCATCTTTTATTGTTTCACCTGTATGTTTTTCAGTTCCTTGTTTGACAGCCAATGTAATTTTTCTAAGCTCCAGTTCTTCAGTTATAAAATGAAAGTTTTATAATTCCGTCGTCTGTAAAACGCAACGACGCAGGTGTGGCCGCCATTTTGAGGTAAATGTGTAACGCGTCCATTACAACGAGCTTGTTTGCACTGAATCAGGGTTTTCTGAAATGACGCTCACTACCTAGGGCAGCACTGAGACGTCAGGTCCAGAAACTGTCAAAAGTATCAGAGCTCCTATATTTTCGTGTCTGAAGTTTTTGTATTTCTTAATTAAATACAATAAATATGTTATAAGAATCAAAATACCATAATGGTTTTCAGTTCCTAACGTGCTCATAAAACGGGAGGTCATGTTTCCTAAGAATAAAATAAGTTTATTAAAACATTGCCTTTTAGCCATTCGTAGAGAACGTTTGGTAATGGTCTTGTATGCAAAGGTGTCTTTAGTACTGACGATTACGAGCTGCCAAAATACTCAGTGGTAGAAAAACGTAAAAGAAATATAGTTTTAGGTCTCTTTCATGTGTTATTAAACATAACCTAAGTTCAAGTGCAAGTACATAGCTAAACTTGTTTAGTATTCGTTGTTGAGTGGATTATCTATTTTTAAATAAGTTTAGGAAGGATTTAAAATCAAAAATAGTGCAGAACTATTATAAAACATTAAACAGCGAGCGCATTAGTGGGATGGGAGACCTGTTGTCAAAGTGGCGCCAGCTGGTGGCGTAAATTTTCGCGAAAACCCTCATTCATTGAATATTTCTTCTCGCTCGGTGCGCCGTTGCCTTTTCGCGGCGGCGGCGAGGCGAAAAAATTGTCGGCGGCGGCGGCGCGCCGGCGCGACGCTCATATCTTGTAAGTAACAAGCATATTCATAGATTTTAGTACGATATCGCAATTTAGGCAAGGTGTACTAAGTTTTCATCGATATCCGCAATTTAATGCTTTTATATAACGACGGGTCTTGTCCAGCGGGGTTTTTAGGAAGAGTGACGTCAGCATCGCTGGCGTCACTATTTCCTTCACTAGCCTCGTTCATTGCAAATGATAACACTTGACAATATTGGGACACTCTTTATTACAAAAAGCACGTAAAATATGACCTAGACAGACTAAATACAATTATAGGTAGGTATTGTAAATTTTTGTTTTTTAGCAATTCCATGCAAGGTTTAATTGAAGATAAATAACACTTGAAAAAAATCATCGACCTCAGGTGGGACTCGAACCCACGTCCCATCGCATACCGGGCGAGTGCTTTGACCACTAAGCTACCGAGGACGTCACGTGACAAGATGAAATTCCTCAAGTGTTTTTTTTTACTAAGTGGTAGTATACTACTCAGCTATACATATAGCTAAAACATTGATCAGAATACGCTGGCTTTGACAGCGAGAAAAAACACTTGAGGAATTTCATCTTGTCACGTGACGTCCTCGGTAGCTTAGTGGTCAAAGCACTCGCCCGGTATGCGATGGGACGTGGGTTCGAGTCCCACCTGAGGTCGATGATTTTTTTTCAAGTGTTATTTATCTTCTATAGGTAGGTACTCACAGGGCTCTTAATATGATCGTGGCACACCGTCTCACCTCTTCCAAGGCTCGACCGAATATGATTCCGTGCCCCGCCACTAAACACTTTACCGAATACAAATTAAACATGGGCGGAAATACGGCGCACTCAAAACACGACTTTTAATTACAATAACTTTGACAATAGATTTTTCACAATAACCAAATGGATTTCAAAAATCATTAATAATTTTTAGACGCTAAGTTAAGCCTTCAGAACTGATTAGGTATGTCTTAGTCAATATTATTTTACGCTTTTTAGTTTCATTTTGAAGTCGGTTTTTAGTTTTTCATTAAACTTATTTTATTTCACAATTTTAAGTGTTAAGTCCTCTATTTTTCCCCTCCTAACTCCGCCAAAAATGACTTTACAGCAAAGTGACCTAGACAAATGTTGGTCTTCTGTAGACCACCCATCCAATGGTATGATAAAAATAAGGTGTTATATTGGGTCAATTTTTCGACGAAAATTTGTAAGTCTTAAGGAAAGGGTTTTTCTACACTCCAACCAGAACGGCGGCTATTTTGGTGTCGTTCGTAACCATAGGATAAGGTCTTGCGTTAAATACCAAGTCAATATAAGAAAGGAACTTTTACATTTTTTTTCGTTACTGGGTGTGCGGGTAGGCCCCTAGTAAATAAAAATTGGCAGTCTGGTACCTCATAAGCTCCACGTCTGCTCAACACACTGCGAAATACGTTCTGTCGACAAATTGCAGTATTATCTTCTAACTCCTCTCCGTTAAGGAGTTCTGTGGCCTCCATCATCAGGTCAGCAACATGACATGATAATTACCAGACCCAAAAATCAGCATTGAGTCAGAAAATATATGCAAAACATTATGGGTGCCTATAAAAATGGAGGGTTGCCCTCGATTTCCCAGGGATCCCATCATCAGAATCTGACTTGGTGTAAATGGGACCACCTCGGGAGTATACCCTATCAAACTAAAGAATTTTTTTTGAAATCGGTCCATAATTGACGGCGTAATCGCGTAACAAACATACAAAAAAAAAAACAACATTCAGACGAATTGAAAACAATCACATATTCGTCCCGACCTTCAGCGTTCCTCGTGCCTAGCTTGCCGGTAATATCCATATGGATAACTTGAAATGCTGCCGTAGGTTTTTAAATCGGGTGAAGCTGAGCTTGAATCGCACCTGAAGGCCCTTTAGAAGTTCTGCAAATTACGCAATTGTCAACAAACTTTCTGAAAATGGTACTCATGGTGGCAAACCAGTAAGATTCTTTCAGCTTTTGTAGCGTTTTTTCCCATCCGAGATGGTGTAATGATGAGTGAAAAGAGTTTATCAGACTCCACTGGAATGCTTTTGGTGCTACTATTGACTTGATCGTTCCGAGTGTAGGATCGGTGAGCGTTTTCTGAAGCACGCCTTGTTCCAAGACGTACCCTTCAACTGGATTATCAGTAGACATGCTATCAATCAGATGGCGGAGAACCTCGTCTCGGCGTTGCTCAATTTGCAGCCACTCATTATCTCTGGTCATGACGTTGACCAACATTTCAGCTGTCGGATTGCGGCTGAAAAAATCTGCGTGCTGTAATCGCTCACCTTTTTTGTATTCTACTTCAAAATCGTAATTCTGCAGAAAGGCCCACCATCGATGGATTCTTAGAAACAAATCCTTCTTATAGTTGGATGCCTTCAAGGCGTTACAGTCGGTGATTACCTTGAATTTTAGACCGTATAGGTAGTGCCGAAAATGTTTTATGGCCCGCACCACCGCCAAGGTCTCTAGCTCGTACGAATGGTAGCGGCTCTCGGCGTCTGTGGTGCGCTGGCTCATGTACGCGACTGGATGCTGACGATCCCCGATGACTTGGATGAGTACTGCTTCGTATCCGAGGCTACTTGCGTCGATTGGTGCGTTTTCCAGAAATAGCGTAACGGTAGGCGCAGTAGACAAGTGTTGTATAATTTGGTTACGAGCCTCGTCGTGTCTGTCGTTCCATTCCCACTTAGCGTCTTTCTTTGTAAGCTCGTAAAGTGGTACCATAACACGCGAAAAATTGGGAATGAAACGTCTGAAATACCCGGCGAGGCCATTGAATAGACGAACTTGCTTTGGTGTTTGCGGAATGGGAGCCTTCGTTAAAGCCTCTACTTTCCTTGGGCTAGGACTGACTTGTCCATCTGAGACTATATTGCCTAAGTACTCAATAGAGCGTTTAAAGAGGGCGGTTTTTTCTATATTTATTGAGAAACCGGCTCTCTGCAAAGCAATTAGTATTCGCTCGATATGAGCGAGGCCCTTAGCAAATTGTCTACATTTGGAGAGCACGTCGTCTACGTACACTTGGCAAATTTGGTCAGGTGAATTAATGAGATCAGCTAGAGCCCTATTCATGCATCTTTGATACACTGAACATGCATTACTAAGCCCGAACGGCATAGCCAGATATTCGTATATGCCGTCAGGGGTCACGAAGGCAGTCTTCTCAATCGAGTTCTCAGCTATGGGGATCTGGTGAAAACCAGCCGCCATGTCGAATGTGTAGTATAGTAGGTACTCACATAATAAATAATAATGTACTAACAGTAGGGTAAGACAACACTGTATGGGTAGGCCTTTCCGCAATATATCTATTAACTGTGCAGTCGTGTGTTTCATTGCTAGTAACCCGAAATACTTTATTGGCGACGAGGATATTTCTCCGGAAATTGGTCGTTGTATGTGGAACGATTAGAAATGTACTTTAAGGTGAACAAAGTGGAAAAGGATTTGTGGCTACCTACACTTATTACGGCAGTCGGTGATGAAACCTATGAGCTGTTGAGCAGCTTGGCAAGTCCAGCGAAACCAGCGGAGCTTACATACGACGCGGCGGTGAAGCTATTACGTAATCACCTGCAACCTCGGCCCTCCGTGATGGCAGAGCGTTATCGTTTTCGGCAAAGGAGACAGCGAAATGACGAAACAATTGCACAATACGTAACGGAATTAAAAAAACTATCAAAATTTTGTGAGTTTGGAAGCAACCTTGAAGACAGTTTACGTGATCAGCTGGTATGTGGGGTGCACAGTGACGTCATACGTCAACGGTTATTTGCGGAGGACAATTTAAATTATAACGGTGCGGTGAAGTTGGCAGGTGCCCTGGAAGCGGCGGAACGGGACGCGGCAGTGGTGGAAATGTCCATGGCAGGCACAGCCGGGACGGCACCGGTGGTTCATGTGGTGAGAGCGCAGTACCCACGCGGAAAAAAATCACCCACCGGGCATTCCAACGAGGCACCGCGGCCGACGGTTGTACGGCATGTGGGAATTACGGCCACAATAGTGAATCGTGTCGTTATAGAACATTTGTGTGCAGCAAGTGCAAAAAGATGGGACACCTGCGCCGCGTATGTCGCGCTTCAGAAAACGCCGGGAGGGGACGCGGGCGAAGACACGTCAATCTGGTTAAGGCTTCTTCGAACCATAAGGAGTCAGAGGAGAGTTCGGGCTCGGAGGAAGTTGAAGAGCAGTTACACCAGCTTAGTTTAAATAGCTACAAACCGGTAAGCTTAGACGTACTTATCGATAGTATCGTAATTAAAATGGAAGTAGATACAGGCGGTGTCGTAGGTAAAGTGGTAGAAAAGTTAGGAACCACGGACTATTAGACAATAGACTTTTTTGGTAAAAATACTCATAGACATATTGACCAGTTAAGACGGAGATCTTTGCGTTGCTCGCTAGTAGTTACTCCGTCTGCACCAGTTCCCTCGGAGGCTCAGTCATCGTCACCAGTGGACGACGATTCAGATCTGGTCTGTAGTAGGGAGTCCAGCGCCGGTCCACTGATTGAGGAGGGGACGGTTAATATTGATACACAAAAGGAGAGTGAGGACGTTGTGGTTTCCGACCCACCTCGCTCACTCACAGGCGAGCCTTCGCAACCCTCCACTCCGTCTCAGTCCCGACCTATACGAAAATGTCGGTTGTTGAACCCACCACAATATAGGTTTAAGTAATATGTGTGTTATGTTTAAAGTTTTAGAATTAAGTTGTGTTTATTTATAGATTTAAGAATTTCATGTTTGGAGGGGAAGATTGTAGTATAGTAGGTACTCACATAATAAATAATAATGTACTAACAGTAGGGTAAGACGACACTGTATGGGTAGGCCTTTCCGCAATATATCTATTAACTGTGCAGTCGTGTGTTTCATTGCTAGTAACCCGAAATACTTTAGAATGTAGAGAAGTAGAGTCCACCCGCTAACTTATCTATTTGATCAGATATTATAGGGAGTGGGTAGTGGTCCCTCAGCGTGTTTCTATTAAGCTCGCGGTAGTCTACACACATGCGATCCTTACCGTTTTTCTTTTTGACCAATATTATCGGACTTGAGAACGGACACTTGCTATCGCGAATGATATTATTATTCGCTCGGGAGTTGATATGAGATTACGTGGTAGTTGAAATAAAAAAATAAACTACGACGTAAAAAGTTAAAAAAAATATTGAAAACATTTTCTCATTATTTACACTACTTGTTTGTAAACAACATTTTTCATTTTATTGTCCGGGGTATATATATATACATTTTTTCAAACTTCCTACTCTTGAGCAAGCTACATATAGCTGACCATGAGAGAAGCAGGATTCTTTGAGGTTGATGCCACAATATTTTAAAGTTTGCCCTTGCGCTTTGTTAATTGTGAAACTAATTTAATTGGAAACTGCAATCTTTTAAATTGAAATGGCAATTCAGAAGAGATCAGTGGTATTCTAGGTATAAATACTGTGTGTCCTTTGTTCTTTCCAGAAATAAGTTCAGCTCGAATGACATTATTCGATAGCTGTTTTACGATCATCCTCGTTCCATTACATAGTTTTGGGGAGTTGAGTTTTCTGAGTAGTATGATTGGAGATCCAATTTTCAGACGAAGGCAGTGTAATGGCATTCCTGGTACTTGTAATGAGTTTAGAAATTCAGTTGGGAAGTTGAAACTTTCTTCAATGGATACCATCGTGTCGATCGATTTATATATTTTCTCTTCACCAGGTATTTTCTTCAGAATATTGAAATTGATATCGTCAAATATATTATTTTTAGTGGCTAAAATTGCTCTTTGAAATAACCACTTTACGTTGGTATAGTTCTGAATAATATTTGGGTAAATTGTCTCGATTAGTTCGTTTTCAGTAGTGGCTATGTTACAGAAATCACTATTGAGTTCAATGAGGCCGGTCGTTTGGTCAGTAGGATATGTACCTTCGCCTATTTGTAAAGTATTCTAGCAAAATGTGCTGTTGTTTCATCTTTTGATAATTCAACTCTCATGTTTTTTGTTAATTGCAGTATTTGTACTTGTGGCCAGAGATGTGACTTTTTTAAGCATGCATTGATCTCGTCTGCTGGTGTTGATTTAGGAATAACTGGAAGTGTTTGTCGAAAATCTCCTGAAAGTATGAGTAGAGCTCCTCCCATTATTTCAGAGTTTTTTCGCAATTCTTGTAATGTTCTGTTCATGGCTTCTAATGATTTTTTATGGGCCATGGTGCATTCATCCCAGAAGATAATTTTAGCTTGTTTTAGAAGTTGACCCCGTCCAGATTTTCCTGAGATTTTACATACCGGGAATTGTTGTTCGGCTATATTCAACGGTAGTTGTAAGGCAGAATGGGCAGTTCGTCCTCCTTCCATGAGTGTGGCTGCAATGCCGGATGATGCTAGTGCCAGTGCGATGTGTTTTTTAGCACGTATTTCCGCCAGTATTAGATTTATTAGAAACGTTTTACCGGTGCCTCCTGATGCGTCCAAGTAAATAATTCCACCCGTGTTGTTATTTATCCGGTTCATTATAACGTTGTAAACTTTTTTTTGATTGTCATTGAGGAGTGGTTTATTGTGAGCAATGTATTCAAGTACTTCATTGACGTTGTAGCTTTTTTCCTTTGTAATTTCGTAGTTTAGCAAACTAAAAGCATTTCTTTGTGGTGCTGGCATTCCAAGTTCTACTAAAGTCTGGTTATTTATTGCTAAACATTTGTCTTCTAAGCGAATGAGTGTTTCATTGAAGATGTCGTCATTGAATTCTGTAGTCAGTTCTGGATTAGCTTGTCGGATTTGGTACAATATATCATCACTCATGCTCCTTTTGAAAGATTCCCATAGCTGTTTTGGGTTTGATGGGTTACATGTCGTTAGAATTATGGCGAATAACTCTTGAATTTGCTCAGCTGAAGCTGTGAGTGTGGCTTCTTGTAGTGTAAATTCCCAGTGGTTATCGTTTTCCAATAATCCTAAGCGTTGACATGCTTCTCTGTACGTCTGGCATAGGTAGCCGTCAATGGTCCTGAGAACTGTGAAACTTGTTGGTCCCCGTATTTCGTGTAACAACATCCGAAGATAGAAACATTCGGCATTGTTTGGATGTACAGTGTATACTCGACCTATTGTGTTAGTTTTCATGATTTCTGGATGACCCTCCTCTAGCATTCCTCGTTTTCGTCGTTGAAAAATTTTCCTTGTATTATCCCACGTATAATAAATAGGAACGTCGACATACAGTAATGTTTTTGCGAATGGATCCGTTTGGCACAGTTGGAAAAAAGCTGTTAATGTTGTGTTCTGAGGTGGTTCATTTGCAATTTTTCTAGCTGAGTCTTTTGTGAAGTAAACTCTCTGTCCATTCTCCAAATGTACTGCTAGATGTTGCACAGCTGGTTCGCGTTCGTGTATGAAAAAACTAAAAATCCTCCACGCTGCTTCGTTACTATTGATGTATCTTCCCATTTGGTACATGAGGATCTCATCATTTTTGTTATTTTGTTCGCTATTTTGGACTATTTGAAATACTGCCATATCACTACCTTTATTTACGTACTTACATATATATTTAATAGATTTTACTGAATTGCAGTATTCAACATTTATCTGTGCTTGGAACATTTTGGAAAGTAGTGGGTTATATGGTACTACCCATTGATTATCTATTTCCAGTTCTTCTCTGCCTTGTATTCGTATTTTT
This sequence comes from Anania fuscalis, assembly GCA_950371115.1. Classification (NCBI taxonomy): domain Eukaryota; kingdom Metazoa; phylum Arthropoda; class Insecta; order Lepidoptera; family Crambidae; genus Anania; species Anania fuscalis. The sequence continues at coordinate 20,892,997 of OX493326.1, read as the reverse complement.
GCTGTGAAACTACCGGTTTTCGGTGATCGTCTTCTATATTTGGGATAGCCGTCATCTTCAGTTTTTGTATCGTCCAAGTATGGTTTTGGATATTTTTTGGTACATTTTCCATCCTTCATGCACGGAGCATTGAAGTTTAATGGTCCACATGGTCCGTGAATCATGTTTTTCACTACTATGTTGTATAGTTCCGGATCTTTTTGTGGATTGGGAAATTCAGCTTGGATGATTTTGTCGATATCCATGGGATAAATTTTATCGTGTAGCCATATGAGATTGTGTGAGTGAGGTAATCCTCGTTTTTGCCACTCGATTGTATACATCCAGCATCTAACGGTTCCAAGGATGTGGTATTTTGTGATAACTTCAATAAATCTTATTTGTTTTTGTCGAAAAACTCGGGCTATTATGTCGTGTCGATCCATGGAGGTTTGTCCGTATTTTAGTTGTTCTTTGATTTCTGGCCATGATGAGTTGCATGTTAATGTTATAAAGAGATCAGGTCGTCCATATTTTCTTACATAGGTCATAACATCTTGACTTAGAGCATTCAACCAACAGGAGACGCCATTGACAGGCATTCCCCTCTGCCACAAGTCTATGACCGTCGATCACAAAGGTTATATAAAACTATTTGCAGCGCGTTCCGCCATCATTGGCAAATCACGGTGAGCGTGGAAGGACAGCAGCTAAAAATGCCAAATTACGCCATGTGCTCGTGTTAAAAAAGATCAGAAACATTTTATGTGCTAAAGGACAACGTAAATTTTCATCTATAAGTATATTGAGTCTCAATATTAGCAAATAATGCCTTAAAATTGCAAAAACCTTATAAAATTCGTCAATCAAAAAGTGATACCAGTAAAAGGTAAAAAATCCTATTAAGCGTATTTTTTTATACTGAAGTACCCAAATTTGAAATCACACTGGTATTTCACGTTTGATATTTTAAATAATTTCAATTACAATAGATGCTTATTGAATGAATGATATATCACAGTTAACAAATTATGATTCTTGTTTAAGTTTTGCGCATTTTATTGGACTTAATAATTACTTTTAGAAGTATCAATACTATAAATATTTGCATATAATCGGTCTAGTTCAATAATATAATATATTTGCGAACTTCACCTTATTCTGAAAATTTAAGAATTTTTATTGATATACCTACGCTGGCCACCCTGCAGCAAAGTTGGTGATGGGATAGCACAAAAACAAAATATCGATATCGATTTAACCACTTGACCTTTAGGTCACCTAGATTTGGGAATTCACCTGGATGTATTTCCAAAATAGGAATATATTCGGAAACATTCACAATGAACCCATCCGTTGGGAAAATAAACGGGTGGATTCGATTTTATTGTTTATATAAATTTATATAACACAAAAATAATGTTAAGACTTAGGTTACAAGCATTTTTGTTGTTATTTATTTACACATACAATAAAAAACAGTATACTGTTATAAATTTTGTTTAATTTGGTTGCTTTACTGTAAAATTACGGATCTTATTTATATTACAATAGGCAATATTATAATTTGTCCATATTATGATGTCAGTAAATATTAATTTTCATTATTTTTGCGAAAACATAACATTGCAAAGGGTGACGAGAAAATCTTTGAGGCACCTAAAATATCTTATCATTTATCTTAGGCTCGGTCTATACCCAGTCAGAAACCGGATCGGGTTAACGCGGATTCAATCTATATATATATATTTATATATATAGATTGAATCCGCGTATTCTATTCTATATAGATTCTATTCTATTCTATATAGATATATTATTAAATAACTCTGTAGATCTTAATGAAAGCCAAAAGGAATGTTTCTATCTTACACATAATAAAGAGTGTGAATTGAATAAAACCTTATCATAATACTGTCAGAACTCATCGATAAAATTTATCGATAGTGTTAATAATCTTCGTTTATTTAAAACTGACGTCACACTCGTGCATGGATAAGTTGTCCTTGTGTGTGAATATATTTGTGTGCGTCTAGTTTAAGCTAGTGTTAGATATTTTTTGTTGTGTGCGAGCGTAGCAATGACATCCAAAATGCGTTAGTGTTAATTTCCTATGTGTGCGTTACTCCCTGCCCCCCGCAAGAAATGACAGACTTTTCGCATAGAACTTAGCGAGCTTGTCGTCTCCTGTTGGTTGAATGCTCTAAGCATCTTGAGTATATTCGTGCATATGTCTTGGACTTCCTATGTATGATGAGGGTAAGATTACCATTGTTCCAATATCGTCAATATTGCCGTCATTTATGATCGCGTCTCGAAGGTGGATGTATTCTTCTACGCGTAGTTTCTTCTGATTCAGTCCTATGTAAAGCATCCGCTTTGCTTTTATTTTTGAGTACATGTCTACCAGAAATTGTTGAAATAAACGGCGAGCGTTGATAATCTGATTGTATATTTCATTGTCTCTGATCATTAAGCGGTAAGCATAGAACTCTTTGGCAGTCACTTTTTTGTTTGTTTCTATGCCTGTTTCAGGATTGTGACGAGGATCCGGCGGATCGACATCCCTAGCACGCGAGTCATCGTATCGACTACCGACATCACTAGCACGCGAGTCATCGTATCGACTACCGACATCCCTACGCCCGACGCACCGCGGCGCCCGCGCCCCGCCCGCGACGACGCTATATCAAGCGCGGCGGGAGGGAGCTCAGCAGCAGTCGTCCGTACTCTGCAACCGTGGCAAGACGTTCTCGCGCGCGCATACGTCACCCGTTCACCATTGCCTCGGAACATCAGAGTACTGGCGATCAGCTGTCCCGTCTTCCCTACTAACCTAGTTAAGCACCCGACCCACATCCTAATCCGAGGTTTCGCTGTCGTGCGGCGTGTTCGTTGATACGAAACCTCACTCCTGAACCTTGACCGCACTCCTGCGGTGAACCCATCCCCGGCCCGGACGCTCTCGCGGCGTGATCGTGACGACACCGCATGCCAGCCTTCATCTCCCGTAGAAATATATTAGATTACTAACTAAAACCCGCCACGCACCGCGCCGAAGTGTAGTCCGCGACACCGTCCCGTGGGAATCGCGTCGATCCCCGTCGCCCTGCCTCCCGCGATACAAGTGTAACGATAGTAAGACAGTAGTCACAGATCTAGATAGTTTAAGGAGTGTATTAGCTGTAAGGAACAAGTGTAACGACAAGTAAGACAGTAGTCACAGACCTAAGAAGTGAACTAGCTTTAAGGAATAGTGTGTGTTGTTAAATACAGAGTGTGCAAACGTCCCGTTGGTTTCCTTGATCGATTCCCTGTAGGATCCTAAAATTAGGTACGCATCCCCTCACCGCTCGCCCCGCGGGCTGGGGCCAGTACATATGCTGACGAGGAACTCAGGCCTGAGCTAGCCGAAAGGGTTCTTCGTCACATTGGCGCCCAACGAAAAAACCCACACAATCCCCAGGGAAGGGTACTAACCGAGCCGTCGCACCCAGGAAAATAAGTCCGAAAGAGAGCGACGCCTTGGTAGTAACCGCCATCCGCCATCGACAAGGAAGCCAAATCTAATGCCCACGTCCTGGATATACAACCTAAAGAAACAAGAACTCGAAGAAGAGTGCAAGAAAAGAAGCATAGAAACCGAAAACCGGACAGTACGAGACTTGAGACAACACCTCGCACAAGTGGTAAGAGAAGAAACCACAGACACAACGAAAAACCAATCTAACCAACCTGACCAGTCCTCTAGCGACAAAGAAGAAGATAGCTCCGATAACTCCGACACCGAATTTCAAGACACAGAGATGTCGCAAGAAGAGAAAAACGTCAATCAATCGAAAAATAGCAAGACACACAGTGCTAACACAAGTGAGTGCATAGTATCGAGATGGAACCTGCATTTCGACACGTACGACGATCCCGTGGAGTTCCTCGAGAGGCTGGACGAGCTAACCGAAACAGGAGAAATTGAAAAGGAAAATCTGCTAAAAGTGATACCAAGACTTCTAAAAGGTAAGGCTGTGTTGTGGTACCGTAATAACAGAGACTCGTGGACGACATGGGAAGAATTCATAGAGTGTTTCATCGTAACGTTTATGCCAAGCAATTACGAAAACGAGCTCCTAAGAAAAATAGTGACGGCTAGACAGAACTACAGTCAAAAGTTCACCGACTACCTAATCGATTTACAAACACTAATGCGCAGATACGCAAAAATGTCAAAAGAAGAAAAAATAAACAGAATTTACGAGAACATGAACCCAAAATACAAATTCTACATAAAAAGAACCGAATTCAGTACAGTGAACCAACTAACCCAACTCGCAAAAGAATATGAGAGCGTCACAGAAGACCGACAGAGAAGTTTCAATAAAAGACTAGATAAAAGAAACAGCTACAACACGAGAACAGAAACAACAAACTATGAAGAAAGACAACCAACACAAACACAACAACAGCCAAGGGAAGCTACAAAGTATATCTACAACTACAACCCAAACACATGCTGCCGGAGCTGCGGTAAACCCGGACACACGTCAAGAGAGTGTAGAGGGAGAAAGATACTATTTTGCGGAGGATGCGGCAAAATCGGCGTGATGAGCGTCAAATGCTGCAAGGAAAAAAGAAACCTAGTACAATCCATGACCTTAGGCACCGAAACAAAGAACGGGGACAACCGCCCATACATAGAAATTACAGTATTAGACACGACGTACCAAGCACTGGTCGACACAGGGGCAACAAGATCGTACGCAAACAAAATAATTTACGAAGAATACATAAAGAAAAACTTGAAACCCGAGATAATATCAGAAACCGCAAGTACGGCTAACGGGGAAAAAATTAATATCGGACAAGCACTACCATTGCAAATAAAAATCAAAGACAGAATCATAAAACACCAGATGTTATACCACCCCCAGATCACAAAAATAATCATCGGTATGGACATACTAAACAGAATGGGAGTTGTACTAGACTGGAACAAAACAAACAAACCAAAAATAAACAACGAACAAATAGAAACCATCACAAACACCAGCAACAACATAGACACGGATAACATGGACCCAACACTAACAACAGAACAAAAAACAACATTACAGAAAACAATCGCCGAAGAATACGAAAAATGCGACAAAAGCCCCAAAGGCAACACATGGACAACCCACGAAATAAAACTGAAACACGACCAACCGATAAAACAAAAATACTACCCGAAGAACCCCAAACTCCAAGAAATCATCAACCAACACGTAGACGAAATGCTTAAAAACAACATTATCGAGAAATCAAGCAGCCCATACAGCTCACCAGTGGTATTAGCAAAGAAAGCTAATGGAGAGTACAGATTCTGCATAGACTTCAGAAAAATCAACCAGATATCGCACAAAGATGCATATCCGATACCACAAATAGACAACACCCTAGAGAAGCTGAGGAACGCGAAATACTTCTCGAAAATAGACCTGAAAAACGGCTACTGGAACGTAAAACTGAAAGAAGACAGTAAACCCATAACAGCCTTCACCGTTCCAGGTAGAGGACTCTTCCAATTCAAAGTAATGCCCTTCGGACTTCATTCAAGCGGAGCTACATTCCAGAGATTACTTGACACAGTAATAGGACCGGAAATGGAGCCACACGCGTACGTCTACTTAGACGATATTATTATATGTAGCCCATCATACAGACTGCATATAAAACACTTAAAAGAGATATTTAAAAGGATAAGAGAGGCAAGACTCGAAATAAACAAGAAGAAAAGCGAATTCTGCAAAACAGAGGTCGAATACCTAGGGCATGTCGTAAACAAGGAGGGAATAAAAATGAACCAGGAAAAAATACGAGCAATTACAGAACTGAAACCACCCGCAACAGTGAAAGAAGTAAGAAGACTAGTTGGAATGACATCATGGTATAGGAAATTCATACCAAACTACACAGAAAAAATGAACCCACTACTAAACTTATTAAAGAAAGACGCAAAGTTTACCTGGGACACGGAACAAGAAAAGGCATTTACCGAAATCAAACACACCATCACACAAGATACACTACTCAAAAGAGCCGATTTTAACAAACCCTTCACGCTACAGACGGACGCAAGCGACATAGGCCTCGGAGCCGTACTCCTACAAAATCAAGACGGAACAGACTACCCGATAATGTACGCAAGCAGATCACTGAAACCAGCCGAAAAAAAATACACAACGTCAGAAAAGGAATGTCTAGCAGTAGTATGGGGGATACGAAAAATGAGACCATTCCTAGAAGGCTACCAATTTACAGTCATGACCGACCACCAAGCACTAAAATGGCTTAACACAATCAAAGACCCATCAGGACGACTAGCCAGGTGGGCACTAGAACTACAACAATACGACTTCAACATAGAATACAGACCGGGAAATCTCAACAAAATCGCAGATGAACTATCCAGAAACCCAATATATGAAATAGAAAAAGATAACACAGACTGGACACAAAGAAAGTTAAAAGAGATAAAACAGGGAGAGAACACCGAGTACAAGGCTGAAAACGGAAACCTCTACCGAAAGATAACCAACTACGCCTACGGCCCAAGACTAGAACCCACCTCGGAATGGAAGCTGTGCGTCGCCGAAAAAGACAAACAAGATATAATGAAGGAAAACCACGATACACCGACAGCGGGACACCTCGGAACAGCAAAAACACTGAACCGCATATCACAGCGATATTATTGGCCCGGAATGTACAAAGACGTCACGTGGTACGTAAAAACGTGCAAGACATGCCAAGCTCACAAGAAACCACAACAAAGGCAAGCAGGACTCATGCACATAAACAACGCAGAATCACCCTGGAGCGTAGTATCAACGGACCTCATAGGCCCCTTACCCAGATCGTCAAACGGATTCACATGGATCATAGTCTTCCACGATAAATTCACAAAATGGACAGAAATAAGACCACTACGAACAGCAACTGCCAAAACAGTAACAAAAGCTTTCAAGGAATGCATCGTAATGAGGTACGGATGCCCGGAAACACTACTAAGCGACAACGGGAGACAGTTCACAAGCAAAATATTCGAGGAAGAATTAAAAAAGTACGGCACAAAGCACAGACTGACAGCACCATACTCACCCCAAGCTAACCCCACCGAACGCGTAAACAGAACCCTAGAAACAATGATAGCAACTTACATAAACAACAACCACAAAAAATGGGACGAATACCTACCAGAACTGAACTTCGCAATCAACACATCCATCCACGAATCAACCAAATATACACCAGCATTCTTACTATTTGGACAGGAATTAAGAGCCCCAAAGGATAGAAACGAACTCCCATTACCACACTTGAAAGAAAAAAGAACACTAGTACAAGTCCACGAAATCGTAAAAAACAACCAACACACAGCCTCACTACAACAAAAACATCAATATGACAAAAATAAAAAGGAATGGAAGCCAAAACACGGCCAAAGGGTGATGAAACGAAACTTCACATTGTCAGACGCAAACAAACATTTTTGCGCAAAGTTAGCACCCAAGTACAGTGGACCATACGAAATAATATCCAACAGATCACCAGTCATCTTCGAACTACAGGACATATACACAAAAAAGAAGTGTACCGCACACATAAAAGATATAAAACCATACCACGAATAAATAAAAAGGAAAAGAAAAAAAAGATAGACAAAAAACAAAAAAAACCGAAACAAAGAAACACCGATATCCCGAAATCAAATTACATCGTAGAACCACAACACTTAAGAATCCAACTTACCCACCAATTTAGTAACAAAAACCAAACAGTAAATATAAATACCAGGAACGCGCAACAAAACGCAGTGCAGTATAAGGCAGACAAGATGTCGGAACCGAGGACCCAACCAATAAAACGAACAGGTCAGGTCACAGTTCGAGGAAAGGCCTGGGAAATCGAGCTAAGGAGGAACGACTGGGTAAGGTTGATCACCTCAAAACCCAACCCCAGCACATCAACACAAACAGGCTCTTCAAACGGGCAACAACAGTACCCGACACCGGGACCATCAGCGATGGAACCAGGATACAAAGAACAGGATTTGGAACTGGAGGGCTGGTCAGAACTGCTGGGTGTGGAATACATGAGCGACAGCGAAGTCGAGGAATCGGCAAATCACATTGACCTTCTCAGCAGCGCTAACAGCGAACTGGAACGCCCGAGCAAAAGAAAACACAGAAGGGGGGGAAAGAAGAAACGGCGATCCGGGAAACCAAGAACATGGATACAGAACATCAAGACGCGAGAACAAGCCGAGAACGCCGAAAACAACTAGGTCGTACCTCTTCTTTTTTTTACGTAAATTCAAACAACAATTAGGCACCGTTATCCACAATATTTGATATATAAACAGTAAATCATAGATACCATTTTAGTATATCGATTTTTTTTCATTAACATAACAATTGATAGTCATTAAATTAAATTATCAAAAACGCCGTACGTAAGATATCATGTTTAAACAGTAAATTATATAATATACCATACTAGCATAACTAATAGTGTTCAACACGTTACCCGTAGAATATTACATTTAAACAGTAAACTATAGTATCCGTAGCACCTACATAAATAAGTACACATTGTAATAATTAATTAACAAGTCATTAGACTATTAAACCGACTTCTATAAAGAAGTATATTACAAATTGTACGCGTAATAAGTAAATAAATGTAGTGAATATCATACCACCGCAAGCGCATACCAATCGTTGTAAATATCATAGTTAAACCTTAACGCGTAATTGTACAAACGCTAGGTATGTACGCGAACAATAGAACGCAAGCGCATCCACCGACCGCTCGACAGGCGGAGGCAGTGGAAATCGACCCGCGACGGCGAATGCACGCTCAATTTTTCATCCGCGCACAACACGCGACCATCGCGATGTCCGCGTTCGTAAATCAAATACCGTTTTCTTATGTATCATCATTTTAAAGTTATAATTATTTAGTATAAAGTATAAGAAACGTTTATTATCGGCAAATAAACGGACTTCTCAATAATCCGAACCCTGATAAGAACAGTGTGAATTTCACCAAAAAGGTAACAAAACATTATTGTATTAATTAGCAATTAGGTAAATTGTTAAACCAATAAACATGTATGTTTAACCGACTTCTATAAAGAAGTATATTACAAACGTACGTAAAGAAGTACAATTGTAAAAGTTAGTACATAATTAGATAGATTACATAACTAATTAAACAATCACGTTTAACTGACTTCTAAAAAAGAAGTATATTAAAAATGTATGTAATTAAATAATTATATTACTAAACCGATAAACATATGTTTAACCGACTTCTAAAAAAGAAGTATATTTAAAATATATGTAATTAAATAGTTATATTACTAAACCGATAAACATATGTTTAACCGACTTCTAAAAAAAGAAGTATATTAAAAATGTATGTAATTAAATAATTATATTACTAAACCGATAAACATATGTTTAACCGACTTCTAAAAAAAAAAGAAGTATACTAAAAATGTATGTAAGTAAATAGTTGTATTACTAATCCGATAAACATATGTTTAACCAACTTCCATAAAGAAGTGTGTTACAAATGTACGTAAATAAGTACACATTGTAAATGTTTAGTAGATAGACTGCCTAACTAATTAATCAAAGAGGTTTTGCCGATCTAGTAGAAATAGATATGTGTGAAACTTTGTAAATGAATACCAGTAATTTTAACCAAGTAACAAGCATTGTTTTACCACCGAAATTAAATTAGTCAAATAATACATTTTATACACAGTATAATATAAAGATTTAACCCACCTGTAAAGACAGCAAATTATAATATTGGTCAAATCTTAATTAGATCTTGTAAGCATATTTTGTATACTAAAGAAATCTAGCAGTTTATTGTACCTAGCCAGAAATTTTGCCTTTCTAGTATATGGATTATATACCGGACCTTGTGATTTTTACAGGTAAAAATCTCCAAAGACGGGGAGGAGGTGTGACGAGGATCCGGCGGATCGACATCCCTAGCACGCGAGTCATCGTATCGACTACCGACATCACTAGCACGCGAGTCATCGTATCGACTACCGACATCCCTACGCCCGACGCACCGCGGCGCCCGCGCCCCGCCCGCGACGACGCTATATCAAGCGCGGCGGGAGGGAGCTCAGCAGCAGTCGTCCGTACTCTGCAACCGTGGCAAGACGTTCTCGCGCGCGCATACGTCACCCGTTCACCATTGCCTCGGAACATCAGAGTACTGGCGATCAGCTGTCCCGTCTTCCCTACTAACCTAGTTAAGCACCCGACCCACATCCTAATCCGAGGTTTCGCTGTCGTGCGGCGTGTTCGTTGATACGAAACCTCACTCCTGAACCTTGACCGCACTCCTGCGGTGAACCCATCCCCGGCCCGGACGCTCTCGCGGCGTGATCGTGACGACACCGCATGCCAGCCTTCATCTCCCGTAGAAATATATTAGATTACTAACTAAAACCCGCCACGCACCGCGCCGAAGTGTAGTCCGCGACACCGTCCCGTGGGAATCGCGTCGATCCCCGTCGCCCTGCCTCCCGCGATACAAGTGTAACGATAGTAAGACAGTAGTCACAGATCTAGATAGTTTAAGGAGTGTATTAGCTGTAAGGAACAAGTGTAACGACAAGTAAGACAGTAGTCACAGACCTAAGAAGTGAACTAGCTTTAAGGAATAGTGTGTGTTGTTAAATACAGAGTGTGCAAACGTCCCGTTGGTTTCCTTGATCGATTCCCTGTAGGATCCTAAAATTAGGTACGCATCCCCTCACCGCTCGCCCCGCGGGCTGGGGCCAGTACATATGCTGACGAGGAACTCAGGCCTGAGCTAGCCGAAAGGGTTCTTCGTCACAGGATGAATTTGTTTTATATTGAAATGATATCCGTCCTCTCCATGCAGAAATATTAACGGATATTGAAGAGCAATGCGTTGTAGTCCTTTTCTTCTTCGTTGTACAATTATGTCACGGCTTGTATTTTCATTGTCCACAATTACGATGGCGACTTCATCTATCTGAGGTGCATTAAATCTACGTTCGTGTTCTCCATGTGGTCTTTTATCGGCTTGAATTACAATTTTATAGTCATCAGAAATCATGCGGTCTAGTGTTGTTTTAAATATGTAAATCAGTTGATTGTATTTGTGTAAGATCCTCTGTACATCTTGGATTATTTCGCGTCTCAATCCATGAATATTTGTGCATCGTTGATCAATTTCTTGTTCTTCATCTCCGATGAAATATACTTGCAGAAATTTATGGTCTTCGTTAGGCATTGGTAGTAACGATCCTATTTTGTGATAAATTTGCCCTTGAATTGAAAATACATATTCAAATTCATCTCTATTAGTGTTAGTCAAAGTAACGCCGAAAGAAGTCATTTGAAAGCAGGAGTTGTATGATCGTATATTTTGAAGAAAGTGTTTTAATTCTAGTGTTTCCCCAGTCATGTAATGAAGAAATTCCTGCGGAGGTGCTTCCAGTGGTGGTAATCGAATTTTTCCATTCATGCAACAGAGACCTGGTGGTTCTTTACTGAATTTTTTCGCGTGGCAAAATTGGCAAATGTTATTCATTTTTCCGATAACAACATATTTTTGATTATAATATTTTTTCATCGGTTCGTAGTGGAATGCTTCCTTTGTTAGATTATCTTTTAAAATTCTCGATTCTTCAATACTTTTGTTTCTTTTCTTTCTTTGCTTTTTCTGCTTCTCAGGGTGCTCATTCTGGTTCGTTGATTTTTTAAACGTGCTTCTCAAGATCTCCTCCTCTTTTACGCCTAGGCATTGTATTCTGTAAAATAATTACCATCCATTAACCATTTATTTTTATCTTTTTTATCTTATCTTAGAATTAATTAAACACAGTATTAAAAATACTCACATTTGATATTTCACAATAAGGGCTCACAGACAATTTTTTTCTTCTTCGCTTCGAAATCGAGAATTAATTAAACACACTATTAAAAATACTCACACGTGATACTTAAAAATAAAGGCTCACAGATAACTTCTTTCTTTTTCGTTTCAAAATCACTTGTTTCGCTGTTCAAATCGAACTAACTCTGGCGGGCGACACCGGGCCCTTATATATTCAGAGCGCTAGGCTCTAGGATATTCGAGAAAGTTTGGAAATGTTTTCTTTCTTACACCTTCTAGAATGTTCTCGACATTATCGTCTGTCGTAAGAATAGGTTTTACAGTTGTAGCATACGTAGTAAAGGCGCGAAATTTAAAAACTTCAATTTTAAAATGTTTTTAGAACTAATTTGAATAACTAAAATTATGTCGCTTTAACTCCAAAATATAAGTTAGCTACTGCTGTATAAATACACAAAATTTAATAACTTTATTATTGTAACAAATGTAATGTAAGACTTTATTGAAATTGGAATTTTAAATTTCGCGCCATTACTACATATGCTGCAATTGCTCGCAGCGCCTTTCGAAATGCACCCCAAACAATCGTTGTTCTTTTAAGTCCATCTTGTGTACAATGAATGAAGTTCAACTACTCGACAACAGATTATGGCGCCACAACACTTAATTTCCAAGTTAAAGGGTTGAACAGGCCCTTATATCTTTAAAAACATGCCCTTTAGGTTAAAACGGGAACTTTCTTGTTCGTAGGGGGATAAAGGGCTATTACACTATATAAGTCCCTTTATCGTGCTGAGACTCCTTCTTAAGTTTTATCGGCACGCACATTTTATCGCTTGACTTTTATTATATATAATGATGATATTATTATTATTATTTTATTCTGGGGGTAGGCGCGAAATAGAGAACACGAATTTTTGCTCTGGAATTAATTTAATTATATTTATAGTTAATTTAGTACAAATTATATGGAATAATACCTTAAAATACCTGTCAGCAAATCCTCTGTAAACACTTCACTGTTTTATAACTGCACAAATGGAGTCATCACTACAGCTGGCCATGATTGAAATGCAGGCATCTTTTGCCACACAAATGACAGAGTTTCAGCGGAGTTTAGAGCAGGCTACGCCAACAAACACTGTGGCCACACTAGCAGCGGAGTTTATCAGCTTTAAGAAATGTATTCTTGCTTCGCTGTCAAATCTGCGCATTGTGATCGGTTGGAGATGCAGGGACGTCGCAAAAATATTACTGGTGCATGGTGTTCCTGAGACCCAGGGTGAGGATGTGTCAGCGGTTGTGGTGAAGCTTTCATCGGAGCGGCTACAGGTCCAGATTACTAAGGACGCAATAAATAGAAGCCATCGAATAGGCCGTCTCTCAAAAACCCAAACCGACACCCTGTAGTAGCCATATAAATTAGGCCACCTATTTCATTTCTATATTAGTTCCCGTCCTTTACATGGCGACCCTGCCTAAGGGTATCGTCTTGCGCGAGTGCAACTAACACCGGCGTGCCAAATATGGACTCATACTTGTAAACATCGACATCGGGAATATTCCATCATCATGTCTTACAAAATCGTTCCGGCCTTTTGTGACACTACGTGTGTTTTGTTGAGACACGAATTTAAAGAAAAATGGGGAAAACGCAATCAAAGGAAGAAGTTATAATAGCCCAAAACGCGGCTGGTGGCTCCAACGACGCCCATATACGGCAACTTCAAGATCACCTTACGACCAGCAACATATTAATGGTGTTTGTTGTGCTTTGTGTAGCACTAATCGTCCTGTTCATGATATTTCGAATTTATCGAAAATGTCACCTAAGATGGATTCGCCAGGAGTTCCAGCAGAACAGTAGCAGAGGCTCGTTTTTCCGACGGCGATACATTCGCCCAGATTATCCCCAGGCTGACGAGAGTAAAGTGTAAGTGAAAGTAAAATGCGAAAAGTGTCAATAGTGTGTGACTATCAGTGTTTTATATTTTAATTAATGGTGTAACGGCTATTTAGGTGCGTAGACGATACTCACGTAAATAATAATGGACATTGGACAGTAAGTTAAATAAGTATACTTAGCTAATTAAAGATTTTATGGCAGGATTTATAAAAGAATTGTATGAAGATTTAAAAGTAATAAGGACATATTTAATAAAAATTGGTCCGCTTAGGAGACAAGGTGATATTTCAAATAGGAAACTTAGTGAGGCAAAAATAATTGTGCAGCAGTATAATAATTGTTTGCATAATATAAGTAAAGTTCAGAGAATAGATAAGGAAGAAGAATTGTTAATAAATACATATTGTAATATTTAAGTAAACTTTATAGAAAGATTTGTGAGTTGTGTAAACAAAGTGAGACAGTAGATAATTTTACAAATATGGAGAAATTCGACTTGAAAGTTGCTTTGAGCTTATTGCCGGTTATGACAGAGGATTTATCGGTTTTAAAACAGTTAATTGATGGTATAGATTACTACAGTACGATCATTGACACAGATTCAAAAACAAAATTAATAAATTTTGTTTTAAAAAGTAGACTCTCACAAGGCGCAAAGTTAAAATTAAAAAATCAATATGACACCGTGCCTGATCTTTTAAGTGACATGCAACGTATGTTACTGCCACAAAAATCGGCAGGTTCTTTACAAAAACAGTTGCTTAATTTTAAACAAAATGAAATGACGATTGACGATTTTGGAAAAAAACTTTCTGAAATGTTCGTTGATCTTACGATTTCACAGTCCCAAGGGAACATCGAAAAATACAATGCGCTAAAATCCATAAATGAACAACAAGCTATTAGACAGTTAAGTGATGGATTGCGAAATCGTAGGATTAGTACGATTATTTCAGCTCAGAGGTTCGGGTCACTCAAAGACGCAGTACAAGCTGCCATTGATGAAGATGTTTCATCAACAAATACGAACCCAGAAATTATGTCAATGAGGTATAATAATAACATTAAGCAGGTATACTACAACAGAGGACAAGGAGGCGGCTACGCGCGTCAACGTGGCCCTGGCCGTGGTCGCGGGTCCGGTCGCGGGTCACAGCCATTCAGGGGCGCTAGGCCGTGGGGTCAGCAGACTCAGGCCCAACTAAGAGGTTCTTACTACCAGCCAAATCGAGGCCGCAGACCATATCAAGGTAATTACTACAATAATAATAATAATTACAGAGGCAATGGACAGCAGAGAGGCCAGATTCGGGCTGTTACTAATGATAATACACAGGCTTCACAACAATCACAGCCACAGGCCAGTACTTTAGCTCAACATCAAGAATCCGAGAGTGAGTTTTTTCGTGCCTAATAACTATAATATTTTAACATTTGACAGTAGTTTTTTTGTAGAACTGTACTTTCAAAACAATTATGCTTTTAGTTTCCTTATAGACACAGGCGCTTCAATTTCAGCCTTAAAATATAGATATGTTCTCGAGTTCGGTATTCCAGTACATAGAGACAACATTATTATAAATGGAATAGGAGGCAAAGTCCAGGCCATCGGATACGTGTTATTGCAGTTATCAATAAATGGACAGTATATCGAACATAAGTTTTATGTATTCGATTGTAAGGCTCATGGAATTATCGGACAAGATTTTTTAGGCAAACATAGATCGGTTATCGACTTTGATACTAAAACTTTGTCGCTGCGGCATAATTCAACTGAGATTATTCTAAAACTAATTAACTCCCAAGATTTTTTAATGACTACCGGCTAGGTCAGAATCAATTCATTATGTGAACACTAATTCAACTGAAGATTGTGTCGTATGTACAAAAGAAATTCACGAAGAAATTTTTGTTGCCAGTACATTAGTGACTCCATGTAATGGTCAAATACCGATACGAATTTTGAATACAACTACGAAAGATATAACTTTGTCGGAAATAAAAATTTGTTTATTTGATGAGAATGTGAAAAATGCATCGCGAGTCAAGCAATTATTCTTTAAATCAAATTTAAATCACTTGAATAAAGAGGAAAGGATAAATATAGAAAGTTTGTGTGCTAAATACTCGGATATTTTTTATGTAGAGGTTGACAAATTATTAACTACCGATATTTATTGTCATAAAATCGACTTGAAACCAAACACCCAACCAATTTATTCTAAACCGCATAGATTACCACACGCTTTGAAAAATGAAATTAAAAGTTAAATCGATAATTTGTTGTCAGAAGGGATAATAGAGCCATGTCGAAGTGAATGGTCCAGTCCCATCTTATTAGTACCTAAAAAACAAGACAGTAATGGGAATAAAAAATGGCGTTTGGTCATTGATTATAGAAAACTTAACAATGTGATACATGATGACAAATTTCCACTTCCGAATATTACGGAAATACTAGATTCATTATCGGGCTGTATGTATTTTTCACATTTAGACTTACACCAGGGATACTATAATGTTAATTTGGATCCATACAGTCGCAAGTACACCGCTATTTGTTCCGGACAATTCCAAATGACTAGGATGCCTATGGGTCTTAAAACTAGCCCTAGTTCTTTTTCCCGCATGATGACTATGGCCATGACCGGATTAACATACGAGAAATGTTTAGTTTATCAAGACGATTTAGTCTGCTTTAGTAGAGATTTGCAAAGTCATATACAAAACCTTCAAGATATTTTTGAAAGATTGCGAAAAGTTAATTTAAAACTAAACCCACAAAAATGCAATTTTTTGCAAAAAGAACTTCTCTATTTAGGTCATGTGGTTTCCTCAGACGGCATTGTACCCGATCCAAATAAAATTGACGTTGTAAAAAATTATCCAGTCCCTACGAAAACCGACGAGGTAAAGCGGTTTGTAGCGTTCGTAAATTACTACCGCAAATTTATTCCAAATTTCGCCACAAAGGCTTATCCGCTAAATTATTTAAGAAGTAAAAATGTAACATTTAAATGGGACGAGGAATGTCAAAAATCATTTGAAACATTAAAACAAAATGTTATTTCACACCCTGTACTGCAATATCCCGACTTCTCAGAAAGTAATCAATTTATTTTGCAAACCGATGCCTCTGGTTATGGTATCGGAGCTGTTTTATGTAATGGCGATGGGAGACCCGTGGCATATGCTAGTCGTAGTTTGAATAAAGCAGAGAAAAGATATCCAAAAATTGAAAAGGAATTGCTTGCGATTGTTTGGGCCATTAAACATTTTAGGCCATATTTATACGGTCGAAAATTCAAAATTCAAACAGACCATAAACCACTTATATTTTTATTTGGTATGAAAGATCCGTCGAGCAGGCTATTAAAGTAAATGGTTATTGAAGAGTACAACTTTATTTTAGAGTACATTAAAGGTAAAGAAAACTCCGCCGCGGATGCACTATCGCGTTTGTTTATGACATCGGACGAATTAAAGGAGATGAGTCAGTGTTGTATCAATGTAATGACTCGAGGTCAAACGGCTAGGCAAGCTCGGGATGCTATTGTTTCCAATAACGATTGGCTTGATCACCCAAAAGTTGTGGAAATACATAGTAAACCGAAGTATTTCACGGAATTACGTTTCATTAGCGCTAATGAATTAAATCGATATCGTAACTTGAATGAAATTAAACACGAGAGTAAATGTTTATGTTTCGTGCCAATAATAAATACTATTTTCATTAATCCAGCTTCTCGATCGCAACTATCGCCAGGCGAATTTGCGAGAGAGCTGAATATTTTTTGTAATAAAATTGATATCAAAGAAATATATTTAATAAAGAATGAGAATAATGATAATTTTGTTAAAAAGTTAATAAATGAAGTTCAAAGTAATAAAATGTGGTCCGGACCAAGAATATGTGTTTTGAAAGATGTAAAAAGAATAGAAAATAAAGACGACCGAAGAGTAATAATAAATGACTTTCATCTTTTGCCCACTAGTGGCCACGCGGGCATAAGACGAATGATCAATAACATTAAAAAATATTACTTTTGGTCAGGTCTTGAGGTAGACGTTACTGAATTTGTTAAAAGATGTGATAAATGTCAAAAACAAAAACACTCATCGCATTACACGAAAGAACCTATGAGTATTACGACTACAGCAAACACAGCGTTCGAGAAAATATTTTTAGATTTAGTAGGACCTTTAGATAGAGACAATAATGGCTATGTATATATTTTAACCATACAATGTGAACTTAGTAAGTATATAGAAGCTTACCCTTTATGCTCTAAAAATTCTGTTGAAGTAGCTAGGAGTTTTGTTAATAATTTTGTTCTCATGTATGGGATTCCAAAAGGGATTGCCACTGACATGGGAACCGAATTTCTATCATCCACAGTAAAAGAGGTATGTAAACTATTAAAAATAAATCAATTGCAGTCAACGGCGTATCATCACCAGAGTATTGGTGCATTGGAAAATTCACACAAACATCTAGGTAATTATTTACGCATACAAACAGACAACCATCCTGAAGCTTGGAGTACCTGGCTTCCGTATTGGTGCTTCTCATATAACACGTCAGTACATACGGAGACTAGGTTCACCCCATATGAGTTAGTTTTTGGGAAAAAATGTGTTTTACCTTCAAATTTAAATTCAGGGAAAATAGACCCATTGTATAATTTTGACAGTTATCCTTTAGAGTTAAAATATAGACTGCAGCTATCGCAAAATGAGGCAAGAAATAATTTATTGTCGAGTAAGTTGAAACGGAAAATAAAATATGATCGTAACATGAATCCCGTGTCATATGCGGCTAATGATTTAATATTAATAAAAAATGAAACAGGTAATAAGTTTCAAAGTATATTTTCAGGTCCTTATAAAGTAATTAAAGATTGTTCACCTAATGTTGAGATAATTAAAGATAATAAAACGTGTTTAGTACATAAGAACAGAACGAAATTGTATATTCCACCTTTGTCTAGTTAATAGTTAAAATATAAGCACTGAAATGACATTATGTAAAATGTAACTTACTATTATAACTATTGTTACTCAAACTACTTAGTACCTATAACAATTAATCAATTAATTTTAAAACATTATGTATGAAAATATTATGTAATATTATAAAAAATAATTAATACTTTTATATGGAAGAAAAATGTATTTTGTAGTTATAAAATAAAATAAAAGTAGATAAAATAATCTACTTTTATTTTATTTTTTATGTAGGAAGGAGATGAGATGTAGTAGCCATATAAATTAGGCCACCTATTAATAAAGGATTCAGTATTTATCCAGCATTCGGCAGTTTCATTTCTATATTAGTTACCGTCCTTTACAACCCATACTGGTGAAGTTCTGCAGTGTAGCTGACCGGGACAGGTTTTGGTTTGCTAAAACAGCACTCAAGGGCACGGGGGTTACACTCTCGGAATTTCTAACCAAGCCCCGTCATGTCGCGTTTCTTGAAGCTCGAAAACGCATTGGCATCTCACGCGGAATGGGATCATCGTGGTCACGGCGGCCGACGGGTCACACCATCGGATCAAGACCATGGCGGAGCTGGACGAGATTGTCTCCGCGACAGCGGCGTCTGCGGCACAATAAGCCACCACTGCGGGAGTTTCTGGCGTAGGTCAAGGCGACTCCACTAACACCAGATCAAGGCGTAAGAAGTGATATGCTTTGTGCAGTTTTTCATGTCGGAGTAATTTAAATTTATGTAGGTAGGTCATTCCAACTTTTTCAGCCTAGCTTCAACGATTGTTGTACCCACTAATTCTTTATTTGTATTTTTTAAATTTAGTACTTTGTTAAACTTCAAAACAAGTAAATTAGATACCCGAAATTTTTTATTTGTTATTCATATTCGTTTGATTTTTTGTTATGTTTTTGTGTTGTCGCATGTCAGATTTGACACATGACAGCTGTCTGATTGTGTGACACGTTCGGAAACACTCATTTAATGTGGGGCAATAACAGTAGTTAAAAATTGAGCAACCCGGATCAAAAGAAATCCACACACCTTCTTTTCACTTTTCATGTATTCATTCAACTATTCACTTTTCATTACTCAACGCTTACGCACGTTGAGAAATGAAAAGTGGATAGTTGAATGATTTCTTTTGATCCAGGTTGCTCAATTTTTAACCTATTTATTCCATCAATTAATTGACTTTAATATTCACTCAAATAATCAAATTACTTTATAATACAGCGATCGCTTACGCACATTATGATGATTTAAATATTCTGTACCTAAAGCGCATCGATGTGCAGCATACTACGGTTATCACACGGCTATGTTTATGAAATTAATATTATCTATAAGAGTAAGTATTTTAAATATGAAATGTATCAATTCACTTAACCAAAATCGCTATAATAAGGATACAAATTAGAATATACACTAAAAAATAATAAAACAATGAGTGAGTTGGATAAAAGTTTTTATTGAATATCTATGTAATGATTTAAATAAAATATCCTACTACTATTATAAAGGCGAAAGTTTGTAAGTATGGATGTATGGATGTATGGATGTATGGATGTTTGTTACTCTTTCACGTAAAAACTACTGAATGGATTTGAATGAAACTTTACCACAATATAGCTTATACATCAGAATAACATATAGGCTACAATCATTGAGGTTTCTAATGTGAGGTCGTAAAAAAACACATTTTTTGCGCTTACATTGCAAACGCTGACTGAATCCTACAAGATAGATCAAAACAATGTACTACAGTATTGTACAACTTAAAAAGGTCTCCAAAAAAGTCCATGATGGTATATGTTTATCTCTTAGGAATAACCCACAATAACCATTTTTTATCCTTTACTTTGTACGAGAAATAATGGCTTATTTACGAAGCGATTTTAAGCAATACAGTATTAATCCTTATCCAATTAAGTATCTTAAATACATTGTGCATTTAATTAAGATCAATATGGCTTTTTACAGCATGTAAATTAAATAAATATTTTCGAAGATATTACAGATTTAAAATGCAGAGTCATAGCAATTTCGGCGATAAATACCGTTTCGGTGATAAATACCGGCAGCGGTGCCAGGCGAACGGGGCGTGGGGGGAGCGGGGTAGGTGCGGTGGGGAAGAAGTGGCTCATCGCTGGGTGCGCGACCCGAACGCGGGCAGACGCGTGAGGGCAGACATCGTTGACGGTTGTGTCCGTTTTGCGAATTTTCAAGGCACTAGCGATTTGAGAAAAACGTATGGTCGCCCACTTTAAGTAATATAGGCCGAAGGTTAGTTATTGCCAGGTTTCTTTTTGGTTAGGAGTTACACGTACAAAAAGATACTTCATTTTTACGAATTACTTCATTGATAATTCAATTACTATATAGATAGGTTACTTACAGTTAATTATAACAAATTATATAAATAGGAGACGTTTCCACAAGCCGAACTGCGAAGGCTTAAACAAGCAGAGCGTGAGGCAGCTCAAAGAGCTGTGCTTAGTTACCGTATTTCTTACTTATTACTAGACTAGACGGGACGAACCTGAAGTCCACGCGAACGAAGTCGCGGGCAAAAGCTAGTTTACAATAGTTTTCTATGAATTTTACTAAGTAAGTCTTTCGTATGCCTATACACTTCATCAGAATAAACGTTTTCAACAACATGTTGTGCGCAAACACTAGCTTTACATTTGCAAACACTATTTTTTAGTTCTTCAACCTCAAATATTTGCAGCCGTATTATCTTTGATTGGATGGTAGTCTTACGCGGTTTTTTAATATACGAACATACAACTTCGTCTCCTTGTCTTTTTCCTTGAATGCTATTGCTGGCGATGTTGCTGGTGTGGCGAATGCTGCTGCTGTTCAGTCGCTCATCTATTTCTAATGAACTGTCACGCTCAAGATAATTAATTACGTTTTGACGAAGTAGTTGATCTGCTGGTATTGGTGAGTAGTTATTGAAAATATCATCGGATCCCTGAAATAAGATTAAGTGCTTTTATTAATTATAGGTTGCATGGATTCGAGTCGAGTATAACAGGCATATATAAGCGATAGATTAGTAAATTATAAGCGAAGTGATCTTACTTACCGACATTATTTAATAGATTTGATGGTAATTCGCTTAAAAAAACTTGTTTGCTGTCTGAGGAGTTTTGAAAAAATAAAATTTTATTTTATTGGTGCTGTCTTTTTATACTTATTTATCAGATGTTTGTAACGTTCAAAATTATATATTTTTTAAAATCACTTGCAATCAACTAAAAACCTACCTCAGCATGCGTGTCATGATTAATAACAATTGCACCAAATTAAGGCGGGAGTATTTAACTTTTAGTGATCTTCCGACGGATTTATTCACAAAACTAAGGAACTTATAAGAAAAATAAAAATACTATTAAAATATTTGATCCTTTATCTAATGTCTCGGTGAAACCAAAACACGATTATAATAACTTGGCTCGATAGAAAAAAATCTTGAAAATAGGTCGTTTTATGATTTTTGGATCGATTTTCTGGAAAGATTTTATATGATACAAGTATGTAAAAATTAAGCAGTTTACTAAAGATCAAAATTTTCTAGTGTCTCGGTGTAAAAAAAAACAATTTTGTTATGTTATTAGGTACCAAAGATTAAAAAACCTCGAAAACCATGCACAAAAGGCGTGCAAGCCGCCCCGCCAGTGTCCAGTAGGACGTCGCCGAGGTAGGACCTGTGTTGTGTTGCGCTCGGACTCCCCTCCGCCCCCCCGCACACCATCGCAATAGCTACGAAATTTAATTCTTGTAAATATTTAGATTTTTTGTGTGGAGCCAGGCATACCTCAACCTCAATTTTACTTTATTTGGTGTTACATCAATGAAAATACTAAATTATTACATGTACAAGAAATACTCTGTAAATTTGTTGTAAGTAATACGGTGATAGTACATACATAATTTACAATTTAAAATGTAAAAGTATATTATACATATTTTATAATAATTCGTAATTACTATGACTAGTAAACAACCGATTATAAACCCCTATAGACCGTGTTTAGTCTCAAATTAGAGGTATCGACTAGTTCTACACGATTCTTAGGTTAATTAGTTTATTGACTTTAATTTGTAAACCAACGATAATTGACCCCTCGTGTTTGGTCTGAAATGAGTCTCAACAAGTTCTACGCGATTTTTTATTTTATTCTTAAGTACAAAATGTGTAGTAGGCGGACTTTATGCCATTGGTCTCAAATGAGGGATCTCAATAAGTCACACAGGTTTCTTACATATATTTTAATTTATTTATAAAACTAAAATAATATTTACAAACAAAATTTACACGAATCGAATGGCATAGCTTTATAGCTTTACCGCATACCGTTGCCGTTGTATACATATAGTTTTAGCTATAATTATTAAACTAACGCTAATGGATCCCTTGACTTTTGGTCTGAAGAAAATTTTGCATGACTAGAGTTTTCCCGGGAATTCTCGGTACTGAAATAACGAGGAATTCCCGGGAATTCCCAGTTATTTCAGTAATCGATTGCTTCAAGTAACCTATGGTTCCCGCTGCTCGGAAGTACCTATAAACAGAAGAACGCCCTTTCCCCTTCGTCAAAGGTGTCATTTAAATTTTTAAAGTGATTAAAAAGATTTCACAAAAATGGCTATATTTTGTAAATAAATCCTCAGTAAAAAATCTGTAATTTACACTGAGCTATTTAACACGAGCACGACTAATAAACACAGTATTATTATCTTAGTTTTTTATCCGGTATCGAACGTAACGTATCGAACGTATTCTCGGTATTTCCCGGTACTCGCTGACTACTGTACCGAGGATTCAAAAATCAGTTTCAGCACCGGTACTGCACAGCCTACATTCTACTACTTATCCTACTACTGATCCTTACTTTATTTTTTTGCTCCAATTAGAAAACAAATCTCAAATATGACCATATACAACAACGTCTTTGGGAAACTTTGCTACAGAAGCGCATGTATTATATACCCGCCATTCTGACGCGTCTGAACTTACAACTATTATCATATTTATAAGTACTTAAATGACACTGTCCAAATTGTTTGAAGCTCAGGCCGAAGCTCAAAGAAGTCACGGACATGATATTCAGATAAAAATAATATTTTCTAAAATCTTTAATTATTGAATGTTACTTTAAAAAATACATATCCCTGTATCACTCAACTTTTTAGGTTATTCAATTTTATCTGTACTTTGTACTGATTTCCTTATTCGCCGCCGTTAACCAGACATTTTAGGAACGCTGACTTGAGTAATTTAGTTATTATTCTATGATAGCGAATAGGGAAAATAGGGAATAGGGAAAAGTATATATAAAATAATATTAGGTAATATTATATTTCTCTTAAATAATTGCAAAAAGGGCAGAGAATAGAAGAAAGAAGATTATTTTTCCCTAAACTACTTGTCCACGCGCAGGCCAAAATTGAACATTTTCCTTTTCTCTTCATTTCAATCTCTTGCAAGGAAAATACTAAAAACGACAATTTTATTTTATTATACAAAAAACTGCTCGTACAGGGTACGTTGGCGGTACGAAGTTCGCCTGGTCAGCTAGATAAGTTTTATTTTTAAGGGCTTCATTTAAATTAATAGGTTTTGCCTTACTTTTTTAATTTCACCTCACAGCTTTAACTTTGATTAGTGGTATTTGTTTGTAGGTATATAGGAGGCAACAAAACATATTGATTTTCAAGAGATCTTACTCGAGAAAGGGCAAGATTATAATTGCCCATGAGAAAAGCACTCTTATTTCTGGTCAGCCCCCACTTATGAAAATGGTGATTGGTACGCCCGCATCATGACCTGAACCAATTTAGCCTTACCCATACTTGGCGTGTAGAACTAAAACCAGCGGGCTTTGATGTCGGATCCACAATTAAGTGTTTTTGTGGATCTTCAAAGCTGTCTCAACATTACTGCCACGCTGTCTTCCGACTGAAGTCGGTTTTTAGGCTGTTATCAGTCCAGATCGGGGATCTTGATGAAAGTCGCTGCGGTGGTAATGTCTCTAGTATATTCTGGATCGGCATTCCTTGACGTAAGCACTTCTTTCACTCAGATGCAGCAGCGTTACTTCGACGCCGACATGTGAAGGTATATGAGCTAGAACAGGTAGCTAAGGGAGTGGGGTAGGTTTTATCAACCACGTAATTATGCGCACTCCCCCCGCCCCCCGCACACCATCGCAATAGCTACGTAATTTAATTGTTGTAAATATTTAGATTTTTTGTGTGGAGCCAGGCATACCTCAACCTCAATTTTGCTTTATTTGGTGTTACATCAATGAAAATACAAAATTATTACATGTACAAGAAATACTCTGTAAATTTGTTGTAAGTAATACGGTGATAGTACATACATAATTTACAGTTTAACATGTAAAAAAACATGTTAATAGCTTATAGTCGTTGCTCAGGAGCGTGATCGGTCTGTAGTTCTTCAAGAGTTTATCTCCTTTTTCGAAAAACCGATTAACGCCCTCGGCGTAGTCCTATTGCCTAAGACGGGGTTGAACAATCTCCTTAGTTTTCCAAGGATGTGAAGCCCTCTTGCTTTTAGAAGTTCTGAAGTGACTCCAGCTTTGCCTTGCTAAGATTTTTGAGAGCCGACTCAATTTCGTCTATGTCTAGTTCTGGGAAACCATCGCTGTAGTGGCGTATAAGCGTGGCTCTAGGGTCATTCGCGTCACGTGGAAGTTTCAGGACATGCGGGGCATATTAGGTGCCATAGAAGTCCGAGGACTTCTAGATCGAGATCTAGGCGAGAATTTCCGAAACTGCTGTGATGGTTCTGCCATCCTAGGTTTTTAGATTTGTAAAATGCGATCTCCCCATTCTTTGGGAAAAGACTTTTGAAACCGGTTTTGCTCAACAACCAAGAATAATAAGTTTACAAATATTTTGCATGGCACCTTATATCCTATATGAGGCAGGAGTTTCAGCTTTGGAGATCGCGTCTTACCAAGCACCGGATCTTTTTATGGATGTAATCTGACTGGCTCACCAGTCAACCTGTGACCTCGGTCGGTGTAACCCGATCGAAACGTAATAAAGGATAAAATCATTATGTGAATCACTTTCTACAAAGTAAGAACCTTTCATAGTATAATTTGTTGATCTTTTCTAATATTATAAAGAGGAGAGGTTTCATTTTTTGTTTATATGGACTGATTAGGCTCCAAAACTACTGAGCCAATTACATTCTTTCACCATTAGATCCCTACATTATTTCTGATGAACATAGGCTTCTTTAAAATCCAAAAAAATGCACCATTCTTTAGGAATACGAGAAATTTCACAATAACTTGCGCTGAATAATATAAGATGTATTTATCCGAAATAAGCAACCGCTATTATAGTCTTTTATGAATAAATTAAAGACCACGCAATTTTGGTTCAATACAAATTTTACCTCTACCATTTTATTATTTAAATACTGTAAATAGTATTAGACTAATTTAATAGTTTACTTGCTACCTACTACTATGCAACGTAAATAACCGTATTGTAAAGTTACCATTTTTGAGATTAGTTTTATGAAACTGTAATATATTAACAAATACATGTTGTATAACATATTGTGTTAACAAGCTATACTTCGAATATAAGTAGTAAAAATTTTTACTCCTAGGCAAAAGACAAGAACTGCACCCAATAATTTCTTTAGATGGTGCTCCTGTAAAGTTAAGTTTTAAAACATTATGATGGTTTACGTAGTAGGCATCCAATTGTAGTATCGAAATTCCTGGGAAATACTTCCTATTAGCTCAAATTTGCCGGTATTCGAATCAATGAATTTTCCCGGGAATTTCTGGTTATTTCAGTACCTAGAATTCCCGGGAACAAACCCTACGCGCCCGAGCAAGCATTGACCAAATAATGCAAAGAACGACCCACAACGCAATTTTGTTAAAAATGAGGTTTTTCCCTAAGTTTCCCGTATGTCACTACTTCCCAGAATTGGTTCTTATCGACACTATCGAATGGGGTAATAATACGGGTTGTTTTTCTTTTTAGGATTCCGTACCCAAAGAATAAAACGGGACCCTATTACTGAGGCTCCACTGTCCGTCTGTCTGTCTGTCCGTCTGTCATCAGGCTGTATCTTATGAACCGTGATACTTAGAGAGTTATTATTTTCAGAGATGTTGTATTTTTGCTGCCGCTATAACAACAAATACTAAATATAATAGAATACATTAATTAATATTTAAGGGGACTCCCATACAACAAACGTGATTTTTTTACCGTTTTTATAGATTGGTGCGTAAGTCCGACCGACTCGCACTTGGCCGGTTTTTTTCGATTTCAAACATCTAATAATTCAGTTTTGTTTTTCATCAAGATCGGGCCCGAGACAACTATTGAGTGTTTTTCTTTATTTGTCACAGTTTTAGATTTGACCTACCACGCCCACGTAAAAAATTACACTGTATAAGTATTGAACATATTTTGTAACAATATAAATATATCAAAATGAAACAATAATAGGTATAACCAAGCTTTAATATGACGAAAAACTTTAATAATATTGAAATTTTGTCATAATTGCCGTGAGTGGAACAGGGGATAATTCATAATTTTAGTTTAGAAAATATAAAGATTACGATGACATAATATTATAATAAAAAATACACTTCTGAGCCATAGTATGAGCTCTTTAAGCTTAATGATAGGAAATTTTAAGGCCTATTTCAAATTTGGCGCTCAGTTGCTTACGCGCCGCGCGCGCCCGAAGGCGCGGGCAGCTCCCCGCGGTGGGCGGAGTTACCCACCCCCGCAATTAGAGTAAACCGCCGAATACCCCGGCCTTAAATGCATAACGCATTACTTTAAAATGAGCTTAATTGCAAAATAAATAAAGACTGTACTATCATATCAGATATATTTGCATCTATGCAATCTCCGATAACAAAGTTCCAAATTAGTCGGATAGACTTTGAGCATAGTAAAAGCTTACGATGCATTTTTACCTTATTGCACTATCCGTATATGGAAAATGGTACTCGTGATTTATGTGTATTTAAACCCCAACAAGGGGGAAGATGTCGCAGTCTGATCCAGAAAACGAAGTCTTCACAAACCAGAACGCAGTCCTCAAGGAAGTAAAAGAAAGTAAAATGTAAGTGAATAAGTATTATTAATTAATTAATAGTTCAACCTTATATCTATTCATAACATGTTTCTAATATTCCAACTTTCAATCTATTAATTCTATTGTTTCTAATATTTCACTTTTAATCTATTCATTCAATTATGTCTAATATTTCAACTTTAATTCTTCTCATTTTATTAGTTCTAAATATTTCAAAGTTTAATTTATACAGCTTTTTTAGTGTTTTGTGTATCCCTACATTCACATCTCATTTTTTACTTTAATCATGTACTTACCTAAAGCATGTTGTTAAATATTTTCAGGTCCAAACATACTACAACTCATCATGATTTAGACTCCTCGGAAGAAGAGCTAACACGTCCTGTCTTGAAAAAAGTTCGCTCACCAACTGCACCATCGAAAAAACGCAGACATGAAACGATCGCGCCCGCCCCACCTCACGAGTACTCGAGCTATGAATTATTCGGGACGGATAGTGAAGACGAAAAAGATGACATCGCTGAAATAAAACCCAAAAAACATGGTAATAGCTCCGCATTTAATAATAATTTGTATTCATACTTCACAATTAAATATCCTAAAGCTTACAGTAGACAAATTCGTAAAAGTAAAATTGGAAAATATTATATTGAATTAAAGACATACGAGAACAACACAAATGATGTGGAATCAATGTCTAAACGCCCACGAGCCAATATTATGATAAAAAATAGAACTAACTGTTATACTGCAGCATGGCATCATCTCAAGAAATGTATTGAAGGGTGTCGAAAACAGACATTATTCACAATATTTTCTAAGCTTGAAAAGCTGATTAGTATAAATGTATTTCTTTCTTTTCAAGATCGGGCACCAAAACATGATAAAATGAAAATAAAGAAACAAGCGTCGCCATCTTGCAGCAGCGCCAGCACTAGCGCTGCTCCCGCGCTCTACGGAAAGGCCTCTACAAGGGACGTGTTCGGCAGTGATAGCGACGATGAGCAGTGCAACAAATTAAAGCCCGGTAAAAAGACGGCCGCAGCGCTTACCTCTTATTTTACGAAAAGGGTTCCTCATGGTGTGGTGCGGCAAACAAACACCGAAAAGGAGGGTTCTCATTACATCGAACTAAAGGTGTATAAATGTGACGAAATTAAGCACATTCAGCCTATGAATAGATGGCGCCATGCTATCATTACAATAAAAAACAAATCTGATGCAGATAGTGAGGCATGGGAGCACCTCACTCAATTTATCAAAGCCACTCGTCAGGAGTTCAAAAATTGTCGTCCTGATGTTATAAGTGGTTATTCGTAATACCTACTCTTTATCTTGATAAATTAATACATATACCCTTAACTACTTAGATACATAACATTATAAATAAATATTTCATTGTAATGATTGTGATAATATATAACTTTTCATCAAATAAATAAAGCATGATTTAATATACCTATAACCTAATACTATTGAATATTATTATTTATTTTAGAGCTAAGGCTATATTTTGAGTTTGTACTTGTTTTAACACAGAGGTTTATAGAAAGTTAAAAATCTTAAATATTATCTTGTTTTTACCTATTGTAAAAGTATATCAAAACATAATTTAATTGATAATAATATTTAATAAAGGCCTTTGTTTAAAATACAAGTCTATTAAGTTTGTCTTATAAAATATATTTTTTATTTGTTTGACAGCTTTGTTACAACCAGCCCCGCTTTCAATACCTGCCAATGAAGATAATAATATAATTGAATGCGATAAATGCAGAATTAAAATATTACGAAAAGAATACAGATATCATTTGAGAACTAATTTACACAAGTCGAACTGTTTGTTAAAGACTGAATTTGATAATATAGACATTATTACCACTGCATTTAAGAAGCGAATTGTAACTTACCGTTTAAACCCATCTCAGAAAGTTGAGTATATAACGCCAGAAACGTTTCTCAGTGATAATGAAAAAAGTATTTTACAATAATTAAATATATCCTTAAAGAAGCATAATTGTATTAAAGTAAACTTCGAGCTATTTGTATATTTTAATTTGCCAAAATCGAATGAAAAGCATCTTAATTATTTTATTACAAAATATGAAAGTGTTTATCAATCTACAGATTTGAATGAAATATTATTTAATTTAAATGAATATTTAAAAACAAAAGTAGCGGAGATGCAGCATTGTGATTCTGGTTGGGCTATCTTGAATATAAGCCATTTAGAAATAAATATTAATAAATACTGTCCTTTGAGAGGTGGTACGTATATACAATTACCGCAATCTATAAAGAATTCTAAAAGTTGTATTAACCTTCAAAATAATGATAACCATTGCTTTCTATGGTGCATAATTGCTGCTTTATTTCCTTCAAAGTCTAATGTGTGTAGAGTAAAGTTGTATCCACATTATTCAACTATTCTTAATATAAAGAGAATGTCTTTTTAACCTACATTTACAGATATTCGTTTATTTGAAAGCAATAATCCTGATATTAGTATTAACGTATATGGACTAGACAATAAATGTTGCGTGACTGGGCCTTTATATTTGACTCAAAATCGCCGAATTGATCATGTTAATCTACTATATTTTCAACGTGATAATAAAGAACATTACTGTTTAATTAAAGATCTTATTCGATTAGTGCGACGTCAAATAACTCATCATAATGGTAAAATATACTTATGTGAATCATGTTTGCAGTTTTTTATCGATGGGCTCAAGTTCAGATCACACAAATGTAATAAAATTTTACAGATTTTGCCTGAAAAAGATTCATTTTTAAAGTTCAAACACTATTAGAGACAGCAAAAAATTAACTTCGTGATTTATGCTTACTTTGAATGTCTTTTATTAAATTTTAAGGAGCAAAAATCTGAAAACACTAAAACAATAAAGAAGCATCAACCTTCATGTTTTGGGTATTATATTTGCTGCTCACACAAACCAAAAAAAAGGTATTTATCCGTATGATTATATCGATAGTTGGTCAAAATTTAGTGAAAAACAGCTTCCTTCTAAATCGAGTTTTCTGAACTCGCTAAGTGGCTTGCACATATCCGAGAATGAATACGCACAAGCTCAAGATGTATGAAGTAGTTTTCATATATCGAACCTTGGAGAGTATACAGATTTATACTTGAAAACAGATGTGTTGCTGTGCGATATATTCGAAAAATTTCGATTGACGAGTTTACAATATTATAAACTAGATCCTGCCTATTATATAACAGCACCTAGCTTAAGTTGGGATGCAATGCTTTTTCATACTAACGCTAAATTAGAACTAATTAATGATGTTGCTACAGCTTCTAATAAATACTTACCAAACTTTGATCAATCGAAACAATCGTCTTTTCTTATGTATTTAGACTGCAACAACCTATATGGCTTTGCAATGACAAAAAAATATCCTATTGCCGAATTTAAATTTTTGTCTCCAGATGAAATAAAACATTTCAATGTAATGAATATATCTGATGATAGCGATTATGGCTATATTTTAGAAGTTGATTTGTTGTACCCAGATCACTTACATAAATCACACTAAGATCTACCTTTTGCTGCTGAAAAAATTATACCTCCTGGAGGAAAGACTAAAAAATTGATCGCAAGCTTATACGATAAATTTCATTATGTCATTCACTATATACATTTAAAACAATGCGTAAAACATGGTCTAATATTGAATAAAATACATCGCGTTATAAGTTTTAGACAAGAATGTTTTTTGAAACCCTATATTGATCTTAATACATCTTTCAGACAATCATCGAAAACAACATTTGAACGAGATGTTTTCAAGTTACTTAATAATTCTATTTTTGGTAAAACTATTGAAAATAAAAGGAAGCAAGTAGATGTTAAACTAGTCAGCAGATGGACAGATAGACAGAACATAACAAATAAACATCTTACGGCTAAAAAGTTGATTACAAAGCCTAATTTAAAAAGTGTGACTGTTTTTTCAGAAAATTTTGTGGCTTTTCAGTTGAATCGTGAAAAAATTAAATTAGACAGACCAATCTACATTGGTTTTTCAGTTCTAGAGTACGCTAAACATCACATGTATCACTATGATTTTATTAAAAATAAATATAAAGATCGAGCACAGCTATGTTATACAGATACTGATAGTTTATTATGTATAATATTTACTGAAGATATTTTTAAAGATTTAAGGAACAACATTTCACACTTTGATACTAGTAATTATATATCAAACAATGAGTACAATATTCCGAAAGTAAATGAAAAAATACCCGAATTATTTAAAGACGAGATGGGTGGTGATATTATTACCGACTTCGTTGGCTTGAGAGCTAAATTGTATTGTATTAAAAGCGTTAAATCAAACATTAAAAAAGCAAAGGGTATTACTAAAGCTGTTACTCAAAAATTAAAAATGATTGATTATAGAAAAACATTTTACAATAATACCAGCACGAGATGTAACATGAAATTAATAAGGTCTATTAAACATGTAATATATACACAGCAGATTAACAAACAACTCCTGAATGGAAATGATGATAAAAGACAATTACAAAGAGATAAAATCCATACGCTTCCATGGGGTCACTGTGATACCATATTCTGATCTGTCTTCATTATCCTAATGCTTATTTAATTATTAGTCATATTATAAGCTCTTAAGTAAATATTGTAAATTATATAACTTAGTATTAAGGAAGGTTTTATTAAATTATATGCATGTTTAAAATATTTTATATTACTCAAGAAATTATTGTTATATAAGGCTCTTGAGTGAATAATAAAAATTATTAAATTAAACTTTAAGAACAGTTTCATTACCATTTCACCTATATAAAGGAAAGTAACGCATTATCAGTCTCATAGTTAGGATGAAGTTCATTAAACAAACTCACACTTTAGAAGTGCATAATATAAAAACAGAAAATAATACACACACAACTAAACATAGCATTCTCTTGCCTTATACGATTCGATGTATCATATGCGGACCTTCTAATTGCGGGAAAACCAATGTAATATTAAATTTTTTGTTACATGAAAACGGTCTCAAATTCAATAATATTTACTTGTACTGTTGTCTTTTATTTACGCGAACACGATACATTTAAATGAAACTACTTTTACGGATTATTTCGCGATTTATTAACATTTTATTTAACCTGACGTTTCGAACACTTTACAGCGTTCGTGGTCACAGGTAGACTAAGGTGTTATTCGTCTTTACAATATTTTGAAAAATATAAACTACCGTCACTCAGTTAATATTAATTTGTGTTCCTATCTACGCAAAAAGAGCTAACTGTATCTAGAGGTCTTGCAGTGCGGGGCCTAGCATGGGATTTCGTTAAAACAGGATCCCATGCTGGTGGTATTTTCCAACCATCTTCTCTGTTGAAATTCGGGTGTCTTCTAATTTCAATTGCCTCCCGTAACATGCGAGGAACAAATCGCGAAATAATCCGTAAAAGTAGTTTCATTTAAATATTTACTTGTATTCAAAAACAGCTTTACAACCGAAGTATTGCTTTTTAGACCAAGTTATAAAACACGTTCCTAAGGCAAAATTATTTGTTTTTAATGATAACATAGATGTCATTTCACCTAATGATGCTTTAAAAAATTCAATAATTATTTTTGATGATGTCGCATGCGAAAACCAGAAAAATATTCGCAATTATTTTGCCATGGGTAGACATAGACAGATAGATTGTTTTTATTTATCACAAACTTATTCAAAAATACCTAAACAATTAATACGTGATCATGTCAATCTCCTTATTATATTCAAACAAGATGACATTAATTTAAAACACATTTATAATGAGCATGTGACTACGGATATAAGCTGGTTAGAATTTTAAAAGCTTTGTTCGTTAATATGGCTGGATCGATTCAGCTTTTTAACTATAAATAAAGATTGTGCTCTAAGTAAAGGAAGATATGGGCAAGGCTTCGATACGTTTATTAATTTATAAAAATAAATTATACATATAATAATGAATTCGTTTGAAAATGTCTTATTCTAGTTTTAATATTACTAAACAACGGTTGACAGTATAGTTTGAAATGGAGACAGACATAAAAAAACAATTAATTAAATCTGTAGATAACATAAAAAATAAAATTAAAATATTAGAATAGTTTGTTACGGGATTGCTACCATGTACCTTATTTTTGAGTTCCCGATATTTCGGCACTGTTGCAAGCGCCATGATCACGGAGTAACTGAAGATCTTGCGGGTAAGTTGTTAAGGGCAAACATATCGGTCTACCCTCTTTCGCAGTCTTTTATTGCACGCGTCGGTACCATTGTCTACAAACTCACTATTTTCTCGCACCTGTTCTCGACACACAACACTAACAGTATCTGACCGCGACACAGCAGTTTGTTGTTTTTTCCGGTTTTTGCACATACGAATCACTGGATTCCAGACACTTGACAATTTAAACCCATCCTCACGATTGAAATTTTTGTACTTTGTAATTTCAATCGCTTCCCTGACCATTCTTGGTATGTAGTGGCGTTCTGTCGAAATGATCTGAGGGTTGTGAAACTCAATCCAGTGATTGAGACCTGATTCCAACAAATTTTCCGCGATTGCCGATTTCTGTTTGTCGTTGTTTTTGACCGCTTTTATGTGTTCCTTCATTCGGCTATTCTAATGTTAGTGACCATGAAAGTTTAAAAAAAATTAAAATAATTCAAAATGAAGAAGATTACACTAATTTAAAATTAAAGAAGGTATTTAAACCTATCACAGACAACTTGGAGACAATGATAATAACTAATGATAAAGAAAAGCCAACGCTAAATGTTTCAATAGATATGAGTAAAAATGATAGTATTGAAGATCGTAATTTCTCTGCAAATTACGAAGATTTTACTAAAAATATTCAAATAGATTCAAATGAAAACTCTCAGTATTATGACTTTACTGATGAAGATAGAAGTCCTCATAAAAATATAAAAGATACGCTGATGTCTCTAGACAAGGAAGAGTTAATGAATATCTATGATAATAATTTTAATGTACCGTTTGGAATACGTTGCGAAAACAAAAACTTGATGATGGGAAACTCTAAGGTAACTTTTTCTTCTTCAAGTAATGCATCAAAATCAGATAAAAACTATTTAGTGACCATTGGTGACAAACGCTATAAATTAACGCCTGGCCTAAGGGAACTTCTTATGTGTAACAGACCCAACTTTACACTTGTTGATGAAAAAGATATGATAACTTACAAAGATATATTACAAAATACTAACGCTCATAAACGACACTTTAACTCAAAGAGTCAAATCAAGGGTGACAAAGGTTTAAAATATCGTAAAATTATCAAACCTCTATTTTCTCAACAAAATGTGATAAGGAAATATAAGAAAACAATAAATAAAACAAAAACGGGTGGCTTTATACCACTACTTAAAAAATACAAAAGTAATACAGATTATATATTTTGGGATGATCCTAATTAATTTATTGAAAGGCTAAAACTTTTGATTGCATCAAAAAGTGCTGGCAATACTAATCATGATAATGAAATTTTATCAATCATTGAAGAACTAAAGGAAGCAGGCATTATAAGAGAATAAAAGATCTTGGCCAACATATTATAAATTAGTAGCGAGAAGAGCTTTGATTATGAACGTCGATAGACTTCAAACGAAAAAAGTGCTAATAAATGTACTTAATAGTAAGGTTTTACCAACATCAAGTGAATTAAATTCTTATAATAGGTCTGACGACAACTATATCGATGAATTTCATGCTGACATTTAAAAAAAAATTGAGAATATTAATAAGTTGATTGTAATTTTATTTGCCAAAATAAAAAAACTTGAACAAAATATTGATATCATACATCTTGCCGGAAAAATAAATAAGCATTATGAGCAAAGCAGATGTTGTAAACGAAATATGTAAAAGCGCTCGAATTAATTATCCTAGAAGAAATGTAATACTAAAGGATATAGACGATCTTTGGCAAGCTGATTTAATAGACATGCAAGCAATGTCTAGAGTTAATGGTGGTTATAAATACATATTAGCAGTTATTGATTGTTTTTCGAAATTTGCATGGGCTTGTGGATTAAAGAAAAAAAGTAAAGAGCATGTATCTAATGCTTTTAAAACGATATTAAGAAATGAACGTGTTCCAAAAAATTTGCAAACCGATCGCGGGAAGGAATTTTATAATGATCAATTCCAAAATATTATGAAAAAATTCAATATTAACCATAATTCTACTTATTCTACTAAAAAAGCTTCTCCCTCCCTCCATAGTCGGTCCCTCATGGTTAAGGATCGTGACCCTGTTATGCAGTCGCCTCGGTGATGAGCTGTCTCCAGCCCTCGCGATCCTGCGCTCGTCTGAGCGCCTCGTGAAATGGCATTTCCAGGGTCTTTACAAGTAGATCAGACCATCGTGTCGGCCTGCGGCCACGTGGTCTTTTACCCTGCCTTTTGCCAATAATGATGTTCTTTTCAAGGTTATCATGCGGCTTGCGTGCGAGATGGCCAAAATATCGCAAGTACCGCTTGAGAACGATGCTTGTAAGACGTTCTTTGATCCGAAGTTGGCTTAAGATGGATTCATTTGTACGGAAAGCGGTCCAGGGTATCTGAAGCATCCGGCGATAGCACCACATCTCGAAAGCGAAAAAAGCTTCTATTGTAGAAAGATTTATAAGAACCCTTAAAAGTAAGTTGTATAAAGAGTTTCACTTAAATGGCAATTATAAATGGAATAATAGATTACTCGATAAAACAGTATTTAACTACAATAATACTATACATAGAACTATTGGTTTACCTCCGGCAGCAATTAATCAAGATAACAAAATAATAGCCCTACGAAGGTACATAAAAAACAAAATGAAATAAAATGTAAAAAATTTCAAGTTGGGGATTTTGTGAGAATAAGCAAGTATAAAGCTTGTTTTGAAAAGAGCTATACACCTAACTGGTCAACAGAAATATTTAAGATTAAAAAAGTGCAAGAAACTAATCCCACGACGTATATAATAGAAGATTTAAAATGTCGTCCAATACTTGGAGCATTTTACAGCAAGCAGCAGCTTGGAGCAAGAACTTCAAAAAACTAAAAATTGTGATATTTATCTTGTTGAAAGCGTTTTAAAAAGAAAAGGAAACAAGGTATATGTTAAATGGTTAGGCCTTCCGCCTAGCGAGAATAGTTGGATAGATAAAAAAAAACGCATTGTAGGTAGACACATTGTTATCTGCATTACCTCAGGGTTGACTGATAGAGAGTGCTGTATAGCATTAAGTCTGTCTATTGTACTCACTTTTGCAATAAAGTTTATATAAATAAATAAATCAATTAAATTTAATTATCCATTATTTTAATACCTATTTATTACATAGCAATAAAATATAAACATTCGAGAATTAAAATATAATTCTACGAGTAATGTTAGGTTACTCGTTGTGTTTAGTAAGTGGCGCTTGCTTAATACAATATTATCGTAGCCTGTTGTTTACAAATTGCGCGCTTCGATTACTACCGCAGTTCGATTCGGTATCCGACGACAACTGCATGCACTATTTTTTTTACGGTGCGCATAATAAAGATCGTGCGCAGTATCAGTATTTGTTTAATCATTTACAGTGATACTTATTTAAGCCATTGCTCGTTATTATTTCTTCATTATATTGTAATTAATAAAACAGCACACACCATTACTCGTATACTAATACCTCTATACTTCTTTTTAATATGAAAAATAGAGCAAGTATGAGAGTTGTTTGTGATTCAAGGAATAAAGAAACAAATAACAAACATACATTTAATGATCGTGATTTATCAAAAGCAAGGTTGAAGAAAACGTTTAAAAACATTGTGTCACGTACTAAAAACATATAAATAAGGTAAAACCTAAATGCAAAAAGGCTCTAATGAAATTAGCATATGCAACAGCTACAGAATTAGCATCGGATTTACCAATAAATATACCAAGAATTATACCTGTACCCAAAACAGGTGGATTTCTTCTTTTAATACCGATATTTGCTGGGTTATCTGCTGCTGGTAGTTTAGTCGGAGGGGCTACCGGAATTGCAAAAGCAATTAATGAATATAAAACAGATAAAAAACAATTGCTAGAACTGGAAAGCAAGCAAGTAGAAGCAGTCTGTTTTGGTAAAGGAATGCATCTTAAGCTATATAAAGATGGATTAGGGATTTTTGTTACTAAGAATAAAAACTGAATTCTAGGCTACCCAAAAGAGCTTTAACTAACATTGATATTATGACACACTCAGATAATATCCCGTTTTTCCGTAGTGTATTTATGAGAGATGAATTACCACATAAGCCATTGCCTATAGAATGTGCGGTCATAAATCTTGATACTTCTAAGCACTCTAGTACTCATTGGGTAGCCTATGTAAAGTTATATGATTACATAGAGTATTTTGATAGTTACGGTAATTTAAAACCACCGAAAGAATTGATAAAATATGTAGGATTTAACATAAATTATAACTATGATAACTTACAAAAGAAAAATTTATATAAATGTGGGCATTTATGTTTAAATTTTTTAAAAACATTTTGGAAAAATATAATCACATGAGTATGTGCTAAGATAGTTTTGAACATTTCTGTAGTTCAATAATATATAATAATAATAAATTGCCAATATATTATACATTACTAAAGTGTCTGTGATAGAAACTGTACGTCTTTTTTTAATTAATTGTTTTCCTTAATATTCCATCAACACTTCTTATTAATATCAATGACACAGGTAGCTACGTGAAAGTATCATGTTAATATTTAATAAATATTTACCTACGCAAAGCAAACCAAATATTTCACATTGTATATCGAAAGACGATAGACGTGTCAGTAGAATTAAAACAAAAAAAAATACTAAAGAAAATAAGAAGTTTTTACAAGATCTTGGATTTAAATTACAAAATGTTGCAAATCTCAGATCTACCGCATCATGATAACTCAATTGAGAGTTATGAAATTCATAGTTATAATCCATATAGTAACAGCTTTAAATACAATGATGAAATTAGAATACCTATACATCAACAAGACATATATGTGTTACCTTCAGGCAGTTCTATTTACATAGAAGGCTATGTCAGCGTGTCTTCGAAAGATTTAACAGGAAAATTAATAAAAAAAGATGTACATTTTATTAACAACCCAATCTTGTATTTGTTTCAAGATATACGGTATGAATTAAACGGTGTATAAATAGATCGAATCAAAAATGCAGGTATAACTACTACAATGAAATCCTTAATCTCAATGAATGAAGGTGAAAATAAAGCTGCAGCGGTTTGGGGATGGAAAATTAATGGTACAAAACTGAAAGATGGTCGCTTTAGTGCTATTATTCCATTGAACAAAATATTAGGATTTGCTGAGGACTATAACAAAATAATTTTGAATTGCAGACATGAACTTATATTGCATAGAAGTAGTTCTGTTTCAAACTGTGTAATTGTGGAGAGCAATGATGATAATGTAGAAATAGATATTCAAAAAATTCGATGGCGTGTTCCACATATAAAGGCTTCTGATCGTAGTAAATTATTATTACTTAAACATTTAGAAAAAGATCGTCCTGTGCAGCTAGCGTTTCGGAATTGGGATCTATACGAATATCCATTATTACCAAAAACTACTAAACATTCGTGGTCAGTCAAAACTACTTCTTAATTGGAAAAACCAAGATTTGTTATTTTCGGCTTGCAAACTAATAGAAAATGTAATAACACTAAAAGCTCGTCGTCGTTCGATCATTGTAAAGTAGTCAATCTTAAGCTATTTTTAAATTCACAATACTTTCCTTATGACTCATTAAATTTGAAATTTGATCAGGGTACTGTTGTCTTTTATTTTCGCGAACACGATACATTTAAATGAAACTACTTTTACGGATTATTTCGCGATTTATTAACATTTTATTTAACCTGACGTTTCGAACACTTTACAGCGTTCGTGGTCACAGGTAGACTAAGGTGTTATTCGTCTTTACAATATTTTGAAAAATATAAACTACCGTCACTCAGTTAATATCACCTCTCACCATCATCCTCGACAGTTGGCTACCGTAGGCAAATCATTGTTTCAGAGAGCAAGGGGTATCTGTGACGACCAACACCTGGCTGGCGAGCTCCAGCATGTCAGGAAGGTACTACGGGAAAACCAGTTGCCGGTACCACGTCGTTCCAGACCCCGGGTCAAGCATTCCACCGTCGAACGCCAACCTGCTGTACTACCTTATATGAAGGGTGTCACTGACAAGATTGGAAACATTTTGAAGCGCGCTTCAATCAAAACCTACTTCAAGCCGCCGAAAAAGATTAACCAATTTTTACCACCTGTCAAGTGCAACATACCTCTTCAAGATGCGGGGGTGTACAGACTGGAATGTGACTGTGGGCTCTCCTATATCGGTCAAACAAAACGAAGTATAAGCGTGCGGGTAAAAGAACATATAGCCGACATCAAACA
The DNA here is from genome assembly GCA_950371115.1 of Anania fuscalis. Taxonomy (NCBI): domain Eukaryota; kingdom Metazoa; phylum Arthropoda; class Insecta; order Lepidoptera; family Crambidae; genus Anania; species Anania fuscalis. The sequence goes on along the minus strand of OX493326.1, from coordinate 20,852,540 downwards.
TAGACGGAATACTAAGTCTGCAGTGTGTGAACATGCCTTAGATACACCCAACCATTTCATACGATTTGACCAGCCTAAAGTCCTTGCAAGAGAACGACGATTTGTTCCTCGCATGTTACGGGAGGCAATTGAAATTAGAAGACACCCGAATTTCAACAGAGAAGATGGTTGGAAAATACCACCAGCATGGGATCCTGTTTTAACGAAATCCCATGCTAGGCCCCGCACTGCAAGACCTCTAGATACAGTTAGCTCTTTTTGCGTAGATAGGAACACAAATTAATATTAACTGAGTGACGGTAGTTTATATTTTTCAAAATATTGTAAAGACGAATAACACCTTAGTCTACCTGTGACCACGAACGCTGTAAAGTGTTCGAAACGTCAGGTTAAATAAAATGTTAATAAATCGCGAAATAATCCGTAAAAGTAGTTTCATTTAAAATTGATCAGGGTAAATAAAGTATATTATATGAGATGTATGCTCAATTTCGTCAGTCGTATTATAATGTTGGTGTAGATCCGTTACTCGACTTAGTTCAATTTAAGGAAAAGGCTCCGTTGTTTGTAATTGACTGCTCACGACAAAACGACTCGCTCAAAACCGGACCAGTAGATGTACGGATAGAAATTGAATGTTCTGAAGATATTCCAGATAATACAACAGCTTATTGTCTGATAATAAATGATCGCATTTTCGAATATAAGCCCTTAAGCAACATCGTAAGAAAGATATTGATGTAGCGGCTCGACGTTCGCACTTTTTGCATCGTGTGCAGTTTCGGGACGCACGATGCAAATCCGGCAGTCGTCACCCGCCGCGCTTTCCGACCACTCATTACCATCCAAAATAATTATAATTATTGTATTGGTGCACCAGTAAACTTATTCATCAGTAAATCTGAACTTCTCATTTATCACCACCGCACAGTTGAGCCATACAAAACAAACCTCAACATTGGTGACCACCCGACGATGAAGACCAACGTGAACGTGACGAAGATCTGCGCACCCAGGCTGACGTCATGTCATTTGACATAGCAACCAGACCCACGTCGATCGTTCGAGAAAATTCCTGTGCGGTGTGTGCGTGCGAAAATATGGGGGCGACTCATCTTTGCTTTGGTCGGAAAGCGGCATTTCTACAACCTGTAACTCATCTTCATCAGTGTTAACGAAACATCGTCGAAAGAAACTATCGGTCAACAGTAAGGCGGAAGTCTATCCTCGCGGGACTAATCAAGCCTACAACGCGACTTAGTCCCGGAGTATTATGCCATCTGTATTCATCGTTGAAAAGGTTGCGCAGCCCAAGCTCGAGTTGCTGTTCTCGCCAGCGTGGCAGTTTCTGCAACATGACCTTCACACCCGAATGTGCGACGCGACGAAACATCGCTGTCTTGAAGTATCAATGTTATTGGCAAGCATAAAAACTTGACTAATAGGATAACCGACGGAGTATACCAGCAGCGTGATAAAGCTTTTCTCGTAGTTTTGACCATGTGAACGAATATTTTCGGATGTCCTTGATCAGCAAAAATAAGTAGCGACTAGGACAGACGACCTGTATATTTTAATTGAAGTTGAAGCCCATGCAAGTTTATTGATGTTTTTGGCTCGCCATATCGCCATGTAGATCGTACGGGCAAATTGATCAAGACCATGGGACGCGGCTGGAGCAGTGTTAAATACCGCATTCATGTGATTTGTTAGGCTCGCCGCGGAGGATTCGGCTGGAGCATTGTTTTCATTTTTGTAAGATGCGAATGTACTATGCATTGGAGCTAACATTGTAAACATCGCGAGGTAAAGATGACGCAATATTTTAAAAGTATTCTTGATTTAATGTAATAAGAACTGATTAATTGTTAAAAAAATGTAGTTACGATGGTTATACTGAAATTGTATGAGACACTATATTATCATATTTTTCGTTGAGGCAAATTTAAATGTCAATGTAACACGCAATTTCTTTCTGGATATTTTCTAAATGTTATATTTTGTGCTTATAAAATCTGTATGGAGTCAACCTTACAATATTTTTGTAATATTGAATTGTAATTAATTAAATAATATTTTGAATTGTAACTTAAAAACAATTGCATCATTCATTGCAGTAGGTAGGTCACATGTTTATGTTAACTTGCAATTTGAACTATAATTGTGATAACATTGTTAGTTTTAAGAAATCTATATCGGAATTTTGTAAGAAGCACTACTAGTTTTCCTATTGTTGATATTTAGTTTTAAAAAAGTATATTAATATAGTAATGTTGTGCATACCTTTAATTTAAATGCATATACGATGCACTCCGGTACATAAAGCCTGTTAAATGTAATCTTTTTGTATGTATTTAGTTGGTAAGCCTTATCGAATAAAATAAAATAAAATAAAATAAACTATCGAACGAACTGCAAGCAATGTGATACTTACTCGGAACGCTCGTTGCATCGTAAGCTTTTTGTTACCGGACCGTGGAGCTACTGTACTTGTTGTAAATTAGTTTGAATTGGAACAAAGTTAAATTCCCGAATTTTTGTTTTTCTTTAAAAAGGGGGGGAATGATGTAGCGGCTCGACGTTCGCACTTTTTGCATCGTGTGCAGTTTCGGGACGCACGATGCAAATCCGGCAGTCGTCACCCGCCGCGCTTCCCGACCACTCATTACCATCCAAAATAATTATAATTATGTATTTGTATTGGTGCACCAGTAAACTTATTCATCAGTAAATCTGAACTTCTCATTTATCACCACCGCACAGTTGAGCCATACAAAACAAGCCTCAACAATATCATGAATGTAATTTTTGATGTACAAGGATTCAAAAACGAACAAAACGAATTTATCCCAAAAGAAATAGCAATCATATGGAATAGAAATATTTTTGTTCAGTTGATAAAACCACCATACCCATTTTATTTTTTAACGAAGAAAGAACGCTTATAGAAATAGAAAAAAACGCGATATAATATAATATAAAAATACGCGATAGAAAAAAATAGAGGAATTTTCTGGAATCAAGGATATGTGCCTTACCTGAATTTAAAAAATACTTTAGATGATTTTTTGAAGGATAAATTTATATTTACTAAAGGCGGCGAAAAAGTGTTGTGGATAAAAAATATGGTTGATAACAATAATATTTATAATTTAGAAGATAACAATTGTCCTAGTTTAGTAAAATTGTATGAAAAATATTCAAATTCTTTAGATGTTATAAGCTGTAAACATCATAATAACATCTGCGCTTTAAAAAATGTATTCTGTCTAGATAAGTGGTGTAGAGATAATGATGTTTTAATCCCTTTTAAATAAATAAATTTAAATGGTAAAACAACCTTCTTTTATTTCCCTGTCTATCGATATTGAGAGCAAAATAAATTGTTTCTTAGTTGACAAAAACCCAATCATGAAAAATAATGCAATAATATAAAAGTAAAATGTATTTCAACTCATTCGTTAAAGTGGATTGATATTCACCCGGAATGCACTGTTATTAATAAATCAGTTAAATTCAAGGTTTTCATATTAAGTGGAAACTTAACTAGAATGAGTTGTAAGAAAAAACAAGTAAATTCAGACACAATCAAGTCAATAGAACAATTGAAAGTACTACTCACATCAAGAGAAGTTGGTAACTCTAGAGTAGATAAACAAATTTATGCTAAAGTCAAGGAACTACATGAAGCTGGTATAATAAGCATAGTCAATAAAAATCATCCATCAGGAAAATTAAGCAGCCGCATTACAGTAAACAAGTCATCAATACTGTAATGAAAAAAAATAATGTTGAGAAACTCGATCCAAAACATGGGTATGAACGATCGCTGTATTATAAAGTAACCTGATTAATTAAGTGAATACTAAACATAGTAACGTGATAGAATAAATAAGTTAAAAATTGAGCAACCTGGATCAAATGAAATCCACACACCTTCTTTTCACTTTTTCATGTATTCATTCACCTATCCACTTTTCATTTCTCAACGTGCGTAAGCGTTGAGTAATGAAAAGTGAATAGTTTTGACGACCTCCGTAGCCGAGAGGCGAGCACGCCGGACTTTAAATGGCGCCGCCATCTCTGAGGTTCCGGGTTCGATCCCCGGTCGGGTCAATGTTGAAAACGAACTTTTCTATATTCGCTCGGGTCTGGGTGTTGTGGTACCGTCGTTGTTTCTGATTTCTATAACACAAGTGCTTTAGCTACTTACCTTAGGATCAGAGCAATGTATGTGATGTTGTCCAATATTTATTTTTTTTATTTTAACTACTAATAACGTTATAACGTAAACGTAAAATATCCGGATATGCTTGTAGCTTTTGACAACAAAAACATACATGCTGTCCTGGTATCGGAGACATGGTTGAACGCCTGTCTTCCGTCAACATCTTACCTTACCGTTGCCCTTAGGCACGCTTTTTTATTATTAAGTTACAAAAATAAGTCAATCGGCGCTGGACCACCGCTTGAGTTTGACGTTAGTTTAAATTGTCACCATGCCCCACTACAAGTATTCGAAACCTGACTACCTCAACTTAACCATGGTTTTGTGCTACCATCAAATCAAATCAAATCAAATCAATTTATTTGCATAAACGTGGTATAACATAGATGGTACAATTTTATTCATAGGTCAGCACATTTACCATTACTGGCTTACAAAATTATATATATTTCTAATATTAAGTACAGTTGAGTCAACAAAAAAAACAATGAAATTATGCATGATGAATTAAATACAATGTAAATTTCAAGATTCAAAATAATAATATAAAAACAAATTTTGTAATATAAATAAATAAATAAATTATTAATTGTATAATGGATACTTTAAAATTATGTTAATTCAAATTTTTTTTCAATTTCAAAATACTCAGCAACCGAATAGAAAGCATTGTTTATGAGCCAATTGTACAAGCGAGCTTTAAACAAATTGAGTGGTAAATTAGCAATATATATAATATCTGTAGGAAGATTATTATAAATTCTCACAATCATTGCATGGCTGTTTCTACTACATACACTAGTCCTTATATCTGGGAGAATTAATTTATTAGGATATCTAGTATTAAATCCACACAAATCTTTTTTCTTTTTAAATAGTTCAGGGTGTTGCTTGAGAAACTTACAGGCTTCAAAAATATACATCGAGGGAAGTGTTAGTAATCTCATATCTTTAAATAATGGTTTGCATGTAGTAAAAGGAGAGACGTTTGCCAAAGCTCGGATGCATTGTTTTTGTGCAATGAAGGCTCTCTGAATTTTTACCGAATTTCCCCACAGCAATACCCAATAATTTCCCCAATTGTTAAAGTGTAAAAACCCAAGTGTTATGACTCATACTTCAACGAACATTGCATTTGAACGAAATACCAAGACCCAACTAACGCAAAATTTCACACTTCTAAGTAATTGTATGCCTGGTGTATTGGAGCGATAGATAGACTAGAACGCATAGGTGTGAGTTCGAGATCAACCTAATTTGACGGTTTTTGCAACTTTTTATTATTATTATTATTATTTTTTTTTTTTAAATACTGAAATCATGACGCAAAATTGTAACAGATGTGGAAAGGAAATAAAAATGACTATATAAAATGTATTGACTGTAAAAAACATTATCATTTAGACTGCACGAGTATTGGGGATAAAATATTCTACCTTATGAAGCCTGAAAATCGGAAAAAATACCAGTGCGATAGTTGTAGATATGACAAAAACTTATGTCCAAACATTAATATCTCCACGCAAAATTCTTTTGAGGCATTGTCAGAGGAGGAAACTGTTATTAATGATGAAGAGGTAAATACAAATTGTGTTACCGTCCGAGGGAAGAAAAAGACAAAACAAGTTCCTGATTTATCTTCGTCATTTTTGTCAGTGAGTAGCGCACACTCTCGTGCCAATTCAAATAGCTCAAACAATTTGACAGATGGCGCTGGCGGACAAAATTTAAGTAGGAAATCATTAAAGGATAAAGTGCATCAGCTGCGATCTGAATTACAGATGGCAAAGACTGAAATTTTGAAGTTAAAATTGAAAATTTCCAATTTGGAAAATAATCATCCTCAACAACAACGAAAGGAAATGATAAATAAGTGAACACCGAAAAAGATCAAACATGTAGGCAAACATGTAAACAAACCAAAACGGACCCAGGAAGTAAATTATCTTCAAGATACAAAATCTAAGATATGCATTTTAAGCTGTGTCAGCCAAAACCGAGCATCGACAACTATAAGAAGCAACTTTCCACAACACAGTATGGTTCATTATCGCACTCCTGACGGCGGTATAAATGAGCTATTGAGCGGATTACATAAAAAACTTAAAGACTACACTTTTAATGTTTATTGTATAATATTTCTGGGAGAGGCCGATTTTGACGTATCAAAAAATTATAAAAAGTTAGTTGAACATATAAGAAAAATGTTATTGACGATTAATTATACAAATATTATTTTATGTTTGCCGACATTTAAGTATAGTTTCCAAACTAACATTTTTAACAAAAGAATTGAAATGTTTAATAATTTAATTTATAGCGACAATTTAAAATATGAATACTGTTATTTAATTGACTCGAATAAAAATTTGCTTTACTCTTTTGACATGTTTTTAAAATATAATGGACAAATCAATATTCGTGGCTTGAAAATAATTTTGAATGACATTAATCAGTTTATTTTGGTTTTGGAGAGGCAAGCATTGTGTGATGATCAGCAAAGAAATAATATGTCAGTTTCATCATCTTTGACAAGTTATCGGAAAACTTTGAATAAACATTCCTTTTGTGCCAAATCGCTGTAGAATTATGAGCCAAAATATTTAAAGTCTGACAAACAAAATTGATGATTTAAATGTTATTTTGATGGATGTTAATGTAGACATTGTTATGGTGGTCGAGCACTGGTTGTTGCCTAATAATTATCAACTTTATGCGTTGGAGGGCTACGAATTGCGAGCTAAGTTCCTACGACATAGACACGTACATGGTGGTGTGGCTATTTATGTTAAAAATAATATAAAATCAACAGAGCGTTTAGATATTCAATCTTACTCGGTAGAATTTGTTGTATAATTTTGTGCAATAGAAATTATAGATCACCATTTGTTAATTATATCAATATATCGACCAGAAAGAGATGTAGAAATATTTTTCTCACAAATACAAGCATTATTAAAGCACATTACAAAACACTCTTCAAACAAGAAAAAAATTATTGCTGGTGACATAAATATAGACATAACACAAAATACAAAATTATCACAGAGATTTCTTAACCTTTTAAACTCGTTTGGATTACAATGCCTAATAGAGGAACCTACACGAGAGACACAAAATAGCTCATCCTGCATAGATCAGTTTATAGTTACTGCTAACGTGAACATGAAAGCAACCGTGGAAAAATATTATCTATCAGATCACCACACATTAATAGGGCAATTTCCCTTGCAAAATAACTTGCATAATAATAATAAAAAATCATACAAAATTAATAAACGGACATTTTATAAGAGAAATATGGATAAATTTAAAGAAAAATTAGGACAAATAAATTAGTTTAATATAATTACTTCAAAAAATGATGCAACACAAAATTATGACATATTTGTAAATACTATTCAGGACTTATTAGATGAGTATATCCCACGAAAATCATTTTTAATTAATAATATAAGACAAACTAAATGTATAACAAAAGGTTTAAAGAAATGCTGTTATCATAAACGTATATTGCGCTTACTTACACACACGTATAAAAATGAAACTTTAAAAACTTACACTAAAATGTATAGTATGATACTAAAGAAAGTAATTGCAAAAGAAAAAAGAAAATTTTATATAAATAGGCTACAAAAAGCACGAAATAAATACAAAGAAATGTGGAGTATGATTAATGAAAAAATTAAACCAAATTATAATACCAAACATGAAAATATAAACATAAAGTATAATAATAAAAACGAAACGTCATCAACAAAAATTGCTGAAATATTTAATAGTTACTATGTAAATATAAGTTCCCATAAAACTAACACTGCCACATACCAAAAAAAAATGTCACCTCTAACAAACTCAATTTATTTAAGAGAGGTAACAGAGTCTGACGTAAAAAAAGCAATTTTGAGCATTAAACGTAATAATTCATGTGGTTATGACGAAATTCCAGGTACGCTAATAGTACACTGTGTTGAACAATTAGTAGAACCATTGACACTTTTAATAAATCAATCCTATAATGAAGGCATATTTCCAGATGCTTTAAAGTTAGCAATGGTAAAACCTATCTTTAAGAAAGGGGACAAGCTTAGTGTTACAAACTATCGTCCTATTGCCTTATTACCAGTCATATCTAAGATATTTGAAAAAGTCATATGCCAAAGAATTTATACATTTCTTGAAAAGTATAATGTCTTACATAATAATCAACATGGCTTTAGAAAAAAACATTCAACGGTATCAGCTGTATTTGAATGCAATCTTGAAATATTAAATGCACTTAATAAAAACCAGTGCGCTATAGCTGTTTTTATGGATATGACTAAAGCCTATGACTGTGTCTTACATGATATTTTGATACAAAAACTAGAAACACTAGGTATACGTGGGAAAGCGAAAAATTGGCTCTCTTCCTACCTATCTAATAGAAGGCAATTTGTTCACCTAACTCATTTAAATGACACAACCATAAAACTGACACAAATTAGATCATCTACTTAAAATATAACTGGGTCTATACCCCAAGGCAGTGTGTTAGGTTGTTTGTTATTTTTAGCCTACATTAATGAATTACCTTCAGTAGTCTCACAAAAAATAGTTTTATTTGCAGATGACGCTACACTTATAGTCACTTGTGCACTTGATTTTATAAGCCAATTACAAGGTATTATTAGTGATTGTCTCCAAAAAATTATAACACATCTAAAAGATATTGGCCTCACACTTAATTTTGGGAAAACAAAAATGATGCAATTTAGACCATATCAGAGAACAGAGTTAATATATTCGATTTCATACTAGGGACAAAAAATTGAACAAGTGAATACATTCTCACTATTGGGTATCACGGTAGACTCGACACTTTCGTGGAAACCACATGTGGAAATAGTTGTAAGTAGGCTAAGTAGTTTTTCGTATGCACTGCGGGAACTCAGAAAAAGTACAAATGAGAAGTGTGCTCTTACTGCGTATCACAGCCACGCCGCCGCTTAAATACGTTACGGAATCATATTCTGGGGTAACTCGACCGATGTATCTGCGGTATCTGTTTTACAAAAGCGATGTCTCAGAATTATAACGTTTACAGCACCACGAGAGTCATGTAGAATCATATTTACACAAAGAATTATAACGTTTACAGCACCACGAGAGTCATGTAGAATCATATTTACACAATATAAACTACTTACGGTCACTTGCATTTATATATTTGAATTGTGTCGTTTTATAAGAAAACATAGTAATTATTTCCAGCACTTTGATAACACGACGAGCCATTATGCCTCGCGCCGAGCAAATGATTTTGTTCTACCCGCTGCCCGACTTGCGCTTTTTAAAAACGGTCCGTCCTATATGGCTGTCAAAGTTTACAATCATTTGCCCAACTTGCTCAAAGCCCTCCAAGCCTACTAAATTTGATAAAGACTTAAAGAAGTTATTACTTGCCAAGGCATATTATGATTTGAATGAATATTTCAGGGACATATTTTAAATATTATAATTCTTGACGTCTGACATTATTTTATTGTGACTATAAATTTGAATTTTATTTTGACAATTGTAATTTAATTTTAAGACGTAAATTTTGACATCTTGAAATCTTGGCATGACTTAATTATACCAATTTATGAATGTAATATTGTATGAATGTAACATAATGATGACATGTAAATATAATTATAACTTTAATTTGAATTCACGAATGCCTTATAAAGGTTGTAATGTTACTATTGACCATCTATAATGTACATTATGAAGTGATTAAATGAATATAAATATGAATATTCCATATCTCAAGGTAGCAGCTACGTAACCGTGATATGCCTTTAAGGCGGTTTGCAGATTGGTGACTGATGGCAATCTCCATAGCGCATATCGAGAGCGATTTACTTTATTACATACATGGTCAATATGAGATTTCCATGAGCAATTTTTATCGAGTTTTAGACCTAAAAATGAGGCATCCTCCGATTCTACCACCTCTGATCCATTGCACATGATATTCAGCGGTTTTCTATTACCATTTTTATTTAGGAATTGAATATATTTAGTTTTGCTGATATTTATTTTTAAAATATTAGAATTAAGCCAGTTTAGTATATCGTAAACGCATGCATTAACTTGTTCATTGTAGTCAAGTGATTTTTTGATGGGTATAACAATAGACAAGTCATCCGCGAAGAGAAAGCATTTTTGTTTAGTGGCTAGCGGCAGGTCGTTTATGTATATGAGGAACAGTAAGGGGCCTAAAATACTGCCCTGTGTGTACCACAGGGCAGTATTTTAGGCCCCTTACTGACTTCATTGGCCTTCAGAGTATCGGATTTATATAATGTCTGCTCCATGTTGGAATTGAAGCTGGGTATCTCTACATACTGAGTGCGGTTTTTTAAATAGCTCGCAAGCCAATCTAAGGTTACTCCACGTAAGCCATATTTTTCATATTTTTTTAATAACAATTTGAGACATACGGAGTCAAACGCTCTTGACATATCAAAGAATATGGCCGTGATACTAACTCTGCGGTTTAAGTTGTCCATTATTTCATTAATTAATTTAAAAGCCGCCAATGTAGTGCATTTGCCTTTTTGAAAGCCATACTGTTCGGAATCATTTTTACTTATGAAATCAATCAGTCTTTTATGCATAACTTTCTCTATTACCTTAGATAAAATAGGTATTAAGGCTATGGGTCTGTAGTTGGCAGGGTCTTTTTTATCCCCTTTTTTATAAATAGGTTTTATAACGGTTTTTTTTAATGTTTCGGGGAAGACGCCTTCAGAAAGGGATAAATTTACAATATGTGATAGCAATGGCGCTAAAACATGAGAGCAGTGTTTTATAACTATTGTTGAAATATTATCGTAGCCAGTAGATGGTGTATTTTTGAGCGTTTTTATAAGTTTTAGTATTTCATCATCGTTTGTTGGGAATAAGAATATATTTTTATCGTTCTGTTTCATGTCATGTATATATATATATGTATTATTATTCGGAAGATCAGTATTAGTCATGTTAATAAAATAATTATTAAAAATATTAGCAATGTCAATTGGATTATTAATTTCAATGTCTTTATCTACAAGTATATATTTGTCAAAATCTTTCTTTGGTTGTGCTGTAATATTATTATTTATAACTTTCCATGAAGCCGAACATATATTTTTGGCGTTGTCAATATATTTTTTGTTGCAGATTTTCTGAGCTGTTTCTATGCATTTCTTAAACAATGTATTATATTTGTTGTATTCAAGTTTGTCTGAGTATCGTTTTGTTTTATAGAATTTAAATCTTAAGTTTCGTTTAGTTTTTGCCGATTTTTTAAGACCTGTCGATATCCAGTAAGGATATTTTGTTTTGTTATGTATTTTTATTAAGTTAATAAATATCGTTTTGTGAAAGTACTCAAAAGCCCTGTTTGTATCAAGTTCATTATAGACCTCCGACCACGAAATGCTACACAAACAAGCTAAGAATTTATTCATATTTTCAACGGTAATATCTCTTTTTTGTATAAAATGAGGCTTGCAAGGAACCTCTTTTTGTGCCGTTGGTATAGAAAGATATTGGCCGGTTTCATGGTCCGATAGACCTAACTGTAGGATTTCTGCAGTGGCATCAGGTATGGTGCTTATAATTTGATCTAGGCACGCTTTTCGTCTTGTCGGCTTAGTGATGTGGAGTTCTAGGTTGTAGTTCTGTGTCAATCTTTTGTATTCCTCAAGCTCAGGTGACTCCTCAAGTAGGTTTATATTAAAATCACCTAACAGTATGACTTTCTTTTTTGTATTTCTTAGAAGCTTATTTAAAATCAATTCTAGTTTGTTTAAGAAAATAAAGGGGTTACTGTTAGGTATTCTGTAAAGGCAAACAATCATGCATTTATGTTGTAGGAGTTCTATGCCACAGCACTCGAACGTGTAATCGGCGGTAAACTCTTCAAGGAATGACAACCTCTTGAACTTGAGGTTAGGTCTACACAGAATACAAACTCCTCCGCGTTTTTGTCTTTGGCGTGAGTACCAATCAACCAATACAAAGTTAGTTAGTTTTAAGTTACATTCGCTTCCAGATCTGATAAACGTTTCGGAAAAACACAAAACATCAACCCCTTTCTGGGTATCATTTAATGAATTTAAAGTTATTTCGATAGTGTTTTGTTTACCTAATACGCCAGCGATATTTTGGTGGAGTAAGTTTAAATAATTTGTAGCATCACTCTTAACGAAAAAAAATATTTTGTGTATTTTTTTTTCGGATTTATTAATTAAAGGGAAATAGTCTAATAATGTTTTTCTACTCAGTAAGCGCTGTGGTGTGTCGTTGGGTGTATTATTCAGATGTGTTGTTGTGTGATGAGCTTGTGCGTGTGGTGTATTTTTTTTTAGTGGAATCAAAAGACCTTTTCATGCAAATCATTATTTATTCTGACACTGCTATCAGACAATTTAGTATTCTCGAATAGACAGTTGGTTAGTTCTTTTAGCTCATTGAAAACATGACTTAGTCCAAAACCGTTAATTTTTCCCGAATACTGTGAGAACATATCCAAATTAAGGTTTTTATTACTATCAAAAAGCGTGCCATAATTGTGAGTTTTAATGTCTTGATACAGTAGGTCATTGAAGTTTTCAACACGACAGTTGTGTAGAGTACTGCCACAGATATACAGGGGTGCGCAGATTATAAAGTTTGTAAACGACGCAATGTTTTGCAGGGAGTTCCGAATATTGCATACTAATGAGTAGTTGTCATGTGATTCCTGAAAGTCAGCCTCTCCAACAAAAATTATACAGCAATCTGTGGTTCTTAAATTCTTCACACTTTCCTCGATGTTGTCCAGCAAGTTCAGGATTCCTGCCCCGGGCTTACTAAAATGTAAATAATTAAAGCTTTGTCCAAAAAAATTATCCAGTTTTCGCAGCAGTCCCCTTGATCTTAAAGTACTAAGCACAAGCAGGTTTTTCTTGCTCAAATTTGGTGTTCTATGATTTAAACTATCATTTATTTCAGTATCATCTTGGTATTTTAGTTCACAGTCTTTTACACGTTTCACAGTCAACGGATTATGTGTTAAGAAATCATCACTCAAAAGTGATGTTTCAGATGATGTTTGGTTTCTATGTGTTAGATCTGCAATTTGGTCACTAAGCTGCGATATGAGATAGTTTGCGTTTTCTAGCTGTTCTTGCAAAGTAGTTATAATTTTTCGTGAGTCGTCAACTTTGATGCAGCTGAAATTGTAGGCGTTAGAGAGTGCCTTCTCCTATGCTGGGAATTATTATCAATATGCTGAGAAACCCTGCAGAGATTCTTAAGTATTTCCAGTTCTTTGTTAAGTTTTGTGACACATTTATTTAGATTGTTGTTTTCTAGTATTATTCTTTCCAATTCTGATTCTGTGGCCTGCGTCCGTGGCAGCCAAGTAAGAGTCTTCTGCTATAGTATCGTTTTGTTTTGGTAAATCTAAATAAATGTTTTCTTCGCTTAGGGATTCCGTCGATTGCCCTGAGCAAGTTTTATTTATTATTATCGAATCGTTGTTACTTTGCAGAGCTGGTTGTTTGTCTCTTATAGTCGTATTTTGATGGAAGGTATTACTCTTTGCTTTGGGTTGAGAGCATGCTGGGCATTTCCATTTTTGTTTATTTTCTTTGTTTGAGATACGATACAACTTCTTCGATAATTCAACGCAGTCAAACTCAAATCTCTTTTCGCATTTACTACATTGAATAGTCTTTGCAATATTCACAGTTGACTTACATCTGTAGCAAAGGGCATTTTTTGTTATTTTACTACTATTGGCTAAAGCCTTTTGTTTTGCAGCACGCGTCAACATCCCAGTAAATTTTAAATAACACCCAAATACAATATATTAAAAAAAACACTAAGATAAATAATTTGTATGGCAACGAGATTTGAACGCAGGATCCTTGGTTACAGATGTGAAGTCTAAACCGCTGCACCAATCGTCCATTAGTTGAATCGGCGAATCTGCCCAATGTATAGTACGGCTTGACTTAAGGTTAACGACGATCATCAAGTCATGCTCAAGAATCATAGATGTCAGCACCGGTTGCAGTGTTTGTGTAAAAGTTCTGTCAGTTATCACTAGATGGCGTAACTATGCAATACAATTGATGGTAGATGAAGATCTTTAGCGACAAGAGTGACCGTAACACACACTTAATCAAAACAGTCAAACGATCTATTTGTTGTACAATTATAATGTTCAATTATTTGTGCCTCGTTTTCAACAAAAGCTCAGGTCCTTTATACGGTATCGATTCGAGAACGTTTTTATAAGTTCTAGATATGGTCAATGGTTCACTTTAGTATGCTTTTCACACACAACGATTTCAGAGTATTGTTTTGATCACTTCACAACATAAATCTTCCATATTTACACAAGATAACGTTTGTGCACAGTCACTTGGTTTTACAGATGCAGAATTTATAACTAAATCCACCAATAAGCACTATTTTTAATTTTTAAGATCAAATAAATACGGAGCTAATGTTTACATTGTGACGCAGCGCCATCTTTCGACAAAGACTTGAGCCAAACTACAGCCTATCGGAGTCACCACCCGACTGCCAGAACGAGGGATGCTGCTGCAGCCGTCTTCGGTACGTGTGGAAACTGCCATAGAGTGAAGAAAGGAACCCCTATCACTTCACGAGAGTGCAGGAGTGAGGAGCTGAGATCGCAGGACTAACGTGTCACGCACGCGTGGAGTTCTGTCACTGGATTGACAGCACTAGCACTACCAGCAAGACGGCGCGCCCGCGCCTTACGACCGCCGTGTTCGCGAGTACCTGACAGCACAGTTCCAGGGTCGATGGAGTAAACTCGGTGGGCCTATTGCCTGGCCTTCACGCTTGCCAGACCTGATTACGCTGGATTTCCACGTGTGGGACCTTAGGTATGATCAAGATGGCCAAACCATCACCAGTGCTGTACAGTTAAATGCACGTAGGTATTATTAGTGCTTTCGAAACAATACTAGGTAACCGCGACAGTGAAACATTAGTGCGTATTAGTAGACACACTTTTAAGGGATGCCCTCTGCATCCATCAGAATGGGAGGCAACAAAAATCTACCTACTGTGATATGACAAGTATGATAGGAGGTCAAAATATATTGTCTGCGTTGTGTTATTTAAAATGGTTGTGGTAATAAGTGTAATGCAAATTTAATAAAAACCATTTTTTAAGATTGAATTGTGTTGTAGTTTGTAACGGGATTGCTACCATGTACCTTATTTTTGAGTTCCCGATATTTCGGCACTGTTGCAAGCGCCATGATCACGAAGTAACTGAAGATCTTGCGGGTAAGTTGTTAAGGGCAAACATATCGGTCTACCCTCTTTCGCTGTCTTTTATTGCACGCGTCGGTACCATTGTCTACAAACTCACTATTTTCTCGCACCTGTTCTCGACACACAACACTAACATGGGCAGCCCCGTAGCTCCAGTTATAGCTAATATTTGGATGGAGTTTTTCGAAGAAAAATCCTTGGCCACCGCCCTCACCGAAATCAAACTATGGAAGAGGTATGTAGACGACGTATTCTGTGTATTGAGAGGAAACAACCAAGATGTAGAAACTCACCTGTCATATTTTAATGGTATCCATCCAACAATAAATTTTACCTGCGAGATAGAAGAAAACAGAAGCCTAGCATTTTTGGATGTGAAGATTGTAGAGCGGAGTGGCGGTTCACTGAGTCACTCTGTCTATAGAAAATCCACTCACACTGACCGCTATCTCAACGCAACCTCGCATCACCACCCTCGACATCTTAATTCTGTAGTAACTGCACTGACAAACCGAGCCTATGACTTGTGTGACCTTGAACACTTAAACCAAGAGTTGGAACATGTTCAGAAAGTCTTACAGAATAATGGATATAGAGGGCAGCTACCATCTAGACACAGATCAAGACATTTTAAAGACACAGTAGACAGGCAACCTGTGTTCTTGCCATACATAAGAGGAGTGACAGACAAGATCTCAAACGTACTTCATAAATACTCACTTAATACTGTCTTCACTCCATTAAAAAAAGTAACACAATGTCTACGATCTCCAAAAGATAGTTTTCCAATGGAGAAACCGGGTGTCTATAAGATTGACTGCAGCGTGGCAGTTCATATATCGGCCAAACAAAACGTACCATAGCGTGCCGAATGAAGGAAAACATAAAAGCGGTCAAAAACACCGACAAACAGAAATCGGCAATCGCGGAACATTTGTTGGAATCAGGTCTTAATCACTGGATTGAGTTTCACAACCCTCAGATCATTTCGACAGAACACTACTACATACCAAGAATGGTCAGGGAAGCGATTGAAATTACAAAGTACAAAAATTTCAATCGCGAGGATGGGTTTAAATTGTCAAGTGTCTGGAATCCAGTGATTCGTATGTGCAAAAACCGGAAAAAACAACAAACTGCTGTTTCGCGGTCAGATACTGTTAGTGTTGTGTGTCGAGAACAGGTGCGAGAAAATAGTGAGTTTGTAGACAATGGTACCGACGAGTAGGTTATAATTGTTCGTTCTAATTCACTTTCTTCTCATTCGCTTCCTACGTCCGCTCATTCGAAGAAAGTTAATTAGAACGAACAATTATAACCAAAAAAGTGAATTGGAATCCTGTTTACGATTCAGTTGAACGCATCATATACATATATGTATTTATTTATATACATGTTGTTTAATCATTCGTGGATCATACATAAATGAAATGTCTTCAAAATATAGAAGTCAGTTTGTTGATATTTACGCACTACAGTGGACGAGTTTGTAACGCTGCTATGAAATTTCTAAAACAGAAAGAATCATTAAAATTGGACTGTATTTGTCCTGTATTATCAAGAAAAGTTAAGCGACATGGGAACTTACTACCAAACACTATTCGTTGCATTGTTTGCGGTCCTTCAAACTGTGGAAAAACCAATCTAGTAATTAGTTTGTTGTTACACCAAGATGGACCACGTTTTCGTAACTTATATGTGTATTCTAAGTCTCTGTATCAACCTAAATACTTGTTTTTAGAAAAAGTATTAGAGAAGGTTGCTGACATATCTTATAACAAATATAATCCACGATGCAAGTTTTTCTCCTTTGCTCGCATCTTTTGAAGTCAATCTCCTTTTGGCCATGCTTAAAAGTTCCAAGTCTGCTTTACGTCGAGTTTCTGAATCTTTATTAATATTGATTGGCAATATCGAGGTGCATGCAAACTTTGTCCAATTGATTTATACCGCGTTCACCTTTTAGTATATGTTTTCGAAGTTTTGTACCGGGACCACAAAATTGATACCCAGGTAAATGTATCTCGAACGGTAAACGATCTATTAAGTTATTTATTATACCACTGCCTTCTTTCATTGATATTAATAAAGTGTGATAAACCAGTGATCAAACTTTATTTATATAAAAATCTAAACCAATTCGCTTTTGTTTACCCAACTATTTTCTTTATCACTTAATCCTAACCATTTGACAAACAATTTGTTTCCCTTTTTTTCTGATAACTTTTTCAATTAGGTATAGGTCTGGAAACTTAGCTTTTAATAGTTCATACCCGTAAAAAGACCCGAGAATATTTTGATTTTGTTTATCTGCTATTTGGTATGTTGTGGGATTGGTTTTATTAATTTTTACGATGCGAAATATTTCTGTAGACCAATTAGGGGTATAGCCTTTATAGAAATCTCCTTTGTATTTACTTATACGCACAAAGTCGCCTACTCTGAAATTAGATTTTTGACTGATTTTTATTTTTGGTTGTTGCGTTTTAATAATGTTAGATCGTACTAAAATTTCATTTGAATGATTTACATTGATCGGCTTGAATTTAGTAATGCGATGCACAGTGTTCTTATAATGATTTACAACGAAATCCAAATTACTTTGAAACCATTGATACCGTCCGAATAGGCTAAATTTTTTGTAAAGGTTTGATTTAATGGTTCTTATAACTCTTTCTACTATAGATGCTTTTTTGACAGAGTAGGTGGAATAATGGTTTATTTTGTAACTTTTCATTAACTGATTGAAAGAATCGTTATAAAACTCTTTACCTAGATCTGTTTGTACATTTTTAGGCTTTCGTTTTGATTCAGATAATATACTATGCATTGCATTGACAACACATGTTTTAGATTTTGACTTCAAAGGCTTGACCCAAACGTATTTAGAAAAAGCATCGATCACTACCAGAACATAATTATATCCTTTATTCAGCGATGAATATTTTTGAAAGTCCATAAGATCAGCTTGCCATAAATCATCTATTCCTTTAATCAATGTATGCCGCCGAAAGAAATTTCTTCTCGCTGCTTTGTGCAACTCATCAACTATATCTTGCTTACTCATTTTTGGATTTTTTTGCTGCTAACATAAAATCAATTTCGTTTTTTGAATAATACACTGTACTTAAATTACTCGAAGTTATTTTTTCTAAATTATTAAGATATTTTTTTAAATTGCTCTGAACTGTTTTTATTTCTTCTTTTAATTTTTGAACACAGTTATCAACATATTCTTTGTTCACAGCTTCACTATCTTGTTCAGGAATTTGTAATCCTTTTAACCTTGATGATTTTAAATCAAATTCGCCTGCGTCTGTTCGTAATAATGCATCGGTAAAGATATCAGTGAATTCAGGTTGACGTAAACGCTTATGAACATGATGTCCAAATTTATCTATATTCATCGCCGTCTTATCGGCTTCTGAAGCTCAATGATACTGCTCAATTTTCCTGGTGGTAGCTTTATATATTTCATTTCTTTTATAACACCAGCTTCATACAATTCTTCAATTATTGCATAAACTTCATTTCGTACCCCATTATTACCAGCTGCCCATGATGCACACAGTAGCTTCAATCTTTCCACTAACTCGTTTGGATCATTCCAGTAAACCAAATCGGTATCCTTTTTAACAGCTTTTAAAATATCAACACCTTCACCTCGTGGCAGACTTTCCATACTACTTGTGTGACTTCTAGAGAACTTAAACAGTGGTTTAATTATATGCATATATTTAAACCCTTTGTTACTGTTAATCTGTTTAGATGGATCATAGTTTCGTTTATGCGCATTAGTATCCATAAGTAACAGTTTATAATTTTGTAGGTCTTCTTCTGTTATAGAATCTAAGTCTGGTGTTTTTTTATATAATAATTCTTTCAAGCCCGGAGTCTTTTTCAAGCTACGGTTTCCAATTTTCAGATTTCGATTATCTTCATTGACACGGGTATAGCCAAGCATAAGTTTTCCCATTCACATTTCTAACACCATAAGGTACATCTTTCATAGCTTCAGATGATAAAGACCAAGATAAGAATCATTGGTAATACTTGGCGATGTCTGAAGAGATTTGAAGGAGTTGTCATTAACTTCATTATCCTCAGGGGGAGACGTAGTAAGAGTTTTATTTGGTGTTTTACATATATCATTATCGGAGGTTTCACCATCATCGATATTTTTAAAATAGTGAAAATCTTCATTTGAAGTACTTGATGCTTCGCTTTCCCTGTGCTTAGTTCTTTTTACTAATTGTGGCTGCTCCATTTCATCGTCTATTTGACGTTGATCTCCAGTTTTACTACCCAACTCTTTAAATGGGTTCACAATAGGTTTAAACAAAGTTTCTAGAGCCAGGTCACTGGTATTTTTAAAATCTTTTATCAGTTCTACCTTTCTTTTTACAGCTGTTGCAGATTTTACAATTTGTTCTTTCAGATTTCGCTCCATTGTTCAAGATTCCACTCTGTTGGACTTCTCAAATTAAACTGATTCAAGGAAACGTATGCAGCAGCTTTATAAAAAATATATTTAATCTACTACTATGAATGTATCGAACTTCATTCTGTAACAGCCTTTGTTTCGATCACAATCCTTATCAATGACAACATAACTGTACGGCTTACTCCACACAGTTGAACACATTTCTCGAAACTGAGACCAAGTCATGTCTAAGCTGGCATGCTCATCGTAAACATGTTTTAAATTAATATCGTCTTGTTTGAACAATATAATAAGGTTTGCATTGTCTCTTACTAATTGTTTCGGAATTTTAGTATATGTTTGATTAATATAAAAACAGTCAATGTTTTTATGACGACCCATTGCGAAATAATCTCGTATATTGTTCTGATTTTCACATGCAACATCGTCAAATATTATAATTGATTCAGGTAAAGCTTTATGTAGACTTAGGACTTCACTGTTCTGATTATATTTGTTATAAGATATGTCAGCAACCTTCTCTAATACTTTTTCTAAAAACAAGTATTTAGGTTGATACAGAGACTTAGAATACACATATAAGTTACGAAAACGTGGTCCATCTTGGTGTAACAACAAACTAATTACTAGATTGGTTTTTCCACAGTTTGAAGGACCGCAAACAATGCAACGAATAGTGTTTGGTAGTAAGTTCCCATGTCGCTTAACTTTACTTGATAATACAGGACAAATACAGTCCAATTTTAATGATTAATTTGAGAAGTTCAACAGAGTGGAATCTTGAACAATGGAGCGAAATCTGAAAGAACAAATTGTAAAATCTGCAACAGCTGTAAAAAGAAAGGTAGAACTGATAAAAGATTTTAAAAATACCAGTGACCTGGCTCTAGAAACTTTGTTTAAACCTATTGTGAACCCATTTAAAGAGTTGGGTAGTAAAACTGGAGATCAACGTCAAATAGACGATGAAATGGAGCAGCCACAATTAGTAAAAAGAACTAAGCACAGGGAAAGCGAAGCATCAAGTACTTCAAATGAAGATTTTCACTATTTTAAAAATATCGATGATGGTGAAACCTCCGATAATGATATATGTAAAACACCAAATAAAACTCTTACTACGTCTCCCCCTGAGGATAATGAAGTTAATGACAACTCCTTCAAATCTCTTCAGACATCGCCAAGTATTACCAATGATTCTTATCTTGGTCTTTATCATCTGAAGCTATGAAAGATGTACCTTATGGTGTTAGAAATGTGAATGGAAAACTTATGCTTGGCTATACCCGTGTCAATGAAGATAATCGAAATCTGAAAATTGGAAACCGTAGCTTGAAAAAGACTCCGGGCTTGAAAGAATTATTATATAAAAAAAACACCAGACTTAGATTCTATAACAGAAGAAGACCTACAAAATTATAAACTGTTACTTATGGATACTAATGCGCATAAACGAAACTATGATCCATCTAAACAGATTAACAGTAACAAAGGGTTTAAATATATGCATATAATTAAACCACTGTTTAAGTTCTCTAGAAGTCACACAAGTAGTATGGAAAGTCTGCCACGAGGTGAAGGTGTTGATATTTTAAAAGCTGTTAAAAAGGATACCGATTTGGTTTACTGGAATGATCCAAACGAGTTAGTGGAAAGATTGAAGCTACTGTGTGCATCATGGGCAGCTGGTAATAATGGGGTACGAAATGAAGTTTATACAATAATTGAAGAATTGTATGAAGCTGGTGTTATAAAAGAAATGAAATATATAAAGCTACCACCAGGAAAATTGAGCAGTATCATTGAGCTTCAGAAGCCGATAAGACGGCGATGAATATAGATAAATTTGGACATCATGTTCATAAGCGTTTACGTCAACCTGAATTCACTGATATCTTTACCGATGCATTATTACGAACAGACGCAGGCGAATTTGATTTAAAATCATCAAGGTTAAAAGGATTACAAATTCCTGAACAAGATAGTGAAGCTGTGAACAAAGAATATGTTGATAACTGTGTTCAAAAATTAAAAGAAGAAATAAAAACAGTTCAGAGCAATTTAAAAAAATATCTTAATAATTTAGAAAAAATAACTTCGAGTAATTTAAGTACAGTGTATTATTCAAAAAACGAAATTGATTTTATGTTAGCAGCAAAAAAATCCAAAAATGAGTAAGCAAGATATAGTTGATGAGTTGCACAAAGCAGCGAGAAGAAATTTCTTTCGGCGGCATACATTGATTAAAGGAATAGATGATTTATGGCAAGCTGATCTTATGGACTTTCAAAAATATTCATCGCTGAATAAAGGATATAATTATGTTCTGGTAGTGATCGATGCTTTTTCTAAATACGTTTGGGTCAAGCCTTTGAAGTCAAAATCTAAAACATGTGTTGTCAATGCAATGCATAGTATATTATCTGAATCAAAACGAAAGCCTAAAAATGTACAAACAGATCTAGGTAAAGAGTTTTATAACGATTCTTTCAATCAGTTAATGAAAAGTTACAAAATAAACCATTATTCCACCTACTCTGTCAAAAAAGCATCTATAGTAGAAAGAGTTATAAGAACCATTAAATCAAACCTTTACAAAAAATTTAGCCTATTCGGACGGTATCAATGGTTTCAAAGTAATTTGGATTTCGTTGTAAATCATTATAAGAACACTGTGCATCGCATTACTAAATTCAAGCCGATCAATGTAAATCATTCAAATGAAATTTTAGTACGATCTAACATTATTAAAACGCAACAACCAAAAATAAAAATCAGTCAAAAATCTAATTTCAGAGTAGGCGACTTTGTGCGTATAAGTAAATACAAAGGAGATTTCTATAAAGGCTATACCCCTAATTGGTCTACAGAAATATTTCGCATCGTAAAAATTAATAAAACCAATCCCACAACATACCAAATAGCAGATAAACAAAATCAAAATATTCTCGGGTCTTTTTACGGGTATGAACTATTAAAAGCTAAGTTTCCAGACCTATACCTAATTGAAAAAGTTATCAGAAAAAAAGGGAAACAAATTGTTTGTCAAATGGTTAGGATTAAGTGATAAAGAAAATAGTTGGGTAAACAAAAGCGAATTGGTTTAGATTTTTATATAAATAAAGTTTGATCACTGGTTTATCACACTTTATTAATATCAATGAAAGAAGGCAGTGGTATAATAAATAACTTAATAGATCGTTTACCGTTCGAGATACATTTACCTGGGTATCAATTTTGTGGTTGTAACCACCCGCCCGCCTATGGCTTGAGGTCTTTGAATTAAAAATGAGTAAATATATTAAGATCGAAATGGCTACGTAAATAACGTTAGGCTGTGATAATTTAAATTGGCTGTGTGATCGTCTAGTTTTATGATAGGACCGTACGTTGTGTTAATAATAGTAAACCAAATTCTTTTAGAGGTACGTGAATGTTATAGCTAAGTTTTCTCCAAAGTTTCCTGGGTTTGTGCGCATTCAAGGAAGAGGAAAAGGAACGCCCCAAAGGGCGCCTGATGAGCCCCAACACCAAACGCCCATCAGGAGTGGTGGCCATGTGATAAACAAATATCGCCAAACAAACAATCTGCCACCTCCGGGAATAGGGCCTACTCTGAAACACGCATTTAGCGTAAATATGCGCAACTAAGGGAACGACTGAGCCTAAGATATTTAATATGAAATACCTACCAGACTAACTACTTAAACTAAAACCTACCTACTCGACTTCATGTAAAGTCAACCAAGGGTTTGGGGTCATTAAATTACCTACCTAACCGAAATAAGTAATCTGAATCCTCTAGTCCAATATAATACCAAGATGACCCAACAGTATCTATGACAACTTGTAGAGGACGGGGTCCTGAAATCTGCATTGTGTCCTTTGTGAAGTCATCGACACTCCCACATCAACCAGCATTATTCGGATTAAAGATTCAGACCACTTTTCTAAATAGTAAGGTACCGATACTCTATACAAAACCCCTCTATATAAAATACCGATTGACCCAACAATATCCATGACATAAGTAATGCCAGATGGACATTCCCACATCAATCAAAACCGTTTGGATATGAAATAAATGTTGTAATTAATTCAATATAATACCAGATTGATTCAACAGTATCTATGACAACTTGTAGAGGACGGGGTCCTGAAATCTGCATTGTGTCCTTTGTGAAGTCATCGATACTCCCACATCAACCAGCATTATTTTGAATTTAAACTCTATTATGTATAGTTGACCCTTGGTAGCCTATTCATGATAGTCGTAAGTAAGCAGTAAAATCGTATTTTATAAAATACTTATATTTTAATTTAATCACAAATTAATATTAAATTCTCGACTCAGTCTTGAGGATAAAGGAGTAATGAAAATGATTTAATAAGGATGGATACCTTAAAATAGCTCATTTCCTAACTACCTAATTACTACGTCCGTTAACCTAAATAAATGAAGCTATTTTTAGAGGATTGGATTAGACAGGTATCAGGAAGGATATGATTTTAAGGAAAAAGGGTTTTCCCTGCCTAACGGTACCTCTACCTGACCTACATACTTAAAAACCTAGTAACCTTCAAATGAACTTCCTAGTAATGTTAGACGTAAAATAAAGATAGGTACGTAATAGGTAAAATGAAGATTTCAAAAAGCTGTTTTGTTGTAATTTGGCTCAATCAATCGAACAAATAAGTATTTAAAAGATAAACGACAGTCATATTTGTTAAGTAAAATCACTGGGTTTTTTATGTATGTAAAACAAGATCAAATAACCTTGATTTAAACCAATCAAATTGATTTACCGTAGAAATATGTCAAAGTTAAATAGCTCAAATGAGCGCAAACCGTCACGTTTCGATACGTAAATCGTATTCAAATCTGTTAAATGATTTCTAAGAGTTTTAACACGTAAGATAAGCTCAAATGAACTTAAATAATCCGCATTAATTTAAGTACCGCAAATAAACACTCAAAATAAAACACAATAAAAGTCAAATAAAATTAACATGCACACAGAATCATGAAATTGAAAATGGGTTCATACTAAGATTATAAATTAATGCACACATAATGTTACCCAATAATCGAAATTAGGTAAATTAGCAGCGAACAAAACTTAAAATCCTGATGAAAAGGAATGATGTGGGATAAAAGAACATTTAAATTATCATAAATCAAGTCTAGAATTACTGTCAATTACTGGTTTGAAAAGGATTTTGGCATTAAATATTTAAATTAAAATACCCAGACTTCTTAAAATCTATAACTCACGTTCTCAGCCGTTGAACACTCGCGAACACCATCCAGGTGCAATCAATGCGAAACACCAACTGTCCTGAAGCCTAACCTGCTAAACTATTTAAACATAACATTTCTTCCCTGCGTCCCACGCCCCATGTCTTAAGTGCTGACGTTCGAAATCTTTCAATTTGCAGGGGTACTCAACCTTCTATGATTCACGAGCCCCATTTCAGCATAACACAGCAAATATTCTAACACATACTCTAACTTTCCTAAAGTTCTATTATTTTACTATATTTTACTAAAACAAACATGACTGTCTGTGAATATATATTTACTCACTTTTCCTTCATTAGTTATTATATGGATATTGCGTATCAATGGTTTCCTAGGTATATCAAAATATTTAACATGATGTAAATTACTAAATAAATATAAATTAGCTCCTACGTCTAAGACTTACGCTCATAGTGTACATTATTGTGGACAAAGCAAATCTTAATAATTTTTATTTTAGGATCATTTATTTTAGAAGTTGACAACATCTGACTTTAAGCATAGTAGAAACAAAGCTTTAAGTGCCCGTTGCGAAGCGTATGGCATACACATGGGTTTGCCTGCGGTGTTTATGATAATCCTAGCGAGTAAAATTTTATTTTTAATTTATTAATTACTTAAATCATTATTTGATTTGAAAGGGTATGGTCGTTACATTCGCCCCCAAAATTCTTAGACAGTTTACTGGAATAAGAATTTTTAAAACTTAAAAGATCCAGAACCTTCAAATCAACAATACGTTGTTCCAATTTAATAAAACTTATTTCAACTGACCGCGTCAAAGGAGAATGAAATTTAAATTCCTTACAAATTATGAGATCAAGTTACGAGTCTAGCTAATCTACCAAATAACTCATTGAAATGTAAATATAACAAATCTATCCTAAAATGATCGGAAAGGTGTTAACAATCACAACATTGAAAAGACGGATAGGCATATCTCTAAAACAAAATTACATTATTTGCACAAGCTGTTTTTTTTTAATTTGTATTTGTGCAGTACATGTACGATCGTACATGTAGGTATTAATCAATTTATTAACATTTGTACCCAAAATAATGTTTTGTGTGTATTTAAACCAGATAGAAATTGCTGCAGCAGAGCACAGAAATTCTGAGCCTCCAACCAACCTATGTATAGCTAGTCTATCGTCAGGCAATCCATTCACTGCAGGAAAACTTGGTTGTCAGGCAAGCTCAGTCCTAGTGACAATATGTTGATACTATCAGTCCAATCGTGCCATACGTCTTGATACGGATACCATCAACATATCCCCACAAGAAAACAGATCACGTTTATCAACTAAAGACATCACCATACACCGATCAATCTTCTTACTCAGACTCTGCACCAGCTAACGGCCACTTAATACCTGGAGCGTGTGTAGTGTGCTTAGTTCTGGGTGGTGTGGAGTATGAATCGACTGAGGGCCAGTACAAAACTGACATTGTTCAGTTTACCTGTTAAATAGTAAACATGAACATACTAACCTAACACCTATCCCTCAACTAATTCAATGTTGTGGGTGCTTTGGGTCAAAATGACAATAAATTGCAACCCCGCAAGCAGAACTGCTGAACTACTAAACTAACGCCACAACGCCACTTCGCAGTCCACCAATCCACTGTACAAAGTGTATGACCTCATAAAAGGTATATACGTTAGCAGCTATTTTGTTTTAAAATATAAAATACCCATCTATCCATTCAATGAGTAATGTCAACAAAACTTATTATTTTGTCTTTAATTTGACATTAAACTAATTCTACGCAAAATGTTATGATAAATTAGCTATGTACGCAAAAATGATACGAAAAATTTTATGCAATTGCAAAAATGATGATAATAAGTATAACTACGCAAATACACTACGCTAGTGGCATTGTTTTTGCCATCCTGCCTGCAAATACTTGCAAAACTACGCAAAAAATGCGTTGTACGCTTTCGCAAATACGCACTAACTCAACGGATCACAATATCTACGCAATTACAAAAGATGTACGCTATAGCAAAACCTAATTAACCGCAACTAAAATCGTAAATACACAAAGAGCTTTATATGAGTTAACCCTTAGTAACTTATTTATTTCTTCAAGCAAACTTATTCATTATACATACAATAGGCAACCTGCGCCATGAGGCATTCTCTACCAGCCGACTACTTTTCAAGTTTTTGTAGAATAAAATTGATGTCCTTCTGCGAAATAATAAGCTTCTATGAAATTTCTTTCTTTTAATCTAAACCACCCTAACTTTATTCAAAACAAACCAAAACTATCAGCATTAAATATTCGTTGCAATGCAATCAAAACGAAACTTTATTTAAAGCACACGTGACTTTCAAGTGTAGGTATATTCAAAAATATAACCTTTAGTGGATAACGAAACCACGAACATTACAAAAGCTTCGTACTCTAAACTATAAAAGGAAATGGCGGCATGTAATCGCCTTTATAAAATAACCATAGTCCCGGAATCAAACCAGTGACTTGACCTGATGCTATGCTATTTTTATATAACCGAACTCAACCGAATCATTTAAATCTAAAATAGTTCTTCATACGAAATTTTAATCATTTCAATCTAAACTATTTCGTAGCTTTGTCATTCATCTGTTTTGTAAATAGAACCAGAATCAAACCAGTCGTAATATGACCCAAAATAACTAGTCACGGAATCGAACCTGTGACTATAATGCTTTCTAACTACTAAATTATTAGCACTAAAGTATTACTAAAGTTAATCCATTATTTAATTACTTGACATAATTAAATGTTACTAATGTATCGAACCAGATACTACGTTATTCCTCCATCCACAACGCCATGAAACAATTCGTAATTACTCAATCTCCTTAAATGACTTACGACTATCTAACATTGTGCTGGAGTCGGACCAGCCCTATAAAAATAAAAAATACTGGAATCGAACCAGAGAATTACGGAATGTTGTTCACCCAACCACTAAGCCACACGTGAACTTTAGAATAATCAACCCTCTTCAATGACTAATAACTATCTAGCATTATGCTGGAGTCTAACCAGCCCTATGATAAAAACCCAGTTCCGGAATCGAACCAGAACCTACGCCAATCTTCCAACCACTGAGCTTAGTGACTTCTATAATTAATTAATCGCCCCCGTAATAGTAAAGTATGACCAATGACCATGCCCTGAGTGCTTACCTGTGGCTGAATTAAACTTGTAACTTGAACTGAGTGTTTACTAAAACCCCGGCCAAGTGTGTGTCGGATCCGCGAACGGTTCCGTACCATTGTCTATAAAACGGCAGTGAAATTCACGTCTGTTTTATCCCCTTCAATATTTCTTTCATTTTGTTTCGTCATATTTGTTGTTATAGCAACAGAAATAATTCATCATAATAATATGTGAAATTTACTGTTTTAACATGAACGGTCCATGAGACACCGGCCGGTGACAGACGGACAAACGTATATACGGACAGACAGACGGACGAACAGACGGAAAGACAGAAGACAGCAGTGTCTTAGTAATAGGGTCCCGTTTCACCCCTCAGGCGTGGATCCCTAAAACCAAATGACCGTGTCCCGGAATCGAACCAGGGACTTAGTCAACCTCTTAACCGCCAAGCTATAAATAGCATTACCTAATTGAATCTATGATTTCTAAAATGATTTAATTGTTTACTATACTTAAACCTGATGACCGTATCCTGGAATCGAACCAGGGACTTAGTTAAACTTCTAAAACACTCTATTAAACAAAACATAATAAACTAAACTATAATAATCATATAGTTAATCAAACGATAGAAACAACCATTTTATTGTTGATCACGGAATCGAATCCGGGTCGCACCACGTTTTTTAACCACTAAGTCATCGGGCCATAAACAACTGTCACTATAAATACGTAATTTGATTTCTATTTATGTACACTTTATTCTATATCTACCTCAAGTTTAAATTGGAATTACTCGCCTCTGAGTATTATCCACCAGTCAACTATTAGGTATTTATTAGGCATTAGTAGTATTTTAATTATTTTTATTCGCATTTATTAATCGCCCCCACAGTTTATAACCATACTATGACTGTTGCTGAGAAAATCAAACTAGGAACCACGCAACATTTTAACCACTGAGCCATTAGGGTAATTACCTAAATCTACTTAGATTTTTACATTAAATGCATATTTTTAGTAAAACCCACATTAATTAATCATTCTATTAAGATCAATCTATTAACAAGCCATAATATCCGTGGAATCTATAACTAAACTATAAAAATACCGTCACTCAACTAATATGACGCTTTGGCTACATTGCATTAACGTACCCTAAACTGTAATTTATTACTTTCGACGCAACATTGGGACCAAGGGTGCACTTGAAATTCCAACACATTAATCGTAAAATGTGGCAATAGCGTTAAACAAAAAATACACTTCGAGCCAATTCTATAGACTATTTATGTGACAGATTTATAATTTAACTTTTTAATCAAGTCCGCATTTAAGTCTAGATTCTCACGCTCAAAATCTTTAAAACAAGTATTGTTTAAATTAAAGCTATTATTTTTATTTATGTTAGTACTAAATATTTCCTGTTACATAATATTTTTAATGCCTATTCTAGATATGGGACACCTGGGCGTTTGTTGACACTAGCCGACGCAAGGAATGAAACATGAACTGTTATTAACTGATTCGGCGGTCTTTGAACAAAGAACTAAACTGTAATCTTGTTATGATTATTTGGCTGAAATATAACATGCCGAAACGAATAGTACACCATTGTTGTACACTATACGCAGGCTTGGAGTCTGCATTATTCTAAGAACAGTTTAGTTACTAGGTAGAAACAATGATATGTTATTTTATTATAGTTATTTGTTCACTAAGTACATTGTATGTAAGATAAATAACGTTATTAAAAATGAATATTAGTTTACCTTTAACCTATACTTATAAGAAAATCGAATAATTAATTGTTAATAACATACATACTTAACATATTTGTAAATTTACCGATCAGATCTCACCCCCATTCTTTTCATAACTATGGAACCTAGTGATATTTCAATCGAACCTAAACTGGTATTGAGAATTACGTTTCGAAACTAAAATTAGGATTTTAGTATAAAAATAAACAGTTTTATTGTAAAATAAACAGAACCGTTCATTGAATGAACCTTATTGTTTTGGTATGGTGCTTTTTCCTTTATCTCTTTATCTCTATGGACCTCGGTCCCGTACTATGATTCTGATTATTAGTTTCCTAAGCATTACGCCCCCACTGTATTCCAATTTCCTCGAATGCACACACCCACAACCCTGAATATCCTTATGTTAAACATTCACGTTTTCGACCTCTTTCCATTTCACAGACAACAATTGTAGGCTGAAAAGCCTACTAAACATGATCCAGTGTTTTTTAACATCCTGGAACACGGAACCAATTGTAACCACCCGCCCGCCTATGGCTTGAGGTCTTTGAATTAAAAATGAGTAAATATATTAAGATCGAAATGGCTACGTAAATAACGTTAGGCTGTGATAATTTAAATTGGCTGTGTGATCGTCTAGTTTTATGATAGGACCGTACGTTGTGTTAATAATAGTAAACCAAATTCTTTTAGAGGTACGTGAATGTTATAGCTAAGTTTTCTCCAAAGTTTCCTGGGTTTGTGCGCATTCAAGGAAGAGGAAAAGGAACGCCCCGAAGGGCGCCTGATGAGCCCCAACACCAAACGCCCATCAGGAGTGGTGGCCATGTGATAAACAAATATCGCCAAACAAACAATCTGCCACCTCCGGGAATAGGGCCTACTCTGAAACACGCATTTAACGTAAATATGCGCAACTAAGGAAACGACTGAGCCTAAGATATTTAATATGAAATACCTACCAGACTAACTACTTAAACTAAAACCTACCTACTCGACTTCATGTAAAGTCAACCAAGGGTTTGGGGTCATTAAATTACCTACCTAACCGAAATAAGTAATCTGAATCCTCTAGTCCAATATAATACCAAGATGACCCAACAGTATCTATGACAACTTGTAGAGGACGGGGTCCTGAAATCTGCATTGTGTCCTTTGTGAAGTCATCGACACTCCCACATCAACCAGCATTATTCGGATTAAAGATTCAGACCACTTTTCTAAATAGTAAGGTACCGATACTCTATACAAAACCCCTCTATATAAAATACCGATTGACCCAACAATATCCATGACATAAGTAATGCCAGATGGACATTCCCACATCAATCAAAACCGTTTGGATATGAAATAAATGTTGTAATTAATTCAATATAATACCAGATTGATTCAACAGTATCTATGACAACTTGTAGAGGACGGGGTCCTGAAATCTGCATTGTGTCCTTTGTGAAGTCATCGATACTCCCACATCAACCAGCATTATTTTGAATTTAAACTCTATTATGTATAGTTGACCCTTGGTAGCCTATTCATGATAGTCGTAAGTAAGCAGTAAAATCGTATTTTATAAAATACTTATATTTTAATTTAATCACAAATTAATATTAAATTCTCGACCCAGTCTTGAGGATAAAGGAGTAATGAAAAGGATTTAATAAGGATGGATACCTTAAAATAGCTCATTTCCTAACTACCTAATTACTACGTCCGTTAACCTAAATAAATGAAGCTATTTTTAGAGGATTGGATTAGACAGGTATCAGGAAGGATATGATTTTAAGGAAAAAGGGTTTTCCCTGCCTAACGGTACCTCTACCTGACCTACATACTTAAAAACCTAGTAACCTTCAAACGAACTTCCTAGTAATGTTAGACGTAAAATAAAGATAGGTACGTAATAGGTAAAATGAAGATTTCAAAAAGCTGTTTTGTTGTAATTTGGCTCAATCAATCGAACAAATAAGTATTTAAAAGATAAACGACAGTCATATTTGTTAAGTAAAATCACTGGGTTTTTTATGTATGTAAAACAAGATCAAATAACCTTGATTTAAACCAATCAAATTGATTTACCGTAGAAATATGTCAAAGTTAAATAGCTCAAATGAGCGCAAACCGTCACGTTTTGATACGTAAATCGTATTCAAATCTGTTAAATGATTTCTAAGAGTTTTAACACGTAAGATAAGCTCAAATGAACTTAAATAATCCGCATTAATTTAAGTACCGCAAATAAACACTCAAAATAAAACACAATAAAAGTCAAATAAAATTAACATGCACACAGAATCATGAAATTGAAAATGGGTTCATACTAAGATTATAAATTAATGCACACATAATGTTACCCAATAATCGAAATTAGGTAAATTAGCAGCGAACAAAACTTAAAATCCTGATGAAAAGGAATGATGTGGGATAAAAGAACATTTAAATTATCATAAATCAAGTCTAGAATTACTGTCAATTACTGGTTTGAAAAGGATTTTGGCATTAAATATTTAAATTAAAATACCCAGACTTCTTAAAATCTATAACTCACGTTCTCAGCCGTTGAACACTCGCGAACACCATCCAGGTGCAATCAATGCGAAACACCAACTGTCCTGAAGCCTAACCTGCTAAACTATTTAAACATAACATTTCTTCCCTGCGTCCCACGCCCCATGTCTTAAGTGCTGACGTTCGAAATCTTTCAATTTGCAGGGGTACTCAACCTTCTATGATTCACGAGCCCCATTTCAGCATAACACAGCAAATATTCTAACACATACTCTAACTTTCCTAAAGTTCTATTATTTTACTATATTTTACTAAAACAAACATGACTGTCTGTGAATATATATTTACTCACTTTTCCTTCATTAGTTATTATATGGATATTGCGTATCAATGGTTTCCTAGGTATATCAAAATATTTAACATGATGTAAATTACTAAATAAATATAAATTAGCTCCTACGTCTAAGACTTACGCTCATAGTGTACATTATTGTGGACAAAGCAAATCTTAATAATTTTTATTTTAGGATCATTTATTTTAGAAGTTGACAACATCTGACTTTAAGCATAGTAGAAACAAAGCTTTAAGTGCCCGTTGCGAAGCGTATGGCATACACATGGGTTTGCCTGCGGTGTTTATGATAATCCTAGCGAGTGAAAATTTAATTTTTATATTTATTAATTACTTAAATCATTATTTGATTTGAAAGGGTATGGTCGTTACATGGTCCCGGTACAAAACTTCGAAAACATATACTAAAAGGTGAACGCGGTATAAATCAATTGGACAAAGTTTGCATGCACCTCGATATTGCCAATCAATATTAATAAAGATTCAGAAACTCGACGTAAAGCAGACTTGGAACTTTTAAGCATGGCCAAAAGGAGATTGACTTCAAAAGATGCGAGCAAAGGAGAAAAACTTGCATCGTGGATAGTAAAAAATGCCATGAAAGCAAAAATTCGAGCAGGCAGTGGTATTCAATCATTTAAGAAGGGAATTAAGAAAATACACGCTCAACTAAAATCCAAAGACCATACCTCTGCAATAAAGTATGCTTATGCAGCGGCAAAAAAGCTATTCAATAACAAGAAAGGAATACGTTTACCACGTTTTAATCCTCTCCCTAAGTATGGTGGATTTTTACCACTAATTCCTATATTTGCGGGATTGTCAGCATTAGGTTCGCTTGCCGGAGGTGCAGCGGGTATAGCCAAAACCGTAAATGATTCTAAAGCGGCACAAAAGAGTCTTCAGGAATCTGAAAGCCATAACAGAATGATGGAAGCAGTAGCTCTTGGAAAAGGATTTTATATCAAATCTTATAAAAAGGGAGCAGGTTTGTATTTGAACCCATCAAAAAACTAATTAAAAGGCTACCTAGACGTGCGCTTACTAATCTTGAAATCTTAGAATATGCTAGTGATATTCCTCACTTCCGAGGTGTTTACATGAGAGATACGTTACCATCAAAACCTAAAAAGATAGAATGCGGAATACTAAATTTGGATAGCAACAAAAATCCTGGCACGCATTGGGTAGCCTTTGTTAAGCATGACAATTACGTAGAATATTATGATAGTTTTGGTAATTTGAAACCACCATTAGAATTTATAAAATATATGCATGCTTTACCTATAAACTATAATTATATGAGACATCAAGCCTTTGGTACCACAAACTGTGGTCATTTGTGTCTGAAATTTTTAAGAAATTATTGGAAAATGTATTTATATAATGAAAAGAAGAAATAAATGTGTTAGTATAAAAATGTCTTTCACTGTATCCATAACTGGAAGCGGAGCTTCCTTGACAACAAACTATTCCCCAACTTTGAAACTTCAAGGAGACTATGAGTGCAGTATTTTATATTTTTCAACGTTTAACTCAATTTCCAATATAGATGAACGAAACAATAAGTTTTATTATTGTGAAAATGAAATAATCGAAATACCTGAAGGTTCTTATGAGCTTCAAGATATTTGTGATTATTTAAAAAGCAACATCAAGAACACTGTACTTAAACTTACTTGCAGTAACAATACATTGAAAACACGTAGTTTTTGTTCCAAAGATGTTCATTTTAACAAAGGGGGGTCATTGGGTAAAATTTTAGGTTTTGAAACGAAAACAATAAATGCTAATATAAGTACCGATTCAGATTATCCTGTAAACATTCTATCAACTACCATTGTACGGGTCGAATGCGATATAGTTAGTGGTTCATTTGTTAACGGAAAATCAAGTCACATAATTTATGAATTTGTGCCAAACGTACCACCAGGTTATAGAATAATTGAAATTTCCAAAAATCTAATTTATTTTCCGGTTAACCAAAATTGTATTAACGTCATTAATATAAGACTGCTGGATGCTGATAATAAAGAGATAAATTTACGAGGTGAAGAAGTGCAACTATATTTACATTTTAAGCAAAAATGATACATTTTAATAAAAACCCGACCACATCGTGTTCACAAATCATTTCTAAAAGGACATCACCCAAGAGCGCACCACTTCATTTAAAAAAAAAGCTCACCAAAACTAACAAGGATTTCCTGAAGCTACTTGGTTTGATAAAATGAATATCTTAAATATATCTCAACAAACGTCATACGACAACAGCATCGAAAGTTTTGAGTATCACTCGTACAAACCATACGTAACAAGTTTCAACAAGAATGATGAAATAAGAATTCCAATCAATCAACAAGACCTATACGTGCTTCCATCACTCAGCAGTTTGTATATCGAAGGAGAAGTGAATGTGTATGATAGCACTACTAAAGAAAGAGTATCTAATGTACATTTTATTAATAATCCAGCATTATTTCTATTTCAAGATATTCGATACGAATTGAACGGCATTGAAATAGATAAAATTAAAAATGCAGGTGTAACTACAACAATTAAGTCTTATCTATCCTTAAATGAAAACGAATCAAAATATGCTCGAGTTTGGGGATGGTCCACTGAAGGCATAAAAAATGCAGGTGGTGGAGCATTTTCTGTCTCTATTCCGTTAAACAAGATATTAGGGTTTGCAGAAGACTACGAAAAAATTATAATTAATTGTAAACACGAATTAGTGCTTTTAAGAAGCAATACGAATCTGAATGCAATTAAATTAAACTCAGGAGAAGTACTGGACGATATTAAAATAACTAAAACTATTTGGAGAGTGCCTCACGTTAAAGTGTCCGATCGTGAAAGAATAAATTTATTAAAGTTCTTAGAAAAAGATAGAAATGGAATAGCCATTAGCGTTTCGTAGTTGGGATCTCTATGAATATCCATTACTACCTAAAACACGAAAGCATACTTGGTCTATTAAAACTTCATCTCAAATAGAGAAACCACGATTTGTTGTAGTTGCCTTACAAACAAATCGAAAACATAACAGTCAATTGTCCATGGCCGAATTTGATCATTGTCACGTACGAGATGTAAGGGTATTCTTAAATTCATCATATTATCCATACGAAGGATTAAATATCAGTTTTGCGAATGACAAATTTACCTTATTATACGAACAGTATGTGAGATTTCAACAGTCTTATCACGGACGTCGATCAGAGCCGTTGATGAGTTTGAAGGAATTCAGAGACATAGCTCCTTTATTTGTTATCGACTGTTCGCGACAACACGAAACTTTAAAAGGTTCGATCGATGTGATAGTTGAAATCGAAACAGACCACTAAAATACCAGATCAAACAGCTGCTTATTGCTTGATTTTAAACGATTGTATATTCGAATACAAACCTTTGAGTAATATTGTAAAGAAACTATCATGAACAGCCAAACAATTTTTGTAGATCTTCAAGGATTTAAAGATTGCAAAAATAATTTTATTGTAAAAGAACTAGCTATAGCTACCGAAGAACATACTCATGTATTTTTAATTAAACCTCCCTACCCGTTTACTGCACTAACTGAAAAAAAAAGGAAACATGTCTTTTGGGTTGAAAAGAATAGAGGTTATCGGTGGAGTGAAGGATATATTGATTACAGATAATTTCGGAGAACTATTACACCTTATTTAAATGACAGAAAAATTATAGCGAGGAAAAGATAAAATGAATTCATGATTTATGCGGTCACAATAATATTACTGATATAAGTTATTTAGGTGTTCCTAATTTAGTCACTCTTTGTAATAATTATTGTAAAAATATGTTAGTTTATAATTGTTTTACACATAAGAAAATTTGTGCATTAAAAAATGTTTTGTGTATACGAAAATGGTGTGTAGATAATAAAGCAAATCTATAGTTTTTAAATAAACAATGTACCCACTGAAATATTTTGTTTTACTTATACCCTAACCTAAGTTTTCATAAGGTAACCTGTTTAAGGTAGGACGAAAATAAAAAAACCAAATGTTTCACCACTTAATGTCTTTATTTGACACTGAGAAGACTATCTTACAATACATTTATATTTAACTACATATCAAAAAAATACAATGATACATAACTATAAATATTCATTATATAGAGTTTTCGAGATTTTTCTTATTAATGTCTCTGTCATGTCGGAAATTTCATCCACTGGTTCGGTGACAACGTATTGCGCACTGAGCAGCACGTCCGTGTCTTCTTCGTTTTGGTTAGCTTTCCGTATCATCGAACAAGAAGGTTCGCTCGTGAGGTCGATTATTCGTAATTGTATCAATTTTAAGCCTTTACCTCGTTCTTTGTTGATGACGTAGGATTTAACACATCTTGTCTTCTTTTTTACTGGTTCAGTCTTTTTCCTCAGCCTTTTCTCCCGAAACCTTTGAGTTGTTTGAGGTTTTTCAATTTGGTTCTTGTTCAGTATATCCTGACAAGCCTGTGTTAATCCTTCCCATGGATCATTGTTGAACTGTGATAACATAATAGACGTGTCATCGGAGTTCTCCAACGGGTCTTGAGCACACTGAGATAAAATTATATCAGAACGGTCTGTCATTATCTGTGAAATAAAATACATCATGTTAAAATACGAATTAATTTTGTAGAAGTAGAGATTCTGTTAATACGAATGGAAATATAATAAAAAATATTGAAACTTACCAAGTAATTATTCACGTTATGTGTATCTCTAGACAAAGCTGTTTGAATAATGAGTCAAATGCAAGGGTTTACTAGGTAAAGAAAGTTTTGAGAGTGCATTAATTGTAGTGTCAGCAAATAAGCATGTGCGTGTTTCATGCAATTTATTAAATAAACATCCTCGCCTAAATTTATAGAATCATCAAATTATGTGACCTGAAATCGAAATAGGTATCACCTACCTACACGTGCACAAATGTTGCGAAACTATTAATGTATGTTTTCACAGTTGTGTAAAATAAAACAACAAATCATTTGAAGTTTAAAATTTATTTAATACTTATTTCACAAATACATTTTATATATCAAATTTTCCTAATCTAAACATAAGAACTAATTATTTCAACCCCGACTATTTAATATCATCAAATTATGATACAAGACTAAGACATTCAATTATCAAAAAAGAATATAACACGTTATTATAATAAAGGTCAGAACTTAAATTATCAACACATTAAAAGAAGCTGGATTTATGTCCCCAAGCTAATGTACTTATATTATTTTTTAATATGATACGTTTGTCATCGTTAGATGATAAAGCTTCTTTATTTACCGATTGAGTAAATATTTTATGCTTCAACGATTTAAATACTACATTAGTTTTTTTAATAATTTTGTTGTGCAATAGAACATTATTGTAATCTTTAAAAAGTAACTGTTTAACAGCTGGTTTTTTTTACTCCTTTGGCTTTTTTTATTTCTTTATTTTCAGTTTTTATACAGTATAATTTTGATCTTAAACCAACAAATTCCGTTATGAGTTTTCCACCTAGTTCTTCTTTAAACAAACCAGGAACCTTTTTATTTTGTCGTTTAATGTTATACAAATTATTTTCATCGTAATTGTGTAACTAACCACCTTCGTCTTTCTGTAAAAAATTATATGGAAATTAATAATTAATTGAGATCGAAACGGACTACGTTAATTACGTTTGACTGTGATAATTTAAATTGGCAGTGTGATCGTCTAGTTTAAATGGTAGGACCGTACGTTGTGTTAATAGTAGTAAACCAAATTCTTTTAGAGGTACGTGGAAGTTATGATTAAGCTTTCTCGAGAATTTCATGGGTTTGTGCGCATTCAAGGAAGAGGAAAAAGAACGCCCCGAGGGGCGCCTGGTGAGCCCCAACACCAAACGCTCACCAGGAGTGGTGGCCATGTGATAAAAAAAATCATCCCAAACAAGCAATCTGCCACCCCCAGGAATAGGACTTAAATCTGAAACAAAACGCATTTAGCGTAATTATGCGCAACTAAGGGAACAACTGAGTTTAAAGAATTTAATATGACATACTAAAATCTACCTATTTGACTGCACGATAAGTCAACCAAGGGTTCGGGGTCCTTAAATTAATTACCTAAATAAATAATCTGAATCCTTTAGTCCAATACAATTCCAAGATGATCCAACAGTATCGATGACAACTCGTATAAGACCGGGTCCTGAAATCTGCATTATGCCCTATGTGAAGTCATCGATACTCCCACATCAACCAGCATTATTTAGATTAAAGATTCTGATTATTTTCCGACTAGCAAAATATTTATACTAAACCCCTCTATATGAAATATAGATTGACCTAACAATATCCATGACACCAAGTAATGTCAGATGGATCAACATCAATCAAAATCGGTTGGATTTGGAAATAAATGTTGCAATTAATTCAATACAATACCAAGATGATCCAACAGTATCTATGACAACTCGTATAAGACCGGGTCCTGAAATCTGCATTATGTCCTATGTGAAGTCATAGATACTCCCACATCAACCAGTATTATTTTGAATTTGAAATAAATGTTGTAAAATTGACCCTTGGTAGCCTATCCTTGGCAGTCGGAAGTGAGCAGTGAATTACTTATGATTTAATGTTTTAATTAGTTCAATACAATACCAAGATGATCAGACAGTATCTATGACAACTCGTATAAGACCGGGTCCTGAAATCTGCATTATGTCCTATGTGAAGTCATAGATACTCCCACATCAACCAGTATTATTTTGAATTTAAAATTATGACCCTTGAATTACTATTTATATATTATAAATGTTTTAATTTTAAAATAATCTCAAAACTTCTATTAAATTCTTCTCTCAGTTTTATGAATATAGGATTTTGTATAAGGATCCCTAAAAATAGCCCATTTCCTAACTACCTAATTACTACAACGGTAAACCTAAACAAATGAAGCTATTTTTAGAAGGTAGGATGGAACAGGTATTAGGAAGGATAGGTTATTAAGGAAAAAGGGGTACCTACTCCTACCTAACGGTACCTCTGCCTGAACTACATATTTACGAACCTAGAACCCTACAAAGAAACGTATAATCCTAACTGTACCCTACCTACTTCCCACCTACAATAAAAAATAATTAAGTTTGTTTGTTTTTAATGTCAGATGTCTCAACGTCAGAACGTATACCTGTCTACCTAATTGTAGTTATCTACAATAAAATTATGATATCTATGAGAACTCAATATTTCTCCAAACGTTAGTTAAAATAGATCAAGTAAGTCAACTTGGTAAACGTAAAGGTTTATAGGTCAAATATGCGTAGTCTTAAACGTAAAATAATGATAAGTAAAATGTAAAATGAAGATTTCAAAGTTGTTTTGTTGTAAATTGGCTCAATAATCGAGCACGTTCACGTAAGATGAACTTTAAACACCAAAAATAAAACACAACAAAAAAAGTCAAATAAAATAACATGCATCACGTCATCATGAAATAGAAAATGGGTTCAAACTAATAGTATAAATCATTACACACAAAATGTTACCCAATAATCGAAATTAGGTAAATTAATAGCAAACAACATGTCAATCTTTAAAATCAAAATAACTAAGCTACAAAATAAACTATATTTAAATTTATTTGGTATTAAATCTGTGAAATAAGTAGTTATGATTTAAATCAATTATTTACGTTATATTTATTATTATTTAAATCATATCAAATTAAATCCCATTTCGCTTTCTATGAGGACATGAAAATAAAGTTGTTAAATTCCTTTTGATAAGAAATTACGAAAAACAGGAAAACCATGTAAATTATTACAATGACGTTTTAAATAATTCAATATTAAATACTTTATCATCGGCTTCAACATCATCATCGTCATCAAAATTTAAAAATTACTTTGTCTTTAAATATTTTAATTTAAATACTTTCAATAGGAATTTGTAATATTCAAAACACTTACCCCTCTGCATCTTTTCTTAGGACACACGCGAACACCATTCGAACCGTCTACGTCAGACCGCCCAAATCTGACTGTCCACTCCAACTTACCTCCTCCTTGGACTCTCCCGCAGACCACACACGGGCATCTACATGATGCAAATCGAACCCTATCCCAACTAAAAAGCCCCCGCTCCTTGTTCCGTCAGTCCCTCTTATACCCAAGCACTACGATGCTTCCAGAATGTGGTGGGGTGACGAATTTCAGCCTATCCTTACAAAAACCAAAGTTTCTAAAATATTGTTCAAATTTATGGATGGCACATGGGTGTATCACCCTAAGGGCTAAAATGTGCGTCCACTGTCCTTTTGTTTCAAATGCAGTTTTTTTTTTTTTTGTATAGTTTCACATTTCTATTTGTTAAAATTCCTAAAAGCTTTTTTTTGCTATGGCTCACAATTTTGCATCATATGTCCAGCGTCAGGCACAAAAAACATTACAACGTGCGCACTGAAGGATCCGTTAAACGTATTATCCTATTGTTTATCTATCCATTCCGGCATGTTTTATTAGAGTTTTCAATTGCTTCAAAATTACGAAGAAAGCATGGTGTTTAATAATTTGCCCTTTTTAGTAAGAAATAATTTGAAGAGAAAAAATTAACATTTATTTTATTAATATACTTATATCATACTTTGATTTGAAAGGGTATGGTCGTTACAATTGGTTGTGTCAAAGTAAGATTTAAATTGACGTTTCAAATCTCTATAAACGTCCTTGGTGTGTATGGAGTACAAAAAGCTATCCGTATCTGTGTGACAAAGTTTTAAATTGTCACCGTAGAATGGTTTCATAATGGAATAATGAAATTTATACATATGGCTTTTAGAAATTTCTAAAACCGTGAATTCTATATAAATTGGTCTATCCAGTAATATCGACTTTGGTTTCATTTGCACTGCAACAAAATTCTCAGAAAACATAGTTGAGCTGTGATAATTGGGTCTTGCTATTAATTGCTGAGCAGTGTACTGTTTTATTTCTAGTATCAACCCATTGATTTACTAATTTTACATCAAGTCGTTTTTCCGGATCTTCTAATGTTTTGCCGAAAATGCTATTATTCAAAAGTTTGAAAAAATCTTGTTCAAATGCAGACGTTGCCTTTTGTCGCAAGTCGGTATTAAGATTAATGTATTGCTTTAGATATGGGCTTTGTTTGAATTTTATTACTCTGTGGATTTTCTTTAGTTTCAAACCATAAGTAAGGCATGCTTTTAAATGTACATAGTGAATAACATAGTTAAATTTATCGTATAAATTTGGTATTAACTTTGATGTTTTAGAGCCTGGTGGAGTAAATTTTTGCGGACAAAAAGGGAGTTCATTGTGTAAATCATGCAACTGTTCCGGGTATTCTAAATCTATTTCTAAAATATAGCCCTCTTCAGCATCGTCAGGCGTGTTTATAATTTCGTCAGCATTAAATTCTGACGCATTTAACAAGCGAAAATCAGAATAAGGTAAATATGAGCACATTGCATATCCGTATAAATTGTTGCAGTCTATATAAAATAAGTAATTATCTGGAGAAGATGGA
The DNA here is from genome assembly GCA_950371115.1 of Anania fuscalis. Taxonomy (NCBI): domain Eukaryota; kingdom Metazoa; phylum Arthropoda; class Insecta; order Lepidoptera; family Crambidae; genus Anania; species Anania fuscalis. Next base: position 20,809,922 of record OX493326.1, on the reverse strand, counting down.
TCGTAATCAGACAAGTATTTATTATTTGCCTTTGCATATCTAGTGGCAACTTGACAAACACCACCGCGGATACCCTTTTGGATTAACCGAATTATTTCCAAGTCTTCAATTAGTTCAAGTTTTACTTTGGTCAAAAGAAGCATAGCATCGAAGCTTAAACTCGGAGCCGTAAGATAAAACGAAGGATCTAAATTATAATTCGTTTTACAAGTATACCGAAATTTTTCAAATACATCAGCCAGTAAAAGGACGTCTGATTTTAAATATAACTTTGTATAATCTCCTAGATTTTTTAAATTAAATGTTTTCCAAACGCACTCGGCATGTTTATAGTCAGATTCTGAAATAGTACACTCATTCAAACTACTGTAAAAACATTGGCGCGGAGGTAATTGTTTTTCTTTATACGATTCCCAGCTAGTCATGTATTCATAAGGGTATACCCCTTTGCGTCTTAATTACTCAAACTGATATTTTTCAGAAAAAAAAAAGGATAAATGTGTAAAATCCTGTGTATTTAAATTAGAAACCAGTTTTTCAAGGCTTGTCCCTAAAAATTTAAACGAGTCAACGAAGCGAACTGCCATGTAATTATTATCATCTGCTGTAAAATACTTAGTGAACGATATATAATTTTCTTTATTTTTGGCTATAACCTTTATTGGTCCCGATATTTCTCCCAATTGCCTTATAAATAGATGACTATCGTAGCCGGATAAGTTATGAAAAAATACAGGTACGAATTGTGGTAAGCGATATTTGAGATTACAGTAAGAATATGCGGGACCGCGGTACCTGCCGGTTAAGTGACAGTGGTCCCTTTCTCTATCGTCAAATAACAACTGATTGCAAAGGTAACATTGTTTCGATCTAGAAAATGATTCTGATTCTTCTACCGTTAACTTTTTCATTGGTATTTTGTTTTTATATAGTTTTAATATTTCAGATATGTCTTTCTTAAGATATTTCAACACAATTTTGTCCAAGATAAGAAACGTACCGATTCAACGAACTGTCATATGAACAAACTACGTAATATGCAAATGCAGCTGGAACATGTTTCTGGAAGACGTTCGTAAAATTTGAAGTCGGTCCGTCTGGACTTGGTTGTAATAACGATTCGAAATCCGCGTAAATAACGAACGGCATGTCTTGCATTTTTTCATAGTTTTTAAACTGTATAAGTGTTCCGGGTTTTGGTAAAACAGTAGCAACGCCACCGCATATATGAGTATTTAATTTTATTTCGTTTTTAAAGAATACCATACAAATATCACAAAAAAATATTTTTCTGTGGTTTTTTGTTATTTGTGATCTGAACAAACGACTTAAATTTTTTATCCAGCAATAATGCGTTAGATTTCCCTTTTCTAAAAATAATAAATTTATATGGTTCTTTTTCTTGTTTTGAGTGCGGTATAATGGACCAACAATATTAGTGTTGTTTTTAATTCCATAAATATTAACACTTATACTGGGATTATTCTTTTCAAAGGTTTTTATATCTGAAAAATTTACAGGAAACGACATGTTTTTTGTATTGAGAAAGTTCTCAAAATGAGGATATGAAGAAGTACGGTGAGCATTGCTCTTAGCAGGAAACAATGCAGCCATTATGCTCCACAAAAAACAAAATTTATCACTATTTTGAACGTTAATGCAAGCTCGTTTAAGTTTTAAAGCTTTTGGCAAATCTATAAATTTTGATGCTTTTAAAGGATTATATTTATTAATGTTAATTTCTAAGTACGAATTACGAAGAAAAGACCAACCGCTGTCTCTTTCTTGCATTTCGTCAATTTTAGTTGAAATAATAGCTATTGCTTGAGGGAATATTTCGTCAAACACGTAGTTCTTATTGTATCCACCCAACCAACATGCCCCCGGCCGTTGAAAGCTAGCCTTTCAACAAAAATCTTCAATTAGAACGCAAATTCTTGGGAATGCTCTGCGTATAATTCCAGTTGAGGTCTTAATGTCTGCTACTCTTGATATTCCGTCTTTACCCGGATGCAGCGCCACGACACGACCTAACTTCCATTTTAACGGTGGCAAGTTGTCCTCCTTTATAACTACGAGAGAGTTGAGTTTCAGAGCGTCCTTGTTTCGATGCCACTTAACTCGCTGTTGGAGTTCAGAAACATATTCCTTGTTCCACCTCTCCCAAAAATGTTGCCGAATCTGCTCAATTCTCTGATGACGTATAAGATGATGACAAGAATGCTCACGGAGATCTTGAACTGGCAGAGAAGTGAATGGTCTTCCTATTAGAAAGTGAGCAGGAGTGAGCGGCATCAGATCTTCTGGGTCCGTTGACAGTGGAGTGAGTAGCCGAGAGTTCAGAACCGCCTCAATCTGTACCAGTGTTGTGTTAAGCTCTTCATACGTTAAATTACAATTTCCCAACACTCTAGCTAAATGAAACTTGGTCGACTTGACTGCTCCCTCCCAAAGACCACCGAAATGCGCAGCATACGCAGGGATGAAATGAAAATTGATCCCGTCGCTAGCAACACATTCAGACAATGTACCACAATTGCTCTTCAAAAAATTTGAAATCTCGTTATACGCTCCAACAAATGAGGTTCCGTTGTCGGAATAAATATTTAAAGGTTTTCCCCTACGAGACATAAATCGACGCAAAGCATTCAAATAATTTTGACTGGTCAAGTCACCTACCACCTCCAAATGTAAAGCCTTTGTCGTAAAGCATACAAAAATAACAATGTAAACCTTAACTAGTCTACATCCACGACCTTGACGACTAGCTGACATGATAGGGCCTGCGTAGTCAACGCCTACATTTTGGAAGGGATAGTCCGCCGGTGAAAGTCGACTAGATGGCAGATTGCCCATTTGCGGAACTAGTGTCTGCCCCTTCATACGCTGACAACGAATGCATTGACGAAATGTAAATTTTGATAGATTACGACCTCCTAATGGCCAATAAGTATCTCTGATTGTGGCCAATAGTAATTGCGGTCCTGCGTGCAATAACTTTATGTGCTCATATTGGAATAAAAGTTTTGCAAATTTATGTGTGGACTGTAGTAAAATAGGTTTTTTTTTGGCATATGGATAACCTGAGTTTTGAAGTCTACCACTAACTCGCATGATTTGGTTTTCATCAAGAAAAACGTTTAATTTTAAGAGTTGATTTTTAGAAGGTAATATTTTATTTTGTTTTAATAATTTATATTCGGAGAATGATTCCTTTTGTGATTGAGTGATGATTATATTTAAGGCCCTCTGTAACTCGTCATTATTAACTTGAATGGATCGATGTAATCTCCTTCTACATGCATTGATAAAACCGATCACATATGATACAGTGCGTTGTAACCGCACATTATTAAAACAAAATAAAATATTACCTTCTAAAAATCAACTCTTAAAATTAAACGTTTTTCTTGATGAAAACCAAATCATGCGAGTTAGTGGTAGACTTCAAAACTCAGGTTATCCATATGACAAAAAAAAACCCTATTTTACTACAGTCCACACATAAATTTACAAAACTTTTATTCCAATATGAGCACATAAAGTTATTGCACGCAGGACCGCAATTACTATTGGCCACAATCAGAGATACTTATTGGCCATTAGGAGGTCGTAATCTATCAAAATTTACATTTCGTCAATGCATTCGTTGTCAGCGTATGAAGGGGCAGACACTAGTTCCGCAAATGGGCAATCTGCCATCTAGTCGACTTTCACCGGCGGACTATCCCTTCCAAAATGTAGGCGTTGACTACGCAGGCCCTATCATGTCAGCTAGTCGTCAAGGTCGTGGATGTAGACTAGTTAAGGTTTACATTGTTATTTTTGTATGCTTTACGACAAAGGCTTTACATTTGGAGGTGGTAGGTGACTTGACCAGTCAAAATTATTTGAATGCTTTGCGTCGATTTATGTCTCGTAGGGGAAAACCTTTAAATATTTATTCCGACAACGGAACCTCATTTGTTGGAGCGTATAACGAGATTTCAAATTTTTTGAAGAGCAATTGTGGTACATTGTCTGAATGTGTTGCTAGCGACGGGATCAATTTTCATTTCATCCCTGCGTATGCTGCGCATTTCGGTGGTCTTTGGGAGGGAGCAGTCAAGTCGACTAAGTTTCATTTAGCTAGAGTGTTGGGAAATTGTAATTTAACGTATGAAGAGCTTAATACAACACTGGTACAGATTGAGGCGGTTCTGAACTCTCGGCTACTCACTCCACTGTCAACGGACCCAGAAGATCTGATGCCGCTCACTCCTGCTCACTTTCTAATAGGAAGACCATTCACTTCTCGGCCAGTTCAAGATCTCCGTGAGCATTCTTGTCATCATCTTATACGTCATCAGAGAATTGAGCAGATTCGGCAACATTTTTGGGAGAGGTGGAACAAGGAATATGTTTCTGAACTCCAACAGCGAGTTAAGTGGCATCGAAACAAGGACGCTCTGAAACTCAACTCTCTCGTAGTTATAAAGGAGGACAACTTGCCACCGTTAAAATAGAAGTTAGGTCGTGTCGTGGCGCTGCATCCGGGTAAAGACGGAATATCAAGAGTAGCAGACATTAAGACCTCAACTGGAATTATACGCAGAGCATTCCCAAGAATTTGCGTTCTAATTGAAGATTTTTGTTGAAAGGCTAGCTTTCAACGGCCGGGGGCATGTTGAAGACCTATGCACCTTACCTTGGTTCACTCATTTTACTCATTATTCTTAACATTACAACGCCTAGTAAAATTTTTATAGCAACACTTCACGGTTGCATTTTTTATGTCACTCATTACTTAAGTGTCTCTTAATACACATCTCCTTTACTAACCGATCACGAATTATTTTTATTATTCCTAAAATCCTCAAAAATTGCAAGATTCTCAACACACTGTAAAGTTTCATATACCTATGCATGAAACATATTTATACAAATCTAGTCTCTAATTTTCATAAAATATCGGTACAACAAAAAAAGTGAAAAAAAACTTACGAACATTATTTCGTTGCTGTAGATTGTTCCTGAAGCTGAAGAATACCTTGTAGGTTGATGAGCACTATTGGGCAGTACTGAAGAATTTAAATTGTATCGATTTAGACCTCTTAATTTATTCAAAAATAATGCAAGATCAGCAATAGAGGTAGTCAACATTTTTTCCTTTTGTACCGATTAGTAAACGAGTAAAATATAACGCATAGTTACAAAATTAACCTCCAAAAATAGGGTTCACGATCACTGGCCTAATATTTTGTAGAATCAGCGATTACAAAATGTTCCACATTAAAATTTGTGAAAAACAAAAGTTTCGATTTACCACAGACGTCCGCATAATTGCTGAACAGTCAACGTAAAAATTATATGATGATTTTTTTTTTTTCATATTATGATATTTTTCTAGTTACCATAATGTATATTATTTCTTAAACATTCTATGTAAAGGTACATGCGATCATTTTAACCGATTGCGTGAGGAGCTATGATTTTCATATTTTTTTTTGCATTATTTCATGTTGTTCATTGGTTGTTCAAAGAAACGATAACGTTTGACATTATTCTTACAATATCATAAAACAAAGTCCTCCGCCGCGCTCGTATATTCGCGTTAAACCAAAAAACTACACCATAGGTTTTCATCTTATGTTAACCAATAGATAATAGATAGATAGATTCATGAGGAAGGTTAAGATAAACATACCTCTGATGCTGCCGGGTGGGTATCTAATGATTTTATATTATAGAGTCAATTATTAAAATGTTTGCTCATTAGCAAAATTAAAGTATAGTGTTTCAACATTTGTTAAGTAATTTTTACTACTGAAGTTACTTACATGCTCAAAACTGTGGTTTCAGCAGTAACATTATACTAGCATTATAACTTATAAGATTAGGGTTCCTTAACATTTCAAACTATTTTACCGCCTTAGTTAAAATGCAGAGAGAGTATTTAAAAACATTATTATACACTTGAATTAATTATTTAAACATTTAGTTCGATTCCCGGTCGGGACAATGTGGTAAACGAACTGTTTTATATTGTCTCGGGTCAGGGTGTTATGGTACCATCGTTGTTTCTGATTTCTGTAACACAATTGAATTCGGTACTCACCACAGGATCAGAGCAATGTATGTGCAACACCACATATTCCACATTTATTTTTATTTTATCCGTCGATAAAAATTACTACATTACCTATGTTATGTAAGGTGACGCAAAAAACTTAACATAAATAAATGTATATCTTTGGTCTTATATAAAATATATTTGAGATGAGAAGCTCTCCTTTTTAGTTGGTTAAAAATCAATATCTTATAGTAAATTATAGTAATAGACAATATTTTCATGAAATACTCCTTTTTAAGTATGATGCAATTTATAATTACAAAAACATGTTAATATAATAGTTCAGATAGTAAATCGTAAGGTTGGTAACGATTAATTCTAATTATGCTTACATACGGAACCTTTTTTGTAAATACTGTAACTTAAATTGACTATTGTATGACCTGATTCGCTACTCGAGTCATTGCTGAAGTGTACGCCATAGTCTCTGGACTGCCGTGTGAAGGTTTTATTTTAGGTGCTAACATTTACGAGTAGTTAACTATTAAGACGAACAGTTCACCTTGATTACTTTTCTAAGCGAAGTAAAGATTTATTGGTACGACCAAACGGGCTAGAGTCGCTGTGCGATTCTAGGTGCCAATAAAGTTTTGAAAATAATTTAAAAGTGTTTATTGGTACGACCAAACGGGCTAGAGCCACTGTGCGGTTCCAGGTGCCAGTAAAATTTTGAAAATAATTATAAAGTAGGTATTTATTGGTACGACCAAACGGGCTAGAGTCGCTGTGCGATTCTAGGTGCCAATAAAGTTTTGAAAATAATTTAAAAGTATTTATTGGTACGACCAAACGGGCTAGAGCCACTGTGCGGTTCTAGGTGCCAGTAAAATTTTGAAAATAATTATAAAGTAGGTGTTTATTGGTACGACCAAACGGGCTAGAGCCACTGTGCGGTTCTAGGTGCCAGTAAAATTTTGAAAATAATTATAAAGTAGGTATTTATTGGTACGACCAAACGGGCTAGAGTCGCTGTGCGATTCTAGGTGCCACTAAATTCTTGAAACAATTAGAAAGTTCATCATAGTGGGCTTAGTAAATCTGAAAGTTGTCAAGTGTTAGTACGATCAATCGGGCTTAAATTATTACCTTGAGCAAACGGCCGCTGGCATAAAGAGCATTGGTGTTATTTTAGTGTTTAAGTGTACGTTGCGTGGTGACTAGACTCAAAGGATTGGTTTAAGGTATGTACCTATAGTGGAATGTAGAAATATCATAACTGCATAACCAAAGGGGGCGTTAAATTCACTTTGGAGTCATTTCATTTATGCATGATCCACGAATGATCAAACAAAAATATATGGTGCGTTCTGAATCGTAAAACAGGTTCTAGATTTCAATTCACTTTTTGTTTGGTTATAATTGTTCGCTCTAATTAACTTTTTTCGAATGAGCGGACGCAGGAAGCGAATGAGAAGAAAGTGAATTAGAACGAACAATTATAACCTACTCCGACGCGTGCAATAAAAGACAGCGAAAGAGGGTAGACCGATATGTTTGCCCTTAACAACTTACCCGCAAGATCTTCAGTTACTCCGTGATCATGGCGCTTGCAACAGTGCCGAAATATCGGTAACTCAAAAATAAGGTACATGGTAGCAATCCCGTAACAAACTATTCTAATGTTAGTGACCATGAAAGTTTAAAACAATTAATTGTGTTGTGTTGTTATTTTACTGTAAAATTGATAGAAGTAATTTAATTACCCACTCTACGAACGACTGGTGTAGTTATTTGCGTTTTGGACGACAAAGTCGGGCAGTTGCGTGTTCGAATCCCGAAAGAGGCGAATGTTTGTGTGATGGCACGAGTAGGTATTGGTGCCTAAGTCAATGATGTTTTGCTTAATTTGAAGCTAAATAATTAGTGTTATTGTAAAAACAAATTATTTTTAAATAAATTACAGCATTAAGTGATTAATCGTCATCGCATCAGTTGCTGAAAGTATTATTTTCTTTAATGTCGTCTATTAATGTTTATTTTTGCATTTTGTGTACTGAAGTTGGGTTATAAACCTGCATTATGGCATCTTTAAAGATAATAAGATTTTCTGCAACTCGCGGGTAATAAAATCTAAAAGATGTACGTAAGTACGTCACACACGCACATGCACACATACACACCCAATGATAATATGAAACGAGTGAGTGAGATAGAAATAATAACAATGTTTCTATCTCAAAGAGAATTCATTCATAGACACACACTTGCATAGGATGGCGTCGTAAGTTATGAACATGTGTGTAATATGATTTTTAGAGTGCATGAATGTGATCCTGGAGAAATTATGAATGGGCAAGCGTTGTGTGAGTAGTCTACTTGTTGTGTTTGGGTTCATGTACAGGATGATGTAGATTCTTTATTTTAAAACTTTTTATTTTTTAAAGTTTGTTCTATAATTTTAAATTTATCTTATATGTGATCCATGTGATGGTCTAAGTTACTCTTAAAAATATCTGACACTAATTCACATACACCTTATATATATAAGGTCCGATTTTATTAGTGTTCATCCTGTTAACCTGTGACTATATAGGTGAAAAGCAATCGTAAAAACTAATTTTCAAATGTGTACCATAAAAACTAAAAAAGTTAAAAATCAACAACATTGACTTCATATTCCATAAACTCGTCCTATCTTTGCTACGTTTAACCATCTGATTATCCGTCTTATTCCTTCCCCTTGTACAGAGCGAAAAGGGTTGAAGATAGGACGAGTTTATGCAATATGAAGTCGATGTTGTTATTTTGTAATTTATTTTTAACTTTTTTAGTTTTTATGATAGACATTTGAAAGTTGGTTTTTACGATTGCTTTTCACCTATATAGTCACAGGTTAACAGGATGAACACTAATAATATCGGACCTTATATATATAATGTCCGATTTTTTTAGCACTCATCCTGCTAGCCTGTGACTATATAGGTGAAAAGCAATCGTGAAAACCAACTTTCAAATGTGTATCATAAAAACTAAAAAAATGAAAATAAAAATACAAAATAACAACAACGACTTCATATTGCATAAACTCGTCCATCTTCAAACGTAAAACCATCTGTGATCATCTGTCTTATTCCTTCCCCTTGTAAAGAGCGAGAAAGAGCTAACAGACGTAAAAAATGGCCGGAGTTCATTCATAAACTTATACTACACGGTCAGATGTTTGGCTTGTTTACCTTTAACATTGTTAACTTAAAATTAGGGCTTAAATGTAGCTTAGTGCAAATTTTCTAATTTGATAATCTACATCATTTAGAACAAACCAATTAAAAAAATACAATGTCTTAGCTAAGTAAATGTTAAGTTAGCAGCTTACCAATGGTAAAACCAGTAAAACGGCCCTCATATCAGCTTATCAAGTAAGTACATACACTGATATTCAGGGGGTTTGTTTCCAGATAAGGTAGAGATTCAAATTTCCCATCACACTTTCACAGGCTGTGGACTGACGAGCTATCCAAAACCATGTTAAGATTGTTTTAGGTATGCGACTTTATTATTGAGAAAGGTAATTAAAACTAACCGAAAACGATAAGTTAGATTATTCTAACTCAATGAAATTCAAAATACCTAACATAATTTTATGATAACTCGGCGTGTTTAAAAATTTAAATCATCTCTCTAGATACAACGATTGTTTATTTACACTGTTCCTTACTATCGAAAATTGAACTCATCATGATTAAAAATACACGAAAACATTCCTCATCTAACTCAAGAATTAGGTATTCTAGTTTCTACATTTTTTATTACACTGACCGACCACTCACACGCACACTCACATTGTGACTTTTTGATGGTTCTACATTGACTAACTATCACAGAACAAACTAGGTTAAAATTGTGTTTTTAATAAATGACAGATTTTGCGATACTACGACGCGCGCGGAAGCCGGAAGCGCGTCCGTATGACGCATCTAATCGCGACAGGCGCACTTTACCCGAACTAAAAGAAAGCGAAGCGCACTGCGCAGCAGCGATCGGTCAAAGTGCGGCCGCCAGCGCACCAGACGAAGCATTAGTGATGTAGTATCTATCGAGATAGCGCGGATCGATACACTGTCATTTAATTTTAATACTAACTATTAGAAAAAGTTCAATATCATTTTTGTTTCTGTAAATTAAAAATCAAAAAGTGATTTAATTTAAACGGTGTAAGGCCGGGTATAGCAAAAGTCTCATTAAATGCCACAGGATGATAGCTTGTAGCCGTTTGCGTTCTTGCTTTTAAAATTTAAAACCTACCTACCGTCATGACGGGTGGCCTAAAAGTAGGCCCAGCTCTGGTTATTTTAAACTTTTCTGCTAAGATCGACTGATAAAGAAGGCTACAGAACGTTTGCCTTCCTCTGCACTTTGTTTGTGCTAAATGCAACTGTTCCCAAATTGGCCGCCAGTTGAGAAGTTATTAAAAGAAGTATAAAATTATGTTATTTCTTAGTAAAACAGTCTCGCATAAGCAATCGATCGAAAAGTAAAAGTAATAGTATTCTTTATTTGCATAATACAAATTGCTTTTACTCTTTGATTAATTCGATCATAAGTGAAATTATTACTTATAATTGTTGATATTGTGACGTTTACAACGATATCAATTGCATAGCGAGGTGAATGCCAATAGTTTTACACGTCGATACATTTCCCTTTTGTTACTCATCCCTAGGTGTCTTTAAAATTCCGACAATTTAATTGGCATAGGCTTAGAGCTAATTTGGTCAAAATAAATGATTGCATGCATGGAGGTAGGTCTTGCGTTTGATTCACGGGCTCGATCTTTTTAAATGACACAATAGTCTAGGCAGCACTTCTCAACTGAGGTTGTATGCTCGATTGATAGTTAGTCTAAAAATGATTCAGTCAGTACCCAATGGCCAAAAAAAAAACTACAGGAAATCGGCACAATTTATAAACTAAAGATTTTAATTAAGTACCATGAACTGTGCCAGGAAAAGACCGACATACCTCGTAACTTTATATCGCGCTCAGAATACCCACAATCTAGGTACGAACAGCCTTGGCCACATAGAAAGCGCTAAACCGCCTTCAGAGGCCGAACCGCCGCCGGCAGAGGTTGGCCCATACAGATAACATTTGATAAAAAGATAGAATCAAACTTAGGAATCTTAGTAATTAGGATAGGAATAAAAACAAATAATTATTTGAAGATAAATAACACTTGAAAAAAATCATCGACCTCAGGTGGGACTCGAACCCACGTCCCATCGCATACCGGGCGAGTGCTTTGACCACTAAGCTACCGAGGACGTCACGTGACAAGATGAAATTCCTCAAGTGTTTTTTCTCGCTGTCAAAGCCAGCGTATCTCTGATCAATGTTGTAGCTATATGTATAGCTGAGTAGTATACTACCGTCAACACCCTATAGAAATATTTTTACAAATATTTGACTATTGGTTAAGATCAGAAATGCTTAAACATTGTAAATTTTTGTTTTTAGCAATTCCATGCAAGTTTTAATTGAAGATAAATAACACTTGAAAAAAATCATCGACCTCAGGTGGGACTTGAACCCACGTCCCATCGCATACCGGGCGAGTGCTTTGACCACTAAGCTACCGAGTGATGGGTTAAGGCCGGAAACACAAACACCATTAAGATTAGAAAATATTTATTAAAACACGTACGAGCACATACAGTACAGCAGACATGAAAGCAACAAGATGAGTGAAAAAAAAAATATATTTGACAAATAGCGGTCATTGTTCAAGACCCAATTACTATGGACCATTTACACGGTTAGTTACAAGTAAGTACTATTAAAGACCTATTTCACTATTAGAATATGTATTTAACCTTATGACGTTGCGTTTATAAAGACAGTTCTAATACTACTCCTTAAACCAATGTCATAATGATATAACTTTATGTAGTTATATAACAGAATTACAATCAATATTTATTTCCCTATTGATATCTATAAAAGTTAAATACAATATCACAAGATTGACGCTATTTTATTTGTATACAACCCTTAGAAAAATTACACAAACGAAAGCTTAAACATAACTTATAAATTATGTAAACATAAACCTTTAACAAATTGATCATGTTTCTCTTTTGTAAGAGGTTTTGTCAATAAGTCAGCAATCATTAAATCTGTAGGCAAATACTTAACATTAATAATGTTTTTCTTAATGTTTTCTCTAATGAAATGATGCCTCACATCAATGTGCTTAGTTCTACTGTGATACATACAATTAGCAGTTAATTTTTGAGCAGATTGGTTATCATTATACAATGTTACCTTACAATTAATATTCAACAATTCATTAAGAAAACTTCTTATAAAAAGAGCTTCTTTACAACTATCAGAGATTGCCATGTATTCAGCCTCTGTGCTGGAGAGGGCAACGGTCTTTTGCTTTCGACTTTCCCACGAAATCAGTGAATTACCCAGCTTAAAAGCAAAACCAGTGAAAGACCTACGATCAAGTTCATTACCACCCCAATCGGCGTCTACGTGAGCAATTACATCCAAACCACTCTTCTGAAAAACTAATCTATAGTTCAGCGTACCTTTAAGATAGCGAAGAACGCGCTTCAAAGCTTTCCAGTGAGATTCAGTGTGACACTCGTTGAATTGACTGAGCATACTCACAGCATGAGTGATTCCTTTTTCTAGTGGAGTTTTGGCAGGTTTGCAATCCGTCATTTTGAACTTCTCCAATACCCTTTTTATGTAGCCGGCTTGATCGAGTGTAATTTTATTCTGACTTTTAATTACTCTCATTCCCAGAATATGGTGTGCAGGTCCAAAATCCTTCATTTCGAATGTGTTCATGAGTTCACGTTTCACTTTTTCCTTTAATGTTGAATTGCTAGAAAACAATAATATGTCATCGACATAAAGTGCGATTATTATCATCTCACTTTTGGTTCTCATGTAAAATACACATGGTTCTGAGGATAACCTTTTGAAGTGCATTTTCTGTAACAATACTTCATTAATTTTCTCGTACCACATTTTGGAAGCTTGCTTCAAACCATAAATAGCTTTATTTAATTTGTACACAAAATTTTCTTTACCTTTTTCTATGAACCCTTCTGGTTGTTCCATATATACATTTTCATTTAGATGGCCATTCAAAAATGCAGTCTTAACGTCAAGATGATCAATGTCCATATTAAATTCGGCAGCAATAGCGAGTAGAGTTCTAATAGTTGAGTGTCTTACCACCGGAGAAAAAGTTTCATCATAGTCGATTCCATACTTCTGTGAATAACCTTTAGCTACCAGCCGTGCTTTGTAGTTTAGAAGTTCACCATTTAGGCCTCTCTTCCTTTTAAAAACCCATTTGCACTTAATTGGTTTCTGGTTCTTTGGTTTTTCAACTAAAGTCCAACATTTGTTGTAATTAAAGGATTTATACTCATCTGACATAGCTTTTGTCCACTCAGCTGCTTCGTTACCTGCCAAAGCTTCTTGCACCGTTTCTGGTTCATCATCATCGTTGCACAGCTTTTTAACCAACAGGACAGACATTCTAGCCTCATCGAGATCTTCATATTCTGATGTACTTGATGTCATCTCATCCAGCGTTGAGCGTCCTGGAACGTAAGTAGGATCCGCAGAACTATTTGACTCTAAAGTAGTGTCTGCCTCACTGTCTGAATCATTCACTGTAATTATGCTCGACCGTGTTCTAATTTGGTCATCAGAAAACTCTGGTCTTACGGTGGGTGATTCAGACTGGCTCAGCTCAGGCCGTTCATCTTGCTGTGAGTACCGGTCACCATCCAAAATTGATTCTGGATCATGAACAACACTCACAGATTTCCTCGAAGCATCATTTTGAGGAAACTCAATGAACTCAGAGTCATAATTATCATCATGTGACCCATTATTCAGAAATTTACTCTCCAAGAAAATCACATCTCTTGCTTTGACACACTTAAATGATTTCTCAGGATCCAATAGTCGAAAACCTTTAGTATCCTCACAGTACCCAACAAAAATATGCTGCTTGGATTTCGAATCCAGTTTGTTTCGGATCGGGGTAACAGCATAGGCAATGCAGCCAAAAACACGTAAATGACTAACATCTACCTTTTTATTCCGCCATTTTTCTTCAGGTACTTGTCCAATAAGAGCCTTAGTCGGTGTCCGGTTTTTGAGATACACGGCAGTGTTCACAGCTTCCGCCCAGAATTTGTTATCCAGGCTGGCATCCCTTAGCATACATCTGGCTTTCTCGACAATGGTCCTATTCGCTCTTTCTGCCACACCATTTTGCTGTGGAGAATATGGGACCGTTGTGTGATGTTTGATACCGCATTCTTTCAAGTAAGCCTGCAATTTAGAATTAACAAATTCACCACCATTGTCACTACGAAGAATTTTAATTTTGTGGTTAGTTTCATTCTCCACTGAAACTTTGAAATTCTTAAAGTGTTCAAAAACTTCATCTTTGTTATGCAAAAAATAAACAAATGTTTTCCTGCTCAAATCATCTATAAATATCAAAAAATATTTTGCACCACCAATAGACTGCGTTGGCATTGGTCCGCATAAGTCTGTGTGTACCAATCCTAGTATCTGTGTTGCTCGTGTATATGACTTCTTAGGAAAGGGAACACGTGTTTGTTTACCTTCAATGCATGCTACACAAGAATTAAAAACATTTGATTTATATTTAATACCTGTGACCATACCTTTATTCATCAGTGCCATACTCCTGGAGTTCAAGTGGCCAAGTCGACGATGCCACATTTCCTGTGACTCCTCTTCTACTGTACCTTTTGATGAGTTTGATGAAGAAATCATTGCCGTCACATCACTAGACTGCACTTCTTTGGTAACTGTACTGTAAGAAGCAAAATTAGTGCAACCTGCCCCCCCACACAAAGGCTGATCAATGGTATCAAGTTGATATATACCATTCCTAAGAGTGGCAGTTACCAAAACTTCATCCTCATCAGATACAATACATTTCTGGTTACTAAATATTACTTTATAACCTTTCTTCACTAAACAACTAATAGAAAGTAAGTTTCCTGAAAGATTAGGCACATAATATACGTCTTTAATTGTTCTCACACAGTCTTGCAATTTGACACGTACATGACCTTGTCCTGCTGTTGGTAATTTTTCACCGTTTGCAACACTCACTTGTGATGGGTTTTCTTCACTAAAATCACAAAAAAGTTCTCGGTTGTTGCACATATGGTTTGATGCACCGCTGTCCACATACCAAACACCACGCTGGATGCTGACTGAAAGTGCCGTTAAGAGAGCCTTCGATGAATCCTTTGATGGTTTATTATAATCTGACTTCTTGTCTTTTTCTGGCTTCTTATTACAATTCCTTGGGCAGTCCTTGATAAAATGTCCAGTCTTCTTGCATTTATAGCATTTTGGTGCTGTTCTGGTTGTTGCAAAGGCCATCGTATCTTCAGTCTTATTCCTGCGGTCATATTCTTGTAATAATTTACCTTTAACCATATCACTCGACAACTTTAAATTTGAATTTTCAAGTGCCATAATTAGTGGATCATAATTACTTGGTAACCCGCTGAGCATGATGACAGCCAAGAATTCATCATCTAGAGATGAATTGATGTCATGCAATTGTTGTGATAGTTCCTGCAGTCGGCCAAGGTAGCTTTCCATGCTATTATGCTCTGTCAATTTGGTGCTGAATAACGTTCTCAACAGACCAAGTCTTCGGCACAGACCTTTGTCCTCATAGGCTTTGCTAAGGTTGTTCCACGCCTCACGTGCATCCTTTGCGTTCCTGACATGTGGGAATGCACTCGTTTGGACCGACAGACATATTCTCGCTAGTGCCTTCTGCGATTTTTTCAGGTCTACATCGCTACGTGTTTCTTCTTTCTGCTCACCATCGATAGTGTCCCAGTGGTCTTCATGGATAAGTATCATCTTTATACAAAACTTCCATGTAGAATAGTTTTCAATACCTTTGAGTTTCTCGATGCTTTGCATTGGTGAAGTATTTCCCGCCATTTCTTCCGCGTGCATGCGTAGAGGTTATAGTTATTTTATCTCCTATTTTCGTATGTAGACGCGAAATATTACAGTAGCCGTGTTGGTTTCGGCGTTCTGGGCCCAAAACCTGATGGGTTAAGGCCGGAAACACAAACACCATTAAGATTAGAAAAGATTTATTAGAACACGTACGAGCACATACAGTACAGCAGACATGAAAGCAACAAGATGAGTGAAAAAAAAAATATATTTGACAATTAGCGGTCATTGTTCAAGACCCAATTACTATGGACCATTTACACGGTTAGTTACAAGTAAGTACTATGAAAGACCTATTTCACTATTAGAATATGTATTGAACCTTATGACGTTGCGTTTATAAAGACAGTTCTAATACCGAGGACGTCACGTGACAAGATGAAATTCCTCAAGTGTTTTTTCTCGCCGGCGCTCGCTTTTTCACCTAACTTTAATAAACTTGCATACCCCTTACACAATAAATTCTAGCATGATTTTGGATAGCTCGTCAGTCCACAGCCTGAGAAAGAATGGGAAAATGAGTGATGGGAAATTTGAATCACTCCCTGTCTGAAAAATACCTACACCCCTATCAAAACGTATCTTATATCGGCTATCAGTTCAATATCATATCGTATCGATATACGATTTTACGTAACTGATATTTCAAAAACTATAATATCAACCAAAACTCAAAACTGTATATCGAAAAACTGCAACGAAACAACAAAACTCATATCGCCGAAACTATTCATAACCGAACGTACTATCGATCGATATCCTTGTTCAGTTGATATTCGCTTCGTCTCTCTTTCTAAGTAGCTATGCTTACATTGGAGTAAAAGAGATGACGCGGTTATTTAGATATTGTGGCGTGACGAGAAGGCGATTTCCGCTCTTATTTGCTAGCAATAAGAGTCAATTTATCTTGTATCGATTATGTTTTGAAGATATTTCTCAGCGTTTTTTTTTTACTCGCAAGCAAATTTGTTACTTTGCCGTAACTGAATAACCGTATCGTATATCTGCTCTTAGTTAGCAAACCGACTACAACTAGGCAATATCGATATCTGAGCCGTAACTGAATAAACCGTATAACAATCATAACTGAATAAACAGTATATCGTATCGATATGTGATATCGGATATCGATCGATTTTATTAGCCGATCCGTCATGTTCATCCTGTTAACCTGTGACTATATAGGTGAAAAGCAATCGTAAAAACCAACTTTAAAATGTCTATCATAAAAACTAAAAAAGTTAAAAATAAATTACAAAATAACAACATCGATTTCATATTGCATAAAACTACCTATCTTCAACTCTTTCTCGCTCTGTACAAGTGGAAGGAATAAGACGGATAATCAGATGGTTTTAAACGTAGCAAAGAAAGAACGAGTTTATGCAATATGAAGTCAATGTTGTTGATTTTTAACTTTTATAGTTTTTATGGTACTCATTTGAAAATTGGTTTTTACGATTGCTTTTCACCTATATAGTCACAGGTTAACAGGATGAACACTAATAAAATCGGACCTTATATATGTATTATATTTAGGTATGTATGTATGTTTATTTTTATCTTAGCATTTATATTTTATAGGTATTTTTTGTACGTGTATGTAGTTTATACTTATTGATATTAACATTGTAGGTATATAATAGTACATTATGATACAAGTGTGCTAGGTTGATTATTACACACGAGGCATATTGAAAGCGCGAGCCGCAGGCGAGCGCGGTGAGGAAGCCGAGTGTGTAATAATCAATGCACACGAGTTCCATACGACGTTTTTCAACACGATTGCGAGGAAAAAACCAAAATAAAATCTAAAATACCTTCTCCGTTTTTGCTGTTTTTATCTAGGTTTTGGCGGCAACAAGCTATCACTTGCGTTTCGTGCCTCAATAAGTATTTCCGACGGGGTTGAATAACATTTTACTCGTCTTCACTATTTAAAGTAGTCATTTTTTATAGTAATTAACCACACAGCAACAACTTTACCAAATATTTAGGGAAAATGGTACGTAAGTTTTGTTTTTTTCGCGCGCCGCAATTTCGATGCGCGCGCAGCTTCAATACTGGCACAGGAAAAACTGGCTGTTCAGCCGGAGTAGCAGCAATTTAAAAAATAAAATAAAATATAAATTGATGTTTCTAAGAATGATAAAATTGATAGAATCAGGCGTTACTTTGCGGAAATCCATAACTAAACAATTATGAAAATGTAATTATTTTGCTTACAACTTCCGCTTAGTTACGCCGGCATAGGAACCCCAAATACACCACCTGTAACCCACAATCTGAGGACAATCACAGGCACATGCAAAGAGCACCGCCCTCCCTCCCTCAAATTGCATGCGAAACAGACGAATGCAAAAGTTAGTACCCAACACCGACATAAAAACCTCGACGCGCGTTTCGCCACTTCACGTGGCATCATCAGGAGAGATGTTGTCGCCTCGGCTGCGCTTCGACGACTAAACTGTGAGACTGGCGAACAGGCCTTTTATTAAATATCTTCTCTAACCAACAAAATAGAAACAACCGTCAAATAACGATGAACGTTACTCGTAACGTTACGAGTGACGTTTAAAACTTGTGGTGGAGAGGGGGTATAAAAGGCCTGTTCGCCAGTCTCACAGTTTAGTCGTCGAAGCGCAGCCGAGGCGACAACATCTCTCCTGATGATGCCACGTGAAGTGGCGAAACGCGCGTCGAGGTTTTTATGTCGGTGTTGGGTACTAACTTTTGCATTCGTCTGTTTCGCATGCAATTTGAGGGAGGGAGGGCGGTGCTCTTTGCATGTGCCTGTGATTGTCCTCAGATTGTGGGTTACAGGTGGTGTATTTGGGGTTCCTATGCCGGCGTAACTAAGCGGAAGTTGTAAGCAAAATAATTACATTTTCATAATTGTTTAGTTATGGATTTCCGCAAAGTAACGCCTGATTCTATCAATTTTATCAAATCAGCAAGCATAGCTGTACAGGCACGTCTATATATTAAGCTAACTAAGCTTCACCGTCTAGCGGTACAAAACGTATGGTTTAATCAACAATGTAAGCGTGAACGTCTTATTCCAAATTATATCAATATACGCTCCAACAATAATAGTCGATCTGCGGATATAGCTATTAAAAAAGCGCAGTTTATTTGGCTTAATGAAGAATCGCGACATTGGTTTTCTGTTAGAGACAATTTAAAACTACATCTTAAAATACTTTATTCACAACTATCATTCTCTTTACATAATATTGAATTTGATCTTTTAGATGAAAAAGCGCGGCTCCTTGCTTCACAAGAAGCCCATAAAAAATACCTCGTTCAATGTAGGAAGTTACGTGTGTTGAGACGCTGTCGCGGGGGGTAGGTGGAATGACCAACACCAAGCGTACATGATAATTTAAAGTATTTATTCGCAGTTATGCAAGTAATTATTTACACAGGGCGTGGGTGAAGGCCCGGCTGACAGATTGCTTTCGGTTCCGAACTTCCCTGACGGAGCGGCCGAAGGTGGATGGTGGCCGAAGGTGGAGAACGCAGCTGGTGGTAGAGTGTGCGACGACACGGCTGTCCAGGGGCAGCCCGTAAGTGGACACGCCGATGTTCAAGCCCAAAGTTTGTTAAGCCCGAGATTCGTTCCCTGGGGATCAAAACACCAGCTTAAGCCACATTTGCATCTGCGTTTCCTCTGATTGCGACCACCATTACAGCCAAGCCAAGCAAGTCGGTTTATGTAAGAGGGTAGAACGTGAGGTGAAGTAAGATTAAAAGATCGCAATCAGAACGGAGCACAAGCACAGTAAAAATAAAACAATAAATTATGGAAATAGCTGAGAATTACGCCAAATGCAGCTAAATAACAATTGGATAAAAATAGTACGCCAATGGCATTGGAATTAATTTAATTACGAGTGAATTTACTATTAGAAGGTTAATTAATCAACAATAAACAATAGATTACTATGATAGGATAGATGAAAAGAACAAGATCGACGAAAGTTAAATATTAAGTATTTAAATATCAGCGACCTGCCAGCAAGTAATTATAAACTAAGGTATTATTACTTAACTAAGCGTTAAAAGGTAACTGTTCATCACTTACCCTATCAGGGAGGATTCCTCACACTCTTAAATAAGTAAAATGCAGGATAACTAGTTAGTTGTAAATTTTTCACTGTCGTAAGACGTACGAAATGGAGTACGGAGACGCAGAGAGCGACACGTCCGTGCTCGTATGCTACAAAATCAGTGTGTCGCGACCGCCGGCGCTCGCGCAGCTCGCGGCCGAGGCAGAGAAGGCGTCCCCCCGCAAACATCATACGATGTTTGCAGAACAAAGGATACAAAGGATTGAATAGAAATCACTTTAGGGGTCCGCGCCGCGCATAGATAAACCATTAGCAATTACGAATAATGTCGATAATGTTGATAATAATTTGTTTTTAAATTATGTTACGTATTGAAATAAGTTAGATTAGGTTATAAGTTAATTTAGATAGTTAAATAAGTAGTTTAATTAAAGAAATGTATATATTATAATAGTTTTATTTTTATTTTATGTAAACATGTAACGATAACGTTACATTACCCCCCTTGCTTCTCCAAGGATTTTATTATCTTTTTGAATAAAATCCGTACTTACTAAAGTTACTTTTTATTAAAATAGGTCATTTAGAAAATTTACATTAGGCAACGTTAAATATTAAAAATATTAATGACGCATCATAGTCACAACTCAGAACTCACAACCAAGATTACCGTTAATTATTACGACGGGTAACATATTCATATTTTTAAATTTAGTTATATCAATTTACTTTCTAAAATATAACGTCTTTTTTTAATTTATTTATTTAGACCGACTAATTTTAAATCTTTAATATGCCAAGTGCCTAAATCTTTTCCGGACATATCTTCGAGGACATAGACAAGAGGTGACTTTTTAATAGTGACACGACATTTTATAAATTTCGGTGCCAACTTTTTACTGAAGTATTTGTCTTTATCACTTAAAACGTAAGCTCGTTTCATGACAATATCTCCTACATTAAATTCGGCTGGCTTACGACGCAAATTATAGTGTGCCGTGTTTTTTTCGTGTGCGTGCCACAGTTTTGCCTGAACGTCATTGAATATACTCGAAAGACACCCCAAGTTTTCGGCATATATGTCCCGAGAAAGGAATAAGATCTCTTCGCCTAAATCAGTGTCGGTGTAGTGAGTGCCGCAAGTGACTAGTTCTCGGCCGTAGACTAGAAAAGACGGCGTGAAACCAGTGGCCTCATTTACTGAGTTATTTATTGCGAACTGCACCTTTGGACTAAAATCGTCCCAAGTTCTGTGGTCATTATCGACAAACATTGATATGCATGTTATTATTGTTCTATTGTAACGTTCTACAGTATTGACTTGTGGCGTGTAATTTGGTGAAAAATATATATTTGGGATGTTATATTTTTTAAACAGTGCGTCTGTATCGCGGCTAATAAATTGAGTTCCACTGTCTAGAAACACTGTCTGAGGAACTCCATGAACAAGAAACACCGATTCTTCCAAAATCTTGATAATAACATCTGATGTTGCCTTTTTAATAGGGTAAATGAGACAAAATTTTGAGAAACGGCATGTGACGATCAATATGTAGCAATTTTGTTTACGGGTTACAGGCAAGGGGCCCATAAGGTCGATTGATACCATTTGAAAAGGTCGAGAGCACTGTTTGGGGCGACCCATAACACCAAGCGTTTGATGGTTGGGAGTTTTATATTGAAGACATTTTTGGCACGAACCAACAAACTTCACTACATCCTTGTGCATGCCTGGCCAAGGTAGGCGGTTATACGTTTTAAATATCCCCAAATGTGCTGCAGTTGGTTCGCAATGATTTTCAGAAATTATGCTCTCACGTAATTCAGAAGGAACCACTATCTTCCAAGAAAATTCATTGTTTAATGTACATTTAATTTTGGTTAATCTGAATAGAATGTTATCTTTAATGAAATATTTTGGAAATTCTTGAGGTCTACTAAGACAGCCGTTAAAAATAGTTTTGTACCACTCGTCTTTAGTGTCCAAAGTACTGGAAGAGCTAATGGCACTAACTAGAACAGACCGTGATAGAGCGTCAGGAATCACATTGTCAACGCCACGACGGTGTTTGATTTCAAAATCAAAGGAAGACAACCGTACTCCCCAGCGAGCTAAGCGACCAGTCGGGTTACTTAGAGTGAGAAACCATTTTAGGGCACTATGGTCTGTATAGACAGTGAATGTCTTCCCATTCTCCAAATAACAACGCCAATGCTCTAAAGCAGTGAGCACAGCCAGAGTTTCGCGTTCCGTGATACTGTAATTCCTTTCAGCTGCTGACAAGGACCTGCTCATGTAAGCTATGGGATGTTCTTTGCCGTCCTTAGTTTGAGTGAGTATAGCACCAACCCCGTAATTGTTCGCATCCGTGTGTACCTCGAACGGCTGATCATATTTAGGACATGTCAACACGGGTGCACAAATCAACGATTCTTTTAACTTTTGGAATGAAGCATTGGCCTCCGAAGACCACTCAAACGGAGGTAAGCCCTTTTTATTTGAGGTTAATTTATTGAGAGGAGCAGCTATTGTGCTGAAATTGTCATCGAGACAGACGTGAGCGCGCGCATCGGGGCGCTCGAGCAAAGGATGGAGGAGGCGGACCGGCGCCGGGCGGAGTCGGGCCCGGGCTCGGGCTCGGAGGCGGTGGCGGCGCTGCAGCGCACCGTCGCGGGGCTGCGGCTGGAGCTGGGCGAGCGCGAGCAGGAGGCGCTGCTCGCGGACCTCGACATCGGGCAGCTCCCCGAGGAGAAGGGCGAGAACGCGGTGCACGGCGTCATGGTGCTCGCGAGCCGCCTCGGGGTGCCCCTCGAGGAGCGGGACGTGGTGTTCGCGGAGCGGCTGGGCGCGCCGCCGGGCGAGGGCGCGGGGGCGCGCGCGCGCCGCGTGGTGGTGCGGCTGGCGCGCCGCCACCTGCGCGACGAGCTGCTGCGCGCGGCCCGCGCGCGCCGCCACCTGACGGCCGAGGACGGCCGCCTGCTCTTCCAGCGGGTGCGCGAGGAATGTCGCCGGCTGCAGTGGAGGTACTCGTGGACGAGGCGCGGACGCATATTCGCTCGCAGGACTGATGGTGCGCAGGTTTATCAGTTTCGCACGACAGAAGATCTGGAAAGGGTCTTCGCCTCTCCCACAATCTGACTTCCATGGATCTGTAAAAACAATGCCCCGATCAGTCATAAGAACCTATATAAAATACCGTGTATATTGTTCGTCCATTTAGAATTTATATTGGTTTCAAATTCAATGTTATTGTGCGCCTACTTGTGCTTGTACTTTTTAAGAAAAGAGCAACATCATATTTTAGTAAATTCATTTATATATAATCAAAACAATGTTTACTTTACACTGCCAGAATTACCATCACTATTCAGTACCACAGATTCCAATTACAATCATATTATTATAATTATATATCATTTGACATACAGCTTCATTGGAATAATTATCTTACAACATTTACATATAAGAAATTGCCTTAATCCAATCATCACCGACATCCCACAATATTTATATATTTTTATTATTATCCACTGCAATCAAATAATCATTGACATTACTATTTTACAATATTTACATATTAATATTCACTGCAATCCAATACTTATTGACATTACCATTCCATATTATTTTCATATTACTATTTACTGTATTCCTGTAATAACTGACATCATTATTTCACATTATTTATTCATTATTAATTTCACTAGGGTCACACAAAATGGCTATGCAATTATTTTCAATCACATTTACACTACACTTTATTTCAAAACATTTTGGTGTTTATATTACTTACAGAGGTCACAGGCCTTGGGTTGAAAAACTTATCAGTTGGTCTATACAATGCAGGCTCCTTAAGTACAAAGCACGAGGAATTCATCGTAGCAATGGAGGAACTGGACCCAGACATTATGGCCATAAATGAGACCTGGCTCAGGGCGGGGGAGGAAGGCAGAGCTCCCCGGCTACCTGGATATAAACTAAGGCATACACCAAGACCGGACCACGTGAGGGCGGGGCGCGGTGGGGGAGTCGGTTTTTACATCCGCAAAGGCCTTAATGTTAAGCTGTGTCCGCACCCTAATTCACATTTACAGGTGGAACAAATGTGGATGTCGGTACGTCTGAACAGTCAGAACTTGATTGTAGGTACAGCCTACAGACC
Source organism: Anania fuscalis (assembly GCA_950371115.1). Classification (NCBI taxonomy): domain Eukaryota; kingdom Metazoa; phylum Arthropoda; class Insecta; order Lepidoptera; family Crambidae; genus Anania; species Anania fuscalis. The sequence goes on along the minus strand of OX493326.1, from coordinate 20,785,572 downwards.
ACAATGGCTGGATGTAGACGAGTTCCTTGACTCCATTTCTGAGACGGTGGCCACCTTTGCAGGGGCAGATGGGGTTATATTGGCTGGGGATTTTAATATAGATCTCCTGAACGGTGGTTGTGGCAAATGCAGGTCTTTCGCACAGTTTACTCAAAGTCTTAATTTAAAACAAATAATTACTGAACCAACACACTTCACTGACCATAGTAGCACCTTGATTGATGTGATATGTACTGATGTCAGAGCTGTACGGGTGACAGTGAAACACTGTCCTGATTTGGGAAGGCATGCTATGTTGCTAACGGAATTAAAAATTAAAAAGGAAAAGTGTATCCCACAGAAGATCTCATATAGGCCTCTAAAGAACATTATTTTGGACCAATTTAATAAAGATTTAAATACCATTCAGTGGGATAATTTTAAAGTAATTAAAGGTGTCAATGGCCTGGTGGAAGCATTTACACTGTGTGTTAGGGGCCTTTTTGATCTGCATGCACCTGTACAGACACAAAAATTCAAGCACGCCCCCAACCCCTGGATCACAGATACGATTAAGACAATGATGCGAATTAGGGACAGGTATCATAAGCAGTATAAAATGCATGGTGCTGCAAATCTCAAGGCAGGCTACAGGGAGATGCGACACGAAGTCATAGCAGCGATCGAGCGAGAGAAGTCGTGTTCCTTCAAAAAGCATATTAATAACAACATTAAAAACCCAAAAATGTTATGGAGAAAGCTTACAAGCACAGTATTGCCAAACAAAAAAGCCTCAGCTGAATTGTCCCCATCTCTCAGTGATCCAGAACTGTTGAATGCACACTTTTTGAGTGTGCCTGGCAGCGGCATGGTCTCAATATCACAACTTACATACTACGAGCACCATAGACACAAAAGCGAGGCGACATTCTCTTTGGGTACGGTGAGCAGTGAACTGGTTCTAAGGACCATCAAAGGCCTGAAATCCAATGCTCAGGGGAATGATGGTCTGTCTCTGGACATGCTATTGCTGACCCTACCTCACTCACTGGACGCCATTACTAGAATAGTCAATAGCTCTATACTGGAGGGTGTGTTCCCTGAGGACTGGAAGATAGCAGTTGTAAAGCCGCTGCCAAAATCTAGTGAGCCTGTGACAGTGCAAGACCTACGCCCAATAAGCCTTCTCCCGTGCCTCTCTAAGGTATTGGAAAGAATAATTTGTGACCAACTGACGGAATACTTGGAGAAGCATCATATGCTTCCTTACTTTCAGTCTGGCTTCCGCAGGGGCTGTGGGACAGCAACTGCTCTGGCAGATGTGGTTGATGGTCTGTTGACTGCCCAGGACCAGGGAAAGGTTGCTCTTCTGCTCCTACTTGACTTTTCTCGTGCTTTCGACTCGATAAGCATACCTTTGTTGCTGTCCAAGCTTAGTTATTATGGCCTTGACGCTCGAGCTGTGAGACGGTTCCACAGTTACCTTACTCACAGGAGACAACTTGTGGAGCTGCAACAAGCAAATGGTTCTAAGCTGCGGTCTAGCCGGAGGGAGGTGAACCGGGGAGTCCCCCAGGGATCGATACTGGGCCCTATCCTTTACATCTTGTACAGTGCTGACATCACATCATGCATTACACACTGTTCTCACCACCTTTACGCGGATGACCTGCAGCTATATCTTCCCTTTGATCCCGCTGACCATGCCAGCGCTATTATAAGGGTAAACAGTGACCTGCAAAGGATATCTGACTGGTGTATGTCAAATTGTCTAACCCTCAATGCAAAAAAATCGAAACTAATGGTTTTTGGAAATCCTAAAACTATTGGAAAGATTAATGATGTTTCAATAGCTATCTCTGTGAATGGGGACCAAATTGAAAGGGTGAATAAGGCACGGAACCTGGGACTGGTTTTTGACAGCGGGCTAAGGTTCGAGGCCCACATAGCCGAATGTGCAAGAAGTTGCTTTTACAGACTGAGGCTGCTTTACAGAATCAGGCAATATCTAAGTGAAGAGCTCCGCATTAGCCTCTGTGAGTCACTTATATTGTCAAAATTCAATTACTGCGATACTGTGTATGGTCCATGTCTGCTGGCTCGATCAGCCCAACTTATCCAGAGAGTACAGAATGCCTGTGCTAGGTATTGCTTTACAATTCCACCGCGGTCCCATGTCTCTCCTTTTCTTAGTGATAGGGGCTTGCTTAAGATGGAAGCACGCAGACGGCTGCATCTGGCCACCATGTTATTCGGAGTCATTGGAACGCGAAAACCAGGGTACCTACTTGATAAGCTGCTGTGGGCCCGGGATCGCGATGGTCAAGGTAAACGGGCATGTACTCGCGTGTTTCTAACACCAAGCCATCGCACAGTCGCCTTTCGGGGCTCTTTTCGATTTGCCGCCTCGAAGTGCTGGAATGACTTGCCACCGCCGATGCGCGCTCTGAAAACGAAAATCACGCTCAGGAAAAAACTTAAAAATAACCTGCTGATTCGCCAGCGAGCAGAAGAAAGTTACATTTTAACTCACAAGCAGAGTTTGCGCGTCGCGTGGGCGGGTATAGGCGTCACTTCCCGGCACTTTGGGGGCGGCAGCTGAGGGCGTTGCTAGGTTTCTCGCAGCCGGTTCATCGATGTAGTGACCAAAACATATTCTGCAATTGAAATAATGGGACATTCAATGAAATTTATTGATGTAAATGCACACTTTACACTATTGAATCAGCGTAGTAGGTACTCACTTGAAGACGGGCGGCGTCGCACATTCATTGCTTGCTTGCACTTTGAGATTTATGCGTCGTCACTATACACATTAAGATGTTGCTTTTTCAAAATATAAACCATGCCACATGAGTCATAACATGTGCATATTACGTGGCATCACACCATTTTACGCAAATTACCTGTGTTGCGAAAATGGCGGACAGAGTGAGCAGTATTATTTCATAATCACTTAGTAGTAAGTTCTTTGGCCGTGCAACCAGAGACAATGCAAACACTCCGGCCGACGCTTATAAAGGCATGCGCACACGCACACGATCGGTGCTGAGCTATCGGCTGAGCTGGTTGTCATTGTCTCTGGTCTAATGTTTTTTTTTCTTTTTTGTGTTACTTCGTGTGTATATTCTTTTCTTTGTTATTGTTTGTTAGGATTTTGTTGATTATTTATTTTATTATTATTATAATTTTTTTTTTTTATTTAATTATTTTTGATTGTTTGAGGCCCTCGCAGAATATCAGTGTCGTGGCAGCCTTAAGTTGCCACGGCGAATACTGAGCGAGGGTCCTTTTTGGCACGTTTATTTATTTTTATTTATAATATTATTATTAGTTCTGTGTCAATTTATGTTATTTTCATTTTCATGTTTGTGTCAATTTTGAGTGCCAAATAAATAATATTCTATTCTATTCTATTCTAAATTGGGCACGAAACGACGAAACCATGTAGCGGTCCCAAGAAAACGTTTTACGTCTTTACGACAAGTAGGTGTCGGGTAATTTAAAATAGCCTCGACTTTCTCGGGGTCGGTGCGTAGTCCACGACTATCGACAACGTACCCAAGGTATTTAAGTTGGCTACGAAAAAACTGGCACTTTTCTAAGTTGACTGTCAAGTTGGCATGTTTTAGTTTTTCGAGGACTTTAGTCAGGAGGGTCACGTGACTGGTATAGTCTCTCGAAATGATGATGACGTCATCAAGATAAGCGAAGACATTAGGTCCAAACTCTCCAAATAAAAGATCTACCAAACGCTGTTGGGTTGCAGGAGCATTGGTTAAACCAAACGCAGTTCTTTTGAACCTAAATGTCCCTCTACCTGGGACGTAAAAAGCAGTCTTATCACGGTCTTCGGGCGCGATATCGATTTGCCAGAACGATTTAGACAGGTCGATGCTGCTGAGATAACGAGCGTCACAAAGATTGTCGAGAATCTCGGACATGTACGGCAAGTTATAAGCATCTCGTTTGGTGACCGAGTTTAGCTTGCGACTATCGAGGCAAAATCTCGGCTGACCGTTCTTCTTCGTTACTAGCAGAGCTGGCGAAGACCAGGCGCTCTCACAAGGCTCGACTACATCGAGAGCTAGCATTTCGTCTACCTGCTCAACAAGAATACGTTTTTTCACAGGTGACATTCGGTAGTACCGCTGGCGGATTGGTTGAGCGTCGCCGGTGTCGATACGATGAGTTATCAACGTAGTTCAACCTAAACCTCTTTGTTCAAATGAAATGTCTTTAAACTGCTCAATGATATTATCCGCAATAACTCTTTGAGAATCATCGAGGATTTCATAACCATGGATGAGGGTCTCACTATTTAACTCGGCACTAGCGGAGCTGAGAGAAATGCTACCTAAGTACTTGGGACAGATTTGAAATTTACGCCAAAAGTCTACGCCTAGTATAAGAGACGTTTCAATCTGCGGTACTACTACAGCTTCGATGATGTGAAACTGGTTGTCAAAGTGTACGGGAATGTTAATGTATCCTATACTCCTTAAGGACTGACCCCCTGCAGCAGTTACGAGAATACGACGATCATTAAATAGTTTAAATCCCTGATTTTCTAATAAAATGTGAGAATTTTTTCCCAAAATGGTAACTGCCGAACCCGAGTCTAAAAGACCAGCAAAGGAAATATTGTTAATTTTAATTGTAACGTAAGGTCTGGTATCATTTTATGGTTTTTCATGAATTGTGGCAGTTTTATATGACCTAAAAAATAATTGGATGGTATGAAGCCAATTTTTCCAATCAGTTTTATTAAAATTATTGTTTTTGTTGCCACAATTCACAATTCACGGGCTGCCCCACGTTGGGCGCCAGTGTCGCGGGGGGTAGGTGGAATGACCAACACCAAGCGTACATGATAATTTAAAGTATTTATTCGCAGTTATGCAAGTAATTATTTACACAGGGCGTGGGTGAAGGCCCGGCTGACAGATTGCTTTCGGTTCCGAACTTCCCTGACGGAGCGGCCGAAGGTGGATGGTGGCCGAAGGTGGAGAACGCAGCTGGTGGTAGAGTGTGCGACGACACGGCTGTCCAGGGGCAGCCCGTAAGTGGACACGCCGATGTTCAAGCCCAAAGTTTGTTAAGCCCGAGATTCGTTCCCTGGGGATCAAAACACCAGCTTAAGCCACATTTGCATCTGCGTTTCCTCTGATTGCGACCACCATTACAGCCAAGCCAAGCAAGTCGGTTTATGTAAGAGGGTAGAACGTGAGGTGAAGTAAGATTAAAAGATCGCAATCAGAACGGAGCACAAGCACAGTAAAAATAAAACAATAAATTATGGAAATAGCTGAGAATTACGCCAAATGCAGCTAAATAACAATTGGATAAAAATAGTACGCCAATGGCATTGGAATTAATTTAATTACGAGTGAATTTACTATTAGAAGGTTAATTAATCAACAATAAAGAATAGATTACTATGATAGGATAGATGAAAAGAACAAGATCGACGAAAGTTAAATATTAAGTATTTAAATATCAGCGACCTGCCAGCAAGTAATTATAAACTAAGGTATTATTACTTAACTAAGCGTTAAAAGGTAACTGTTCATCACTTACCCTATCGGGGAGGATTCCTCACACTCTTAAATAAGTAAAATGCAGGATAACTAGTTAGTTGTAAATTTTTCACTGTCGTAAGACGTACGAAATGGAGTACGGAGACGCAGAGAGCGACACGTCCGTGCTCGTATGCTACAAAATCAGTGTGTCGCGACCGCCGGCGCTCGCGCAGCTCGCGGCCGAGGCAGGGAAGGCGTCCCCCCGCAAACATCATACGATGTTTGCAGAACAAAGGATACAAAGGATTGAATAGAAATCACTTTAGGGGTCCGCGCCGCGCATAGATAAACCATTAGCAATTACGAATAATGTCGATAATGTTGATAATAATTTGTTTTTAAATTATGTTACGTATTGAAATAAGTTAGATTAGGTTATAAGTTAATTTAGATAGTTAAATAAGTAGTTTAATTAAAGAAATGTATATATTATAATAGTTTTATTTTTATTTTATGTAAACATGTAACGATAACGTTACAACGCGAATCGGTCTTTAACAATAATGTAGACGTGCAGCGGGGTTTCCACGATCAGACGCATACTTTCTATCCTCGTATAAAAAATCTATCCAACAGCCAACTAACAACTGACGAAATTTCTTTACTAAGTAAAGGTTTAAAATACAATTTAAAACCACCAACAAATCAAAAGTCATTAGAAAGATTAGCAGTTGACGTGGAGATCGCCGTTGTGTGTAGTAAAAAAGATCATAATATTAAGACATTAACTAGTAACATAACAGCCAACCAAATTAGAAACGCTTCGAGGCAATCAAACCGCGAATCACCTTATCCCGAGTACCATATTTACAAAACACTTAAAGAAAAAATCCACGAAAATAATTTGGTTGTCTCTAAAGCTGATAAGGGTAACACGGTGGTGGTGATGGAGCATGCTAATTACCTCCAAAAAGTAGAAGACGTAATTCAGAGTGACGATTTCGTTCTTTTACAGTCAGATCCAACTAAACGATTTTCTTCCGAGATTAAAGAAGCTGTCAATTCTACTCAATTTGTTTTTTTCAGATACTTCATTTTCTCGTAATAATATTTTAGAAATGAATCCACGTAGTCCTTGTTTGTACGGTTTACCAAAAATACATAAGGATAATATGCCGATGCGTCCTGTAGTTTCAGACATCGGCGCACCAGCGTATAAATTGGCTAAAAAATTAAATTCATTATTAAAGGCGAAATCGTCATTCAGTCCAAAGTATTCCCTAATAAATAGCCTGAATCCAATTAAAAAGATCCAGTCTGTTTCACTCCCTCGAAACGCGAAGTTGTTATCATTAGATGTTGAAAGTTTATTTACAAACGAACCATATCAAGAAAGTCTTAATATCTTAAAATCACATTTAGAAAGACAACGATTACATCCGGGGGAGATAGATGATCTCATATTATTAACTTCATTATGCATGAAACAAAATTATTTCCGGTTCAACAATCAATACTATAAACAAAAGGAGGGCTTAGCAATGGGTTCTCCTTTAAGTCCTTTAATGGCAGATAGTTTTATGGATAATTTTGAAAATAAACACTTAGTGCATGATAGAAATATTCTTTATTATTATAGGTACGTAGATGACATATTGATTTGTTGGACCGGAACAAACCGTCAGTTAGATATTTTCCTCCACAAAATAAACAACATTCATCCCAAAATTAAATTCAAATTAGAATTAGAACAAAATTATAATATTAATTATTTAGATTTAACAATAAAAAGGGTGGAGGATAAGCATGAATTCCAAATATACCGTAAGCCAACACACACCGACACTGTCATTCATGCATCTTCATGTCATCCGTGGCAACATAAAATGGCCGCGTTCAACTCGTATGTTCATCGACTTCTAACAATATCACTCAGCGAATCAAATTACGATAAAGAATTAAACATTCTTTACAATATTGCCATATCAAACGGATACAGGAGATGCATTATTGACAGTATAATAAAAAACAAAATCAATAGAATCACATCTAGTTTATTATACGCTGTTCCTGATAAAAAGGTTAACAGGTATAATGCTAGTTTGATTTATTTAGGTAAGGTGTCGGAGCGTATCTCTAAAACGCTAAAACACTATGACATGCATGCTGCTTTTAACACAAATAACTCATTAAGAATGCTATGTAATGGTAAAGATAAGATAGATAAACATCAGAAATCTGGTGTTTATAAAATAGATTGTAGTGACTGTAACTCTTCTTATATAGGACAGACCGGTCGTAATTTCAACACACGTTATAAAGAACACATATCCGCTTATCGCAATAATCACCCAGAAAAATCACATTATGCAAAACACCTTTTAGATTCAGGACATAGTATTTCCGAAAACCATTCTTTTTCAATTTTACACACATGCGAAAAAAGTTTAAAACTTTCCATCCTAGAACAATTAGAAATAATAAAACACAATAAAGATAATACGCTTACATTGTTGAATGAACAGGTCGGTTTTGCCAACTCTCCACTATTAAATATCTTCTCTAACCAACAAAATAGAAACAACCGTCAAATAACGATGAACGTTACTCGTAACGTTACGAGTGACGTTTAAAACTTGTGTTGGAGAGGGGGTATAAAAGGCCTGTTCGCCAGTCTCACAGTTTAGTTCCCCGGCCGCGCCGGCGCCACCACTGGCGGGTTCGCCGCTTGGTAGGGTGCCTTACGCACTCCGCACTGGCCCGATCGCGCCCGCTAGTATGGGGCCCGAGACGTACGAGCCTGAGGCTTCGCTGCGCGAAGCCTCACACTCGGACGGGTCGCGGAGACCGCTAGTGGGGCGGACCTAGGCTGAGCGCCTTCAGCGCTCGCCATCTCTGCCCGGTTGTAGCTGACAAGGTCTTTTCATTGGGCCATCTGCGACAGGTCCGTCCGAAAAAAAAAAAAAAAAAAAAAAACTCACAGTTTAGTCGTCGAAGCGCAGCCGAGGCGACAACATCTCTCCTGATGATGCCACGTGAAGTGGCGAAACGCGCGTCGAGGTTTTTTTATGTCGGTGTTGGGTACTAACTTTTGCATTCGTCTGTTTCGCATGCAATTTGAGGGAGGGAGGGCGGTGCTCTTTGCATGTGCCTGTGATTGTCCTCAGATTGTGGGTTACAGGTGGTGTATTTGGGGTTCCTATGCCGGCGTAACTAAGCGGAAGTTGTAAGCAAAATAATTACATTTTCATAATTGTCTAAAAATGATAGTTAAGTTAATTTGTGTTTATTAATATACATTTTGTTAAAATGAAATATTTATTTGTCATTTTAACCCTAAAATGATTTAATATTAGTAAAATATTCAATGTTTTTAGACAGAAACATTTGCTGGATTTTTAAAAAAAAAGTTTACATTACCGACACAAGTGCGTAATATGATGAATTATGAAACTAAAAACGGTGTTATAACAGTCAATTTACGAGCAACTGTGTTGAAAATAAAATTACACAATAAGCACTCTGCAGCACTTTCCTCTTTCTTTGTAGTTGTCCTCTGCCTAAAGGTTGTCTGGAAGAGATCGCTTTTTAGCGATAAGACCGCCTAAATTGTACATCTTTCTGTAAATATCAATTGTAACTTCTTTGTTTGGTGTGCAATAAAGAGTATCTATCTATTTATCTATTATGCTCGAGTAAGTCATTTACAATATCACGCACCTTATCGCGTTCTACGGGACTCAATCGATATGGCCTACGCTCTACACATTTGTTTGCGTCTTTCAAACGTATTTCTAACTCACCCGTGTTTACACGTGTGCGAGGGTAGCCGCGGATATACAAATGCTGAAACTTATTTAACAATAGCTTGAGCTCAGCGATTTGATCACCGTCCGTCAAGTCACAATCAATACTGTCGAACTTTTCACTGTAAGATTGCATGTGGTAGACCACCGGTTGATGAACCAATTTTGCACCTCGAGAAATTACCACTACGCTCAAATTCGTGTTCTTAATGAGATTCATGCCTATAAGAATATCTGAACATAACTCGTAATCGGGGACTACGTGAAATTTAAGTTCAACACGTAAATCGTCTATAACACAAATAGTTATCAGGGTTGATAGTGATACCACTGTATACTGCCCTATACCTCTCATGTAATTAACAACATCAATTCGTTTACCAGGTAGTTTTGATGATAATGATTCGCGTATTACGGAACAGTCCGCCCCACTATCAAAAACCGCGGACAACTTTAAATCCCCAATGACTATCGGCATGTAATTCAATTTAGGTATACCCACACAATTTACATTTGATACTACTGCACGTTCACGTTTATAACAAGTTTCATAGGTGTGACTTTTATTACGGGAGCGGCAATCTTGCGTATCGTGATTTTTTACAATATTAGCAAAACAATGATGATTTGTCCGACAATCGCTGCCGTTTGATAGGGCCCTGCTGTGTGTTTGATGTACTTTGGTAAGGACGTTTACTGCGTCGTATAGAAGAAGCTACTGAAATTAACTCCGGTACGGAAGAAGCCCTGGCATTTAGCAGTTCAATTCTCAGTCTCCATCCTCAATACAGCCAATTACAGCCTCAACTGCGTCATCATTTGATAATTTATCCTTTTTTTTTTTTTTTTACTTAAGATGGGCTTACTCTTGACCCCAATCTTGCTCTAGAGCATAGATGGGATCTACGATGGAGCGAGCTTGCCCAGAAGATGCCTATTCACTCTGGACTTAAAGAGAGTCAGGTTATATGCACTCGGAAATACAGAAATCCTTAGCTATGCCAATATTAGTTAAGGTTACTTTGCTGTAAAGTCATTTTTGGCGAAGTTAGGAGGGAATTAATAAAAAACTAAAAACCGACTTCAAAATGAAACTAAAAAGCGAAAAATAATATTGACTAAAACATACCTAATCAGTTCTTTTTGGAGTCGGTGCCAGCCATCGAGAGTTAAAATATGTTCATTCGCACTGACTCCAAAAAGAACTGATTAGGTATGTTTTAGTCAATATTATTTTTTGCTTTTTAGTTTCATTTTGAAGTCGGTTTTTAGTTTTTTATTAAACTTTTTTTATTTTACAATTTTAAAAATGACTTTACAGCAAAGTAACCGTAACTAATATTGGTCCTCTATGGACCCCCCATCCAATGGTATGATAAAAATAAGGTGTTATAAAGGGTCAATTTTTCGACGAAAATTTTTAAGTCTTAAGAAAAGGGTTTACCTACACTCCAACCATAAGGGCGGCTATTTTGGTGTCGAAACCATTGGATAAGGTTTCGCGTTAAATAACAAGTCAAGTTAAGAAAGGAACTTTTACATTTTTTTTCGTTACTGGGTGTGCGGGTACGCCCCCAGTAAATAAAAATTGGCGATCTGGTACCTCATAAGCTCCACGTCTTCTAAACACACTGCGAAATACGTTCTGTCGACAAATTGCAGTATTATCTTCTAACTCCTATCCGTTAAGGAGTTCTGTGGCTTCTATCATCAGGTCAGCAACATGACATGATGATTACCAGACCCAAAAATTAGCATTGAGTCAGAAAATATATGCAAAACATTATGGGTGCCTATAAAAATTGAGGGTTGCCCTCGATTTCCCAGGGATCCCATCATCAGAATCTGACTTGGTGTAAATGGGACCACCTCGGGAGTATACCCTTTCAAACTAAAAAATAAATTTTGAAATCGGTCCATAATAATTGACGGCGTAATCGCGTAACAAACATACAAAAAAAAAAAACAACATTCAGACGAATTGAGAACCTCCTCCTTTTTTTTGAAGTCGGTTAAAAATGGAGGACTTAACACTTAAAATTGTAAAATAAAAAAAGTTTAGTAAAAAACTAAAAACCGACTTCAATTTGACAGATAATTCACTTTATCTGTCAAATATTCCTTCACCTCATAGTAGCCTTTATCCAACAGATATCGGAATAGTCGTGTCTTAAAAAGGTTAATAGGCAACTCTCTTAGGTCCTTTGGCAGTTTATTAAAAATTCGCACTGCCATTGGATAGCAACTACTACTTTGTAAAGTTGTACGCATCGTTGGCAATGTCAGGTGGTTTGGATATCGCCCTCGGTAATTATTGACTACCTCACTATTACTCTTAAACAGGTATCTGTGAGTCCTAACAAAGCAATAGTGACGCCGGATAAGCTTAAAGAGGCGCGTATTCGTTCCCTTGCATTCGCTAAAGCATTTCTGTTTTTATGCAACTTATGAGTGGAGTCCCACAACGCTGGTTCTCCTTGGTATAGCTCAATAAACTCCAAGACATCTGCATTAGACCATTTAGCCATTGCGAAAAATAATAACCTAAAATAATAACAAAAACACGTGCGAACAGGACCCGCATCTCAAGACGAATGACAAAGACCAATGTGTGGCGCAAAAGCGGGGTTGCTTCCAATATGCCCCCGCGCACTCCCCTTTCATAACCCTCTCCTTTGAACGTGTAACAAAAACCGACACTGAGCGGATTAGTATTGGGCATTGGACAGTGATTGGACGCAATGTCTACATTGTGTCAAAGTACCGATACATACATTGGTGCATTGGACGCAAAACGTTACGTTGGTGCAAATATCTCCAATGTGTGGCCACGGCATAATGCTAAGTTGCCAAGCCCATTTTCATCTCGCTTTGTCTGCGAAGTGCCAAGGTTGTTTAAGCCCTAAGCTACCTTATTTCTAGCTGTTGTCTAAAACAGTTGTAGCTTACAACACTTCACATCTTCAAATAATTCTTTCATCTACATTTACTAAAAGCTTAACGCATACTAATTGCAAAGTGCTAAAACTTCTTGTACGCTAGGTTACCTATTTATTCGCTGGCTAAGGCCAGTAACCTACTTCACGTTCATTTTGCAAGCTGTTCATGTTAATTTTCTAACGTTAATTGCTATTTCGTCCCTTAAACATAAACATAAAAGTGTAATTCTAGAAAGCGTCAGTAAGGAAGCGTCAGTATAACCCGACCGAATTGAATATACAGTTATTCAAAAAGTTACTCGTATACATTCTAGGTTCGCTGTCGCAACGGCCGTCTTCGTGATTCCACCGGGTTTTACATACATTGAACGAGTTCGAAGTTTGAACGGTGACCTATTCGTCCTCTAAAATCGACGAGTCATTGGAGGTTTGCGGGATCGGTGGTTGGTTCAGTACCTACCAGTGACTTGCCGCTTCGCAGTTAATTGCGGGCGGCCTTTACGGTTAGATAACCTTTTATTTTATTTTATTTTGTTTTTTTTATCGGGTGTAATACGTTGTTTGCTCCTATTGTTTACTAATATAGTTAACAATGGAATAGTCTAAAGAAACATTACCTGAGCCTAAAGAAGAATTATCAACACTTAGTATTAGTTCTGATAACAGAATTTTAATTTTGTTTTATTTTGATTTAAATAGGAACTAAAGAAACGGGCTTATTTAGTTATTTAGTGAAGGTTTCGTGATAAATTGTTTTAAACCAGACATAATTCATTTTCAAACTTCATTATTTTCAATATCATTTATTGGTAATAATTAACTATCATTTAATCGATATTATTTAATATGAAGGCTAATTATAGTTATATTGTATATTAATATTTTGCTGGCCTGCATAAGTAGTGTAATATTTGTGTTAAATCTTATAATTTCGATTTATTGTATAATTAATGTAATAAATGAACCCATTTAAAGATTCTATTAGTATGTTTGATATGTGTGTGTAAGTTAGTTATTTCGTTTAATTTTCTTTTGTTTCATTTGTGAAGTACGCTTTATCTATTTGAGACAATTAATTACGGTTTATCTATCGCTCATTTGGGCTATTTTAATATTATTTAACGTGAGTCGGTTACAGTTCATTTGAACTTATTTTATGTTTCAAGTTTCTAATTGATTAATTAAAATTGTTGGAACATTTTTTTTCTGTTCTTTTTTTTTCGGGTTTAGTGCTCGTTTGAGCCATTTAATAAAAATAATCAACATTAAATCAAAATAACTCCCATTTAGCTCGCTTGTGCGTAATTTACATATTAAACTTATTGTTAATATTATCGGATTTGAATCCGTTTTACGTATCAAAACGTTTATTAATTGACGATTTAGCGCTTATTAGAGCCATTAAACTTTGACATATTTCTGTGGTAAATCAAAGGTCATTTGATCTTGTTTTACATAAAAACAACCCCAGTGGTTTTATTTAACAAATATGACTGTCGTTTATCTTTTAAATGGTTGCTCGATTATTGAATCAATTTACAACAAAACAACTTTGAAATCTTTTACTTATCTTTATTATACGCCTAAGACTACGCATGTTTGACTTATAAATCTTAACGTTCACCAAACTGACTAACTTGATCTATTTTACCTAACATTCGGGAAAATGTCGAGTACTCACTGATATCATAATTTTATTGTAGATAAATTACAATTAGGCAGGCAAGTATACGTTCTGACGTTGAGACATCTGACTTTAATAAAAAACAAACAAACTTAATTATGTTATATTGTAGGGGGAAAGTAGGTAGGGTGCAGTTAGGATAATACGATTCTTTATAGGGTTCTAGGTTCGTATATATGTAGTTCAGGCAGAGGTACAGTTAGATAGGAGTAGGTACCCCTTTTTCCTTAACAACCTATCCTTTCTAATACCTGTTCCATCCTACCTTCTAAAAATAGCTTCATTTTTTTAGGTTAACCGTTGTAGTAATTAGGTAGTAAGGAAATGGGCTATTTTTAGGGATCCTTATACAAAATTCTATATCCATAAAACTGAGAGAAAAATTTAATAAACGTTTTGAGATTATTTTCAAATTAAAATATTTTGTAAATCTTATGTAATTCAAGGGTCAATTTTACAATATTTATTTCAAATTCAATCAGAATCTTTAATCTAAATAATGCTGGATGATGTGGGAGTATCGATGACTTCACATAGGACATAATCCAGATTTCAGGACCCGGTCTTATACGAGTTGTCATCGATACTGTTTGGATCATCATGGAATTATATTGGACTAAAGGATTCAGATTATTTATTTAGGTAATTAATTTAAGGACCCCGAACCCTTGATTGACTTTTTTATGCAGTCAAATAGCATGTTAGTATTTCATATTAAATTCTTTAAACTCAGTTGTTCCCTTAGTTGCGCATAATTACGCTAAATGCGTTTTGTTTCAGATTTAGGTCCCATTCCTGGGGGTGGCAGATTGTATTGGCGATAACTGTTTATCACATGGCCACCACTCCTGGTGAGCGTTTGGTGTTGGGGCTCACCAGGCGCTCCTCGAGGCGTTCTTTTTCCTCTTCCTTGAATGCGCACAAACCCATGAAACTCTCGAGAAAACTTAATTATAACATCCACGTACCTCAAAAAGAATTTGGTTTACTACTATTAACACAACGTACGGTCCTACCATTAAAACTAGACGATCACACAGCCAATGTAAATTATCACAGCCAAACGTTATTAACGTAGTCCGTTTAGATCTCCATATTTAATTAATTTCCATATTTTTAGAGTAAGACGCAGGTGGGTTCGCTACAATTGTTACCGTGTTCCAGGATTAAAAAAAAAAACACTGGATCATATTTAGTAGGCTTTTTAGTCTACAATTGCTGTCTGTGAAATAGAAAGAGGTTGAAAACGTGGATTTTTGATTTTAGTATATCGGAGTTATTTTGTTGTGCGCATTTAAGGAGTTTAGAATAGTAGGGGCGAAATGTTTAGGTAATTAATCAGAAACATTATAATTGAGATAGGTTGGTAAAAGATTCATAAATAAAAAATAAAAAAAGCTTCATACCAATACCATTAGATAATGCATTTATATACTTATTGGTTCATTTACGGAAAAGTTATTTTCTTACGATAAATTACAATGTTAGTTACTCTTCAGAATTTCATTACAAGTTTAGGTTTGATTAAAATATAATTAAGTTTCGTACGTGTTATAAAAAGAGTGGGGGCGAGATCTTTTAGGTATATGTTAAAATATGTTTAATAAATTGTTTGTATTAGGTCATTTAGTATTTCAATCAATCAATCAATTAGATTGAGTGGTACCTTCTTCCATAGGTTCGATATTATGTTTTACGGAAAATAATAATGTGATTGCTGATTACATTATTTAAGTAATTCAAGGATACATGGGAATGTATCACTTCTTTTGATAAAATAACACAGATCGTAATAATGACTAAATCTATTTTTAGAATAGTACGGAGTCTAAGAATGCGTTTAGTATTTGTACGACAATAGTGTAGCAACTAGGGTTGCCAGATGTCCGGTATTTAAGCGTATAGTCCGGTATTTTCGAGGCCTGTCCGGTAAAAAATAAATGGTCATACCGGACAGAACAATGTCCGGTATTTTGAGGAAAGTCGGTACTACTGGTCACAAGCGCCTACAAAAGTAGGCATATGAAATCCCTCAAACGCAAAACTCGCGCGCGCTCCTCGCTCGCTGTCTGTATCTGCGTCTGCGGGCTCTCACTTCACCACTGTATACCCGTCTCACTCACTCGTACTCGCTTCCTGCGTCCACTCCCCTACCCGCGCGCGCCCGGTGTGTTTTGTTTTGATTTTTCGAGTTTTGTTTAGCTAGTCGATAATTAGATTACGCGACGTTCGGGAGTGTTTACGCAGTTGACCTAAGTACCTACTCGTTGAAAGATGCAAAGTTGTTCGTCGTAGTTGCGTGTATGTTTGTGTTTTTGACTGTTTGTTGAGTTTTACACAAAGCTAATGAAAAATGGAGGAAGGAGTAGCTTCCACGAGTTCTGCAACACCGCCAAAGAAAACAAGGCGAATGTGCCATTATAATAAAGACTGGGAAAATAAATATTCTTGGATAACTAAAGCCAACGTCGACACTAGAGCTTACTGTAAAATTTGTAGAAATGAATTTGCTGTGGCTGAAGGTTTGAAGGGGGTGAACCAGCATGCCTCTAAAAAAAAGCATAAAGAGGCGGAAAGTGCGCAAGCCAAGTTCCAAAGAATGGAATCTTTCTTTACGCCTAAAAGAAGCGCACAAAGTGAAAAGGTAAGCCTTGCCGAGTTAGCAGATATTTTTCACTCTGTAAAACATCACATCTCCTATTTGGCTCAAGATTGTTCATTAAAGGTCAGAAAACAAACCATCACAGATTCTGAAATCCTCAAACAAATGACCGGAGGGCGTACCAAATGCTCTGCCATTGTGAATCAAGTTCTGTACCCTTATTCAATGGAACTGGTCCAAGAGGATTTGAAAGAAGACGTGCCTTTTTCCGTCGCTACTGATGCGTCAAATAAAGGAAACAAGAAGTTGTTCCTAGTTTCCGTTCAGTATTTTACGGCAAAATCTGGAATGTGCCGAAAAATTTTAGATTTCTACGAAGATCCATTCGAAGACTCGCGATCTATAAAAAATCACCTGGCCAAAGTCTTAACAGAAGCAGATTTATCTTGGAGCAGAGTAACTGCGTATGGAGCAGATAACGCCTCTGTTAATTATGGAGTGAATAATTCGGTGTACCAGAAACTAAAAGAGGAAGAAAATAGTAACATCATCGCTGCCCATTGCAATGATCATATAATTCATAACTGTGCCAAAAATGCTTTGAAGATGTTGCCAGTTGACGTAGAAAACATCGTTCTGAAAACATTTTCGGAATTTTCCCATGCAGCAAAGAAGAGACAAGACCTGAAAGAGTGCTTTGAATTTTATGAAAGTGAATTCAAAGAGGTCCTTCGCCATGTCCCCACTAGGTGGTTAAGCTTGTTCAAAGCCCTGGATAGAGTTTTGTCATCGTGGGGGCCGTTAAAAAAAATACTTTTTCGAACTAGGCGCCAATAATTGTTCACCGACTATATGGGCTATTATAAAAGACCAAGAAGATAATCCCACAACTGAAACGAACCCCACTTACACCGAACTCTATCTATACTTCACGCACAACTTCATGGCGTAATTCCAGGAAGTGTTACTATTACTGGAAAAGAACGACACATTAGCTTTCAGTCTACACAATATTTTGACACGATTCCGGGACACAATAGTGAAAAAAATTAATGATGAACACTTCGGAATGAAAGTGCGTATGGCCATGAACAAAAAGTGCCTAACGGATCAAGAAACTCAGGAGTTTAAAAAACACGCCCTGATTGCTTATCAACGAGCTGTTGCTTATTTGGAAAAGTGGTTCCAGTTCGAAAACTCGGTGTTTAGAAGCTTCAGTTGCTTGGACCTTGAACACGGTCTTCCAACTCTGGACCAACTAATTGAATTGTGGACTCTAACGAGAAGCACCGACACTCCACCGGAAGAACTCTACTCAGAGTTGGCTATACTTAGCAGTGTTTACCAGTCCCTGGAGGGAAAGTCAGTGGATATGTGGTGCAGCTTTTTTAGTAAAGAATTAGCGCCAAATCTTCTCAAATTGGTCCAACATGTATGCAGCATTCCCGTATCGAACGCCTTCGTCGAGCGCATTTTCAGTGTGATGGGAAATATATGGACCAATGAACGAAACCGCCTTGGTCTAGAGACTGTGAAAAGTGAACTGTGTGTTTTTTTCAACATAAACTCGAGCTGCACTGATTTTAAAGAACATGTTGTATCAAATAAAACACTATTAAAAGCAGTTGCGTCAAATGCAAAATATGTTAAAAAGAAGTAAGTAGGTACTATCTAAAAGTACCTAGGTACAGTACAACATAAAATAGTTTAAGAAGAATGATTCAATTTTATTATTTGTGCATTGGAAGTTCCTTTTATTTTTGTTAAACATACCTATCTAGTTTTAGGTAATTTTATTTTTTTCTGAAGTTCCTACCTTTATTTTGTTAAGTAAGTAGTAGATTATAATATTCATACCATTGTTTGATAAAGACTTTGTCAACCCTGTTTGGGGTTGTCCGGTATTTTTTCGCGGCTCACCTGGCAACCCTAGTAGCAACAGTGTAAGCCTCAACGCATTTCATTTCAGCCAGTTGATCATAACAAGATTACAGCAAGTTCTTTGTTCAAATATCGCCGATTCAGATCATGGCATTAGTTCATATTTTATTTCTTTAGTCGGCTATCAAAAGCGGTCACATAAACATTTTGCGTATTATAAACATAGAGAACAAAGGATCTGGTGTCCCATGACCAGCATAGGCATTTTAAAAATGTAATAGGCTATCAAGTTTAAATAAACAAAACTAATTAGCCATAATTTAAACAGCACTCAACTTTATCGTTTCGTTGTAGATTTCGAGCGCGAGAGTTAGACTCGAGTGTGTGTTTTTAGAATTACAAAACGAACGTTATAAGTGTTTCACATAAATAGTCTTTAGAATTGGCTACTCATATTTTTTGTACCCTGTTGTCACATTTACGAGAAATGTGTTGGAATTTAAAGTGCACTCTTGGTCCTAATGTTGCGTCGAATGGCAATAAATTATAGTTTAGGGCATGTCAAGTGTTACAATTTGGCCAAAACATGCTAATCGTGCGACAATTTTTTTTTCTTTCCAAAGTTTGCTTATTAATTCGAGAAACGCTTAAGATTGTTAATTGGTTTATAAAATATTAGGAAGATTTCGTAATATGGTTTCATTTATTTAGATTGCGCACATTATTTTTGAATGATTTATAGTTTAGTTATATCATTCAATTTTTAAACTAATGTATAAAGGTCATTTCCCTATGGCTTAGTGGTTATTTAGTTCACGGACTCTCTAGCTAGTAGCTTAAATGTAGCTTATTATTGTGGGGGGCGATAATTTATGTAGTTAAAATAAGTACCATAATAATACTTAATAGTAGTTGACTGGTAGATAATACTTAGAAGCAGGGAATCAATTATTTTTAATCTACTTGTAATTAAGGTTATAGAACATTTATTAAATAAAGTTTAGTTTAAATCAATCTATTTGTATCGATAAGTATAAATGGTTTTCTTTATCTTTGTCTCCATGACCCGATGACTTAGTGATTAGGAAAAAAAATGCAGTGTGGACCCGGATTCGATTCCGCGGCCAACAGTAAAATGGTTGTCTTCAGTGTTTGACTATAATACCTTTATAAATTATGGTTTTGTTAAGTTTATTATAATCTAATAGAGCAGTAGTTAAAGCTTTATTTTAGTCCTTGGTTCGATTCCAGGTCATGGTTGTACAGATTTTTTATTAACATCTTAGCAATAAAGTTTCTAATTAATAAAGCTAAAAGCTCGGTGGTATAAAGGTTGACTAAGTCCTCGGTTCGATTCCGGGACACGGTCATATCGTTTCTGTAAAAAACTTTCAATAAATTGTAGAGTTTTATTTTTAATTGGGCAGATGGCTTGTTGGTTGTAAGTTCAATTTAGTCACAGTTACGACTTCGGACATGGTCAAATTTTACCTTTACCAGGGGCGATAATTAATAATAGAAATCACTTAGTTCAGTGGTTAAATGATTAACATAGTCTCTGGTTTGATTCCAGTAACAACTGTTTATTTATCATAGGTCTGGTTCGGCTCCAGCTTAGTGTTAGATAGTTATAGGTCATTGAAGGTGTTTAGGTATTTTTAAGTTTTGCATATAGCTTAGTGGTTGGGTGAACGACATAGTTTCTGGTTCGATTCCAGAACTATTTATTGATTATGGGTTGGTTCACCTCTAACACAAGGTCAGAGAGTTGTAAGTCACTAAAGGAGATTGAGTAATCACATAAGTGATACATATAGCGTAGTGGATCAAAGAGTAACGTAGTATTGGATTCGATTCCAGTACATTGGACAAATGGATGGTTGATTTATAACACGTAATTAATTTTAAAAAAAAGTCACTTTAGTAATAATTTATTGCTAAGCATTTGATAGATATAAAACATCATAGTCACAGGTTCGATTCCGTGACTAGTTACTTGTATCATATTGCGACTGGTTTGATTTCGGTACAATAATCAAATGGATGATTGACATAGGAAGGAGTTCGTTTAAACTTAAATTATTAATAAACTTAGTTTTAAGTTAGTAGTAAGTAACTAGGTAATTTTGTAATAGGATTTCAGTGGTTTGAAAATAGCATCAGGTCAGGTCACGGGTTTGATTACGGGACTATAGTTATTTATTGTCAAGGCGGTGACTTAACATTTTAGGGTACCGTGCCTAAAGAATGAAACGGGACCCTTTACTAAGATTTCGTGAACCGTGATAGTTGGACGGATGAGGTTTTCGCAGATGATGTATTTCTGTTTCTATTATAGCAGTGAATGCTAGGATCCCGAATGAAATGAATGTTGTAGGGGCTCCCTTGCAACACACTTTTATTTTTTCATACGTTTTTATACACCGTGAATTTTGAGATACCCGAGAAAATTAACTAACATACTCAGATATCAATATACATCAAATTCGGCGAATAAAAAAAAAATTTTTTTATGAGAAATTTATTTAATACGTCCCTAACATTCCTTAAAAAATATGCACTATAAAAGTCCTGCTAATTCAAATAGTAATCATTATCATTCCAACATTAACGGAACCAAAATCCACCTAATTTAGTCGCGTAATATTGGCGTACGGAAGGAATAACTATGAATGTTTTTTTTTTCATTCATAGTTATTCCTTCCGTACGCCAACGCCGTATGCCGTTCCGTTTTTTTTATTCGCCAAATTCGATGTATATCGATATCTGAGTATGTTAGTTAATTTTCTCGGGTATCTCAAAATTCACGGTGTAGATAATGGTTCGGAACCCTGCGTACGCTGGTCCGACTTGCACTTGGCCAGTTTTATAATTCGCAGCCCTTTATGGTCATGGGTTCGATTCCCACTTAAATTGATGTTTACCAAAGTTTTGTTTTGAATATAGTTAGGGCTTTATAGATTAATAGAAAGAGATAACATAAAAGCTTATTATTTCGCAGATGGACATAATCTTATTTTGCAATAACTTAAAACGTCGACTGATAGAGAATGACTCATGGTATAATAGGATGACAAAAGCGATGCAACTAGCGTTGTGTCTTTGCGTATTTATAATCATTTTTGCAATTGCGTGAAATATTTTCATAGCATTTTTGCGTTACTTAGGGGACATTTCACGTGAAGCGGACAGGGAAACAAAAGTGAGGTTCTGAAAATCGACCACATTCGGCCCATTTGTACTTCTAGTAAGTATGAAAGTGTAAGCAAAATATTTTTTTTGTATAGTGTATATTTACCAAGTTATAGGTTTCAAAAGAATTGTCGTTGATTGGCCAAAACCGGAAGTAAACTTTTCAAACCAGAATTACAGTAACTTCGACCAATTTTTTTTAATTTTTTTTTCTTTCAAAATATAGCTTAAATGATAATGAAAGTACACTAGAAAATTTAAAATGGGATTTCTATTAGTTTAGGAGATACGTTGAATAATATACACCCGCGTCGCAAGGGGCGTCATATGTAGCACTTGCTTAGATCGGTTGGTGTGCGTCAAATAAAATGGCTTGTATAAATTACTGTGATAAAATAGTTCAAACATAATAAAACAACATTGGTACAACACAAGAACTGTTTATTTTGTAATTTTAACAATTTTACAATGGGAATCTATGGCAGAACTGGTCCTCTTTACAAGAAGGCCTGTGGTTGTTGGAATGAAGCTGTGAAACTTTTTTGTTCCTGAAATGGTGACCGTAGACGCAAACCGGGGTTCCAAAAAAATTCTCTGACGCTCTATATCATCTTTAGAACAGAAATAAATGGCGGTTTGTTTTAAAGATGATTTTGCCCATTCATATAATCGCATTGGTGTTATAATTGCTTTACTTGGAGGTAACTGTAAACTTGCACGCGCAGCTAAACGTTTCAGATTCCCCCCTAGACCATCGCATGGCCCCTTTCCGTGAGATGTTGCATGAAAATGCAACTCTGCATCTGCATTAAAATCTTCTTTGTAATAAAACAGATTCACAAAGTTAAATCTATTTTTAAAATGTTGGGAAGCCCCGTCAGTTATGTATATAATTTTTGATCCAACTATCGATTTTTCTAAAAGATGCTTGTGTAGTAGCTTTTGGAAAGCATAAAAGGTGGCTGTGTCATGCTTCAGGTCGTCAGAAATCATAACAATGCTTCCGTGTTTTACTTTATTACCGTCTCTGTAGTAAAAAACTGACGTTAGAAGCGTTGCCTGTGCATTATTCCAATGAAAGGATTGAGCAGCATCTTGGACAATAAAACTATAGTTTTCTGCAAAATCACATTGTACGAGAATTTGACCTTCATCGATAGTCTCCTTAAGAGTTTTAAATAAACCGCCTGTTGCTCTGCAATGTAAACATGAGGTTTCAAAAGGTCCAAAGCGTCACATAACTCATCTACAAAACTATCGGAAGATAAAAGTCGAGTAGATATCGTGTAGCGGTCTGTGCCATCCCATTTTTCAAACTGCACTTCTGTGAAGATAAATAACACTTGAAAAAAAACATCGACCTCAGGTGGGACTCGAACCCACGTCCCATCGCATACCGGGCGAGTGCTTTGACCACTAAGCTACCGAGGACGTCACGTGACAAGATGAAATTCCTCAAGTGTTTTTTTTTCTCGCTGTCAAAGCCAGCGTATTCTGATCAATGTTGTAGCTATATGTATAGCTGAGTAGTATACTACCGTCAACACCCTATAGAAATATTTTTACAAATATTTGACTATTGGTTAAGATCAGAAATGCTTAAACATTGTAAATTTTTGTTTTTAGCAATTCCATGCAAGGTTTAATTGAAGATAAATAACACTTGAAAAAAATCATCGACCTCAGGTGGGACTCGAACCCACGTCCCATCGCATACCGGGCGAGTGCTTTGACCACTAAGCTACCGAGAACGTCACGTGACAAGATGAAATTCCTCAAGTGTTTTTTTCTCGCTGTCAAAGCCAGCGTATTCTGATCAATGTTGTAGCTATATGTATAGCTGAGTAGTATACTACCGTCAACACCCTATAGAAATATTTTTACAAATATTTGACTATTGGTTAAGATCAGAAATGCTTAAACATTGTAAATTTTTGTTTTTAGCAATTCCATGCAAGGTTTAATTGAAGATAAATAACACTTGAAAAAAATAACACTTGAAAAAAATCATCGACATCATCATCATGAGGTCGATGATTTTTTTCAAGTGTTATTTATCTTCAATTAAACCTTGCATGGAATTGCTAAAAACAAAAATTTACAATGCACTTCTGTGACTTGATTGTTATCAAATTGTATTTTTAAATGCTCTCGAATTGCACTTAAGCCTGGACAAGAATTACAGCGTTCATTTGGCGGTGTCTTAGTAGTCATTAAATGACACGTCAGTGTTGGATTGGGACACATCATCTGGCGAAGGCAATCCTTATAAGATGAAAGTTGCATAGCAGACCCAGCTGTAAGATTAGCAATGTCTCCTCCATTCAACATCAATTTCACGTTTTGATGGTAAGTACAAACACATACCATATGTGTTCCGGAGTCGCCTGCGAGGATACATTGTTTGGGTCTTAGTGTAAAAAACTTTGTTAAGCCTACCTTGATGTAAGGGTATTCATCTTTAAACCTCTGATAAAGTTCGTCAATGTTACAGAGAAGGAGCTGTTTCTGTATGTGCATTCTTTTTCCATCGTCTAATTTAACAGATATAAAATCTTTTTTACCAGGCATTATGCGGCTAATGTCTTCTCGTAGATAAAAATCATTAACCAATTTCTCCGTCTCGGCTGGTAGTTTACGACCACCGCGTGGGTTCGGAGAGGATAAGATACCAAACTGATTGACAAGTTGTTTTGCTTTTCTTGCTTGTCGCCTGGACATTCCAAATTCTTCTGCATGTTTATTTTCACTCCATGACGTGGGTGCTATTGTTAATATCATAGTCTTCATAGAAGTAGAAGTAGAAGGATGATTGAATTTCTCTTTTAGCTGCTTTAAAATTTCTTCGTTTTCTATGGATGTGTCGGTTTGGTTGGAAATATGTTTAAACTTATCTTCAGGAATAAACGGTTCATCTTCAATGTTTTGCGAAGGTTCACTAGATGTTTGACTGCATTGCACAATGTCTTCATTAGCTACTGGAGGAGATTCAGTCAAAAGTCGTTTCCTGCAGGAGGCACATACGTAAAGATCTTGTGAAAAACTCCACTTTTGAGCTAAACATTTAGATATGTTCCTTAAATTTGCAAATTTTCGATGAAGTACCAAGTGAAATGGGTTAAAACATCGATCACCGTACGGCGCCATTAATAATAACAACTGTCACAGATTAAAACGTGCACAAGTCGCTGAGCGGTTAAAGCAACACTAAAGTTTAAGTTACGAAACCGCTAGGCGTCTTATTTCTATTTTTTTCTTGTAGATAGGTTTGACCGTTTGACTCTATCTGAGACAAAAAAGTACTACACGTTACTAACAGATGGCGCAATTAGTCACGTTTCGCAAATAATAAAACTTTTCTACTGCTCCAAAAACGTTTTTTCTTTATAATATATTATTAACTTATATTTGTATTATGTAGTTATATTTATATTATATTATATTACTAAAACTTATTTCATATCATTAAATGAGGTTAAATATACGCTAAAACGATATAAAATATTAATAAAGTTGCAATATCGCGCAAACTGCTCAACCTTGCAAGCGCTACATATGACGCCCCTTGCGACGCGGGTGTATATTATTCAACGTATCTCCTAAACTAATAGAGATCCCATTTTAAATTTTCTAGTGTACTTTCATTGTCATTTAAGCTATATTTTGAAAGAAAAAAAAAAATAAAAAAATTGGTCGAAGTGACTGTAATTCTGGTTTGAAAAGTTTACTTCCGGTTTTGGCCATTAATTTTTTTTTTAATTTTTTAATTTTTTTTCACTGTCAAAAAGAACAGTATATTTTTAATATGTATCGCTATGTAAAATATTTTATAGTAGATTTGTTATATTCGAAAAATTACTTTCGAAAAATTGTAGTACCAATCAACGACAATTCTTTTGAAACCTATAACTTGGTAAATATACACTATACAAAAAAAATATTTTGCGTACACATTCATACTTACTAGAAGTACAAATGGGCCGAATGTGGTCGATTTTCAGAACCTCACTTTTTTTCCCTGTCCGCTTCACGTGAAATGTCCCTAAGTTAATTAATTAAATAATTTTGCGTAAAATTAGCATAATGTCAAATTAAATTCAAATTAGTTTTGTTGACATTTCTCATGTGAATAGATGGATGGGTATTTTATATTTAAAAACATAATAGCTGCTAGTGTAGGTACTTTTTTTTTCATACACCCTGTACGGTGGATTGGTGGACTGCAAAGTGGTGTGAAAGATAATTTAACAAAGTATGCTAAAATTAATTGAGGAAATGCTTGTGACTTTAGTAGTTTAACAGTGCTGCTTGCGGGGTTGTAATTTATTGACATTTTCACCCAAATCGCTTACAACATTGAATTGGTTGAGGGACAGGTGTTAGGTTAGTACGTTCATGTTTGCTTTTTAATAGGTAAACTGAACATTGTCAGTTTTTATACTGGTCCTCAGCCGATTTATACCCTACATCACCCAGAACTAAGCACACTGCACACGCTTCAGATAGTAAGTGGCTGTTAGCTGGTGCAGAGTCTGAGATAGAAAAAAGATC
This sequence comes from Anania fuscalis, assembly GCA_950371115.1. Lineage (NCBI taxonomy): Eukaryota > Metazoa > Arthropoda > Insecta > Lepidoptera > Crambidae > Anania > Anania fuscalis. The sequence goes on along the minus strand of OX493326.1, from coordinate 20,759,415 downwards.
GGTGTATGGTGATGTTTTTAGTTGATAAACGTGATCTGTTTTCTTGTGGGGATATGTCGATGGTATTCGTATCAATGCGTAAGGCACGATTGGACTGATGGTATCGACATATTGTCACTAGGACTGAGCTTGCCTCACAACCAAGTTTCCCTGCAGTGAATGGATTGCCTGACGATAGACTAGTTATACATAGATTGATTGGAGGCTCAGAATTTTTGTGCTATGCTGCAGCAATTTATATCTGGTTTAAATATACACAATACATTATTTTGAGTACAAATATCAATAAATTAACGTACATGTACAATCGTACATTGCACAAATAATTTTTAAAAAACTTGTGCAAATAATGTAACTTTGTTTTAGAGACATGCCTCTATCCTTCTATTTAATGCAGTACCTAATTATTAACAATAAAAGGTTGTAGATAAATTGAGACAGATAATATATAGAAAAATCGGTTAATTACGCATAACGAAGATATCTTTCCGATCATTTCAGGATAGATCTGTTATATTTACATTTCAGTGAGTTATTTGGTAGATTAGCTAGACTCGTAACTTGATTTCATAATTTTGTAAGGGATTTAAATTTCATTTTTCTTTGACACGGTTAGTTTAAATAAGTTGTATTAAATTGGAACAACGTTTTGTTGATTTGAAGGTTCTGGGTCTTTTAAGTTTGAAAATTCTTATTCCAGTAAACTGTCTTAGAATTTTGGGGGCGAATGTAACGACCATACCCTTTCAAATCAAAGTATGAAATAAGTTATTAATAAAATAAATATTAAATTTTTCTCTGCAAATTATTTCTAATAAAAAAAGGCAACTTATTCAGTTTTCTTTGTAATTTTGAACCAATTCAAAATAACAAGCTTTTTACAGCGGATTGACCGGAAAGGACAGTTAAACAATGAAAATAGAAAGATGAAACTTGCAGAGCGTTGCGTGAACGCACGTGGTTATGTTTTGCGGCTGTCGTTGGACATAAAATGCGAAATCGTGGGAAAAGGCATTAACAAAAAGCTTTTGAAAAGAAGTTTTAAGTAACAATGTGCACCTATAAAAAAGGGAGAAACCTGCATTTGAAACAAAAGGACAGTGGACGCACACTTTAGCACTTAGGGTGCAATCCATAAATTTGAACAATATTTTTTAAACTTCGTTTTTTTGTAAGAAAGGCAGGATAGGCCGAAATTCGTCACCCCACCATTCTGGAAGCATCGTAGTGCTTGGGTATAAGAGGGACTAACGGAACAAGGAGCGGGGCTTTTTAGTTGGGATAGGGTTGGATTTGCATCCTGTAGATGCCCGTGTGTGGTCTACGGCAGGGTCCAAGGAGGAGGTAAGTTGGAGTGGACAGCGGTTATAAATGGTAAGTGAATTTTAGTTATTTGAAATTCTGTTAAACGATCACATTTATTAGTATTTAAAATTAAACTGTAATCTACTGGTCGTAGAAATAATTTTCTGAATATTGATTCAAATAATTTACAATATTTAACATTACTTATTAACTTAGTATTGGTTCTGATAACAGAATTTTAATTTTGTTTTAAATAGAAACTAAAGAAACGGGTTCATTTAGTTATTTAGTGAAGGTTTTGTGATAAATTGTTTTAATTACCAGACATAATTCATTTTCAAACTTCATTATTTTCAATATCATTTATTGGTAATAATTAACTATCATTTAATCGATATTATTTAATATGAAGACTAATTATAGTTATAATGGCTGGAGTATTAAAACTGTGTTAAAACTTATAATTCCGATTTATTGTATAATTAATGTAATGAATGATTTTTTCTAGATTTCATTTCTAGATTCTATTAGTATGTTTGATATGTGTGTGTAAGTTAGTTATTTCGTTTAATTTTCTTTTGTTTCATTTGTAAAGTTCGCTTTATCTATTTGAGACAATTAATTACGGTTTATCTATCGCTCATTTGGGCTATTTTAATATTATTTAACGTGAGTCGGTTACAGTTCATTTGAACTTATTTTATGTTTCAAGTTTTAATGATTTTAATTGATTAATTAAAATTGTTGGAACATTTTTTTTTCTGTTCTTTTTTTTCGGGTTTAATGCTCGTTTGAGCCATTTAATAAAAATAATCAACATTAAATCAAAATAACTCCCATTTAGCTCGCTTGTGCGTAATTTACATATTAAACTTGTTATGTATGAAACCATTGGGTATAATTTCATACATAAAAAGCAAAAAATCAGTTTTGCTTCAAACTTCAATGGTGTTATATCTTTTATTGGCGACTTTGGAAAATTAATGTTATTGTGTGGGCAATGGCGACAAATATCGCTAATATTGTGTTTCCCGGACAGTTTAACCCTAAAACGGATAAGTGGCGTGATTATAAAGAACAGTTATTGTGTGCTTTGGATGCGGCAGGTTATGATTCGAAGAACGGCGATAAAGCTCGTTCTTTGTTCTTATCTCAGTGCGTAAAAGACACATATGCGTTAATTGTGTCACTATTAGTGCCAAATAGACCAACTAATGTGACATTTTCGGAAATTTTTCGTGTTTTGGATCAATTTTATGAACCGGAAATTAACGAAATTTTGCAAGCGGGAAAATTTCACAAACGCCTACAATTACATGGAGAAAGCGTGCAGGAATATGTGGCAGCGATAAGCCTATTGGCCGCCCAGTGTAATTTTGTTGACCTAAAACGTCAATTGAGGGACAGATTAGTGCTCAGTATACGAGATGATCGTTTGAGAAGAGACCTATTAAAGACAAAGACCCTTTCTTATGAGATGGCCTTACAGATGTGTCTTAATTACCAGGCGATATTTCCTGATTTATACCCGGATAGCACGGAAGTGAAGCAAACTCCGTCCAATGTTTTTGAACCGATGGATATCGGTAGAATTCAATCTAATGAGTGTGTACACTGTGCTCGCATACACAAGCCTGGAGAGCGATGCCCCTTTACTAAAGCGAGATGTTTTTATTGCAAGCGTTTCGGCCACATATCACCGGCTTGTGATAAGAAAGCGAAGAAGGTGCACCAAGTTAAGGAGGATTGTAGCAGTGATAACATTCAGGAGCCACCGGAGAATATGAATGGTGTTTACAATTGCTCAGAAAACTATCAGCGGCAGATAACAGCAGAATTTACCATTAATGGAGCGCAATTGAATATGGAAATAGACTCTGGCGCCTCTAGGACGATCATATCTGAGACAACCTATAAACAGCTATGGTCTACACCTCCACCGCTAAATTCTACCAATGTGAAGTTGGTAACATGGACTCGTGAACTTCTCTGAAAGTAATCGGAGTGGCAAATGTGCATGCTAAATTGGGCAACAAGGAAGCTCAATGTAAACTGATGGTAGTGTCTGGGCATGGACCCAGCCTGTTAGGGAGAAATTGGTTCGAGCCTTTGGGTGTGTATGTAGCAGGATTGTGCTGGTCTAAGGAACAGATAGAACCTTATAGACAAGAGTTTCCGGAATTATTCAAGGATGGTTTGGGGAAATATAATGGTCCAGAAGTGTCATTAAAATTGCGCCCAGATGCTGTGCCAAATTTTTTAAGAGCACGCCCGGTACCATTTCCTCTTATGCAACAGGTAACGGATGAGTTGAACCAAATGGTGAAGGATGGTGTTTTAACACCTGTGAAGTAGGGACAGTGGGGGCTCAATGGGACAAGGGGTACAATGAAACACCGTCAATAATATTCAAATTTTAAAACGAATTCCCGCGTTTTCACTTCGGCCAATTGCGGCGCCCCATGTGTCACCTGATGGCGCAGTGCAATATGGCCGATGTGCGACAACAGATTTTTGAGACGACAAAAATTGTTTTGAGTGGTAAAAAGTTAGAATTTCGTACCGGAGAGTTTTTGATTTTGCAGAAAAGATAGTGGTAGCAGGTAAGAGGTATTTTTTTTTATTAATCTTAATCATTTTAGCTATTAAACGAAGTAAAGTGTTTCATGGAAAAGATAACCTAAAAATTTTAACTTCTAGTTTGAAATTTTCGAGACCATATGGGGCACAGTGGGACGGGGTTCTATGGAACAGTGTTTCATTGTACCCCGTTCTGTTCCAATGTGCCCCGTTCGGTTCCATGGTATCAAGTAGATTTTATTTGAATTTGTTACAGGTTTTGTAGTCGCAAGTCACAATGGTGAGAAATCGTATAAGAAAAACGGATAGGGGCCTGCACAGTGAAGCTAATATGCGGGAGGCTGTAAAGCTGGTAGAAGACGGTAAGAGTTTGCGAGATGCTGCAAAGTCAAAAAATGTCAAGGTCTCTACTTTACATCGATATGTTCAAAAAAATAAAGCAGCAGAGGCCGGAGTAGAAATACCTATGACACCTAACTATGCAGTCAAAAAGATATTTTCGAATGAACTCGAAAACGCATTAGAACAATATTTGGTGACTTGTTCAAAAATGTGCTATGGTCTTGACACTGTGGAAACAAGATATTTAGCTTATGAGATGGCAAAGTTCTATAATCTGAAAATTCCACAAGCTTGGGAAGACCGGAAAATGGCTGGCATTGATTGGCTTTACAGCTTCAGAAAGCGACACCCTGAAATAAGACTTCGTAAACCAGAGGCTTGCAGCTTATCGAGAGCAACGTCTTTTAACAGACACAACGTGCAAACGTTTTTTGATAATTTATTTACTATTCTACAAAGGTACCCAAGTTTTGGAGATGGTACAAGGGTGTTTAGTTTAGACGAAACTGGAACAAGCACTGTACAAAAGCCAAAGAAAGTATTTGCGTCAAAATCGTCCAGACAGTTAAATAAAGTCACCAGTGCTGAGAGAGGCACTTTAGTCACCACCTGTTGCATAGTTTCAGCTATTGGATCTGCCTTGCCACCAGCAATGGTGTTTCCGCGAAAGAACTTTAAAAGTCACATGTTAACAGGAGCACCCCCAGGCACCTTAGGTCTTGCTCAACCTACTGGCTGGAAGACAGGTGAATTATTTGCAGATGTTATGCGACATTTTGTCAAAATGACATCTTCTACGAAAGACAACCCAACTCTTGTTATCTTGGATAACCATGAAAGCCACCTAGCTCCAGCAGTTTTAAACATTGCGAAGGAAAACGGAGTGCATCTTCTTACAATACCTCCGCACACGAGTCACAAATTGCAAGCGCTAGATGTTTCAGTATTTGGCCCATTCCAAAAGTTCTACAATGCTGCGGCAGATTCATGGATGTTTCGACACCCAGGCCAGACTCTGAGCATTTATAACGTGGCTGAACTTGTCGGACAAGCGTTTGAAAAAGCTATGACGCCAAAAAATATAAAATCTGGATTTAGAGGAACCGGAATTTGTCCGTTTGATCGAGACGTCTTTACCGAAGATGATTTTTTTACGAGTGAAGTAACAAATAGACCAATAACTGATGAAGACCTGCAAATGCAGTCCAGAGATCTTACGACACCTACTATTAAAAATCAGGAACCTTTAAGAGCTGCACCTCAAGAAAATGAAAATCAGCAACCTTCTACCTCAAGAGATGCGCTTCAAGAAGTTGAAGATAAGATAATAAGTCCTTTGGAATTCAGGAACTACCCTAAGGCTGGGCCTAGAAAGACAATGAACAAAAGAAAGAAAGGTAAGAGCTTGATTTTGACAGACACTCCTATCAAAAATGAAATAGAAGAACGTGCATTGGAAAGACAAATGAAAAAGAAACCAAAGAAGGGTGAGAAAATAAATAATATAAAGAGAATCAAGACTGAGAAAGTAACCAAAGCAATATTTTCAACACCAGTTGTTAGTTCAGATGATGAGATATCTTCAAATATGTCCAATGATGAAGATATGGACCTACCTTTAACAAATTTTAAAACGCCAAAAACTAAGGACTTTGTCTTGGTGAAATTTAGCCAGAAAAAGCAAATATTATATTTTGTTGGTCAAATGCTGACAGATGTAGACGAAAACAATGAATATGATATTACTTATTTGCGTCGGAGTGCAAAAATTGACAACAGCTTCTATTTTCCACTGGAACCAGATATGGCGAAGGTGTCAATTCTGGATATAGAGCTAGTGTTGCCAAGTGCCAGCTTGGCAGGCAAGACAAAGCGCCAAAGTAATATGTATGCTTTTCCTGAAAATATATTAAGCAAATATAAGCTTGGTTAATATATTCAATGTATAATTTGATTTTTTAGTCTTGTGCCAATGTACCCCAGACGCAGTTCCATAGTACCCCAGATCTGGGGCACATCGGAACAAGTGAGGCGTTGTGCAAAAATAAAAATAAAATACGTTTAAGGTTAATTTTTGATCTCCTTTTTATTGTCAATCGATAGTCTAAGAACCGTTCTTGTATGTTAAAAGTCAATGTTATAAAAATAAAAAGGAAGTTTTTTTTTAAAAATCGAAATAACTTTTTCGTTTCATTGTACCCCAACTGTCCCTACTCTAAATGGGCAACTCCGTTGAGAATTGTTAAAAAAGACAACGGATCGCTTCGCATCTGTAGTGATTACTGGTCGACAGTTAATGCTGCTATAGACAGTGACAGTTACCCATTACCGACATCATCCGAAGCTTTTGTGAAACTAAGTGGGGGAAAAATATTTAATAAACTGGACCTTAAACAAGCCTACACTCAATTGAAGGTTAATGAGGAGACGGCGGAACTGTTGACGTTAAATACACCTATTGGGCTCATGAAAATGAACCGCCTCGCATTTGGTGTCAGTGCGGCGCCCGGGATATTTCAGCGCGTGATGTATTCGGCTTTGGCTGGCATGGATGGCGTGGCTTGTCTATTAGACGATGTGGCCCTGACTGGAGTCACAATGGAGCAGCACAATAAACGACTTCGTGAGGTGTTAGGGATTTTAAACAAAATGGGGTTCCGTCTGAATCTCGAAAAGTGTGTTTTTGCCGCCGACAGTATAAGTTTCCTGGGGCATAAGATTGATGTTGAAGGGTTGCATCCATGTCCAGATAAAGTCAATGAAATTAAAGAGAAACCGGCTCCAACTAACAAAGAGTCACTTCGTGCATTCCTAGGATTGTATAATTTCTACGAGAAATTTCTGCCAGACAAAGCCACAATTTTAGAACCCCTATATCGTCTGTTAGAGTCTAAGAGACCATGGTCGTGGGGTACGGTGGAGGTGGCAGCATTTGAAAAAGCAAAGAATCTTATTGCTTCCGATCTAACATTAGTTGGATATGATTTAAAACGAGATTTGCAGCTCATTTGTGATTCGTCAGAATACGGGTTAGGCACAATCATAGCCCATGTAATGGACGATGGTACTGAGCGACCAATTATGATGGCGTCGCGAACATTGCAGCCACGTGAAAGACGGTATGGTCAGATCGACAAGGAAGCATTGGCTATTATGTTCGGGTTGTCAAAATTTCACGAATATTTAGCTGGACGAAAATTTTGTATAGTCACTGATCATAAACCTTTAGTAGGGTTATTCAATCCAACAAAACTCATTCCTGACCAAATTTCACCGAGAATGTTAAGATGGTCGTTAAAGCTCGGTTGCTATGATTATTCTATTAAATACAGACCTGGGAAAGCAATAGGCAACGCAGATGCACTCAGTCGTTGGAATGCGACGAAAACCTCTACTGTCAAAGAAGAATGTCTAAAAGATGTGTTGTTATTAGAAGAGCGACCCAGTGGCTGGGAGTTGGATGCAAAAAGAATTTCCACCAGACTAATAAAGATCCGTTACTGCAAAAAGTAATATTTTTTGTTCTCCATGGTTGGCCACGTGCAAATACAGATCCCAACTTACAACCGTTTTGGACTCGCAGGGAGGCTCTTTCACTCAGTAAAGATTGTTTACTGTGGGGTAACAGGGTCGTTTTACCGAAAATACTTCAAAGAGAGGTTTTGGAGTTATTACATACTCCACATGCGGGAATTGTACAAACAAAGGCGTTTGCACGCGGTTATGTATGGTGGGTAGACCTGGATAAAGAGGTTGAGAGAATAGTCGCAGAGTGTGAGCAATGTCAGGCCGTAAGAAACAATCCACCCAGAGATCCACAGACATGGATCCCCACAGAAAAGCCGTGGAGCAGAGTTCATGTAGACTTTGCAGGCCCCTTTCAAGGAAAAACTTTTTTTGTACTTATTGACAGCCACAGTAAATGGCTGGAGGCCGAGATTGTGCCATCTATGAGCAGTGCAACTATTATTGCCATCTTGAGAAAAATATTTGCATCCCAAGGTTTGCCCGATGTACTAGTGTCGGATAATGGACGGGCTTTTAGTTCAGAAGAATTTAACATGTTCTTGAAGAAGAACTCAATAAAACATTTGTATTCGCCTCCATACCATCCGGCAACTAATGGCCAGATAGAAAGGGCCATAAAAACTCAAGAACAAGTTACGAAAAATGGCTAATTCGGATATGCCTTGGTCAGAGAAACTACCAAAAGTTTTATATTACTTGCGGACTGTGCCCAACAGCAGCACAAACAGAACTCCAGCCGAGATTTTAAATGGGCGGAAATATAAAACTGCTGTGTCGGTACTGCACCCGGATAATACTGAATGCTTAGCTGATCAACAGTAAGAAGTTGTAGCACAGAGACCACCTAACAGGACTTTCAAGGTTTATCAGCCTGTATTAATACGTGCTTATGGCCCGGGAGAAAAGTGGTTCAAAGGCATTATAGACACTGTAGAAGGTCCCAGTTCACATAGGGTGAGAACGGAGGATGGTGAATTACATAGAAGACATGCTGATCAGATTCTGACAAGAACAGTAGCCCAAGAACAGTCATGCAGATTTCAGGACCCGGTCTTATATGAGTTGTCATAGATACTGTCTGATCATCTTGGTATTATATTGAATTAATTGCAACATTTATTTCAAATCCAAACGATTTTGATTGATGTGGGAATATCCATCTGACATTACTTAGTGTCATGGATATTGTTAAGTTAATCTATATTTTATATAGAGGGGTTTAGTATATTTTATTTTACTAGTCGGAAAATAATCAGAATCTTTAATCTAAATAGGGCTGGATGATGTGGGAGTATCGATGACTTCACATAGGACATAATGCAGATTTCAGGACCCGGTCTTATACGAGTTCTCATCGATACTGTTTGGATCATCATGGAATTATATTGGACTAAAGGATTCAGATTATTTATTTAGGTAATTAATTTAAGGATCCCGAACCCTTGATTGACTTTTCATGCAGTCAAATAGGTAGATGTTAGTATTTCATATTAAATTCTTTAAACTCAGTTGTTCCCTTAGTTGCGCATAATTACGCTAAATGCGTTTTGTTTCAGATTTAGGTCCCATTCCTGGGGGTGACAGATTGTATTGTCGATAACTGTTTATCACATGGCCACCACTCCTGGTGAGCGTTTGGTGTTGGGGCTCACCAGGCGCTCCTCGGGGCGTTCTTTTTCCTCTTCCTTGAATGCGCACAAACCCATGAAACTCTCGAGAAAACTTAATTATAACATCAACGAACCTCTAAAAGAATTTGGTTTACTACTATTAACACAACGTACGGTCCTACCAATAAAACTAGACGATCACACAGCCAATTTAAATTATCACAGCCAAACGTTATTAACGTAGTCCGTTTAGATCCCAATTAATTATTAATTTCCATATTTTTAGAGAAAGACGCAGGCGGGTTCGCTACACAGTCTCATATACATTCTTAGCTTCAGTAACTAAAATGCATAGTTGAATTTTTGGATAAGTTAAAGACACTTTGTCCTGCCACTATTCTTTTAAGGATATAAATTTGTACAATGGATCATCCAGATTAGGATTTTCCTCTTTTAGATTAAACTTGCAAGTATCACAATTAAATTTACTAAGAACTTTGGCAGCTACTCCACTCCACTTACATAAACAATTAGTTGCTCTTCAAAGTTACAAAAATAATCTGCTACCAATTCAATTTCAGGTTCTTCGGGCAAAGACAGCACAGGGTAATCAAAATTATGTGTAGCCACATCGTTAAAAGAAGGTACTAATACATCCTCCGATTCTTTAGTTAATTCACGGTGAGATATGAATAATTTATTGTAATCAACATCACAATTGGAGCCTGATAAGCCAGAAATTATAGTAGATTTTAAAGCGGCATTAAAATGACTGCAAGTTGGAGTTTGTTGCACTGTGCTGCCTTATAATCCCAAATAAATTTTCTTGGTTAATTTTTTTTTTTTTTTTTTAGCAATTCCATGCAAGGTTTAATTGAAGATAAATAACACTTGAAAAAAAAAAACATCGTCCCACCTGAGGTTGATGATTTTTTTCAAGTGTTATTTATCTTCAATTAAATCTTGGTTAAGTTGGCGTAAATTTAAATACTTAAACTTAGCTTCCTTGTTTAAAAAAATCCAAATATCTTTTAAGGATTTTAAGGATATTTTAAAACCATTGATGCAACGTACATTTCGTAAGCGGATTTGTGAATCCGACTTCAAAAAATTTATAGAATCAATATTTTTAAAATAATATATTTATAAATTTAAAAGTAGGCTCTATAGATGGCTTAATGAGCAAAGTTTTTATGAGCTGAAAGATTAATTTACTGACATAGTTCATATTATTGACATTGTACCTAATTCATAATAAAATAGACATTTATTCTGTAACTTACTTAATATTTGCATGCTACTAAAAAAAAAAAAACTAAGATTCCTCGTGATTAGTTTTTTTCTGACGCATTATCTCGTATTTCCTTTTTCAAATCATTTGGTGATGCTGGTCCATTTGTGCAATCGAAAAGTTTGTCCAATTCTTCAACAACAAAGGCTGTATTGTAGATATCTTCTGCGTTGCTACTGCTCCACGCCAAAATCTTCAGAACTGCGGCCATCGTGTTGCTTAGCGCGTGAGCTGCAAATTTAACACGCATTTTAGTTTTGTAAGTGGGATTGACAGCTGTTTGGGTGATTTTATGGATGTTTAAAAAATTCATATTTTTTTCTTCTACTTCTTTTAAATGGCTCCATATTGCTTTTTTTTCCTTTGTACGCCATAAGTCCAGCTTGGAAAAAGTTATTTCTTATTGATTTAAAAAGATGTAGTATATCAAAAATAATATGCACTTTTCTTTTGTCAATGAAGAAATAATTATCTCCTGAAGTGAGGCCATCAAATTTTTTCAACAAATTTAAGGCACCAATGTTTGTAGGGCTTTGATCACAGACCATAGATACAACATTGAATCCAGCTTCATGTATAGTTCTCACAATATTTTTTATCAAAACTGCTAACTTCTCAGTTTCAATTGTCCCCTCAACAAAGTAATGAGCCACAGGTTGTTTAAATTTGTGTTTCAAAAATTTCATCATGAATACTAAAGCATGACCTGAAACTTTGTTATATCTGCCCATACTTTCTTCAGTGCCAAGGCCGACAAAACCATCAACTTGATCCATTGTTTCATTGTATATCAAACGTTTTTTCAAAGCCATCTCGTCGAATAATAAAACACATTGCTTGTCTTCTTCCTTCATATTATGAGCTTGAGCTTTTTCACTACACATTTGATGTGTTTTTGTGTGAATTCCTGGTTCCATAGGAATTTCTTTTTAAATTCTCTGGAGTGTACGTGTGCTAGGTAGAGGCAGCCATTTTTGAAGGTCATGGTAAGTCTTAGGAGAACGTTGAAAGATTGAAAGAGCATAAACTTTGTTTTTACATCCGAGCGCTTTCCATAAGGAGATTTTTTGTGATTGTTTACTGCATTCTCAACAATTGATTTTAGGAGGTCAGAGTCTAATTTATCAAAGTCTATTAATGATTTTGCCATGCTTTTTAGTGTGGTTTTCGCCTCTTGCAAACGTTTCAGTATTTTTATTTCCCTTTTTGTATGCGGAGTCTTTGCACCTGAAAATTAAAATACAAAAATTATGTCACAAAACTTTATTCACCACTTTCGGCAGCACAGGGTGCGAATTAGAAGTAGAAGGAGGAACGAAGTAGTAACAGTTAATGAATAAAATAAATTATGACAGATATTTTATTCCATATTCTATTCTAATTCGGTTTTATTCAAATAGCATCAAAGCAGTCAGTCCCTTAAGAAATCTGATATATTGCATTAGGATAATTTATTCATTCAGTAGTCCCATGTGGTATATATTATTTCGTATTTTAGACGTCAATTACAGTAACCACCTGTGATACTTTGCTATCAATTTATTTATTTTTGCAGGCAATTTGAAACAGCACTATTTTATTGCGCGATTGATCAAAATGATAATACTGGTTGATTAAGCTATAGCCAAACTGTTTTGCTCCATCCCACGCACCTACTTGCCTCCTATGTTATATGAAGTACATTAGCAGCAAGACATAATATTATAGTACATTCTTTCTATTACAGATTTTAAAGCATTTTTATACTCATCGTTTGAAATCTGGGTCTTGCTGTTCATGCACTTTTTCAATATAATATTTTATTTAATAAAATTCTAACATACCTGTTGCATGACTTTTTCTTGTAGTTTTGTAGCTCTGAACCAACAATTCATTACCCTCCATCTTAGATATGACGGCGGGAGCTGAGGCGAAGCGGTAGGTAGCTCGTCGCTGTCATCTCGAGGTAGGTCGTCCATGATGGAAGAAGCAAGAAAACGCAGGTTACAAAGATATTATTGTTATTCCAAAATCACAGTATGCCGTAGGAATGCCGTGAACGTGACAGGTTCGATGGAATGAGCCGTATTCTTCGGCGGTCGTAAGAGAAGTGCGCCTCATCGACTCTGTCCTCGTGTGATCGCCCCAAAAAACGATACTAGCGCATCACACTGCGTTCAATGCACTTTACAAATTAAATCAACCAATCAAATTAAAGATTCGGTACTACGTAGTCAAATCAGTGACAATCAAATTAAATTTCCGGTACCTACTACAAAGTCATAACAGCAAACTATAATGTTGCCAGTATACGCACGCGACGACACGGCCAGACTGACCTGTTACACGTCCTCGTGTGTACCTGCAACAAGAGCAAAGTTTCGAATACCCAATCGCTCGGCTTACCCTGACCAAAGGGTTACAAATTTACAACAAATAAAATTAAAACGAAAGCCTCAATAGTAAACAATGTACAGTGAACTAAACAATAACACACAGACACACTCGACAACTCAAACAACATACTGGTAGTCGTTTACTATGTTTAATTATAACCAGATCCCCATGGATCAATCACTAGGTTTCCATAAATCAACCATAAGGCCCCCATGGGCCATTAATTACACCACACCTCCAGTCGCACATTGCGCCCTGACAACTTATAACAGAATTGCAGTTACAACTACGCTGGAGCCATGGTAAAACACTGTCCTCGTGGACTATATAAACTGTTACTCAGGCTGCTGCTGCTACAGCAACAGTCGCACATTGCGCTCTGTTCAGTCTCTAACGGGACCGCAGTTACAACTACGCCGGTGCTGTAGCACATACAACCGAAAAAAAATAACAAAATAAGGTGCTTGTGTGTGAAGGTGCAATTTTTTTTTTTTTTTTTTATCAATCAGAATTAGATTCTAGGTCACAGAAATTAAGTTCAGAAGGTACAGTACTTTGAGGCATTCTTCGGAGGCGATCGTGAGCGTATTTGTAACTTCTGTTATTAGTCAAAGATTTGAACGTGTATCGATCACCTTCGAGGACTTCTAAAATTTTGAAAGGTCCCTTGTATTTAGGATCCAGTTTAGTCTGGTTTCTCTCCTCATTTTGGATGAGCACTAGGTCACCAACAACAAACCTATCAAATTTTGCCTTATTACAATCAAACCGAGATTTCTCATAATTAGCACTCCTTTCAATATTGTGAACCGCTTGTTCTCTTGCTTCTCTCGTGTTCAGTATCGTCAGCCATTAAAATACTAAGTGGCCGGGCTACACGACCTATCATGAGTTCAAGTGGACTTGCTTTAGTTACGCGATTAACCGTGCAATTTAGCGATAGCTGTACTTCTTCAAGAGCTTCTTGCCACGACCTATCAGACGTCTCTACTGCGGTAAACATACCCCTTAATGTGCCCATCACACGTTCCACTTGGCCATTAGCACGGCTCGAACCTGTTGCGATCAAATGTAACTGTATACCGTGCGATTCATAAAAAAAATTGAAATCTACACTCGCGAAACATCGACCTTGGTCTGCTATTACGCGCGTGGGAGCACCGAAAAGGGAGACACTAGACTTTATAGCCCTAATAGCACTGGAAGTATCGATACGAAGAGTGTTGTACAAAAGCACAGACTTGGTAAACGCATCAATTAGAACGATTACGTACTCTCTTTGGTCGTTTTTGCCGCTTAATTTGCCGGTTATATCTACGTGCATCGTATGCCTTGGAACAGCTATTTTGGGTATGGGATGAAGTTCAGCTGGTACTTTCCCAGAATGACTTTTTGAAACCCTGCACGTAATACAATTGTCGGTGAATTTACGAACGTACTTTGCCATTTTGTCGAACCAATAGTGCTCGTATAACTTTTCTAAAGTTTATCCGCACCGAGATGCATCAAAAACTCGTGTATGTGGTTAATAACAGCCCAACGAAATGCACGTGGCACAATTGGTAGACAACGAGTGCGGTTGTTTCTTTGGACGCGACGGTGTAATATCCCTGAACGAATTTCATAGGTTTTCGCAATGTCTGAAGGAAGTTGATTCTCTTTCAATTTAATGATAATAGCTTGGATTTCATCGTCTTTTAACTGCTCGGCCAGAAGCCAGTTGTCAGTTAAGGTGGTAATATTGACTAGCTTTTGATCAACTTTCGCAACAGGTATTTCTCCACTCGGTTTTACTGGAGGCGATTTGGGTAAAGGGTTCCGAGACAAGAAATCTACGTGGCTCATTCGTTTGCCTTTTCTGTAAACGATTTCAAAATCGTAAGACTGTAGGAAAGCCCAATGACGAAGGACTCATGGGGAAAGATCGACTTTGGCACGAGAGGCTTTGAGGGAATTACAATCAGTAACTACTACGAAATGTCGCCCTTGCAAATAACGGTGAAAGTGCTCAACAGCCTTCACTACCGCCAGAGTTTCCAACTCGTAGGAGTGGTATCTTGATTCGGCGTCCGTGGTTCGTCGGCTGTAGTACTCCACCATACGCAATTGATCGTCAACTTTTTGGAAGATAATAGACCCGTAACCGAGAGAACTCGCATCAGTGTGCAATTCAACTGGCAAGTCTGGGACAAAAATCGTGAGCACAGGTTTTTCTGTTATGATTAAAATAATCGTTTGTCGGACTTCCTCGTGTTCGGGAGTCCAGTTAAATTGAACACTGGTGTTTAAATGAAATAATGATATCATTATTTGAGAAAAATTCATAACGAATTTCCGAAAATAAAAGGCTATAAATTGCCTCAATTGTGTCGCATTTTCGGGTGGTGGAAGTTTGGTAAGGACCTCGACTTATCTTGGGTTAGGTTTGACTTGACCAGCGAAGATCTCGTACCCAAGAAACTCCACACATCGCATGAGAAACGACTATTTTGAAATATTTAGGGAAAAACCAGAATCAGTTAAGGTAGTTAATACTTGCCGCAGTTGAATCAACCCCTCAGTTATATTCTGCGACGGAACCAAAATATCGTCCATATAATAATAATAATAATTTATTTAGAAAAGAAACATGAAGAGTGATACAAAGTAACAGTGCATATTATATACTAAACATGTTTTTAAATATGAACTTGCATCCTAAGTTAGGGTAAACCCTGTGTTTTAGGATAAGCAAAGCTCTTCCCAATTATTCAACTCCATTTATAAGATACACAAAACATATTGAAATGATACAGTGAAATGATCCTTAAGAACTTAAAAACATGCACACATTGTGCAAATGAAGAGAGAAGTAAAAAATTGAAAACTATGAACACTTAGGCAAGTACAGTCAACAGATCCTCCGTTTATTTTATTTTATTTATTTAGAACTTTATTGCACAACTTATAGATAGTGTACAAAAGGTAGACTTAATGCTAGAAGCATTCTCTGCCAGTCAACCATTGGGTCATGCAGAAAGTTTTCAAAGGGCGCGGTGCATAACTGATTAAATATAGCCAAAAAGTGTAATAGCCAAAAAAATACAAAATAATTTAGAAACTTCTACTAAATTAACGTACTTAAATAAATAAAATAGAATATTTAAACATCAAACAAATATAATATATACAAATATACCTAAAACATAAATACTATACATAAATACCTACATATAAGTGCAATTAATCTATTGTATGAATTGGCGAACTTTATTCTTGAAAATAAGTTTAGAGTCCATTTTTTTATGTCGAGTGGTAGTGAGTTCCAAAGTCGTGTTGCCCTCAGATAGAAAGATTTTGAAACGAAAGTAGAACGATGGGCAGGTGTGCCCAGTCGAAGATTATCAGAGGATCGGAGAGAGCGGTCATGCGATTGGCAGAGATACGAAAACATGTTCTTAAGATATGCAGGTGAAGAGGGATTATTAAGAACACCGTATACAATGCCAAGAATTCGAACTTTTCTACGCTGACGGATGGGAAGCCATTTAAGTTGGGCCCTATAGCCGGAAACATGGTCGTATTTGCAGAGGCCGAAAATGAAACGAATGCAGCTATTGAGAAGACGTTCAAGCTTTTCAGTAAGAGCCTCGGTGAGGTTTGAACAACAGGAGTCAGCGTAGTCGATGATAGGGATGACGAGAGCTTGTACAAGCATAACCTTCGTCTTGAAAGGAAGAAAGAATTTGAAGCGGTAAAGACTCCTCAAGGAAGTGATTACCTTCCGGCTAACTTCAGCAACGTGAACAGTCCAGCTAAGTGTTGGATCGATCAAAAGGCCCAAGTTCTTTACACTGGAACAGTATGGAATTGATTTGCTCTCGTACATAACAGGTTCGAGGTCATTATAACAAATTTTTGCCATCAGTCTAGAACTACCTACAATAATAGCTTGACATTTTGAAGGATTAACGGAGACACCGAAATTGCGAGACCAAGTGGATATGATGTTCAAGCTATCATTTATAAGGCCAATAGCAGACGATATCTGAGCGACGTCAGAGTGCACATACAATTGTAAGTCATCAGCATAGAGATGATAAGAGCAGCGGAGGTTAAGGGTAATAAGGTTAATGAAGATGGAGAATAACAGTGGAGAGAGTATGCCACCC
Organism: Anania fuscalis; assembly: GCA_950371115.1. Classification (NCBI taxonomy): domain Eukaryota; kingdom Metazoa; phylum Arthropoda; class Insecta; order Lepidoptera; family Crambidae; genus Anania; species Anania fuscalis. The sequence continues at coordinate 20,742,232 of OX493326.1, read as the reverse complement.
TGCGGTACGCCAGAAGACAGATTGAGCCAGTCGGAGTTGGAGTGCCGAGTTTTGATCGATTGCCGGCGACCACGCAGGTATGATGAGAACCATTCGATAGCAGTAGTAGACACCCTCAGATGGGATAGGACAGCAAGGAGGAGATCATAATCCACGGTGTTAAAGGCATTAGAAAAGTCTATTAAGACAAGAAGAGTGACCTGAGAGGAATCCATTGCTTCTCTTATATCCTCAGTTACCTTGAGAAGAGCAGTGGTAGTGCTGTGGGCGGGGCGAAAACCAGATTGAAAAGGATTTAGCAGATTGTTCTGATAGAAGTGGAAAGATAATTGTTTAAGAACACAAGACTCGATTATTTTTAATAGAAAAGGTAATATGGAAATGGGTTTGGAAGTGACTTGGTGTGGTGGGGTTGCGAACTTTGGGAAGTGGGCAGACGAGAGCCTTTCGCCAAATATCAGGGAACTGACAAGAGTCCAGTGACCAATTAATGATGTGAGTGATGATAGGCAATATAATTTTGGTCAGAGGCGTGATTATAAGGCGGCTGATACCATCCACTGCAGTTGCTTTAGATGTAATGGAGGAAATCGCTTTACTGATTTCAGTCTCGGTAACAGGATTAAATGAAAAGGGAACTATAAAAAAAAAAAAAAAAAAAATTGTTTATTAAATACTTGAACGGCAGTTACATTTGGTTTTGGTAAAAACTTAAAACTAAACAGTGCAGAAAATGATGTTTTGCCTGAACTAGGTGGAACCTGTGCTTCAGGCATGAGAGATCTTATTTTGTACAAATTAACAATATAATTAAATATAAGTAGAACACAATTAAGTTGGGTAACAATTCTAAAATACTAATCTATTTTTTATTTATTTATTTACAAGCTACAAGTAATTCTTCTGTTTTATCGTAGGTCAAGTTTTTAAAATATTTTTCGAGTGCTATTTTACAGTTATGATAATTAAGTTCATACATATAAAGTTCTTTATTTATTCTATTATACAGAAAAGGGCCTAAATATGAAAAAAACCTATTTGTAAAAGAATAGTGTGACGTTGATTGCTTAATGCAAACTATATCTTTTCGTCTCTTATTAGTAATGCCAGCATTATAAGGAAGCAGTGCGTGTTTTTTTAGTATTGTGTGCATTACAAAAAGTTGGCGGACAGTCAAAACATTGCAGGATTTATATAATAGATGTGTAGGGTAGAAGAATGGAAGGGAGTTAGCAACTTTTAAAATTGCCTTCTGGGCTCGTTCAAGTGGGATCATTATAGTTTTTAGTGCTCCACCCCAAGACGTGATGCAATATTGGATTATGGATTGGCATAAGGCCAGATATACTTGTGTAATTAGTTTGGAATCCATGATAAATCGAAGTTTTTTAAATACGTATATCAGTTTACGTACCCTGTTAACGAGATTTTCGATATGGGGTCTAAAGGAAAGTGTCTCTTCCATTGTAATTCCAAGATATTTTAGGTTTTTAGTATTGAGGATAGTAGGACAGCTACATGTATTGACTGTCACGTTTTGACATTGATGTGCATATAATTTATTATCAACATTATGGTCGCGGATGCGCATGCAGAAATAGATGTATTTTGTCTTGTCAGCATTTAACGTTAGTAAATTGCAGTGAAGCCAGTTATTTACCACATTTAAGCCAAGCTGTGCATTGTTATATACTTCCATGCAGGTTTTGCCTGTAAAAATTAGCGCCGTATCGTCAGCGTATGTTATTATTTTACCATTTTCTAGATTAATTTTGCAAAGTTCGTTGATATAAACCAGAAAAAGGGTAGGGCCAAGGATACTTCCTTGGGGAACCCCATAACCAGAGGTCTGTTGCTCATCACTCGTGGTATTGCCAATTCTTACACATTGACTTCGGTCCTGTAAGTAGTCCGCGAAAAGTTGCAGTTGTGTTCCTCTTACACCGAGTGCCTCCAATTTGTTTAAAAGTAAGGGAATGAACACGGTATCAAAAGCTTTCGCCAGATCAAGGAAAACTCCCAAAGTTTTGTTCCCTTTGCCAAGTTCTTGAGTAACATATTCTGTTAAACTGTGAACTGCATCAGACGTGGATAACTTGGCTCTAAAACCAAATTGAGTCGCGGAGAGATATCTATGTTTCTCTAAGTAGTTTACTAGTCGTTTATTGATGATTTTTCTCAGATTTTTGACACTGAGGAGAGTAGCGATATAGGTCTGTAGTTGGATACCAGATCTTTGTCTCCCGATTTATAAATAGGGATTACTACAGCTTTTTTTAGGCACTTAGGAAAAATACCTTTTGATAGGCAGATTTGAAATATATAAGTTAAGGGAGGTACCAAGATATGCGTGAAACGCTTAAGGATTTTGTTGCTTATGTTATCCCATCCTACTGCACAGTCATCTTTCATTCCTGTGATAATCTGTGATATTTCTAGTTCATCAGTGTCTAGCAAAACAAAGGTGTTTAAGCTTCTAAAGGTCACACTTGGCTGGTTGGATGTTTGTTTCGGAAAACGTTCCGCTAGGGATTTTCCCACGTTAGCGAAATATTTATTTACCCTGTTAGCAGACAAAAGTGGTGAAGAGTTTGTGCACAACAAACTCGAGTTTGATTGGTGCTGTCTTGACATAAAAGTGACGTTCTTTATGTGTTTCCAAATTCGTTTACTATTTGTGCCTGCTTTCTGCAACTCAGCCTTATCGTAATTGATTTTTATTTTCTTTAATAGATTATTACAGAAGTTCCTGTATCGTTTATAAGAAATCTGGAGTATAGAATTGCCGGGACATCGCCTGGCTTCCTGGTGGAGTTTATCTCTATGCCTTATGCATCGAACTAGGCCTGGAGTAATCCAAGGCTTTATATTATTATATTTCTTAGTCATAGTTGTTTCGATTATGTTTCGTAAAATAGCTTGTTGGACATTGTTTATTAAAAACGATAAGGCCTTGTTAGCGTCAGCAGTTTTGTAAACTGGGTTAAAGTCAATGTTGCACAAATCATGTTCGAGTTTGCTAAAATTTATGTTGGACTTTGTGTGGTGCTGTTTTTGCTTAGGAAGCGATAAGTTTAAGGTTAGTAGGACCGTGTCATGGTCAGTAATCGATGTATTAGTTACAAGTGCAATACACGGAAGACTTGATTTTATCATCATATGATCTAGACATGACCCACTTTGATGTGTAGGCAGTGTATGTGCTGCCAGGAGCCCATGAAACGAACATAGATTTAGGTAATCTTGTTTACCTGCGTCGTTTTGTTCGGGTCTAATATTTATGTTAATATCGCCTGTTAATATGATGTTCTTAAAGGATGCTAATGCTTGGAAAGTCTGATTAAGAGAACCAAGAAAAGCATCGAGGTTTGTAGTAGACGGCGATCTATACAATGTTATAATAACTGTGTCTGTTCCGATTTTGACTAATAGACAGTTACAGTCCTGTAAATTTGGTTCTTCGACTGTGACGCTTAATGACTCTTTAGCATAGACAATCACACCATCGTTTTGTAAGTGATTTATTGTGCTATAGAAAAGTTTATAACCGGGAAATTCTGGTAGATTGTCTTGTCTATTGAGTATCCAACATTCGGTTAGTACAATGACGTCACAAGCAAAATTAAGCCTGTGCAAAGAAATGTTAAAACTATCTATATTTTTGTATACGCTACGGATGTTTTGGGTTAATATTGTTAAGGATATTTGATAAACAGAAAGATATTGCTTGCAGTTCTCAACCTCACATGACTTCGACTCAGGTTTAAATAAATCGTCTATTTCAGTAATTATAATAACATCCATAGTACCCTAAAAGATAAGATTAAGTAAGTTGTATTTAAAGTTCTAATTAACAATAAAATAGGTGGCGCTCTTAGGCGCCTTCATAATCTACTGAATTAATATACCTGCTTTCGGCAGCTTTTTTGGCCGGGCATTCAGCGTCTCCTGTTTTATGGTTGCTTGGCTTCTTAAAGCGTAGGCACGATGCACATTTTGGGGAATTCGCCTTTTTTTGGCATTCTTGAGCCGAGTGTCCATCTTCGCCGCAGTGACCGCACGTAGAGGATGCAGCTTTACACGATTTGGCTGCATGCCCGTATTGTTGACATTTGTAACATCTCGTTACAAGTGTAAAGTCCTTAACTGGACAGGATGTCCAGTTTATTAAAATCCTGTCTTGTATAATAAGGGCCTTACGTACGGTAGCTGGAACTTCAAGGACGTAGTTGCAGTATTCGGCACCCTTTCTCCCTGATTTATGGCTTAACTTGACTGCTGTCATAAATGTGTTTCGAGACATTGTTGGTAGCTTGTCTGCTACGTTTTGTTCAAAGATACACTTAAAAACATCATTTTCTGCCATAGCTGAGGGCACGCCGATTATAATTATGCGAGGTTTGCGCTTATTTGTTTCGTCGATGGTAAGGCCAGAGCTGGCGAGCTGGACAGAACTTTTCAGTTTCTCCAAGTCGTCCTTGGTCTCAGTGCTGATTATAACACCTCCATTTCTTATTTTCCGAACTCCTCGAACTTTTAATTTCATTTCCTCAGGGCAGATAATTTTTTGGACAAGGATTTTTGTTTCGTCACTAGATTTAGTGGTATCACTAGGAAAAATCGATACGGAGCTAAAAGGGTTTGGGCGGATAAAACTGTTAGAGACCTTTTTAACCATGTCGGCAAAAGAAGTGCATGCCTGCTCTGGTTTCTTGCAGGACTCCACAATAGTTTGCTTAAAGTCTTTAAGGGTCTCTATGAGGTCTCTTTCATCCTTCAATGCTTGGTATGCGGTGTGGGTTTGGAGGGCTTTTTGTTTCAGTGATTGGTATTCGACGGCCATTTGCCCAGTTCCATGGCCAACTTTTCGGCAAAGGTTATTTATTTTTAGTTTTTGGTCTGAGTTCAGCTTCCCGTCGTTGGCAATGTTACATACCTCATTGAGATATTGTTCTATAGCACTCAGCCAGTTCTGGACGTTTGGTGTAGATATTACTTCAGGAGCCTCGTTATCTTCCTGTTTCGGCTGTTCAGATGGTGTCGGAGGAGGAGAGCGGCGTGTTACTGCGCTCCTATTGAAGGGGCTGCTGTTTGCAGACATATTCACAGGCAATTCACTATGATCTACTTAAAGTTCATTTTTATACATTATTCAGAAACAACACAAAAAGAAAAATATTTGCATAACGTGGTAAGAGTAGTCAGTACTGAGAGATTCAAGGGCGAGTTCAAGCTGAGAGAAATAATCGATCGCAGGAGGGCAATACACGACCCCAAGAACTATTTTAGCTCCAACCAGACAGATTTCAATAAAAAGGTATTCTGCTGTAGCGGAATAGTTGGGAGGAGATGATGAAATAATTTTATATTGGATATCTGACCTAAGGTAAATAGCCACGCCGCCACCACCCTTTCCCAATCGGTCACTTCTGATCAGAATAAAATCAGGCAAGCTGTACAAGACCGAAGGCAAGGAAGGCTTAAGCCATGGCTCGGAAACAAGAACGGCGTGAATATGCTCGGATGAAAAGCTGCTTAGCAATTCGCTATGATGTTTAGCAATGCTCTGAGCATTAATGTGGCATATGTTTAACGTGTTTTTACCATTCTGAAAACAATTATCAAGTTGAACACTGAGTGTGTCAGTGTCGGAAATATTTGAGTCAAGTGAAGTGTTACAAGAATAAAATGAGAGAGAAGAATTCGCTGAATTAAAAGATTCACTTACATACATAATTGCCTAAAAATAATAAATACAAAAATAAATAATATATATATATATATATATATATATATATATATATATATATATATATATATATATATATATATATATATATATATATATGTAGGGGAGTCCTGGTCTTCAAGTGAAACTCGGTTAAACTTTGACAAAATATGAGCTTTTTATTTCTGATAAAATAATTTAATACAGTACAACAACACGTCTTTTACTTATTCCTTCCGCACACTTCCAATTGTTAAACCCAACAGACTACTTTTCTAGTTATATTTAAAATTCATTCTTCCTCTTTCGCTCTCGTTCATACTGACAATCACTCATTCTCTTTTACCCGGTCATACGTCATCCTGTCGTTCCGTTCTTCTCAGCAGCACTCACATCCTACAGATCGGCCGTCCTGCACAAAGTCTGGCCTCAGACTTACTTCTATGATACATTAATTAACAGTTTTTATACTTCAAGTTTGACATTAAAACAATTGTGTATACACACTTATAAACTTTTACACTATGTTAGATACAGCATAATAAACTTATAATTAGTAGGGTCTAAGAATAATCTTAGTCACTTAAGTTAGGTTTTCTAAATAAACTTAACAAGGTACATACGAAACACAGTAAGATAAATGTTAAACAAATAAATATACATAAAAAAAAACATAACAATTACCTACATTTATTCAGTGTTGCTAGGCCATCTTTTCATGTGGTCACATGACGTGGTGGTTATTCTAGGACCTTCAGTGGAGTCATCAACCTTCTCTACCTGGTACCGATCTTTCCCTGTGGCTCTTACTATCTCATATGGACCTAGGAACTTAGGTTTTAATTTCATGCCTACTCCAAACTGCGTTCTCTTTATCGCAACTAGATCGCCTTCTCTATACTTGGTGCTCTCTTTCCGCTTGCTATTGTAAGTTCGTCTGTTTTCTTTTTGTATTTTCAATATTTGTTCTTTAGCCTTTTTCCTATTTTCTTCTGTCATAATCATAAAATTGTCTCTGTTTTCTTGCTCTAACAACTCGTAGATTTCAACATCCTCCTTTAATTTCATCTTTGTACCTAAAAGCAACTCAAAAGGCGTAGTGTTGATACTTCTCTGGTACGTACTATTAATGCATCGCTGTACCTGACTGACATGTCTGTACCATTGTGTTGGATTTTCTATGCATAGTTTGGTAAGCACTGATATTATAACTCTGTGTATTCTTTCCACTTGGCCATTGGCCCTTGGCACACCAGTAGTTATCTTTATATGTTCAATACCTTCTTCTTTGCAATATTCTTGAAATTGCAAACTTGTAAATGCAGTACCTCGGTCAGTTATGATTCGAGTTGGATTTCCAAAACACTGTTTGTGTATTTCTAATTTATTGATTGCTTTTTTAGTAGTTGTACTCTTTACAGGAAACAGCCATACAAACTTGGTGAAGGCATCCACCATAGTAAGTATATGATTGTACATTTTTTTTGTCTCTGTCATAGGTCCTATGTGGTCTAAATGTAGAGTATGGAAAGGGGTTTCGTCCTTTTCTATGGGATTAAGAAATCCTTCAGCCTTTCCGCGTTTTCTTTCGGCAAGTAAACATGGAATGCATGTCAAAAGGTACTCTTCAATCTTCTTTTCTAAATTTGGAATATAGTAGTCTTTACCAATCAGCTCTAGCATTTTTTTCTTAGCAAAATGGCCATTCTCATGTGCTCTCTTTATAATCTCATTTTCCAATTTTAATGGAATAACAAGATGCTGTTCATTGCCTTTGTAGAGCAAACCATTTCGCACATAGTAGTCCTCGTACCTCAGGTTTTGGGTTAGTATCTCCATAATCGCCTTTACTCCTTCATCAGCAACCTGTGCATTTTTGATTTTTTCATGAAGATCTTTATTATAATCTTTTAAAATCGCTACATACGGATTCCTGCTGAGAGCGTCCACATGTCGCATCTGACTTCCTTGTCTGTGCTCTATAATGAAATCATACTCTTGCAGCATCAGGATCCATCTGGCAACTCGGGTTGACATTGCCAACTCTTTTTTGTTGAATGTCATCTGAAAAGCTTTACAGTCGGTTACTATTTTGAAATTCTTTCCAAAAAGATAGCATCTAAACTTTTTTATTCCCTCAATGATAGCTAAGGCTTCAAGCTCATAGCTTGTATAGTTACTTTCAGCTATACTCGTCTTTCTACTGAGATAAAATACAGGATGAAGCTGGCCGTCTTCCAAGCTTCTCTGTAATAAAATAGCAGAATATGCTATGCTGGAGGCATCTGTGTGAAGTTCAGTAGGTAAACTTGGAGTGTATATCTTTAGTACAGGGTGACAGGCTAATCTAGTCTTTAATTCACAAAATGCATGTCTACATTGGTCATCAAATTGAAATTTACTATCTTTTTTGAGTAAATCAGTTAGTGGTTTGGCCAAACCGGCGTAATCTTTGATGTACTTGCGGAAATATGAAGTTAAACCAATAAAGCTGTGAAGCTGTTTTATATTAGTTGGTTCTGGAAATCTTACCACAGCATCTGTTTTTTCTCGAGTCGGTCGAACTTCACCATTTTCAATAATATGGCCCAAGTACTCCACTCTTCGTTGAACTAGTTGAGATTTCTTCCAGTTTATCTGCAGGCCATACTGGGATGCCACGTCAAGCACCTCAGACAGTCTGGTCACGGCCTCATTCTCGTTGACTGCTGGAATAATCAGATCGTCAATAAATATTATTACAACTCCCTTTGCGATGAGGTCTCTGAAGATAATTGTGATGAATCTGGTAAAAACCTTCGGACAAATGGAAAGACCAAAGGGTGCTTTCAAAAATTCATAGTGTCCTGTCTGTGTAACAAAGGCTGTATACCCTACAGAGCTCTCCTCTACGGATAAATGAAAATATCCATTTTTTAAATCAAGCGTACTGAATACTCTTGCATCAACTAACTTATCAATGTGGTCTTCGATAATTGGTAAAGGATATTCATCCTTGATGATTTTTTTGTTCAAAGGCCTGTAGTCAACACATACCCTTAGTTCGCCGTCTTTCTTCCTAACTAAAACAATTGGACAAGCATATTCTAAGTAGCTTACCCTAATGATTCCTTCATCGAGCCACTTAGTCACCTGCTGATCTACCTTTTCTTGTTCAATCGGAGCCAGTCTTCTTGGTCGCTGAACCACTGGGATGTCATCTTTGAGAAGTATCCTTAACTTGATCGGGGCCTCTTTCAATTTTATAGGTTTATATGACTCCACCATATCGTTCACATGCTGTTGGATGCCCGAACTCACCTCATTACCTACAACAACAGAATCACACACACATATTTCATACACCCAACTAGTAGCCGGCTTTAACCTAACCTTGTTACGTTCTATAATTACTACACAATTTTGCAAAAACTCCTGACCAATGATCATATAATAAGGCATAGCGTCCTTAGGTACAATGTAGAATAGCACGTTGTCATAGAACTGTCCATCTATTTCGATATTCAGCCGAACACGTCCCAAACAATTCACTTTTCCTTTGCCCAGTCCCGATAAAGAAATGTCACATTTGTCGAACTCGGGCGCATTTATTTCCGCGTAGCACTGCACTGAGATTAAGTTTATGTCACTCCCTGAGTCAATTAACGCATGAACGCCTTTTCCTAACACTTCCACAAGTTTTATCGGCTTTGTAATTTCATCTTTATTGTTGTTGTTTACGCAAAACAAGTCTTTCGATTTGACATTGACAGTAGATGTCAAAGTTTCGTTTTCCGCCATGTCTGCCACAGTGCTGCCAACATCACCGCCGTCCATAGTACAATCATTCGTTCCGTTCGTCATTCTTCCAAAACAACTTCGCTTGACGCCAGCGCCATCTGCGTCCTGTTGTCGCTGCCACCTTGCAGGGTTACCAACCTCGCTACTCGCCGCTGCATTCAGACTGCTTCCGGTCGGTCTTGCACTTGATGACGAAGGGCAATTTGATGCAATATGGCCGAACTGATTGCACTTGAAGCACTTAAGCCCTTTCTTCTTATGCGGACTGAATGCGAATCGACTGATGCATGCTTCATTTCCCCACAGTTAAAACAGCGTGAAACACGGCGATCTGGTTTGTTCTCGAACTCATGCCTGTTTGCTTGTCTTTGTCTGTGATGATAATTGTTTTTATTAGAGTTCGCTGCCATTTTTTCTTTCAGCTGTTCGTAGATGCGTAATTTTTCTTTAAGTTCGTTGTAACTGGTGACGCCATACAGCATTACTTTGTTGATTTCTTCGTCTTGTATGCCCTCAACTATATATTTAATGGCCACATAGTCCGGCATTTTACCTCTTTTTCCCAATTCTTTCATGATCAACATGTAGTCTAAACATGTTTCACCGGTTTTCTTCGTTCTTGAGCTCATCATTTCGTGTATCGTTTTATTATCGACGGAATCGGGGAATTCTTTTGCTATACCAGCTTTTAGATCGTCCCACGTCTTATATGCACGTTCAGCACGTAGCCACAGTTCCGCTGTACCTGACAATGACCGCCTAGCCAACAGCAGCGTCTGCACTGGAGTCCACCCAAACACCTCAGCATTGTCCTCCACGTCTTGTATCCACCTAGCTGCAGGATACGTCTTATCCTGGCCAGTGAATTTGGGAACGAGGCCCTCCGTAAGGTGCAACATAGAACCTCCGCCGCCACGTCGTGGTGATGTCATCGTGGTTTCAAATTCGTCTTCGTAATCGGCCTGTCTGCTGCTACGTCTGGAACTTGCTTTCGGCATAATTTCGTTGGTAGTTTCAGAGGATTGCGTCTTTTAAAATCTTAAAACCGGTACACGTGCTCAATGGCCGACCTAACCCCGAGTCTTCGAATTTCGTTTTCCGAGTTTCACAATCCCACTTCTGACACCACTTTGTAGGGGAGTCCTGGTCTTCAAGTGAAACTCGGTTAAACTTTGAGCAAAATATGAGCTTTTTATTTCTGATAAAATAATTTAATACAGTACAACAACACGTCTTTTACTTATTCCTTCCGCACACTTCCAATTGTTAAACCCAACAGACTACTTTTCTAGTTATATTTAAAATTCATTCTTCCTCTTTCGCTCTCGTTCATACTGACAATCACTCATTCTCTTTTACCCGGTCATACGTCATCCTGTCGTTCCGTTCTTCTCAGCAGCACTCACATCCTACATATATATTATATTATACTAAACGATAAAATAAAAGAACTAAATAATTAATTGATTTGATAAACATCCCTGCATAACCTACCAGCCAGCCGTAGTATACAATAAATGAAGCTAACACAAACTAGAACAATATACTTGAATAAAAATTACTTATGATAAAATTAACCGATATTGAAGTACATATCAATCGCTACACCGAGGTATTTATTAAAACTAAAATGTAAGTAAGATAAATAACGAAAAACAAAGCGGACAAATAACGCTGTTTATTATTGAAGACCCAAATAACGAAAAAAAAAAAATGACTTTGACATGTAGTAATCTGTACATTACGAGGCCGTAAAACTTAAAGAGAAAAAAAAAATGATACAGACAGTAGTTCATACTCTGACTTTGACTAATCTGTGCATTAGTTAGTGACAACCTTGATGACAGGATATAAATTTACGATTTGTAAAAATAAGATAACAAATACCTCCATAAGTGCAGCATAGTTTAAAAACTATAAAACTAAAGGGACACCGGACAGCACACACTATAGAATGATGACCTATTTCCTAGCTGCCTGTTTCCGAGTGGTCATCTTTGTCGAGTTCGAAATTGAAGCCTGAGGAGTAGGATTAGCTGCCACCGGTGCTTGAGAACTACCTTTGACGACGGGTTTCGGGGACTTGAGGATTAGTCCTTGCAGCTCTTCAGGCGTATTCACTTTCCGCCTAGTGCCATCACCAAGCTTGACAGTGATGACCCCGTCAGTGGTCCAGCAATCACGCATTCCGAAATGCGTGCGGGCCTTAATGAATGTCGCCTGCCTAATCCTAGTGAGGAATTCACTTACTGAAGTAGAAGATCCCTTGAGCAGTGACTTTTTCTTCCAAATTGTAGATTTCCCATTATAAGTGGAGAAACGTACAAGTATTGGACTACAACCCTTGACTGCTTTATCTCCTAGCCGATGACATAGTGTTAAATGACTGGCATCGAAATCCTGAAGCTCCATCTTGGTCTTAATGGTATCGACAACTACATCTGAGATATTGTCCACACTCTCAGGTATGCCATTGAATAGAAGTGCTTTGCGTCTGTGGCGCATTTCCATAGCGTCGATAGTGTTAACAGAGTCCGTGATTTGCCGTCTCATACTCTTCAAGAGACTCCACACAAGGTCCCGAAAAGCATAAAAGTCACCTGTGAGTTTTGTCAATGAATCCGTTGGTTGCGTAGAAGAGTTAAGTTGTGCTTCGAAGTCTGCCATTCGCCTCAATAGGTGTGCCTCCAACTCCTCCTGGGATGACTTAAGATCTGCCAGTAGTGCCATAATAGTGATATTGTAGAATGTGATAAAAAAGATAAGTCTGTTCTATGACTGTTTGTGCGAAAGTAGTGCTGATAGGTGACAACAGGTGGGTGCAGTTACATTTATCAAAAACACACTGTAATTATTTTAATTATTAAAAAACTAGGAGACGAAAATTTTCACTGTTGCTTTTTTGACACCTACCGCCCAAAAAAAGTTTCTTCATAAGACTTAAGTTGTAGCCATTTTCTGAGGGCAACGTTGCATTGATGCCTATTCATAGAGTATATATGAACAAATTTGTTTATTTTATTATATAAATATGGGCCAAGAAAGCAAGAATATTTTTTTATAAATTTTGTGTTGGGTTTAAATCTTGTCTTTATCACAATGTCTTTACGACGATTAGAATTGATTTTATCCGGGTCATAATTCACAAACTGATGCTGTTTTTTAATAACATTAAGAACAAATAGTTGGCGAACAGTTAGTACTTGGCAGTCATTGTAGAGCAAAATTGTAGGATATTGAAACGGATATAAAGGATCACATAATTACTAGCTACGTCCTCTAAATCAGTGTTAGAATGGACCCCTGAATCAGTGTTAGAATGGACCCCTAGAGCATTAGACACAGCCCGTTGGAAAACGCTCGGCGCGTTACATAACCCGAAGGGCATAGCCAAGTATTCGAACTGCCCATCGGGGGTAATGAAGGCCGTTCGTTCAATACTTTCAGGATCTTTGATAGGAATTTGATTAAAACCACTAGCGCAATCTAAACACGTAAAATAATTCGCACCGTGCAAACGAGCAATCTGGTCATCAATACGCGGCAAAGGAAACCGGTCTGGGATTGTATTTTCATTTAATTCGCGGTAATCGGTTACCATACGCTTCGTTCCGCCACGCTTATCTACGAGTAATATGGGACTCGCGAATGGAGAAATACTTGGTCTAATTATGTTAGCATTAAATAGCTCATTCACTTTAGCACGCACTACATCTCGCTCTTGCGGACTGAGACGGTAGGGACGACGATATACGGTACGTGTTGAGTCTTTAAGTCAAATATTTAATTCACTTGTTGTCACTCGCCTTAGTGGCAAACCGTCAATAAAAGCAAACGAGAATTCCGTCAATAAATTAACAAGATTATCGTGTAATGCCGGTGTAATGTCCGTAATGATTAAACGCAAATCTATTTCCGTGATTGCACTAAAACAGTCAACCGGTTTTGTGATTGACAACCGCGCGCGCGATAAATTTACTACGAGTCCTAAGTTATCATCTATCATTATGTCATACGGCATACGTTCGTCTGGCAAGATAAGGAACGTCAAATGTAAACAATGATCGTCAATAATTACCGGGCATGAAATCTGTTCGGTACAGTAAACATGGGCGTTACCGACACCTGTTAAACGCACGTTAGTTGCACTACGCACTCCCGAAAACCGGTTTGCTACACTTAGCTTCACAAGAGAACACTCGGCACCACTATCAAAATAAAAAGGGTATGACTCACCGGATTGTGTAAGTTCGCCACGGACACCAGTGATTTCGCAAATGTTGACCCGTCGCTCGAGCGCAGCGCCGCCGCTCGCACCCCCAGCGCCGCCGCCGGCGCCAACGCCCACGCCCTGACCTGGTGCGCCGTTGCCTGGTTTCTTCATGCAATGTGGGACGATATGGCCTTCTTCTCCGCAGCGGTAGCATGTTACAAACTTCTTCGAATCTTGAATGGAGCTTGACGATGACGATGCGTGTGCAGCCAGTGCCGGTTTGTTACTTTGAGCGCAACAATCGACCGACTTGTGCCCAAATTTATGACAATTGTGGCACTGAATGGGCTTGTTTCCGTCTCGTGTGGTGAAACTCGTACGAAATCGTTTTGTTTCTTGTGTGAAGGTATCTGTGCTTCTTTCTTGCTTACGTTTCAACGACAATGCTTGCACTTCGTGGATTAGTTTCGTCCTTGTTTTGATGTCCGTTGTAAACGCTAGACGGTTGATTCTACCGTCAATCTGTGCAAGATGTGCGAGCACGTATGAAATGGCGATTTCTTCAGTCTTCATGTCCTTTCATTTGGCCATGAGCGACGTAATTAAGCGACTGGCATACGCGGCAAGATTTTCTCCTTCATTGGGTCGGCTATTATTGACGTGAATAATAGTGGCTGCGCATGTTTCAGCAGTGTCGTAGCGCGCCAAGAACAGGTTTTGAAAATCTTGCCATGTCATACCTGAGTGCGCGACGTGAGAAAGCCATGTTGATGACGATCCTCTTAAGGCCTTGCTTAGTGCGATGATAAGAGCTCCTCCTTCTAACGGTCGTTATATGTCAATATCATATTCAACTACCTATGAACTTAATAAAAAACCCAAGAAAATTCGTCGGGGGCTGCCATTAAATGAACGTGAATAATTGGAGATATTTTGATGCGGTTTTCATTGATGGGTTAGGGTTTGATTGGTGAATGTTTTTAGGTGATAGGTGTCACGATAACAACTCACGGAGGCGCTGTAGTAAACATAATTTGTTTGCGAAAAACCAAAACTACTAGTCTGATTTTGATGCGGTTTTTTGCTATTCTTATTTATGAATATATTTATGTTGAAGTTTAAAATAGTGATGGCAGCCCCCGACGTATTTTCTTGGTTTTTTTTATTAAGTTCATAGGTAGTTGAATATGATATTGACATATCTATATCTTCAAGAACCAGTTAGATACGTAGGGAAGTGCTATGAAAACTGATACTCTATTGTTTATATGAACGACTCCGTGATAGATCAACTCTACTTGTACGTTTATTATCTCTCGTTACATACTAAAATCTTTAAGTCGAGGGTTTTTTAAATTATTTTATCCTTTTTCAATAACGTTTTAAGCGTCGTGAGTTTTTTCAAAATTTTTAATTTTGCTTTTTATTTCTAACTTTCTATAGAGCATAGGTGTAATACACAGTGCCAGTTTCAGCAATACCAGCACCCTTGGCGGGATTTCTACGGCGCCATTCTCTGCCATTCAAAACAAGGCAGGGGATAAAATGTAATACCTATAGTCCATGTAAACTTCGACTAATAGGACGTAGGTAACCAAAGGATATTCGTCCGGGGGGAAGGAATTTATTAAGAATCGGGGAATATGAATGAAAAACTTCAATAATTAACAATTGTACCCACTATAATAAGATTCCGATGGTGTATCAGAATCAGCGCGAGCGAAGCGAGCGCGCATTTTTTTTGCGTTTTAAATCGTATTAAGCTATGTATTTCACTACAATTAAACAAGTTTAGTGAAATACTATTTTAATGTAACCGGTAAAACTGCGAGCGCGCATACGTATTAAGTTATTATGCATTTTTACACAAGAGGACACGGCTACGGCGTCGGCATTGGTGAATTCGACTGCAGCAGCGGCACGCTATTGCACTTTTACCTACATTTATACCTCTACCTTTACCAGGTATAGCAAGCAAGCCCTTTTGACAGTGATGACGCGTAATTAATATTTATTTTCGAAAAGTTTCAAGAAACTGGTGAAACATTTTTAACGTGAGTTCTTCTTCCTATGGTCTAAGGTTCCTTGGTAAGAAGTAAGTAAGTATGTTCGCGCCGTTATCTGTAGAGTAAATTCCATGTAATAAAAATACAATTTGCGAGCGTAGCGAGCGCGAAAAATTTGCGAATGCTACAATTTTTCTTCTTATGCTGCCGTTCTTCTGAAGTAATCAACATTTTGTAAAAGAGAAAAATGACGCCTAGTAATAAACAATAACGAATTCTAGGGAGGGCACTTGCGCGCCTCATGTAAGAACCCTTACTAATCAACCAAAAATCCATTACTGAAAACTGCATGAAAATCGGACTAGTAGGTAGTTTTGGTATTGCACAAACAAATGTTTACTACAGCGCCCCCTGGTGAGTTGTCACTGTAACATCTATCTAAGAACATGCACCAATCAAGCTTGAATCCAGCACTAAAAACCGCATCAAAATCATACCTACTAGTAGTAAAAAACAAATGTTTACTGCAGCGCCCCCTAGTGAGTTACTACCGTAACACCTATTTAAGAATCTACACTAATCGAGCACAAATCCATTACTGAAAACCGCATCCAAATCGTACTAGTAGTTTTGGTTTTGCACAAACAAATGTTTACTGCAGCGCCCCCTAGTGAGTTTTTACCGTAACACCCATTTAAGAAAATACACTAATCAAACACAAATCCATTACTGAAAACCGCATCCAAATCGCACTAGTAGTTTTGTTTTTGCACAAATAATGTTGACTGCAGCGCCCCCTAGTGAGCTGTCACCGTAACACCTTTAAAAGAACATGCACCAATCAAAACTGGACCTATCACTTGTAACGATCATACCCTTTCAAATCAAAGAATGATTTAAGTAATTAATAAAATAAATATTACATTTTCTCATCAAATTATTTCTAACTAAAAAGGACAACTTTTTAAACACCATGCTTCCTACGTAATTTAAAAACCAAACCAAAACCCTAATAAAATAAACTATGACAGCGAACCGGCTTAACACTTGGGCCATAAGGTGCAATATCGCGTGCCAAAGCGCTAAGGAATCTTTCAAAACAGAGTACCTAATAAATAAAATGTGCAAATATAAGAAATATACTGGATATGAAACAAACGGACACTCGCTAGGATTATTATAAACACCGCAGGTGTTGCCATACACTTGGGAGCGGGCACTTAAGGTCAGATGTTGTCAACTTTTGAATGATTATATAATAAAAATTATTAAGATTTGATTTGTCCTCAATAATGTACACTATGATCGTAAATCTTAGACGTAAAAGCTAGTTTATATTTATTTAGTAATTTACATTATGTCAAATAATTGGATATATGTAGGTAAACATTGATATGTAATATTCATATAATTTCTAATGAAGGAAAAGGGAGTAAATATATATTCACAGACAGTCGTGTTTGTTTTAGTAAAATATAGTAAAATATTAAGACTTTAGGAAAGTTGAGTATGTGTTAGAATATTTTTCGTGTTAAGCTGAAATGGGGCTCGTGGATCATAGAAGGTTGAGTACCCCTGCAAATTGAAAGATTTCGAACGTCAGCTCTTAAGACATGGGGCGTGGGACGCAGGAAAGAAATGTTATGTTTAAATAGTTTAGCAGGTTAGGCTTCAGGACAGTTGGTGTTTCGCATTGATTGCACCTGGATGGGTGTGGTGTTCGCGAGTGTTCAACGGCTGAGAACGTGAGTTATAGATTTTAAGAAGTCTGTGTATTTTAATTCAAATATTTAATGCCAAAATCCTTTTCAAACCAGTAATTGACAGTAATTCTAGACTTGATTTATGATAATTTAAATGTTCTTTTATCCCACATCATTCCTTTTTATCAGGATTTTAACAGTGTTGTTCGCTACTAATTTACCTAATTTCGATTATTGGGTAACATTATGTGTGCATTAATTTATAATTTTAGTATGAACCCATTTTCAATTTCATGATGATGTGTGCATGTTAATTTTATTTGACCTTTTGTTGTGTTTTATTTTATTTGCGGTACTTAAATTAATGCGGATTATTTAAGTTCATTTGAGCTTATCTTACGTGTTAAAACTCTTAGAAAACATTTAACAGATTTGAATACGATTTACGTATCAAAACGTGACGGCTTGCGCTCATTTGAACTATTTAACTTTGAAATATTTCTACGGTAAACCAATATAATTGGTTTAAATCAAGGTCATTTGATCTTGTTTTACATTAAAAAAAAACCCCAGTGATTTTACTTAACAAATATGACTGTCGTTTATCTTTTAAATACTTATTTGTTCGATTGATTGAGCCAAATTACAACAAAACAACGTCTTAGACTTACGTCTAAGATTACGCATGATAATATGTGACTTATAAACCTTTTACCTTTACCAAATTACCTTACTTGACCTATTTTAACTAACGGGGAGATATTGTGTACCTACTGATATTATAATTTATTGTAGATACTTAACTACAATTAGGTAGGCAGGTATACGTTCTGACGTTGTGACATCTGACTTTCCAAATTATACGTTTAATCAAAATCAAATAAACTTAATTATTATATATTATAGGTAATAGGTGCAGTTAGGAAGTTCGTTTGAAGGTTACTAGGTTCTTAAGTATGTAGGTCAGGTAGAGGTACCGTTAGGCAGGGAAAACCCTTTTTCCTTAAAATCATATCCTTCCTGATACCTGTCTATTCCAATCCTCTAAAAATAGCTTCATTTATTTAGGTTAACGGACGTAGTAATTAGGTAGTTAGGAAATGAGCTATTTTTAGGTATCCATCCTTATTAAATCCTTTTAATAACTCCTTTATTCTCAAGACTGAGTAGAGAATTTAATATTAATTTGTGATTAAATTAAAATATTAGTATTTTATAAAATACAATTTTTACTGCTTACTTACGACTATCATGAATAGGCTACCAAGGGTCAACTATACATAATAGAGTTTAAATTCAAAATAATGCTGGTTGATGTGGGAGTATCGATGACTTCACAAAGGACACAATGCAGATTTCAGGACCCCGTCCTCTACAAGTTGTCATGGATACTGTTGAATCAATCGGGTATTATATTGAATTAACTACAACATTTATTTCATATCTAAACGGTTTCGATTGATGTGGGAATGTCTATCTGGCATTACTTATGTCATGGATATTGTTGGGTCAATCTGTATTTTATATAGAGGGGTTTTGTATAGAGTATCGGTACCTTACTATTTAGAAAAGTGGTCTGAATCTTTAATCCGAATAATGCTGGTTGATGTGGGAGTATCGATGACTTCACAAAGGACACAATGCAGATTTCAGGACCCCGTCCTCTACAAGTTGTCATAGATACTGTTGGGTCATCTTGGTATTATATTGGACTAAAGGATTCAGATTACTTATTCCGGTTAGGTAATTTAATGACCCCAAACCCTTGGTTGACTTTGCATGAAGTCGAGTAGGTAGGTTTTAGTTTAAGTAGTTAGTCTGGTATTTTATATTAAATATCTTAGGCTCAGTCGTTCCCTTAGTTGCGCATATTTACGCTAAATGCGTGTTTCAGACTAGGCCCTATTCCCGGAGGTGGCAGATTGTTTGTTTGGCGATATTTGTTTATCACATGGCCACCACTCCTGATGGGCGTTTGGTGTTGGGGCTCATCAGGCGCCCTTCGGGGCGTTCCTTTTCCTCTTCCTTGAATGCGCGCAAACCCAGGAAACTTTGGAGAAAACTTAGTTATAACATTCACGTACCTCTACAAGAATTTTGTTTACTATTATTAACACAACGTACGGTCCTACCATAAAACTAGACGATCACACAGCCATTTTAAATTATCACAGGCCAACTTTATATACGTAGCCATTTCGTAATTAATATAATATTTACCTCTTCTAATTCAAAGTTCGCTAGTGGGCGGGTGGTTACAATTGGTTCCGTGTTCCAGGATGTTAAAAAACACTGGATCATGTTTAGTTGGCTTTTTAGCCTACAATTGTTGTCTGTGAAATGGAGAGAGGTCGAAAACGTGAATGTTTAACATAAGGATATTCAGGGTTGTGGGTGTGTGCATTCGAGGAAATTGGAATACAGTGGGGGCGTAATGCTTAGGAAACTAATAATCAGAATCATAGTACGGGACCGAGGTCCATAGAGATAAAGAGATAAGGGAAAAAGCACCATACCAAAACAATAAGGTTCATTCAATGAACGGTTCTGTTTATTTTACAATAAAACTGTTTATTTTTATACTAAAATCCTAATTTTAGTTTCAAAACGTAATTCTCAATACCAGTTTAGGTTTGATTAAAATATCACTAGGTTCCATAGTTATGAAAAGAATGGGGGTGAGATCTGATCGGTAAATTTACAAATATGTTAAGTATGTATGTTATTAACAATTAATTATTCGATTTTCTTATAAGTATAGGTTAAAGGTAAACTAATATTCATTTTTGATAACGTTATTTATCTTACATAAAATGTACTTAGTGAACAAATAACTATAATAAAATAACATATCATTGTTTCTACCTAGTAACTAAACTGTTCTTAGAATAATACAGACTCCAAGCCTGCGTATAGTGTACAACAATGGTGTACTATTCGTTTCGGCATGTTATATTTCAGCCAACTAATCATAACAAGATTACAGTTTAGTTCTTTGTTCAAAGACCGCCGAATCACTTAATAACAGTTCATATTTCATTCCTTGCGTCGGCTAGTGAGAGCGGTCCCACGAAAATTTTGCCAATTAAATAAACAAACGCCCAGGTGTCCCATATCTAGAATAGGGATTAAAAATACTATGTAACAGGAAATATTTAGTACTAACATAAATAAAAATAGTAGCTTTAATTTAAGGCGGGGGTATTCGGCATGTTACTCTAATTGCGGGGGTGGGTAACTCCGCCCACTGCGGGGAGCTGCCCGCGCGGCCGGGCGCGCGCGGCGCGTAAGCAACTGAGCGCCAAATTTGAAATCGGCTTTGAAATTTCCTATCATTAAGCTTAAAGAGCTCAGACTATAGCACAGAAGTGTATTTTTATTTTAATATTTTGTCATCGTAACCTTTATATTTTATAAGCTAAAATTATAAGTTATCCCCTGATCCACTCACGGCAATTATCACAAAATTTCAATATTATTAAAGTTTATCGTAATAACCTAGCTTTAAAGTTAGGTTATACCTATTATTGTTTCATTTTGAGATATTTATATTGTTTTGTAATATGTTCAATACTCATACGGTGTATTTTTTTTTACGTGGGCGTGGTAGGTCGAATTCAAAACTATGAGAAATAAAGGAAAACACTCAAAAGTTGTCTCGGGCCCGATTTTGATGAAAACTAAAACTGCATTATTAGATGTTTGAAAAAAAAAACTTATTCCTATCTGGCAATCGAACTGAAATCGAAAAAGCCGGCCAAGTGCGAGTCGGACTCGCGCACGAAGGGTACGTAACGTACGTAAAAATCACGTTTGTTGTATGGGAGCCCCCTTAAATATTTAATGTACTCTGTTTAGTATTTGTTGTTATAGCGACAACAAAAATAAATCATCTCTTAAAAAATTTCAACTATCTAAGTTCATGAGATACAGCCTGGTGACAGACGGACAGACGGACAGCGGAGCCTCAGTACCTAATAGGGTCCCGTTTTACCCTTTGGGTCTTTTCTGGTCGTTCCCTCAATGCTGAGGATCGTGACTGTATGTCAATCTTCTCCACTCGGTCCGGTTCTGCGCCATATGTACCGCTCCCTGTATCTGGCCTCCAGTCACCTCCTTGATTTGGTCTACCCATCTAGCTGGCGCTCTTCCTCTAGCGCGCTTCCCCTCCATTTGTCCGAGAATGATGAGTTTCTCCAGGCTGTGCAATGGGGATCGCATTATGTGCCCAAAGAAACTCCGGATCCTTTCCTCGCACGTAGTCAGCAGGCGCTTGGTGACCTTTAGCTCTTCGAGGATGGAGACATTGGTTCTCATAGCTGTCCAAGGAATGCGCAGCAACTTTCTCCAGCACCACATTACAAAGGAATGGATCTTGTTGCGTTCTTTTTTCCTGAGACACCAAGTCTCCACCCCGTACAGAAAGATAGAGAAGACCAACGTACGAACCAAACGCATCTTAGTTACTCGGCGAATATTACGGCGAATATTACGTAACCCTTTGGGTACGGAATCCTAAAAAGTAAAACAACCGGTATTATTACACCATTCGATAGTGTCGTTAAGAACAAAGTGTGGGAAGTAGTGACGTACGGGAAACTTAGGGAAAACCTAATTTTTAACAAAATTGCGTGGTGGGTCGTTCTTCGCACTCATTTGGTCAATGCTGCACGGGCGCGTAGAGTTTGTTCTCCGGAATTCTTGGTACTGAAATAACCGGAAATTCCCGGGAAAAATCATTGATTCGAATACCAGCAAATATTAGCTAATAGGAAGTATTTCCCAGGAATTTCGATACTACAATTGGATGCCTGTTACGTAAACCATCATAATGTTTTAAAACCTGACTTTACAGGAGCACCATCTAAAGATATTATTGAGTGCAGTTCTTCTGTCTTTTGCCTAGGAGTACAAATTGTTACTATGTATAGTCGAAGTATAGCTTGTTATCACAATATATTATACAGCATGTATTTGTTAATATATTACAGTTTCAGAGATATTGTTGTAACGATACTTTACGGCAGATAAAACTAATCTCAAAAATGGTAACTCAACAATACGATTATTTAAGTTGTATAGTAGTAGGTAGCAAGTAAGTAAACTATTAAATTTGTATAATACCAATTAGTATTTAAATAAGTATAAAGGTAGAGGTAAAATTAGTATTTTACCAAAATTGCGTGGTCTTTAATTTGTTCATTGAAGACTATAATAGCAGTTTTTTATTTCGGATAATACATCTTATATTATTCAGCGCCAGTTATTGTGGAATTTCTCGTATTCCTAAAGAATGGTGCATTTTTAGGATTTTAAAGTAGCCTATGTTCATCAGAAATAATGTACGGATCTAATGGTGAAAAAATGAAATTGCCTCAGTAGTTTTGGAGCTTAATCAGTCCATATAAACAAACAATGAAACCTATCCTCTTTATAATATTAGAATAGATCAACAAATTATACTATGAAAGGTTCTTAATTTGTAGAAAGAGATTCACATAATGAGTTTATCCGTAATTACGTTTCGATCGGGTTACACCGACCGTGGTCACAGGTTGACTGGTGAGCCAAAAAAAAAAAGGACAGGCTGAGTTAGCTTGTGACCACATCACCACTGTGTAACCCGGTCAAAACGTCAGGCAAAGGAGGTTATATTTTGTTCCTAAATTATAATCGCGTTAATTCCCGTTTCATTTATTTTAGATTTTATTCCTTCTTTTTGGTAATTTGTACGTAAAATCATTAAAACAATATAAATCATCCTATCAATTGTTTCTTATTAATAACAAAACAAATATTATTTTTGGCACATATATTTTACGGGTCGCCAGAGGCCAGTCAGATCCCATTCATAAAAAGATCCGGTGCTTGGTAAGACGCGATCTCCAAAGCTGAAATTCCTGCCTCATATAGGATATAAGGCGCCGTGCAAAATATTTGTAAACTTATTATTCTTGGTTGTTGAGCAAAACCGGTGTCAAAAGTCTTTTCCCAAAGAATGGGGAGATCGCATTTTACAAATCTAAAAACCTAGGATGGCAGAACCGTCACAGCAGTTTCGGAAATTCTCGCCTAGATCTCGGTCTAGAAGTCCTCGGATTTCTATGGCAGCTAATATGCCTCGCATGTCCTGAAACTTCCACCTGACGCGAATGACCCTAGAGCCACGCTTATACGCCACTACAGCGATGGTTTCCCAGAACTAGACATAGACGAAATTGAGTCGGCTCTCAAACATCTTAGCAAGGCAAAGCTGGAGTCACTTCAGAACTTCTAAAAGCAAGAGGGCTACCCATCCTTGGGGAACTAAGGAGATTGTTCAACCTCATCTTAAGCAATGGGACTACGCCGAGGGCGTGGAGCGAGGGCGCGGTCACTCGGTTTTTTAAAAAAGGAGATAAACTTTTGAAGAACTACAGACCGATCACGCTCCTGAGCAACGTCTATAAGCTATTCTAAAAAGTCGTCACAAATCGTGTAGGCGCAAGTGTTGACGCCCTCCAGCCAATAAATAAAACAGTGTGTCTGGGTTTCGACCGGCGATAATTTAGGGGCTATTAATTCATCTATCGACAAAAACCCGTCATGTTATTACAGCACTGGAAAAAATGCAAAGAGATTGAAATAAAGAGAAATGGAAAATGTTCAATTTTAGCCTGCGCGTGGACAAGATGTTTAGGGAAAAATAATCTTCCTTCTCCTATTCCCTGCCCTTTTTGCAATTCTTTTAGAGAAATATAATATTACCTGAAATTATTTTATATATACTTTTCCCTATTCGCTATCATAGAATAATAAATAAATTAGTCAAGTCAGCGTTTTTAAAATGTCTGGTTAACGGCGGCGAATAAATCAGTATGACGTGCAGATAAAAACTGAATTACTTAAAAAAGCTGAGTGATACAGAGATATGTATTTTTTAAAGTAACATTCAATAATTAAAGATTTTAGACAATACTATTAATCGGCAAACGTTGTTTTGCCATATAAATATTTTTTAAGAAGAAAAATGTTAAGGGTGGACAACCCTTATCACTAAGGGGTATGAAAAATAGATGTTAGCCGATTCTCAGACCTACTCAATATGCTCACAAAATTTCATGAGAATCGGTCAAGCCGTTTCGGAGGAGTACGGGAACGAACATTGTGACACGAGAATTTTATATATAAGATTATTTTTATCTGAATATCATGTCCGTGACTTCTTTGAGCTTCGGCCTGAGCTTCAAACAATTTGGACAGTGTCATTTAAGTACTTATAAATATGATCTCTTAGTAAAATATTTGAAAAGATTATATTTAATCAACTCTTATCACATTTTAGAATTAACGAATTATTGCATGAGAAGCAGTTTGGTTTTACTAAAGGTAGAAACACAACTGATGCGGGAGTTGCACTCATTACGCATACAATTCGATGCATTTGAAAAAAAAAAGGTGCTTTAGGAGTGTTTTGTGATTTGTCTAAAGCATTCGATTGTGTAGATCACAAAACGTTAATAATGAAATTACGGCATTATGGTGTCTCGAATGATTCAGGAAATTTGTTAGAGTCATACCTCACTGACAGATTGCAAACAGTTAGTATTAATGGAACTGACTCTTCTGGAGCCCCATTACGCATGGGTGTGCCCCAGGGCTCTATATTGGGACCTTTATTATTCCTAATATATATAAATGACCTTCCTTACTTTACTAAAGACCGTTGTGAGATAGTATTGTTTGCAGATGATACATCTTTGATTTTTAAAACTGATAAAGGTAAAGCTACCTTCGACGATGTGAATGATGCGCTCTCACAAGTAGTACGCTGGTTTACTGCCAACAATCTCTTACTAAATGCGAAAAAAACCAAGTGCATTAAATTCACTATGCCCAATGTAAGGCAGGTCAGTACGCATATAAATATCATCATCAGATCATATAGATGCGGTTGATTCAACAACATTTTTGGGAATCACATTAGACTCACGACTGCAATGGGGTCCCCATATAAATGCCCTGTCAGGAAGGCTCAGTTCAGCGGCTTATGCTGTGAGGAAAATAAGGCTGTTAACTGATGTCGAAACGGCAAGACTAGTATACTTTAGTTATTTTCATAGTTTGTTGTCGTATGGTCTATTGCTATGGGGCTCAGCTGCTGACATTGAATCAATCTTTGTGTTGCAGAAAAGAGCCGTACGTGCAATATACTGTCTTGGTCCTCGAGAGTCTCTGAGGGAGATTTTCAAAGAGGTCAACATATTAACCGTTGCCTCTTAATACATTTTTGAAAATATTATGTATGTTAGAAAAACTCTAAGTTTGTTTAATCTAAAAAGTGATTCACATCATTATAACACTAGAAATAAAAATTAACTTGCCGTTCCGTGCTTCAGATTAAAAAATGTTGGTAATTCATTTATGGGGAATGGTATAAAATTTTTCAATAAATTACCACAAACTCTTGTTGAACTTCCGATCCATGAGTTCAAAATTAACATTAAAAAAGTCCTTATGACAAAAGGATATTACAAATTAGAAGATTATTTAAACGACAAGAGTGTATGGACTTAAACTGCCTAGCTCGCACTTACTATTGTCTTGTAAAATGTATTTCCTGTAAAATCAGGCTGACAAAGGTGAATGAGTTTGTTGCGCCGTTTCTTCTCATCACCAGTCTATATGTAGTTCCGAAGCGGTGGTAGTGCTAAGATATATTTTGGGACGTGTATAAGTACCCGGAGGAGGGCCTACATACAGAATAAATAATTTCATTTCGATAATAGTTGTAAGTTCAGACGCGTCAGAATGGCGGGTATATGTCCTCAAACGATAATGCCAATTTATACAATAAACAAAATACATGCGCATTCTGTAGCAAAGTTTCCCAAAGACGTTGTTGTAAATGGTCATATTTAAGATTTGTTTTCTCATTGGAGCAAAAAAATAAAGTAAGGATCAGTGGTAGGATAAGTAGTAGAATGTAGGCTGTGCAGTACCGGTGCTGAAACTGATTTTTGAATCCTCGGTACAGTAGTCAGCGAGTGCCGGGAAATACCGAGAATACGTTCGATAAGTTACGTTCGATACCGGATAAAAAACTAAGATAATAATACTGTGTTGATTAGTCGTGCTCGTGTTAAATAGCTCAGTGTAAATTACAGATTTTTACTGAGAATTTATTTACAAAATATAGCCATTTTTGTGTAATCTTATTATTCACTTTAAAAATTTTAATGACACCTTTGACGAAGGGGAAAGGGCGTTCTTCTGTTTTTAGGTACTTCCGAGCAGCGGGAACCATAGGTTACTTAAAGCAATGTATTTTCCCGGGAATTACCAGTTATTTCAGTACTGAGAATTCCCGGGAAATCTCTAGTCATGCAAAATTTACTTCAGACCAAAAGTCAAGGGATCCATTAGCGTTAGTTTAATAATTATAGCTAAATCTATATGTATACAACGGCAACGGTATGCGGTAAAGCTATAAAGCTATGCTATGCTAAGTAAAATTGAGGTTGAGGTATGCCTGGCTCCACACAAAAAATCTAAATATTTACAAGAATTAAATTTCGTAGCTATTGCGATGGTGTGCGGGGGGGGCGGGGGGAGTCCGAGCGCAACACAACACAGGTCCTACCTCGGCGACGTCCTACTGGACACTGGCGGGGCGGCTTGCACGCCTTTTGTGCATGGTTTTCGAGGTTTTTTAATCTTTGGTACTTAATAACATAACAAAATTGATTTTTTTTTACACCGAGACACTAGCAAATTTTGATCTTTAGTTAACTGCTTTATTTTTACATACTTGTATCATATAAAATCTTTCCAGAAAATCGATCCAAAAATCATAAAACGACCTATTTCTAAGAATTTTTTCTATCGAGCCAAGTTATTAGTATCGTGTTTTAGTTTCACCGAGACATTAGATAAAAGATCAAATTTTTTAATAGTATATTGTTTTAAACTTTCATGGTCACTAACATTAGAATAGTTTGTTACGGGATTGCTACCATGTACCTTATTTTTGAGTTCCCGATATTTCGGCACTGTTGCAAGCGCCATGATCACGGAGTAACTGAAGATCTTGCGGGTAAGTTGTTAAGGGCAAACATATCGGTCTACCCTCTTTCGCTGTCTTTTATTGCACGCGTCGGTACCATTGTCTACAAACTCACTATTTTCTCGCACCTGTTCTCGACACACAACACTAACAGTATCTGACCGCGAAACAGCAGTTTGTTGTTTTTTCCGGTTTTTGCACATACGAATCACTGGATTCCAGACACTTGACAATTTAAACCCATCCTCGCGATTGAAATTTTTGTACTTTGTAATTTCAATCGCTTCCCTGACCATTCTTGGTATGTAGTGGCGCTCTGTCGCAATGATCTGAGGGTTGTGAAACTCAATCCAGTGATTTAGACCTGATTCCAACAAATGTTCCGCGATTGCCGATTTCTGTTTGTCGTTGTTTTTGACCGCTTTTATGTGTTCCTTCATTCGGCACGCTATGGTACGTTTTGTTTGGCCGATATATGAACTGCCACAGCTGCAGTCAATCTTATAGACACCCGGTTTCTCCATTGGGAAACTGTCTTTTGGAGATCGTAGACATTGTGTTACTTTTCTTAATGGAGTGAAGACAGTATTAAGTGAGTATTTATGAAGTACGTTTGAGATCTTGTCTGTCACTCCTCTTATGTATGGCAAGAACACAGGTTGCCTGTCTACTGTGTCTTTAAAGTATCTTGATTTGTGTCTAGATGGTAGCTGCCCTCTATATCCATTATTCTGTAAGACTTTCTGAACATGTTCCAACTCTTGGTTTAGGTGTTCATGGTGGTGTGTTGGTGTAGGTGTGTTAGGTGTTCTTGAACACCTAAACCAAGAGTTGGAACATGTTCAGAAAGTCTTACAGAATAATGGATATAGAGGGCAGCTACCATCTAGACACAAATCAAGATACTTTAAAGACACAGTAGACAGGCAACCTGTGTCCTTGCCATACATAAGAGGAGTGACAGACAAGATCTCAAACGTACTTCATAAATACTCACTTAATACTGTCTTCACTCCATTAAGAAAAGTAACACAATGTCTACGATCTCCAAAAGACAGTTTCCCAATGGAGAAACCGGGTGTCTATAAGATTGACTGCAGCTGTGGCAGTTCATATATCGGCCAAACAAAACGTACCATAGCGTGCCGAATGAAGGAACACATAAAAGCGGTCAAAAACAACGACAAACAGAAATCGGCAATCGCGGAACATTTGTTGGAATCAGGTCTAAATCACTGGATTGAGTTTCACAACCCTCAGATCATTGCGACAGAGCGCCACTACATACCAAGAATGGTCAGGGAAGCGATTGAAATTACAAAGTACAAAAATTTCAATCGCGAGGATGGGTTTAAATTGTCACGTGTCTGGAATCCAGTGATTCGTATGTGCAAAAACCGGAAAAAACAACAAACTGCTGTTTCGCGGTCAGATACTGTTAGTGTTGTGTGTCGAGAACAGGTGCGAGAAAATAGTGAGTTTGTAGACAATGGTACCGACGCGTGCAATAAAAGACAGCGAAAGAGGGTAGACCGATATGTTTGCCCTTAACAACTTACCCGCAAGATCTTCAGTTACTCCGTGATCATGGCGCTTGCAACAGTGCCGAAATATCGGGAACTCAAAAATAAGGTACA
This sequence comes from Anania fuscalis, assembly GCA_950371115.1. NCBI lineage: Eukaryota > Metazoa > Arthropoda > Insecta > Lepidoptera > Crambidae > Anania > Anania fuscalis. Next base: position 20,713,120 of record OX493326.1, on the reverse strand, counting down.
TGGTAGCAATCCCGTAACAAACTATTTTTTAATAGTATTTTTATTTTTCTTATAAGTTCCTTAGTTTTGTGAATAAATCCGTCGGAAGATGACTAAAAGTTAAATACGCCCGCCTTAAACAATACTTGTTTTAAAGATTTTGAGCGTGAGAATCTAGACTTAAATGCGGACTTGATTAAAAATCTGTCACATAAATAGTCTATAGAATTGGCTCGAAGTGTATTTTTTGTTTAACGCTATTGCCACATTTTACGATAAATGTGTTGGAATTTCAAGTGCACCCTTGGTCCCAATGTTGCGTCGAAAGTAATAAATTACAGCTTAGGGTACGTTAATGCAATGTGGCCAAAGCGTCATATTAGTTGAGTGACGGGTTTTTTATAGTTTAGTCATAGATTCCACGAATATTATGGCTTGATAAAATTGATCATAATAAAATAATTAATAAATGTGGGTTTCACTAAAAATATGCATTTAATGTAAAAATCTAAGTAGATTTAAGTAATTACCCTAATGGCTTAGTGGTTAAAATGTTGCGTGGTTCCTAGTTTGATTTTCTCAGCAACAGTCATAGTATGGTTATAAACTGTGGGGGCGATTAATAAATGCGAATAAAAATAATTAAAATACTACTAATGCCTAATAAATACCTAATAGTTGACTGGTGGATAATACTCAGAGGCGAGTAATTCCAATTTAAACTCGAGGTAGATATAAAATAAATTCTACATCACAGAAATCAAATTAAGTATTTATAGCGACAGTATTGGTTATGGCCCGATGACTTAGTGGTTAAAAAGGTAGTGGGACCCGGATTCGATTCCGTGATCAACAATAAAATGGTTGTTTCTATCGTTTGATTAACTATATGAATTATAGTTTAGTTTATTATGTTTTGTTTTAATAGAGTGTTTTAGAAGTTTAACTAAGTTCCTGGTTCGATTTCAGTATACGGTCATCAGGTTTAGGTATAGTAAACTAAACAATTAAACCATTTTAAAAATCATAGATTCAATTAGGTAATGACATTTATAGCTTGGAGGTTAAAAGGTTGACTAAGTCCATGGTTCAATTCCGGGACCTCGGTCATTTTGTTTTAGGGATCCACGCCTAAGGGGTGAAACGGGACCCTATTACTAAGACACTGCTGTCTGTCTGCCTTTCCGTTTGTTCATATGTCTGTCTGTCCGTATGTACGTTTGTCCATCTGTCACCGGGCGGTGTCTATGGACCGTGATAGTTCATGTTGAAACATTTAAAAATTTACGGAACCGTTCGCGGATCCGACTCGCACTTGGCCGGGGTTTTAGTAAACATTCAGTTCAAGTTACAAGTTTTATTTAGCCACAGGTACGCACTCAGGGCATGGTCATATTTTACTTTTACGGGGGCGATTGATTAACTATAGGAGTCACTTAGCTCAGTGGTTGGAAGATTGGCGTAGGTTCTGGTTCGATTCCGGAACTGGGTTTTTTTTATTTTTATAGGGCTGGTTCGACTCCAGCACGACGTTAGATAGTCGTTAGTCATTTAAGGAGATTGAGTAATTACAAATTGTTGCATATGGCGTTGTGGATGGAGAAATAACGTAGTATCTGGTTCGATACATTAGTCAAATTTAATTATGTCAAGTAATTAAATAATGGATTAACTTTAGTAATACTTTAGTGCTAATAATTTAGTAGTTGGAAAGCATTATAGTCACAGGTTCGATTCCGTGACTAGTTATTTTGCATCATATTACGACTTGTTTGATTATGGTTCTTTTTACAAAACAGATAAATGACAAAGAGATGAAATAGTTTAGATTGAAATGATTAAAATGTCGTATGTAGAACTAGTTTAGATTTAAATGATTCGATTTGGTTCGGTGATATAAAAATAGCATAGCATTAGCAATTCTTTTATAGTTTTGAGTACGCAGCCTGTAATGTTCGTGGTTTCGTTATCCATTAAAGGTTATATTTTTGAATATACCTACACTTGAAAGTCATGTGTGCTTTAAATAAAGTTTCGTTTTGATTGCATTGCAACGAATATTGTAATTTTTATTTATAATATTGATAGTTTTGGTTAGTTTTGAATACAGTTAGGGTCTTATAGATTAAAAGAAAGAAATTTCATAGAAGCTTATTATTTCGCAGAAGGACATCAATTTTATTCTACAAAACTTAAAAAGTAGTCGGCTGGTAGAGAATGTCTCATGGCGCAGGTTGTTTATTGTACGTATAATGAATAAGTTTGCTTGAAGAAATAAATAAGTTACTTAGGGTTAACTCATATAAAGCTCTTTGTGTATTTACGATTTTAGTTGCGGTTAATTAGGTTTTGCTATAGCGTACATCTTTTGTAATTGCGTAAATATTGTGATCCGTTGAGTTAGTGCGTATTTGCGAAAGCGTACAACGCATTTTTACAAGTTTGCGTAGTTTTGCAAGTATTTGCAGGCAGGATGGCTAAAACAATGCCACTAGCGTAGTGTCTTTGCGTTGTTATATTATCATCATTTTTGCATCTGCGCAAAATATTTTCATAGCATTTTTGCGTATATAGGTGACCTTTTGCGTAGCATTAGTATAATGTCAAATTAAAGTCAAAATAATTAATTTTGTTGTTATTACTCATTGAATGGATAGGGGTATTTTATATGTAAAAACAAAAAGCTGCTAACGTATATACCTTTTATGAGGTCATACACCCTGTACGGTGGATTGGTGGACTGCAAAGTGGCGTTGTGGTGTTAGTAGTTCAGCAGTTTTGCTTGCGGGGTTGCAATTTATTGTCATTTTGACCCAAAGCACCCACAACATTGAATTGGTTGAGGGATAGGTGTTAGGTTAGTATGTTCATGTTTACTATTTAACAGGTAAACTGAACAATGTCAGTTTTGTACTGGCCCTCAGTCGATTCATACTCCACACCACCCAGAACTAAGCACACTACACACGCTCCAGGTATTAAGTGGCCGTTAGCTGGTGCCGAGTCTGAGTAAGAAGATTGATCGGTGTATGGTGATGTCTTTAGTTGATAAACGTGATCTGTTTTCTTGTGGGGATATGTTGATGGTATCCGTATCAAGGCGTATGGCACGATTGGACTGATAGTATCAACATATTGTCACTAGGACTGAGCTTGCCTGACAACCAAGTTTCCCTGCAGTGAATGGATTGCCTGACGATAGACTAGCTATACATAGGTTGGTTGGAGGCTCAGAATTTCTGTGCTTGCTGCAGCAATTGCTATCTGGTTTAAATACACACAATACATTATTTTGGGTACAAATTTTAGTAAATTGATTTATACATGTACGATCGTACATGTACTGCACAAATACAAATAAAAAAAAACCTGTGCAAATAATGTAACTGTTTTAGAGATATGCCAATCCGTCTTTTCAATGCAGTGATTGTTAACACCTTTCCGATCATTTCAGGATAGATTTGTTATATTTACATTTCAATGAGTTATTTGGTAGATTAGCTAGACTCGTAACTTGATCTCATAATTTGTAAGGGATTTAAATTTAATTTTCCTTTGACACGGTCAGTTTAAATAAGTTTTATTAAATTGAAACAACGTTTTGTTGATTTGAAGGTTCTGGATCTTTTAAGTTTTGAAAATTCTTATTCCAGTAAACTGTCTAAGAATTTTGGGGGCGAATGTAACGATCATACCCTTTCAAATCAAAGAATCATTTAAGTAATTAATAAAATAAATATTACATTTTCTCATCAAATTATTTATAACTAAAAAGGACAACTTTTTAAACACCATGCTTCCTACGTAATTTAAAAACCAAACCAAAACCCTAATAAAATAAACTATGACAGCGAACCGGCTTAACACTTGGGCCATAAGGTGCAATATCGCGTGCCAAAGCGCTAAGGAATCTTTCAAAACAGAGTACCTAATAAATAAAATGTGCAAATATAAAAAATATACTGGATATGAAACAAACGGACACTCGCTAGGATTATTATAAACACCGCAGGTGTTGCCATACACTTGGGAGCGGGCACTTAAGGTCAGATGTTGTCAACTTTTGAATGATTATATAATAAAAATTATTAAGATTTCATTTGTCCTCAATAATGTACACTATGATCGTAAATCTTAGACGTAAAAGCTAGTTTATATTTATTTAGTAATTTACATTATGTCAAATAATTGGATATATGTAGGTAAACATTGATATGTAATATTCATATAATTTCTAATGAAGGAAAAGGGAGTAAATATATATTCACAGACAGTCGTGTTTGTTTTAGTAAAATATAGTAAAATATTAAGACTTTAGGAAAGTTGAGTATGTGTTAGAATATTTTTCGTGTTAAGCTGAAATGGGGCTCGTGGATCATAGAAGGTTGAGTACCCCTGCAAATTGAAAGATTTCGAACGTCAGCTCTTAAGACATGGGGCGTGGGACGCAGGGAAGAAATGTTATGTTTAAATAGTTTAGCAGGTTAGGCTTCAGGACAGTTGGTGTTTCGCATTGATTGCACCTGGATGGGTGTGGTGTTCGCGAGTGTTTTCACCGGCTGAGAACGTGAGTTATAGATTTTAAGAAGTCTGTGTATTTTAATTCAAATATTTAATGCCAAAATCCTTTTCAAACCAGTAATTGACAGTAATTCTAGACTTGATTTATGATAATTTAAATGTTCTTTTATCCCACATCATTCCTTTTTATCAGGATTTTAACAGTGTTGTTCGCTACTAATTTACCTAATTTCGATTATTGGGTAACATTATGTGTGCATTAATTTATAATTTTAGTATGAACCCATTTTCAATTTCATGATGATGTGTGCATGTTAATTTTATTTGACCTTTTGTTGTGTTTTATTTTATTTGCGGTACTTAAATTAATGCGGATTATTTAAGTTCATTTGTGCTTATCTTACTTGTTAAAACTCTTAGAAAACATTCAACAGATTTGAATACGATTTACGTATCAAAACGTGACGGCTTGCGCTCATTTGAACTATTTAACTTTGAAATATTTCTACGGTAAACCAATATTATTGGTTTAAATCAAGGTCATTTGATCTTGTTTTACATAAAAAAAAACCCCAGTGATTTTACTTAACAAATATGACTGTCGTTTATCTTTTAAATACTTATTTGTTCGATTGATTGAGCCAAATTACAACAAAACAACGTCTTAGACTTACGTCTAAGATTACGCATGATAATATGTGACTTATAAACCTTTTACCTTTACCAAATTACCTTACTTGACCTATTTTAACTAACGGGGAGATATTGTGTACCTACTGATATTATAATTTATTGTAGATACTTAACTACAATTAGGTAGGCAGGTATACGTTCTGACGTTGTGACATCTGACTTTCCAAATTATACGTTTAATCAAAATCAAATAAACTTAATTATTATATATTATAGGTAATAGGTGCAGTTAGGAAGTTCGTTTGAAGGTTACTAGGTTCTTAAGTATGTAGGTCAGGTAGAGGTACCGTTAGGCAGGGAAAACCCTTTTTCCTTAAAATCATATCCTTCCTGATACCTGTCTATTCCAATCCTCTAAAAATAGCTTCATTTATTTAGGTTAACGGACGTAGTAATTAGGTAGTTAGGAAATGAGCTATTTTTAGGTATCCATCCTTATTAAATCCTTTTAATAACTCCTTTATTCTCAAGACTGAGTAGAGAATTTAATATTAATTTGTGATTAAATTAAAATATTAGTATTTTATAAAATACAATTTTTACTGCTTACTTACGACTATCATGAATAGGCTACCAAGGGTCAACTATACATAATAGAGTTTAAATTCAAAATAATGCTGGTTGATGTGGGAGTATCGATGACTTCACAAAGGACACAATGCAGATTTCAGGACCCCGTCCTCTACAAGTTGTCATGGATACTGTTGAATCAATCGGGTATTATATTGAATTAATTACAACATTTATTTCATATCCAAACGGTTTTGATTGATGTGGGAATGTCCATCTGGCATTACTTATGTCATGGATATTGTTGGGTCAATCTGTATTTTATATAGAGGGGTTTTGTATAGAGTATCGGTACCTTACTATTTAGAAAAGTGGTCTGAATCTTTAATCCGAATAATGCTGGTTGATGTGGGAGTATCGATGACTTCACAAAGGACACAATGCAGATTTCAGGACCCCGTCCTCTACAAGTTGTCATAGATACTGTTGGGTCATCTTGGTATTATATTGGACTAAAGGATTCAGATTACTTATTTCGGTTAGGTAATTTAATGACCCCAAACCCTTGGTTGACTTTGCATGAAGTCGAGTAGGTAGGTTTTAGTTTAAGTAGTTAGTCTGGTATTTTATATTAAATATCTTAGGCTCAGTCGTTCCCTTAGTTGCGCATATTTACGCTAAATGCGTGTTTCAGACTAGGCCCTATTCCCGGAGGTGGCAGATTGTTTGTTTGGCGATATTTGTTTATCACATGGCCACCACTCCTGATGGGCGTTTGGTGTTGGGGCTCATCAGGCGCCCTTCGGGGCGTTCCTTTTCCTCTTCCTTGAATGCGCACAAACCCAGGAAACTTTGGAGAAAACTTAGTTATAACATTCACGTACCTCTACAAGAATTTGGTTTACTATTATTAACACAACGTACGGTCCTACCATAAAACTAGACGATCACACAGCCATTTTAAATTATCACAGGCCAACTTTATTTACGTAGCCATTTCGTAATTAATATAATATTTACCTCTTCTAATTCAAAGTTCGCTAGTGGGCGGGTGGTTACACACTGAAAACCGCATCAAAATCAGACTAGTAATTTTGGAGATAATTGGCAACATTGGATTCCACAAACAACCTCTCACCCCAAACGCATATACTATCTCCGTTCCGTCGTGGGTACTAAAATACTAACAGTTACTAATCTACAGATTAAGCCTTAACTAAGTACTGGTATAAATGTAAATATTTTTAAATCAGTAGGAACACATTAAAACCGAAAATCAAAGTAAACGAAATTGCTCTGACAGCGACGCGCGGTCCACCCCCGATAACGTCCGGAAACGGACTGCGCGGAGCGCGCGGGGGCATGACAGGACGAGTCGGAGCGAGCGCGCTCACGTGGATACGGAACAACCATATTTTTAGTGAATTTAATGCAAAATATAGATAAAACGTTCAATTCAATGCATTGATATTTGCATAACCTTGCTTTGTGTGAAAACAGCAACGAAAAATCTTGTGCCATTTGAGCAAACATTTGAAATTCATGAAAAAATAGACATATCTTATTTAAAGTTTATGGATTTGAGTTAAACGTATTCAGAGAAATTGATTTTTATATCCGACATTTTTGACATTTCACCCATCTTAAGGCCTTAAAAAGCACGTCAGTAGGTGACCTTTGGTCTGTAGGAGTCAGTGAAGGATATTTTCATATTTTTTTTATAAATTGGTGATTCGTAAATGCCTTTAAACTAACTGACTCCTAATTAAGCAAGGAAAGCATGGATTGGGACCAAGCGGCACCTACTTACTCAATTGATTTGTAATTTATTTAGTTGTTTGTCAAAAAACTTATTTATTAGATAGGTACCTAGGTAGTAACACTTACAACAACGCTTAACTTGCAAGACCGTAGCCTGTGAAAATGTGATAGGGTGTCATAATAAAATAAATGTTATAAAACCGTATTTTATTTTTTATTTCTATCCGCCTACTGACTCTGCTAAGGAAAGATAAAACTTTAAAATTACTCATTGCGTACAATAATTAAAATCAAGTAAATACCTTATCTACTTAAAATAAGGATGCAATCTAAGTCATAAAACATTGAAATTATCTTTTCTTAGTTCGATGTAGGTACATGTGTGCATGAAGAGGAGCAGATTACAATTGGTCTGTGATTGGTCGACGAGACAGCCCAGCCGTGCTGCTAAACCAATCGCAGATCAGCTGACTTGACAGTTAGTATGCACACAACAAACTTGCTAGTGTGCGCTGTGTACGTTACGCACGTACACACAATCTGTAAACTACAGCTTGCACATGTGTTGGAAAAGATACAGAGTGCTTCAGGTTTGACTGTGATTTTATTGATTTATTTTGTTAGAAAACATAACTTTTAAAAATGACTATGAAACAGTACCTTATTTTTTGGCACCGTATTAAGTATGATTTAAAGATACCACCCTATAAAGGAACGTAACTAATTTCATTAGATCCTGTATATTCTGAACGCAGAATTTCTATTCTAACAGAAAAGTTGTTGGCCGAGAAGTTTACAGATTATTGTACGATTTTCAAGACCTGAAATATGGATTCGACAAAAATCAAAATCGAAATCATTTATTTCTGTAAATTGGCCATAAAAGGCAGTTTTACATGTCCCAATTTTTTTCCCTACCACTGCTTCGGGACTATTGTGGGCTAGTGCCGAGAAGAAGCAGCGCAAGAAACTCGGTCACTATTGTCAGCTTCTTTTAAAAATAAATAAATATTTTACAAGATTTGTTTTGAGCTAAGCAGTTTTAAATCCAAACATATTAATCATTTATATAATCCCTAACGATGTAATAGCCCTTTTTCATTTGAGTCCTTTTAACATGCAATTTGAATTCATATACAGGCATTTCAATAATGGATTGTGGTAATTTATTAAAAAAACGAATACAATTGCCAATGAAAGAACTTCCTACCTTGTGCAATCTAAACATTGGAACGGCAAGTTTATCTTCATGCTTGGTTTTATACTTATGTATGTCATTTTTCTTAGTAAACAAGTGCAGATTTTTGCGAACATACATAATATTTTCAAAAATATATTGTGAAGCGACTGTAAGTACGTTAATTTCTTTAAATAGTTCTCATAGCGAAACTCGGGGTCTAAGATTGTAAAAAGCCCGAACAGCTCTCTTTTGCAGGAAAACTATTGTTTCAATATCTGCAGCTGAGCTCCATAACAGTATGCCGTATGACATTAAACTGTGAATAACTAAAATACACTAATCTTGCCGTTATAACATCAGTCAGTTGTCTTATCTTTCTTACAGCATAAGCAGCTGAACTAAGTCTTCTCGATAAAGCCTCAATATGAGCACCCCACTGCAAACGGGAATCAAAAGTTATTCCTAAGAACGTTGCGGAATTAGTCGTATCTAGTTGTTCATCTTTTACAATAATATGCGTTGAGACCTGTCTTACATTAGGCATTGTAAATTTAATGCATTTAATTTCGTTCGCATTGAGCAAAAGATTGTTGGTAGTAAACCAATGCAATACTTGCGAGAGGGCATTATTGACATCGTCGAAAGATTCTTGGCCCCTTTTGATTTTAAAAATTATTGATGTATTATCTGCAAACAATACCATCTCACATAGATCTTTTGTAAAGTAAGGAAGGTCATTTATATATATAAGTAACAACAGCGGTCCTAATATCGATCCCTGCGATACACCCATAGTTAGAGGTGATCCGGAAGACTCAGCTCCATTTTTACATACTTTTTGCGTTCTACCTGTGAGATATGAATTTATTAAATCTAAAGTAGTCTTTGATACACCATAATGTCTCAGTTTTTTAAGTAAAGTTTGATAATCTACACACTCAAAAGCTTTTGAAAGATCACAAAAGACACCTAAAGCATCTTGCTTAATCTCCCAAGCATCAAATATATGTTTCAAGAGTGCAACTCCAGCATCGGTTGTGCTTCTACCTTTCGTGAAACCATATTGCTTATTACGTAGTAATTTATTCAGAAAAAAATTGAGATAATAGTTGATTGAACATATTTTTTTCAAATATTTTACTAAGAACTGGTAAGATAGATATTGGTCGAAAATTGGAGGGGTCACTTTTCTCACCAGATTTAAATAAAGGAATTATTTGACTTAATTTAATTGTAGTTGGGAATTCTCTATCATCAATACATTTGTTAAAAATGATTGTAAGAGCTATAGTATTTATAATTGTACTAATGATATTAACAGAGATTCCCCATAGGTCTTCTGTGCTTTTCAGTTTTAATTCTCTAAATGCTTTTATTATTCCATCGGAATTTATATATCTAAAATTTTATGGGGACTTGCATTCGTCAACGCTTGATTTTAGAAGAGATTCAGCTAGTTCAGCAGACGAAACAAGATCTTTAGTTGTAGAAGTAGCTATGTTTGAGAAGAATGTCTCAAAAGTATTTGCAACTCCTATGTCTGAGCTGATTTTCTTATCCCTAATTTTGAGAGAGTAAGTGTGATTCCTTGACTTTTGCTGACATGTTTCTTTATTTATAATATTCCATGTGGCCTTTGCTTTATTAGTAGAACCTGAAATCAAGCTGCGAAGGTGGTTGGACTTGGCTTTTGCACATACAATTTTAAATATTTTTGAGTACTGTTTGACATGTTCTATGACTAGTGGGTTCTGAGAATTTGCTTTTGAAGCATACAAATCATATCGGGGGGTGAAAGGCAAAAGGGGTTAAGCGACATTTTGTAAAAGTGTCAGGAGAGAGGTTTAAAGTTTTAGTTTTCTAAAAAAAAATCATTAAAAAAAAACTACTGAAACGACTTTGATCAAATTAATCCCAGATATGTACAAGTAAATAAGGCAGGTTCTCGAGTTAAAGATATCAATAAATAACTATTATTTCATTCAATTTATGTCGCTTAGACCCAAATGCATCGATTGTTGTTTATTTCAGAGTAAAGCCAAATGGTTCAAGTGCATGAGTTATAAAAAGCGATGAAAGCAAATGCGCTCAAGCGCCGGTACCGACACAAAACAGAACCAGGGAAAAATAATCACACGCCAAATCTTCTTTAAATCGAGTATGTCAAAAGAGTTTAGGTGACATCACTAATTGGACCACATTGAAGTATTTTGATGCAGGCGACCATCAGCGTAGCATCAGGATATAGCAAAACGAACTAACTACCAGGTCAACACAGTTTACTCAACCAATTTCATGCAGAAAACTTAAGAAAGAAAATGAAATAACTACATAACGTTAGTATTTTGAAGATTTATTGCGAATAAACTAAAAATAGCAAAACCAACATGATAGTCACAATAATTTGTAGCAACAAATTATGTTAAAAATGGTTGGCAAAATCATTTTTTTCATTATTATTTATTTGTGAGATAAAACAACCCGTCGAATAAAGTACATATCGGCTAATTTTAAAATATTATCGCTATTGTTGAAACAACATACTGAATGACGTTTTAAATTCAGTCAAAGTATAATTTGTAGGACTGTTATTTTACTTGCAATTAATAAAAAAATACAAAAACAACATACCTTTCTGTTTAAAACTAAAGCAAACAAGGTTTGTTTTAAAATTGTTCAACCTTTTTGATGTGATTCTGCTAACTGGTGATTACTACTACTTTTCTATGTGAATGAACAGTGGAACCAGTTCTTAAGCAAGGGCACACCTTAATTTAGTGGTACCTTGTATAAATGTTTGTTTTTTACATTAGGTCGATTGGGAATCGAACCCCGTACTTTTAGAGATGGCGACGTCAAGTCTTGCTTGCCCGTTTCTGGACCATTAAGACAAGATACTAATTGATATTTACTGATAATAATCATTAATAAATACCAAGAGCTACGGATACCTAAATAAGTTGTAGGTAATTAAATCTCTAAGCATAATTTACCTACTGCTGCCAATCATTCTTTCATCACAAATACGTCAAAGATCATTTCTAAAACTTTAGACTTGCAAAGATCAGTTTAAAACTTAGTTACACCATTACAGTAGGACATAATAAATAACGTGTACGTAGATAACACTACTCAATGTGTCACCAAATGTATACAAATAACATTGATTACCTAGACCACGTCTACATAAATTCACAAATCTATAGATTCTATATAAATCACAGATAGATTTATCTCACGAATTTTCTAAATGGCAGAACAGACAAAAGTCAGTAGTTATGTAGATATGTACAGACAGGTAAAATAGGTACAAGTTATGAACTAACCTAAATATCATAAAAGAAAGGCCAATACCTAAATATATCTCTAATTAACATTTTTAGTGAAAATAGGATAATTTAAATACTTACCACAAAATATTCCGATGCCCTCGATCACACACAACTTACTTCGCTCGCTGCCGGTGCGTGATAGTAACGGACACAAAAATGCACCGCGCAGCAAAATAGCCGGTATTCCAAACGACTTGGGTCTATCCCATTCAACAAGAATTTTGATGGCTCAAGTAATCAAACTTTATAACATTTGATCCGGAAAAAGACGTAAATACCTAAATTATAAACATTGATATCAGGCAAAATGCTGTAACCGTCGTTAGCTAAAAAATATAAACAAGCCAAAATAATTCAAGCGACATGATTTAATATTTTAGAGAGAGGCAGAAGGGCTCAAGCGACATATCTTATTATTCTGTAAAAATGCAAAATGATTCGTATTAAAGCGCATCAGTCATTAAATATGGTGAAACAAAAATAATCTAAAGGACAAATTAGTAAAACATGAGAAAAGCCTAATCGATTCAAGTCACTTTGTTGCCTAAATGGTCTAATTTATTGTCGCTTCGATCCCTGACCTCCAAAACGACCCCAATTTTGCTGAGGGGGTTAAACGCCAAAAAAGTGCTCATAAAAAATTGAAACCTAGCTCAAACGACGGAGAAAAATTCGCTGATTCCATATATGTATATAACTCAATATCGCAAAAAATGTCGCTTAGTCCCTTTTGCCTTTCATCCCCCGATATAAAGTATTTTAACTTTTGTAAATACCAGGTGTTGCCCAGTCATTAAACTTACAGTTCAGCTTATTGGTTTTATTTGCTTTTGAGTAAAAATCTGATCAAATTCCTTTCTGATTAAGCCAAAAAGATCTTCATATAATTTATCAACACTATGTCCATTATTAGGCCTTAGTAAATCTACACCATTATTAATATTCTCTATATTATTTTGTCAGATGAGAGTGACACAATGTCTTTGCGTTCTTTACATTTTAATTCTTTGTTAAAAAGTACAAGCGATCCTCCTCTAGTAGTAGACTCCCTTTTGAACGAACTACCAAGTTTATAATTATCAATGTTCAACATTAACTCATGTTTATTGAACCAGTGTTCTGTTATGCAAATTACATTAACATGAATATCTTGTAGAAATAACCCTAACCCTAACTCTTTGCCGGCCAGACTTTGCATGTTTTGATGAACAATATTAAATTACTTTTAAACTTTCGCGTTGCATAATTTAAAACTCAATGAAACGGGAATCAACGCGATCATAATTTAGGTACAAAATGTTACCTCTTTTGCCTGACGTTTCGATCGGGTTACACCGACCGTGGTCACAGGCTGACTGGAACAGCGATGTCTTCACTCCGTATGAGAGGCAGATTCTTCATCTACCCTTATGATATTATTTTCACGCCAAGTACCGTCACACACTACACTCACTGTGTCCCTATTCTGCACACTAACCGCCGCGTCCGTATTCAGGTGAGAACTCGATCGCGAAACAAAACGAGATTGTTTATTTTTAATCACTGGATTCCATGTCGCGGATAATTTGTAACCGTCTTCCCGATTGAAATTTTTATACTTTTTGATTTCAATAGCTTCACGCACAACTCTTGAATAAAAGTGGCGATCCGTGGAAAGAACTTGCGTTTGATGAAATTCAATCCAGTGATTAGTGCCCGATTCAAGAAGGTGTTCGGCAATCGCTGATTTCGCAGTCTGGCGGTTTTTCACAGCAGTTCGTTTCGTTTGGCCTATGTAGGAACTCCCGCAGCTACAGTTTATTTTGTAAACACCTGGTGTTTGTAACGGCAAGACATCCTTCGGTGTGCCTAGTAAAGTCTGTACTTTTAACCCCGGGGTGTAAATCGTGGGAATGGACCATTTCTTTAGCAGGGAGCCAATTTTATCAGTCACTCCTTTCACGTAAGGCAAAAATGCGGGATGTCTGCTTACATTCGGACTCAGAGAGCGTTTTATCGGTGGCTTCAACAAATGTGGTGACACTTTGTATCCGTTTTTAATGAGAACCTCCTGAACATGATTTAGCTCTTGCTTCAAATGGTCAGGGTCACAGAGATCATATGCTCTATTTCTTAATGATGACATTACGGATTGTAAGTGGCGTGGATGGTGATGTGAGGCAGCGTGTAAGTATCTATCTGTGTGTTTTGGCTTTCTATAGACACAGTGCGACAAGGATCCATCCGATCTCACTGTAATTTTGATATCCAGAAATGACAACGACCTGGCCGACTCCAACTCATATGTAAATTTTATCTTAGGATGAATCGAGTTGAGATGTTCTAAATATCGATCTACTTCTTGCTCGTTACCTTTGATGATACTGAAAATATCATCAACGTACCGTTTCCAAAGTCTGACGGCTCCAGGGCCAAGTTGCAGCGCCTTTTCTTCAAAATATCCAGATATTAGCAAGTACAGGGGCTACAGGGCTTCCCATTGCGACACCATCAATCTGGAGGTAATATTGACCTTGGAAAAGAAAATAATTCCCATCTAGACAGTTTTTCAGCAAATCCATATAATTGAAGGCCATTTCGCTGTCACACAGTTTTTCCTTTACAATGTCCAGACACTCCTCAATTGGAACGTTGGTGAACAACGACTCAACGTCAAAACTCACCATAACTTCATCAGGTTCCAACTTTAGTTCTTTAATAATCTGAACAAAATGGCGTGAGTCTTTTACAAAAGACGGTGTTTTTCCCACTAGAGGCTGCAATACTGATGCAACGCACTTTGCAAGATCGTAAGTAGGCGAATTTATTTGACTTACAATTGGACGCAATGGCACGTTAGTCTTATGAATTTTAGGCAGACCATATAACTTAGGTGGTTGGTGTGACTTACAACGATACAGTTTTTCGTACTCGTCTTCTGCAAAAAGGTCTTGATTTTCTCGGATAAGAGCACGGATCCTACGCGTTACTCTGGCCGTGGGGTTATACGAAACCGGTTTGTACACCGCTTCGTCACTTAACAAAACTCGTATCTTTTGACAGTAATCGTCTGTGCTTATCACTACAGTAGCGTTTCCCTTATCGGCCTTAAGCACTAAAATATCCGGGTTTTCTCGAATGTTTATTAGTGCTTGACGCTCTTCTATAGTGACATTGGTGGCTGGAAGTTTCGACTTTCGTAAAATTACTGCGACATCTTGTCTTATAGTATCAGCATCACCAGGTGGTATGTTATTACGAACAATCGTTTCCTCCATGCCACCGATCACTTTTTCATACGGTACTCGCTTCGGTGTAAGTGCGAAATTCATACCTTTGGCCAAAACGTTAACTGCAGTATCATCCAAACTCACGCTTGACAGGTTTACTACCGTTTCCCTCGAAACCGCGGATGACGTGGTATTCTCAGAATACCGCCGGTTGTACAGCTTTAAAAACTTTTTCTCGTGGGTAGTGGTACATAGTTCAAATTTACGGCTAGCTTGTAAATAGGTAACCCTATCACACAGATCGTAATCTTCGCGAGACAAGATGACACCACATTTTAAATGTAACGCATATAAATCACACTGTATCTCATACTGTTGTCTTTTATTTACGCGAACACGATACATTTAAATGAAACTACTTTTACGGATTATTTCGCGATTTATTAACATTTTATTTAACCTGACGTTTCGAACACTTTACAGCGTTCGTGGTCACAGGTAGACTAAGGTGTTATTCGTCTTTACAATATTTTGAAAAACTATAAACTACCGTCACTCAGTTAATATTAATTTGTGTTCCTATCTACGCAAAAAGAGCTAACTGTATCTAGAGGTCTTGCAGTGCGGGGCCTAGCATGGGATTTCGTTAAAACAGGATCCCATGCTGGTGGTATTTTCCAACCATCTTCTCTGTTGAAATTCGGGTGTCTTCTAATTTCAATTGCCTCCCGTAACATGCGAGGAACAAATCGTCGTTCTCTTGCAAGGACTTTAGGCTGGTCAAATCGTATGAAATGGTTGGGTGTATCTAAGGCATGTTCACACACTGCAGACTTAGTATTCCGTCTATGTTTGATGTCGGCTATATGTTCTTTTACCCGCACGCCTATACTTCGTTTTGTTTGACCGATATAGGAGAGCCCACAGTCACATTCCAGTCTGTACACCCCCGCATCTTGAAGAGGTATGTTGCACTTGACAGGTGGTAAAAATTGGTTAATCTTTTTCGGCGGCTTGAAGTAGGTTTTGATTGAAGCGCGCTTCAAAATGTTTCCAATCTTGTCAGTGACACCCTTCATATAAGGTAGTACAGCAGGTTGGCGTTCGACGGTGGAATGCTTGACCCGGGGTCTGGAACGACGTGGTACCGGCAACTGGTTTTCCCGTAGTACCTTCCTGACATGCTGGAGCTCGCCAGCCAGGTGTTGGTCGTCACAGATACCCCTTGCTCTCTGAAACAACGATTTGCCTACGGTAGCCAACTGTCGAGGATGATGGTGAGAGGCACCATTGAGGTATTTATCTGTATGGGTGGCTTTACGAAAAACTGTATGACTAAGAGTATGATCCGGATTCCTAGTAAGTAAAATATCTAAGAAAGCTAGTTTATTGTTTGCCTCAATTTCCATAGTAAATTTGATTTTTGGGTGGATTGAATTTAAATGTTCTAGAAAAGCAGAGACTTGATTGGTGGGTAAAATTGTAAAAGTATCATCTACGTACCGTTTATAGAACCTGGGTGTTATAGGTGATGTGCCTAGAGCTCTGGCCTCGAAGTCCTCCATGAAAATGTCTGCGACAACAGGTGATACTGGAGAGCCCATAGCTACACCATCTACTTGTACATAGAATTCATTGTCCCACAGTAAATATCCCGATGTTAGGCAATGTTCCAATAGTTCTGCATATTCTATAGGCATATCAAGTTCAACTAACTTCCTTTTAGTAATTTCAATGCAGTCCTGTACTGGTAAACTTGTAAATAGGGACTGTACATCAAAACTGACCATAGTTTCATTATCCGCTAGGTGTAGGTGTTTAACCTCGCTGATAAAATGGTAGGAATCCTTCACATGTGCTGTAGTTGTTCCTCTTAGCCGAGATAGTGATCTAGCTATGTGCTCAATCAATCTGACTCACAATAGGACGTAGCGGGACATTTGGTTTGTGTATTTTTGGCAACCCATATAATTTTGGTGGTTTTGCGCACGAAGGTATTAGGTATTGAGCATCTAGACTTAAACTTTCACTATGTTTTCGCACTAAGTCACTGGTTTTCTTTAAAACTTTGTTGGTTTGATCTATTTTAACCCGTTTGTAAGTGGTTTCGTCCGCCAGTAACTGTGACATTTTTTGCTTATAGTCCGATGTGTCCATTACAACCGTTGCGTTTCCTTTGTCCGCACGAAGGATAGTTAATTCTGGTTTAGTTTTTAGGTTTTTTAAAGCTATATATTGAGTACGAGAAAGATTTGACTTCGGTACTTTGCTATGTCTTAGGACTGATGATATGTCTTGTCGTAATGCTTCCGAGTCTTCTTTCTTTAAATTATTTTTAACTAAACAATCCTCCACGCTGCATATTATTTCTTCATAAGGAATTTGACGCGGTGTTACGGCAAAATTTAATCCAAATTTGAGTACCTCAATGGTATCGCTATCCAATGTTTGTTTTGATAAATTGACAACTGCCCGATTGTCTGTGGTCGATGTGACGTTTGACGCGTTTCGTTTTACAAGATTTTGGGTTGACTTTGACAGTTTGTTGTATTTGAAAATCTGTTTTATTTTGCATTCATTATATTTTGAACCTAAATTATGATCGCGTTAATTCCCGTTTCATTGAGTTTTAAATTATGCAACGCGAAAGTTTAAAAGTAATTATTGCAAACCGCTACGGGTCGGATATAGCAAAACAAATACGTCACCTAGAATTCCTACGGAAAAAACATGCGCGAGTGAATACATCGTTGATATTTTTAACAAAGTGTCGCGATTGGGACTTGTTACCTACTTGTGTGCGTATTAAGCCGCGTAGTGATATCGCATTTTTGCGTAGGATTCTGACAAGTGCAAGTCGACGGCTCCTGAGACAGTTAATACAGAATAAGTATCGGGAGTTGAATGAGATACAGTGTGATTTATATGCGTTACATTTAAAATGTGGTGTCATCTTGTCTCGCGAAGATTACGATCTGTGTGATAGGGTTACCTATTTAAAAGCTAGCCGTACATTTGAACTATGTACCACTACCCACGAGAAAAAGTTTTTAAAGCTGTACAACCGGCGGTATTCTGAGAATACCACGTCATCCGCGGTTTCGAGGGAAACGGTAGTAAACCTGTCAAGCGTGAGTTTGGATGATACTGCAGTTAACGTTTTGGCCAAAGGTATGAATTTCGCACTTACACCGAAGCGAGTACCGTATGAAAAAGTGATCGGTGGCATGGAGGAAACGATTGTTCGTAATAACATACCACCTGGTGATGCTGATACTATAAGACAAGATGTCGCAGTAATTTTACGAAAGTCGAAACTTCCAGCCACCAATGTCACTATAGAAGAGCGTCAAGCACTAATAAACATTCGAGAAAACCCGGATATTTTAGTGCTTAAGGCCGATAAGGGAAACGCTACTGTAGTGATAAGCACAGACGATTACTGTCAAAAGATACGAGTTTTGTTAAGTGACGAAGCGGTGTACAAACCGGTTTCGTATAACCCCACGGCCAGAGTAACGCGTAGGATCCGTGCTCTTATCCGAGAAAATCAAGACCTTTTTGCAGAAGACGAGTACGAAAAACTGTATCGTTGTAAGTAACACCAACCACCTAAGTTATATAAGGTGTACGTGAATTAGTGTCAGATATTTTTAGGAGTAGCTTAGATCATCACATGGATCACATATAAGATAAATTTAAAATTATTGACCAAACTTTAAAAAATAAAGTTTTAAAATAAAGAATCAACATCATCCTGTACATGAACCCAAACACCACAAGTAGACTACTCACACAACGCTAGCCCATTCATAATCTCTCCAGGATCACATTCATGCACTCAAAAAATCATATTACACACATGTTCATAACTTACTACGCCATCCCATGCAAGTGTGTGTCTATGAATGAATTCTCTTTGAGATAGAAACATTGTTATTATTTCTATTTCACTCACTCGTTTCATATTATTATTTTCATTGGGTGTGTAAGTTGCGTCTGTGACGTACATCTTTTAGATTTTATTACCCGCGAGTTGCAGAAAATCTCATTATCTTTAAAGATGCCATAATGCAGGTTTATAACCTAACTTCAGTACACAAAATGCAAAAATAAACATTAATAGACGACATTAAAGAAAATAATACTTTCAGCAACTGCAATGCGATGACGATTAATCACTTTATGCTGTAATTTATTTAAAATAATTTGTTTTTACAATTACACCAATTATTTAGCTCCAAATTAAGCAAAACATCCTTGACGTAGGCACAAATACCTACTCGTGCCCATCACACAAACATTCGCCTCTTTCGGGATTCGAACCCGCAACTGCCCGATTTTGTCGTCCGAAACGCAAATAACTACACCAGTCGTTCGTAGAGTGGGTAATTGCTTCTACCAATTTTACAGTAAAATAACAACACAACACAGTTTAATTAAAAAAAATGGTTTTTATTAAATTTGCATTACACTTTTTACAAACACCATTTTAAATAACACAACGCAGACAATGAAATTTGACCTCCCATCACACTTGTCATATCACAGTAGGTAGATTTTTGTTGCCTCCCATTCTGGTGGATGCAAAGGGCAGCCCTTAAAAGTGTGTCTACTAACACGCACTAATGTTTCACTGTCACGGTCACCTCGTATTGTTTCGAAAGCACTAATAATACCTACGTGCATTAACTGTACAGCACTGGTGATGGTTTGGCCATCTTGATCATACATAAGGTCCCACACGTGGAAATCCAGCGTAGTCAGGTCAGGCGAGCGTGAAGGCCAGGTAATAGGCCCACCGCGTTTACTCCATCGACCCTGGAACTGTGCTGTCAGGTACTCGCGAACACGGCGGTCGTAAGGCGCGGGCGCGCCGTCTTGCTGGTAGTGCTAGTGCTGTCAATCCAGTGACAGAACTCCACGCGTGCGTGACACGTTAGTCCTGCGATCTCAGCTCCTCACTCCTGCACTCTCGTGAAGTGGTAGGGGTTCCTTTCTTCACTCTTTGGCGGTTTCCACACGTACCGAAGACGGCTGCAGCAGCATTCCTCGTTCTGGCTGTCGGGTGGTGACTCCGAAAGGCTGTAGTTTGGCTCATGGTAGCACAAAACCATGGTTAAGTTGAGGTAGTCAGGTTTCGAATACTTGTATTGTAGGGCATGGTGTCAATTTTTAACTAACGTCAAACTCAAGCGGTGGTCCAGCGCCGATTGACTTATTTTTGTAACTTAATAATAAAAAAGCGTGCGTAAGGGCAATGGTAAGTGTAGCGTTAGCAAAAAAAAGAGAATATTCGGTGATGTTTTTTACTTAACATTTCGAATCTTGTATCAATGTACTAAACTTTATAATTAAGATTACTTCTGTTACCAATATTACAAAAACAAATCTGTACCTAGGTACAGAACGTGGCTGTAGTTAAGAGAGATTATCCGTTCTACAGAGATAACGTTCTACGAAAACCAACACCACGTTTTTGGTAATAACTAGTAGCTAGTAACGTTAAGCTTGAAAGGTACTAGCTGATTGTCTCCCTCTTTAGCTCCCATTCAGCATTATCTACAGCAAGGTACTTCTACCTACCTGAAAGTACGTAAGTACTCAACATTGGATTATTTTTCTACATTGGGTAGATTTATTTTGAAATTTGAATTGTAATGAAATGATAAAATGATAATGAAATGTAAATACACTAAAAACCAGCAGTGTAGTAGTCGCAGTGGATAAGGAGTTCGCCCTTAGCGTGGAGGGTTTCGGGTTCAAATTCCGGTCAAGGCAAACCACAAAAATACTTTAAATTATTCAGCAAGTGTTTGGGGGACGAAAAACAGATTCGTAATACAGGCAATACCGCAGTTTGACCCTAATCAACGCCTGGTTGACTTTACTTTTAAATCTGAGAAAATAAACGTATCAAAAATAATAAATAGAAAGCAGTTTAAAAAGAAGTTTATTTCAGATTAGAGCCTTTGCCCTTTGATTTAAATCATGCATGGTCAGTGTGAGTATTCCAGAACATAACTAGCCTAGTTTGGGATCGGATCCAAGACCTCAACCTTACACGTAAAACTACTCTGTCTTTCATCAGCCGTTTTCTAATTACTCAGAATAGTAAAAAAATAAAACTGTTTTTGCTAACGGTACTTTCATTTCGCTATTTGACTTTCGGCATTTCCAAAGTCCTGTGTCTTCCGCCGCCTTCAGAGTCGGTTAATAAATCAAATGAACCTTAAGACAAAGCGTTAGAATCTAAACTTGAGTATCGACTGTGTTCTGGCGGTCTCTCTTTGAGTTTGCGTTTGACGATGCCGGCCCTTGCATACAATTTTTAAATTTAAATCTAATCACATTAGTTTAGAGTTTAAAATTGGATGGGTGTTGTCTGTTCTTCGGCGGCTGTTGGCAATAAATCATAGTAGCGCACGCACACAAACAAGCGAGCGTTTGTTGTTGTACTTTAGTAGTAGCTTCTTGTCCGCTACGTAGTAATCAGCTGCTTAGAGGGTGTTGATAGTTGCGTTTGATATCAAAGTTTCGATCGTGTTTTTCTCTAAAACTAAAGCTCGAATAAAAAAAAAATACTTAATTTTTTTTTTGTCATAACGTAAACTTATTACCCTTAAAATATCTGACACTAATTCACGTACACCTTATATGGTCTGCCTAAAATTCATAATACTAACGTGCCATTGCGTCCAATTGTAAGACAAATAAATTCGCCTACTTACGATCTTGCAAAGTACGTTGCATCAGTATTGCAGCCTCTAGTGGGAAAAACACCGTCTTTTGTAAAAGACTCACGCCATTTTGTTCAGATTATTAAAGAACTAAAGTTGGAACCTGATGAAGTTATGGTGAGTTTTGACGTTGAGTCGTTGTTCACCAACGTTCCAATTGAGGAGTGTCTGGACATTGTAAAGGAAAAACTGTGTGACAGCGAAATGGCCTTCAATTATATGGATTTGCTGAAAAACTGTCTAGATGGGAATTATTTTCTTTTCCAAGGTCAATATTACCTCCAGATTGATGGTGTCGCAATGGGAAGCCCTGTAGCCCCTGTACTTGCTAATATCTGGATGGAACATTTTGAAGAAAAGGCGCTGCAACTTGGCCCTGGAACCGTCAGACTTTGAAAACGGTACGTTGATGATATTTTCAGTATCATCAAAGGTAACGAGCAAGAAGTAGATCGATATTTAGAACATCTCAACTCGATTCATCCTAAGATGAAATTTACATATGAGTTGGAGTCGGCCAGGTCGTTGTCATTTCTGGATATCAAAATTACAGTGAGATCGGATGGATCCTTGTCGCACTGTGTCTATAGAAAGCCAAAACACACAGATAGATACTTACACGCTGCCTCCACGCCACTTACAATCCGTAATGTCATCATTAAGAAATAGAGCATATGATCTCTGTGACCCTGACCATTTGAAGCAAGAGCTAAATCATGTTCAGGAGGTTCTCATTAAAAACGGATACAAAGTGTCACCACATCTGTTGAAGCCACCGATAAAACGCTCTCTGAGTCCGAATGTAAGCAGACATCCCGCATTTTTGCCTTACGTGAAAGGAGTGACTGATAAAATTGGCTCCCTGATAAAGAAATGGTCCATTCCCACGATTTACACCCCGGGGTTAAAAGTACAGACTTTACTAGGCACACCGAAGGATGTCTTGCCGTTACAAACACCAGGTGTTTACAAAATAAACTGTAGCTGCGGGAGTTCCTACATAGGCCAAACGAAACGAACCATCGCTGAAAGGCTTAAAGAGCATATAGCTGCTGTGAAAAACCGCCAAACTGCGAAATCAGCGATTGCCGAACACCTTCTTGAATCGGGCACTAATCACTGGATTGAATTTCATCAAACGCAAGTTCTTTCCACGGATCGCCACTTTTATTCAAGAGTTGTGCGTATAGCTATTGAAATCAAAAAGTATAAAAATTTCAATCGGGAAGACGGTTACAAATTATCCGCGACATGGAATCCAGTGATTAAAAATAAACAATCTCGTTTTGTTTCGCGATCGAGTTCTCACCTGAATACGGACGCGGCGGTTAGTGTGCAGAATAGGGACACAGTGAGTGTAGTGTGTGACGGTACTTGGCGTGAAAATAATATCATGAGGGTAGATAAAGAATCTGCCTCTCATACGGGGTGAAGAGATCGCTGTTCCAGTCAGCCTGTGACCACGGTCGGTGTAACCTGATCGAAACGTCAGGCAAAAGAGGTAACATTTTGTACCTAAATTATGATCGCATTAATTCCCGTTTCATTGAGTTTTAAACAATATTAAAGTTTCTATCAGGCCTGGCTTTTGTCTTCCCTCTCAGTTTAAATTCTCAGAGGTAGTCAGAGGTATATTACAATTAGTACAAGTACTAATACGTTTATTATCCAATAATTTTGTTTTATTAACAAAACAGTTAATATTATATGCTAACAGGGTAGCGATTTGTTTCTTAAATTTATAAGGCAGGTATAAAGAGCTGCATGTCAATATACAATTATTATTAATAAATTTATTTGTAATACTATTATTAATAAATTGAAAAAAGACAACTCGTCCATGTCGGGATTTGAACCCTAATCTCCTGCATAGCGCGCAGGCACTTTACCAACTAAGCTACAGGGACATATCTCGACTGGACGAAATTTGCCTTCTCAATTTATTTGTGACATCAACGCCATCTAGGAAATGCTGCACGCATTATTCCTTTTTGTTTTTTCGAGTCGATGCTTGCCGCACCATGACTCTAAATAAGGCGTGATTTTTTACTTTTTGTAAATTATTATTTCATAATAACTTAACTTTTTATGTATTTCCTTTAGCAAATTACTTTGCCAATATGTGGAATACATATTATTAAATTGAAAAAAGACAACTCGTCCATGTCGGGATTTGAACCCTAATCTCCTGCTTAGCGCGCAGGCGCTTTACCAATTAAGCTACAGGGACATATCTCGACCGGACGAAATTTGCCTTCTCAATTTATTTGTGACATCAACGCCATCTAGGAAATGCTGCACGTGTTAGAATAATAATATTACGTACATACCTATAAAACACATTCCTTTTTGAGAATAACTTATTGGAACATCACTTTTCTTAACAAAGTTTAAGGTTACATACGCCGAACACAGTAAAAAATATTTTGTTAAACTGACGCCATATTGAATCACTGAAATGTCAGATTACAATAAGACTTCCGTTTTCAAATTAAAATTTATTTAAGGTTTCCGCTTTTTATAAATGATCAATAATTTATCCATTATCGTTAAAATTAAATTATCTAAAATAAAAGACTTACGAATAGAATAATAAATATTTTCCAGTGACTTCCAGTATTTAAATGTAAAATGAGATATTCCAACTTCCGTTTTAAAAATCAATTTATTAATATCTTTGACTTCCTGTTTTCTGATTGATTGAAATAAATTCATTAATATCTTTGACTTCCTGTTTTCTGATTGGTTGATTGAAAAGGACCAATGAGAATCAAGTAAACAGTGGGGGCTAAAGGTTTAAATAGTTGGAATCTCAAATAGCAATAGCTATGTCCATTTTAGTATAGGGAAATAAAAGTTACCCTTATAAGTAGATTAAAATTAAAACTTTGTGTTAGTTCAGCCTTATGGTCAAACTGTTTAACTCGTTTGGCTTATATATATTTTGTTATTGATGTAATTTACTATTTTAAAGAAAAGAGTAACTACCGAGTTTTTTGCCGGCTCTTCTCAGTAGAAGCTACTATTCCGAACCGGTGGTAGAGTTTTTGTTAATTCTTTAATAACTTTAGTTACAAAATAAACATATTTTTTACTTTCCTTTTGTTTTTCTTGCAAATCAGTTTATCTCCTTAGGAGCTTACTAGCCATTTGTATGCCTATATATATACAATATTCCAACATCAGAAGTGGGATACGACTTAAGTCCATTACACTTATTAATTACACTTTTGTAAATTTTTCAGTTCTACGAGGTCCAAATTGATCTTTCTATCATCGAGAGTCTTTTGGTGGCCATCAAGGACGCAGTATCCGGTAACCGGCGGCAAGATGACGTCGCGTTGCCGATCTTCGATCCTGGAAACAATGACGCCGGAGCAGCGGCCTGGTGCGACCACATCGAAACCCTCGGCACGGAGTTTGGCTGGAGCACCATAACTAAGGTGGCTAAAGTTGGTAAGGCCCTTAAGGGCTCTGCATTAGTATGGTTTGAGACATGGGAACCTCAAGATGGTAGGACATGGGAAAATTTTCGCTCTGAAATAGTAGCGCTATACCCCGAAAAGAAAAACCTCTCCGAAAAACTTTATAAAGCTGTAGTGTATTCCTCCGATTCTGCCGATTCATATTGCGAGTATGCAAGGGAAAAAATTAGGTTACTGAAATGTACCAAACTAGCTTTTAGTGAAACGCAATTAGTGGAATTGATTTGAGGAGGAATTAGGGACAACAATGTAAAGATGGCATCTTTTAACAGCGGCGTTAAGACAACATCTGATCTTATAGGGCTATTTACAACTTACATTAAAATCAAAAAGCGATAATTTGGGAATGCTTTTGACAATGCATCTGTTCAGAATGGAAGTAAACGTTTCAAGGCTGACGACGGGTTTAACGGTCGAGAAAAAGTTTGCTATACTTGCTCTAAGCCAGGGCACTTTAGGTCTGATTGCCCTACAAAGTTAAAGTCAACAGGTGAAAAATCAAAATCCACACCACCTGAACTAATCCCATTACAAAATAGAAAACAGTGTACCTTTTGTAAAAAAATGGGGCATGACGAAACTCCTTGCTACTTTAAGAAAAATTTAAATAAACCTACCGATGCTCAGTCACCCAATTCTCGAAATGAATCTTGACTACTATTGGATTCTAAGCTTACATTAACCAAAGTAACGATCGATGATTTAGTTGTAGACTCTCTCGTTGAGACTGGGGCAAGTTGTAGCATCATAAAAGAATCCTTAGCAAATAGGCTTGGACGATGTTTTTCACCATGTTCACTATACATTAACAGAATAGGAAATGGAAGGGTACATATTTTTGCAACTATTACTGCCCTTGTAAAATTTGAAGATGTTTGTATAGAGCTGGATCTGTATGTGGCACGTGATGTGGACTTTCGTTATGATCTAATCATCGGTCGTAACATAACAAAATACCCTGATATTTCAATAGTCATGAATTCTGCTGGCTGTAAAATACAAAGAATTCTTCCCCCTTTCACTAATGAGGCAAATGTAGTGGAGTTTGATGAAAACGGCACAATTGCAGAGTTACATACTAAAATTGCACATTTAGATAGCGAACTGCAAGAAAAGATTTGCGAAGTTTTCAACAAACATCCTAATGTTGGCATCTCCTAATCATATAGGCAACGTAAAAACAGGAGAATTAAACATTAAACTAAAAAGAGATCAAGTAGTGAACTATCGCCCTTACCGATTAGCTCCTATAGAAAAAGAAAAGTCTGCTTGATAAAAATATAATTCGCGAAAGTGATTCCCCGTACGCAAGCCCGGTTTTACTCGTTAAAAAAAAAGATGGCAATGATAGGCTTTGCGTCGACTACCGAGCACTTAATAGAAACATAGAAAAGGATAGCTATCCTCTCCCACTGATCGAAGATCAAATTGATAGATTAGGCAAAGTGAAATTCTTTATTTCGCTTGACATGAAAAATGGCTTCTACCAGATTCCTGTTGCTCCTGATTTCATCAAATTTACCGCTTTCGTAACGCCCGATGGGCAATTTGAATTCCTTAAAATGCTTTTCGGCATTTGTAACAGTCCAGCAGTTTTCCAACGTGCAATCTTTAAGGCAGTAAAACACCTGAAATTTCTACTTGTTTATATTGATGATCTCCTAATTCCGTTTTCCACTATTGAAGAGGGTCTCCACTATTAAGAACAAACTCTTGAGGCACTTATTACGGCAGGTTTTACCATCAACCTAAAGAAATGCACTTTTTTTTCAAAAAGCATAGAGTATCTTGGTAGACATATTTCTGAAGATGGAATCCGGCCCAGTGATAATAAAGTACACGCTTTAACCTGTCAAGCTTCAATTACCCACCGGTGGCCGCAAATAATAGATTTCTTATTGTGTCTCTTGACCTTGGCCTGAAAGGTTAATAAATTCTTCAGTCCCCAAAACCATAAAGCAAGTTCGCCAATTTATGGGTCTTGCTAGCTATTTTCGAAAATTTATACCAAAGTTTGCAACGCGCACTGCCTGTATAACAAAATTATTAAAAAATAATCAACCTTGGGAATGGGGATTAGAACAAGATACAGCTCGAAACTACGTTATACAACACCTTGCTTCCCAGCCCTTGCTTACTGTCTTTGATCCAAGTCGAGCATCTGAGTTACATACAGATGCCAGTTCATTAGGCTATGGTGCAGTAGATAACATCAATAAAGTTATAGCTTATTACAGTAAAAGGAATTCCCCAACCGAATCCAAGTACTGTTCCTATGATTTGGAAACTTTGGCTATTTATAATGCTGTTAAACATTTCAGACTATACCTTTTGGGCTTACCGTTTAAAATAATAACAGACTGCAATTCGATTAAATCAACTATGAACAAAAAAGATTTGTCTCCTCGCGTAGCTAGGTGGTGGACGTATCTCCAAGATTTTCAGTTTGAAGTTGTATATAAGAAGGGCGAATATATAAGACATGCTGATTACTTTAGCCGTAATCCAGTAGAGTCTTCACCTAAGTCGATCACTGTTAACGTCATTGATGAACCACAATCTTGGTTAGAGGTTGCACAACAAAATGACTCAGAAACCCTAAATTTGATAGGACAAGTTGAAAGAAACGAATTAGATACTAACCGATATGTCGTCCGTAATAACCTCCTCCACTATAAAATTGACGATGAAAGCCAGCCAAAATTATACATACCAAAGGAATGCAGGTTTCAAATTTTAAGACTTTTTCACGATAATAATTGCCACGTAGGGTATGATAAAACTTTAAACAAGATCAAGGAACATTTCTGGTTCCCGGGTATCGCATCTTTCGTAAAGAAATATTTATCACACTGTTTAATATGTATAGAGCGAAAAGGTCATTCTGGTCCCAAACAAGGTTATTTGCACCCTATTCAAAAAACTGCAATTCCCTTTCACACAATACATTTAGATTGCACTGGACCTTTTCAGCAGTCTCGCGAAGGCTATAGACACATTTTATTGATTATTGATGGATTTACGAAATTTTGTATATTAAAACCACTAAAGACATTAGAATAGAATAGAATAGAATCAAATAGAATAGAATATAATTTATTTGGCACTCAAAATTGACACAAACATAAAAAAGAAAATAACATAGATTGACACAGAACTAATAATAATATCATAAAAAATAAAAATAAATAAACGTGCCAAAAAGGACCCTCGCTCAGTATTCGCCGCGGCAACTTAAGGCTGCCACGACACTGATATTCTGCGAGGGCCTCAAACAATCAAAGATAATAAAAAAAAAAAAAAAAAAAAAAAAATCAACAAAATCCTAACAAACAATAACAAAGAAAAGAATATACACCGCACGACGTAACACAAAAAAGAAAAAAAATACATTAGACCAGAGACAATGACAACCAGCTCAGCCGATAGCTCAGCACCGATCGTGTGCGTGTGCGCATGCCTTTATAAGCGTCGGCCAGAGTGTTTGCATTGTCTCTGGTTGCACGGCCAAAGAACTTACTACTAAGTGATTTAATACTCCTTGACTTCTACTCACTCTATCCGCCATTTTCGCAACACAGGTAATTTGCGTAAAATGGTGTGATGCCACGTAATATGCACATGTTACGACTCATGTGGCTTGGTTTATATTTTGAAAAAGCAACATCTTAATGTGTGTAGAACGTGACGACGCATAAATCTCAAAGCAAGCAAGCAATGAATGTGCGACGCCGCCCGTCTTCAAGTGAGTACCTACTACGCTGATTCAATAGTGTAAAGTGTGCATTAACATCAATTATTTCATTGAATGTACCTGGTTACGCCATAGTATTTATTATATTTAAATTTTCGCGCCTCATTCGATAGGCTTGTGTGTTTACCTTATAATAATTTTCGCCAGTGAACACGGGGGTACATCCTAGTCTATTCCCCTTCCTTTTTTCCTACGGTCGCGATTCCTAGCGACCACACGCAAACCAGTGTCAATTACGGACATGTCGGAGAAGCCTGCATTTTCGTGCTTGAAAATTATCCGCTCTGGATACGGTCTTCAACTTGCTGCGAGGCTTTATTTGTGACGTTATATATGTGTGAAACTGAACTTTGTGTCGGCTTTAAGTGTGGTGTATGTGCGTACGCTTAAATTCGACTTGGGCTGGCTAGATCGGCCTAGGTCTTCACCGAGGACACCCAAGGACCACCCCTGGATAAACGATCCTGGAACCACCCTGAGGATACCGTTCGTACGTACCACCTTCACCTATTTTCTAATTACTGCACCCTGTTACGTATCACGTGTTACTGGCCCGCCATTGTGTATTTCGTCTGTTTCCTTTTATAGTTATCTATTTAGCGACAATATATTCGCGAACGAGGAATGGACTGTAGGTTGATGCTACAGTCCATTCCTCTAGGGTCTCGACCCAACCACGAGCCATCATCCAGCATTCCTTAAAGGGACGGCTGGCTAAGTTCTCTTTTACCCAAGGCGCTGCTACTCGTGGCGCCACCATTTATTTTGGCCGCTGCGAGCCGAATCTTTAATAATCTGCTCACGTTATTCATATTTATTTTTTTGATGCATAATTATATTGCGCTAAGAGGCCTCCCCCGCATATATTTATCTTTATTTTCCCCCTAAATAGATATTCTCGCCCCGCATTTCATATTTTATTTTACTGTCTCTGGTCCGTGATTGCACTCATCAAACCGCATATTTCAATCAATCCGCGTTTATATTTATTAAAATTACGTATGGTCAGTACGACATCGTAATTATATTTCCGCTAATTTATCTATTTGAACAGTCATTGCGTACTCTCAAATAGTCATTTTCGCATATTCTACATCTTTATTCGTTAATAATAACACCTACAAAACCGCTCGCTTCGCTATCCTTCCGCTAGATACTTCTATAAAACTATAAGTAGGTATCATCTGACTGGTAGTACCTATCTTCGCTCTGCGCGTCGACTGAGCCGCTGCACGCTGCAGGCCTGTTGTACCTACTCATCACCGCGCTCTAAACTTTATTAGTAAATTTTGCATTCCATTGTTTTTTGTAATCGATAACGTCTAAAGCTCGTGATCCTGGTGATGCCATTGAGGCTGCAGGTGACTCCTTGACTATAGCCATTCAGCTGGCATTGTCATGTCGCAATAGAGTTTTTGCACGTATTCAAAGCATTTTCGACCATATTGAAACGGTTAATAGCGGCAGTGAGCCGCATGAAAGCTTTATTTGTGCGTGTGTCAATCTTGATTCGATACGCAACGAATTCTCTGTTGCATTAGATAATTATAACGCTCTTCTTTTAAAACAAAATCCTAACGCTAAAATCGAGGAACAGTCATGGACTACTTTCGAGGACCTGTATTGTCGTATCAAATATACGTATTCAACTTTAACTAAGTCTTTATCCGCGCCTGATACAACAAATACCAGTAATCTCATTAAGCAACAGGTGCGTCTGCCACCTATTGAAATTATGTCATTCGATGGTGACATTCGTAACTGGCCGATTTTTTACGCTAATTTTAAAAGTACGGTCCACGAAAATAATATATAAGTATAAGCTGTACTATTTATTGGGCAAACTATCAGACAAGGCTCGATCGGCGTTCTCAGGAATTTATCCCGATGAACATAACTACACAATTATTTTTGATTCGCTTATCAATAAGTATGAGGATAAACGCTTATTAGCTTCTACTTATCTAAATCAAATATTCGACCACAAGTCATTTACCGCCGCGACTGTTGAGAATTTTGAATTATTTTCTGATAATTTTGTTTCCGCAGCAAACGCATTACAAAACCTTAAAATTGATAATTTATCAAACTTTATTTTGTTCCACATCGCTATAAAGAAAAACGATTCTGAAACTGCTCGACTGTTCGAGATGAGCTCGAAAGACGAAACGCCTAATTTCGATAATTTGGTTAAGTTTATCAGAGAGCAATCACGCATTTTACAAAACATAAAAACTTTAAATGGCTCCAGCTCCAATCTTCCTGGTAAACAGCTAAATAAAATGTCAAATAATAGGGCTCCGCAACCGCAATCTTACGCGGTCATAGATAAACCCGCGAAGTGTTTATGTCACAATTTCGTTCACGAACATTTGTATAGATGTCCTGCGTTTTCTAATTTGTCACCCACTGATCGCTTTAAATCAGTCAAGCAGTTGGAAGCCTGTATAAATTGTTTAAGTATTAAACATAAGGCGAACTTCTGTCAGTCGGAGTCTAGATGTAAGGTTTGTAAAAATAAACATCACTCGCTTTTACATTTTAATAACCGCGATACACATTCTTCTAACGTGCAGGTGCGTAAGCACTCAAGTCCAGCCGCTGCGCCGAGCGGGCCGCCCGCAACGCAGCCGGCTACGTCGCACTCACGCGATGCATGCGTGATGCGCAGTGACGTCACTGATACCGGTCTTAGTACCTCTGCACAGATTCCACAGTGCCATGCATCTATTGCCGCGTCAGCTTTAAGCGACGTAAATACTTTCTACGCGTGCCAACGTAATGCAAGCACGACAGTAGTATTGTCAACGGCTACTGTCACTGTCCGCGATGCAATTGATAACAGCCAACATCTCGTTCGTTGTTTATTAGACAGTGGTTCACAAATACATTTTATTACCGCAAGTTGTTGTAAACGTTTAGGTTTGACTAATTATTTTTCTGACACTCGTTCGGTCAAGGGTATCGGCGGGACAGAAAAAACCGTCAAGGGATCCGTATACTTCCAATTCGCTTCTCGCTTTAATTCAAACGTTTTATATAACGTTAACTCGCTAGTTGTCGATGAAATAACCGACAATCTGCCAACCGCTCCTGTAGATATAACCGCATTGCCTCATTTGGTCGGCTCCCGCTAGCCGACGAGTCGTTCGGCATACCCGGTCCTTTAGATGTACTGATCGGGGCTTCGCATTTCCCGCATTTGTTATTACCCCAGGTAGTCGGAAATAACAATTCCTCCGCGCCGCCAGCTGTAAAAACTGTGCTCGGCTACGTTATTATGGGCACTGCGCCCACGTTGCCTCTACGGCGCAATAAGGCTTCGCTTGCTTGCTGCGCTTATGTTCCGCGTCCGCCCAATACTGACTCATTAGAAACGGCTTTAAAAAGGTTCTGGCAGGTCGATGAAGCACCCGTCACTCATTCCACGAGCAAATCACTCGAGGAACAAGAGTGCGAGCACTTCTTCTCGGCGACCACGAAGCGTGATAAGGACACAGGTCGATATACTGTGGCCTTACCATTTCGCAACGACGTGTTTTCTTTAGGAAACTCACTCGATATTGCGAAGAAACGCTATTTCTATCTAGAAAGAAGGTTAGAATCCGCGCCCGCATTGCGTGCCGCTTATAATGACGTCATTCGCGAATATATAGATAAAGGCTATTTATCTCCCGCGCCGCTTGCTTGTTCGGACGATAATCGTCCAGATTATGTCATTCCGCATCACGCCGTTGTACGTTAAGACAAAACTACAACCAAGCTACGTTCTGTGTTAGACGCTAGCTCTAAGACAAGTTCGGGGCTTTCGTTAAACGATATTTTGCACAGTGGGCCGAATCTACAGGGTGACTTGTTCACTATTCTTTTAAATTTCCGCCTATTCGGTGTCGCTCTTTCGGCCGATTGCCGTCAAATGTTTTTACAAATTGGGGTGAGAGATAGCGATCGTCGCTTCCAACGTATTCTATACCGTTTCAGCACGAAAGATCCTCTGACTTTGTATCAGTTTAATCGCGTTTGTTTTGGTCTTAAATCAAGCCCGTACCACGCGCTCCGCACCGTACGACAGTTAATCGAGGACGACGGTCATGATTTTCCGCTCGCTCATGGAGTCGCGTCCGATTCTCTGTATATGGACGATATCGTTTTCAGTGAACCATCAGAGTCGCGTGCTGTTCAGGTCGCTCATGAACTGATCCAACTCTTTAGAGGAGGTCAATTCGATTTGGTCAAGTGGACTTCCAATTCCCAAACTGTATTAAACAGTATTCCTGCGTCCCATAGGCTATCTGAGGAGCTTGAATTCGACAAGTCAATAGAACAGAAGGTTCTTGGCTTACGCTGGTGTAGGTCAAACGACTCCTTTGAGTTTCTCATCTCTACACCGCCAAATACGTGTACTAAACGCGCTATTCTGTCGGCAGTCGCTCGCTTGTGGGATATCATGGGTTTTGTCGCGCCAGTAGTTCTATTCGCGAAACTTCTCATAAAAACATTGTGGCTACTAAAGCTCGATTGGGACGATGAGCCCCCGCGTGACATTGTAAAAATATGGCAATCTTTTCGCGCTGCCTTACCGCTTCTAAATGATTTTAAAATTCCGCGCCATTTAGGTCTGTTTGAAAATCGTATTTTTCGACTGATTGGATTTTCTGACGCTAGCGAGAGCGCTTATGGTGCTGTCGTCTATGCTCATATTACTCGCAATGACGAAGTTATCGTCCAGCTGGTCTGCGCCAAGTCCAAGGTGTCCCCAGTTAAACCGCTTACTATCGCTCGACTGGAGCTTTGCGGTGCAGAGCTTCTTTCAAAACTTCTTCGAAGTGTTTACGGCACATATGACGCGCGATACAAAATCGCGTCTATTTACGCTTTCACCGATTCAAAGGCGACTCTTTGTTGGATTAATTCCTCCCCGCACCGTTGGCAAACGTTTGTGGCCAATCGCGTCGTCCGCATCGTAGATAACATTCCTGCGGAGCGTTTCTTTCACGTGGCTGGTACAGAGAACCCCGCGGACTGTTTATCTCGCGGCTTAACGCCTGATATGCTTATTGAGCATCCACTATGGTTGCACGGACCTCCCTGGGCGAAGCGTGATCCCGCTCAATGGCCTATGCATAAAGTCACCGACTTAAGTTCGGACACCGTTCCTGAAGAAAGGGTCCACGCACACCCAGTAGTGTCCGATTCCTTTGATTCTCCTGTACTCGCACTCGCAGAACGTATATCAATGTGGTCTAAATTACTGCGAGTTATCGTTTTCATTTACCGCTTCATTAAGAAACTTCCGCGCCGAACTGACGCTGTTACCGCGAGCGATCTAGACTTCGCTGAAAGTGTTCTGCTGCGTCACGTTCAACGTAAATATTTTTCTAAAGATTTTGCTAACTTGAATGCTAACAAGTTTTGCTCACCCGCTCTCATTAAACTCAAACCATTCCTAGATAATGATTTGATCCGCGTAGGTGGTCGGTTATCTCACTCTGCTGAGACCTTTAAAACCAAGCACCCTGTAGCGCTACCGCGTCGCGACCGCGTCGTTGAGCTCCTTATAGATTATTATCATAAAAAACATTTACACGCCGGACCAGAACTGACAATGTCGTTGTTGCGTCATAAATATTGGATTT
This sequence comes from Anania fuscalis, assembly GCA_950371115.1. Taxonomy (NCBI): domain Eukaryota; kingdom Metazoa; phylum Arthropoda; class Insecta; order Lepidoptera; family Crambidae; genus Anania; species Anania fuscalis. The sequence goes on along the minus strand of OX493326.1, from coordinate 20,678,320 downwards.
TGTCTGCTAGGCGAATTATACGCTTTAGAATCTACAAGTGCAACGCTTGTCACAAGTGGAAACCGCGACCACAGAGTTCACCGATAATGAGCGACTTACCTAAATTTAGAGTTACCACTGCTATTAAAGCATTTTCCCATACAGGCTGTGACTTCGCTGGCCCTATTCAGTACGTCCCTATACGCGCTAGGGGTGCGAAGAGCCGCAAGGGCTACTTGTATGACGACCCGCGCTATTCACATTGAACTAGCTACCGATCTTACCACAGCTTCATTTATTGCCGCTTTAAAACGGTTTCTATCGCGCCGCGGACCGGTACAACGCTTGTATTCGGATAACGCAACTAATTTCCGCGGAGCTAATTCTTATTTGCGAGACTTATATAAATTTCTTGATAAAGAGTACCGCCCGCGTTTCGAGGAAGAGCTCGCTGAACATCGCATTGACTGGCAATATAGTCCTCCAGCAAGTCCACACTTCGGAGGCTGTTACGAGTCCCTTATAAATACCGTGAAGACTCACCTCTTTAAAGTCATAGGTCAGCAGCTTCTCTCTTACGAGCAATTGGTCACAGTCCTGGCTCAGATTGAGTGCTTGTTAAACTCCAGGCCTTTTACTGTGCTAAGCTCTGATCCCTCAGAGCCTAAAGCTCTGAGTCCTTCGCATTTTTTACATACATTGCCGCTTCATTCTTTGCCTGCCGCGGAGATAGGTGCCTCTACTGCAGAGAGCCTACTTGAACGACATTCTCTTATGGATAAGTTAGTCCAGTCGTTTTGGAAGAGATGGCGTAGCGAGTATCTTCATAGTTTACAAACGCGCCTCAAATGGAATAAACTTGACGGAGACGCGATCAGGGAAGGAACAGTAGTAATACTTATAGACGAAAGCGCACCTCCTTTATCGTGGCATCTAGCTATCGTTGAAATGTTGCATACGTCTAAGGACGGCTCCACACGCGTCGTTTCAGTACGCACTTCTAAGGGTACTCTGGTGCGACCTGTGATCCGCCTATGCCCTATTCCTACTCAATAGTCTTTCTTGCTACTTCATTCCCCTCTTTAGTTATTATTTACTTTACTTTGCTTACATAAATTTCTTAAAGGTGACCCTTTAAGGCCGGGGGGAAATGGTTACGCCATAGTATTTATTATATTTAAATTTTCACGCCTCATTCGATAGGGTTGTGTGTTTACCTTATAATAATTTTCGCCAGTGAACACGGGGGTACATCCTAGTCTATTCCCTGTCCTTTTTTCCTACGGTCGCGATTCCTAGCGACCACACGCAAACCAGTGTCAATTACGGACATGTCGGAGAAGCCTGCATTTTCGTGCTTGAAAATTATCCGCCCTGGATACGGTCTTCAACTTGCTGCGAGGCTTTATTTGTGACGTTATATATGTGTGAAACTGAACTTTGTGTCGGCTTTAAGTGTGGTGTATGTGCGTACGCTTAAATTCGACTTGGGCTGGCTAGATCGGCCTAGGTCTTCACCGAGGACACCCAAGGACCACCCCTGGATAAACGATCCTGGAACCACCCTGAGGATACCGTTTGTACGTACCACCTTCACCTATTTCCTAGTTACTGCACCCTGTTACGTATCACATGTTACTGGCCCGTCATTGTGTATTTCGTCTGTTTCCTTTTATAGTTATCTATTTAGCGACAATATATTCGCGAACCATCAACCTACAGTCCATTCCTCTAGGGTCTCGACCCAACCACGAGCCATCATCCAGCATTCCTTAAAGGGACGGCTGGCTAAGTTCTCTTTTACCCAAGGCGCTGCTACTCGTGGCGCCACCAGTACCATTATTTCAATTGCAGAATATGTTTTGGTCACTACATCGATGAACCGGCTGCGAGAAACCTAGTAACGCCCTCAGCTGCCGCCCTCAAAGTGCCGGGAAGTGACGCTTATACCCGCCCACGCGACGCGCATACTCTGCTTGTGAGTTAAAATGTAACTTTCTTCTGCTCGCTGGCAAATCAGCAGGTTATTTTTAAGTTTTTTCCTGAGCGTAATTTTCGTTTTCAGAGCGCGCATCGGCGGTGGCAAGTCATTCCAGCACTTTGAGGCGGCAAATCGAAAAGAGCCCCGAAAGGCGACTGTGCGATGGCTTGGTGTTAGAAACACGCGAGAACATGCCCGTTTACCTTGACCATCGCGACCCCGGGCCCACAGCAGCTTATCAAGTAGGTACCCTAGTTTTCGTGTTCCAATGACTCCGAACGACATGGTGGCTAGATGCAGCCGTCTGCGTGCTTCCATCTTAAGCAAAACCCTAGCACTAAGAAAAGGAGAGACATGGGACTGCGGTGGAATTGTACAGCAATACCTAGCACAGGCATTCTGTACTCTCTGGATAAGTTGGGCTGATCGAGCCAGCAGACATGAACCATACACAGTATCACAGTAATTGAATTTTGACAATATAAGTGACTCACAGAGGCTAATGCGGAGCTCTTCACTTAAATATTGTCTGATTCTGTAGAGCAGCCTCAGTCTGTAAAAGCAACTTCTTGCACATTCGGCTATGTGGGCCTCGAACCTTAGCCCGCTGTCAAAAACCAGTCCCAGGTTCCGTGCCTTATTCACCCTTTTAATTTGGTCCCCATTCACAGAAATAGTTATTGAAACATCATTGATCTTTCCAATAGTTTTAGAATTTCCAAAAACCATTAGTTTAGATTTTTTTGCATTGAGGGTTAGACAATTTGACATACACCAGTCAGATATCCTTTGCAAGTCACTGTTTACCCTTATAATAGCGCTGGCATGGTCAGCGGGATCAAAGGGAAGATATAGCTGCAGGTCATCCGGGTAAAGGTGGTGAGAACAGTGTGTAATGTATGATGTGATGTCAGCACTGTACAAGATGTAAAGGATAGGGCCCAGTATCGATCCCTGGGGGACTCCCCGGTTCACCACCCTCCGGCAAGACCGCAGCTTAGACCTATTTGCTTGTTGCAGCTCCACAAGTTGTGTCCTGTGAGTAAGGTAACTGTGGAACTATCTCACAGCTCGAGCGTCAAGGCCATAATAACTAAGCTTGGACAGCAACAAAGGTATGCTTATCGAGTCGAAAGCACGAGAAAAGTCAAGTAGGAGCAAAAGGGCAACCTTTCCCTGGTCCTGGGCAGTCAACAGACCATCAACCACATCTGCCAGAGCAGTTGCTGTCCCACAGCCCCTGCGGAAGCCAGACTGAAAGTAAGTAAGAATATGATGCTTCTCTAAGTATTCCGTCAGTTGGTCACAAATTATTCTTTCCAATACCTTAGAGAGGCACGGGAGAAGACTTATTGTGCGTAGGTCTTGCACTGTCACAGGCTCACTAGATTTTGGCAGCGGCTTTACAACTGATATCTTCCAGTCCTCAGGGAACACACCCTCCAGTATAGAGCTATTGACTATTGTAGTAATGGCGTCCAGTGAGTGGGGTAGGGTCAGCAATAGCATGTCCAGAGACAGACCATCATTCCCCTGAGCATTGGATTTCAGACCTTTGATGGTCCTTAGAACCAGTTCACTGCTCACCGTACCCAAAGAGAATGTCGCCTCGCTTTTGTGTATATGGTGCTCGTAGTATGTAAGTTGTGATATTGAGACCATGCCGCTGCCCGCTGTGCACATTAAGTGCACAGGAACTTATACCATTAATAAGAGAAACTATAACCTTGTTCGGTACCCCTTCCCTAGTTATTACTGACCGGGGAACCAATTTTAAATCTATGCAGATTCGATCCTTATTCAATGAATTACATGTGGAGCATCATATGATCGCTACCGGAACACCTAGAGCAAACGGCCAGGTGGAAAGGTATGTTACGACGGTTATCAATATGTTAGCTACTACATGTAATAATTTATCAGATTGGCCGAGCGAGTTGTGGAAGGTTCAACAATCCATTAATACTACTGAGCTTGGGAGGTAGCGGGGCGTATGTTTCCGTTTTAGGTGTACTAGCGGACCCTATTGGGTGGTGCATCGACAGGTACAGGCGGCCAGCAACTCTCGCCAGTGGCTCCAAGTAGCTGTAGTGCTCGCAGCGGCCACATCCCGGTAAACGAGGACCTTTTGTGTCGGGGGGGGTGAGTCGAGGGGGACCTTTTGTGTTTCGGCAGAGAGGTCTGATGCGGATGCCTCCCGCATAAGTAGCACGAAGTCTGTCTTGGCGCAAAAGGCAACCCACGCTGATTAGCAACTGACCTTGGCGGACGCGGCGAGACAGCAAGGCATTGTGGAAGGCCGAGGGCGACGATAGAGGTCAAGAGCAATCGTCGGCCAGACACTGCATCCATCTCTTCTCCAGTCGTAGCGGTTCTCCGTTCCACTGGACCAAGAAGGGTAAGGACGAGAGAGTGCATCTGTTTGCGCGTACACTTATGCACTTAAATATCTCCTGCGCACCTGACTGCTTCCGAACATGGACTCCGATTACGCAAAGTTTCATGGCGATGAGCCGAGGTAGAGAGCTCCGGTTTGATGCAGACTGGGCTTTGTCTGAGGCTTGCACATGGGCGGCTCTGGGGGTGTTTCTAAAACGCCGTGGTCGTTTCCAATCTGCACTGGGGTGACAGAGGGGATTCGGCAGCACCTGGAGTGACAAAGCAGCCCTATTTAGGGAGGCACTGCTTTCCCTGCTCAGCCGGGGAGGGGACTAGAAAAGGTATCCGAAAAACAGCTCACCCCGCCTACTAGGATGGTAGCAACTGCGGCTGCCTCCGCATCATTAAATTCGCGGTCAAGGTTACAAAAATAATAATCCAACAACATCTAACATGATATTTGGTGCGTGGAACGTGCGAACACTTCTCGATCGCGATATCAACGTCTGTCCAGAAAGGAAAACTGCCATTGTTTTTCGTGAACTTCGTCGCTATAATGTTGATGTGGCTGCTTTCAGCGAAACACATCTTGCTGAAGAAGGAGAGTTGGTAGAGCATGGTGGAGGTTACACTTTCTTCTGGAAAGGTCTCCCTGCTCCTGAACCTCGAAGGTCCGGGGTTGGTTTTGCAATCAAGAACCAGCTTGTAAAGCAAAAACAGGAATATCCGGTGCACATATCAGACCGCGTTTCCACACTGCGCCTTCACCTGGAGAACGAAACCAACCTGAATATCATCAGTGTCTACGCTTCTACGCTAGATAAGTCTGATGATATTAAAGACAAATTTTATGAAGAATTGGCCCGAAGTATTAAGAATATACGCCCCAGAGAAAACATCTTGCTGATGGGGGATTTCAATGCCAGAGTAGGACAAGACTATGAGGCCTGGCCTTATGTCTTGGGCAGACACGGAGTGGGTAGCATGAATAGTAACGGTCAGCTGCTACTTAGTTTATGTGCTCAATTCCATCTTGCGATCACGAACACCATGTTCAGGCTTCCCGCTAAGCACAAAAACACGTGGATGCACCCCCGATCTAAACACTGGCATTTAATAGACTATGTCATCGTAAGACAAAGAGATGTCTCTCAAGTCCAAATCACCCGCGTCATGCGTGGTGCGCACTGCTGGACTGACCATCGACTTGTAGTAACTAAGCTGCGTCTCCGCCTAAGACGTCCTCATAGGTCCGCGAAATCTAAGTCTGTCTCTTTAAACATAGACAGTTTGAAAGATCGCGAGACTAGGACGAACTATGTTGATGCCTTGGCTTCCTCGCTGCCTTCGACGTATAAAGAGGCCGATGATATTGAAAGTGGCTGGGACACTTTATCTTCTATAATTTTAAACATTGCAACAGTGACACTAGGTCGTAAAGTCCGTAAGAACGAGGATTGGTTTGACAAGAATGATAAAGTGTTATCAGAGGCACTGGACTAGCATCGGCGTCTCGTTCGACAGTGCAGCGGAACACGCCAGAGCGGAAGCAATGTGGTGACAAGGCAAAGTGATCTGGAACTACGCAGACTATCTCGAGAGACTAAAGATAAATGGTGGCAAGATAAAGCTCGTCAGATGCAGTGGTTAGCTGACACAAACCAGCTTGGGGAATTCTATCGTGAGGTACGAAATTTGATTGGCTCTACTTCCCTTGCAAAGGTGCCCCTAAAGTCTAACGATGGGCAAAACCTTCTGAAAAGCAAGGAGGATATGCTCAAGCGATGGGCAGAATATTTTAACACCCTGCTCAATGTGAATCTATTTGCAGATTTGGACCACATTCGTTTGATTCTTCAATACCCCACTGCTTTTGAGCTGGATGAGCCACTGCAACGTGAGGAGGTCGTTCTTGCCATTAAACAACAGCAAAACAAGCGCGCGGTAGGCATAGACTTTATACCGGGAGAACTGCTTAAATACGGCGGTAAAGAATTGCATTCAGCTATATGGGAACTTTTTGTTCTTATGTGGAAGAAAGAACAAGTCCCATCTGCTTTCAAAGTATCACGTATTAGGGCCCTGTAAAAGAACAAAGGTGACCGTTCTGATTGCGGTTCTTATCGCGGTATTTCATTATTATCAGTCCCTGGAAAAGTCTTTGCCAGAGTCTTACTAAACGGCCTAATGAAACTATCGGAAAAGATTCTACCAAAAACTCAGTTTGGCTTCCGACCTAACCGTGGTACATGTGAGGCCATATTTTCGTTGCGCCAACTTCAAGAAAAAAGTAGAGAGCAAGAGCGCCATATGTATCTCTGCTTCGTTGACCTCGAGAAGGCCTTTGATAGTGTGCCACGTGAAGCTCTCTGGGTTGTGCTTGAGAGGATTGGATGCACGGAAAAGTTTGTACGATTATTAAGACTCCTGCACGATGACATGCAGTGCTGTGTTGCTATTGACAGTGAACAGTCTGACTTTTTCCCCGTTACCTGTGGGGTAAAGCAGGGCTGTGTCCTGGCGCATACTTTGTTTGCACTGTATTTTGCAGTCGTAGTCAGAGAAGTCCTGCAAACGACCTCTGAAGGGTTACGCATCCGCTTTCGCACCGACGGTAATATCTTTAATTTAGCCCGGTTCAAAGCTCGCACAAAAGTGTCTTACGCCTGACCTGTGCTTTGTGGCAGAATCTCCAGAAGGCCTGCAACAGCTAATGTCCGTCTTGTACGAGTGTTGCTGTAAATATGGTTTAAAAGTCAGTGTCAAAAAGACGGAGGTAATGTCCTTGGACATTCATGGTCACGAGGCACTTACCATTAAACTCGGCGAGGATACGCTGAAGCAGGTCGATAAGTTCCGCTACCTGGGGAGCACTATTACATCAAAGTGCGACCTCGACGCAGAAGTGAACAGTAGGATCGGAGCTGCAGCTGCAGCGTTCGGCAAGCTTGATTCTAAGGTCTTCTGCTCGCATGATTTAAAACTAGGCACCAAAATTGCAGTATATATGGCAGTTGTACTCCTCAACATCTTATACTCAGCCGAAACGTGGACTGTGTACCGTCGCCACATTCGCATGCTAGATCGTTTCCACCTAAGATGCCCACGTAAGATCCTAAATATCCGATGGTCTGATCGCGTACGTAATACAGAAGTACTGCGTAGAGCTAATGTGGGTGGAATAGAGGCATACCTCATGCGACGACAACTCCGATGGTGCGGACATGTTTCACGAATGACGGAAGAGCGAGTGGCAAAGCGCATCTTCTATGCTGAACTTGAGGAAGGCAAGCGAAAACAGTGCGGCCAACTCCTCAGGTATAAAGATGTGCTTAAGCGGCACATGAAAAAGTGTCACATAGAGCCCTCGCAATGGGAGCAACAGGCTACCAAACGACCTGAGTGGAGATCCATGGTTAAAACCAGGGTTTTTGAATTTGAGTCTGAACGGCGCTCACACTTAGACGCCAAGCGCAACGAATTGAAAGCCCGAACACCAGCGGCAATCAATTACAATTATATAAACGGTGTGCTCACATGCCCGCAGTGCGCGAGGACATTTACAAAAAAGATTGGCTACATAAGCCACGGAGTTGAAGCAGTCGCCGTGGCCGAAACCGGTCGGAGGATATATATAATACTACTGAGCAAAAGTCGACCGGGTTTGCCCCAATACGGTTGTTAATAGGTCGAAACGCTAACATCCCACCAGTACAAGCTCGTTTAGACGAAGTTTTAGGTGCAAATCCGTTAGACGAAAATATAGATGTAAGAACTGATCGGGAGGTAGCAAATAGGCGTCTCGTAGAAGTTGCAGACAAATTTAAACAAAGGTTTGACTCTCTAAGACGCAATAATAGGTCATACGGCATAGGTGATTTAGTGTACGTATCCCAAGACCATAGACGCAATGATAAATTAAGCCCGAAATTTAAAGGACCTTATGAAGTAATTAATATTCTTCCAAATGATCGATATTCCTTGAGAGGTATAGGAAATTTAAGGAATATTACAATTGCAAAGGAAAAACTTCGATTTTGGCCATGGGAATGGGTAGACGAAAGCGTTGCTGTGGAAGATGCCCTCCAACATAATTAGAGTGTAATTAATTTGATATTCGTTGAGTAGACAAGCATTATGCTGATTATAATGTTGATTAAACTTACATTTAATAGCATGATTTGATTTATGTTTAGGCTTTTGATTTATTTATTGGATTTCAATCCTTGGTCGCTTGTTGTATCTTAAAATTTCTATCGTTGAATATATTTATATTTCAAGAAATTACATATACGATATATTATTAAATTTATTTTATATATCTGCTGGTTTATCAACTAGTGGTGCTGGCAAGTGATCACGGGCAGCAGGTGATTGCCCGGGGTTAGTACTGGTACTAGATGGTTTTCGAGATGAACAGAGGTTTAGTGATAAACCTGGACTTTGGGACTATGACTTAAAACTTTCCTGAACGACGGTTTGTAGCGATCCTACCTACCGGAATTCAGGATTTCTGCCCCTGGACGGCTGTTCTCTCTACCCTCATAAGCATTGCCGATGAGTCACCCGTCAGCTAGATCGTCGCGGCAGGGGCGTGCCGAGGTTGACGCGGTGGATGGAACAGCAACGTTAGGACTGGTTGAGGCCAGGTGACTGAGACTGGTTGAGGCCAGGTGTCCGAGACTGGTTACGGCCAGGTGGGTTTTAAGACTGGTTGCTGCCAGGTTTATATTATAGTAAAAGTTTATTGTTTATTATAGTAAACTATCGGAAGACAGGTTTATTTATTTATGGGACTTTCTGTCTGGGGACAGATGTATTTATATATTTTTATAAAAATATTTTTATTTTTGAAGTTGTCAATTTATAGAGATGAACAGTTTATTTTCTTTAAACTTAGAGACGACAAGCTACCAAGAAAATAGCGTCCATGCTTTAAAGTACTTCGAGCACGAAATACATGTCAGTATGGCCGTGTTAGAATAATAATATTACGTACATACCTATAAAACACATTCCTTTTGAGAATAACTTATTGGAACATCACTTTTCTTAACAAAGTTTAAGGTTACACACGCCGAACACAGTAAAAAATATTTTGTTAAACTGACGCCATATTGAATCACTGAAATGTCAGATTACAATAAGACTTCCGTTTTCAAATTAAAATTAATTTAAGGTTTCCGCTTTTTATGAAAGATCGATAATTTATCCATTATCGTTAAAATTAAATTATCTAAATCTAAAATAAAAGACTTACGAATAAAATAATAAATATTTTCCAGTGACTTCCAGTATTTAAATGTAAAATGAGATATTCCAACTTCCGTTTTAAAAATCAATTTATTTATATCTTTGACTTCCTGTTTTCTGATTGATTAAAATAAATACATTAATATCTTTGACTTCCTGTTTTCTGATTGGTTGATTGAAAAGGACCAATGAGAATCAAGTAAACAGTGGGGGCTAAAGGTTTAAATAGTTGGAATCTCTCATTATGAGGCAGTGCTGGACGGTGCTTCAAGTTGCTGATATCAGAGTTAAGTACTTCATTTTGTTTAAGTAATTAGATGTAGCTGAATCTCGAATAGCAATAGCTATGTCCATTTTAGTATAGGGAAATAAAAGTTACCCTTATAAGTAGATTAAAATTAAAACTTTGTGTTAGTTCAGCCTTATGGTCAAACTGTTTAACTCGTTTGGCTTATATATATTTTGTAATTGATGTAATTGACTATTTTAAAGAAAAGAGTAACTACCGAGTTTCTTGCCGGCTCTTCTCGGTAGAAGCTACTATTCCGAACCGGTGGTAGAGTTTTTGTTAATTCTTTAATAATTTTAGTTACAAAATAAACATATTTTTTACTTTCCTTTTGTTTTTTCTTGCAAATCAGTTTTCCCGTTAGGAGCTTACTAGCCATTTGTATGCCTATATATATACAATATTCCAACACACGCATTATTCCTTTTTGTTTTTTCGAGTCAATGCTTGCCGCACCATGACTCTAAATTAGGCGTGATTTTTTACTTTTTGTAAATTTTTATTTCATAAAAACATAACTTTTTATGTATATCTTTTAGCAAATTACTTTGCCAATATGTGGAAAACATTTTATTAAATTGAAAAAAGACAACTCGTCCATGTCGGGATTTGAACCCTAATCTCCTGCTTAGCGCGCAGGCGCTTTACCAATTAAGCTACAGGTACATATCTCAACCGGACGAAATTTGCCTTCTCAATTTATTTGTGACATCAACGCCATCTAGGATATGCTGCACGCATTATTCCTTTTTGGTTTTTTCGAGTCGATGCTTGCCGCATCATGACTCTAAATTAGGCGTGATTTTTTACTTTTTGTGAATTATTATTTCATAATAACTTAACTTTTTATGTATTTCTTTTAGCAAATTACTTTGCCAATATGTGGAATACATATTATTAAATTGAAAAAAGACAACTCGTCCATGTCGGGATTTGAACCCTAATCTCCTGCTTAGCACGCAGGCGCTTTACCAATTAAGCTACAGGGACATATCTTTAGGAAATGCTGCATGGCGTTGATGTCACAAATAAATTGAGAAGGCAAATTTTGTCCGGTCGAGATATGTCCCTGTAGCTTAATTGGTAACGCGCTTGCGCGCTAAGCAGGACATTGCTAAAAGAAATACATAAAAAGTTAAATTTATTTGTGTCAAAAAACACAAATTTATCATGACGTTGAGTCATATTATAAAGTAAATTATTTAACAAATGAATACTTGTATTTTATTGTGCCGTATGTTTTTTACAAAATGGTAAGGCAAAAAAAAAATATTTTTCTCACATTGAGTCCTGACAAAATAGAATAATTTTGAATTATTTTTGTCTTTGTAAGTTTATCACTATCTCCTAACATTATTACTAGTATTGAGTCAGAATAGTAGTATGGAATTGTACCTTCGAATTCATCTGTCGCTCCTTCCAGCTAGCTGGAAGTCACTCCAGACGAATTATAAAAGTCCAATTCCATAGTGAAGTCCTTCTTTCCCACGGTGATCAGCCTATATCACTATTAACAGTTACGTGAGTGAACGCATTTGAACTAAACCTGGTGGTTGAAATAATCCTCAGTAGCTCTTCCACGATTTAAATTATTAGCGCGATAAGATAACGTCAGTTCATTAAAACCTATCAACCACTACGGTCAAGTAAACAGATCTGTTATGAAATTTCTCAAACAAAAAAAACTCTTAAATTAGAATGTATCTGTCCTGCACCAACAAATGAAGTTAAACGTCATGGAAACTTATTGCCAAACACTATACGTATTGCTAAACTAACTTAGTTCTCAGTTTATTGCTACAGCAGAATGGACCACGTTTCCGCAATCTTTATGTATATTCAAAGTCTTTATATCAACCTAAATACTTATTTTTAGAAAAAGTACTGCAGAGAGTAGCAGGCGTATCTTATTACAAGTATAATCATAATAGTAAAATTTTTAGTCCACACGAAGCTCCACCTAACTCAATTATTATATTTGACGATTTTGCTTGTGAAAACCAAAACAATATACGCGATTATTTCGCTATGGGTCGTCATAAGAACATTGACTGTTTTTATATTAATCAAACGTAAACTAAGATACCTAAGCAACTTTTAAGAGATAACGCTAACCTGATCATATTGTTTAAACAAGATGACATAAATCTGAGACACATTTATGATGAACATATTGGGTCTGACATGACGTGGTCTCAGTTCCGTGAAATGTGCTCAACTGTGTGGAGTAAACCTTTCAATTATGTTGTTATAAATAAAGACTGTGAACGGAATCCTGATGAAGTTTGATACATTTGATACATTTAAAGTAGTAGAATAAACTTTTATATAGCTGCTATGTTACAAAGCGATCAGTTTCATTTGAGTAGTCACACAGAGTACAATCCTTAACAATGGAACGAGACCTCAAGAAACAAATTGTGAAATCTGCTACAGTTGTAAAAAGAAAGGAAGAAATGATAAAAGATGCAAAAAATACAAACAATATGGCTTTGGAAATAATATTTACCTATTGTTGATCCGTTCAATATGTTAACCAAAAAAACTGAAAAAAAAACATTTAAATGAAGATACAGAGCAAACTAACCTTATAAAAAAAAACTAAGTACAGCGAAAGTGAGTCATCGATTTCTTCAAATGATGAGTTTGAAGATTCTGTTAATAATGAAGAAAACTCAGATAACGATGTTTGTACAACATCCAACAAAACTACCTTCACTACCTCGCTCCCTGCAGCAAATGATGCAAATGAGATTTCGTTTAAATCACTTCAATCATCACTGGTATACGGCACGGCAAAGAACGGGAACGGCAAGATTGGTATATTTTAGCTATTTTCACAGCATTATGTCATATGGAATTCTATTATGGGGCTCAGCAGCAGATATCGACTCTATATTTATATTACAAAAGAGAGCTATACGAGCAATTTATAACCTTGGACCTCGTGACTCGTTAAAACAACTGTTTAAAGAAATTAATATACTGACAGTAGCTTCGCAATTTATTTACGAAAATATCATTTACGTTCGCAAACATATGGATCAGTTCCCTAAGAAAAGTGACATTCATAATTTTAACACCCGGAATAAGGATAAGCTTGCCGTTCCAGATTTTAGACTGCATAAAGTGGGTAATTCGTTCATGGGGAAATGTATTCGCTTTTTTAATAAATTACCAGCATCTATTGCTGAACTGCCCATGTTTAAATTTAAAGCTCATGTAAAAAATATTCTCATGAAAAAAGGGTATTATACTGTTATAGATTATTTAAATGATAAAAATGTTTGGATATAAATACTGCCTTGCTCGCACAGGTGCATTTATCTTGTAATTTAATATTTTGTTATGTATATTTAAAACTTTTTAAAAGAGGCTGACAATAGTGACCGAGTTTCTTGCGCTGCTTCTTCTCGGCGCTAGCCCAAACTTGTCCCGAAGCAGTGGTAGGGAATAAAATAACAATGGGACGTGTAAAAGTGCTTAGTTTAAGCCTATTTGCAAAAATAAATTGGTTTTATTGGTTTTATTGTTTTACTAAGTATTGCAAATGATTCTTTATCGTGGTCTACATCGTCCGAAGTACTAAAAGATGTACCTTATGGTGTCAGAAATGAACGTGGAAAACTAATGCTTGGCACAACTCGTGTCTATGACGATGATCGCATCTTAAAAATTGGAAACCGTAGTTTGAAAAAAACTTTATTTAAAAAGGTACCAAATTTAGATATTGTAACAGAGGAAGACTTACAAAATAATAAATTGTTACTTATGGATACTAATGCTCACAAACGTAGTTGGGATCCAACCAAACCAATAAACAGTAACAAAGGATTTAAATATATGCGAGTGATCAAGCCATTGTTTAAGTACTCAAGAAATCATACAAGTAGCGTGGAAAGTCTTCCAAGAGGAGAAGGTCTTGATATTTTAAAATAAGTTAAAAAAGATACGGATTTTGTTTACTGGATCGATCTAAACGAGTTAGTGGAACGATTAAAGTTACTACTCGGATCCTGGGCAGCTGGTAACACTGGGGTTTGTAATGAAATTTATGCAATAATCGAAGAAATGCATGAAGCTGGCATCATAAAAGACATAAAATATATAAAGCTTCCAACCGGAGGTTTGAGCAGTATCATTGCACTACAGAAGCCGACAAGACGGTAATGAATATAGACAAATTTGGTCATCACGTTCAAAAGCGTTTGCGACTATCTGAATTCACTGACCTTCTCAGCGATACATTAGTTAGGTCAGACGCTGGCGACTTAGATTTTTAAATCAACAAGATTAAAATGACTACAGTCTCGTGAAAAAAACGACGAAGTTGTTAATAAAGAGTATGTGCATAAATGTGTTCAAGAACTTAAAAATGAAATGAAAACAATTTAAAGTAATATCAAAAAGTACCTTAACAATTTACAAAAATTGACTACGATCAACTTGAGTACATCGTATTACACAAAAAAAGAAATCGATCTTATGATTGCGGCAAAATCAGCTAAGGATGAGTAAACAAAATATCGTCAATGAGCTTCACAAAGCCGCAAGAAGAAATTTCTCTCGTTGACATACGATTGTAAAAGGAATAGATGATTTATGGCAAGCTGACCTAATGGATTTTCAAAAATATTCGACGTTTAATAAAGGATATAAATATGTTCTGGTAGTAATCGATGCTCTATCAAAATACGTGTGGGTTAGACCATTGAAATCAAAACTTAAAGATTGTGTTAAGAATGCAATGCAAAGTATATTATGTGAATCAAGACGAAAACCCAAAAATTTACAAACAGATCTTGGTACAGAATTTTATAATGATTCTTTTAAGCGTCTAATGAAAAGATATAAAATAAATCATTATTCCACGTACTCTGTTAAAAAAGACTCCTTGGTAGAACGAGTGATAAGAACTATAAAATCTCACCTTTACAAAATGTTTAGTCTATGCGGACGATATCTATGGTTACAACATAATTTAGATTCTGTTGTGAAGCAGTATAATAACACTTTGCATCGCATAACAAAATTAAAGCCCACCAACCTTAATGATTCGAATGAGATTTTAGTTATGTCTAACGTTATTAAATCCCAAAAGCCGAAGATACGCCAAGGACCTTCGTTTCGCGTTGGTGATTATGTTCATATAAGCAAATACAAAGGAGACTTTTATAAAGGTTACTAGCATTTGCCCGCGGCTACGCTCGCGCTAATACAGATTTAAAAATAAAGAACTAAAATCTAATCCTACAATAAAAAAATGCTTCGTTATATCGTATCAATCTATGTATCTAATTAGCCTACTGCAGTCCACTGCTAGACGTAAGCCAAAGACCACGATCTCCCGCTTTTATCCAGCTAATACCAGCCATCTTTTTAAGGTCGTCGGTCCATCGGACTTTAAGATAGGTAGGTTATATGGTATCATTTTGCAAAATCCAAAGTCTCTAACTCTATTTGAATAAAACTCCAACCATAAGATTAAATATTTAAATAATAAACTCAGTGATTTCAGTTCAAAAATTAAGAACTTCAAATACGAAATCCCCTTTCCACCCCCTTAAGGGAAAATTTTTAACAAGATTAATATACCAAGCGTGAGGTTCTAATCTTAATAATTTTAGTTATTTTTACTTTGGAAACGAAGGACTTTCCACACATAACTTTATCCCCCTTTTCAACCCGAGTCAAGGAAGAATTCATTTAAAACGCTAATACTCCCATAAACTTATTTTTTAAGGTCAGCCTAAACACACTATTTAGAGAAACTAACTTTAAAACTGAGGGACTTTTATACAATCTTTCACCCTTAAGAGTGAAATTCCTAAAAATCGTTTTTAGTGGATGCCTGCACTGTACTCGTATGTATCACCGATTGCGTGAGTACCTAACCATAAGTCTGTTTATTACTTCGAAAATAAACAACTTTAAAAACAGAATGTAAGTATATCCTTTTCACCCCCTTAAGGCTTTCCAACAACAACAATATACCTTGCTTGAGTTTCAGCCATAAGCTTCACTACATAGTATAAAACAAAGTCGCTTTCTCTGTCCCTATATCCCTTTGTATGCTTAAATCTTTGAAACTACGCAACGGGTTTTGATGCCGTTTTTTTAATAGATAGAGTGATTCGAGAGAAAGATTTATATGAATAATACATGCATAATATAGTAGAGAAACACTGATAATTGCACCCGTGCGAAGCCGGGGCGGGTCGCTAGTTCATATTAAAAAGAGTGATTTTTACTAACATGATAAAAAACTTAAATGCAAAATGCATCCCCTTTTCACTTAAGGGTTAAGATTACAACGATACCAACATACTTTGCGTAAGTTATCAACCGTAAGCCTAAATAAAAAAAATAGTGATTTTTAGTTAGAAATTATAGAACTACAAATAAAAATGTATCCCCTTTTTCCCTCTTTAAGGGTTAAAATTCCAAAAACATAATAAAAAACTAAAAACCGACTTCAAAATGAAACTAAAAAGCGAAAAATAATATTGACTAAAACATACCTAATCAGTTCTTTTTGGAGTCGGTGCCAGCCATCGAGAGTTAAAATGTGTTCATTCGCACCGACTCCAAAAATAACTGATAAGGTATGTTTTAGTCAATATTATTTTTCGCTTTTTAGTTTCATTTTGAAGTCGGTTTTTAGTTTTTTATTAAACTTATTTTATTTCACATTTTTGAGTGTTAAGTCCTCTATTTTTTCCCTCCTAACTCCGCCAAAAATGACTTTACAGCAAAGTAACCTTAACTGATGTTGGTCCTCTATGGACCATTGGATGGGGATCCAATGGTATGATAAAAATAAGGTGTTATATAGGGTCAATTTTTCGACGAAAATTTGTAAGTCTTTTGGCGGTCTGGTACCTCATAAGCTCCACGTCTGCTCAATACACTGCGAAATACGTTCTGTCGACAAATTGCAGTATTATCTTCTAACTCCTATCCGTTAAGGAGTTCTGTGGCTTCCATCATCAGGTCAGCAACATGAAATGATGATTACCAGACCCAAAAATCAGCATTGAGTCAGAAAATAATATATGCCAAAACATTATGGGTGCCTAAAACAATTTAGGGTTTCCCCTTGATTTCCCAGGGCTCCCATTATCAGAATCTGACTTGGTGTAAATGGGAGATCACCTCGGGAGTATACCCTTTCAAACTAAAAAATAAATTTTGAAATCGGTCCATAATTGACGGCGTAATCACGTAACAAACATTAAAAAAAAACAACATTCAGACAAATTGAGAACCTCCTCCTTTTTTTGAAGTCGGTTAAAAAATATACCTTGCGTGAGTTATCAATTATAAGCTTTAATAAGAAACTAAGTGGATTTTATTTAGAAAATAAAGAACTTTAAATACAAAAATCCCCTTTTCACCCCTTATAAGGGTTGAAATTCCAACAACAACGATATACTTTGACTGAGTTCCCAACCATATGGCTAAATAATAATTTTTGTGATTTTTACTTCGAACACGACGGACTTTCAATACACAACTTCATCCCCCTTTTTACGCTATTGGGGGTTAATTTTTAAAAAACCAAGACAAGTGCTAATCCATTTTCAAACGTCAGCCTAAACACAAAATTTGGAGATCCTAACTTCAAAACTGACGGACTTTCATACAAACTTTCACCCCCTATTTTAACCCCTTAGGGGTGGAATTTCCAAAAATCCTTCTTTAGTGGATGCCTACACTGTATAAGGCATCTATGTGCAAAATTTCAAGTCTCTAGGTTCAGCGGTCTAGGCTGTGCGTTGATTGACCAACAACCAGTTTAGAATTTTATTATAAAGGTTATACCCCTAATTGGTCTACGGAAATATTTCGTATCGTTAAAGTCAACCAGACCAATCTTCAAACGTATCAAATAGAAGACAAACACAATCAAAATATTTTAGGTTCTTTTTACGGATACGAATTACAAAAAACTAAATTTCCAGACCTTTATCTTATTGAAAAAGTTATTAAGATGAAAGGAAACAAGCTTTTGGTAAAATGGTTAGGCTTGAGTGATGAAGAAAATAGTTGGGTGGACAAAAGTGAATTAGTAGTGTAGGTATATAAATAACACATTATTACTTAATAATTTCATTTTATGCTTATCGATGAAGGAAGGCAGTGGTATTTAATAACGTGATAGATAATTTACCGTTTGAGTTACATTTACCCGGCTATCAATTTTGTGGTCCTGGGACGAAACTTCAAAAACGGTTACTCAAAGGCGATCGAGAGGTAAACAAATTGGATGAAGCTTACATGCTCCATGATATTGCTTACATTAACAAAGATTCGAGCGCTCGACAAAAAGCGGACTATTGAATATGGCTAAGAGGAGGTTAAAATCAAAAGATACTGGGGAAGGAGAAAAAATTGCCTCATGGATAGTCAAAAACCACTCCGCTATAAAATACGCCTATGCAGCTGCAAAGAAAATATTTAGTAATAAAGAAGGAATCAGTTTACCACGGTGTATTCCTCTTCCAAAGTGTGGAGGACTTTTACCACTTATTACCATATTTGCGGGATCAGCTTTAGGTTCATTAGCTGGAGGAGCTGCAGGTATAGCAAAAGCTGTCAATGATTCTAAAGCTGCACAAAAAAGTCTTCAGGAATCTGAAAGACACAGCAGAATGATGGAAGCGGTAGCGTTAGGAAAAGGATTGTATATCAAACCTCATAAACAAGGAGCGGGCTTATATCTTAATCCAGTAAAAAACTAATTAGACGGCTACCCAGACGTGCGCTCACCAATCTCAATATATTAGAACACGCCCGTAACATTCCATACTTTCGTGGTGTTTACATGAGAGACAAATTACCTTCAAAGCCGAGAAAGATAGAATGTGGAATATTAAATTTAGACAGCTCCAAGAATCCTGGCACTCATTGGGCCTGGCCTTTGTAAAACAAAAAAATTACATTGAATATTATGATAGTTTTGGTAATTTAAAACCACTGTTAGAATTTGTCAAATATATATGTTTAACTAAACTATTAACTATAATTATGTACGACATCAAGCGTTTGGCGATACAAACTGTGGTCATCTGTGTTTAAAAATTTTAAGGAATTACTGGCAAAATCATGTATATAATGTATGAAATAAATAAAAGTGTCAGTATAAAAATTTCTTTCACTGTGTCTATAACTGGGACAGGATCCTCTTTATCAACAAACTATTAACTGACATTGGAACTACGAGGAGACTATGAATGTGGTCTTTTGTACTTTTCAACTTTCAATTCTATTCCCAATATAGATGAAAGAAACAATAAATTTTATTATGGTGAAAAAGAAATGGTCGAAATTCCTGAAGGGTCTTACGAGCTTCAGGATATTTGTGACTATCTAAAAAATAACATTAAGAACACTGTATTAAAACTAACTTGTAACAATAATACATTGAAAACAAATATTTTTTGCTCTAAAGATGTTTACTTTAATAGAAGTGAATCACTCAGTAAATGGAAACAATAAAAGCGAATATAAGTACTGAATCAAAGTATCCTGTCAGCGATCTTAAGGCAATTAAACGGATTAATGACATTAATGCCACGGTGCTGTTTCAGAGCGATTTTGATAAATTTAAGGAGTGGTGCGAGACCAATAAATTGTTTTTAAACATTAAGAAGTATAAACATATAAAATTTACAAGAAACAAAAATATAATAAGCTCAAACTATAATTTTAATGGTAAAATTATTGAAGAAGACGTAAATATTCGTGATCTTGGGGTACATTTTGATAAAAAGCTTAGTTTCATTCAAAATAACGATAAAGTTATTCTTAAAGCATCGAAAATGCTCGGATTTGTTCTTAGGCAATGCAAAAACTTCAAAAGGCCTAGTACAAAAAAAGTTTTGTACAACTCATTAGTGAGAAGTCATTTAGAATATTGTAGTGTATTGTGGTCTCCAGGGTATAATGCTCATATTGCACGCATTGAACGGTTACAGAGAAGATTTCTGTGGCATCTAATGTATAGTTGTAAAATGGGCAAAAGGCTCAAATCATACAGGGAACGGCTAAGACACTTTAGGATGGCTTCGCTGGAGAATCGCAGAGAAATGTTGGACTTAGTTTTCCTTAAAAAGCTGACCACAGGTATTTTTAACTGTCCAGACTTACTCAAAAAGGTGTCATTCAATGTTCCACGTGGTTTGCCAAGGTACTCCAATAGAAAACTTTTTAACACACCCAAGGGTCGCACCAACTTCAGAAGGCACTCCTCATTGCCCAGGATGTATGAGCTGTACAAGAAGCACGAAGATAACATTGATTTAAATGCCACTTGATTATATAAAAAAGGCTGTATTGGCTCAGAGTCTTTTATAATGAGTTTTTTTTAAATCATTTGTAGTAGGTATTTAGTATTAGTGAGATAAGCAAACCACATTGTAGGCACGCATATTGTTGCATGTAGTGCTTTTCTGTAAGTGATGGGGCACTTAAAGAGTTACCGTACATTGTAATTTGAATTAACTTTAGTGTACTCATTGTTGAAAAGCCAAATAAATAAAAATAAAAAATAAACTATCGACAACCATCGTGCGGATTGAATGCGATGTAGTTAGTGCTTCATTTGTCAACGGGAAACCAAGCCATATAATTTATGAATTTGTACCTAATGTACCACCTGGTTATCAAATAATTAAATCTTTTTTTTTTAAATTTCCTGTTAATTAAAGTTCTATAAGTGCTATTAATATAAAGTTGTTGGACGCTGAGAATAAAGAGATAAATTTATGTGAAAAAGTACAACTGTATTTACATTTCCGAAAAAAATGATAAATTTCAATAAAAACCCCCATACATCGTGCATCCAAGTCAGTTCTAAAAGATCATCTCATAAAGGCACACCGCTTCAGCTAAAAAATAAGCTTATCAAGACTAACAAAGATTTTCTTAAACTAGTTGGCTTGATAAAATAAATATTTTAAACATATCTCAACAAACAACATATTATGATAACAGCATAGAAAGTTTTGAGTATCATTCATACAAGCCATATGTAACAAGTTTTAATATAAATGACGAAATACGTATCCCTATCAATCAACAAGACCTATACGTGCTACCTTTACTCAGTAGGTTATATATCGAGGGAAAAGTGAATGTTTATAACATCACCACGAAAAAAAGGTATCAAACGTACATTTCGTTAATAATCCAGCACTATTTCTGTAACTATTTTTGTAATTGATGTAATTGACTATTTTAAAAAAAAGAGTAACTACCGAGTTTCTTGCCGGCTCTTCTCGGTAGAAGCTACTATTCCGAACCGGTGGTAGAGTTTTTGTTAATTCTTTAATAATTTTAGTTACAAAATAAACATATTTTTTACTTTCCTTTTGTTTTTTCTTGCAAATCAGTTTTCCCGTTAGGAGCTTACTAGCCATTTGTATGCCTATATATATACAATATTCCAACACACGCATTATTCCTTTTTGTTTTTTCGAGTCAATGCTTGCCGCACCATGACTCTAAATTAGGCGTGATTTTTTACTTTTTGTAAATTTTTATTTCATAAAAACATAACTTTTTATGTATATCTTTTAGCAAATTACTTTGCCAATATGTGGAAAACATTTTATTAAATTGAAAAAAGACAACTCGTCCATGTCGGGATTTGAACCCTAATCTCCTGCTTAGCGCGCAGGCGCTTTACCAATTAAGCTACAGGTACATATCTCAACCGGACGAAATTTGCCTTCTCAATTTATTTGTGACATCAACGCCATCTAGGATATGCTGCACGCATTATTCCTTTTTGGTTTTTTCGAGTCGATGCTTGCCGCACCATGACTCTAAATTAGGCGTGATTTTTTACTTTTTGTGAATTATTATTTCATAATAACTTAACTTTTTATGTATTTCTTTTAGCAAATTACTTTGCCAATATGTGGAATACATATTATTAAATTGAAAAAAGACAACTCGTCCATGTCGGGATTTGAACCCTAATCTCCTGCTTAGCACGCAGGCGCTTTACCAATTAAGCTACAGGGACATATCTTTAGGAAATGCTGCATGGCGTTGATGTCACAAATAAATTGAGAAGGCAAATTTCGTCCGGTCGAGATATGTCCCTGTAGCTTAATTGGTAACGCGCTTGCGCGCTAAGCAGGAGATTGCTAAAAGAAATACATAAAAAGTTAAATTTATTTGTGACAAAAAACACAAATTTATCATGACGTTGAGTCATATTATAAAGTAAATTATTTAACAAATGAATACTTGTATTTTATTGTGCCGTATGTTTTTTACAAAATGGTAAGGCAAAAAAAAAATATTTTTCTCACATTGAGTCCTGACAAAATAGAATAATTTTGAATTATTTTTGTCTTTGTAAGTTTATCACTATCTTCTAACATTATTACTAGTAAATTTTTGTTTTTAGCAATTCCATGCAAGGTTTAATTGAAGATAAATAACACTTGAAAAAAATCATCGACCTCAGGTGGGACTCGAACCCACGTCCCATCGCATACCGGGCGAGTGCTTTGACCACTAAGCTACCGAGGACGTCACGTGACAAGATGAAATTCCTCAAGTGTTTTTTCTCGCTGTCAAAGCCAGCGTATTCTGATCAATGTTGTAGCTATATGTATAGCTGAGTAGTATACTACCGTCAACACCCTATAGAAATATTTTTACAAATATTTGACTATCGGTTAAGATCAGAAATGCTTAAACATTGTAAATTTTTGTTTTTAGCAATTCCATGGAAGGTTTAATTGAAGATAAATAACACTTGAAAAAAAAAATCATCGACCTCAGGTGGGACTCAAACCCACGTCCCATCGCATACCGGGCGAGTGCTTTGACCACTAAGCTACCGAGGATGTCACGTGACAAGATGAAATTCCTCAAGTGTTTTTTCTCGCTGTCAAAGCCAGCGTATTCTGATCAATGTTGTAGCTATATGTATAGCTGAGTAGTATACTACCGTCAACACCCTATAGAAATATTTTTACAAATATTTGACTATCGGTTAAGATCAGAAATGCTTAAACATTGTAAATTTTTGTTTTTAGCAATTCCATGCAAGGTTTAATTGAAGATAAATAACACTTGAAAAAAATCATCGACCTCAGGTGGGACTCGAACCCACGTCCCATCGCATACCGGGCGAGTGCTTTGACCACTAAGCTACCGAGGACGTCACGTGACAAGATGAAATTCCTCAAGTGTTTTTTCTCGCTGTCAAAGCCAGCGTATTCTGATCAATGTTGTAGCTATATGTATAGCTGAGTAGTACCGCTATACAAAATATATTTTTACAATGTTTAAGCATTTCTGATCTTAACCGATAGTCAAATATTTGTAAAAATATTTCTATAGGGTGTTGACGGTAGTATACTACTCAGCTATACATATAGCTACAACATTGATCAGAATACGCTGGCTTTGACAGCGAGAAAAAACACTTGAGGAATTTCATCTTGTCACGTGACGTCCTCGGTAGCTTAGTGGTCAAAGCACTCGCCCGGTATGCGATGAGACGTGGGTTCGAGTCCCACCTGAGGTCGATGATTTTTTTTTCAAGTGTTATTTATCTTCAATTAAACCTTGCATGGAATTGCTAAAAACAAAAATTTACAATGTTTAAGCATTTCTGATCTTAACCGATAGTCAAATATTTGTAAAAATATTTCTATAGGGTGTTGACGGTAGTATACTACTCAGCTATAAATATAGCTACAACATTGATCAGAATACGCTGGCTTTGACAGCGAGAAAAAACACTTGAGGAATTTCATCTTGTCACGTGACGTCCTCGGTAGCTTAGTGGTCAAAGCACTCGCCCGGTATGCGATGGGACGTGGGTTCGAGTCCCACCTGAGGTCGATGATTTTTTTCAAGTGTTATTTATCTTCAATTATTACTAGTATTGAGTCAGAATAGTAGTATGGAATTGTACCTTCGAATTCATCTGTCGCTCCTTCCAGCTAGCTGGAAGTCACTCCAGACGAATTATAAAAGTCCAATTCCATAGTGAAGTCCTTCTTTCCCACGGTGATCAGCCTATATCACTATTAACAGTTACGTGAGTGAACGCATTTGAACTAAACCTGGTGGTTGAAATAATCCTCAGTAGCTCTTCCACGATTTAAATTATTAGCGCGATAAGATAACGTCAGTTCATTAAAACCTATCAACCACTACGGTCAAGTAAACAGATCTGTTATGAAATTTCTCAAACAAAAAAAACTCTTAAATTAGAATGTATCTGTCCTGCACCAACAAATGAAGTTAAACGTCATGGAAACTTATTGCCAAACACTATACGTATTGCTAAACTAACTTAGTTCTCAGTTTATTGCTACAGCAGAATGGACCACGTTTCCGCAATCTTTATGTATATTCAAAGTCTTTATATCAACCTAAATACTTATTTTTAGAAAAAGTACTGCAGAGAGTAGCAGGCGTATCTTATTACAAGTATAATCATAATAGTAAAATTTTTAGTCCACACGAAGCTCCACCTAACTCAATTATTATATTTGACGATTTTGCTTGTGAAAACCAAAACAATATACGCGATTATTTCGCTATGGGTCGTCATAAGAACATTGACTGTTTTTATATTAATCAAACGTAAACTAAGATACCTAAGCAACTTTTAAGAGATAACGCTAACCTGATCATATTGTTTAAACAAGATGACATAAATCTGAGACACATTTATGATGAACATATTGGGTCTGACATGACGTGGTCTCAGTTCCGTGAAATGTGCTCAACTGTGTGGAGTAAACCTTTCAATTATGTTGTTATAAATAAAGACTGTGAACGGAATCCTGATGAAGTTTGATACATTTGATACATTTAAAGTAGTAGAATAAACTTTTATATAGCTGCTATGTTACAAAGCGATCAGTTTCATTTGAGTAGTCACACAGAGTACAATCCTTAACAATGGAACGAGACCTCAAGAAACAAATTGTGAAATCTGCTACAGTTGTAAAAAGAAAGGAAGAAATGATAAAAGATGCAAAAAATACAAACAATATGGCTTTGGAAATAATATTTACCTATTGTTGATCCGTTCAATATGTTAACCAAAAAAACTGAAAAAAAAACATTTAAATGAAGATACAGAGCAAACTAACCTTATAAAAAAAAACTAAGTACAGCGAAAGTGAGTCATCGATTTCTTCAAATGATGAGTTTGAAGATTCTGTTAATAATGAAGAAAACTCAGATAACGATGTTTGTACAACATCCAACAAAACTACCTTCACTACCTCGCTCCCTGCAGCAAATGATGCAAATGAGATTTCGTTTAAATCACTTCAATCATCACTGGTATACGGCACGGCAAAGAACGGGAACGGCAAGATTGGTATATTTTAGCTATTTTCACAGCATTATGTCATATGGAATTCTATTATGGGGCTCAGCAGCAGATATCGACTCTATATTTATATTACAAAAGAGAGCTATACGAGCAATTTATAACCTTGGACCTCGTGACTCGTTAAAACAACTGTTTAAAGAAATTAATATACTGACAGTAGCTTCGCAATTTATTTACGAAAATATCATTTACGTTCGCAAACATATGGATCAGTTCCCTAAGAAAAGTGACATTCATAATTTTAACACCCGGAATAAGGATAAGCTTGCCGTTCCAGATTTTAGACTGCATAAAGTGGGTAATTCGTTCATGGGGAAATGTATTCGCTTTTTTAATAAATTACCAGCATCTATTGCTGAACTGCCCATGTTTAAATTTAAAGCTCATGTAAAAAATATTCTCATGAAAAAAGGGTATTATACTGTTATAGATTATTTAAATGATAAAAATGTTTGGATATAAATACTGCCTTGCTCGCACAGGTGCATTTATCTTGTAATTTAATATTTTGTTATGTATATTTAAAACTTTTTAAAAGAGGCTGACAATAGTGACCGAGTTTCTTGCGCTGCTTCTTCTCGGCGCTAGCCCAAACTTGTCCCGAAGCAGTGGTAGGGAATAAAATAACAATGGGACGTGTAAAAGTGCTTAGTTTAAGCCTATTTGCAAAAATAAATTGGTTTTATTGGTTTTATTGGTTTTATTGTTTTACTAAGTATTGCAAATGATTCTTTATCGTGGTCTACATCGTCCGAAGTACTAAAAGATGTACCTTATGGTGTCAGAAATGAACGTGGAAAACTAATGCTTGGCACAACTCGTGTCTATGACGATGATCGCATCTTAAAAATTGGAAACCGTAGTTTGAAAAAAACTTTATTTAAAAAGGTACCAACTTTAGATATTGTAACAGAGGAAGACTTACAAAATAATAAATTGTTACTTATGGATACTAATGCTCACAAAGGTAGTTGGGATCCAACCAAACCAATAAACAGTAACAAAGGATTTAAATATATGCGAGTGATCAAGCCATTGTTTAAGTACTCAAGAAATCATACAAGTAGCGTAGAAAGTCTTCCAAGAGGAGAAGGTCTTGATATTTTAAAATAAGTTAAAAAAGATACGGATTTTGTTTACTGGATCGATCTAAACGAGTTAGTGGAACGATTAAAGTTACTACTCGGATCCTGGGCAGCTGGTAACACTGGGGTTTGTAATGAAATTTATGCAATAATCGAAGAAATGCATGAAGCTGGCATCATAAAAGACATAAAATATATAAAGCTTCCAACCGGAGGTTTGAGCAGTATCATTGCACTACAGAAGCCGACAAGACGGTAATGAATATAGACAAATTTGGTCATCACGTTCAAAAGCGTTTGCGACTATCTGAATTCACTGACCTTCTCAGCGATACATTAGTTAGGTCAGACGCTGGCGACTTAGATTTTTAAATCAACAAGATTAAAATGACTACAGTCTCGTGAAAAAAACGACGAAGTTGTTAATAAAGAGTATGTGCATAAATGTGTTCAAGAACTTAAAAATGAAATGAAAACAATTTAAAGTAATATCAAAAAGTACCTTAACAATTTACAAAAATTGACTACGATCAACTTGAGTACATCGTATTACACAAAAAAAGAAATCGATCTTATGATTGCGGCAAAATCAGCTAAGGATGAGTAAACAAAATATCGTCAATGAGCTTCACAAAGCCGCAAGAAGAAATTTCTCTCGTTGACATACGATTGTAAAAGGAATAGATGATTTATGGCAAGCTGACCTAATGGATTTTCAAAAATATTCGACGTTTAATAAAGGATATAAATATGTTCTGGTAGTAATCGATGCTCTATCAAAATACGTGTGGGTTAGACCATTGAAATCAAAACTTAAAGATTGTGTTAAGAATGCAATGCAAAGTATATTATGTGAATCAAGACGAAAACCCAAAAATTTACAAACAGATCTTGGTACAGAATTTTATAATGATTCTTTTAAGCGTCTAATGAAAAGATATAAAATAAATCATTATTCCACGTACTCTGTTAAAAAAGACTCCTTGGTAGAACGAGTGATAAGAACTATAAAATCTCACCTTTACAAAATGTTTAGTCTATGCGGACGATATCTATGGTTACAACATAATTTAGATTCTGTTGTGAAGCAGTATAATAACACTTTGCATCGCATAACAAAATTAAAGCCCACCAACCTTAATGATTCGAATGAGATTTTAGTTATGTCTAACGTTATTAAATCCCAAAAGCCGAAGATACGCCAAGGACCTTCGTTTCGCGTTGGTGATTATGTTCATATAAGCAAATACAAAGGAGACTTTTATAAAGGTTACTAGCATTTGCCCGCGGCTACGCTCGCGCTAATACAGATTTAAAAATAAAGAACTAAAATCTAATCCTACAATAAAAAAATGCTTCGTTATATCGTATCAATCTATGTATCTAATTAGCCTACTGCAGTCCACTGCTAGACGTAAGCCAAAGACCACGATCTCCCGCTTTTATCCAGCTAATACCAGCCATCTTTTTAAGGTCGTCGGTCCATCGGACTTTAAGATAGGTAGGTTATATGGTATCATTTTGCAAAATCCAAAGTCTCTAACTCTATTTGAATAAAACTCCAACCATAAGATTAAATATTTAAATAATAAACTCAGTGATTTCAGTTCAAAAATTAAGAACTTCAAATACGAAATCCCCTTTCCACCCCCTTAAGGGAAAATTTTTAACAAGATTAATATACCAAGCGTGAGGTTCTAATCTTAATAATTTTAGTTATTTTTACTTTGGAAACGAAGGACTTTCCACACATAACTTTATCCCCCTTTTCAACCCGAGTCAAGGAAGAATTCATTTAAAACGCTAATACTCCCATAAACTTATTTTTTAAGGTCAGCCTAAACACACTATTTAGAGAAACTAACTTTAAAACTGAGGGACTTTTATACAATCTTTCACCCTTAAGAGTGAAATTCCTAAAAATCGTTTTTAGTGGATGCCTGCACTGTACTCGTATGTATCACCGATTGCGTGAGTACCTAACCATAAGTCTGTTTATTACTTCGAAAATAAACAACTTTAAAAACAGAATGTAAGTATATCCTTTTCACCCCCTTAAGGCTTTCCAACAACAACAATATACCTTGCTTGAGTTTCAGCCATAAGCTTCACTACATAGTATAAAACAAAGTCGCTTTCTCTGTCCCTATATCCCTTTGTATGCTTAAATCTTTGAAACTACGCAACGGGTTTTGATGCCGTTTTTTTAATAGATAGAGTGATTCGAGAGAAAGATTTATATGAATAATACATGCATAATATAGTAGAGAAACACTGATAATTGCACCCGTGCGAAGCCGGGGCGGGTCGCTAGTTCATATTAAAAAGAGTGATTTTTACTAACATGATAAAAAACTTAAATGCAAAATGCATCCCCTTTTCACTTAAGGGTTAAGATTACAACGATACCAACATACTTTGCGTAAGTTATCAACCGTAAGCCTAAATAAAAAAAATAGTGATTTTTAGTTAGAAATTATAGAACTACAAATAAAAATGTATCCCCTTTTTCCCTCTTTAAGGGTTAAAATTCCAAAAACATAATAAAAAACTAAAAACCGACTTCAAAATGAAACTAAAAAGCGAAAAATAATATTGACTAAAACATACCTAATCAGTTCTTTTTGGAGTCGGTGCCAGCCATCGAGAGTTAAAATGTGTTCATTCGCACCGACTCCAAAAATAACTGATAAGGTATGTTTTAGTCAATATTATTTTTCGCTTTTTAGTTTCATTTTGAAGTCGGTTTTTAGTTTTTTATTAAACTTATTTTATTTCACATTTTTGAGTGTTAAGTCCTCTATTTTTTCCCTCCTAACTCCGCCAAAAATGACTTTACAGCAAAGTAACCTTAACTGATGTTGGTCCTCTATGGACCATTGGATGGGGATCCAATGGTATGATAAAAATAAGGTGTTATATAGGGTCAATTTTTCGACGAAAATTTGTAAGTCTTTTGGCGGTCTGGTACCTCATAAGCTCCACGTCTGCTCAATACACTGCGAAATACGTTCTGTCGACAAATTGCAGTATTATCTTCTAACTCCTATCCGTTAAGGAGTTCTGTGGCTTCCATCATCAGGTCAGCAACATGAAATGATGATTACCAGACCCAAAAATCAGCATTGAGTCAGAAAATAATATATGCCAAAACATTATGGGTGCCTAAAACAATTTAGGGTTTCCCCTTGATTTCCCAGGGCTCCCATTATCAGAATCTGACTTGGTGTAAATGGGAGATCACCTCGGGAGTATACCCTTTCAAACTAAAAAATAAATTTTGAAATCGGTCCATAATTGACGGCGTAATCACGTAACAAACATTAAAAAAAAACAACATTCAGACAAATTGAGAACCTCCTCCTTTTTTTGAAGTCGGTTAAAAAATATACCTTGCGTGAGTTATCAATTATAAGCTTTAATAAGAAACTAAGTGGATTTTATTTAGAAAATAAAGAACTTTAAATACAAAAATCCCCTTTTCACCCCTTATAAGGGTTGAAATTCCAACAACAACGATATACTTTGACTGAGTTCCCAACCATATGGCTAAATAATAATTTTTGTGATTTTTACTTCGAACACGACGGACTTTCAATACACAACTTCATCCCCCTTTTTACGCTATTGGGGGTTAATTTTTAAAAAACCAAGACAAGTGCTAATCCATTTTCAAACGTCAGCCTAAACACAAAATTTGGAGATCCTAACTTCAAAACTGACGGACTTTCATACAAACTTTCACCCCCTATTTTAACCCCTTAGGGGTGGAATTTCCAAAAATCCTTCTTTAGTGGATGCCTACACTGTATAAGGCATCTATGTGCAAAATTTCAAGTCTCTAGGTTCAGCGGTCTAGGCTGTGCGTTGATTGACCAACAACCAGTTTAGAATTTTATTATAAAGGTTATACCCCTAATTGGTCTACGGAAATATTTCGTATCGTTAAAGTCAACCAGACCAATCTTCAAACGTATCAAATAGAAGACAAACACAATCAAAATATTTTAGGTTCTTTTTACGGATACGAATTACAAAAAACTAAATTTCCAGACCTTTATCTTATTGAAAAAGTTATTAAGATGAAAGGAAACAAGCTTTTGGTAAAATGGTTAGGCTTGAGTGATGAAGAAAATAGTTGGGTGGACAAAAGTGAATTAGTAGTGTAGGTATATAAATAACACATTATTACTTAATAATTTCATTTTATGCTTATCGATGAAGGAAGGCAGTGGTATTTAATAACGTGATAGATAATTTACCGTTTGAGTTACATTTACCCGGCTATCAATTTTGTGGTCCTGGGACGAAACTTCAAAAACGGTTACTCAAAGGCGATCGAGAGGTAAACAAATTGGATGAAGCTTACATGCTCCATGATATTGCTTACATTAACAAAGATTCGAGCGCTCGACAAAAAGCGGACTATTGAATATGGCTAAGAGGAGGTTAAAATCAAAAGATACTGGGGAAGGAGAAAAAATTGCCTCATGGATAGTCAAAAACCACTCCGCTATAAAATACGCCTATGCAGCTGCAAAGAAAATATTTAGTAATAAAGAAGGAATCAGTTTACCACGGTGTATTCCTCTTCCAAAGTGTGGAGGACTTTTACCACTTATTACCATATTTGCGGGATCAGCTTTAGGTTCATTAGCTGGAGGAGCTGCAGGTATAGCAAAAGCTGTCAATGATTCTAAAGCTGCACAAAAAAGTCTTCAGGAATCTGAAAGACACAGCAGAATGATGGAAGCGGTAGCGTTAGGAAAAGGATTGTATATCAAACCTCATAAACAAGGAGCGGGCTTATATCTTAATCCAGTAAAAAACTAATTAGACGGCTACCCAGACGTGCGCTCACCAATCTCAATATATTAGAACACGCCCGTAACATTCCATACTTTCGTGGTGTTTACATGAGAGACAAATTACCTTCAAAGCCGAGAAAGATAGAATGTGGAATATTAAATTTAGACAGCTCCAAGAATCCTGGCACTCATTGGGCCTGGCCTTTGTAAAACAAAAAAATTACATTGAATATTATGATAGTTTTGGTAATTTAAAACCACCGTTAGAATTTGTCAAATATATATGTTTAACTAAACTATTAACTATAATTATGTACGACATCAAGCGTTTGGCGATACAAACTGTGGTCATCTGTGTTTAAAAATTTTAAGGAATTACTGGCAAAATCATGTATATAATGTATGAAATAAATAAAAGTGTCAGTATAAAAATTTCTTTCACTGTGTCTATAACTGGGACAGGATCCTCTTTATCAACAAACTATTAACTGACATTGGAACTACGAGGAGACTATGAATGTGGTCTTTTGTACTTTTCAACTTTCAATTCTATTCCCAATATAGATGAAAGAAACAATAAATTTTATTATGGTGAAAAAGAAATGGTCGAAATTCCTGAAGGGTCTTACGAGCTTCAGGATATTTGTGACTATCTAAAAAATAACATTAAGAACACTGTATTAAAACTAACTTGTAACAATAATACATTGAAAACAAATATTTTTTGCTCTAAAGATGTTTACTTTAATAGAAGTGAATCACTCAGTAAATGGAAACAATAAAAGCGAATATAAGTACTGAATCAAAGTATCCTGTCAGCGATCTTAAGGCAATTAAACGGATTAATGACATTAATGCCACGGTGCTGTTTCAGAGCGATTTTGATAAATTTAAGGAGTGGTGCGAGACCAATAAATTGTTTTTAAACATTAAGAAGTATAAACATATAAAATTTACAAGAAACAAAAATATAATAAGCTCAAACTATAATTTTAATGGTAAAATTATTGAAGAAGACGTAAATATTCGTGATCTTGGGGTACATTTTGATAAAAAGCTTAGTTTCATTCAAAATAACGATAAAGTTATTCTTAAAGCATCGAAAATGCTCGGATTTGTTCTTAGGCAATGCAAAAACTTCAAAAGGCCTAGTACAAAAAAAGTTTTGTACAACTCATTAGTGAGAAGTCATTTAGAATATTGTAGTGTATTGTGGTCTCCAGGGTATAATGCTCATATTGCACGCATTGAACGGTTACAGAGAAGATTTCTGTGGCATCTAATGTATAGTTGTAAAATGGGCAAAAGGCTCAAATCATACAGGGAACGGCTAAGACACTTTAGGATGGCTTCGCTGGAGAATCGCAGAGAAATGTTGGACTTAGTTTTCCTTAAAAAGCTGACCACAGGTATTTTTAACTGTCCAGACTTACTCAAAAAGGTGTCATTCAATGTTCCACGTGGTTTGCCAAGGTACTCCAATAGAAAACTTTTTAACACACCCAAGGGTCGCACCAACTTCAGAAGGCACTCCTCATTGCCCAGGATGTATGAGCTGTACAAGAAGCACGAAGATAACATTGATTTAAATGCCACTTGATTATATAAAAAAGGCTGTATTGGCTCAGAGTCTTTTATAATGAGTTTTTTTTAAATCATTTGTAGTAGGTATTTAGTATTAGTGAGATAAGCAAACCACATTGTAGGCACGCATATTGTTGCATGTAGTGCTTTTCTGTAAGTGATGGGGCACTTAAAGAGTTACCGTACATTGTAATTTGAATTAACTTTAGTGTACTCATTGTTGAAAAGCCAAATAAATAAAAATAAAAAATAAACTATCGACAACCATCGTGCGGATTGAATGCGATGTAGTTAGTGCTTCATTTGTCAACGGGAAACCAAGCCATATAATTTATGAATTTGTACCTAATGTACCACCTGGTTATCAAATAATTAAATCTTTTTTTTTTAAATTTCCTGTTAATTAAAGTTCTATAAGTGCTATTAATATAAAGTTGTTGGACGCTGAGAATAAAGAGATAAATTTATGTGAAAAAGTACAACTGTATTTACATTTCCGAAAAAAATGATAAATTTCAATAAAAACCCCCATACATCGTGCATCCAAGTCAGTTCTAAAAGATCATCTCATAAAGGCACACCGCTTCAGCTAAAAAATAAGCTTATCAAGACTAACAAAGATTTTCTTAAACTAGTTGGCTTGATAAAATAAATATTTTAAACATATCTCAACAAACAACATATTATGATAACAGCATAGAAAGTTTTGAGTATCATTCATACAAGCCATATGTAACAAGTTTTAATATAAATGACGAAATACGTATCCCTATCAATCAACAAGACCTATACGTGCTACCTTTACTCAGTAGGTTATATATCGAGGGAAAAGTGAATGTTTATAACATCACCACGAAAAAAAGGTATCAAACGTACATTTCGTTAATAATCCAGCACTATTTCTGTAACTATTTTTGTAATTGATGTAATTGACTATTTTAAAAAAAAGAGTAACTACCGAGTTTCTTGCCGGCTCTTCTCGGTAGAAGCTACTATTCCGAACCGGTGGTAGAGTTTTTGTTAATTCTTTAATAATTTTAGTTACAAAATAAACATATTTTTTACTTTCCTTTTGTTTTTTCTTGCAAATCAGTTTTCCCGTTAGGAGCTTACTAGCCATTTGTATGCCTATATATATACAATATTCCAACACACGCATTATTCCTTTTTGTTTTTTCGAGTCAATGCTTGCCGCACCATGACTCTAAATTAGGCGTGATTTTTTACTTTTTGTAAATTTTTATTTCATAAAAACATAACTTTTTATGTATATCTTTTAGCAAATTACTTTGCCAATATGTGGAAAACATTTTATTAAATTGAAAAAAGACAACTCGTCCATGTCGGGATTTGAACCCTAATCTCCTGCTTAGCGCGCAGGCGCTTTACCAATTAAGCTACAGGTACATATCTCAACCGGACGAAATTTGCCTTCTCAATTTATTTGTGACATCAACGCCATCTAGGATATGCTGCACGCATTATTCCTTTTTGGTTTTTTCGAGTCGATGCTTGCCGCACCATGACTCTAAATTAGGCGTGATTTTTTACTTTTTGTGAATTATTATTTCATAATAACTTAACTTTTTATGTATTTCTTTTAGCAAATTACTTTGCCAATATGTGGAATACATATTATTAAATTGAAAAAAGACAACTCGTCCATGTCGGGATTTGAACCCTAATCTCCTGCTTAGCACGCAGGCGCTTTACCAATTAAGCTACAGGGACATATCTTTAGGAAATGCTGCATGGCGTTGATGTCACAAATAAATTGAGAAGGCAAATTTCGTCCGGTCGAGATATGTCCCTGTAGCTTAATTGGTAACGCGCTTGCGCGCTAAGCAGGAGATTGCTAAAAGAAATACATAAAAAGTTAAATTTATTTGTGACAAAAAACACAAATTTATCATGACGTTGAGTCATATTATAAAGTAAATTATTTAACAAATGAATACTTGTATTTTATTGTGCCGTATGTTTTTTACAAAATGGTAAGGCAAAAAAAAAATATTTTTCTCACATTGAGTCCTGACAAAATAGAATAATTTTGAATTATTTTTGTCTTTGTAAGTTTATCACTATCTTCTAACATTATTACTAGTAAATTTTTGTTTTTAGCAATTCCATGCAAGGTTTAATTGAAGATAAATAACACTTGAAAAAAATCATCGACCTCAGGTGGGACTCGAACCCACGTCCCATCGCATACCGGGCGAGTGCTTTGACCACTAAGCTACCGAGGACGTCACGTGACAAGATGAAATTCCTCAAGTGTTTTTTCTCGCTGTCAAAGCCAGCGTATTCTGATCAATGTTGTAGCTATATGTATAGCTGAGTAGTATACTACCGTCAACACCCTATAGAAATATTTTTACAAATATTTGACTATCGGTTAAGATCAGAAATGCTTAAAAATTGTAAATTTTTGTTTTTAGCAATTCCATGGAAGGTTTAATTGAAGATAAATAACACTTGAAAAAAAAAATCATCGACCTCAGGTGGGACTCAAACCCACGTCCCATCGCATACCGGGCGAGTGCTTTGACCACTAAGCTACCGAGGATGTCACGTGACAAGATGAAATTCCTCAAGTGTTTTTTCTCGCTGTCAAAGCCAGCGTATTCTGATCAATGTTGTAGCTATATGTATAGCTGAGTAGTATACTACCGTCAACACCCTATAGAAATATTTTTACAAATATTTGACTATCGGTTAAGATCAGAAATGCTTAAACATTGTAAATTTTTGTTTTTAGCAATTCCATGCAAGGTTTAATTGAAGATAAATAACACTTGAAAAAAATCATCGACCTCAGGTGGGACTCGAACCCACGTCCCATCGCATACCGGGCGAGTGCTTTGACCACTAAGCTACCGAGGACGTCACGTGACAAGATGAAATTCCTCAAGTGTTTTTTCTCGCTGTCAAAGCCAGCGTATTCTGATCAATGTTGTAGCTATATGTATAGCTGAGTAGTATACTACCGTCAACACCCTATAGAAATATTTTTACAAATATTTGACTATCGGTTAAGATCAGAAATGCTTAAACATTGTAAATTTTTGTTTTTAGCAATTCCATGCAAGGTTTAATTGAAGATAAATAACACTTGAAAAAAATCATCGACCTCAGGTGGGACTCGAACCCACGTCCCATCGCATACCGGGCGAGTGCTTTGACCACTAAGCTACCGAGGACGTCACGTGACAAGATGAAATTCCTCAAGTGTTTTTTCTCGCTGTCAAAGCCAGCGTATTCTGATCAATGTTGTAGCTATATGTATAGCTGAGTAGTACCGCTATACAAAATATATTTTTACAATGTTTAAGCATTTCTGATCTTAACCGATAGTCAAATATTTGTAAAAATATTTCTATAGGGTGTTGACGGTAGTATACTACTCAGCTATACATATAGCTACAACATTGATCAGAATACGCTGGCTTTGACAGCGAGAAAAAACACTTGAGGAATTTCATCTTGTCACGTGACGTCCTCGGTAGCTTAGTGGTCAAAGCACTCGCCCGGTATGCGATGAGACGTGGGTTCGAGTCCCACCTGAGGTCGATGATTTTTTTTTCAAGTGTTATTTATCTTCAATTAAACCTTGCATGGAATTGCTAAAAACAAAAATTTACAATGTTTAAGCATTTCTGATCTTAACCGATAGTCAAATATTTGTAAAAATATTTCTATAGGGTGTTGACGGTAGTATACTACTCAGCTATAAATATAGCTACAACATTGATCAGAATACGCTGGCTTTGACAGCGAGAAAAAACACTTGAGGAATTTCATCTTGTCACGTGACGTCCTCGGTAGCTTAGTGGTCAAAGCACTCGCCCGGTATGCGATGGGACGTGGGTTCGAGTCCCACCTGAGGTCGATGATTTTTTTCAAGTGTTATTTATCTTCAATTATTACTAGTATTGAGTCAGAATAGTAGTATGGAATTGTACCTTCGAATTCATCTGTCGCTCCTTCCAGCTAGCTGGAAGTCACTCCAGACGAATTATAAAAGTCCAATTCCATAGTGAAGTCCTTCTTTCCCACGGTGATCAGCCTATATCACTATTAACAGTTACGTGAGTGAACGCATTTGAACTAAACCTGGTGGTTGAAATAATCCTCAGTAGCTCTTCCACGATTTAAATTATTAGCGCGATAAGATAACGTCAGTTCATTAAAACCTATCAACCACTACGGTCAAGTAAACAGATCTGTTATGAAATTTCTCAAACAAAAAAAACTCTTAAATTAGAATGTATCTGTCCTGCACCAACAAATGAAGTTAAACGTCATGGAAACTTATTGCCAAACACTATACGTATTGCTAAACTAACTTAGTTCTCAGTTTATTGCTACAGCAGAATGGACCACGTTTCCGCAATCTTTATGTATATTCAAAGTCTTTATATCAACCTAAATACTTATTTTTAGAAAAAGTACTGCAGAGAGTAGCAGGCGTATCTTATTACAAGTATAATCATAATAGTAAAATTTTTAGTCCACACGAAGCTCCACCTAACTCAATTATTATATTTGACGATTTTGCTTGTGAAAACCAAAACAATATACGCGATTATTTCGCTATGGGTCGTCATAAGAACATTGACTGTTTTTATATTAATCAAACGTAAACTAAGATACCTAAGCAACTTTTAAGAGATAACGCTAACCTGATCATATTGTTTAAACAAGATGACATAAATCTGAGACACATTTATGATGAACATATTGGGTCTGACATGACGTGGTCTCAGTTCCGTGAAATGTGCTCAACTGTGTGGAGTAAACCTTTCAATTATGTTGTTATAAATAAAGACTGTGAACGGAATCCTGATGAAGTTTGATACATTTGATACATTTAAAGTAGTAGAATAAACTTTTATATAGCTGCTATGTTACAAAGCGATCAGTTTCATTTGAGTAGTCACACAGAGTACAATCCTTAACAATGGAACGAGACCTCAAGAAACAAATTGTGAAATCTGCTACAGTTGTAAAAAGAAAGGAAGAAATGATAAAAGATGCAAAAAATACAAACAATATGGCTTTGGAAATAATATTTACCTATTGTTGATCCGTTCAATATGTTAACCAAAAAAACTGAAAAAAAAACATTTAAATGAAGATACAGAGCAAACTAACCTTATAAAAAAAAACTAAGTACAGCGAAAGTGAGTCATCGATTTCTTCAAATGATGAGTTTGAAGATTCTGTTAATAATGAAGAAAACTCAGATAACGATGTTTGTACAACATCCAACAAAACTACCTTCACTACCTCGCTCCCTGCAGCAAATGATGCAAATGAGATTTCGTTTAAATCACTTCAATCATCACTGGTATACGGCACGGCAAAGAACGGGAACGGCAAGATTGGTATATTTTAGCTATTTTCACAGCATTATGTCATATGGAATTCTATTATGGGGCTCAGCAGCAGATATCGACTCTATATTTATATTACAAAAGAGAGCTATACGAGCAATTTATAACCTTGGACCTCGTGACTCGTTAAAACAACTGTTTAAAGAAATTAATATACTGACAGTAGCTTCGCAATTTATTTACGAAAATATCATTTACGTTCGCAAACATATGGATCAGTTCCCTAAGAAAAGTGACATTCATAATTTTAACACCCGGAATAAGGATAAGCTTGCCGTTCCAGATTTTAGACTGCATAAAGTGGGTAATTCGTTCATGGGGAAATGTATTCGCTTTTTTAATAAATTACCAGCATCTATTGCTGAACTGCCCATGTTTAAATTTAAA
The DNA here is from genome assembly GCA_950371115.1 of Anania fuscalis. Taxonomy (NCBI): domain Eukaryota; kingdom Metazoa; phylum Arthropoda; class Insecta; order Lepidoptera; family Crambidae; genus Anania; species Anania fuscalis. The sequence goes on along the minus strand of OX493326.1, from coordinate 20,639,791 downwards.
GCTCATGTAAAAAATATTCTCATGAAAAAAGGGTATTATACTGTTATAGATTATTTAAATGATAAAAATGTTTGGATATAAATACTGCCTTGCTCGCACAGGTGCATTTATCTTGTAATTTAATATTTTGTTATGTATATTTAAAACTTTTTAAAAGAGGCTGACAATAGTGACCGAGTTTCTTGCGCTGCTTCTTCTCGGCGCTAGCCCAAACTTGTCCCGAAGCAGTGGTAGGGAATAAAATAACAATGGGACGTGTAAAAGTGCTTAGTTTAAGCCTATTTGCAAAAATAAATTGGTTTTATTGGTTTTATTGGTTTTATTGTTTTACTAAGTATTGCAAATGATTCTTTATCGTGGTCTACATCGTCCGAAGTACTAAAAGATGTACCTTATGGTGTCAGAAATGAACGTGGAAAACTAATGCTTGGCACAACTCGTGTCTATGACGATGATCGCATCTTAAAAATTGGAAACCGTAGTTTGAAAAAAACTTTATTTAAAAAGGTACCAACTTTAGATATTGTAACAGAGGAAGACTTACAAAATAATAAATTGTTACTTATGGATACTAATGCTCACAAAGGTAGTTGGGATCCAACCAAACCAATAAACAGTAACAAAGGATTTAAATATATGCGAGTGATCAAGCCATTGTTTAAGTACTCAAGAAATCATACAAGTAGCGTAGAAAGTCTTCCAAGAGGAGAAGGTCTTGATATTTTAAAATAAGTTAAAAAAGATACGGATTTTGTTTACTGGATCGATCTAAACGAGTTAGTGGAACGATTAAAGTTACTACTCGGATCCTGGGCAGCTGGTAACACTGGGGTTTGTAATGAAATTTATGCAATAATCGAAGAAATGCATGAAGCTGGCATCATAAAAGACATAAAATATATAAAGCTTCCAACCGGAGGTTTGAGCAGTATCATTGCACTACAGAAGCCGACAAGACGGTAATGAATATAGACAAATTTGGTCATCACGTTCAAAAGCGTTTGCGACTATCTGAATTCACTGACCTTCTCAGCGATACATTAGTTAGGTCAGACGCTGGCGACTTAGATTTTAAATCAACAAGATTAAAATGACTACAGTCTCGTGAAAAAAACGACGAAGTTGTTAATAAAGAGTATGTGCATAAATGTGTTCAAGAACTTAAAAATGAAATGAAAACAATTTAAAGTAATATCAAAAAGTACCTTAACAATTTACAAAAATTGACTACGATCAACTTGAGTACATCGTATTACACAAAAAAAGAAATCGATCTTATGATTGCGGCAAAATCAGCTAAGGATGAGTAAACAAAATATCGTCAATGAGCTTTACAAAGCCGCAAGAAGAAATTTCTCTCGTTGACATACGATTGTAAAAGGAATAGATGATTTATGGCAAGCTGACCTAATGGATTTTCAAAAATATTCGACGTTTAATAAAGGATATAAATATGTTCTGGTAGTAATCGATGCTCTATCAAAATACGTGTGGGTTAGACCATTGAAATCAAAACTTAAAGATTGTGTTAAGAATGCAATGCAAAGTATATTATGTGAATCAAGACGAAAACCCAAAAATTTACAAACAGATCTTGGTACAGAATTTTATAATGATTCTTTTAAGCGTCTAATGAAAAGATATAAAATAAATCATTATTCCACGTACTCTGTTAAAAAAGACTCCTTGGTAGAACGAGTGATAAGAACTATAAAATCTCACCTTTACAAAATGTTTAGTCTATGCGGACGATATCTATGGTTACAACATAATTTAGATTCTGTTGTGAAGCAGTATAATAACACTTTGCATCGCATAACAAAATTAAAGCCCACCAACCTTAATGATTCGAATGAGATTTTAGTTATGTCTAACGTTATTAAATCCCAAAAGCCGAAGATACGCCAAGGACCTTCGTTTCGCGTTGGTGATTATGTTCATATAAGCAAATACAAAGGAGACTTTTATAAAGGTTACTAGCATTTGCCCGCGGCTACGCTCGCGCTAATACAGATTTAAAAATAAAGAACTAAAATCTAATCCTACAATAAAAAAATGCTTCGTTATATCGTATCAATCTATGTATCTAATTAGCCTACTGCAGTCCACTGCTAGACGTAAGCCAAAGACCACGATCTCCCGCTTTTATCCAGCTAATACCAGCCATCTTTTTAAGGTCGTCGGTCCATCGGACTTTAAGATAGGTAGGTTATATGGTATCATTTTGCAAAATCCAAAGTCTCTAACTCTATTTGAATAAAACTCCAACCATAAGATTAAATATTTAAATAATAAACTCAGTGATTTCAGTTCAAAAATTAAGAACTTCAAATACGAAATCCCCTTTCCACCCCCTTAAGGGAAAATTTTTAACAAGATTAATATACCAAGCGTGAGGTTCTAATCTTAATAATTTTAGTTATTTTTACTTTGGAAACGAAGGACTTTCCACACATAACTTTATCCCCCTTTTCAACCCGAGTCAAGGAAGAATTCATTTAAAACGCTAATACTCCCATAAACTTATTTTTTAAGGTCAGCCTAAACACACTATTTAGAGAAACTAACTTTAAAACTGAGGGACTTTTATACAATCTTTCACCCTTAAGAGTGAAATTCCTAAAAATCGTTTTTAGTGGATGCCTGCACTGTACTCGTATGTATCACCGATTGCGTGAGTACCTAACCATAAGTCTGTTTATTACTTCGAAAATAAACAACTTTAAAAACAGAATGTAAGTATATCCTTTTCACCCCCTTAAGGCTTTCCAACAACAACAATATACCTTGCTTGAGTTTCAGCCATAAGCTTCACTACATAGTATAAAACAAAGTCGCTTTCTCTGTCCCTATATCCCTTTGTATGCTTAAATCTTTGAAACTACGCAACGGGTTTTGATGCCGTTTTTTTAATAGATAGAGTGATTCGAGAGAAAGATTTATATGAATAATACATGCATAATATAGTAGAGAAACACTGATAATTGCACCCGTGCGAAGCCGGGGCGGGTCGCTAGTTCATATTCAAAAGAGTGATTTTTACTAACATGATAAAAAACTTAAATGCAAAATGCATCCCCTTTTCACTTAAGGGTTAAGATTACAACGATACCAACATACTTTGCGTAAGTTATCAACCGTAAGCCTAAATAAAAAAAATAGTGATTTTTAGTTAGAAATTATAGAACTACAAATAAAAATGTATCCCCTTTTTCCCTCTTTAAGGGTTAAAATTCCAAAAACATAATAAAAAACTAAAAACCGACTTCAAAATGAAACTAAAAAGCGAAAAATAATATTGACTAAAACATACCTAATCAGTTCTTTTTGGAGTCGGTGCCAGCCATCGAGAGTTAAAATGTGTTCATTCGCACCGACTCCAAAAATAACTGATAAGGTATGTTTTAGTCAATATTATTTTTCGCTTTTTAGTTTCATTTTGAAGTCGGTTTTTAGTTTTTTATTAAACTTATTTTATTTCACATTTTTGAGTGTTAAGTCCTCTATTTTTTCCCTCCTAACTCCGCCAAAAATGACTTTACAGCAAAGTAACCTTAACTGATGTTGGTCCTCTCTGGACCATTGGATGGGGATCCAATGGTATGATAAAAATAAGGTGTTATATAGGGTCAATTTTTCGACGAAAATTTGTAAGTCTTAAGGAAAGGGTTTTCCTACACTCCAACCAGAACGGCGGCTATTTTGGTGTCGTAACCATAGGATAAGGTCTTGCGTTAAATACTAAGTCAATATAAGAAAGAAACTTTTAAATTTTTTTTCGTTACTGGGTTTGCGGGTAAGCCCCCAGTAAATAAAAATTGGCGGTCTGGTACCTCATAAGCTCCACGTCTGCTCAATACACTGCGAAATACGTTCTGTCGACAAATTGCAGTATTATCTTCTAACTCCTATCCGTTAAGGAGTTCTGTGGCTTCCATCATCAGGTCAGCAACATGAAATGATGATTACCAGACCCAAAAATCAGCATTGAGTCAGAAAATAATATATGCCAAAACATTTTGGGTGCCTAAAACAATTTAGGGTTTCCCCTTGATTTCCCAGGGCTCCCATTATCAGAATCTGACTTGGTGTAAATGGGAGACCACCTCGGGAGTATACCCTTTCAAACTAAAAAATAAATTTTGAAATCGGTCCATAATTGACGGCGTAATCACGTAACAAACATAAAAAAAAACAACATTCAGACAAATTGAGAACCTCCTCCTTTTTTTGAAGTCGGTTAAAAAATATACCTTGCGTGAGTTATCAATTATAAGCTTTAATAAGAAACTAAGTGGATTTTATTTAGAAAATAAAGAACTTTAAATACAAAAATCCCCTTTTCACCCCTTATAAGGGTTGAAATTCCAACAACAACGATATACTTTGACTGAGTTCCCAACCATATGGCTAAATAATAATTTTTGTGATTTTTACTTCGAACACGACGGACTTTCAATACACAACTTCATCCCCCTTTTTACGCTATTGGGGGTTAATTTTTAAAAAACCAAGACAAGTGCTAATCCATTTTCAAACGTCAGCCTAAACACAAAATTTGGAGATCCTAACTTCAAAACTGACGGACTTTCATACAAACTTTCACCCCCTATTTTAACCCCTTAGGGGTGGAATTTCCAAAAATCCTTCTTTAGTGGATGCCTACACTGTATAAGGCATCTATGTGCAAAATTTCAAGTCTCTAGGTTCAGCGGTCTAGGCTGTGCGTTGATTGACCAACAACCAGTTTAGAATTTTATTATAAAGGTTATACCCCTAATTGGTCTACGGAAATATTTCGTATCGTTAAAGTCAACCAGACCAATCTTCAAACGTATCAAATAGAAGACAAACACAATCAAAATATTTTAGGTTCTTTTTACGGATACGAATTACAAAAAACTAAATTTCCAGACCTTTATCTTATTGAAAAAGTTATTAAGATGAAAGGAAACAAGCTTTTGGTAAAATGGTTAGGCTTGAGTGATGAAGAAAATAGTTGGGTGGACAAAAGTGAATTAGTAGTGTAGGTATATAAATAACACATTATTACTTAATAATTTCATTTTATGCTTATCGATGAAGGAAGGCAGTGGTATTTAATAACGTGATAGATAATTTACCGTTTGAGTTACATTTACCCGGCTATCAATTTTGTGGTCCTGGGACGAAACTTCAAAAACGGTTACTCAAAGGCGATCGAGAGGTAAACAAATTGGATGAAGCTTACATGCTCCATGATATTGCTTACATTAACAAAGATTCGAGCGCTCGACAAAAAGCGGACTATTGAATATGGCTAAGAGGAGGTTAAAATCAAAAGATACTGGGGAAGGAGAAAAAATTGTCTCATGGATAGTCAAAAACCACTCCGCTATAAAATACGCCTATGCAGCTGCAAAGAAAATATTTAGTAATAAAGAAGGAATCAGTTTACCACGGTGTATTCCTCTTCCAAAGTGTGGAGGACTTTTACCACTTATTCCCATATTTGCGGGATCAGCTTTAGGTTCATTAGCTGGAGGAGCTGCAGGTATAGCAAAAGCTGTCAATGATTCTAAAGCTGCACAAAAAAGTCTTCAGGAATCTGAAAGACACAGCAGAATGATGGAAGCGGTAGCGTTAGGAAAAGGATTGTATATCAAACCTCATAAACAAGGAGCGGGCTTATATCTTAATCCAGTAAAAAACTAATTAGACGGCTACCCAGATGTGCGCTCACCAATCTCAATATATTAGAACACGCCCGTAACATTCCATACTTTCGTGGTGTTTACATGAGAGACAAATTACCTTCAAAGCCGAGAAAGATAGAATGTGGAATATTAAATTTAGACAGCTCCAAGAATCCTGGCACTCATTGGGCCTGGCCTTTGTAAAACAAAAAAATTACATTGAATATTATGATAGTTTTGGTAATTTAAAACCACCGTTAGAATTTGTCAAATATATATGTTTAACTAAACTATTAACTATAATTATGTACGACATCAAGCGTTTGGCGATACAAACTGTGGTCATCTGTGTTTAAAAATTTTAAGGAATTACTGGCAAAATCATTTATATAATGTATGAAATAAATAAAAGTGTCAGTATAAAAATTTCTTTCACTGTGTCTATAACTGGGACAGGATCCTCTTTATCAACAAACTATTAACTGACATTGGAACTACGAGGAGACTATGAATGTGGTCTTTTGTACTTTTCAACTTTCAATTCTATTCCCAATATAGATGAAAGAAACAATAAATTTTATTATGGTGAAAAAGAAATGGTCGAAATTCCTGAAGGGTCTTACGAGCTTCAGGATATTTGTGACTATCTAAAAAATAACATTAAGAACACTGTATTAAAACTAACTTGTAACAATAATACATTGAAAACAAATATTTTTTGCTCTAAAGATGTTTACTTTAATAGAAGTGAATCACTCAGTAAATGGAAACAATAAAAGCGAATATAAGTACTGAATCAAAGTATCCTGTCAGCGATCTTAAGGCAATTAAACGGATTAATGACATTAATGCCACAGTGCTGTTTCAGAGCGATTTTGATAAATTTAAGGAGTGGTGCGAGACCAATAAATTGTTTTTAAACATTAAGAAGTATAAACATATAAAATTTACAAGAAACAAAAATATAATAAGCTCAAACTATAATTTTAATGGTAAAATTATTGAAGAAGACGTAAATATTCGTGATCTTGGGGTACATTTTGATAAAAAGCTTAGTTTCATTCAAAATAACGATAAAGTTATTCTTAAAGCATCGAAAATGCTCGGATTTGTTCTTAGGCAATGCAAAAACTTCAAAAAGCCTAGTACAAAAAAAGTTTTGTACAACTCATTAGTGAGAAGTCATTTAGAATATTGTAGTGTATTGTGGTCTCCAGGGTATAATGCTCATATTGCACGCATTGAACGGTTACAGAGAAGATTTCTGTGGCATCTAATGTATAGTTGTAAAATGGGCAAAAGGCTCAAATCATACAGGGAACGGCTAAGACACTTTAGGATGGCTTCGCTGGAGAATCGCAGAGAAATGTTGGACTTAGTTTTCCTTAAAAAGCTGACCACAGGTATTTTTAACTGTCCAGACTTACTCAAAAAGGTGTCATTCAATGTTCCACGTGGTTTGCCAAGGTACTCCAATAGAAAACTTTTTAACACACCCAAGGGTCGCACCAACTTCAGAAGGCACTCCTCATTGCCCAGGATGTATGAGCTGTACAAGAAGCACGAAGATAACATTGATTTAAATGCCACTTGATTATATAAAAAAGGCTGTATTGGCTCAGAGTCTTTTATAATGAGTTTTTTTTAAATCATTTGTAGTAGGTATTTAGTATTAGTGAGATAAGCAAACCACATTGTAGGCACGCATATTGTTGCATGTAGTGCTTTTCTGTAAGTGATGGGGCACTTAAAGAGTTACCGTACATTGTAATTTGAATTAACTTTAGTGTACTCATTGTTGAAAAGCCAAATAAATAAAAATAAAAAATAAACTATCGACAACCATCGTGCGGATTGAATGCGATGTAGTTAGTGCTTCATTTGTCAACGGGAAACCAAGCCATATAATTTATGAATTTGTACCTAATGTACCACCTGGTTATCAAATAATTAAATCTTTTTTTTTTAAATTTCCTGTTAATTAAAGTTCTATAAGTGCTATTAATATAAAGTTGTTGGACGCTGAGAATAAAGAGATAAATTTATGTGAAAAAGTACAACTGTATTTACATTTCCGAAAAAAATGATAAATTTCAATAAAAACCCCCATACATCGTGCATCCAAGTCAGTTCTAAAAGATCATCTCATAAAGGCACACCGCTTCAGCTAAAAAATAAGCTTATCAAGACTAACAAAGATTTTCTTAAACTAGTTGGCTTGATAAAATAAATATTTTAAACATATCTCAACAAACAACATATTATGATAACAGCATAGAAAGTTTTGAGTATCATTCATACAAGCCATATGTAACAAGTTTTAATATAAATGACGAAATACGTATCCCTATCAATCAACAAGACCTATACGTGCTACCTTTACTCAGTAGGTTATATATCGAGGGAAAAGTGAATGTTTATAACATCACCACGAAAAAAAGGTATCAAACGTACATTTCGTTAATAATCCAGCACTATTTCTGTAACTATTTTTGTAATTGATGTAATTGACTATTTTAAAAAAAAGAGTAACTACCGAGTTTCTTGCCGGCTCTTCTCGGTAGAAGCTACTATTCCGAACCGGTGGTAGAGTTTTTGTTAATTCTTTAATAATTTTAGTTACAAAATAAACATATTTTTTACTTTCCTTTTGTTTTTTCTTGCAAATCAGTTTTCCCGTTAGGAGCTTACTAGCCATTTGTATGCCTATATATATACAATATTCCAACACACGCATTATTCCTTTTTGTTTTTTCGAGTCAATGCTTGCCGCACCATGACTCTAAATTAGGCGTGATTTTTTACTTTTTGTAAATTTTTATTTCATAAAAACATAACTTTTTATGTATATCTTTTAGCAAATTACTTTGCCAATATGTGGAAAACATTTTATTAAATTGAAAAAAGACAACTCGTCCATGTCGGGATTTGAACCCTAATCTCCTGCTTAGCGCGCAGGCGCTTTACCAATTAAGCTACAGGTACATATCTCAACCGGACGAAATTTGCCTTCTCAATTTATTTGTGACATCAACGCCATCTAGGATATGCTGCACGCATTATTCCTTTTTGGTTTTTTCGAGTCGATGCTTGCCGCACCATGACTCTAAATTAGGCGTGATTTTTTACTTTTTGTGAATTATTATTTCATAATAACTTAACTTTTTATGTATTTCTTTTAGCAAATTACTTTGCCAATATGTGGAATACATATTATTAAATTGAAAAAAGACAACTCGTCCATGTCGGGATTTGAACCCTAATCTCCTGCTTAGCACGCAGGCGCTTTACCAATTAAGCTACAGGGACATATCTTTAGGAAATGCTGCATGGCGTTGATGTCACAAATAAATTGAGAAGGCAAATTTCGTCCGGTCGAGATATGTCCCTGTAGCTTAATTGGTAACGCGCTTGCGCGCTAAGCAGGAGATTGCTAAAAGAAATACATAAAAAGTTAAATTTATTTGTGACAAAAAACACAAATTTATCATGACGTTGAGTCATATTATAAAGTAAATTATTTAACAAATGAATACTTGTATTTTATTGTGCCGTATGTTTTTTACAAAATGGTAAGGCAAAAAAAAAATATTTTTCTCACATTGAGTCCTGACAAAATAGAATAATTTTGAATTATTTTTGTCTTTGTAAGTTTATCACTATCTTCTAACATTATTACTAGTAAATTTTTGTTTTTAGCAATTCCATGCAAGGTTTAATTGTTTTTTTCAAGTGTTATTTATCTTCAATTAAACCTTGCATGGAATTGCTAAAAACAAAAATTTACAATGTTTAAGCATTTCTGATCTTAACCGATAGTCAAATATTTGTAAAAATATTTCTATAGGGTGTTGACGGTAGTATACTACTCAGCTATACATATAGCTACAACATTGATCAGAATACGCTGGCTTTGACAGCGAGAAAAAACACTTGAGGAATTTCATCTTGTCACGTGACGTCCTCGGTAGCTTAGTGGTCAAAGCACTCGCCCGGTATGCGATGGGACGTGGGTTCGAGTCCCACCTGAGGTCGATGATTTTTTTCAAGTGTTATTTATCTTCAATTAAACCTTGCATGGAATTGCTAAAAACAAAAATTTACAATGTTTAAGCATTTCTGATCTTAACCGATAGTCAAATATTTGTAAAAATATTTCTATAGGGTGTTGACGGTAGTATACTACTCAGCTATACATATAGCTACAACATTGATCAGAATACGCTGGCTTTGACAGCGAGAAAAAACACTTGAGGAATTTCATCTTGTCACGTGACGTCCTCGGTAGCTTAGTGGTCAAAGCACTCGCCCGGTATGCGATGGGACGTGGGTTCGAGTCCCACCTGAGGTCGATGATTTTTTTCAAGTGTTATTTATCTTCAATTATTACTAGTATTGAGTCAGAATAGTAGTATGGAATTGTACCTTCGAATTCATCTGTCGCTCCTTTCAGCTAGCTGGAAGTCACTCCAGACGAATTATAAAAGTCCAATTCCATAGTGAAGTCCTTCTTTCCCACGGTGATCAGCCTATATCACTATTAACAGTTACGTGAGTGAACGCATTTGAACTAAACCTGGTGGTTGAAATAATCCTCAGTAGCTCTTCCACGATTTAAATTATTAGCGCGATAAGATAACGTCAGTTCATTAAAACCTATCAACCACTACGGTCAAGTAAACAGATCTGTTATGAAATTTCTCAAACAAAAAAAACTCTTAAATTAGAATGTATCTGTCCTGCACCAACAAATGAAGTTAAACGTCATGGAAACTTATTGCCAAACACTATACGTATTGCTAAACTAACTTAGTTCTCAGTTTATTGCTACAGCAGAATGGACCACGTTTCCGCAATCTTTATGTATATTCAAAGTCTTTATATCAACCTAAATACTTATTTTTAGAAAAAGTACTGCAGAGAGTAGCAGGCGTATCTTATTACAAGTATAATCATAATAGTAAAATTTTTAGTCCACACGAAGCTCCACCTAACTCAATTATTATATTTGACGATTTTGCTTGTGAAAACCAAAACAATATACGCGATTATTTCGCTATGGGTCGTCATAAGAACATTGACTGTTTTTATATTAATCAAACGTAAACTAAGATACCTAAGCAACTTTTAAGAGATAACGCTAACCTGATCATATTGTTTAAACAAGATGACATAAATCTGAGACACATTTATGATGAACATATTGGGTCTGACATGACGTGGTCTCAGTTCCGTGAAATGTGCTCAACTGTGTGGAGTAAACCTTTCAATTATGTTGTTATAAATAAAGACTGTGAACGGAATCCTGATGAAGTTTGATACATTTGATACATTTAAAGTAGTAGAATAAACTTTTATATAGCTGCTATGTTACAAAGCGATCAGTTTCATTTGAGTAGTCACACAGAGTACAATCCTTAACAATGGAACGTACTCTGTTAAAAAAGACTCCTTGTTCCACGTACTCTGTTAAAAAAGACTCCTTGGTAGAACGAGTGATAAGAACTATAAAATCTCACCTTTACAAAATGTTTAGTCTATGCGGACGATATCTATGGTTACAACATAATTTAGATTCTGTTGTGAAGCAGTATAATAACACTTTGCATCGCATAACAAAATTAAAGCCCACCAACCTTAATGATTCGAATGAGATTTTAGTTATGTCTAACGTTATTAAATCCCAAAAGCCGAAGATACGCCAAGGACCTTCGTTTCGCGTTGGTGATTATGTTCATATAAGCAAATACAAAGGAGACTTTTATAAAGGTTACTAGCATTTGCCCGCGGCTACGCTCGCGCTAATACAGATTTAAAAATAAAGAACTAAAATCTAATCCTACAATAAAAAAATGCTTCGTTATATCGTATCAATCTATGTATCTAATTAGCCTACTGCAGTCCACTGCTAGACGTAAGCCAAAGACCACGATCTCCCGCTTTTATCCAGCTAATACCAGCCATCTTTTTAAGGTCGTCGGTCCATCGGACTTTAAGATAGGTAGGTTATATGGTATCATTTTGCAAAATCCAAAGTCTCTAACTCTATTTGAATAAAACTCCAACCATAAGATTAAATATTTAAATAATAAACTCAGTGATTTCAGTTCAAAAATTAAGAACTTCAAATACGAAATCCCCTTTCCACCCCCTTAAGGGAAAATTTTTAACAAGATTAATATACCAAGCGTGAGGTTCTAATCTTAATAATTTTAGTTATTTTTACTTTGGAAACGAAGGACTTTCCACACATAACTTTATCCCCCTTTTCAACCCGAGTCAAGGAAGAATTCATTTAAAACGCTAATACTCCCATAAACTTATTTTTTAAGGTCAGCCTAAACACACTATTTAGAGAAACTAACTTTAAAACTGAGGGACTTTTATACAATCTTTCACCCTTAAGAGTGAAATTCCTAAAAATCGTTTTTAGTGGATGCCTGCACTGTACTCGTATGTATCACCGATTGCGTGAGTACCTAACCATAAGTCTGTTTATTACTTCGAAAATAAACAACTTTAAAAACAGAATGTAAGTATATCCTTTTCACCCCCTTAAGGCTTTCCAACAACAACAATATACCTTGCTTGAGTTTCAGCCATAAGCTTCACTACATAGTATAAAACAAAGTCGCTTTCTCTGTCCCTATATCCCTTTGTATGCTTAAATCTTTGAAACTACGCAACGGGTTTTGATGCCGTTTTTTTAATAGATAGAGTGATTCGAGAGAAAGATTTATATGAATAATACATGCATAATATAGTAGAGAAACACTGATAATTGCACCCGTGCGAAGCCGGGGCGGGTCGCTAGTTCATATTAAAAAGAGTGATTTTTACTAACATGATAAAAAACTTAAATGCAAAATGCATCCCCTTTTCACTTAAGGGTTAAGATTACAACGATACCAACATACTTTGCGTAAGTTATCAACCGTAAGCCTAAATAAAAAAAATAGTGATTTTTAGTTAGAAATTATAGAACTACAAATAAAAATGTATCCCCTTTTTCCCTCTTTAAGGGTTAAAATTCCAAAAACATAATAAAAAACTAAAAACCGACTTCAAAATGAAACTAAAAAGCGAAAAATAATATTGACTAAAACATACCTAATCAGTTCTTTTTGGAGTCGGTGCCAGCCATCGAGAGTTAAAATGTGTTCATTCGCACCGACTCCAAAAATAACTGATAAGGTATGTTTTAGTCAATATTATTTTTCGCTTTTTAGTTTCATTTTGAAGTCGGTTTTTAGTTTTTTATTAAACTTATTTTATTTCACATTTTTGAGTGTTAAGTCCTCTATTTTTTCCCTCCTAACTCCGCCAAAAATGACTTTACAGCAAAGTAACCTTAACTGATGTTGGTCCTCTATGGACCATTGGATGGGGATCCAATGGTATGATAAAAATAAGGTGTTATATAGGGTCAATTTTTCGACGAAAATTTGTAAGTCTTAAGGAAAGGGTTTTCCTACACTCCAACCAGAACGGCGGCTATTTTGGTGTCGTAACCATAGGATAAGGTCTTGCGTTAAATACTAAGTCAATATAAGAAAGAAACTTTTAAATTTTTTTTCGTTACTGGGTTTGCGGGTAAGCCCCCAGTAAATAAAAATTGGCGGTCTGGTACCTCATAAGCTCCACGTCTGCTCAATACACTGCGAAATACGTTCTGTCGACAAATTGCAGTATTATCTTCTAACTCCTATCCGTTAAGGAGTTCTGTGGCTTCCATCATCAGGTCAGCAACATGAAATGATGATTACCAGACCCAAAAATCAGCATTGAGTCAGAAAATAATATATGCCAAAACATTTTGGGTGCCTAAAACAATTTAGGGTTTCCCCTTGATTTCCCAGGGCTCCCATTATCAGAATCTGACTTGGTGTAAATGGGAGACCACCTCGGGAGTATACCCTTTCAAACTAAAAAATAAATTTTGAAATCGGTCCATAATTGACGGCGTAATCACGTAACAAACATAAAAAAAAACAACATTCAGACAAATTGAGAACCTCCTCCTTTTTTTGAAGTCGGTTAAAAAATATACCTTGCGTGAGTTATCAATTATAAGCTTTAATAAGAAACTAAGTGGATTTTATTTAGAAAATAAAGAACTTTAAATACAAAAATCCCCTTTTCACCCCTTATAAGGGTTGAAATTCCAACAACAACGATATACTTTGACTGAGTTCCCAACCATATGGCTAAATAATAATTTTTGTGATTTTTACTTCGAACACGACGGACTTTCAATACACAACTTCATCCCCCTTTTTACGCTATTGGGGGTTAATTTTTAAAAAACCAAGACAAGTGCTAATCCATTTTCAAACGTCAGCCTAAACACAAAATTTGGAGATCCTAACTTCAAAACTGACGGACTTTCATACAAACTTTCACCCCCTATTTTAACCCCTTAGGGGTGGAATTTCCAAAAATCCTTCTTTAGTGGATGCCTACACTGTATAAGGCATCTATGTGCAAAATTTCAAGTCTCTAGGTTCAGCGGTCTAGGCTGTGCGTTGATTGACCAACAACCAGTTTAGAATTTTATTATAAAGGTTATACCCCTAATTGGTCTACGGAAATATTTCGTATCGTTAAAGTCAACCAGACCAATCTTCAAACGTATCAAATAGAAGACAAACACAATCAAAATATTTTAGGTTCTTTTTACGGATACGAATTACAAAAAACTAAATTTCCAGACCTTTATCTTATTGAAAAAGTTATTAAGATGAAAGGAAACAAGCTTTTGGTAAAATGGTTAGGCTTGAGTGATGAAGAAAATAGTTGGGTGGACAAAAGTGAATTAGTAGTGTAGGTATATAAATAACACATTATTACTTAATAATTTCATTTTATGCTTATCGATGAAGGAAGGCAGTGGTATTTAATAACGTGATAGATAATTTACCGTTTGAGTTACATTTACCCGGCTATCAATTTTGTGGTCCTGGGACGAAACTTCAAAAACGGTTACTCAAAGGCGATCGAGGGGTAAACAAATTGGATGAAGCTTACATGCTCCATGATATTGCTTACATTAACAAAGATTCGAGCGCTCGACAAAAAGCGGACTATTGAATATGGCTAAGAGGAGGTTAAAATCAAAAGATACTGGGGAAGGAGAAAAAATTGCCTCATGGATAGTCAAAAACCACTCCGCTATAAAATACGCCTATGCAGCTGCAAAGAAAATATTTAGTAATAAAGAAGGAATCAGTTTACCACGGTGTATTCCTCTTCCAAAGTGTGGAGGACTTTTACCACTTATTCCCATATTTGCGGGATCAGCTTTAGGTTCATTAGCTGGAGGAGCTGCAGGTATAGCAAAAGCTGTCAATGACAACTCTTCCATGTCGGGATTTAAACCCTAATCTCCTGCTTAGCACGCAGGCGCTTAACCAATTAAGCTACAGGGACATATCTTTAGGAAATGCTGCATGGCGTTGATGTCACAAATAAATTGAGAAGGCAAATTTCGTCCGGTTGAGATATGTACCTGTAGCTTAATTGGTAAAGCGCTTGCGCGCTAAGCAGGAGATTGCTAAAAGAAATACAGTTTGTTTAGTTAAATTTATTTGTGACAAAAAACACAAATTTATCATGACGTTGAGTCATATTATAATAGTACATTATGATACAAGTGTGCTAGGTTGATTATTACACACGAGGCATATTGTAAGCGCGAGCCGCAGGCGAGCGCGGTAAGGAAGCCGAGTGTGTAATAATCAATGCACACGAGTTCCATACGACGTTTTTTAACACGATTGCGAGGAAAAACCCAAACTAAAAACTAAAATACCTTCTCCGTTTTTGCTGTTTTTCTCTAGGTTTTGGCGGCAACAGGCTATCACTTGCGTTTCGTGCCTCGATAAGTATTTCCGACGGGGTTGAATAACATTTTACTCGTCTTCACTATTTAAAGTAGTCATTTTTTATTGTAATTAACCACACAGCAACAACTTTACCAAATATTCAGGGAAAATGGTACGTAAGTTTTGTTTTTTTCGCGCGCCGCAATTTCGATGCGCGCGCAGGTTCAATAATGGCACAGGAAAAACTGGCTGTTCAGCCGGAGTAGCAGCAATCTAAAAAATAAAATAAACTATAAATTAATGTTTCTAAAAATGTTAGTTAAGTTAATTTGTGTTTATTAATATACAATTTGATAAAATGAAATATTTATTTGTCATTTTAACCCTAAAATAATTTAATATTAGTAAAATATTCAATGTTCTTACATAGAAACATTTGCTGGTTTTTTTTTTTAAAAAAGTTTACATTACCGAACTAGTGCGATAATGTTATTATAGCACAAGTGCGTAATATGATGAATTATGAAACTAAAAACGGTGTTATAAGAGTCAATTTACGAGCAACTGTGTTGAAAAGTAAATTATTTAACAAATGAATACTTGTATTTTATTGTGCCGTATGTTTTTTACAAAATGGTAAGGCAAAAAAAAAATATTTTTCTCACATTGAGTCCTGACAAAATAGAATAATTTTGAATTATTTTTGTCTTTGTAAGTTTATCACTATCTCCAAACATTATTACTAGTAAATTTTTGTTTTTAGCAATTCCATGCAAGGTTTAATTGAAGATAAATAACACTTGAAAAAAATCATCGACCTCAGGTGGGACTCGAACCCACGTCCCATCGCATACCGGGCGAGTGCTTTGACCACTAAGCTACCGAGGACGTCACGTGACAAGATGAAATTCCTCAAGTGTTTTTTCTCGCTGTCAAAGCCAGCGTATTCTGATCAATGTTGTAGCTATATGTATAGCTGAGTAGTATACTACCGTCAACACCCTATAGAAATATTTTTACAAATATTTGACTATCGGTTAAGATCAGAAATGCTTAAACATTGTAAATTTTTGTTTTTAGCAATTCCATGCAAGGTTTAATTGAAGATAAATAACACTTGAAAAAAATCATCGACCTCAGGTGGGACTCGAACCCACGTCCCATCGCATACCGAGCGAGTGCTTTGACCACTAAGCTACCGAGGACGTCACGTGACAAGATGAAATTCCTCAAGTGTTTTTTCTCGCTGTCAAAGCCAGCGTATTCTGATCAATGTTGTAGCTATATGTATAGCTGAGTAGTATACTACCGTCAACACCCTATAGAAATATTTTTACAAATATTTGACTATCGGTTAAGATCAGAAATGCTTAAACATTGTAAATTTTTGTTTTTAGCAATTCCATGGAAGGTTTAATTGAAGATAAATAACACTTGAAAAAAAAAATCATCGACCTCAGGTGGGACTCGAACCCACGTCCCATCGCATACCGGGCGAGTGCTTTGACCACTAAGCTACCGAGGACGTCACGTGACAAGATGAAATTCCTCAAGTGTTTTTTCTCGCTGTCAAAGCCAGCGTATTCTGATCAATGTTGTAGCTATATGTATAGCTGAGTAGTATACTACCGTCAACACCCCATAGAAATATTTTTACAAATATTTGACTATCGGTTAAGATCAGAAATGCTTAAACATTGTAAATTTTTTGTTTTTAGCAATTCCATGCAAGGTTTAATTGAAGATAAATAACACTTGAAAAAAATCATCGACCTCAGGTGGGACTCGAACCCACGTCCCATCGCATACCGGGCGAGTGCTTTGACCACTAAGCTACCGAGGACGTCACGCGACAAGATGAAATTCCTCAAGTGTTTTTTCTCGCTGTCAAAGCCAGCGTATTCTGATCAATGTTGTAGCTATATGTATAGCTGAGTAGTATACTACCGTCAACACCCTATAGAAATATTTTTACAAATATTTGACTATCGGTTAAGATCAGAAATGCTTAAACATTGTAAATTTTTGTTTTTAGCAATTCCATGCAAGGTTTAATTGAAGATAAATAACACTTGAAAAAAATCATCGACCTCAGGTGGGACTCGAACCCACGTCCCATCGCATACCGGGCGAGTGCTTTGACCACTAAGCTACCGAGGACGTCACGTGACAAGATGAAATTCCTCAAGTGTTTTTTCTCGCTGTCAAAGCCAGCGTATTCTGATCAATGTTGTAGCTATATGTATAGCTGAGTAGTATACTACCGTCAACACCCTATAGAAATATTTTTACAAATATTTGACTATCGGTTAAGATCAGAAATGCTTAAACATTGTAAATTTTTGTTTTTAGCGATTCCATGCAAGGTTTAATTGAAGATAAATAACACTTGAAAAAAACAAAAATTTACAATGTTTAAGCATTTCTGATCTTAACCGATAGTCAAATATTTGTAAAAATATTTCTATAGGGTGTTGACGGTAGTATACTACTCAGCTATACATATAGCTACAACATTGATCAGAATACGCTGGCTTTGACAGCGAGAAAAAACACTTGAGGAATTTCATCTTGTCACGTGACGTCCTCGGTAGCTTAGTGGTCAAAGCACTCGCCCGGTATGCGATGGGACGTGGGTTCGAGTCCCACCTGAGGTCGATGATTTTTTTCAAGTGTTATTTATCTTCAATTAAACCTTGCATGGAATCGCTAAAAACAAAAATTTACAATGTTTAAGCATTTCTGATCTTAACCGATAGTCAAATATTTGTAAAAATATTTCTATAGGGTGTTGACGGTAGTATACTACTCAGCTATACATATAGCTACAACATTGATCAGAATACGCTGGCTTTGACAGCGAGAAAAAACACTTGAGGAATTTCATCTTGTCACGTGACGTCCTCGGTAGCTTAGTGGTCAAAGCACTCGCCCGGTATGCGATGGGACGTGGGTTCGAGTCCCACCTGAGGTCGATGATTTTTTTCAAGTGTTATTTATCTTCAATTATTACTAGTATTGAGTCAGAATAGTAGTATGGAATTGTACCTTCGAATTCATCTGTCGCTCCTTCCAGCTAGCTGGAAGTCACTCCAGACGAATTATAAAAGTCCAATTCCATAGTGAAGTCCTTCTTTCCCACGGTGATCAGCCTATATCACTATTAACAGTTACGTGAGTGAACGCATTTGAACTAAACCTGGTGGTTGAAATAATCCTCAGTAGCTCTTCCACGATTTAAATTATTAGCGCGATAAGATAACTTCAGTTCATTAAAACCTATCAACCACTACGGTCAAGTAAACAGATCTGTTATGAAATTTCTCAAACAAAAAAAACTCTTAAATTAGAATGTATCTGTCCTGCACCAACAAATGAAGTTAAACGTCATGGAAACTTATTGCCAAACACTATACGTATTGCTAAACTAACTTAGTTCTCAGTTTATTGCTACAGCAGAATGGACCACGTTTCCGCAATCTTTATGTATATTCAAAGTCTTTATATCAACCTAAATACTTATTTTTAGAAAAAGTACTGCAGAGAGTAGCAGGCGTATCTTATTACAAGTATAATCATAATAGTAAAATTTTTAGTCCACACGAAGCTCCACCTAACTCAATTATTATATTTGACGATTTTGCTTGTGAAAACCAAAACAATATACGCGATTATTTCGCTATGGGTCGTCATAAGAACATTGACTGTTTTTATATTAATCAAACGTAAACTAAGATACCTAAGCAACTTTTAAGAGATAACGCTAACCTGATCATATTGTTTAAACAAGATGACATAAATCTGAGACACATTTATGATGAACATATTGGGTCTGACATGACGTGGTCTCAGTTCCGTGAAATGTGCTCAACTGTGTGGAGTAAACCTTTCAATTATGTTGTTATAAATAAAGACTGTGAACGGAATCCTGATGAAGTTTGATACATTTGATACATTTAAAGTAGTAGAATAAACTTTTATATAGCTGCTATGTTACAAAGCGATCAGTTTCATTTGAGTAGTCACACAGAGTACAATCCTTAACAATGGAACGAGACCTCAAGAAACAAATTGTGAAATCTGCTACAGTTGTAAAAAGAAAGGAAGAAATGATAAAAGATGCAAAAAATACAAACAATATGGCTTTGGAAATAATATTTACCTATTGTTGATCCGTTCAATATGTTAACCAAAAAAACTGAAAAAAAAACATTTAAATGAAGATACAGAGCAAACTAACCTTATAAAAAAAAACTAAGTACAGCGAAAGTGAGTCATCGATTTCTTCAAATGATGAGTTTGAAGATTCTGTTAATAATGAAGAAAACTCAGATAACGATGTTTGTACAACATCCAACAAAACTACCTTCACTACCTCGCTCCCTGCAGCAAATGATGCAAATGAGATTTCGTTTAAATCACTTCAATCATCACTAAGTATTGCAAATGATTCTTTATCGTGGTCTACATCGTCTGGAGTACTAAAAGATGTACCTTATGGTGTCAGAAATGAACGTGGAAAACTAATGCTTGGCACAACTCGTGTCTATGACGATGATCGCATCTTAAAAATTGGAAACCGTAGTTTGAAAAAAACTTTATTTAAAAAGGTACCAAATTTAGATATTGTAACAGAGGAAGACTTACAAAATAATAAATTGTTACTTATGGATACTAATGCTCACAAACGTAGTTGGGATCCAACCAAACCAATAAACAGTAACAAAGGATTTAAATATATGCGAGTGATCAAGCCATTGTTTAAGTACTCAAGAAATCATACAAGTAGCGTGGAAAGTCTTCCAAGAGGAGAAGGTCTTGATATTTTAAAATAAGTTAAAAAAGATACGGATTTTGTTTACTGGATCGATCTAAACGAGTTAGTGGAACGATTAAAGTTACTACTCGGATCCTGGGCAGCTGGTAACACTGGGGTTTGTAATGAAATTTATGCAATAATCGAAGAAATGCATGAAGCTGGCATCATAAAAGACATAAAATATATAAAGCTTCCAACCGGAGGTTTGAGCAGTATCATTGCACTACAGAAGCCGACAAGACGGTAATGAATACAGACAAATTTGGTCATCACGTTCAAAAGCGTTTGCGACTATCTGAATTCACTGACCTTCTCAGCGATACATTAGTTAGGTCAGACGCTGGCGACTTTGATTTAAAATCAACAAGATTAAAATGACTACAGTCTCGTGAAAAAAACGACGAAGTTGTTAATAAAGAGTATGTGGATAAATGTGTTCAAGAACTTAAAAATGAAATGAAAACAATTTAAAGTAATATCAAAAAGTACCTTAACAATTTACAAAAATTGACTACGATCAACTTGAGTACATCGTATTACACAAAAAAAGAAATCGATCTTATGATTGTGGCAAAATCAGCTAAGGATGAGTAAACAAAATATCGTCGATGAGCTTCACAAAGCCGCAAGAAGAAATTTCTCTCGTTGACATACGATTGTAAAAGGAATAGATGATTTATGGCAAGCTGACCTAATGGATTTTCAAAAATATTCGACGTTTAATAAAGGATATAAATATGTTCTGGTAGTAATCGATGCTCTATCAAAATACGTGTGGGTTAGACCATTGAAATCAAAACTTAAAGATTGTGTTAAGAATGCAATGCAAAGTATATTATGTGAATCAAGACGAAAACCCAAAAATTTACAAACAGATCTTGGTACAGAATTTTATAATGATTCTTTTAAGCGTCTAATGAAAAGATATAAAATAAATCATTATTCCACGTACTCTGTTAAAAAAGACTCCTTGGTAGAACGAGTGATAAGAACTATAAAATCTCACCTTTACAAAATGTTTAGTCTATGCGGACGATATCTATGGTTACAACATAATTTAGATTCTGTTGTGAAGCAGTATAATAACACTTTGCATCGCATAACAAAATTAAAGCCCACCAACCTTAATGATTCGAATGAGATTTTAGTTATGTCTAACGTTATTAAATCCTCCTTTGGAGCTCAGGATAAATTGACTACAGAGAATTTTATAGAATTGCTAAACCTTTTTTGAACGATAGGAAAATAATTGTAAAAGGACAAGAAAAAAATAAATGGGTGGATGTGGGCATAATGATATTTTAGATATAAGTTATACAGGTATACCAAATTTGAATACGTTGAATGAATTGTATAGTAATTATATGTTTAATTGTTTATCTCATGATAAAAAGTGTGCTTTAAAAAATGTGTTGTGCATTGAAAAATTGTGTTTTTTAAATGGACATAATTTATAAAATATTTTATTACTTGTGATTTTAGTATAACTATGTATTCTACGTAACTAATTCAAATTGTGTGTATAATTTAATGATTACATAAAATTTTGAAAATAATATTGTCTTTTATTACATAATTTTACCTGTACCTTATATTCCAAAGTTTAAAAATAAAGTTAGGTGCAAATAATAAAATGCGGTTACTTTATTTAAACAGTTTAATAATCTAAAAATTTAAATACAATATTTTAAATATACAACTGTAACAAAACAAACACCAAGTCCGGTTCTATTATTCGTTTTATTACAAGAACACAAATAAAATAAACTTTAGAAAAAAAAAACATTTGTACACGAAAACCGAGTAACGCTTCCAGACGGCGTTCCTATGAGGATTCACCGCCCGTACACGTGTATCGGGGAAGCTAGGCAAGGAGTCATTCCAATGAGGAAGCGGCGCCTGCGCAAGACAGACTGGCGTGAGTAGGGACGGAGGCGGTATTTATAGCGGCCGGGGCGGGCGCTCGGAGCTGTTTGTCGCTGCGCCTTCGGAAGTGCTCGGTCATCGGTGTCGCAGGACGCGTAGCGGCGGCGCGCGGTCGCGCGCGCGCTTATTTGAAAGTTGTGTTACAGTCTCCCCCTCTAGATCCGAAAGACGTCCCGGCGAGGATACAGGATATAGGGTTGATTAAGTCTTTCTTGGTCGGCCTCGTCCTCGTGTTGGAGGCATCGCAGCCGTCTTCTTGGGACGCCCGCGCTTGCGCAGAGGGTGCACAGTCGTAGGCGGTGACTCGGCATTGCCTCGGTAGGGGACCAAAGCGGATGTGTGATAGACCTCTAGTGGGACCTCTGGTTCTCGGAGATCTGCAAGAACATAAGAAGCAGCGCCTTGCTGGCGCAATATTAGGTATGGGCCGTCACGGCGTTGTGCAAATTTTGCACTGACTCCTTGCGAAGTTTTGCTCACAGCGTGAATAGTTTCTAGGACCATATCTCCGGGTTTGTAACCAGGGTCATCTCGACGGCTTTTGTCTGCAATACTTTTACGCCTCTCCTCTTTATTTTCCCGGACTTCACGTGCTCTTTTAAGAGTTTCTGCTAAAAGAAGGAGTTTAGGGGTGACTTCAGGTATAAAATTTTCTGAGTTCACAATTTGCCGCAAATCACGATTGCCGTCGTCGGGTGTTTTAAGTTCACGACCAAAAGTTAAATAGGCCGGAGTATAACCTGTTACTAGGCTCTTAGCTGTGTTCATTGCAAACTGTATGCTAGGCAGTTTCTCGGGCCACTGTCGATGATCGTCTTCTAACAGCTGGGTCTTAAGGTCTCTATTTTTTCTCTAAACAGGGTTTGCAGCTGGATGGTACACCGGTGTGAAAACGTGCTGAATATCCAAACAGTGGGCAATCTGCTGCATAATTGCACTGACGAATTGTGGGCCGTTATCGCTGATCAGCCGTCTTGGTGTACCATAACGAAGAAAAACTTCATTTACAAGAATATCGGCGCAATTCTCTGCAGTAGCATTCTGAAGTGCAAACAGCTCTACCCAACCAGTTGTTATATCTTCCACGTAGTATGTGTGTGTTGTGTGTGTGTGTGTGTGTGTGTGTGTGTGTTTTTGTATGTATTATACCCTAGCTTGAACCATTTCTTCTATTTCATCGTAAGTCTTAGTATTTAACCAATCAGTAACAGTTTTTTTACAGTCAAATAATGTGAGCGGATAGATCGTTTATTCACTATTTATTTTATTATAAATAAATGAAGATTGACTTTCATACTGGCAAAAGTGGTCCTTGTCTTAACTGTGGAAGCAATGTTTTTCATTTTCTTTCTCCTATTTTTTGTATAATTATCTTTTATGAAGGGAAGAGACTTGTGTTTTTTAAGTATGATCATTATTACATACAGCTTTCGTACACTGAAAAGTCCCGATGTGTAGTAGAGCATATCTGTAGGGAACCTGTATGGTCTAAAAAATATTACTTTTAATAATGAGCGTTGAGCCCTTTCTAGTTGAAGGAATTTGATTTTAGTTGCTCCGCCCCAGATTGGGAGACAATAACCAAGAACAGATTGCGCAAGTGACAGGTCAATTTGTTTTAAAAGATCCTTATCAGCGATATGTCGTAATATTTTAAATGTCCAAATTAATTTCCTAGTTCTGTTCATGATCAACTCTATATGCATGTGCCAGGACAACCTCTGGTCTAATATTATTCCTAGGTATTTAGTATGCTCTACTTTTCCAATTTAATGCAAGAACAACTGTCTGTACCTAAAACATTTTAACAATTATGAATTTTTATATGGAAATCACCAGTCGGTTGAGAGCTATCATAATTTGAAAAGCAAATGTAATTTGTTTTTGCTGCATTAAGGGTTAAGAGATTTCTGCCCAGCCATGATGCCACATTCAGGAGACCTCTTTCAGCAGACCTACGTGTACAATCCCATGTATTGCCTGTAAAAAGTAAAGCGGTATCATCTGCATAAGAAAAAGCTTGCCCGTCATCTATGTCCATATTACTAAGCTCATTTATATAAATAAGAAATAAAGTTGGGCCTAGGACACTGCCCTGTGGAACTCCGTACGTGACGCTTTCCTCTGTGCTGGTATAGTTGGTTATTTTAACTCTTTGTTTTCTACCCGTCAGGTAGTCTCTAAACAGTAATAGGGGTAGTCCACGTATACCAATGTTTTCGAGTTTATGCAGGAGAATGGGGACAGAGACAGTGTCGAAGGCCTTTTTTAGATCCAAAAAAACGACAAGACACCTTCTCCCACTGTCCACACTCTTTGTGATAGATGAGGTAAGTGCCGCGACGGCGTCCTCCGTAGACAAGCCCTGTCGGAATCCGAACTGTGATGATGATAAAAGATTGAATTCATTAAGGTAGTTGACTAATCTTTTGTTAATCAACTTTTCAAGAATTTTTGAAATAGATGGTAAAACAGAAATTGGCCTGTAGTTGGATGCAATAGATCTATCTCTACTCTTATGCACGGCAGTGATTACGGCTTCCTTAAGGACATTTGGGAAAATTCCCCACTCGAAGCTAATATTTACCAAAATAGATACCACGAACAATTAGTGCCTGTCCTAAGACAGGCACTAATTGTTCGTGGGCAGCTTTTAGAAAACTGTTCGGAATTTTATCGTTTCCGGGAGCACTGCTGTTTTTTAGATTCACTAATACGGATCGTACCTCATCGAAATCGGTATAACAAAGTGCAAAAGATGATACAGTTGGACCCGAATTTATGTACAGAGTAGGCGTCATGCTTAAGTTTAATGAATTAGAATCCTTGATTTGACTAGCTAATGATTTACCAATAGAAGCAAAATAATTGTTAACCATGTTTACAGAGGTTTGGGGTGTCGAATCCATTTCTAAGAGTTCAGTACTCTGGGTTTTTGTTGAATTTCGTTGAGTAATGTTATTTATTGCATTTCACAATTTTTTGGATCTTTACGTGCCTTTTCCAATTGTTCTTTATTGTATTTATGTTTTTGCTTCCTAATGATGCCATTTCACGGCCCATGGAGACAAACAAGGCTCTATCACATCCTCCTTTAGCATTTTGTCTAATTGTTCCTTCAATATTTGACGTCGTGGTGATGAAAGTCGGTAAGGTGGAACTGAGATTAGGCTGTGACTGCCAGTATCGATGCAGTGCTCGGTCAGGTTCGTTGGTTCACTCTTAGATTTAAATGCTTGTGTGTTGTTTGAAAGCATTTGCTTAAGACATTCATTCTGATGTTTATCCAAGCTTGGAGTCACAATCTCGTCAATAGATATTGAATCAATGCCAATATCACTGTCACTGCCTTCACTGGGAAAGAGTAGTCTCGACTGAGGAGATAGATTATTCGGTGCCTCGTTAATATTAATAAATGCGTCATTATAGATGTGATCTAAGAACCTCGGTGAAAATTCAAATTCAAAATTCAAAATATTTATTTGCTTAAAAAACATGGTATAACAGATGTTATAAAACTTTAAATAGTACAGACATGTTTGGCCTTCCACTTGATGGCATGCAAATATTAGTATCGCAAAAAATGTCGACAGCAAAAGACAAAAGAATATAATACTACAACATACATTTTACTTCATTATATCATTACCACTAAGTTTAATTATCATTTATTAGTATCGCGATTATTTAAATTATTATTTATTATCTAGAAATTCTTTGATAGCATAGAAATTGTGAGCGATGAGCCATTTATGTAAATTTTGTTTGAATTGATTAATATTAGTCACTTTAAATTCATTATGTATCAAATTAAATATTTTCAAACGCATAGTCAACCAACTTTTTTTGTACTGCATAGTTTTCGGCGTTTCTTGCAGTACCAAACTACCCCTGGATAACGTATACTGTCAAGCAGATTATCAAATTGAGGGACGAAGCCCATGCTAAATGCCGTCTTACAAAACTAGATTCTGATGTAAAGTACTATAAAGAACTAAAATCTATTGTAAATAAAGCCATGTACACTGAAAAGGCGGCATTTTTTCGTCATAATATCAATCAACACTCCAAAAATTCCAGATTGCTGTGGAAAAATGTCAAAAAGAATTTAGTCGATTTTAAGAAAAACCAAGCTCCAATTCCGTCTCATATAAGAGACCCAGATATCATCAACAGATATTTTCTCGATGTTCCTGGTAATGATTGCGTCAGCATCTCAGATCTCACATATTTTGAGTATCACCGGTTTAACTCTTCATCCTTCAGCCTTCATCCAGTTGATGAATCGTACATTTTAAGAATAATAACTAACATTTCTAGTAACGCTATGGGTGTAGATGGTATCACCCGTGACATGATTCTCTTAACATTGCCAAGAACACTTAAAGTCATAACAGCACTGATAAATATGTCTATTCAAACCGGAATTTTCCCTGAAAACTGGAAGGAAGCTCTCGTTAAACCTATTCCGAAGAAAACCGCCCCTAATGAACTTAAAGATCTCAGACCCATTAGTATTCTTCCTTTTTTATCTAAAATCATTGAAAAAGTTGTATGTCAGCAGTTATCCACCTATTTGAATGCGAATAATATTTTACCCCATAAACAATCTGGGTTCAGACCCGGCCGTGGCACATCTACCGCCTTATTGGACGTTGTAGACGATATTTTGTCTGCACAGGATACAGGAAACGGTTCTATCTTAGCTCTCCTTGACTTTTCACGGGCGTTCGATACCATTAATCATAATCTTTTACTGTCCAAATTAGCATTTTATGGCTTTGACTCTGCCTCATTAAGGTGGTTCTCCGGTTACCTTACTGGGTGATCACAGCGAGTGGAAGTCGTTCGGGAAGACGGAGCTAAATCGTTTTCTGAATCTTTCCGTCTAGGCCGAGGGGTGCCACAAGGATCGATACTGGGTCCAATTCTTTTTATATTGTACAGTGCGGATCTAATTACTTGCATCAAAAACTGTAATTATCATATGTATGCAGATGATTTGCAAATTTATTTAACTTTCAAACCTAGTGAAACGCTAATTGCTGTAAATAATATTAATGAAGACCTAGAGGCAATTCAAAACTGGGCCAACAAAAACTGCTTAGTCTTAAACCCACTCAAATCAAAATTTCTAGTCCTTGGTTCCATTTCTCAGATAAACAACATAAATAATTTTAATCCTGCAGTCAAGATAGGTAATTCAGATATCGAACAAGTGACCGAAGCTCGAAACCTAGGTGTACTAATGGACAACAGGCTACGATTTCATAATCATATCTTAGAGACTGTAAAAAATTGCTACTACAGACTTAAGGTACTATATCAAATGAGGAACTTCTTAAACGTTGACATAAGAATCAAGCTGTGTGAAACCCTTATACTATCCAAGCTTAATTATGCTGATACAGTTATTGGCGAGTGTCTCTACGGTTACACTAAAAAGATAATCCAGCGTGTTCAAAATTCGTGTGCACGATTTTGTTTCAATATTCCACATAGGGCCCATGTTACTCCGTTCCTCAATCAAAGTAATCTTATTAATATGAAATCTCGGCGTTCACTTCATTTTGCCTGCCTATTATTTGGTTTAGTCCAATCCAAATCTCCTTCATATTTGTACGACAAGTTGTTGTTTTCCAACCGTATTAGAACTGCTTCTCGTCTTGGTTGTCCGACACACAGTACAGCTGCATTTCGTGGGAGTTTCCGCTACTCCGCCACGAAATGCTGGAATAATATTCCACCCCCTATAAAAACTTGTCTAACATTACATTCATTCAAATGCAAATACAAAAACTATCTATTGAATTTACAAAAGGAATCGTTATAATAAATAAAATACAAAGCTGTACAGGTTTTATACAAAAAATAATAAGTAAAACTTTATATTTGAGTAATTATTAATTAATATTAGTTAAACTTTTATATAAGTACCTATATTTCAACTTAATAATATACCTTTAATTTACAAGTAAAATACAGATAACTTTAATAATTAATAATATGTTCACATAAAATTCATTTATTCTCTATACATAATTTATATATTATGGTGTAGCAGTGCGCTCTTTTTTATCCTGGGCATCTACGGAAGACTAGCGTCGTAGCATTAGTAATATGCTCCGATATATGCTGAGTAGATACCTTTTCAGTATCATGTACCGTTGTATACATATAAGTAAATAACACTGTTATTATTTTTTTCTAATTTCCTGTAACTATATTGTATGCTATGCATGATTCTGAATAAACGATCTTCTATTCTATTCTATTCTATTCTATACCAGTCTATGCGAGTTTCTTGTATTTCTGGGATAAATGTCACATGCTTTTTTAAACAATTGCATATTTTTTATCACAAATAAAGCTGCTTCCTGAATATATAGTGATGTCAACGTCAATAAATTAAGTTGTTTAAATAGAGGGCGGCAAGATGTTAGTGGTGGGACACCACATATTGCTCTTACGCATCTTCTTTGGGCTATAAAAGCTCGCTTAATATTTGTGCTATTTCCCCATACTAGCAAACCGTAGCGTAATACGGAACCTACATACGCATGATAGGTTGTAGTCGCAGTCATTACATTTGTGACATGTCTTACCTTCTTTAGTGCATAAGTGAACCTATTGACTCTGTTACAAATATTATCTATATGTGCTTTCCAATTAATTTCCTGATCAATAATTACTCCTAAGAATTTTGTTTGTTTTATCTCTTTGATTTTTGTGTCTTTATAGTTTATGTCAAGATTAATATTTTTATGTTTATTAAATTGGATAAAATTTGTTTAAGTCAAGTTTATTCTTAAATTGTGTATGTCAAGCCATTGAATTAATTAATTTATAGCATTAATGATGTCATTTTGGTGTTCAGTTATGTTATTATTTGATGTCACTACAAATGAGATATCATCAGCAAATGCAATGCACTTATGTGATGTTACCTCAACTATATCGTTGATGTAAAGGAGAAATAATATCGGACCCATAACGCTACCTTGTGGTACTCCTTGTTGATTCTGTTGATACGGCGAACAATAAGCTACGAGTTCATTTCTGTTATTTAATCTGTCAACAATAACACACTGTTTTCTATTGCTGAGATATGACTTTATCCAGTCAAGAGCTGGACCTCTTATACCAATTACATTTAGTTTTTCTAAAAGAAATGCATGGGAAACATGGTCAAAGGCCTTAGATAAATCAATAAAAACTGCAGTCGTAATTTTTTTACTATTAACGCTTTTTAAAATAGTCCCTATCAAACTTTGCATTGCTAATGTGGTAGTTTCTTTTTTTGAAAGGCATACTGTTCATGGCTTAGTAGGCAAAACTTATCGCAAAAATCAACCAGTCGTTTGAGCATGCATTTTTTAAAGATTTTTGAAAATATCGAAGTCAATGCTATAGGACGGTAACTATCAATTTCATCGGCCATCCCTTTTTTAAACAATGGTTTGATAAATTTTTGTTTTTAGCAATTCCATGCAAGGTTTAATTGAAGATAAATAACACTTGAAAAAAATCATCGACCTCAGGTGGGACTCGAACCCACGTTCATTTTATCTTCAATTAAACCTTGCATGGAATTGCTAAAAACAAAAATTTACAATGTTTAAGCATTCTGATCTTAACCAATAGTCAAATATTTGTAAAAATATTTCTATAGGATGTTGACGGTAGTATACTACTCAGCTATACATATAGCAACAACATTGATCAGAATACGCTGGCTTTGACAGCGAGAAAAAACACTTGAGGAATTTCATCTTGTCACGTGACGTCCTCGGTAGCTTAGTGGTCAAAGCACTCGCCCGGTATGCGATGGGACGTGGGTTCGAGTCCCACCTGAGGTCGATGATTTTTTTTCAAGTGTTATTTATCTTCAATGGTTTGATAATTGATATTTTTAGTAGTTCTGGAAAAAAATCCAATCCATCAAACAGAGGTTTAAAGCGCTTAGCTGGAGACGATAAGTCGATTGGTCTCAGACAGTACACAGGGGTCGCACTAGATTGGTAGATAGGTAATGCCGCATCGACAATTGGACTGTTGGTAGTAAAACTGCATCTGCTAGCCTCGGGAAAAACTGGTTCAATGACCGATGGTAACGTTGTTGTAGGACTTGTAGGTAACACGGGAGGCGTAAGAGAATTCGTAGGAGTGGATGCTAAGGGTGAAATCAAACATGAGTTCTTCATTGCCTCAAATATCTTCTTCAACCGTGTGGTCATTAGCTGGTCAGAATACATAGCAGATGTATAAGCAGTTGCTTCCATGTGAGCCATCGATATTTCTGAACTGTCCTCCTGCTTCAAATCAAATATAGTCTGAGGATCATCCGCAAAGTGCCATGTCATCTGTGGTATGTTTAACAACATCCCGGCGTCCTGTATGAAACCTACCCCCAACAGAGTGCGATTCTCTCGACATTCTGGCAACACTATGAAAGTGGTGAGGATAGTACGGTTGCACAAATTAACAGGGGCCTTAACAGTTAACACATTCTGCTCCTTTCTTACCCCATCAGCCATTGTAATTGTCACCTGCTCTTGAACAAAAGGGTATCCAAGTGTATTCAGACATTTGTACATCTCGAATGAGGCTACACTTGTTTTTGCACATGAGTCGATATAAGCTGTGCCTGCAATCCGATCAACACCAATGCCAATAATGGGTCTACAACGAGCATCAACTCTTGTGTTTATTGCACAGAAGCTTAAATCTTCCTTTTTGACCTGGAGTTTACTACTGCATGTCGGGCATTTCGATCTCACTATGCCAGGCGCGCCGCAACCATAACACGTGAGCTTCGGCATGGACGGTGAAGATGCCTGTGTGGCAGCAACAGCCTGCACAGTTCTATTTAGTGGAGCTATGTTCATAGTACCTTGTGTGCTAGTAGTAGCTTCGACTTTGGGCCTTCTGCGACAGACCTCTATTGTGTGTCCAGTGAGTCGGCAATATAGGCACCGTTTTTTGGCTGGTTTCACTTCAGTCTGCTGCACACCAAGGTATAACTCAGCAAACAACTGTTCGTTAGTCCTGGCTGTGTTCAACAATGCATCATACGTGGGTACCGATTCTCGGCTTAGCTTTTCCCTTAAGCGGATATGAAGTCGACCGTAAATCATGTCCAGTTGTTGTGATTCGGTAAGTCCTGGTGCAGGTAGCTTAGCAAACAGTGCACGCTTCTTGGCGATAAAATTCTCCGTCAGCTCTTTGGAATCTTGTTTCACCATAAAGATGTCCTCATAAATAAGGTGGGCTGGTCTTTTTGGAGCGAAGGCATGGCGGATCCGATTTTCAAATTGAGCGCAAGTAGTTATCTCATGCCGGATTCCATTCCACCAAACGGCAGCATCGTCTTTCAAATCAGCGGGATACTCATCAGCTTCTTCATCTCTGATATTTTTCACTGATTTGTACACAGAAGCCGAATTCAGAAAGGTTTCCAATAGCTGTGAGTCTCTGGCTCCATTGTAGGACAACGTAGACGACGCAAATGGTTCCCGTCGCTGTGAGCCTACTGACTCCAGCACTTGTTGTAACTGATCTGTCGATAGGTTGAATGATATATTGTCAAGTTCCTTCTTTGCCCATCTTCTAGTAGCCATGCTAGGCGTTTTCCGGGCCTTTACGTTGAGCGCCAGTTTGTAACAAAACAAACACCAAGTCCGGTTCTATTATTCGTTTTATTACAAGAACACAAATAAAATAAACTTTAGAAGAAAAAAAAACACTTGTACACGAAAACCGAGTAACGCTTCCAGACGGCGTTCCTATGAGGATTCACCGCCCGTACACGTGTATCGGGGAAGCTAGGCAAGGAGTCGTTCCAATGAGGAAGCGGCGCCTGCGCTAGACAGACTGGCGTGAGTAGGGACGGAGGCGGTATTTATAGCGGCCGGGCGGGCGCTCGGAGCTGTTCGTCGCTGCGCCTTCGGAAGTGCTCAGTCATCGGTGTCGCAGGGCGCGTAGCGGCGGCGCGCGGTCGCCCAGCGCTTATTTGAAAGTTGTGTTACACAACTACTTATACATACTAAAAAGTTAAAAATAATTGTTATAATTTTTTCTGTCTGGACCATAATTTACACTGTCACTAACATTTTGTGAACCGTCCAAATCCAAAACTTGTATCTTGATCAAACGAAAGCCTTTGGTCAGAGCGCTGGTAATCACAAACGAATGTGCTGTGTTCTGCTTCTTAAATGAGGTTTCAGCAACGTTATTTCGCCTTCGCTTAATCTTCGATTTGCATCGTTGTTGGTTGGATTCGCGTTGAGACTGTATTGCCAAGAATTCTTGAGTAAATCCTTCAAGTGGATCTTGCGCACATTGAAATGAATTGCATGAACAAACTTCAATCCGTGATAGATAGGTTTGATCAGTGCAGGGATGAAATTGAGCTCAATGTAAAACGTATATCTATGCTTCATCAAGACCTCAATGATGCCCAGGACCACATCCTACACCTGGAGACAGAAAAGCAACAGCATATTGACTACCACACTGATAGTTTATTTCATAAATTAGTTGGCAGTGCGCCCAGCCTTCCTCAAACTTTAAACAATGAACCAACTGTCACAATTGATCTAACTAGTGATGAAACTTCAAAATCCCCTAATTCAATTGGCATTTTTAAATTAAGTAGTAATAAAAAAAATAAGAAATATGTAAAAATTAATAGGTTCATTAAGAAAACGAATAAATTAATAAAAAAACAAAAATGTGTGCAGTCTTATAGTAAACAAATAAATGAACGAAGGAGATTAGGTGTTAAGTTAGATATGTATTCATTATTATTAGAAAAAAATATCTCTGATTATGAGAAAAATGTTAAAAATTTAGAATTAGATATAAGTAAACTTAAGCACTCGTTAGATGTTATGACTCAGCGATACACTAGTACTAAAAAAGAGTGTGGTGAACATATTCTAGCTTTGACGAGCCTTATGTCCTCATGTACCTGCAATAATGTGACAATAAATGACAGTTGCTCACTTGGCTCTCAGTTAGGATGTGAGTCACCAGTTACTCAGTTAAAAAACAAAAAAAACATAAACCCAATGAATGTCTCCGTTGGTTCCCAAACAACCCAAAATCATATAAGTAGACCTGTTAAACCTAATATAGTTATGTTCAGCGATGAAATAGGTAAAAACGTGGGCCTATTACTAAATACATATTTGGGACAAGGAGTTGTTTACCACTGCATGCCAGGTTCCTCATGCTTTGAAATTATGAACCGAATTATTAATTTTAAAATTTATTAAAAATACCACTTTATTAATTTTTATTGGTAATAGGGGCTCAGTGGGCAGGGGCAATGTGAGCAAAAATGAATTAGCAAAATATTTAGACACATTACATTTGTTGAACGTAAACAAAATTGTAATGTTTACATTCCCTTATAATAATAGCTTGCCACAGGAGGAAAATGACATACGATATAAAATGAATTTATTATTAAATACCTTGACTCAGAAAAAATGCATGTTATTGACATCAATTATTATTTGAAAAATAAATCAATTTATTTGACCAGAGATAAATAAAATCTCAGTGGAAAAATTAAAAGACAGGTAGCAATGTCGCTATCATTTTTTATTGAATGTACAGCCAAGAACTTGGATAAAAAAGCTGCTTTTGTTGAGCAGCAAAATGACATATTATTTCATACGTTGAAATCAGTTCCAATAAATAATAATAATTTAAATTAATTAATAAGACAATAGAGGAAATCTCTTGCACTCCACCTGTATCCACAAAGGAAAAGTCTAACAGTCTTAATACTGTACATCAAAATATACAGGGCTTTTCCGGCAAAGACCTGGAAATAACACTTTATTTACAGGAAATGAATATACATGTCCTTTGTCTTACTGAGCACTGGCTTAAAAAATGTGAAGTGCTCATAGGGATTTAAAATTGGGAAGTCATTAGTTTGTTCAGTAGAGAGTCAGCTCAACGAGGGGGATCACTAATTCTTATTAAAAATAATATTAAGTCAAAAGATCGCAAAGACATCGTGGCACTTTCTATAGAGCAAACTATTGAACTAGCGTGTGCTGAGCTGGAGCGGTATATTATTGTTAGTGTATATAAACCCCCATCTACCTATTACCTTCTTTTTGAGTCCACTATGGAACAGGTATTAAAAAATTTATCAAAAACGAATAAGAAGATAGTTGTATGTGGAGACTTTAACATTGATTTATTAGAGGTAACTCAAAACTCTATAAGGTTCCTAAATATTTTTAAATCCTTAATTTTAATTAATCTTTTTAATGAACCTACACGAATTACTCCTACAACAGCTACTTGCTTAGATAATATTTTCTGTAATTGTAAAGTTATGCAACAATCTATTATAAACTGTCTAAGATCAGATCATAGTGGACAAATAGCCACATTTGAGCACCATCATGTTTCATCACTACCAATAAATTAGATAGATTTAAGAAAAATATTATGGAATAAATATATTGCCATTCAACAGTGCTAATACGGATGTGTCATATGAAAATTTGTTTGGATTGGTTAAAGATGAGTTTAACAATATAATTAAGCAAAAACACCTTAGAATAAATACAAATAAATGTAAATTCAGCGACTGGGCCACAACCGGTATTCATAAAAGTAGGAGAAAATTATATGAACTTAAAGCTCAAACTCAAGACCCTAAAATTATTGAACATGTGAAAAAATTCTCTAAAGTCTTTAAAAAGGTATGTTCAGTAGCCAAATCAAATTACATTCGTGATATTATTGCTAGCTCCAAAAATAAAATAAAAGCCACTTGGAGCATTATTAATAGAGAAACATGCAAAAATAAACAATAAGATCGCACAATTAGCCTTAACGTTGATAATAAAATTATTCAATCCGACAATGAGGTAGCAAACGCGTTTAAGGATTTTTTTTTAATGTACCTATTGCTACAACTAGTAATTTAAACTCTTCACAAGGTCTTGCGGAAACTTTTTTGAAATCAAATGTCAAAAAATGTACTTCTATTCTAAATTTTAGGCATATAAATCCCGAAGTTATTATAAAAACTTTTAAAGAGTTAAATATGAAAAAAGCAGAAGATTTATGGGGCATTTCAGTTAATATAATCAACTATATAATTGATAGTATAGCAACGCATCTTGCTTGTATATTTAATCAGTGTATTGATGAAGGTTCGTTTCCTAATTTGATGAAGTACAGCAAAATTATACCCTTATTTAAATCCGGAGATAATAGTGATCCCTCTAACTATAGACCGATATCAATTTTACCAGCCCTTAGTAAAATATTTGAAAAGTTAATCTTCAATCAACTCTTATCACACATAACAGAATAAACAAACTATTGCATGAGAATCAGTTTGGTTTCACAAAGGGGAGAAACACAACTGATGCGGGAGTTGCACTCATTAAGCATATCTTTGATGCATTTGAAAGTAAGCAGGATGCTTTAGAGGTTTTTTGCGATTTGTCTAAGGCTTTCGATTGTGTAGATCACAAAACGTTATTAATGAAATTACGGCATTATGGTGTCTCAAATGAGTCAGGAAAATTGTTAGAGTCATACCTCACAGATAGAACGCAAACAGTTAATGTCAATGGAATGGACTCATCCGGGGCTCTATTATGCATGGGTGTGCCCCAGGGCTCTATATTGGGACCTTTATTATTCCTGATATATATAAATGACCTTCCTTACTTTACTAAAGATCTGTGTGAGATAGTATTGTTTGCAGATGATACGTCATTGGTTTTTAAAACTGACAGAGGTAAAGCAACCTTTGACGATGTAAATAATGCTCTCTCTACGTACTACGATGGTTTACTGCTAACAATCTTTTACTTAATGCAAAAAAACCAAGCTCATCAAATTCACTATGCCCAATGTGAGGCAGGTCAGTACGCATATTAATATGTCAGACGATCACATAGATGCAGTCGATTCAACAACCTTTTTGGGAATTACTATAGACTCCCATATAATTGTCTTGTCAGGAAGGCTCAGTTCAGCGGCTTATGCTGTAAGGAAAATAAGGCTTTTAACTAATGTCGAAACGGCAAGACTAGTGTATTTTAGTTATTTTCATAGTTTATTGTCGTATGGTCTATTGCTATGGGGCTCAGCTGCTGACATCGAATCAATCTTTGTGTTGCAGAAAAGAGCTGTACGTGCAATATATTGTCTTGGGCCTCGCGACTCTCTGAGGGAGGTCTTCAAAGATATTAAAATAGTAACAGTAGCGTCACAATATATTTTTGATAATATTATGTATGTTAGAAAAAACATTAGTTCATTTAGCCTTAAATGTGATTCACATCATTATAATACTAGAAATAAAAATAAACTTGCCGTTCCAAGCTTCAGATTAAAGAAAGTAGGTAATTCATTTTTAGGGAAATGTATAAAAATATTTAATAAAGTACCGCAAACTCTTGTTGACTTGCCTGTTTATAAGTTCAAAAACCACTTTTAAAAAATTTTTATGGAAAAAGGATATTACAAAGTTGAAGATTACTTGAACGACAAGAGTGCATGGACTTAATAACCTGCCTAGCTCGCACTTACACTATCTTGTAATTGTATTTCCTGTAATAAAACCAGGCTGACAAAGGTGACTGAGTTTGTTGCGCCGTTTCTTCTCATCACCGGCCGATATGTAGTCCCGAAGCGGTGGTAGGACAAAAAAAATAGGGACATGTAAAAGTGCCATTGATGGCCAATTTGCAAAAATAAATGACTTTGACTTTGATTGAAATATTCTTGAGGTTGATAATTGGGTGTGCATTCTTCATCAGGAATGTGGTGATATTTTGCGTCCACATGGTTTGCGTCCTGTAACAAAATAATAACTGTATTAAAATTTAATAATAAATAATAAATAAATAATAAATAAATAAATATTGGACAACATCACATACATTGCTCTGATTCTAAGGTAAGTTGCTAAAGCACTTGTGTTATAGAAATCAGAAACAACGACGGTACTACAACACCCAAACCCGAGCCAATATAGAAAAGTTCGTTTTCTACAATTGCGAGAATAAACGTTCTACGTTACAAAATAATGCCCGACAAGTATGTGCGTGCGCGACCGTGGTTAGTGAGATGTGCGGAGCGCGGCGCGCGAGCAGACGTATATATGACCGCTTCCTCGCCCCGCGCCACCCGCGCAGAGCAGGTGCCCGCTGTTGCGTTCACTATACTGCCCGCCTTGAAGTGGAATCTTCAAATGTTGATGTAGGTAGCGGACAGATGGTGTTGTATGCGCGTCGTACGACGCCCTTCTTCGTCTTGATGTCGGCGACTCTGGCGATCCCGTCTCTGCCAGGTAACGTTCGGAGGACGCGGCCAAGCAGCCACATCAATGGAGGATTCGCCTTGTCCTTGATCAGGACGAGCGACCCCTCTTGCAGCTCCCCGCGTGACGTGTGCCACTTCGTCCTTTTCTGTAGCCACAAAACATATTCGTTATGAAAACGTGCCCAGAAGTGTTATTTTAGTGCTTCAATGCGTTGGAATCTCTGCAGTGAAGTGACACGTTTGTCAATAAGTTGCGGACAAGGCAACGAGCCGATCGAGCGTCCAATGAGAAAGTGGGCAGGAGTGAGACAGCTAAGATCTGAAGGGTCATTAGAAATAGGGGTAATAGGTCGAGAATTTAGAATAGCTTCTACCTGTATCAGTAGGGTCGCCATCTCTTCAAACGTAAGGTGTGTTAACTCCAATACCCGACGGAGATGATGTTTAATGCTTTTAATACTGCTTTCCCATATACCCCCGAAATGAGGGGTATATTTTGGGATATAAAATATGTTTATACCTGTGTCTGTAGCGTGTGGAGATAATAAAGAGTCACGTAGAAATTTGGCTAACTCATTGAATGTCCCTACGAATGTAGTCCCGTTGTCCGAGAACACCTTCTGCGGCTTGCCTCGACGTGCTATGAACCTATTTAATGCTGCAATAAAAGCTTCCTATGTTAGGTCTGAGACAAGCTCCAGATGCAGCGCTTTGGTGGCCAAACAAACAAAGGCACAAATATAAGATTTTATTAATCTACAGCCTTTTCCCTTGCGGTCTGCTATCAGCACTGGCCCAGCATAGTCGACACCTGTTTCAAGGAAAGGATATTCAAGATGAACTCGACTGGTAGGTAAATTTCCCATGATAAGCTGAATAGTGTTACCTTTGAAACGACAACATTTAACGCATGCTCGTACAATACGTTTCGCAAGTCTAGTACCACCTAACGTCCAATAATTATGTCGTGATGTAGCTAGTAACAACTGAGGACCTGGATGTAAATATATTTTACGTAATTCTTCAAAAATCAGCTGCGACAAACGATGTTTGCTACATAAGAGGATTGGGTGCTTGACGTTATAATCGTAGTGAGAATCACTAAGCCTGCCACCCACTCTGATGAGATTATCAGAATCTATGAACGGGGTCAATGATGCAAGTCTGTTTTAATAAGGTAATTTACTGTCTTGGATGAGAGAATGACGTTCAACCGGAAATGATTCCTGTTGGGAAACTAGTGCCAATCTAGTAGTGGCGGCATCTAACTCTGAGATAGATAAGTGTCCGCTACATTTTTTATTACGACAATTATTAATAAATCTTAGTATGTGGGCGACTATGCGTTTTAATTTAGATAGGCTTGAATATTTATTAATTAGTGTAGTCAGTAAGTTTTGTTGATTGTCTTTATTTATATTTTGATTGTCTTGTGTATGAAAATTTTTAATTATTGTTTCTGGGAGGTCTTTAATTGTAACATTACTTTGATTAGGAATATTAGGCCAATCACAACAATCTAGCTGCAAAAATGAAGGTCCATTCCACCACAGCGTGCAGTCCTGTATGTACTCTGCTCGCAGGCCACGGGAAACTAAGTCTGCAGGATTTTGCTTTGACGGAACGTATCGCCATTCAAGGGAAATATCTTGTATCTCTATGACCCTATGCCGAACAAAAGACTTAAGTTGATTAGGAGTGGAAGACAACCAGCCTAAGACAATCATTGAGTCTGTCCAACATATACAGGAGATATATTTAAAGGTAACTGACGAAACAATCTTTGCATACAGTCTTGCTCCCATTAGGGCTCCACAGAGCTCTAATCGCGGTATGGTGGCTGTTTTAATCGGCGCGACTTTACTTTTTGAGGTCAAAAGTCGGACATTGACTACGCCGCTCTCATCCACACTGCGAATATAAGCACAGGCGCCATAAGCTTTTTCAGACGCGTCGGTGAAAATGTGAATTTGTGTATTAATAGATGGGTGGATTTTGATGCATCTGGGAAATCTTAGGTTAATTAAGCTTGGTAGTGAGGTTGCAAACTCAATGTAAGAATTTTTAATTTCTTTAGGTACTTCATCATCCCATGAGCATTTTTGTATCCATAATTGTTGGATTAGTAATTTAGCCTCAACGATACAAGGTGATATAAGTCCCAAGGGGTCAAAGACCTGAGATATTGTTTATAAAATCAACCGTTTGGTAATTTTGTCTGTAGAATT
The DNA here is from genome assembly GCA_950371115.1 of Anania fuscalis. Taxonomy (NCBI): domain Eukaryota; kingdom Metazoa; phylum Arthropoda; class Insecta; order Lepidoptera; family Crambidae; genus Anania; species Anania fuscalis. Next base: position 20,600,001 of record OX493326.1, on the reverse strand, counting down.
TATATTAATAGAAAATGTGAGTGTGTCAGATGAACAGTTCCAATGAAGACATAATGTTTTGGCTGCCTCTTTTGAACTTAGATTTAAATTCTGTGAATTTAGATTGTGACTATTTACTCCATTCAAAATTTCTTCGTTGTTTGAGTGCCACTGTCTCAAATTAAAAATTATTATTTTGCCGACTCTAACAAATGTATTACCTTTTTACATAGACTAATTGTGGCACTAACAGAATCGGCGCCAGACAAAAAATCGTCCATGTAAAAATCTTTGCAAATAGCTCGCTGAATGTTAGGGTCAGACGACTCATAGCCAAGCTGTGATAGGCATCTAGTCGCTAAAAATGGAGCTGATGCTGTACCATAGGTTACAGTATTCAGCGTATATGTTTTAAGTGGATGTGAGGGGTCGAACCTCCACAGTATGCATTGCAGCGGACGTTGATCTTTTTCAATATTAATTTGCCTGTACATTTTTTCAACGTCCGCTGTGACCACAAATTGATGTTTACGAAAACGTAGCAAAATGGGATAGATGTCATCCTGTATCGTAGGCCCTACACGCTAGATGTCATTAAGAGACTTACCCGAAGACGTTTTGGCAGATGCATCAAAAACCACCCTTAATTTAGTAGTGGAGCAACTTTCCCTGTAAACGCCATGATGTGGCAGGTAACAGTATTTTTTGTTTGTGTGAGGTGTAGTTTCAGTCATGTGACCTAAGTTTATGTACTCTCTCATGAATTCTGAGTAAAGCTGTTTCATGTGCGAGTCCCTTTCTAAGCGAAGTTCAAGAGAAAGGAAGCGTCGTTTTGCTATGTAAAAAGAATCACCTAATGAGTCTGGTGAGTCATTAAGAGGCATGGAAACTATAAAACGACCTTCACTATCGCGTGTAGTAGTATCTGTAAAATGTTTCTCACACTCATGTTCATCTTGAGTAAATTTGTGTTGAGATGAAATGGTGTCTAGTTCCCAAAACCTAGTTAAGTTTGGTTGACTTTCTAAATAATAAATTTTATTTATAAAAAAAAAAATCACATGCAAGCATTACAAATAAATTCAGCCACAAGCGTCGTCACATTAACTATTCTATATAAAATGTCATAAAAATTCAATACAATACACAAAACAGTTGCTCCGTGGCTCATCTCGACCACAACGAATCCCCACTCTGCGCCCCGATCGATCCAAAGGTTCCCATTATGCTAGCTGCATTACCACGTTGAATAGCTATGGAAACCTGTTGAACTAACCAGGACCCAGAGCGGGGATCGTTGCCCCTATCTCTTAACCTTCGTCCCAATTCCTTAAAAAGTTCGCGTGCCTCATCACCCCAGAAAATCATACGCGGTCTCCAAATTACTAGTGAACATACACATGTAATTATTTGCACCCTGTTGGCTTATGGAGCCTGAAACTAACCACCCGAATTTAGTTTCGAATAGGACGGGTTTATTTTTACCTAACTGGATGCGATTTGTACTAATCACACTCCAAAAGACATCCGCACCTACTAATACATTTATGGTTGACGGTACGTTGAAGTTCGGATCAGCTAAGCAAACCCCAGATGGTATATGTAAGTCGTGTATGTCTATGTATGTGTTTGGTAATAATGATGTTATTTGTGGGAGAACAAAGCAGTCAATATCCGTCCTGTATTCGCCATTGTAAGACTCCAATGTAAGAGAGCAAGACTGAGTACTGTTGGACGTTTGATTGTTTATGCCTGTTACCTTTGAATTTGCCAGATGTGTAGGAAGGTGTAGTCTGCCACAGAGATCCTGTGTGACGAAGTTACCCGTGCTGCCATTGTCGAGCAGAATTCTGGCTGGATGAGGCTTTCCACGCTTGTCGATGACTTTGACGAGAGCTGTGGAAAGTAATATATTGGTTGTTTTAGCAACTTGTGAATGATCGGCTAAAAGTACAATGCTGTCATGAGAAATGGTTTCGTTGGATGAATCCATGTGTAAGAGCGTGTTGTGTTTCACAGTGCAATATTTGCAGTGTGATAATTTACAACGAGATTCGTGGTGACCTGACCTAAGACAATTTGGACAAACTTTTAACTCTTTGACCTTAATTATGCGTGTCTCAACCGGTAGTTTACGGAATGAGTCACACGAAAACAGCTGATGTTCCTTATGGCACAGTGGGCAGGAATTGGTTTTAGGTTTTCCAGTAGAAACAATAAAACTTTTAGGTTTAGCTGGCTGTAAAAAATCATTTTTAGCTTTGTTACCTTTAGCCTCCTCCAAAGTTTCCAAAAGGTCGGCCCTATTTGTCAAAAATGTTAAAAAAACTTCAAGTGTTTGTGGGTCACTACGATTATTACGAAACTCCTCCCATTCCCTGTTTGTAGTACAATCTAATTTTGTGGCCATCATATAAATAACCAAAGTGTCCCAGTGTTCAGTTGGTTGATCTAAGGTAGCTAAAGCGCGTAAGTTTTTATTCGTAATGTCGACTATGTATCGCAAAGCTTTACTAGACTCTCTCTGAATGCTATTTACACTAAAAAGCGATTGCACATGATTATTGACGAGTAGGCGTTTGTTGTCGTATCTTTTACACAACAATTCCCAAGCGGATGCATAATTTTTGGCTTTAAAATCTAAGCTTTTAATGACTAAAGCGGCACTGTCTTTTAAGCAAGCGCGAAGGTAGTGAAATTTGTTTATTTCATCCATACTATCGTTGGAATGAATCATTGAAACAAATGTATCCCGAAACTCAAGCCACTGCTGATAGGCTCCGTTAAAGGTAGGCAATTCAATTTTAGGCAATCTTACGAAATTGTTGTATCCACGTGTGCTTACATCAAGAGAGCTTACTCCAGAACCGTTCAGTGCGCGAGCAGAAGCCGCAGTAGGTGTGTCGATCAGTGCTCTCGCGGTGCCAATCGCGCCATAGTATTGGCTCTCGATGACCTCGCGCTCCTGATACCTCACTTCAGGATCCTCCGCCAGCTCCTCGATCTCCGTCTGAAGATTATCAAAATCCTCATATAAAGCCTCTATCCGTTCAAGACGAAACTTTATTTCATTAAAAGAAGCGGAGTTCGGAGCTACTGAGACATCTTGTATTGTGGACATGTAATTTAAAAAACATGTAATCTTAGTTTTAATTGAACCTCGTTTTTTAATTAATTGGGATAATTTAGCTTCTGCCATTGTAAATAAACTAATTTAAGTAATGTTAAGTTTTAATTTAAGGTTGATTATTATTTATTTGTAGTTACGATTGATTGTAAATAAGTGTGTGCAGGCAAATTCAAGTTAATAAATGATTTGGAAATTAAGCAGGTAATTAAGCTTTGTAAAAAAAATTGATAGGAACGGTACAACTTTGCTTTGCCTCAGCACCAGGCGAGGGGCGTTGGCTGGCGTAGAGGTACACGACTCCCAGGCCGTCGGTGTCTACCGACCTAGGAAAAAAAATAAAAAATATAATAATAATGGAAAATAAATTGTGTAATGTTAGTAGGCGCCTAACTAGTGAAATGTTATTGCAAGGCACACAACAAATTACTTAATGTATGACTGTAAAAAAAATATGTAAACTGATTTACTATTTACTTTGAAAATGTAATTCAAAAATAAACTACGTGATGAAAATTTTTACTTCTTTAAATCTATGCAAAGCACAAACACCATATGAATTTAAACTACGATGATGAAAGCAGTTACGTTACGTTAAACAAAATTCAAATACGTAACGGTTATACTTTACACGATTTTGCTAACTACTGATACAGAAGAACTGAAGATATGATATGAATGATTGTGGACGATGATGTAAATGAAATGGGAATGACAATGAAATATGAATAGTTCTAATGAAAATGATTGAAAGAGAAGAAGAAGGCAAAATTGGATCGATCTCACGGTTTCGTGCTATGGCGCAACTTATCCTGAAGTCCCACTATGCTGCCGATGTCTTCTTTCTTCGTGGATGACTTCTCTTGTTCACTGAGATCTGCACTGACGCTGTCGAATTGATATCTTCGTTCTTGATCTTCGATTTGTGGCTACGAAGGGGCACGTCACGACGAAAGTCCCGGCTTGAACTGCGCTGCTGGCTGGTTTTCAGCTTCAGAAAACACTAAACGTTGCTTTCACTAGAAACTGCTGGATCACGGAGTCTCGCCGCTACTTATTCCAACCAGATAACGGTTGCCGATCTAAAAATTTGGTCGTAAGATAGGTCGGTAGAACGAAAAGCCGAAATATAACCGTTTAATTCTCGCGAATTTTAGAGGTTTGAAGGACCATTATGATCCCGAAGGCCTAACCAATACTAGGAAGGATCCTACAGGATGATAAATAAAAGATAAAAAACTGTAAGGTGCTGGTAATTATTACGAGAATAAACGTTCTACGTTACAAAATATGCCCGACAAAGATGTGCGTGCGCGACCGTGGTTAGTGAGATGTGCGGAGCGCGGCGCGCGAGCAGACGTATATATGACCGCTTCCTCGCCCCGCGCCACCCGCGCAGAGCAGGTGCCCGCTGTTGCGTTCACTAGTGACTACAGTTAACAACCAAATCGATAGATTTTGCGTGTTTGTATTTTATTATACTTCCTGTCACGTTTTGATGAATTGCATTTCTATCGTACTAGTTACAGTAATTGTCATGCAAATGTATATTGTGCAACGTATCATTGTCAAATCAAGTTAGAACCTGATATTTTTCTATACCAGCTATAAAAATCATGGTATTGCTAGCATTTAACGTTGTAATGTACATGTAACAAAAGGAATTGTAGTTCATTAACCTACATTAATGAACTACAAATCCTTTTGTTACATGATTGATTACGCTGACGTCTGTTGCTCAAACCTATCTTAACAGTTTCTCGATAAACTCGATCGTCTCCTAAATAACTGCATCCGATTTATTTTGTGGCGTAAGAAAGTACGACCACATCTCCCCTTTCCGCTCTCGCCTCAAATGTCTTAACATTCGTCAGCGTAGAAACCTCAAAATACTTTGTTCCCTCTTCAGTATCCTCAGTGATCCAAATTCTCCTGACTATCTCAAAAGCAAATTTAAGTTTAAGGACGACGTGAGTTCCCGAAATCTCCGTTCCAGTTGTATTCTGAAGGTTTTCACACCCCTTCACAAGAGCTCGTATGTGTCCAACTCTTTTACTCTTTCCGCTATCAGACTCTGGAATTCGACTCCTGACTCTGTAAAAATGTCCTCCTCTAAATTCATCTTTAAAAGGTCTATCCGCGTTTGTATTCTTCTGCCTCTAATAGTCAGCTCTGATGCGCTGTTTACTTTTTACTTTGACCCTTCTCAAATGGTTCTGGATCTGTTCGCCCGTTGTGTATAGTGCGTGTACCTATTTATATATTTATCTATGCATGTTTATATTATCTTAGTAATTTATTTATATAAGGTGTACGAGAATTAGTGTCAGATATTTTAGGAGTAAATTAGACCATCACATGGATCACATATAAGATAAATTTATAATTATAGAACAAACTTTAAAAAATAAAAAGTTTTAAAATAAAGAATCTACATCATCCTGTACATGAACCCAAACTGAACAAACATGAACCCAGACTACTCACACAACGCTAGCCCATTCATAATCTCTCCAGGATCACCTACTAACCTTTTTTTTTTTTATCGTCAGGAAAATGCTCTTCCGCATACAACACCAGCCGCGGGGGCGGCCGGGGGTTATGTGGGACTCCAGGCCTCGATAATGAGGCCCGCCTACCCACTAAAAACCTGACGGCGTTCCTCCGGTGCCTTTATGAGTCGGGGCTACGGGTTTCACCTTAGGCCAAGGCCATAGGCATGCTCCGCAGTCCCAGCTCGGCTGTGACTCACGCTATAGTGAGGCTCACCTGGCTTAGGGGGGAGAGCTTCCCCTCAGTCTCCTGCGAGCGGCGCGCGGGAATACGCGCACCGCCGTCGCGGGCCATTGCTCAGCGCATAACACATAAAATGCCCATCGCGACGCCATTGCCAGTTGCATAAAAAAACTGAAACAATGATTAATCATCATGGAAACGTGATAGCACTGTCACCAAGTACTACCCCGCTGTGTTACACACATTGCTCCAGTTAGATGTTAGCCCCTTGGTTCTTAAAAAAATAGACAAGTGACAACGCCCAGTAGTTGCAATGAGTGGCGAGACAAGGCATCGGGCCCTGGAGGCAGCCCTCACCGGTCCGAAGGGGGTGCTTGCGCGCCCCCCGCACCTGCCACGGACACCGACGTCATCTGGTTGAATCTCGTCCAGTTCATGTGACTACCTCGGAGCACAACACCAGGGAGAGTCCTCAACAAGACTTCGTCGAGCCCCAACACATATTTTAAACTTTTAAATGACGTTGCACTCCAGACACCTCGCCAGGACAACGTGCAGGAAGTGTATTGGACGACAAAAGGTCTAGATAGCCGTAATCTTTCGGCTACCAATCCAGACAAACCCTCGCGGCATCCGTATTTATTACGTTTGTCACGGTGCTGTTCGTCCAGAGGCCGTTGACCCGACACTATCTGTGCGTCCACTACGACCCCGACATTGCCCCTCACGGCTATGATATCTGGTTTGCAGACTGACCCGTTCGGAAAACGGAACTCAGGCTCAACTTCCACTGTCCAACCCTTTGACGACATGTTCTCCGCAAGGAACCTTACAACACAGTTATGGCGTTCAATACGGCCGCCATGCGTTCTGTGACACTGCTGGATGGTGTGCGCCGTCGTCTCCCTGAGCATGCACCCGGCACGACAGTTCAACTCCGACTCACGACCCACCCTGCGCCCCCTGGAATTGCGTATACGCGAAGGGAGCGCATTAATATGAGTGTGCACGAACTGCACGTAGTCTCGACCAGTATACTCCATGCACCGTTCCCTAATCCACTTAGTAGACGCGGGTGTCAAAGACGATTCGCGAAGCTCAAATCCATCCACAGATGCATGGAGGGTTTCACGCCAATAGCGTTTCACGGTCCTTACATGTGTCCCAGGATCTTTCAAAGAGAACTTCCTGAACTGCTTCTCGGCCCAATTCAGCTTCTTTCGAATCCTTGCGGATTTGGAGGCAGCCTTAGCAGCAGACCAACACGAAGAAGCCAGCGTCCCGAACCTGCGTAACACAAGATCCGGTATACTGGTCCTCAGAGAAGGGATCGCCAGGCCACCATCCTTGATGCTTGCATGGAAGTACCCGTGTCGTTACTCGTTAACCTCATAGCAAAGAATTAACGTTTATACTACGCTACAACTAGCTACTCTACAATAATACACTGGTTGTCCAGACAACCCCATAGGTTTTAGCTCTAGCCTCTAGCATCCCTTGATACTGGCGAGCAACCCTGTCTATCCACACAGTTCTAAGGATACTCTCTAAGGTTACACTCCTGCCTCTAGCATCCCTTGATGCTGGCGAGTGAACCTGACTTTACTCGTGAGGGCCCTTGCCCTCTAAGATGGTCTCCTCCTCTCCCCTTACAACCATCCCTTTGCCTCCATACTATCATTGTATCACTTACCCATCAGTAACTATCTCTCTCTCTTAGTAAACACCAAGCACTTACCACATCCAACAATTACAATTACCACCATTATCTTCTGTCCCGTTTTTTAGTCACAGCCCGGCCGACGTCCATCTTTTCTCCCTTCCCCGGCAGCTATCTCCTTCTTACTTCTCTCTCTCCCATTCTCACATCCCGCGCTGTCACCTTTTGACCGCTCAATGTTGCTACTACTAAAATCTGATTTATTTTAAGTCTCGCGTCATTCGCGACACTCCCGACGGCCAGGAAGCAAGAAAGCAATTAATTTAGAATTGAGAATATTCTATCTATTATGGGTGATAATAAAAAGATTATAAAAGCAATGTATTTTATTTATCAAGCAAAACATAATTATTAGAAAGTAGTTTAATCCATTCAGAAACTTTAAGTCTAGCCGCCCGCGCAGCTGCTCTTTGACTTCGTTCTTTGTCACCTAAACTTTCTTTCCTTCCTTGTAGTGTCCCAATATAATCTTTGTCCAGTCTCTGTCTAGTCTCTTTGTCTCCCTTTACAGTCCCTTCGTTTTCTTCTCTCTCTTTCGACTCAATGTCCTGTATTTCAGTACTGTACTCCTCACTAGATTCCTTTTCAATATTAAGTGTATCTTCTATGTCTCTACTTTCACTGTCACCATTGGTTTTAGCTACCTCTCTTTCTTTTATTTCTAATGGATATACGTGTCCAACTGACCGCGTAAATAATTTATCTCCTATTTTTACTCTTACTGTTCTTATTTGGCCGTCTTCTTTAAACAATTTTTAACAATACCTATCGACCTCTCATAAAAACCTCCATGCCATGGAGCAAGTTCCGGTATAAATCTCCATCTTATTTTATTTTTAATACAGTAATCATCCATTATGACATTGGCTAATAATTTGAATTGTGTAGCATTATCTGATGTTATTAGTACCGGTATTCCTCGTGTTGCAACAAATCTTTTTAGTGCAAGTAAGCACTCTTCCGCTGTCAAATCCTTCACCATTTCTAGATGGATAGCTCTCACTGCTAGGCAAGTAAATAGACTTATCCATCTCTTTTCCTCTTTACCATCTGTCTTCATTGATTTATCCTGGTTGCTATATCGGCTGGATTTTCTTCTGATGGTACATAAGCATGTTTTACTTCTGTTTGTTTCTTGATTTCAGTGATCCTTCTGTTTATAAATGGAGGCAATAGCCTTTCAGTTTTCAACCAACACAGTACAATTTTGCTGTCGGACTATAAATACATCTTCTAAAACTTGATGTCTAACGCACTGGCTACATAGTTTATTAACCTACTACCTATCAAGCAGCCTAGTAATTCCAACTTTGAAATTTGTAAGTTTTCTTGATCCTTTATTGGTACAAGTCGACTTTTAGACATAATTAAAGTGGTTCTCTTATTTCCACTGTCTTCTCTGATGTAAACTACAGCAGCATATCCATGCTTTGAGGCATCTGCAAAACAATGTAATTGATACGTAGATTTGTTTAACTCTGTTGCTATACATCTGGGGATTTGAAAAGCTTTGATATCATTTACATTATGTAATATATTTTTCCAATGTGCTGCTTGTTCTTCTGTAAGTGTGTTATCCCATTTAATTTGAAGTTTCCATAGGTCTTGTAAAAATATTTTCATGGGTAATATGAATGGAGATACTAGCCCACACGGATCATATATAGAAGCGATCATACTTAGCACACTTCTCTTAGTTATTGTTTGTGTGTCCTCTACTTGCATGTTAGTCTTCAAACTTAAGGTGTCTTGTTTTAAATTCCAATTCATGCCTAGAACATTCACATTGTCATTCTCCTTTCCTCTGTGGTGTTCAGGTTCATTCCTTATAAATTCTTTGGCATTAGAATACCAGTCTCTTATATTCATTGATATCTCGGCGAATGCATTCCTTGTCTCTGTATATAACTGCTTTGCTTCTTCCACATTCCTTGTGCCTGTTACTAAATTATCTACATAACATTTCTTTCCTATTTTCTCTTGTAGTCCCTTCTTTCCTAAATGATAATTAATTGAGGCAGTTAAAAGAAATGGGCTAGATATTACACCAAAGGGCACTCGGCAAAATCGATAACAAATGAGATTTTCAGGATCCTTGGCATCTTTACTTAAGTTTTTAATCCATAATAGCCGAGTGACATCTCTGTCTTCCTGTTTGAGTCCTACTTGGAGAAATGCCTTTTCAATATCTGCGATTATTCCAATTTTATGCTGTCTTAAGTTAATTAGAAGCTTTGTTAAATCTTCCAGCATTAGAGGTCCCTTATACAGACATTCGTTTAAACTGTGACTATCTTTTAACTTTGCGGATGCATCACATACTATTCTTAACTGTTTTCCTTGCTGATTCACGCCATGATGTGGCAAATAGTGTACAGGGTGGTTATTATCTCGGCTTTTTGGATTATTTACTACTTCTAAAACGCCTTTATTTAGCTGGTCTTTAAAAATACTATCATATTCTTTAACTTGATCTTTATCTAATTTCTTTAGTAAGCTATTGAGTCTTCCTAGTGCTAATCCGTAATTGTCTGGTAAGTCTGGTGGGTGACACATCCAAGGCCATTTTACATAATATCTTCCTTTTTCATAGCATGTGGTCTTGTTGAACTCGTTTATTACTTCTTCATCTAGTTCTTGCATGCTTTTTGGTGGATCAGTAATACCAATGGCTTCTAAATCCCAGAGCAGCTCGACGTCATTATCTTTAAGAGGTAAGTCCGGTTTAGTGAATTTTAGTTGTTCTATCTCACAGGAATTAATGTATGTAAATATTGACAAATTCTCCTTTTCTCTCTTGACCCCTGTAGTTCCTGATATAATGACACCAAAATCTGAATCTATTAAGAATAAGTCTCCAATCTCTGTAATCTTATTGTGCACAAACCTATAGTAATAGTCATTTCCTATTAAAAGATTCACTTCCGTTCCGCTGATGACGGTTCCGCAGGGGAACCGTCATCAGCCAGCAAATATTTTGATCCCAATGTATGAATGTGTTCACCAGGGTGAACTATGTTGTTGCATATATAAGGTCAATTTTTTTTAACTAGAAATATCTGAAGGACAAATACTACAGCTAAAATGAAATCTATACGTGAAAAAATCTTTAATTCTCATAAGCTAGTTTTCGAGAAAAAGGTTTAAAACCATTTTAATCTAAAAGTAAAATTTCACAGCCCTTTGTATGTGCACTACCATCAGGAAATACGCGCTTGCGTACGCTCGCTACACGTTTCAATGCATCAATGGATCCGATAAGGACGCCACTATGTCCTTTCGCACTCATATCTTACACGTGCTACGCGTGAGGCGCCACTCGGGTTTCATCTCACTCGCTGTCTTTCGGCATTCATCAATAAAGCCGACAAAGGCACCGCAAAGCTTCTAAATACGCCGCCGCTGCACGTGCCGGCTGAGGCCCCGCACCGCTTGCCCCGCCTCCACCCGATCGGCCGCGCGCGGGAGTTCAGTTCGCCTAAAACATTCATTCGTGTTGTGTGTGCGCAACTCGCGCGCTCCGCGTTTTCACAATGCCGTACAGATTTTCTCCGCAAGAATACCTAAATATGGCACTGTGCTACAGAGACGCGGGTGAAATTATGTTGAGGGCACAACAGCTGTACGTGGAGAGATATGGTCGCGTCGTCCACATTCAAACCATACTCGGAGCCGTGCAGCGCTTCCGCGAGAGTGGCAGCTTTCAGCCACGTGCTGAGTCGGGCAGGCCACGACACCCAGTGCGGCTTGAGGAGGACGTGCTGGATTTTTTCCACCGGCATCCAGTGGCGAGCACCGCAGACGCTGCCCGTATGTTTGGCGTAAGCCAATATTACTTGTGGAAGCTTCTGCGCAGCGAGGGACACCATCCGTTTCATTTCACCCGAGTCCAGGAGTTGCTGCCACAGGACTACGCGCCGCGGATCGAGTTCTGCCGTTGGCTGTTGCGAAACCGGAGCTATAACGTGCTGTGGACGGACGAGTGCACGTTTACGCGTGAGGGCATTTTTAATGTGCATAATGCACATTACTGGTGCGACTACAATCCGCGAGTGATTCGTCCGGACCACTTTCAGCACCGGTTTAGCGTGAACGTGTAGGCAGGACTACTCAACGGCCACATTGTGGGACCCGTTTTCCTAGACCGGCTGAATACGGAGACGTACCTGGAGTTACTTCAGCTCGACCTTCCCGAGCTGCTGCTGAATGTGCCTGTGTGGAGCCGCAGGTACATGTACTTCATGCACGACGGCGCGCCTGCGCACTTCAGTCTCCGGGTACGCGCGTACCTCGACGAGGCGTTCCAAGGCCGTTGGATCGGGCGCGGTAGCGTTATTCGCTGGCCACCACGCTCACCTGATCTGACGCCAATGGACTTTCACGTGTGGGGTAGGGCTAAAGACCTTGTGTATGGGAACGACGGCCATACCATTCGCACCGTGGAACAGTTACGTGCGCGAATAGTGAGTGCATTTGACGTGATGTCCAGTGAGCCAGAAGTGCTTAGTGCGGTCCGAAGGCATTGCATCGAACGTGCTAGACAATGTGTGCGTCAACAGGGACGTCACGTCCAACATTTAATGTAAATAGGTATCATGTAAATAGTAAATTTTGTAAATAGCAATGAATTTAGACTTTTAAAAACGCCAAGCTAATGCAGAAAATTGTAATCTTTTTTACACTTCATCATTAATTAAATACTTGCTTGTAAAACGTTAAAACTAAGATGCCTCATTAGCTTGTCAGTCCAAAGCCTGAAAAAGTGTGATGGAAAGTCATAATTCGTCGAATAGTCTTAGCTTTTAAATAAATTATTGATGAGTTTTTATTAGCAGTGTTATGTTCAATTACCAAATGATGTACGGTTTATTTTGATAATAAAGTGAACTGAAGCTGAAACCTTGTTTTATTTATTCACAATACCTACTCACATTAGGGGTTATTTCTCTAAACTGAAGCAGTCATACCTTGCCTGTAATTACTATTAAATGATTTTTTGTTTTACTTATTACATTACAAAGATAGTTTTACACCGTATTTTTTATCATTTTTTTTCTTTTTAATGTCTTGTGTGTTTATTATTTCTAATTTTTCACATTGCCGCTCTCGATTAGTTAGACATTTCCTTAGATATTAACCTAATTAAAATACTTAAATGATCACAGAGTTAGATTTTTTGTTTCTGTGAGTTGAGTATTTAAATTTTAATTAATTATGATAACACATAGGGTAGCGTAGTGTTGGAGTCAGAGATCCATATTTTCGGGTCTATCTGTCACATTCACTCGCAATCATCTGTCCACAGATGATGGCGCGAAAGGGACGGATAGAGCCGAATGTAAAGGACGGAGCGTTAGGCAGTAGGGCTTCAGGTATGGTAGGCAGGCCGCCACAGCTTATGAATGAAAAAGGAAAGAGTGGGGATCAAGAGCGAGGTGATTGAGTCAAAGTGGTACAGGGCTGTGCAAAAACTATTATTTTTTTTGTTAGAAAAATAAAATAAAAAAAAGCCTGAATTTTCGAAAGAAAAATGCTAGGGCCTTGGTTCTTGGATGTAATTAAATGCTCTGTAAAAATATTTCTATTTAATAAAAATTGACCTTATATATGGGACAACATTCACCATAATTGTATATGTTTTGTTTAATTTTGTATTAATTTCTAGTTCTGTGGTAAAATTATCTACTTCTTTGGGTTTATTGCTGCCGAAGGTGTACACTAGAAGTTTTTTATCCTTTTCTGTTTTCAGTTCCAGTAATTTGGCCATATCTTTAGTGATGTATGATCTCTGACTTCCAGTGTCTAACAGAGCCCTACATGGTACATTTTTAATGTTCAGGATGACTGTCTGTAGTAAGGTACTTCCTCTATGCTCCTGTGTACTCAAAGTAATTGAAGGTCTTTTCTCATTTTTAGGGCAAATGGCTCTATTATGGCCCTTAGATCCACAGTGAACACACTTTCTATTTAATTTACAAGATTTAGCAATGTGATCTTCTCGGAAACATATGCACCAAGTGATGGTACCATCTTACACTCATCATTATAGTGAGAGCCCTTACAAAAGATGCATGCCATTCTCGTGCGTTTAGTAGGTTTATGGACTGGATTGAACTTACGTTTCATCAATAGAGGTTTTTCTATAGAACAACTAGGTTCATGTACATGAAATGTTTCTGTAGTATATTGTGGCATAGGTATATTATGAGGTAATCTGCCAGATTCCCTAGCTTGAATTAGATGTCCTAAATGTTGTCTAATTTCTTTTACATTTACATCTTCATTTTTCATGCAAACTCTCAATTCTCTTATTATTTCTTCAGGAAATTTCTCTATTATAACTGTACGTAGATGAGCACCATCGATATTTTCTCCTAGTGACTGTAGCACTCTCAGGTGACGTTCTATTTCGTTTAGTACTTTCCGACTTTCTCGTATTGAATTATCCTTCCGAGACAATTTGTATAGCTCACTGTAGTGAGCATCAACTACTAATGCTTTCCTTCCAAATCATTCTTTGAGTGTGCTTATAGCAATATCGTAATTTTTTTCTGTCGTTTCAAGCCCTTCTAACGCCTCTTTCGCTTCCCCTTCTGAGATTGCTTGTAGATAAGCAAACTTGTCAACTTTCCGTATGTCTTTGCTATGAACACTAGCACAAAATCGGTCCCAAAATTCAGCCCACCTTAAAATGCCACCATTATATTTCAGTAACTCTAGTTTAGGTAGTCTTGTTTATGATTGTGAACAAGAGACTTTAGAATCTAGCAATCTAGTGAGTATTTCCTCTGCCCGCATCTGCAGAGCTGTATGTTCTATAATATCTTCCTCCCTTTGACTTTGTGCCTTTTCAATGTATATATGAATCTCTTGGATATACCTTTCTATTGATTTTTTTATGGACATTGACAAAGTATTTACACTTTCTTTTGCTTGAAGAGCTGCCTCTGCCTTTGACACTAACTCTTCCAGTTGTTTTTTAAACATTTGCAGTCTGATGTTTAGCATGATTTCCATCGCGCTGAAATTCAGGGAAGAAACTTTCTTTTAATTTTGATAAGCACATCCCGTGCTACTACTAGGGAAGGAGGAACAGATAAGAAGTCTATTGTGTAAGGTACAATAAATTACCATAGTTCCGATTTATTTATAAATTGTTATCCACTTTGCTCAACATTTGAATCAATCATAAAACGTGTAACTCACCTGGTTTTTTGAAATCCTATATATCATTTCTCAACATTAGCTGACAATTACGCCTTGTTACTTTACTGGTAATTTATTTGCGCTTTGTTTTGGCTCCTTTCTAATCGACTAGAGTCGGTCGGTAAAATGAAGACAGGTACTCCAAATATCATATATTGCTTCTGTAAATAATTTAACACTATATAGACACAATATTCTAATGATTTACGTGTTGGTAAAACTTCTGTATTGTAATAAAATTCAGTCTAGCAATAAGACGCCATTAAAAAAAACTTACTTGTTTTACTAGATGTATTTCGCCTAAAAATGGTTTCACACTCAAACCGGTATTACAGACAATTTTTTCCTTACGGATTTTAACCCGATAATTATCCTTTTATCCAGTTTTTTTAACACTATTTGTGCACAAATTCAAAACAAATAGTTACAGCAAAACAGTCCACCATTAGAATCGTCGGTAAAACTAGCATCGTCAGCAAATGTAGGAACGAAATTCAAACGAACCACAAACAAGGTCCACAAGTGACCGATGAACGAACAAGTTACACAATTAGTGATGTAACCCATGACGTTGACGTGGTACTAAGAAGTTATCGGCAAAATGAAGTAAAGTTATATTTTCAAATACTATAATAATACAAATAATATAATATTTTTACGCAAATTACCACGTTTCTGAACTCTTTTTCAGAATTAGAACTCTACTGGTTAAAGTATCAATGCTCCGCTTTTTTTTTAAATAAACTATTACCCATCTTTTTCATTTGTTATTTTATAAGTAAAAAATCGTAAAAAAAACACATACTTTATTGATCTCGGTTGAGCTCAATAAATACAATTTTTATTATACCTTGTTTATATCTGTAGCTCCCCAAGTGGGCTACAATTACTACTATGTAAGGGATTATTTCTAGTAAACGCTCCCCCAATGAGCCCTTTCTCGATTAACTATTTAGTACCTTAATAGAATTTTATTTCCATTCGAGCTCTCTGTGAACTCCCAATATCTTTTTAGCTCTCCAAGAACCCCCTTTTGAGCCTTCTTACAGCTCCCCCTTAAACATAGTAACTTAACCTTCAAATGTCAACTGGGACCTTATAACTTTCAATAAAATGCTCCCAATTGAGCACTTTCTCTCTTACTCTCTCTCTAAGCTCCCCTTGGAGCTCTCTTCGAGAATAATACTTTCGACTTACCGATTTTTAAAACTTGTAAGGTTCGGCAACGGACATTAAAGGAAACACTGTTTCTTAGTTGAAGTTACATTATTTATTGATTGATTATAAGTGCTACAAGACTATTTATATGATTTGAGTAGGTATATATAATACGTTCTTATAGCTACATACATACACCACACCACACGTCCTGGGGGCGTGAGAAAAATAATAATAATTGTACATTATTATTATTATTTTTTGTATTTATTTTTAGAATTTCTTATATAATTTTGTTCTATTCTTATGAATAAGTTTCTCAAGATTATTATACTTAATTAAAACATTTGGTTCCAAATCCTTGATTACTACATATGGTCCTAAATACAATGGATCTAATTTACTTTTACATGCTTCGTTCTTAACTAATATTAAATCTCCTTGATTATAATTGATCGTGTTTACATATGAGTCATAACGTATTTTCCTTAATTCCTTACTATTTTCTAAATTACTCTTAGCATCTAATTGCGACTTTTGCAATCTGTATTTGAGTTCAATGGGATAATCTTGGAAATTGTACAATGGATCTAATGTGTCAGTTAAATTACTAGGAATATTGCATCGCTTTCCGAATACAAGTTCATACGGGCTATATTTAGTTTCTGTGTGTATAGTAGTATTGAAAGCAAAGCACCAGTAGGGTAACCATGATGACCAATCCTGACTATTATTATTTGTCATAATGCGTAAATAGGATATTAAGTGCTTATGGCTGTTTTCAAGTGCACCAATTGTTTGATGATGATAAGCAGTTGAAGTTATATGGCTCATATTTAAAAGTTTACATACATCTTGCATAACTGAGGAAATAAATTCAGTTCCTTTGTCTGTTATGATTTCGCGCGGAATTCCGTAACGTAGAATGAAGTTATTCACAAACGCTGTAGCCACGGTAACACTATCTTTTGATGAAATAGAATACGCCTCAACGTACTTGCTCAAGTCGCACTGCAGAGTTAAAATATACTTATATTCGCTACTATTATTACCTAAAGGGCCCACTAAATCTAAAAATACTCTATCGAACGCCGATGTTCCTGTGTTGGTAATAACCATCGGTTGTTTAGTGTGTCGAAAATGCTTTTGTCTTTGACATTGATCGCATTTGGTAACGAATTCAGTTACGTCTTTTTCAATGCCTGGCCAGAAGTAATGTTTCTTTATGTTACTTATCATACGCCTAATCCTAGCATGACCACTGGTTGGCAATACGTGATAGTCATTTAATATAACACGCATAGTGTCTCTGTTTATTATCCTCTTAACTCCTCGTATAATATGTAAACGCGGACCGGTCCATTGAGGAGATTTATTTATTAAATTACTTATTTTATTTATTAAAACTTTATTAGTTTCATTGAGGATAAAATATATATTTTTAACATTTAATTCTTTACAGAATGAACTCAATTCCCTCACAAAGACACCTCGTGTACATTGCGATTGGGAAATTGGTTTTACACAAATTAAATCTCTTGGTTTAATAAACTCGAAATGCTCACATTTGCTTGTTACGTCATCTTTCATTTGAATCCATTCGTCGTCATTCAAAAATATAAATTCGGTATAATTTTTTGGAAGTTTAAGCATCTCCACGACTTGTCTCCACGAATTATCGATGGAAATATTATTTTCCAAATAATTATTCGATTGCGTATTTTCACTATTCATTTTTTTCCTTTGCGCCCTTGTCATAACAGATATAATATTTTCATGCATTCCTTTCAACTCTTCACTACTGATACGCACCCTAGATAATGCATCTGCAGCTACATTATCTTTTCCTTTCACATAAATCACATCAAAATCGTATTCTTCCAATATAAGTCTGAATTTCATAGTTCTACTTGAAGGATTTGTCATGTTAAATAAATAAATTTGAGGTTTGTGGTCTGTTTCTACTATGAATCTTTTACCGTAAAGATAGGGTCTAAAATATTTCACCGCCCATGTAATTGCCAATAATTCTTTCTCTATAGTGGGATAATTTTTCTCGGCTTTATTTAAACTTCTACTCGCAAACGCCACAGGTCTACGATCTCCGTTATTTAAAACCGCTCCTATTGCAAATCCTGACGCATCGGTTTGTAGAATAAATGTGTTTTCTTTATCGAAATTTGGATACTGTAATACTTTTGGTGAACTAAGTACTTGTTTTAAGGTCAAAAAGGCTTGTTGACATTCGTCACTCCATTCAAAATGTACATTCTTTCGACATAATTTATTTAATGGTAAGGTAATTTGTGCAAAAGAGGGAATGAATTTTCTATAATAATTAGTAAATGCTACAAATCTGCGTACTTCGTCCGAGTTTTGGGGGACAGGATACTGATCAATTGCCTTGGTTTTTTCTGGGTCTGGCTTAATTCCTTCAGCTGATACTACATGACCAAGATATAAAACATCTTTTTTTTAAAATTTACATTTTGTTGGATTCAGTTTAAGGTTAACTTTCCTGAGTCTAGAAAATATGTCGATTAAGTTTTATTATGCATACTTAAAGATCGACCAAAACACAACAAATCGTCCAAATAAACTAAGCATTTTTCATAATTTAAGCCTGTCATCGCTATAGTCATAGCTCTAGAGAAGCAACTTGGACTTGTTTTCAATCCCATCGGTAATCTAGTTAATTGGTATTGTCCATCATGAGTGGTAAAGGCTGTAAGCTCTCTACTGTCTAATTTTAAATTCAGTTGATAGTATGATTGATTTAAATCAAGATGAGTAAAGTACATAGATCCTGAAAGAGAATCCAGTATATCTGCTATGTTAGGTAACGGAAATTTGTCATCAACAATTCTTTCATTTAATTTTCGGTAATCAATGACTAAACGCCATTTTTTAGTATTGTTTTCTGATTTTTTCGGAACTAACAAGACCGGACTGGACCACGCACTACAGGATGGTTCAATTATATTTTCAGATAATAATTTATTTACTTGATTGGTGATTTCATCCCTTTGCGCACGTGGTAGTCGATACGGTTTTACGTAAGATGGTGAAACGTTGGGCTTTAATTTAATTTCCGGCTCATAAATATTGCTTACCGTTAATTTATCTCCGGGCAAGTAAAATATGTCAGAAAATTTGGCACAAATGTTTTGAATTGAGCGCCTTTCTTCTAAATTTAAATGAGAAAAATCTAATAAAGAAAACATTTTGCGCACTCTTTCGCTGTCGATGTTTTCATTCTTATTATACGTACACACCTCATAGTTATTTAAACTTTCATATTCCGGGTTAAAATAGCTTAAGCAAACCTCATCCTCGCGCGAGTTTAGAATTTGGATAGGAATTTTACCATTGACTGATTTACAAATGCCACTTGCCAAATAAACACCCTTACATTATTCTTTCGATCGTATCAAACAATCTTCATTCAAAAATGCGTCGATATAAAATATTTTCTCACAGCGAGGAGGTATTATTAAGAAATTATTTCCGTGAATTCTACCCAGACCTAAAGGCAAGGTAACTTTCGTATTTGTAGCCAAACATGACAAAGTCATATTATTTAATTCGTAATTAACAACGCAATTATATTGTTGTAAAAAATCTTGTCCAATAATTCCATCATGCAAGCATGTCAGATTTCTAAGAACATAAAACTTATGTTTAAATTCCATTCCATTTACGGATAGATTTAAGTAAACAAAACCCTCAGTGTTCAAATGACCACCGATTCCTTTTATGCGTATGTTGTGTTGGATGATTGGAATGCGCAGCGCAACAATTGTTTCGTATTTCACTGCGGATAATGATGCTCCTGTATCTATGAGCCATTTTTACTGACATTATTTATATTGAATTCTACATAGTTACTATTGTTGCAAGAAAAAATACAGGTATTATGCACGAAAAAAATCATTTTCAGACGTATTTTCCGGAGCTGTAGTCTGCGAATTACTTGACGAATTCTCACTACTTGTATTCATAAAATGAATTTGTCTTGTTTGGTTACCGCGGTAGGTATTATTATTACACCAACGAGTACTTTGATGAGTAGTCCCGCGATAAAAGGTACGTCCTCGGCCGTAGTTCACCTGGCGGGACGTCCCGGGGTTTTGATTTTGTTAGCGCGGCTGATTTTGACTGCCGCCCGCGCCTCGGCCGCCTCGAAAACCTTGACGTCCCGAGAAACCTCTGCGACCACCCCTAAATGTCCTGGCAAAATGACCTGGCCTCTGTTGTTGCCAACTAAAAATAGTTCCTTCCGATTGCGATCGGGAACCATACGACGACAACTCCTCGTCTTTAGCCGCACGAAGGACATCTTTTAAAGAGCTGTAGTTGCGAGCTGCTAATATAACTCTCAGATTGGCGTTTCTAAGTCCATCTATAAAACTTTTAATGGCTAATTTCTCATTAATCGGCCTTAAAACCTCATATGACGCCTCTTTTCCGTCGGCCTGCGATATAGTAAGGTTAATGAACAAACTCTCTAACCGTTTCCCGTAGTCCTCTAAAGTACTAGAATTTTGACTCTCTTTAATTAACTGAGTGTGGATAGCTGTACTAGACATTTGAGTCAGTAAATGTTTTCTCATATTAGACAAAAGAGACTGACAGGTAGTGTAAGATGACGCCAAACGAAGTTTAGCACTTTCAGATAGCCTGGTTTTTAAAATAAAATTTATAAGAACTTTTTGTCCTTCTGTATCTAGCATTGAACTATATAACTCGATTGCGTCAATTAGTTTTTTGGTGACTTCTTCTCGATTATTCATCTCTGGCAAAAGGGCTACCGCCGTTTTCAAATCAAACTGATGCATGGTGCTTAAAGTTTCAATATTCCTCTATTTTTGAGTAAAAAGCTTCTATTCTAATACAAATTTCTTTACTGTATATTATATCTTGACTTTTATATTCTCCCTTCCTAATTTTATCGTCTAAAATATCGGCACATGTTAGGTATCTATTAAATAATAAGTTAGCTGTGTTTAATTTCTCATTTAATGTCTTTTCCGTTCATCTGTTTTTATTTAACTTTATGAGATTTTCCTTTAGATTTTTGATTTCACTGTATATTAAATCAAGTTCCTCAAACATTACATGTATGCGTCGGCTTAGATTTTAATAATAAAATATAATTGATTAAATGAGATATTAAACTTTGCATTTACACCATTAAAACTAAAAGATTACATACCCAAATACCATAACTTATTATTTAATTCTTTTATTGGGGGGGCGAATCACTTTACACTTCACACGTTTCACAACTTTTCTTCTTTTGCGCCTGGGATGCCCGTTCTATGCTGCGACCGAAGTGACGCCAAGAACGTCGTAACATCATGTGGTTATCAAACTCCCTTCTAACAACTCGTTTGTGGCATCGATAGTAGAGTTTGTATAGTCCATATAAGATAAACAATGCCATCAATAGTAAAATTACAGCCAATATGATGGTAGTGGAAGAAGCATGAAAGGTCAGCTGCTCAATACGGGCCTCATTATTTTGCCCAAGCTGGGTCAAGACCATTTGGTTTTGTTGGTCTTCACTTGGTTTGCTCCTGCTGGAACCCATCTTGTAGAGACTTGATTGATTCACAATAACCGTGTTGAACGAACAAGATCGTAAAAGTTAGTGGATCCATGTTGGTGATATAGTAAACTCAGCACTTAGGTAATTCAACACGCGCATGGCAGGGTCGCCATGTAAGGTTCGGCAACGGACATTAAAGGAAACACTGTTTCTTAGTTGAAGTTACATTATTTATTGATTGATTATAAGTGCTACAAGACTATTTATATGATTTGAGTAGGTATATATAATACGTTCTTATAGCTACATACATACACCACACCACAAACTAATTATCGACAAATCTTACGTTAAAGTGATACATCCCTAGTTCATGCTCACCACCAGAGAAAATATAATCCATTCATAAAGGAACTGTTTACGCTCAAAACGTTCCATTCTACCCAAGATTTTTCTACTTCGCTTTATTTTATAGGTGAAAAAATCCCAGCACCTCCACTATGTCGTTACCCTCATAGCAACGAATTACCGTACCTTGTAAATAACTACAGAATAAAGTTTAATATGGCTGTCATAAGAAATAATATTCCTTTACTTATAGATATTAGTATAATAGATTATTAATCGGTGCGTATAATGGAACTGGTTGGGATAAGTGTTAGGTTATGATATGTATTAAAAGATGATAAAATAAAACCTAGGCAGCTGCAATTACGAGATATAATCATAGTAATGGTAATAATTTATACTACGCTACAACTAGCTACTCTACAATACTACACTGGTTGTCCATACAACCCCATAGGTTTTAGCTCTAGCCTCTAGCATCCTTTGATACTGGCGAGCAACCCTGTCTATCCACACAGTTCTAAGGATACTCTCTAAGGTTACACTCCTGCCTCTAGCATCCCTTGATGCTGGCGAGTCAACCTGACTTTACTCGTGAGGGCCCTTGCCCTCTAAGATGGTCTCCTCCTCTCCCCTTACAACCATCCCTTTGCCTCCATACTATCATTGTAGCACTTACCCATCAGTAACTATCTCTCTCTCTTATCAAACACCAAGCACTTATCACATCCAACAATTACAATTACCACCATTATCTTCTGTCCTGTTTTTTAGTCTCAGCCCGGCCGACGTCCATCTTTTCTCCCTTCCCCGGCAGCTATCTCCTTCTCACTTCTCTCTCTCCCATTCTCACATCCCGCGCTGTCACCTTTTGACCGCTCAATGTTGTTACTACTAAAATCTTATTTATTTTAAGTCTCGCGTCATTCGCGACAACCTGATAGGCACGTCCAGGGGAAGCCGTAACCATTTCCTCACGACCCTCCGGATTTGCACGTCGAGCATTCTCAACCTATCATCCGAAATATTGCCTAGCACAAAGCCGTGCAAAAATCTCGGAATCAGGTGCCCCCTTACAATTTCGAGCCGCTGCTGCGGCTTGAGGGGAGCCTTTGAGATGTTATCCAAGGCACTTTTGATATCCTGCTCTAACGAGACACATCCAGCAGCCATAAAGTCCACTCCCAAGTAGCGCCACCGTTCAACGCAAGAGACCTGCTTTAGCCACTTGGACCCAATACGGAAATTCCGACCGGTCAAATAGTGGTGCTTCTTGCGCTTCCCGTCCGGCACCATTGAGAGCACAGCACATTTCGTGGTGTTTAACTTCAGCCCCACGAGTTGCCCCGTTTGACTTACACTGTCGATGGAGTGCTGCAATCCTGCTTTCGTGCCCGCAATGAGGACGAGGTCATCGGAATAGGCCATCGCTGAGACACGCTCAGTTTCAAGCCGGTATCCTACCTCCTTAGGCAAGGACGACAGCACCAGATCCATCGCCATGTTGAACAACCAAGGCGACAGCGGATCACCTTGGCGAACTCCCCGACCGACTTTTACAGGCTCACTCGACTTTCCACTCACGGCTAAGTTGGTAGTTGCCGTTTCGTACAAACGAGTGATATAGTCGCAAAAGGCCGCAGGCAACCCCCTTCCCCTTAACACCTCCACGAGTGCCTTGTGGGACACTGTGTCGAATGCCTTGGAGAAGTCTAGGATCGCCATATGGCACTCCCGCAACTTCTGCCTGCTATCCCCCAGTACAGCGTCCAGCACCGCGGAATTCTCCAGGGTGCCGTCGGCGCAGATAAATCCGCGTTGTCGTACATCCGGGGGGCAACATGCTTCCAATCTTCTCGCCAGGATCGAGTGAAAGTGCCGAAGCGATACCGACGCGATAGAAATCGGCCGATAGTCACTTGGACTCCCAGGGACATCCTTTTTCGGCACAAAGATTGTCCGACACTGTCGCAACGGCTCAGGTAGTCATTCACCTTTAGTCATCTACATGTTAAAGATATGCACTTTATTTTTCAGAGAGACGCCTCGCCATTCCCCCGAACGAATACCGTCGGGTCCTGGCGCTGCCTCAAGGTCGACATTGGTAGTCCTAACCTCATCCGAGGTTAGAGGCTCCCACAGCAGAGAGTAATCTTGGCTGGCCCCGTACTGCTCGTCCCCACGCAATGTGGCTAGAGCCTCCGGTTTGGGTCCAGGCAGGTTTGGAAACAGCTTCAAGAATTGGGCGCCAATGAGTTCCATTTCCTTTAGGCTGTGCTTCACGCTCCTGCATTCGCCGTCAATTACCTCATTAGCAAGACGACCACGGCACTTCTTGTACATCTCCTGTACTCGTGCATATTCCTGTCGCCTAAATACCCTTCTGGACAAATTAGCTGGGGCCGTTGAGGGGCCATCGTCAAGTCCGGTGTTTAAAATATTGCCTCGTCTCGCTGATCGAGCACCCCGCAACCGTCTAGCCGCGGCTTTGGCAAGCAAAGCAGCTACCAGACGGTCGCAGGACTGGTCCATCTGAGACGCGCAAGTCTGCACTGGTCTTCGGCATCGTGGAGCTTCCAGAACTTGAACAGCCTGCGCCTGCGAAGGATCATGTCCCACAAGACTGGGGGTGGCGAATTCCGGAAGGGAGGGTGCTTCTCTAGAGGTGGCTGCACCTACCACCTCTCTGGCCTGCTGTTCGGCCTTAAACTTGTTAACACGGTCCTTATAGGACGGTGTTCTCCTTACACCCTTAATCCCTTCTAGTGATCTCTGCAGCCGAGAATCCAACGCTGCAAATAATCGCTTATTCACCACCGCACCAATCTCGGGTCCTAATTCAACCTCCGTTCGCGCTAGCATATCTAGCTCTTCGTCACCCCAGCGACGCTTAACCTGCGCAGGCTGTGCTGCGGCATTGGCCTCCACGGGATGGGCCCTACGAACGTGGACACCCAAACCCGTTTTGGTCGTGAAGCTACGGTCACACAGCAGACAAGGGTATCCCAGGTCCGCCGATGTTCCCGTAGCAGGCACGGAGTTCACCCCGGCTCCCTGAATTCGAAGCGCTCGACCGTGGGCCTCCGGACGCCACGGTAGACGCTGTAATTCGTTTGAGTCATGAGCGTTTTGAATGTGGTCGATAACGGGGTGCTAGCCCGAGATCAGCCTTCGCCCGCGATTTTTGCTAGGCCACAACCCGAAGGAAAATCACTGAACTTGGGTCAGCCACCGACACGATGGAGACCCCAACGCGGCTGTTGTGGGAATTTCGCCCACAACCTCACTTAGGTCACCAGACACACGGTGTTATGGTACTGTCGCACACACCCCAAAGGGTCCCCCAAGGACAAGCCTGACCGAGGACTCAGCTAACCCCCCTGAGAGCGTCAGCTGAGCCCCCGATGGAAGTGCGTGAAAACCTCCCATGTTCGAAGGGAATCTACCGGGAGAAGTAACCAGCCATTATGGCGGCTAATGACTGGCTTTTAGTTCAGTAGACTCACCCCCCCTCCCTCGTCGGCGATCGCAGCGGCACCACTTGCAGGTCGAGGATAGGAGTTGGGCTTACAGCGGACTTCGCTGCTCGCCCCATTGCAACTGGTCGTCTCGTGACACCCTCCCCTCCATGTGCTCCATTTCTGTCACCATGAAGGGGCACGTAGACGCCAGCGGAGTAACTAACCTCTTCCAGGCCTTTTGTCGGGGCCCCCGGATGGTTAGCGCATGTCGACCCCCCCAGAACGCCGGAGACACCTAGAGACGCCAAAACTCCAACCGTAGTTCCGGGAAGCAGTGACACACGATATGCACCCAGTTAAGAAGAGAGTAAGAGACTGCTCTTTTTCGCGACAGCTACTTAAGAGAGTCATAGTTACTCCCGCCAAACTTGAGCGGACTTCAGACACCCCCGCGTCTGACGCCCGGGGCCCATTGGAAAGGGGCAGGTGGAGGAGGTAGTTCCTCCTCTGGCGCCCAGTGCGCCGGCGGCGGATAGAGGAGGCGTCAGCCATGGCCTCTCGCACTCGTTCCGCAGCTTCCTTCTGCTCGACCACGGTCTCGCAGAAGGTCAGCGCCGCCTGCAATGCCTCTCTGCTGGAGGCCATCCTCGCCACTAGAGCCGGTAGGGAGAGGTCCTCCCCTACTACTGCGACAAGGTCACTGCGCTCCCTAGCCCAGGCCGGGCATGTCTCGAGGGTGTGCTGCGCAGTGTCCTCATCACAGTAGCTGCAGTGAAGGCATGCAGCCGACGGCTCACGCCCTATATTGGCGAGGTACGCCCCGAAACAGCCGTGGCCCGACAGCACCTTTTTTTTTTTTTTTTTTATCGTCAGGAAAATGCTCTTCCGCATACCACACCAGCCGTGGGGGCGGCCGGGGGTTATGTGGGACTCCAGGCCTCGATGATGAGGCCCGCCTACCCACTAAAAACCTGACGGCGTTCCTCTGGTGCCTTTATGAGTCGGGGCTACGGGTTTCACCTTAGTCCAAGGCCATAGGCATGCTCCGCAGTCTCAGCTTGGCTGTGACTCACGCTATAGTGAGGCTCACCCGGCTTTGGGGGGAGGGCTTCCCCCCAGTCTCCTGCGAGCGGCGCGCGGGAACACGCGCAGCGCCGTCGTGGGCCCCCTTGAGCGGACGTCAGACACCCCCGCGTCTGACGCCCGGGGCCCATTGGAAAGGGGCAGGTGGAGGAGGTAGTTTCTCCTCCGGCGCCCAGTGCGCCGGCGGCGGATAGAGGAGGCGTCAGCCATGGCCTCTCGCACTCGTTCCGCAGCTTCCTTCTTAGGTTAAGGTTAGCGCCGCCTGCCATGCCTCTCTCCTGGAGGCCATGGCCCGACAGCACCTGGGTCAACCTGAAAGTCAGGCGACCATGTTGTCGTGGCACCCACTCCTGCAGCACCGGGCCAATCGCCTCTACGGTGCGACGAGCATATCGGCTGTCGGCCAGGCGTCTCTTCCAGCTCTCCAGAGCCATCTCCTCGAGCTCGGCGCGCTCCGCCTCAATTTCTCTAGGCGCGGGCCTTTGCCCCAGGGATCTTTGGTCTCCTTGCCACTGGTATACAGCAGCGAGGGCCAGGGCGACGAGGTCCCAGGGCATGCTCCCGGCCAGAGCAAGTGCTGCGTCCGCGGAGACGGTGCGGTAGCCGCGGATCACTTGGATCGCCAGGTGACGCTGCACCCTTCGCAGCAGCGTGGCGTTATGGTTGGACAGGGCATCGTGCCACACTGGCGCTCCATAGAGCGCCATGGACCTCCAGACGCCCATGTACAGACGCCGGCTGGATGCGGAAGGGCCCCCCAGATTAGGAATGAGCTGGCTTAGCGCCCCCGTCGTCTTTAACAATTTGGGCGCCAGGCGCTCAAAATGTGGACGGAAATTCCACCTGCCGTCTAGAGTCAGGCCGAGGTACTTAAGGGTTCGCCCTATTTCGATCCGGGTGCCGCTGACAGTGAGATGTGGCCCTGATGGTGGCGCTTTTCGGGGTCCGTGGAAAAGGAGGGCCTCGGATTTGTCGAGCGCCACCTCCAGTCTCAGCTCACGGATGCGGCGCACCACTATGGCGACTCCCGCCGTCGCACGCCGTGTCGCCTCGCTTAAGTCGGCTCCGCGGGCCGTGACTAGGGTATCGTCGGCGTAGCAAGTTACGCCGACTCCTGTAAGGAAGCGCCCGCGGAGGACCCAATCATAACCGACATTCCACAGGAGCGGCCCAAGAACCGACCCCTGTGGAACGCCACATGAGACTACCCGGCTTAGTACGCCATTCGGCGTGGGGCACTCGACCACCCTGTTTGCCAGGTAGTCGGCAATCAGCACCTGGAGATAGGCAGGCACCCCGTGATGTATGAGGGCCTGCCTAATACAAGCCCACGGCAGGGTATTGAAGGCGTTGGCGATGTCAAGTGACACCGCCAGTAACCCCGCCGTTAGCTACCGCCTTTTCAGCCAACTCCCGCACCCGCAGGATTGCGTCAATAGTGGACCTCTTCGCACGGAAGCCATATTGTTGGGCAGATAAGTTGGGCCCAACAGTGTTTAGGT
The DNA here is from genome assembly GCA_950371115.1 of Anania fuscalis. Classification (NCBI taxonomy): domain Eukaryota; kingdom Metazoa; phylum Arthropoda; class Insecta; order Lepidoptera; family Crambidae; genus Anania; species Anania fuscalis. The sequence continues at coordinate 20,572,130 of OX493326.1, read as the reverse complement.
GCTGGACGAGGCGGACCGCGAGTATTCGCTACAGTAACTTCCCCTGCTCGTCAAGCAAATCGATGGGGCGATAGGCGGACGGAGAGTCCAGCGGACGCCCTTCCTTTTTCAGGAGGACCAACTTTCCTCTCTTCCACGCTGCTGGGAAACGCCCTTCGCCGTCTCACAGGCTTGGCATTCGCCAGAGGCTGCTGTCTGCGCTCTGCTGGTTTTTTAGAACCCCGCTTAACCACCGTTGTCCACCCTTCGTCCATGGACTCGGGTGGCGGTGGGAGCGGGCGAGGCCCAATAGGGGTGGGCGAACTAGCCGCATTCCGCCTCTTTCTGTTCCTGCCCTGACGGCCACGAGCAGAGGCAGACAAAGCAGAATCCTTTTTGGATGCCGAAGCCTTGGCCCTTTGCTCTACTACCGGCTGAACTGGCGCTGCAGTTTCCAAGCTTTTTGGCCACTCGTAGCCGGAGTGGCAGCCTGCTGCGGCCCTGTCGGTTTGCTTGACTGGACTTGTGTCTTATCCGGTAGAGGTCGGTATTCTAAATCAGAAGACATACCCCTTTCTTTGTCCGCGGCAAGAGGGATGCGCCTCTTTTCTGGCAGAAGTCGATCGCCGAGTTCCTCGATGCGCGCGTTCATCATGGCGCTGCAACGGGCCATGATATTGCGCTCTGCTTCTTCCGTGAGGGCAGAGGTGGAGGGAGTAACCTCCATCTCCTGTCGTTCTTGCCGCTGTTTTTTCAGGGCAGCAATGTCCTGCCGTAACTCGGTCAGCTCCTTAGCGAGTTTATCGTTAGCGGCATTGAGGCGTCTTATTTCGTCGCTTTCCGACCTTTCCGCCAACGTCTCAACCACGGCCGTGATAAGAGCGGCAGCGTCATTAAAGTTTCGCTGGAAAACTCCTTTGATATTGCCGCTCCTTCTCGCATAGTGGAGGATCGTGTCCGTTCCAGTTCGAATTGCACGTACCAGCTCCTGTGCTGTCTGCTCTTTCGCAGTATATCTAGCCAGATTGAGGGCCTTTTTCAGTTTCTGCGACCAGTTTTCGGCCTCCTCCTCGGCCTCCTGGTCTCGCAGATTCCGCTTCTCCTCCCTTAGCAGATCTTTGGCGCAGGCCCTAGCAGCTCTTACCCTTGAAAGGCCCGGCTGGGCTGCCGACAGAGTTGTTGGGGGTTTCTTCCCCTTCTTTCCTCGGCGCACCACAGTTGCTCAGTCTCACACCGAAGGAGTGGGGGCCGGCGCCACCAGAGGTGAAGCCTCCTTCGTCACCTTAGCGGGGGCCACTGGCGCCCTCTGCGCTTTGGGTGCAGCCGGGTTTGAAGCGGCTGACATCGCCCTTTTGGTGTCGGCTGCGAGTGGGGGACTCAAAGTTGCCTGAGGAGCAGGCGGCTTTCAATCTCTCCTAGCCTAGCGTCGATTAGCTATGCAGCTGAATCAATAGCTCTCTTGCACGCCAGCTGCAACAGGTCTTCTATGGACTGAGCACATAGGGCATTCTGGGGGAGTGGTACGTCCGAGGATGAAGCCTGAGGCTCAGGGTCTCTAAGGGCGGTGGCTACCTCTAATGTCTAATGTAATGTCGGTATACCGATATAAGCAAATAATGTGGGTAGAAAATTAAGATCCTTCTAGATTGTTCGTTAACTTTGTATCGCCAGTCTACGAATAAACGAATTGGATTAAGACGTGTTTTGCTGCTTCCTCCTACTTACCGCGCGCAGATACCTACCTAGCTCCATATTTAACAGTGGCGACGTCGATTTAAATTGGACTAACGTGTGCATAATTAAATTTTTTCTTCGCTATTACGATGCCTATCGGGAAAATTAGGGAGTTTGACGTGAACAAAGACGATTGGAAACTGTATATAGAAAGAGTGGAACAATATTTTATTGTTAACGCAGTGGAAAGTAAGTTTCAAGTGCCGACATTAATAACTGTGATGGGGACAGAAAGCTACGAATTGTTGGTGAATTTGTGTACACCGGTAAAACCTAAAGATAAAACATTTCAGGAAATTGTGGACGTTATGGAAAAACATTTACAACCCAAACCTAGTGAATTGGCAGAAAGATATAAGTTTAGACATCGGACACAAAACAGGGGTGAGGGTATCTCGGAGTACGTAGCGGTATTGAAAAGAATGTCCAAGTCATGCGGGTTCGGCAGGTGGCTTGAGGAAAGTCTACGGGACCAGTTAGTGTGCGGTATTAGTAGTGAAAGCATTCGACAACGATTATTTGCGGAAGCAAAACTCGATTTCTCAAGAGCGTACAGTATCGCAGTTAGCATGGAAGCTGCAGAAAAAGATGCCGCCATCGTGGAAGGTCATCGAAGGCCACCGAGTGAGGCAACGGTCGAGTGCCAAGCAATCTCGGCGGGAACACGGCGGCGGGGTGCAGCCACAGCGGCAACGGCGGCGCGCGATAACGGTGGAGCGGCGCGGGAGGCCGCTTGGCAGGGTGCTCGGCGGCCAAGGGACTTGCGCGCACCATCGGCATCCGTACCTACCCGCCCGGGGGAGCGAGCGCAGCGGCATCAATCGTGCAATGTGTGTGGCGGCTCACATGACGCTGCTAGCTGCAAATTTCGTCGTTACGTCTGTCGCGTATGTAATCGGCCCGGGCACTTGCGGCGTGTGTGCCCTTATTTATCATCGGATCAGCACTGCATGAAGGCTTCGGCAGACGAAGGTGGAGTCTGTGCTAGTGAAAGTAACAGTAGTGAAGAGGTAACTTTTATTGATTTTAATAAATTAACTTTGAACGATTGCAAACCGATATTGATTCCATTAAATATTGACGTAAGACCTATCGGAATGATAAAACCCCGCGTTAGGTACAAAGATGTAACTAAGATGTTAGACTTGTATGTGATTAAGAATGGAAAAACGGCTTTACTCGGAAGACAATGGCTTGCAGAATTAAATATTCAATTACCAAAGTTACAGTGTAATATGTTAAACGTTTTGAGTAGTGAGTCATTGTTGTCCGATCTCAGTTCCAGATATTGTAACGTGTTCGCGGAGGGACTGGGCCGCTACACCGGGGGGCCGGTGGGCATCCATGTGCGCTCGGGCGCGCGGCCCGTGTTCCTTCGCGCGCGGCCGCTGGCGTACGCGCTGCGCGAGCCGGTGGAGCGCGCGCTGGAGCAGCACGTGCGGGACGGCATCCTCACTCCGGTCGAGCGCTCCGACTGGGCCACGCCTATAGTACCGGTCGTAAAGAAGGACGGTAGTATCAGGATTTGTGCCGATTATAAATTAACGTTAAATAAAGTCATAGAAATTGATCGTTATCCACTACCACGGGTTGAGGATTTGTTAGTGCGCCTACATGGGGGACAGCGCTTTAGCAAAATCGACCTGTCCCAGGCTTACGCGCAACTAGTGATAGACGACTCAAAGAAATACACAGTGATTAACACACATAAGGGTTTATTTGTTTACAATCGCTTAGTGTACGGGCTAGCATCGAGCCCAGGCATATTTCAGCGACGCTTAGAGGAAATGTTTGCAGATTTGTCCAGTGTTGGTGTATTTTTAGACGATATTATAATTACGGGTAAAACTACATCTGAACATATGGATAATTTATATAAAGTATTTGAGCGGTTACAAAAATATGGGCTTAATGTAAAAAGAGAAAAGTGCGAATTTTTTACAGAATCTATTAGTTATCTCGGTCATGTTATAAGCAAAGATGGTGTACATACATGTCCAAATAAAATTAAAGCTATTGATAATACACCCGCTCCATCTAACGTGTTGGAACTTCGGGCATTTATAGGAATGGTTATGTATTATTCTAAATTTGTACCTAATGTTAGCACCCTTCTGGCGGCATAATACAATTTACTAAAAACTGGTGTTAAATTCGAATGGAGTGATCAATGTCAGAGAGCATTCGAGGGGCTCAAGGCTAAGCTGGTTAGTAGCGAGGTGCTGGCGCACTACTCGGGCTCGCTGCCGCTGGTGCTGACGGCGGACGCGAGCGCCGTGGGCGTGGGCGCGGTGCTGTCGCACGTCACGCCGGCCGGCGGGCGCCCGGTGGCCTACACCTCGCGCTCGCTCTCGCCTGCGGAGCGACATTACGCGCAAATTGACCGGGAGGCCCTTGCTATCGTCTTTAGTATTCGAAAATTTCACCAGTATCTATATGGAAGGCGTTTCATATTGAGAACGGACCACAAACCGCTAACCTATATTTTAGGAAATAAGGTAGGCATACCGGTTATGGCGGCATCGCGTTTACAGCGTTGGGCTGTCCTCTTATCGGGATACCAGTATGACATTGAATATGTCGCATCTAAGAAAAATTGCGCTGATGCGTTATCGAGACTCCCGCCGAAGGTTAAAGGCAGAGAGTCCAAAGTAGAAGAGGTCACCTACAGTAATTTTGTTGAAAACTTTTTGCCAGTGACGAACAATGACGTGAAAATGGCTACTGCGAAGGATAGGACTCTGAGTAGAATTAAAGTTTACATAGAATCTGGTTGGCCGCCATCTTGTCCGGAAGAAGCAATCAATCCCTATTTTATGAGGCGTAATGAATTATATTTAGACAATGGGTGTATATTGTGGGGATATAGGATGATAATTCCGGAGTCATTAAAATCTGTTGTTTTAAAACTACTGCATATTAGTCACATCGGCATTGTAAAAACGAAAGGTATAGCCAGAAGTTACGTGTGGTGGCCTGACATCGATCACGACGTAGAGGAGCAGTGCCGCGCGTGCGAGACTTGTGCGCGGGAGGCCGCGGCCCCGCTTCACGCGCCGCCCCAGCCCTGGCCGTACGCTCCTCAGCTATGGACTCGTATACATATTGATTTTTTAGGACCGTATAGGAATTTATCATATTTAGTCTTGGTTGATTCGAGTTCGAAGTGGCTGGAAGCTTTCGAAATGAAACAAAAGTCGGCGGCTTGTGTCATAAAAATACTTAGATCTACCTTTGCCCGATTCGGTTTACCCGTCGAATTAGTGTCTGACCAGGGTCCGCCATTTACAAGTGTAGAATTTGTAAGCTTTTTAAAAAATAATGGTATTAGACAAACCTTTTCACCAGCTTATCACCCGTATTGAATTAAATTAAAATAAAACTTATTTTAACCAGTATGTTTGTAATTTTATTATAATTATAACTGTAGTATGAAACACCGCGTCTAGTGATGATGATGTTAAAGAGTATACAACCAAAGAAAAGAAAAAGCGCCAATTTTTAAATTAAACATTCAACACTACCGCTAAATTGAAGCTTTCATAAAATAAAAGTTTAACCAAAAATTACCACTTGAAATTACTAGTTAACATGAATTCCAATTTTATATTTAAACTTATTGAATTTCATTTTACACAGAGCTTTAGTAAACATATCGGCACATTGTTGATCGCTACAAACATGTTTGAGATCTATTATCTTAGCATAGTATTTTTCTTTAATAAAGTGATACTTTATGTCAATGTGTTTGCATCGTTTGTGAAAGTTAATATTTTTTATAACACTAATAGCACTTTGATTGTCCATAAGTAAACTCACAGATTTTTGATTGAGTGCACCAATATCACTCAATAATTGTCTAATCCATATAGCCTCTTTGGTGGCGGCGCATGCGGCCATGAACTCTGCTTCTGTGGTAGACAGTGCTACTGTCTGCTGTCTCTGACTTGACCAGGTTATAGCGGCGCCATTTTTGATGAAGACATAGCCAGTAACAGAGCGCCGTGTACTGAGGTCATTTGCATAATCAGCGTCACTGTAGCCAATTATTTCACAGGGATCAGGTGTTGGCCGATAAGACAGTCCGTGGCTGTCTGTATCTTTCAAATACTTAAATATTTTCTTAACAGCATTCCAGTGTGTGTCGTTATAGCAATTCAGAAAACGACTTACCAGGCTCACAGCAAACATTATATCGGGACGGCTTACTGTAGCAAGGTGCATCAGCGATCCAACCGCCTCTCGGTAAGGTATGTTCTTTTCTGGCTCCTGGCCCCCTTTTTCCAGCTTTACGTTAGGGTCGGCGGGAACACTATTAGGATTAGCATCAGTTAAATTAAATCTTTTTAACAGTTTTTCAATGTATTTTCTCTGATGGATAAAAATTTGTTTGTTAGACTTTACTATTTCCATTCCAACAAAGTTACTAAGTGGGCAAGTTTTAAGTTAAAATATCTGTTTTAAATCATTGACAATTTCTAGTAACACATATTTACTTTTTGAGAAAATCAATCCATCGTCTACATACAAACAAAGATAGCATTTTATTCCATTAATTTGCCCAATATATACACATTGATCAGCCTTACTATTTACCAGCCCAAATTTCTTCAAAACTGAGTCAAACTTTGAGTTCCAGCATCTGGGGGATTGTTTCAGCCCATACAAGGATTTATTAAGCTTACATACCTGATTTGTTTCACAGGATATTCCCTCTGGCACTGACATGTAAATATCCTCCTCCAGCTCCCCATAGAGGAAAGCAGTTTTAATATCTTGCTGGACTATCTCCAAGTTGTGTTGGGCAGCTTCAGATAGTAATATACGGATCGAATGCAGAATAGGGACACAGTGAGTGTAGTGTGTGACGGTACTTGGCGTGAAAATAATATTATGAGGGTAGATGAAGAATCTGCCTCTCATACGGAGTGAAGACATCGCTGTTCCAGTCAGCCTGTGACCACGGTCGGTGTAACCCGATCGAAACGTCAGGCAAAAGAGGTAACATTTTGTACCTAAATTATGATCGCGTTAATTCCCGTTTCATTGAGTTTTAAATTATGCAGCGCGAAAGTTTAAAAGTAATTATACGGATCGAGTCATACCTGACGGTTGGAGCAAAAGTTTCTTTGTAGTCAATCCCTTTAGTTTGAGCATAACCTTTCGCACATAGCCGTGACTTGAAGCGTGGACCAGTTGAATCTTCCTTTACTCGGAACACCCACTTACATCCGATTACACTTGCATTTGGGGGTTTATCTATCAATGTCCAAGTATTGTTTTTCTTGTGAGCTTCAAGTTCTTCATTTATCGACGTTTGCCACTTATCAGCATCGTGAGAATTTAATGCTTGTTTATAAGTTTCAGGAACTTCATTGGAGATGAATTCTTCATCGCAGCACAAGTAAGTATTTTCTGTATTTTTGTTTTTGTTTTCTCTATTTCTAGGTCTTAATGTGATATTATTTCTTTCAGGAGTCGAGTCTATGCTTTCATCAGGTAAGTATTCACTGTCTGAATGTGTATCGCTGACTGTGTCAAAAGATTCATCATTCTAAGGATTCCTCCTCCTTTGTTTCTGTTTCAGGACTATTGTTTTGAGAAGACAAGTCGACAGGAACATAATTTCTTTTGACAGTTGACTCCGGGAAGACGGCATCTCTGCTTTTCACTACTGTTTTTGTGTTGGGTAATAAGAACCTGTACCCCTTACTGTTATCACAATATCCAATAAAAGTCATTTTCTGTGCTTTACTGTCCCACTTTTTGCGTTTTTCTTTAGGTAAGTGAACCATAGCATCACATCCAAACGTTCTCAAATGGCTGACGTTAGGCTTCTGACCAGACCACATTTCCTCAGGTGTTTTGAAAGAAAGTGACCTTGTTGGAGAACGGTTTATTATGTAGGCAGCTGTATAAATGGCTTCAGCCCAATAATGTTTTGGTAAGTTGGCATTCAGAAGCATGCATTTTGCTCGCTCGACTAGAGTCCTGTTCATGCGTTCTGCAGCACCGTTCTGCTCGGGTGTGTATGGTGTTGTTGTTTGGTGAATTATTCCAGCACTTTTCATAAAATTCGAAAACTGTCTGTTCACATACTCAAGCCCGTTGTCTGATCTGAGGACTTTTATGTGACAGTCAAGATTGTTTTCAACTTGACTCTTGAATTCCTTGAATTTGTCTAGTACTTTGGTCTTATTCTGAAGAGTGTACACAAATATCTTCTTTGAGTAATCGTCTAAGAATGTTATGAAATATCTGGCCCTTTCCTAGGGATTCAGTTTCCATAGGCCCACAAATATCCGTATGGATCAGTTCTAATGGACCTTTACTCTGAGAGCCTTGACTCTTAAAAGGAAAACGTGTCTGCTTACCTTCTTGACAGGTTATACATGTCAAGTTCGGTTTCTTTACTGATAGGGTTATTCCGTCTGTATTTTCAGTCATTTTTTGTAGACTCTGAAAATTTAGATGACCCATCCTTTGGTGCCACTGGTAAGTATCTTGCTCAATAATATCTGACATGCAAGCAAAGCCTCCAGGCATATTCAGTTGATACATGTTATTAATTAAGCTTGCTGTGGCTACAATCACATTTTTACTATTTGTGATGACACAGCCAGAGTTATCAAATTTACTTGTCCACCATTTTTAATAATTTGACTTACCGACAGCAGGTTTGTTGCTAATGCAGGTATGTACAAGACATTTTTGAATAAAACTTTGTTTTCAATACCTTTATCATTATAAACATCTAAGCATATGTGACCAGAACATTCTACTGTCAATCTTTTACTGTCTGCTACTTCAATCGTTTTTATAGATGGGATAATCACTTCTTGAAGTAGGTTTTTACACTTTGTCATGTGTACTGAAGCGCCGGAATCAATATACCAGGCCTCGGTATAATCCGAAGAGGCTACAAACACAGCAGCGTAGTGTGAACTATTATTGTTTTCTTGTGTGCTTTTATCTTTATTAGCTTGCTGTGGTTTCTTTGGTTTTGATTTGCACTGTGGAATTTTGTGACCATACTTGTTGCATGTGTAGCAGCGAGGACCTTTTGAAAAATTCTTGTTTTTATTTTGAAATCTCTGACTTGTAGCAAAAGCTGTAGATTCATTATGTTGTTTCACATCTTGCAAGATCTTAGATTTTACTGAGTCTGATGTTATCTTCATACCTGAGCTTTCTATTGCCATAATCATGGGCTTGTAAGTATCTGGCAGACCTGAGAGCAGCATGGTGCCGAGCCACTCATCATCTACGTGAAACCCAATATTGCGCAACTTGTGTGCTGTTGTCATAATTTTGCTTACATACTCTTCTACATTGAGGCATCCGGCTAGCGTGGTGTGACAGAGATCACGTTATAATCCAACTCGGCGTGTCAGCCCGGAGTCGTCAAAAGCGCTGGATAAATTATCCCATACTTCTTTCGCAGTGCTTGCCTCTTGTATGTGGATGTAGTTAATTGGATCAACCAGTAATATAATCTTGGATTTTGCCTTTGTGTCGCGCTTCTTGTCGATAGTTGTGCCGGTTGGGTATTCTACACAGTCCCAAAGTTCTTCATGTTGAAGGTAAGTTTTGACGGCAAAACGCCAAGTAGCAAAGTTATCACGGCCTGTTAGTTTTTCTATTGACACCAAGGCGCTATTTGAAGTCATAATTTGTTATAAACAACGTCTGATTGTCCACGAAATACCAATGTTCTATGAAGCACGTTTTCTTTGAGGTTAGTCAACCTCACTCACTATTGCACTTTTGTCAATTTTCACTTTTAACGACAATCCACTTTTGTCGGGCTCTCTGGGCCCATAACTATTGAATTAAATTAAAATAATACTTATTTTAACCAGTATGTATTTGTAATTTTATTATAATTATAACTGTAGTATGAAACACCGCGTCTAGTGATGATGATGTTAAAGAGTATACAACCAAAGAAAAGAAAAAGCGCCAATTTTTAAATTAAACATTCAACAACCCGTCATCAAACGGCGCTGCTGAAAATGCAGTCAAATTGTGTAAACAGGCAATCAAGAAAGCATTACGAGATAAGGTAGATGTAGATGCAGCCCTACAAACCTTTTTGTTGGCTTACAGAAATTCAATACATAGTACTACGGGGGAAACTCCGGCTAGGATATTACAAAAACGTACTTTACGCTCGCGACTAGACCTACTTCGAAGTCATTTTATGGTAGAAGATCGGGTCAGGCTTGCACAAGATAATCAAATAAAATTCGCCGGAGGTATCGAGCGTAGTTTTAACAGTGGAGATTCTGTATGGGCCAGGGGCTACGGAACACAGGATAAATGGGTAAAAGGAAAAATTTTAAACAGAGAGGGCTCCCGTAGGTGCATAGTGGATAGTGGTAACGGTCAGTTTATTAAAAGACACATTGATCAAATACGGCGCAGGTCTAGACTATCTGATGTTCCATATCCAGAATCATTTGACGAGAAACAGTTAACAAACCGAGAGGAGGATGTCGTTCCTGTCGAAGATGCGGTGGTGGATGGGAGTTGTGGTGTCAGTTTAACAGGTCAAAAGGAACATGAACTCGTTCCAATTGGGCGCGATAACATAGTTGAGAAACCTTTACCCGATCCTGTGGCAGAGTGTAGTACTACATCGGACGCATCCCATACACCACAGCAATCGGCACCCCGGTACCCTACTAGAATTCAAAAGCCAGTTGTACGCTATGGTTTTGAAATAGATTAACAACAATGTACCTAATACCTATAGTTAATTATTTGTAATAGTATAGTTAAGTAATTAAGTTATACACATTTATTTGTAGGGTTTGATTTAGTGGTGTAGGTGTAATGTCGGTATACCGATATAAGCAAATAATGTGGGTAGAAAATTAAGATCCTTCTAGATTGTTCGTTAACTTTGTATCGCCAGTCTACGAATAAACGAATTGGATTGGACGTGTTTTGCTGCTTCCTCCTACTTACCGCGCGCAGATACCTACCTAGCTCCATATTTAACAGTCTCTGGGGTAGCAGCGTTTGTGCCAGCTACCGGAGCAGACTTCTTTCTCCTTGTATTGGCAGAGAGCTCTGCCAGGTCCTTCTTTAGAGCGTTGACTTCTTTTCGAAGATTGTCAGCCTCCCGCCTAAGGTTTCCGTTGTCAACTCGGAGTCGGCGATTTTCCTCCGTTTCCGAGCGGAAAGCCAGCGTGTCAATAATGCTGGTCAAGTTTGAGGCAGCTCTATTTAAAGGCCCTTGCATAGGGCCTTGTTAATTCCCCGACTTGGAAGAAACGCGGAGGACTTCGGTGCAAAAGACTCCACCGCGCGCCCGCAGTTGTTCCAAGTCTAGCGTCTCATAGACGATCATTGGTGGCGACTTCAACGCCAAGAACTTAGCCTGGGGGTCACGTCTCACAGACCGCAAAGGTGAGAGTCTGATGGACTGGGCGGTGTCCAACGGACTGGTTACGGTCAACGGTGGGACCGAAGCCACATGCGTGCGACCGCAAGGGAAGTCCGAAGTGGCTGGAGAGTGGTCACAGAGACGAAATCATTGTCGGATCACCAGTGCATCTGGTTAGACGTCTCCACCTCCGGTTCCGTGATTCCTCCGACTGGCACACCCCACCCGACATACCCCCGGTGGAGGCTTAACTGCCTGGACAAGGAAACCGCGCGGGAAGCTGCGGTCGTTAAGGCCTGGCTGCCTGTAGGCCCTGAGCCCGTCCAAGTGGATGAGGAGGCGGAATGGTTCCGGGAGGCCGTTACGGACGTGTGTGACGCGTCCATGCCTCGGTCCGGACCTTCCCTTCCCCGGCGAAACGTCTATTGGTGGACGGATGAGGTTGCGGAGCTGCGTCGTGCGTGTATCGCGGCGTGCCGTGCCTCGGATAGACATCGTAGACGCAGATGTCGTGTTCCGGCGCTGGACGAGCCGCTTTATCAGGCCTACAGAGAGGCGAAGCAGGCGCTCAAGATCGCCATCCTAGAGGCTAAACTCAAGGCGAGGTAGGAGCTCCTTGCCACACTCGATGCCGATCCGTGGGGACGCCCGTACCGCACGGTGCGGGGGAAACTCCGCCAATGGGCGCCCCCGGTCACGGAAAGGCTCGAGCCCGAGTTCTTCCGAAGAGTCGTGTCCACCTTGGTCCCAGCTCAGGTAGAACACACCCCGCCTTCGATGTTGCCACACCCCGTGGTCTCCAGAGAGCCCCTTAAGCCCGTCTCCGAGGGCGAGTTCGGCGCGGCAATATTGCGGTGTAGAGCCAAGAATGTGGTCCCGGGTCCTGACGGGGTCCCAGGTAAAATCTGGGTCCTCGTATCGGACATACTGAGTGACTGCCTTCGTAGGCTCCTGTCCGCAACAGGGGCTCTTCCCGGCGCTTTGGAAGGAAGGGAGGCTCGTGCTTCTGAGGAAAGACGGACGTCCGACCGACTCCCCTTCGGCATACCGTCCGATAGTATTGCTGGATGAGGTGGGCAAGCTCTTTGAATGAGTCATTGCAGACCGCCTCGTTCGGCACCTGGATACGGATAGGCCGAACTTGTCGGATGTTCAGTATGGCTTCAGGAGAGAGCGCTCTACGATCGACGCTATCCTGCGGGTAAAGTCGCTCGCCAGCGAAGCGGCGGTCTATTGACATAGCCAACGCGTTAAACACGCTGCCGTGGACCACGATCAAGCAGGCGCTCCGCTTCCATGGAGTGCCTGTTTACCTGCAGGATACCATCGCATCGTACCTCGAGGGACGAGAGGTTGCGTGTGATTCGGTGGACGGTCGATTGCGGCACTTAGCCGGATGCGGTGTTCCGCAGGGGTCGGTCCTAGGGCCACTCTTGTGGAACATCGGGTTCGATTGGGCTCTCCTTTGCCGATGCTGCTCGTCGTGCGACTGCTTGGGTCGCTGTGATGGTACACCGAATCGGCCTTTTGGGGCTAAGGGTGGCACTGGAGAAGTCTGAGGCCCTGTGTTTTCACGGGCGCCGACATGCGCCGCCTGCGGACGCTGGGCTGATGGTGGATAGGGTTCGTATCACCGTTTCGCCGACGATCCCGTACCTTGGGCTTGTGCTTGACGGAAGGTGGCGGTTTCAGGCCCATTTCCGTCAGCTAGCTACCAAGCTCAATGCGACCGCGGGTGCCTTAAGCCAGTTACTGCCAAACCTGGGTGGTCCTTCGACGGCTTCTCGACGACTGTACCTAAGGGTGGTCCGCTACACGTCGGTCCCACCGTTGACGATAACCAGTCCGTTGGACATCGCCCAGTCCATCAGACTCTCCCCTTTGCGGTCTGTGAGACGTGACCCCCAGGCTAAGTTCTTGGCGTTGAAGTCGCCACCAATGATCACCGGCAGGGTGGACTGACGGAGAACTGACCCGAGATGGTTCAGATTGGCCTCGAATTCGCTCCTGGTTCGACTGGAAAGGCAATAGACCGCCACCAGCAGAAACTTCCTGCACTTGGCGGCAACGATACCGCTCTGCCTGGACACGACGTCAATAGGGTGTGCCCCCGACACCATGATGGCCGACAAGCCACTCGCGTCCCCTACCCAGTTCTCCCGGTCGCCTGGTATGAAGTAGGGTTCGGAGATGAGGCCCGCGTCTATGGACCACTCCTCCGCATGCTGCAAGAGGATATCCTGCGCAGCGGCACAGTGGTTCACATTCACCTGTAGTAGCCTGAAGGCCATCTCACGTCGTCAGGCTTTCTACCTGCATATTCGTGGGACCTTCGGTCGCGGACGGTGCAGCCGAAGTCCTGGCCGCTGTCCTTCCCGCACGACTGCCACGCTTGGGCGGTTTGCAGCTCTTGCTGCCCACCCGGTGGTTGGCTGGCAGTCCCGCGTCCGCGCACAGAGGGCAGTGCGGCGAGGCTGTGCAACCTCTGGCTGTACGCCCCTGAGTGCCGCAGCGGTAGCATAGACCACTGCGATCGGTCGTCAAAGGGCAGCTTTCGCGGGCGTGTCCCACCTCCAGGCACCGGAAGCACTTAAGACCCCAACCTAACCTAACATTTTTTTTTGGTGCACAGGAAAAATGCATTTCAAATGCATTTCGCATACCTACCGCCGCGGGGGCAGCGGTAGGTTATGTGGGACTCCCTCGTCATCTTACAACGGCTTTCGCCGCTGAGCCATGACGAAGTATCACCCACTAAAAAACCTGCGGTGTACCACGCAACGTATGCAAGTAACACATGGGGACCCGTGTTCTGGTTTCCGTTCATGCGTCACAAACGTACGGCATGCTATGCCGGGCCTCAGGCATAGGGAATGGGTGATCCTGTACACACGGGATCACCCCAGACTGGCAGACTGTGCAATGTGAGCTAAGGGCCCCCGCCCCGCACCCACTAGTCCGCTAGAAGGGGGAAGCTGAGCGCGGCACAACGCCGTCTCCTCCGCCCTCTTCTACGACTTCGGATCGGGTCAGCAAGGGTTTAAGCTTCCCAGCCCGATCCGTGGCCACCCTTTGCGATGACATAGTGTCGCAACAAAAGGCCGCCCACGTCTTACTCCCACTCGCTGCCCAGCATAGCTCTGTAAAGGACGGGAACTAATATAGAAATGAAACTGCCGAATGCTGGATAAATACTGAATACTTTATTAATAAGTGGCCTAATTTATATGGCTACTACATCTCATCTCCTTCTTACATAAAAAATAAAATTAAAAGTAGATTATTTTATTTTATATCTACAAAATACATTTTTCTTCCATATAAAAGTATTATATAATTTTTATAATATTACATAATATTCTCATACATAATGTTTTAAAATTAATTGATTAATTGTTATAGGTACTAAGTAGTTTGAGTAACAATAGTTATAATAGTAAGTTACATTTTACATAATGTCATTTCAGTGCTTATATTTTAACTATTAACTAGACAAAGGTGGAATATACAATTTCGTTCTGTTCTTATGTACTAAACACGTTTTATTATCTTTAATTATCTCAACATAAGGTGAACAATCTTTAATTACTTTATAAGGACCTGAAAATATACTTTGAAACTTATTACCTGTTTCATTTTTTATTTATATTAAATCATTAGCCGCATATGACACGTGATTTATGTTACGATCATATTTTATTTTCCGTTTCAACTTACTCGACAATAAATTATTTCTTGCCTCATTTTGCGATAGCTGCCGTCTATATTTTAACTCTAAAGGATAACTGTCAAAATTATACAATGGGTCTATTTTCCCTGAATTTAAATTTGAAGGTAAAACACATTTTTTCCCAAAAACTAACTCATATGGGGTGAACCTAGTCTCCGTATGTACTGACGTGTTATATAAGAATCACCAATACGGAAGCCAGGTACTCCAAGCTTCAGGATGGTTGTCTGTTTGTATGCGTAAATAATTACCTAGATGTTTGTGTGAATTTTCCAATGCACCGATACTCTGGTGATGATACGCCGTTGACTGCAATTGATTTATTTTTAATAGTTTACATACCTCTTTTACTGTGGATGATAAAAATTCGGTTCCCCTGTCAGTGGCAATCTCTTTTGGAATCCCATACCTGAGAACAAAATTATTAACAAAACTCCTAGCTACTTCGACAGAATTTTTATAGCATAAAGGGTAAGCTTCTATACAGGATCTAACGAAATTAGTTACATTCCTTTATAGGGTGGTATCTATAAATATCATACGATGCCAAAAAATAAGATACTGTTTCATAGTCATTTTTAAAAGTTATGTTTTCTAACAAAATAAATCAATAAAATCACAGTCAAACCTGAAACACTCTGTATCTTTTCCTACACATGTGCAAGCTGTAGTTTACAGATTGTGTACTTACGTAGTGTACATACACAGCGCACACTAGCAAGTTTGTTATGTATACTAACTGCCAAGTCAGCTGATCTGCGATTGGTTTAGCAGCACGGCTGGGCTGTCTCGTCGACCAATCACATACCAATTGTAATCTGCTCCTCTTCATGCACACATGTACCTACATGTGTGTGTAGAATGCGCTTTTTATCTTAATAATTATAATTGTTATCAAACATTAAAACCAATGCCAATTAAATTAATAGCCAACATTGTTTTTATGTTAGTTCAAACTTCAAAGCTGAATAAAAAATAAAAAATAGAAAAGATAATTTCAATGTTTTATAACTTAGATTGCATCCTTATTTTAAGTAGATAAGGTATTTATTTGATTTTAATCGTTGTACTCAATTAGTAATTGTAAAGTTTTATCTTTCCTTAGCAGAGTCAGTAGGCGGATAGAAATAAAAAATAAAATACGGTTTTAATAACATTTATTTTATTATGACACCCTATCACATTTTCACAGGCTACGGTCTTGCAAGTTAAGCGTTGTTGTTGTTAGTGTAACTACCTAGGTACCTTTCTAATAAATAAGTTTTTTTAACAAACTGTAACGATCATACCCTTTCAAATCAAAGAATGATTTAAGTAATTAATAAAATAAATATTACATTTTCTCATCAAATTATTTCTAACTAAAAAGGACAACTTATTAAACACCATGCTTCCTACGTAATTTAAAAACCAAACCAAAACCCTAATAAAATAAACTATGACAGCGAACCGGCTTAACACTTGGGCCATAGGGTGCAATATCGCGTGCCAAAGCGCTAACAATCTTTCAAAACATAGTAATAAATAAAATGTGCAAATATAAAAAATAAACTGGATATGAAACAAACGGACACTCGCTAGGATTATCATAAACACCGCAGGAAAACCCATGTGTATGCCATACGGGCACTTAAAGCTTTGTTTCTACTATGCTTAAAGTCAGATGTTGTCAACTTTTGAATGATCTTAAAATAAAAAAATATTAAGATTTGATTAGTCCTCAATAATGTACGCTATGAGCGCAAATCCTAGGCATAAAAGCTAGTTTATATTTATTTAGTAATTTACATTATGTCAAATAATTTGATATACGTAAGTAAACATGGATACGCAATATTCATATAATAACTAATGAAGGAAAAGTGAGTAAATATATATTCACAGACAGTCATGTTTGTTTTAGTAAAATATAGTAAAATAATAGAACTTTAGGAAAGTATGTGTTAGAATATTTGCCGTGTTATGCTGAAATGGGGCTCGTGGATCATAGAAGGTTGAGTACCCCTGCAAATTGAAAGATTTCGAACGTCAGCTCTTAAGACATGGGGCGTGGGACGCAGGAAAGAAATGTTATGTTTAAATAGTTTAGCAGGTTAGGCTTCAGGACAGTTGGTGTTTCGCATTGATTGCACCTGGATGGTGTTCGCGAGTGTTCAACGGCTGAGAACGTGAGTTATAGATTTTAAGAAGTCCGGGTATTTTAATTCAAATATTTAATGCCAAAATCCTTTTCAAACCAGTAATTGACAGTAATTCTAGACTTGATTTATGATAATTTAAATGTTCTTTTATCCCACATCATTCCTTTTCATCAGGATTTTAACAGTTTTGTTCGCTGCTAATTTACCTAATTTCGATTATTGGGTAAAATTATGTGTGCATTAATTTATAATCTTAGTATGAACCCATTTTCAATTTCATGATTCTGTGTGCATGTTAATTATATTTGACTTTTTTGTTGTGTTTTATTCTGAGTGTTTATTTGCGGTACTTAAATTAATGCGGATTATTTAAGTTCATTTGAGCTTATCTTACGTGTTAAAACTCTTAGAAATCATTTAACAGATTCGAATACGATTTACGTATCAAAACGTGACGGTTTGCGCTCATTTGAGCTATTTAACTTTGACATATTTCTACGGTAAATCAATTTGATTGGTTTAAATCAAGGTTATTTGATCTTGTTTTACATAAAAAAAACCCAGTGATTTTACTTAACAAATATGACTGTCGTTTATCTTTTAAATACTTATTTGTTCGATTGATTGAGCCAAATTACAACGAAACAGCTTTTTGAAATCTTCATTTTACCTATTACGTACCTATCTTTATTTTACGTCTAACATTACTAGGAAGTTCGTTTGAAGGTTACTAGGTTCTTAAGTATGTAGGTCAGGTAAAGGTACCGTTAGGCAGGCAAAACCCTTTTTCCTTAAAATCATATCCTTCCTGATACCTGTCTAATCCAATCCTCTAAAAATAGCTTCATTTATTTAGGTCAACGGACGTAGTAATTAGGTAGTTAGGAAATGAGCTATTTTTGGTATCCATCCTTATTAATGATTATTGTATAATATTTCTGGGAGAGGCCGATTTTGACGTATCAAAAAAATTATAAAAAGTTAGTTGAACATATAAGAAAAATGTTATTGACGATTAATTATACAAATATTATTTTATGTTTGCCGACATTTAAGTATAGTTTCCAAACTAACATTTTTAACAAAAGAATTGAAATGTTTAATAATTTAATTTATAGCGACAATTTAAAATATGAATACTGTTATTTAATTGACTCGAATAAAAATTTGCTTTACTCTTTTGACATGTTTTTAAAATATAATGGACAAATCAATATTCGTGGCTTGAAAATAATTTTGAATGACATTATTCAGTTTATTTTGGTTTTGGAGAGGCAAGCATTGTGTGATGATCAGCAAAGAAATAATATGTCAGTTTCATCATCTTTGACAAGTTATCGGAAAACTTTGAATAAACATTCCTTTCGTGCCAAATCGCTGTAGAATTATGAGCCAAAATATTCAAAGTCTGACAAACAAAATTGATGATTTAAATGTTATTTTGATGGATGTTAATGTAGACATTGTTGTGGTGGTCGAGCACTGGTTGTTGCCTAATAATTATCAACTTTATGCGTTGGAGGGCTACGAATTGCGAGCTAAGTTCCTACGACATAGACACGTACATGGTGGTGTGGCTAAAAATAATATAAAATCAACAGAGCGTTTAGATATTCAATCTTACTCGGTAGAATTTGTTGTAGAATTTTGTGCAATAGAAATTATAGATCACCATTTGTTAATTATATCAATATATCGACCAGAAAGAGATGTAGAAATATTTTTCTCACAAATACAAGCATTATTAAAGCACATTACAAAACACTCTTCAAACAAGAAAATAATTATTGCTGGTTACATAAATATAGACATAACACAAAATACAAAATTATCACAGAGATTTCTTAACCTGTTAAACTCGTTTGGATTACAATGCCTAATAGAGGAACCTACACGAGAGACACAAAATAGCTCATCCTGCATAGATCAGTTTATAGTTACTGCTAACGTGAACATGAAAGCAACCGTGGAAAAATATTATCTATCAGATCACCACACATTAATAGGGCAATTTCCCTTGCAAAATAACTTGCATAATAATAATAAAGAATCATACAAAATTAATAAAGAGAAATATGGACAAATTTAAAGAAAAATTAGGACAAATAAATTGGTTTAATATAATTACTTCAAAAAATGATACAACACAAAATTATGACATATTTGTAAATACGATTCAGGACTTATTAGATGAGTATATCCCACGAAAATCATTTTTAATTAATAATATAAGACAAACTAAATGGATAACAAAAGGTTTAAAGAAATGCTGTTATCATAAACGTATATTGCGCTTACTTACACACACGTATAAAAATGAAACTTTAAAAACTTACACTAAAATGTATAGTATGATACTAAAGAAAGTAATTGCAAAAGAAAAAAGAAAATTTTATATAAATAGGCTACAAAAAGCACGAAATAAATACAAAGAAATGTGGAGTATGATTAATGAAAAAATTAAACCAAATTATAATACCAAACATGAAAATATAAACATAAAGTATAATAATAAAAACGAAACGTCATCAACAACAATTGCTGAAATATTTAATAGTTACTATGTAAATATAAGTTCCCATAAAACTAACACTGCCACATACCAAAAAAAAATGTCACCTATAACAAACTCAATTTATTTAAGAGAGGTAACAGAGTCTGACGTAAAAAAAGCAATTTTGAGCATTAAACGCATTGATGTAAAAAGTAAAAATACGGCTGACAGAACAAATCGCCTTGCATTTCCTCCATACATGACACACTAACCCCATCTGTTAGACTTTGATGTCAACTGTCAAATAGCATCATAGAGTAACCACAAAATTACTCCTAAGTAACCTTGTAAGAGCGGCTTATAACGAAAGAGGAACTAAGAAAAAAGTTTTTATTTCACAGATGTTATATTTAAAGTAGTATCAGAGTAAATATAAATTTTTGCTTTTTCAAATTAAATACGTCAACATGAATTAAGGTAAAATAAAATAATCTTTATTTGCTTAAACACGGTATGCATAGGTGTTTTAAAATGAACGTACCAAGCATGTTTAGCCAACACGAGGCATGCAAATTAAATAATAAAATTGAACTAAAATCAAATATAAAATTAATCTAAAATTGCATTAAATTAAATTAGGTACAGTCAACAGCACGTCGACCTACCCCAAAAGTCAAAAATTCTCCAATAGATTTTCAACTTAAAGCCTGACATATAGAGTTCATTTTCAAATGAGAAAATTTGACATTTTGTGGTAGGTCGACGTGCTGTTGTCCGTACATAGATGTCAGTCATATCATAATTATGTTGAAATTAATATTTATTATTTAAAAAACTCCTTTATGGTATGTGAGATTAGCCACTTATTCAATTTTGTTTTAAATTGATTATTATTTAATGTTTTGAATTCATTAGGTATATTATTGAAAAAAAAATTATACTCATTGTTATACAGCTTTTTTTATACTGCATTGTTATTGGAGTTTTAGTATTAACAGGATATTTTGATTTCTTGTGTTCCGTGGATAAATGTCAAATGCCCTATTAAAAATATGCATAATTTGCATTACAAATACACATGTTTCAAATATATACAGGGACGTCAATGTTAGTATTTGCAACTGTGCAAATAGAGGACGACATGATGTTCATGAAGGGACACCGCATATTGCTCTTATGCATCTTTTTTGGGCAATAAAAGCTCTATTCATATTAAGTAGTATCACATCAGTAAACTGTAGCGTTATTTAGAACCTACAATGCATGATAGGTAGCAATCGCAGTTTTTGTTACAGATCTAACCTGCTTTAAAGCATAAATAAACTTATTGACTCTGTAAGGATAGGTCCAGATCTGGCTAACGCGCCGTGAATGCACAGGACGCGCACAGCGCGCGATTTGCGCGCGAGCTGCACGCGCGCGGCATGCGATCCGTTACTGCAACAGATTGGTGCGCCTCTTTAGCGCAACTCATGCAAGGCTTGTACAATGCGCGCGATCTGCGCGCGTGCAGTTCTGGTTCACGTTCGAACCAGTTTAAATGTCGCGTTCGCGCGGCTCGCGCGCAGTCTCGCGCTGCGCCTGATGTTCAAACATTATCTATATGCGTTTTCCAATTTACGTCTTGTTCTATAGTTAAACCTAGGAACTTCGTTTGTTTTACTTCGTTAATTTTCGTGTCTTTATAATGAATATCAATATTTTTGTTTCTGTTTAATTGTATGTAAGGCCCGCGAGGGGCAAATGTTAGTGTGATGAGCACGAGCATTTGCACCTAAGTCATGAATGTTTATAAATGTACCTATTTAAGTAGTTTATAAATATATTTAAGTATGTTTATTATCTGTATCTAGTGGCAATAGCACAAGATTTGCTTAGTTTGGGGCTAGATAATTGGGTGTTTGTGGATACAATTTATTTTTATAAGTATACGGAATCATACCTTAAAACTTTTCTAAAAAAAACTATATCAGATAATTTATATATATTTATTAATTACATTTCACTGTCCTTCGAATAAATCATTTTTTTTTACTTATGCCTTTTGTTATTTTTGACATGTTTTCAATTTTTGACTCATAGTGCTTTATCACGTAAACTTAAAATAAGTATTCAATAAATCATCATAAAATAAAATATTTATATTACATCGCATGTACTGGACTGCACTCAGTGCACTGTGAGCACTAATGCACGCCGCTACAAAGTTGTATCGGTTTTGCACGGTAAATATGGCGTTGCTTCGTAAAATTGACAAAGAAGTTGGAAAATTGTTAAAGTATTTTTTTTTTTTTTTTTTTTTAAATTTAGGACAACCAACAAAACATTCACTTAGTACATCAATTTCACTTATACGGATATCCGTATATAGGTATATAGGTTTCATTCTAAAGTGAAGTTTTAATTATAGGCTGCCACGGCAAGCAATACAATCATGTTAACTGTGTATTATTAGCCTAAAATAATGTTCCACACCAAATCACAGGCATCTGCATCAGCCCTGCGATAATTGGCACTTATCTTGGGTTCGAAAATAATTTCACTGATGCAGAGCCATAAGACAAGATACAAGTATCGTATAGTAAGTAATGTAAATAAGTTAAGTGTTTATCAAATATGCGGATTATTGGTGAGAAGTAAAATTTGAATTTGTGTTAATGACCTTTCTGTCGTAATTTATGCAACCTTTCAGTGATCATTTAGGCATTTTTATTTTTTCATACAAATGTCAAATCACGATGACCGCCGACCACTGACTACGTCACATCGGCCTCGGTCGGGTCATTTTCGGGTCTCTTTAGGTCCAACACCCAGACGTGTGGTCCGCCCTGTCCTTACGAAGTAATATATAAGTCAATGATTAAACGTAATAATTCATGTGGTTATGACGAAATTCCAGGTACGCTTATAGTACACTGTGTTGAACAATTAGTAGAACCATTGACACTTTTAATAAATCAATCCTATAATGAAGGCATATTTCCAGATGCTTTAAAGTTAGCAATGGTAATACCTATCTTTAAGAAAGGGGACAAGCTTAGTGTTACAAACTATCGTCCTATTGCCTTATTACCAGTCATATCTAAGATATTTGAAAGAGTCACATGCCAAAGAATTTATACATTTCTTGAAAAGTATAATGTCTTACATAATAATCAACATGGCTTTAGCAAAAAACATTCAACGGTATCAGCTGTATTTGAATGCAATCTTGAAATATTAAATGCACTTAATAAAAACCAGTGCGCTATAGCTGTTTTTATGGATATGACTAAAGCCTATGACTGTGTCTTACATGATATTTTGATACAAAAACTAGAAACACTAGGTATACGTGGGAAAGCGAAAAATTGGCTCTCTTCCTATCTATCCAATAGAAGGCAATTTCTTCACCTAACTCATTTAAATGACACAACCAGAAAACTGACACAAATTAGATAATCTACTCAAAATATAACTGGGTCTATACCCCAAGGCAGTGTGTTAGGTTGTTTGTTATTTTTAGCCTACATTAATGAATTACCTTCAGTAGTCTCACAAAAAATAGTTTTATTTGCAGATGACGCTACACTTATAGTCACTTGTGCACTTGATTTTATAAGCCAATTAAAAGGTATTATTAGTGATTGTCTCCAAAAAATTATAACACATCTAAAAGATATTGGCCTCACACTTAATTTTGGGAAAACAAAAATGATGCAATTTAGACCATATACCAGACCAGAACAGAGTTAATATATTCGATTTCATACCAGGGACAAAAAATTGAACAAGTGAATACATTCTCACTATTGGGTATCACGGTAGACTCGACACTTTCGTGGAAACCACATGTGGAAATAGTTGTAAGTAGGCTAAGTAGTTTTTCGTATGCACTGCGGGAACTCAGAAAAAGTACAAATGAGGAGTGTGCTCTCACTGCGTATCACAGCCACGCCGCCGCTTGGATACGTTACGGAATCATATTCTGGGGTAACTCGACCGATGTATCTGCGGTATCTGTTTTACAAAAGCGATGTCTCAGAATTATAACGTTTACAGCACCACGAGAGTCATGTAGAATCATATTTACACAATATAAACTACTTACGGTCACTTGCATTTATATATTTGAATTGTGTCGTTTTATAAGAAAACATAGTAATTATTTCCAGCACTTTGATAACACGACGAGCCGTTATGCCTCGCGCCGAGCAAATGATTTTGTTCTACCCGCTGCCCGACTTGCGCTTTTTAAAAACGGTCCGTCCTATATGGCTGTCAAAGTTTACAACCATTTGCCCAACTTGCTCAAAGCCCTTCAAGGTACAAAATTTGATAAAGAGTTAAAGAAGTTATTACTTGCCAAGGCATATTATGATTTGAATGAATATTTCAGGGACAAATTTTAAATATTATAATTCTTGACGTCTTTGACATTCTTTTATTGTGACTATGTATAAATTTGAATTTTATTTTGACAATTGTAATTTAATTCTAAGACGTAAATTTTGACATCTTGAAATCTTGGCATGACTTAATTATACCTATTTATGAATGTAATATTGTATGAATGTAACATAATGATGACATGTAAATATAATTATAACTTTAATTTGAATTCACGAATGCCTTATAAAGGTTTTAATGTTACTATTGACCATCTATAATGTACATTATGAAGTGATTAAATGAATATGAATATATGAATATGAATAAGATGGGAAAAATGGAAGAGGTCGTTGCGAATTTACTTTGAAGCTTCTGACATTATATCCTCAATAAAAAAGAGAGCAATATTGCTTCTATTAGGAGGGCCCGGCCTTCAAGATTTTTTTTATAATTTGCCTGGAGCAATGTCTTTGAAATAGTTGTTAACAAATTGGACGAACATTTTCTGCCTAAGCAAAATAAGACCTACGAAAGACATATATTTCGCCTCCTTAAGCAAAATGAAGGGGAAAATTTTGAAAATTTCTTAATCAAATTAAGAAATCAAGCGGCCAAGTGTAAGTTTGAAAAGCCTGATGACAACATCATTGACCAGATTATAGAAAGATGCACTTCCTCAGAACTTCGGAAAAAGATTTTGACTATGGGAGATGAATTTTCCTTGGACAAAGTTATTGTTGAAGCTAATACGTTGGAAGTGGTTAACCATCAGTTAAAAAGTTATGAAAAAGAGAAAACTAAGCCAAATGAAATTAATTCTGTGACAAATAGGAATAAACGGGAATCAGGTTGGGAAAACAAAGGAAAAAGACCTAGTGAAAATAGCAAAATAGATCGATGTAGCAGATGTAGGAGTTCATTACATAATTTTCAAGATCTTAACTGTCCTGCAAAAGGAAAAAAATGACATGCATGTGGAAAACTAGGACATTATCAAAGATGCTGCAAAACAAAATTAAACACACAAAAAAGGAAAAATGAACAAGTAGAGGATGCGAAAAACACGAATAAAAGACCAAGAAAGGAATCTGGAGTTAACAACCTAGACGATGATAACATTCAGTACATATTTAATGTGGACGATGATTCAACGGTAGAATGTGCAGTAGGGGGCGTAAAGCTAGAAATGTTGATCGACTCGGGGTGTAAACTGAATTTAATTACTTACAAGAGCTGGGAATACCTGCGAAGCAACAAAATCACATGCTACAAGCTAATAAAAGAACCGAATAAGACACTACTTGCATATGGGAGTAAAATACCTCTAGATATTGTAGGTTCATTTGAAGCTGACATAAAACTCAATGACAAATCTGTTCGGACTACGATATACGTCATTAGAGATGGGTCTAGGAATCTCCTTGGCAAAGAAACAGCAATCCTTCTTGGTGTTCTAAAAGTAGGTTTAGGCATAAACCAGGTCCAACAAAAACACGATAAGCCTTTTCCGAAATTTAAAGCTGTACAAGTGCAGATTCCGATTGATAAAAACGTTAAGCCAGTAGCGCAGCCATACAGAAGAGTGCCTCTACCAGTTGAAGAAAATATTAATCGGAAAATTAAAGAGTTACTGGATTTGGATATCATAGAAGAAGTACATGGGCCGTCACAGTGGATATCGCCTATTGTTCCTATATTGAAAGACAATGGTGAAGTGCGTTTATGCGTAGATATGAGGCGTGCTAACACAGCCATACTTAGAGAGAATCATCCGTTACCATGCATGGATCACTTACTTCCTAAAATAAGAAAGGCCAGAATATTTTCGAAACTTGACATAAAAAACGCTTTCCATCAAATTGAACTTCACCCTGATTCCAGGAGTTTAACAACTTTCATATCCTCAAGTGGCATTTACAGGTATAAAAGATTGATGTTTGGCATAACATGTGCACCAGAACTGTTCCAGAAAATCTTAGAGAGAATGCTAATTAAATGTGAAGGCGTTATTAACTTCATAGATGATATATTGGTATATGGTAGTAATGAAGAAGAGCATGATATTCGGCTATCAAAAGTACTATAGACTTTAGAAGAAAACGATGTTCTACTAAATGAAGGAAAATGTATATACAAAAAAGATAAAGTACAGTTTTTGGGCCACGAATTGTCACCTGAAGGAATTAAACCATTATCTTAGTATATTAAAAGTATATCAGAGTTCGAAGCACCAAGCACCCTAGAGGATTTACAGAGTTTTCTCGGATTGGTCAACTACATCAACAAATGGATTCCAAATTTAGCCACGTTAACAGAACCTCTTAAACAAATTTTGAGGAAAAAACTAGGAAAAAAAGCAAACATAAAGGAACATTGGACAGTTAGACAACAAGAAGCATTTGAAAATTTAAAAGAAGTAATTAACAATATTGGAACTTTGGGATATTATGACGTGAACGACAAAACTCAAGTAATAGCTGACGCTAGTCCTGTAGGACTGGGAGCGGTTCTCGTGCAGATTAATAATAAAGGGCCTAGGATCATAGCATATGGGAATCGAACATTGACAGAGTGCGAAAGAAAATATAGCCAAACAGAAAAAGAAGCTCTTGCGCTTGTTTGGTCAATAGAGCACTTTAACACATTTCTATTTGCTAAGGAGTTTGATTTGATAACCGACCATAAACCGTTAGAGTTTTTATTTAGCCCCAAATCAAAACCGTGTGCTCGTATCGAACGGTGGGTTCTGAGGTTGCAAGCCTACAAGTATAATGTTAGATATAGACCTGGAAAAACCAACATAGCCGATCCCCTATCAAGATTATGCAGAGATTCAAATAAATGCCAAACAAGTAAAGATTATGTTCAGCAAATAGTACATCTAGCAAAACCCTGCGCAATATCATTGAGTGATATTACAGCACACTCAGAGAGTGATTTAGAAATAAACAAAGTAAAAATAGGTATTTATGGCAACCAGTAGGATGAATCAGTAAAACAATATAGAATATTTGAAGACGAGCTATGCTTTTACGAGAACATCTTATTAAGAGGGAACAAAATTGTTATTCCTCAAAAACTACGAAAACAGGTGTAAGAAGCCGCCCATGAAGGACATCCAGGAATCGTCGCTATGAAGAGTCGTCTGAGGTGCAAAGTCTGGTGGCCGAGGATTGACAAAGACGTCGAAAATATTGTTTAGGGATTTAAAGGCTGCACTCTCGTTAGCTTACCAAATCCCCCTGCAATGATGAAGCGTCGAGAGCTACCTGCGGAACCATGGAGGGATGTCGCAATGGATCTTTTAGGTCCATTGCCTAACAACGACTACTTGTTAGTAGTTATTGATTACTACAGCCGATATAAAGAAATAAAGGCAACTCGTACAATCACAAGCTCGCAGATAATCAAGATTTTAAAAGAGATGTTTAGTCGACTTGGTAATCCAGAATCTATAACTGCTGATAATGGGCGTCAGTTTGTCAACGAGGAGTTTAAAGCCACGGACGTAAAAAAAATACGGACGTAACCTCGTCTAACCATAAGTGAAGCATAATAATCGCCGCCCGTTTAGGCTGTGTGCGTGATTTAAGGGTTGCTATATAAACCATCAATTTCCCTGCTGTTTGGTGGTACCAATCGATCTCAGTTAACTTATGTAATTTACATATATTTTTTAACAGAAATTTAAACGGTTGATCTATGTTGGCCTACCAAACATATTTTTTATGATCACTGTGATAGAAAATAAAACACATGTTACGTATGAAGAAATATATTTTAACACATGACAATAATAGTGATAAGGCTATGACTATCTATAAAATATACTCCTGAATAACAAAAATATTGAAAACCCCACGACGCTTAATACGTAATTGAAAAAGGATAATTTTGCGTCGGGGTTAAAAATCAAAAATACGTTTACATCATATATCATAATGGTATAATAATAATGTTAAGTACGTATATTATTATTATAACTTATAAAGATGCGCTAAAATCCTTTATGTTGGGTCAACTTTTTGTACACTTGTCTTTTGTTGTCTAATGTACGGGAAATACTTTCTATTTTAGAAATATGATGGAACCGAACGTTCAAATACTTTTGAATAATGCATTTCATTAAACTTATTCTATGATCCGCTCCTGCTATGGCGTGAATATTTTCTATATTTAAAAAAGTTGTTCTGTTGTCAATGAACATTTCCAAAATTTTTGTCATTAGATACATATGTTGCTTATTACTATATATTTGTATTTTTAAAATCCAGTCATCCCTACGATTTTTGTCTCTAGGAAACCTATGAAAACGACGTAAGAGATATTTCATATTAAAAGTATGGGGATCTTTTATTTTACTTTTGAGAAACGGTACCCAAAAACTGACAAAATCTGATTTCAGAGTCACATACACAGTTATTTGCATACAAATATAGATTTCCCCACCTTTTGGGGTAATTTTCCCGTAAATAAAGTGAGAACACTGTTGAATTTTACCTCTAGAATTCTCGGCAAAGTCTTTAAAACATAAATAAATTTTTTTATCACGAATCGTAATAACTTACGTATGATAGGTGATTCCATGTGACTTTTTACTTTTGCTTGTGTAGTTTGTGCATGATTTAACAACACAAGACGGCATTTTTGATAAATAAATCGTTGACGCAACGAACGCATTTACTATGTGTCACTGGCGCTGTCACTCGGGGCGAAATGGCGGCGGGTTGGCGTACCTAGTGTGTATGTGTGAGTGTAGATCATGTACAACGAACGAAATTAGCGTACCTTGCATGCTTCACATTATTTTAATGTGATGTTACGTCCGTATTTTTTTTACGTCCGTGTTTAAAGCCTTCTGTCGGGAGTGTAATATTAGGCTTTTTAATACCGTCCCATACTGGCCACAGATGAACGGAGAAGTGGAACGTCAAAACCGAGACATCCTGAAACGTTTGAAAATAAGCCAATCGGAAAAGAAAGACATTAAAGAATCTTTATACGAGTATCTGATGATGTACAATTCGACCCCACACTCGGTTACCGGAAAAACACCATCGGAATTGTTTTTTAAAAGACAGAATAAAGATAAAATTCCGATGCTGCGCAATATTGAAGATAAAGAAGACGATTCAGAAGTAAGAGACCCAGATAAATTACAAAAGGAAAAAGGAAAGGAATATGGAGACAGGAAAAGAAGACCTCAGAGTCCAGGACTAGTAGAAGGGAATAAGGTTTATGTGAGGGAAATGGACATAAGAAACAAGCTTTCTACTAACTTTAATCCTACACCTCATGTAGTAGAAAAAGCAACTGGCGGGGATATTGTTGTGAGGAATGAAGAGACTGGGCAACAGATACGCAGGAATATCATCCACTTGAAGAAAGTTGGGGGTGTATGGGAGCCCGATGCAGATGGCAAGGAATCTGAACTAAACGAAAATACTGGTGAAGAATTAAATGATTAGTTTTGTAATACTAGTGATTGTAAGTCTGGCTGATTAAAGTTATTTTAAATAATATAAATCAAAATTATTTACAAGGGAGGGATGTAGTGTTTGTATCTAAGTACTAGATATAATACGCTGTCTCACGCACACAAGTCGTAGGCCGTCAACTGTCAGTGTCATCTGTGTTGATAGATGACATTGACATCTGTCATATCCAGCTGTCACCCGGAATGTTACGGTATGACTAGGCAGTAGGAGTCTGTCGTGGTGTGGAGCTAGATACTGGTGGACGGATTGTGGATATACGCTTGGTGTGACGGTGAGCCAGTGAATAGTGCACAAGGACACTCAACAAGGTAACTCACATTAGTAATTATCATTTTACACACATAAAGTGACAATTTTTTAGTACAAAGATAGTATTAAGTATAAGAAACGTTTATGATCGAAAAATAAACGGACTTCTCAATAATCCGAACCCTGATAAGAACAGTGTGAAGTTCACCAAAAAGGTAACAACACATTGTATTAATTAGCAATTAGTTAAATTGTCAATCCAATAAACATGTACGTTTAACAGGCTTCTATAAAGAAGTATATTACAAACGTACGTAAATAAGTACAATTGTAAAAGTTAGTAATTAGATAGATTACACAACTAATTAAACAATCATGTTTAACCGACTTCTAAAAAAGAAGTATATTACAAACGCACGTAAATAAGTACAATTGTAAGTTAGTAATTAGATAGATTACACAACTAATTAAACAATCATGTTTAACCGACTTCTATAAAGATGTACATTACAAACGTACATAAATAAGTACAATAAAAAAGTTAACAATTAGATAAACTACATAACTAATTGAACCGATAAACATATGTTTAACCGACTTCTAAAAAAGAAGTATATTAAAAATAAATGTAATTAAATAGTTATATAAGGTGTACGTGAATTAGTGTCAGATATTTTTAGGAGTAACTTAGATCATCATATGGATCACATATAAGATAAATTTAAAATTATTGACCTAACTTTAAAAAAATAAAAGTTTTAAAATAAAGAATCAACATCATCCTGTACATGAACCCAAACACCACAAGTAGACTACTCACACAACGCTAGCCCATTCATAATCTCTCCAGGATCACATTCATGCACTCAAAAAATCATATAACACACATGTTCATAACTTACTACGCCATCCCATGCAAGTGTGTGTCTATAAATGAATTCTCTTTAAGATAGAAACATTGTTATTATTTCTATTTCACTCACTCGTTTCATATTATTATTATCATTGGGTGTGTAAGTGTGCATGTGCGTCTGTGACGTACAGCTTTTAGATTTTATTACCCGCGAGTTGCAGAAAATCTCACTATCTTTAAAGATGCCATAATGCAGGTTTATAACCTAACTTCAGTACACAAAATGCAAAAATAAACATTAATAGACGACATTAAAGAAAATAATACTTTCAGCAACTGATGCGATGACGATTAATCACTTTATGCTGTAATTTATTTAAAAATAATTTGTTTTTACAATTACACCAATTATTTAGCTCCAAATTAAGCAAAACATCCTTGCCTTAGGCACAAATACCTACTCGTGCCCATCACACAAACATTCGCCTCTTTCGGGATTCAAACCCGCAACTGCCCGACTTTGTCGTCCGAAACGCAAATAATTACACCAGTCGTTCGTAGAGTGGGTAATTGCTTCTATCAATTTTACAGTAAAATAACAACGCAACACAGTTTAATTAAAAAAAATGGTTTTTATTAAATTTGCATTACACTTTTTACAAACACCATTTTAAATAACACAACGCAGACAATGAACTTTGACCTCCCATCACACTTGTCATATCACAGTAGGTAGATTTTTGTTGCCTCCCATTCTGGTGGATGCAGAGGGCAGCCCTTAAAAGTGTGTCTACTAACACGCACTAATGTTTCACCGTCACGGTCACCTCGTATTGTTTCGAAAGCACTAATAATACCTTCGTGCATTAACTGTACAGCACTGGTGATGGTTTGGCCATCTTGATCATACATAAGGTCCCACGCGTGGAAATCCAGAATAGTCAGGTCAGGCGAGCGTGAAGGCCAGGTAATAGGCCCACCGCGTTTACTCCATCGACCCTGGAACTGTTAACTGTACTCGCGAACACGGCGGTCGTAAGGCGCGGGCGCGCCGTCTTGCTGGTAGTTCTAGTGCTGTCAATCCAGTGATAGAACTCCACGCGTGCGTGACACGTTAGTCCTGCGATCTCAGCTCCTCACTCCTGTACTCTCGTGAAGTGGTAGGGGTTCCTTTCTTCACTCTTTGGCGGCTTCCACACGTACCGAAGACGGCTGCAGCAGCATTCCTCGTTCCGGCTGTCGGGTGGTGACTCCGATAGGCTGTAGTTTGGCTGATGGTAGCACAAAACCATGTTTAAGTTGAGGTAGTCAGGTTTCGAATACTTGTATTGTAGGGCATGGTGACAATTTTTAACTAACGTCAAACTCAAGCGGTGGTCCAGCGCCGATTGACTTAGTTTTGTAACTTAATAATAAAAAAGCGTGCGTAAGGGCAACGGTAAGTGTAGCGTTAGCAAAAAAAAGAGAATATTCGGTGATGTTTTTTACTTAACATTTCGAATCTTGTATCAATGTACTAAACTTTATAATTAAGATTACTTCTGTTACCAATATTACTAAAACAAATCTGTACCTAGGCACAGAACGTGGCTGTAGTTAAGAGAGATTATCCGTTCTACAGAGATAACGTTCTACGAAAACCAACACCACGTTTTTGGTAATAACTAGTAGCTAGTAACGTTAAGCTTGAAAGGTACTAGCTGATTGTCTCCCTCTTTAGCTCCCATTCAGCATTATCTACAGCAAAGTACTTGTACCTACCTGAAAGTACGTAAGTACTCAACATTGGATTATTTTTCTACATTGGGTAGATTTATTTTGAAATTTGAATTGTAATGAAATAATAAAATGATAATGAAATGTAAATACACTAAAAACCAGCAGTGTAGTAGTCGCAGTGGATAAGGAGTTCGCCCTTAGCGTGGAGGGTTTCGGGTTCAAATTCCGGTCAAGGCAAACCACAAAAATACTTTAAATTATTCAGCAAGTGTTTGGAGGACGAAAAACAGATTCGTAGTACAGGCAATACCGCAGTTTGGCCCTAATCAACGCATGGTTGACTTTACTTTTAAATCTGAGAAAATAAACGTATCAAAAATAATAAATAGAAAGCAGGTTATAAAGAAGTTTATTTCAGATTTGAGCCTTTGCCCTTTGATTTAAATCATGCATGGTCAGTGTGAGTGAGTATTCCAAAACATAACTAGCCTAGTTTGGGATCGGATCCAAGACCTCAACCTTACACGTAAAACTACTCTGTCATTCATCAGCCGTTTTCCAATTACTCAGAATAGTAAAAAAATAAAACTGTTTTTGCTAACGGTACTTTCATTTCGCTATTTGACTTTCGGCATTTCCGAAGTCCTGTGACTTCTGCCGCCTTCAGAGTCGGTTAATAAATCAAATGAACCTTAAGACAAAGCGTTAGAATCTAAACTTGAATACCGACTGTGTTCTGGCGGTCTCTCTTTGAATTTGCGTTTGACGATGCCGGCCCTTGCGATACAATTTTTAAATTTAAATCTAATCACATTAGTTTAGAGTTTAAAATTGGATGGGTGTTGTCTGTTCTTCGGCGGCTGTTGGCAATAAATCATAGTAGCGCACGCACACAAACAAGCGAGCGTTTGTTGTTGTACTTTAGTAGTAGCTTCTTGTCCGCTACGTAGTAATCAGCTGCTTAGAGGGTGTTGATAGTTGCGTTTGATATTAAAGTTTTGATCGTGTTTTTCTCTAAAACTAAAGCTCGAATAAAAAAAAAATACATACAATTTTTTTTTGTCATAACGTGAACTTATTACCCTTAAAATATCTGACACTAATTCACGTACACCTTATATTGCTAAACCGATAAACATATATTTAACCGACTTCTAAAAAAGAAGTATATAAAAAATAAATGTAATTAAATAGTTATATTGCTAAACCGATAAACATATGTTTAACCGACTTCTAAAAAAGAAGTATATTAAAAATAAATGTAATTAAATAGTTCTATTGCTAAACCGATAAACATATGTTTAACCGACTTCCATAAAGAAGTGAGTTACAAATGTACGTAAATAAGTACACATTGTAAATGTTAATTATATAAATTACCTTACTGATTAATCAAAGATGTTTTGCCGATCTAGTAGAAATAAATATTTGTGAAACTTTGTAAATGAACACCAGAAATTTTAACCGAGTAACAAGCATTGTTTTACCACCAAAATTAAATTAGTCAAATTAATACATTTTATACCTAGTATAATATATATATTTAGCCCCCCTGTAAAGGCAGTAAATTATAATATTGGTCAAATCTTAATCAGATCATGTAAGCAAATTTTCTATATTAAGGAAAGCTAAGAGTTTGTTATACCGAGTCAGAAATTTTGTCTTTTTTGTATATGGATTATACACCGGACCTTGTGATTTTTACAGGTAAAAATCTCCAAAAGCGGGGAGGAGATGTGACGAGGATCCGGCGGCGCGACATCCCTAGCACGCGAACCGCCGTATCGACTACCGACATCACTAGCACGCGAACCATCGTATCGACTACCGGCGGCCCTACGCCCGCCGTACCGCGGCGCCCGCGCCCCGCCCGCGACTATGCTATATCAAGCGCGGTGGGAGGGAGCTCCGCAGCAGTCGTCCGTGCTCCGCTACCGTGGCAAGACGTTCTCGCGCGCGCACACGTCACCCGTTCACCATTGCCTCGAAACATCGGAGTACTGGCGATTGGCTGCCCCTTTTTCCCTTCTAACCTAGTTAAGCACCCGACCCGTATCCTAGTCCAGAGGTTTTGCGTGGCCAGCGGCTCGTTCGTAGGCTCGAGACCTCTATCCTAAACCTTGACCGCACTCCTGCGGTGAACCCGTCCCCGGCCCGGTCGCCCACGCGGCTCGTTCGCATGGCGCCGCATGCCAGCCTTCATTTCCAGTAGAAATAAATTAGTTTACTAACTCACCCACGGGATTCGCGCCGGTTCCCATCGCACTGCCTCGCCCGTCCATACAGCTTCAGACAGCAGTCACAGGTTTAGGCATAGAATAAGTGTAATAGAGGAAGTGTACTACACACACCGGCATATTTAGCGGAACATAAAAAAAGGTTTGATATCAGTATCATATAAGGTTGCTGGCTGGTTTATACGTCATTTAATTTAAAAAGCAATAATTTCAAATTAAGAAAACAACTGAACATCACATTTTATGCAATTGTTTTAATTTTATTCAAATACACCTTACCTGGAGCGAACTTCGAGTATTTCTTCCTTCTGAGTTTGATTTAAAATTTCATTTAAATACTGTTTTTTGTTAGTTTTTTTTTTAATAACGCATCTTTTTGGAGTTGAGGACTGAATTATGCCTGACTCAGCCCCAACGGAGATTGCCAGGGCACTCGAAATGCGAAGAAATGGTCAAACCTACAGAGTGATATCCAGAGATCTTTGTCGACCAGTTTCAACGATCCATCGCAGTATCCAACGGTTCAGGGAGACCGATACTTATGTGAGAAGAGCAGGACAAGGCAGAAAAAGACGCACTTCGAGTAGGGATGATCGTTTCATTCGGCTTTGTGTACGTAGGAACCCCCGTTTGACGGCCGTCCAAGCCCGACATGAGTTAGAAGCAGTGCGGGGTGTAACCGTAAGTGAGCGTACGGTACGAAGAAGGTTCGAAGAAGCTGGTTTGGGTTCATTTGTGCCCGCAAAGGCTCCAAGGCTCGAAGTAAATCATCGTAGAAACAGGTTGACTTTTGCTCAGGAACATCGAATTTGGAACGCGAACCAATGGAGTAAGGTATTGTTTAGTGATGAGTGCAGAATTCTCTTAAATCAAATTGACGGCAGGCAAAGAATATACAGACGCAAAGGAGAACGATACATTCAGACAAATTTTGAAACTACAGTTGCATACGGTGTTGGTTCAATAATGGTTTGGGCGGGCATTTGTTTGGGAGCTCGCACAGACTTGGTAGTGATTGACAGAGGGAGTCTGACTGCAGACCGCTATATCAGAGAAGTTTTAGAAGAAAATGTCGTACCGTTTTCCCCATATATCGGTGACGATTTTGTTTTTATGCAGGATAATGCTCGGCCGCATACCGCTCGGGTAACTCAAGCATATCTTAATGATATGAATATCACTGTTATGGAGTGGCCGGTGAGATCACCGGATATAAACCCAATAGAGCACGTTTGGGACTTGCTGAAAAGAAAAGTTAAGTCCAGAATTCCAGTTCCTGCCAACGTGGGTGAACTGCGAATCGCCGTAGTTGAGGAATGGCGGAGACTATCCCAGGAGACCATCGATAACATCATTCTCAGTATGCCTAGACGGGTAGGAACTTTAATAAGAGCACGTGGAGGAAATACGCGATATTAATCACCATTTTTCTAATTTAATAAATTGTTATTTTAATATCAATTTTCACTTTTCCCGGTTACATAAAAAGTTCAAAAATGTACCATTTTTCACAAAAAGCCTTTACTCGCAAAATGTGTTCTTAATGTGTTCTCATTTTAATTAAAACAAATGAAACTTTAAATAACAAAAGAAGTGCAACTAGTGAGTAGATTTTAAAATAAAACCATTTTTTTTTAATTATGGACTTTTTTTGTGTTCCGCTAAATATGCCGGTGTGTGTAGTTTATAAGGAACTTGTGTAATTTGTGAACCTGCGCGGTGTAATAAATAGTGTGAAAACGTCTCGTTGGTTTCCGTCAATTCCCTGGTAGGATAACCCTCATTTAGGTACACATCCCCTCACCGCACGCATCGCGGGCTGGAGCCAGTACGTATGCTGACGAGGAACTCAGGCCTAGGCTAGCCGGAAGGGTTCTTCGTCACAGTATAATATTGGACAGTATGCTTGAGACTCAGTATTGCGCTTTCAGTGGATAGTTCGGACTGAAATCCGAACCGCACGTCATGTATGTTTAAATACTTTTGCAAACACGTATCAAGTATACTGTCCAATACCTTGGCCACCGTGGTGGCAAGAGAGATAAGGCGATAGTTGCCCTTGTCAGATATATCTCCTGTCCTGTTCTTGACTATAGGTACCACAATAGTTTTCATTAGGTCCGGCGGCAGGTATGAATGTCTAATACACAAATTAAAGAACAGAGACAGGACCCTAGGCAGGTGCACACCAGCATTTTTCAGATGCTCGATACTGAGTCCGTCGTGCCCAGGAGATTTGCCTCTGCTCATCCTTTTAATAACATCTCTGACTTGACTAGCTGTAAACATTAGCATTGGCTCTTCCCCGCGCACGCTGGGCCCAGGCCCGAGCATCCCAGTGGAGGGACCGAGTGGGGATCCCACCTTAAAGTGTGTCATAAACAGGTTTGCGATTTCCTCTGGGTCACTTTTCCCCTCTACACTCGCCGGCAGGTCAGGCCTAACGTCCAGCTTAGAAGAGGTTTTCCAAAATTTACCAAAATTCTTATTGGCTCGAAGCTGTGCTATTTTGTCCATTTTTATCTGCTCCTGGTTATTCATGCACCATTTCAATCGGCTTTTAAAAATTCTGCGCGATTATCTCATCTGTTCGTATATTTAACCAGCAGTCGGTCTATTGTGTAAAACCTACATTTGGAAGTTAAGCCTGGCCACCGGATGAGCATCGGATACATTCTTATTCCACTCATACAGTATCTTTTTTCTACTGGGCTTCACACTTACTACATTTTTTGTTTCTATGGCCGCACATCTTAAGATATTAATAATTCGCTCATAGAAATCGTCCAGTAATCGCTTATGACCTATGAACCCGCCTGACCCGTGACTGCAAGCAGGAAATTTTGATGGAAAATCAATTTTTCGCAGCCCAGAGTGACATAGCTCGTTGTATCTACTTATCTGAGACTTATCTCTTTCCCCCCAAGTCACAGCACTACGTTGCATATCACGCGCCATCCGCTTAGGCCTAACAACCTCTAAATTACACTCTAAATAGATTGGCAGATGTTCCGATAAAAATACATCCTCCATAATACCTACACTAGTGACAGTTTGCCAGGCTGATAGGGAGACCACGCAGTGGTCTAGCCAGCTCTTACTACCATGATGCTGGTCTATAAATGGTATAGGTATCGGGTTCCAGAATTTCCACATCAGCACCCAAGACCGATCCAAACAAAAACTACCAAGTTCCGTATAAAAAAGTTCATATGGATGTGCATTAAAATCCCCTAGTACAAACACATTCTCAATATTGTTACTAGCCTCAATTGCACTTATATCAGTTAATATTGATGTGAAAATTGGCAAATTTTCATAGGATCTAGTCGGCATGTAAACAGAAATGAACAAGATAGATATATTCCTAAACGTACCTTTGAAAGCTACAAGGCGTTTACTAGATCATTCCACAACCGACACACTATCAAATAAGCCCCTTCTCCAGAGGATAGCCACCCCACCGTACGGCCTTCCCCTCAGAATACCAGTGGAAGTGTCCACAGCAGACTTACCGGTGTACTCAAATTCATCCGAAACAGTCCCTAAAAGTGGGACGTCGTGACTAAGCAGCCAAGTCTCCTGTAGACACACTAAATTAGCAGTTTTACATAAATTCCGATCATCATTAATCGATGTCTTAAAGTTCTTACAGTTAAAACTATAAAATCGACAATAATTATTGTTTACATTTTCATTACACATATTAGTCTTATCGAACTTTAACATTTTTCTGTTTACTAGCCTCTTTACTTACGTTAGATATAAACAACGGTATTTTGACATCCGCAGCTTTAAACCTCACATCGGATGCCGTAGACGTTCGCCCTTTCTGACCGATGAGTTTATACCTTTTTGCAGGTTGTACAATTTGCCACTCATTAGTACCTACTGGCATCCTTGAGCAGTCCTTAATACGGCCGTTATACACAACATTCGATTTACATGCTACCGCGGCATCCAAACAAACAGCTGTTTGACTGTTAGGCCTCGTCCTGGACGCCAGCGGGCGGAGCGGGCGGCGCGGGCGACGGCGCGCGCGTCTTGATCAAAGTTCATAGATTTGTGTGAAGTTGTTCTCGACGACAGCGGTGCGGGCGGTGCGGGCAGTGCGGGCGGTGCGGGCGGTGCGGGCGGCGCGGGCGGCGCGGGCGGCGCGGGCGGCGCGGGCGGCGCGGGCGGCGCGGGCGGCGCGGGCGGCGCGGGCGGCGAGTGTCGAGCTGTAGTCGAGCGGCGACCGCGAGTTAGATTAATCGTAGTGACGTTCTGCTTATTTAACTAATAATGTCGTTGTTTGAGGAAATCATTTCAGAGGTTTTAGATAGGCCACCATTATGGAATAGTTAACACTATGACCATAAAAATAGACGTATAATAAAAATTTTGTGGGAGGAAATAAAAGAAAAATTTAATATTGAGGGTAAGTAACTTGTTATTTTATATTTCAATCGGTTACTTTAATACACATAAGAATAATAATAATTTGATTTAATATTATTACCATGTGTATCAAAGTAATCACACTCATACATCACAATCAAGCGATCTGGCCGCTGGCGTCGTGATCAACCACGTACACCGCCCCCACCGCCCGTACCGCCCGCTCCGCCCGCTGGCGTCCAAGACGAGGCCTCAGGGATAATACTCGGTACACTGACGTCAGCGCTCGCGCCGGTAGAAATAATGGCCGTGTTCGAAACCACAACACTCTCCGCGGCCTCCACGCGCTCCAATCGATGCTCCGTGTCGCTCCCCCTCCGTTCAACGGTGCCCGATTGTCCTTGCGTGCGCCTCTCGCTAGTACAGTCCGGAACCACAGTAGGGCCTCAACTAGACTATGATGTTTTATCGCGTCGTGCTGCTTGCATTGAAAGGAGACAGACTTAGTCCCGCTATGTTTGTGCGCCAGCCGCGTCGGAGTTGAGTGACAGTTAATAATTTTATCAGCTGATGATTCCTGCGCAGATTTTATAGGCACATACTGGAGTCCCATCGGGCCACTATTCAAATCGTAGCTATCACTATCTTGCAGACAAGCTCCTCGTCGCTTGTTTACATAACTATGCGCTCGATAATCATCTATAACAGATGCATGCTTTATGTTGTCAAGCTCACTTTTTAACACTTCGAACATCTTAAGCGTTACAGTGCTCTCCTGTAGTCGGTTCACTTGCCTTTGCAGGTTAGCAATGTCTTTCAGTAGGCGCGTACAGTCAATGTAATCAAACCCCACACTCGGAACTGTGTGTAATTCCTTTGCCACAAATATGGGAAGTAGTTCAGCATTCACACTTTTCAAGCGCCAGATAATATCATCCAGGTCTTTTGACATTCGTTTTTTACCATCTCCTCGACGCTGTGGCATCTTTTTCACTTTGGGTAGCCAGTTAAATAGCAAGGATTTTGCTGCTAAAATCTTCTCAACACTGAACGAGGTCGTGACGAGGTGATGGATGCTTTCTTCGTCCATATAGTCCAGCACATTCATTAAGAATGCCAATAGTTCATTTATCACCACATTACAGTTGATGCACTTTACGATAGGCGACATCGTCCCACGCAATGAGTCACGGACAAAAGGCAAAGCGCGTCCGCACGCAGTCGAAAACGGCGGTAGACTGGTGGTAGAAGTATATTACTATAATTGTAAGGAGAAGGGACACCCTTACCTTAAGTGCCCAAAACCTTTAATTCAGTGTTCAAAGTGCCGTAAATTTGTTCATAAGACAGAAAATTGCATGATTAGATCCGAGAAGGCTAATTTTACTGATAATGATGCCACAGTTCGTAAAACAATGCAAATTTTGACGTTGGCTCGGCTGTTATCAAAGCTTGTACCAACCTTATAATAGATGGATACATTGTTTTAAACGGAAAGGTTGTAGGCAAGCCTAACCAACAGTTTAGTGTTCATGGGGGTGTTTATAAAGTCAGGGAGGGGCAGCTTAACCTACTTATCACCCTTTTGGTGAATTTTTGACGATTTTACGAGGCAACTATTGTAGGCAGGGTTACAAGGGTAAATATAGTTAATAGAGTTTGCGAAGTTACCAAAGATATTCAACAGATAGAGTAGTAGAAGTTTGAAGGAACTGGGGTGCACTCACGTTACAGAGATGCAAGTATAATTAAATAGTAAGAAACCCGTAGTGTTTTGTCCCTATGGGTTGTCGCATAAAGAGCGCGAACAGGTTAGGGAGATGGTAGGAGAAATGCTAGAGGCAAACATTGTTCGTGAATCTGTTTCTGAATCTGCAAATCCTATAATTCTGGTGCGAAAGAAGGATGGCAGAGGCTATGCGTTGACTATAGACTTTTAAATTTTGTAACAGCAAAAGAGCGATACCCTATGCCTGTCATTGAGGACGAGGTTGCCAAGTTGTCAGGGTAGGCATGTTTTGTGACTTTAGATATGTCCTCCGGCTATTACCAAGTCCCCATAACTGAAGACTCTAAACACCTTACGGCGTTTGTCACCCCGGACGGCCAATATAAGTTCAATCGGATGCCGTTCGGGTTGGCTAACGCGCCAGCTGTTTTTCAGTGGATGATAAATAGGGTTTTAGGGTAGGTTTACGGAAACGACTGCTTATATAGACGATATTTTGATTTATGGTAAATATGAGGACGAATGTTTGGCAAGATTGGAAAAAGTGTTGCGTTTGATTGAGGAGGCAAATTTAAAATTAAACCTATCAAAGTGCAGTTTTCTTCAGGACAAAATTATTTATCTAGGCTACGAAATCAGTGCTGCGCGTGTTCGTCTCGGAGATAAAAAGATTCAGTCTGTTATGGATTTCCCTCGTCCTTTAAACGCTCACTCAGTTCGCCAGTTTCTTGGATTAGTAGGGAATTTTAGGAAATTTATAAGGGATTTTGCAACATTGGCACATCCATTGAATAAATTAATCAAAAAGGACGCGGAATGGGTTTGGACCCATGAACAGGAAGTAGCATTTCCGAATCTTAAGGAAAGGTTAGTCAATATGTCGGGTGTAAATCCAACAAATTAAATGGTAAAAATGGCGAAACACGGTATTGGTATTTAAATGGTATATTGGTTGGTGAAATGGTAATGGTAAATGGTTAGAGCACACGCGGTGAGGTTGGTGGCCGATCGTGAACTGTCTCTTTATTATAAATTACACTAAAACTAATATTTGGGTCAACGTGTAAATGCTGACCGCGCGCGCTACGAGGTAAATGCACTGTACTTCGTACATATTCCCGAGGGCAAAATGGTATATGAGGGTGCAAGATGATACAAGGTGATAAAACAATAAATTAATTGGTGCAGTTAACAAGATAACTATAATATAACTTAAATATTTCATTTATTAGTGTCCCTATTCCACTACACTAAAATTAAACGAATTTGGTATTTTCACTTTGTTCAATTTAACATACACTCGATCACTCGCACTTGCACTGGTACTAGGATGACTTAACTCAATAAATTGGTCACTAACACTGAAACACTGGTTACGTCCACTATGACATGGTTCACGTGACGTCGCGGCGCGTGCGCGGGGTTGCGGCCGCGGCGGCGTGCGTGGCGGCATGCGTGGCGGCGAGCGCGACGCAGCGCGCCACTGGACACGCGCGCGGATCTTCCGCACGCCGTACGCCAAACAGGCTACGATACCAGCACCAACTAGTATGTAGATTGCGATGTAGTGATGGACATCGTGGTAGCTAAGAGAATAATCGTCATCTATCTCAGATTTGGTGTTATTCTTTACTAGATCGATTTTCTCACCGATCGCCTTTAATTCCCACTGAATATCTGCTTGGTAGTCATTATTTATATTTACAGGTAAAGCCATGGTTACATTTATAATGTTATTTATTGTTGGTATTTCAACTTGTAGGATATCTGGTTTCATCTTGATATCGGTTGTCGACTCTTTATGCGATAGTAAGGTGATCCCGCCGTCTTTGATGACGCATCCACTTGATAAGGCGAGTATCCCGACCTTAGTTAATTGTTCAATGGTAATTTGATAGTCACATATGACTTTTATGGAGCATTGACCGCAACATGAGTACAGGTAATTGTTTACTTTGTGTAATTGCACCCACGTATTTTTGCACCTTACACCTTCTGTCTTACAGTTTAATGACCCATTTTCTTTAACACAGTAATTTTGGTCTGTTTTTGTCATTGATATAGGTATTTGGTGAGAACAAAGTATCATTTCTGAGTCATACAGAACCAACGCAGACATGGCTTGAGTTAATACTTTTCTTGTTTATTAATTTTAAAGTAACTGGTGACTCACATCCTAACTGAGAGCCAAGTGAACAACTTTCATTTATAGTTATATTATCACAACTACACGACGACACGAGGCTCGTCAAAGCCAAGATGTGTTTACCACACTCTTTTTTTGTGATAACATAGCGCTGAGTCATTGCATCTAGTGATTTCTTAAGATTACATAATTCTAATTCTAAGTTTTGAACATTTTTTTCATAGTCAGACACACTTTTTTCTAATAAAATAGAGTACAGATCTATCGCTTAATTTTCTTCTTTTATCTATTTGTTTGGTGTAAGACTGTAAACATTTCTGCTTTTTGATTAATTTCTGAGTTCTTTTAATAAACTTATTACCTTGGACATATTTCCTAATTTTATTCTTGCTTAATTTAGCAAGGCAACCAGGATAAGGGGATTTTAAAGTTATGTCACCTGTTAAATCAATGGTTGTAACTGATTTATTGCTAGATAAAGTTTGGAGGGGGCTGGGCGCACTTCCAACTAATTTATTGAATAAACAATTAGTTTGGTAGTCAACATGCCAAAGTTGGGGTGGTTGGGATCTACCTCCTAGCGGTCCACCCCAGGCAACGTCATAATAATTTGTGATGGCGGCTGAAGGTCCCAAAGGCGGTGGTAGGCACTGGAAGGGGCCGCCTGGCTAGCGACCACCATCCTGCCGGAGTTCGGCGCCAAGCAGCCCTGCTGCTAGGCGATGCTGTATCGGGTAACTTGTTCCGGAGAGTAGCGGGATCCGAGGCACGGTCCCAGCCGTTGGCTGACCGCAGTTAGTAGGGGGCCCGACTTACGCGCTAGCCACGCGTAAAGGCTGCCCCGCCAACTTGCGAAAAATCCCGCTATGCTCCACCGTGCCAGTTGGCGACTGGATGGGAGGACCCGGTGGAGTGGTATCGGGGGGGCTCGGGCGTCCCCGCAGTCTCCAAGCGAGTTCCCCTCTGATCGGCTGAGCCGAAAAGTACGAGTAGGGTTTGCTAAGCAGCGCCTCGACTATATTTTTCTTTCCCCTACTAAAACTCTTAAAAAATGACAAAGCATATCAAGAAGAAAAAGTTTAATCAACGGCGACACTTCCTCCCACTCAAAGTGGACCTCACCAACATCCGAGGTCTGCACTCAAATCTC
Organism: Anania fuscalis; assembly: GCA_950371115.1. Classification (NCBI taxonomy): domain Eukaryota; kingdom Metazoa; phylum Arthropoda; class Insecta; order Lepidoptera; family Crambidae; genus Anania; species Anania fuscalis. Next base: position 20,528,326 of record OX493326.1, on the reverse strand, counting down.
GACCCGGTCCACCACCACCTGGAGACCGAGAAGCCGCACTTATTCTTCTTAACGGAGACGCAGATAGCAACACCGTCGGACGTGGCATACCTTAACTACCCTGGATAGACTCTCGAACATAAGTTCAAGAAATGTGCAGGGGTCTGTGTGTATGTTCGCGATGACATCTGCTGTAAGCGTCTCCGTTGCTTTGAGAAGTCAGAATTTCCTGTGCTGTGGCTTTTGGTGGACACTGGGGTAGAGAAATCTCTCTGCTCTAGTGTTTTCCGTTCGCACAGTGGAGATCGAAAGACGACTGGGCTCATGGAATACCTTGCTGAGACGGCAGACTCCGCACATCAGCGATATCCAACAGCAGAGCTCGTTTTTCTGGGGGACTTCAACGCCCACCACAAAGAGTGGCTGTTCCCATACCAGAAAACTGACCATGCTGGGCGAGAGCAAGCGAGCATTGACGCTAGATCTCACTCAGCTGGTGGAACAAGCGACGCGAATACTGAATATCGCTGATCATACACCCAATTGCCTGGACCTACTGCTGACAACTAATCCGCACAGACATTCGGTTTCAGTCTCGGCTCCACTGGGAATACTGGGATCGTCCGACCACTGTGTAGTGAAATCCGTATCGATCTGCTCTCCTCCGGACTACACCCTTAGGGGTACGAGGAGAGTATGGCGATACGAGTCAGCAGACTGGGACGAGATGCGAGCTTTCTTTGCAACATACCCGTGGCGGCAATTATAATTCTCTTAGAAAGACCCCTCATGCGTCGCTGATGCGATCACAGCTGTTATTCGGCAGGAAATGGAATATTTCATTCCATTCTCCGACATCCCGCTCGGCTACAAAGCCTGACCTTGGTACAATGCGGACTGTGCTCGAGCTGAGGCTCGTAAATAGTCTGCTTACCAGGTTTGGGTAAAAGCTCGAGATCAAAAAGTGCGAGCGCGAAAGGTGCGAGCAAAGAAGAGAGCATATAATACAGCCGCCAGCCATTTCTTGCAAAAGGGTGCTGCAAAAAGCTAGTTTCGACCATGTCAGCCGTATTGGGGCGAAACTTGCATCTTACCCACAGGGTAGTAAGCAGTTCTGGTCCCTGTCTAAATCAGTCGAATCTAACTTCTGCCTTCCTACACTACCTCCAATGCAGAAACCTGATGGGTCACTTGCCCACACCGCAAGAGAAACAGAGAAAGCAAATTTATTTGCCGATCTGTTTGCAAGCAATTCACGTCTAGACGCTGGCTCGAAACATCCACCCACCATGCCTCACTGTGATTCTTTGATGCCAGAGATCACAGTGCACAACAAAGAGGTCCGTAGATCCCTTCTTGGTCTAGACGTGAACAAGGCCTGTGGTCTAGATGGCATACCAGCAAGAGTGCTGAGATATTGTGCGCCTGAGCTGTCTCCCGTACTGACGCGACTGTACCACTCTCTCTTTGACGACAAAAATCGTACCAAAATCTTGGAAGCTTGCCAATGTGCAACCAGTACCCAAGAAGGGTAGCCGTGCCGACCCTAGTAACTACAGACCGATCGCCATCACTTTCATACTCTGTAAGATTATGGAAAAGTTCTAAATTGCAAACTGCTTTCATACCTAGAAGACAATGATCTTCTCAGTGATCGTCAATATGGCCTCCGCCGGGGACGTTCAACTTCTAAACGGGGATCTTCTAGTATATGTAACATTGCTGCGGCGAAGCCATCAAAAACCACGGCGAAGCAATCGCAGTGTCGCTGGATATTTCAAAGGCTTTTGACAGGGTTTGGCATGCGAGTCTGCTGAGCAAGCTTCCAGCGTACGGTATCCCCACTGGCTTATGTAGCTGGGTGGCTGACTTCCTGAGTGAACGGTCGATCCGAGTAGTCATTGACGGCTGCTCCTCTGACCTCAAGGCCATTGACGCCGGAGTTTCTCAGGGGTCTGTGCTCTCTGCGACTCTTTTCCTGCTGCACATCAATGACCTGCTATCTTCAGGTATTGTTGGGTACGCAGATGACAGTACTGTTACGGAGAAGTATCTGTCTAGTGCAGGAGCCGGTGGAGTTGAGGTCCAAAGACTGAGAGAGGCCATGGTTGAGCGTACGAGCCTGACGTTAAGTAACGTCTCCCAGTGGGGCAATGACAATAACGTCAGCTGCAATGCCTCCAAGACGCAGGCGTGTCTTTTCTCCGCAAAAAAGGAGTCCTTTCACCCTTTCTCCTATTTTCCAAGGTACATCTGATTCAGTGACCGACACTCTACAACTTCTTGGCATGGAGTTGTCCTCTGACCTCAACTTTGGCACCACCATCGAGTCTAAGGCTCAAATTGCAGCTAGAAAGTTGGGCGTCCTGAATAAAGTCAAGCGGTACTTCACGCCTGGACAGCTTTTAACTCTTTACAAAGCTCAAGTCCGATCTTGCATGGAGTACTGCTGCCACTTTTGGGACGGCTCGGCGAAATACCAACTTGCTGCACTTGACTCGGTGGAACGCAGAGCCAAGAGAATAATAGGTGATAAAAAACTGGTGGCGTCCAAGCTGCACAGCCTGGCTCACCGCCGCAAGGTTGCTTGCCTATCGGTCTTCTATAGATTGTACTTCGAAGAGTGTGCTCATGAGCTGCATGAGCTCATACCAACGTCACCTTTCTTCCATCGGACATCCAGACGCACGGCCGGCTACCATCCGTTCTTAGTTGATATACCCTTAATCCGCACTAAGCGCTTCTCATCATCTTTTATAATGCGCACAGCTAAAGAGTGGAATTCCCTGCCTGCGTCTGTATTTCCGAGTGCATATAACCTGACTCTCTTTAATTCCTGAGTGAATAGACATCTTCTGGGCAAGCTCGCTCCATCGTAGATCCCATCTATGCTCTAGAGCAAGATGGAGGTCAAAAACAAGCCCATCTCAAAAAAAAAAGTATTATTGTATGCAGACGACACAAAAAGTTTCATGTCCATCAACAGTCCTTCTGACTGTGACCGGTTACAATGTGATCTAAACAGTTTTGTGCGATACTGAATTCTTAACAAACTTGATTTAAACATCTCTAAGTGTTATGCAATGACTCGAAAGCACAGTCAGTAAATTATCAATACATTATGAATAATACATTGTTTAATAGAGTTACTTTCATTTAAGAACTGGGGTTGGTACAAGATTCACAGCTTTTATTTGATATGCACATTGATTATACAGTAAAAAGGCCTCTAAGGCTCTTGGCTTTATTATAAGGTCAACATTTGAATTTAAATCTGTGAAACCGATTAAAGTACTCTTCTGTGCTTATTTGCGCAGCATCCTTGATGATGATGCCTCGGAGGTCTGGAATCCACAATATAACGTACATATCTCCCGTATTGAGTCCCACAGAAGAGATTTTTGAGGTGTTTACAGTTCAAATGCAAACGACGGGATCATGGGTATGAGGCTACATGCAGAAGATACCATTTCTTACCGTTACATAAAAGACGACAAGCATCGGATATTATGTGTCTTTCAAATATTGTTAATGGTACCATTGATTACCCTGCTTTATTAGAACAAGTGCCATCTGGGTACCACGCAAATTGCCGATCTTTTAAGGCGATAATATACGTAAATGACCTTCAGCGTGTGGGCGGAGTCAAGCGCCGCATTCCGCGCGCCCGCTGACCTACCCGATACCAAATATGTCCATGTATCGCAGCGCAGATGTGTGACTTTGTTTATTTACCTAAACTATTTTGACTCACTCTCTCTCGACCAAATGCAGGCAGCGGATCGTATTATCAAATTCGTGCGCGCTAGGCTTTGAAATTTTGCGCTATTCTGCAGTAATATATTTACAATGTACCGGGTGGAAATTTTATCTTTTATTTAGCATCTTCTTTTATGTACAGTCGGCAGCACGTCAGGTTTCCCATGTGAACTACGAAAACAGCTTTTTCACTGTGTGTATAACGGGTATTTTAAACAACACATAAACACCTAAAAGGTATTTTTTATGCCATCGCTCTTACTAGGCGTTCGTGGTTTGAGAACCGCCCTGCGTCTGGCACGCTCCATTTATCCTTGGTTGTCACATTGCCCCCCAAGTCTTAAGTTTTCACTTTCATCGCTGTCTTCCATGACATGTAGCGATGGGTATATCTTTTCATTTAAATATAGAAACGACGGACCTGTGAACCATCTGTCGTCTTGACATTTTCCATTGTTGACGACTCTCGTTGCGTCGTCTGCGACATTATCTTGCGTCGGCACCCATCTCCATTGTCCCGGTTCTGTCAATTCGCTGATCTCGTTCAGTCGGTGCGCTACATATGGTGTATAGCGTACTCTGTCGTTCTCTATCCAATGTAACAGTGTCCTCCAGTCAGTCCAGAATGTGACTCTATCCGGTTGCCGTCTGTGTTCCCGCATAACTGTCGACGCAAGTCGCGCACCTATCTGGCACGCCTGTAGTTCTAGCCGAGGTATCGTCTGAGCCTTCATGGGCGCCACTCTTGCCTGAGCGGCGGCCAGCGTCACAGGTTTAGAGCCATCCTCGTACTCTATAAGCCCATACACTGCGGTAGCGTAAGCAGAGTCACTTGCGTCACAAAACACGTGCAGCTGCTTTCCTGTCACTCCCCCCGCATTGCCGTATAGACAGGGTAGACGCAGGCTGCGTAGTGCTTCTATACCGCTTAGCCATGTGCTGAACTCATTTGCTACTTCGTGCGGCAAATCTTCGTCCCAGCCCGTCTGTACACGCCATACTTGCTGTATTAAAATCTTGGCTCGGATGGTGTAGTAGCTAAGTAGTCCGAACGGATCAAAAATAGACATAACAGCGCTCAGTGCTTCTCGCTTCGTCGGTGCCCGCTTTAATGTTTTTACTTCATATGGTACTCTGATAAGTAGCGTGTTGAAGCTCAGCTCGTCGGAGTTCGCGTCCCGTATTAAACCTAGCGCACGTCCATATTGATCTGCGCTGGCGCCGAGCTGTTTCGGTGTAGTGGCACGGCTTTCAAATGGCAGCTCACGTAACACGTTCAGCCCATTTGTGTTGAAGGCTGTCAGCGTGAATCCTGCCTGCGCGTGCACGTGTGTGACGTCACGGATGACGTCACTCACTTCCGATTCTGTGTCAAAACAGTCGACCCAGTCATCCATATAATGATTCTTCGTGATGGCCTCACGCGCTCTTGGATACGCGCTGGCATGTTCTTTAGCATTGTGGTCGCGTACACTATGCGCTAAGAATGGCGAACTCTTCGCTTCAAAAATCATCGAAGTCATCTTGTATTTTTTAGGCGTCGATGATCTATCATTGCCTCTCCATAAAAACATCTGCGCCGGCTGATCTTTTGCGGCTATCTTTATTTGTAAAAACATCTCCCTTATGTCAGCAGTCAATAAATCAGAGCCCTCTAGAAGCGCATCATTTAGACACACCCTGTTGCTTTTGGCGGCAACGTCGAACACCAATCTAATTTTGCCGGGCTTGTTGACATTTGTAACCGCAAAATGTGGCAAGTACCATAGTCGTGGACTCTCTGTTTCATTTTCACAACTCTCCTCGGCGTAGCCGTTTTCAAACATGTTATTCATCTGGGCTGTGTATTTCTAAGTACTAGTGTAGTATAACACCAAAACAATCTTCCATATTCTACTTAAAATCTCACTCATACTTTACTTTTCAAAACTTCTTTAAAAAAAACTCTACATACGAGTAGGAAGGCACATTATCACACACTATCATAATTGGTACATATTTACCATTTTGGGTAATTTCTTTATTTGGGCCGGCCGGTCCCTTTTCATATTATACACACTTTTATTTGGTAACAGCTTTTATTTTATAGTCGACTTTTACTTTTAACTACGACATTTTAGTCCTTTACCACTTACTATGCGCATAGACTTATTTATTGGGGTCATGTTTTAAGATAATTAATCTCCAACTATTTTCACAGAGAGAAACTCGTCTACACCATGATCAAATGAAGGATCTGACACCCTAGCTGTACCTTGTACCATATTTTAAAACTCATATACTATAATAACGGGACTTCATTTAAGATCCTATTGACCTCCAACGGTTTTCACAGAGAAATCTCCTTTACACTATGATCAAACTGAAGGATTCGACTCCGTTTTGTACCACTTGTGTGCCCTACCTTTATCAACAAAATCTCAACATAACTTTCAAATTCACATTACCAAACCAACCTTAAAACATTACTATCAAACTTGTTAACTCTTGGGTGATCAGTCCAATTGTTTGACAAAATATTTCTACTAAAGTATCTTCTAATCTCTAAATATTAATTTGACAGTCATACCAAGCAATTATTTAATAACATTCGCAAATCCTACTGACTTTACATAACTTTTCCATTCATCTTTCTACATCACATAGCTATACTTTTCTTGGAATGTACCTAATGCACTCGAACAAGGTACAAAAGCTGTTTAATACATCCCTGTAACCATACAAAAAAACCTACTAAGTACTTGCCAAAGCTTCACTAACTAAAATTACATTTTTATTAACACGTTACTACTACATATTTGTATTGTCCATTACTTGTCCCATATACATTTTGAATTCAGATAAAAGTAATTTATTTTTAAAAAAATCGAAGAAAATAACTTTAAAGGTACCTCACTGTTACATATTACTAGATATTAGTAGAAATCAAAGAGTTACTTTTCAGTCCATAGCTTAGTCGGAATAAACATGATATCAATATCAAAGAACAAATACTGCAATTGTGCATAACAACTACTAGTTTAACGATATCTGATAGTATTCGTTTCCCTTTTAAGAACAGCTTCACATTTCGTAAGAATAGCCGGTAACAAATAAAATAATGCTGATGCATTACACGTGTCGCCGTATATGGTGCAATGCATAAATGTCGGTCTAACTAAGTATTAACAAATGATAAGACATTTTTCTAGGTAATATTATTAAAATTATTTTACACCAAAATAGTTTAAACCATGTTTTAGATTAAACGAAGTAGAAGGTAAAAATAAATGCTATTATTTAAAGTAAAAATATTAATAATCTACCAACGTTACCGTGTACGATAATGAAAAAAAAAATACATAAACGACTGAATAAAATTTAAAGCATAGTACACACAAATGAACTAAAATTTTGTTGTTAAATTCATTTATAATAAAATATTATTTATGGAATGTGACCTGTCGTGAATGACCTACTATTGTATTTGAAAATAAATAATTATTATTAAAAGTTTGGATTGGGAATTTTGGGTCCACAAACAAGTTTATATAAGGGCTTATTATTAAATAATATTAAAATATACATTAAAATTGTGCTATTGTTTTAAGACAGAAAAATCTAATTTGATAAACAAAACTGAATATTACCATGTTTCAAAATTAAAAGATACCGCCTTCGGTGGCAACCTGTAAAAACCTCATAATATTATATATAGCTTTTAAGGTGCGTTTTCTTATTGTTTGTCCTAAAATGATTTAATATAATTTTCGATAGTAATTTAATAAAGTGAAAATCATTGAAACGCGTAATTAAATGACAACATTAAATATTTAACAAATCTTTACTTTTTATGTTAGTAATTTATGGTGATGATTTTATTATATTATAAAATTTAATTTCAACGATTAAAATAGATTTAGCATTTAAGTTTCATTTTTATATGTCAGAAGTTACTATCAATTTCATAATTTAATTTAGATTTCAAGATTCCCAATAATGGCCAAATTACCCTAATTATAAGAAGTGTGTTAAAGATACTTTATTTATAATTATTAATACATTTTTTTACGAAGTTATGTACATAATTGCTTAGATATTCAAACCAAAAGAAATTTAAAATATCATGGAAAACAAAGAGTGTAAATAATACAATTGATAATCATAAAGAATTACGTTTTATGAAGTAGTTTAATAAGAAAAGATATATCAGTCACTGAAATTAAGAACCAAATAAATATTTAATTAAATTAATTAATTTATTGCACCGCACCGAGCCGTGTGTCAGGGGAACCACAACTTGACCAATCCGCGGCACGAACTACAATAAATCAAACCATACAAGACACACCATCTACGCCGCTTTTGGATCAAACCCATCGATTTCGGAACAAAAGACAGTTTTAAAATTATATACCAAAATATGCAAAGCCTTAACAACAAAGTCCACATACTAGAAGAGTTTTTAGAACATAACTACACCGAGTACCAGGTACTATGCATAACGGAAAGTTGGTTAACGTAAGACAAACTGGATCTACTGAACGTCACCGGCTACCGAGTCGCGGCATCATACTGTCGTAAAAATCACGTAGGTGGGGGCGTGTGCATCTTGTTGCAGGACTCCCTTGAATTTGTTGAACGTAAGGACATTATGGAATGTCAATGGAGTATGTTGTTGAATTTTGTGCAATAGAAATATTAAAATTGAATTTAATTGTAATAACACTTTACTGGAATGGCAGTGAGACCGATACCTTTTATAGCCAGTTAAGGAAACTATTAGAATTATTAATTACTAAAAATATTAAATCAAATATCGTCTTAGGGGGAGATTTCAACGTCGATCTATTAGAAAACAACAAACAAGCAACTACTTTAATAAACGCTTTTTCGGAATACAATTTCCATCAACACATAAAAGAACCTACTCGAGTAACAATTACAAGTAGTTCCTGTTTGGACTTAATATTTACAAACTTTAATTCACATAACATACAGACTAAAGTAGAAGAGCTTGGATTCTCTGACCATAGAAGTACCACTTTGACATTGGCTTTACAAAAACCTAAAATAATACATTGGAAAATCGAATCAAGACAATTTAATAACGAAAATATAAATCTATTTAAAAATCAATTAAAATCAATCAATTGGCGTGACATTATCAAAGAAAATAAATCTATTAATGAAAATTATAAATTATTTTTGAAAACACTACAGGATACACTAAATCAATGTATACCTAAAAAATACATAGTATAAAAAACAGTAAATCTATAAAAGATTGGCTTACAAAAGGAATAAAAACCTCTTGCAAAACAAAAGACTACTAAAAATACTGGTAACCTTTTCTAAAAACAAAACTATCACTAACTACTACAAAAAATATGCTAAGCTACTTAAAAAAGTAATATACAAATCAAAAACGCTTGCTAATATACAACGCATGGCAAGGTCTTCAAATAAGGTTAAAAGTATGTGGAAAATCATTAACGAAAATACTAATAATGTTAGAAAACCCATTAACCAAAACATTCAATTTCATATCCACAATAATATATATGGTTGGGAACAAAATATTAAATAAAACAAATTGTTTCAAAAAATTTTATTTTCTCCACACCATTTGTTCAACAAAAACACATTTTTCAATGCATACGTCTTCGTGTGATATACACAACTGAATACATCGTTTGATTCCATAAATTTATCATACAAATTAACTAAACTAGGACAGAACTTATCTTCTAAATTATGAATATCGTTATTTTCTGTTATATCTTTTAACCAATTAACTTTTTCTACTCCCTTAGTATAAATTGTTTTGTTTGACAACAGTTCCATGATCAGTTGTTTATGATGAGAGTATGGCAAATAACCCTCTTTCCAGTAAATCGCTCTGTTTCTCTCAATCCAACTAACTTGTTTTCTCTCTGTTTTGGTTAGGTTGTAATAAGGAAACGGGGGTTTTATAAGAAGAATATGTGCTTTTTTCTTGTTTAAAATTGCTATTTCCTTAGGAATAAATGCATTATCATCTGTTTTAAAACCCTGTATATCTACTAAAACCATTATGATAGTTTTCGAACGATTTTACCTTAAGGCTTGTATTCAAACAGACGGTCGTTAATAATTAAGCAGTATGCTGTTGTATCATCCGGTAAAGAGTCTGAGCATTCAATTTCTATTCGTACATCTACAGGTCCAGTTTTCAGATTTTCGTTTTGTCTTGAGCAATCAATAATAAACAATGGAGCTTTGCTTTTAAAATTATTTAGATCAAGTAATGGGTCTGGTGGAATGTTGTAATACGAATGACACAAAAACTGCAGCGCGCGCGCTTTGTTAAAGCCGAAAAAACGCCAGCTAGGGATGCGCTTATGATTGGATTATTTGTAAGATACGAAAACATGCCTGATTGATAGCGGATCGTGAATTGGGAATTGACACCCCGTTTTAAACTAAATCGAGAGTGCGCCACAAGTTTTTGACGTGATAACGTCTTATAAATCGATGACCGACTGCACCACGACTGCACGCACGAAAGTTTCACGTTTCGCGTACGAGCGAGAGCGCGGAACAAGCGATAGAGAGGCACTATCGGCCTAAGCTTTCAGCTTGTGACGCATCTATCTCTCTTACACTCCATCGGGCTATGAGTCCGAGTTGCATCAATGTTTTATCGAACTCATTCAGTCCAAACCAATAATAATAAATGTGTGTGTTAAAGATACACACGCACTGATAAGTGATAACAATTAAGGACGTTTTAACTATTGTTTTAACAAATTAGGCCATATTGAACTGTATCAGACATTTTATTCTTAACTTACAGACGTAAAGGTTTTTTTTTATTCTTAACCACTTAGGTTTTATTGTTAGCGGCAAAAGTAAGGGATTTCTAGAGAAATCAAAACACTTATAAAATGTATAATTTTTTAAGCACGAAGACGCATAAAACATTGTTGTCGTCATTAAGACTAAAATAATAACAATAAATCGCATTCGTTGATATTTGTTACTAAATGTACCTAAAAAAGTTTATTACTTAACAGTACTAACTTTCAGATAGTGCAAGAATAAAAGTCCAGTCCGACCTCCGCCGTGAGTCGAAAATTTTAGCCCTAAGATCGGATCTAATGTGGGCTGTGGCACATCTCTAGCTCGCTCATGCTTTGACCTTGCCCGACACGTGCCCCGGCGGCACCGGCGGCCTTTCGGCGCGAGCGGCCAGTCGGATACTCTGCGACTTGTTCTTGTCATACGTTTACCCCTAAAATTTATTGAAAAAATAAAGTGGAATTTGAATGGTAAGAAATTTGGATTTAATGATATTGTAATTTTTTGTTTATTATTGAGACTAGCTGTTAAATTTAATGTTATGATATTATTAAACAACACTTCATAAATCTCGAATGTTAGTAGTTTTGTTTATAAAATTTAATAACTCATTACACTACAAGTTGGCGGCCGTGATGAATAACTAATTAATCGTGTACCTAAGTGGTTTTATTAAAGCTGATTACGCAACATTACTTGAGCTTGCGACAACAATAAAATAGTAGCTTGTCGTTGTCTCCGCGGTTTTTTTTTAATAATTCAAAATGATACGTAAGTAAGAACAGCTTTGATTATCAAAGAAGTGAATCTTTTCGTTTTTTGACGTGAACCAAGTCGCAAGTTCAGATTACACTCTTTGGTCAGTTTGCGGCATCCTGATCCCTTCAATTTTGCGTACCTATTTTCGCAACCGCGTTGGCTACGTGATATTGTGAACATAAAAATCACGGGTAAAAAACCGTTCGTTAAGTTTTAATGACTTAGCATCACAACATTACTTACAAACCTAGTCGTATTTTTTCTTATTACTTTATCGAAAAAAAAACAACTCAAAAACTTTAATTTACCCTAAAAACAGGGTAAATTTTTTCATGTTGGTATTCCTGACACGGCATCTCACCCCACTGCTGACCGCGCTTGATTCTTGGATTTTGGGTTTGCTTGTGTGCGTATTTAGTGTGTCATTGTAGTAGTAATCAGCAGTAAAGGATGTGGAATTTTGTAGTTACGAAATGAGATTGTTATGATGAATATCTCCGAAACTAGCCTGAATTTTTCCCTTAAATTTTGTCAGGCTCCTTGGTATGACATATAGATACCCCCATTAAAAGGAATGTAACTAAAATCGTTGAATCTTATATACACCAGTTATATGATCATGATCAGCAACTTTATCAGAAATGATAAGAGGCAGTTTACAAATATGGCAAATACTTGCAATACAATGTTCATCTTTTTGTGATTGTGTCAACGGTAGCATGGGTTTTTTCTTTCTCAGTATGCTTTTTATATATCCTACATCCTCGATAAGACGTTTTATAAATACTTCAACACAATAAAAGCCTTGCGAACAACAAATATAATAAATATGCAAAACATGAGGGTTGATGTAAGTTAATAGTTTCAGTAAAGCAACTATTTTTTTCATGACTGTTTAAAAGTAAACTTTTAAAATCGGCATAAATAACAAAATTAATCTTTTGTTGCCTTTCATAGTTTTTGAATTCTAATTTACTATGTTTACTTGGTAAAACTGATAAAACTTTTGAACAAGTATGAGAGTCATATTTTTCTTGTGTTACAAAAAACTGAAGACAGCCTTCGCACAAGTATGTTTTACCCACGGACGTAAAAAAAAAAAAAACGGACGTAACCTCGTCTAACCATAAGTGAAGCATAATAATGGCCGCCCGTTTAGGCTGTGTGCGTGATTTAAGGGTTGCTATATAAACCATCAATTTCCCTGCTGTTTGGTGGTACCAATCGATCTCAGTTAACTTATTTAATTTACATATATTTTTTAACAGAAATATAAACGGTTGTTCTATGTTGGCCTACCAAACATATTGTTTATGATCACTGTGATAGAAAATAAAACACATGTTACGTATAAAGAAATATATTTTTACACATGACATTATTAGTGATAAGGCTATGACTATCTATAAAACATACCCCTTAATAACAAAAAGTAAAATTGAAAAATTTTGAAAACCCCACGACGCTTAATACCTCATTGAAAAAGGATAAAAATTCTACTAGTCAGCCCTTTCATTGGATAGTATATTGAGGGAGTTTAACAAAAATATGTAATCCGCCATTTTGTTACGGCGGCCATCTTGGACCGATTTTCATCAAACATAGCTAAAAACACTCTGGACTAATTAATCATTCAAACGAAAAAAACTAAATCAAAAACGGTTCATCCGTTCGGGAGCAAAGATGCCACACACACACAGACACGTCAAACTTATAACACCCCGTCGTTTTTGCGTCGGGGGTTAAAATCAAAAATACGTTTACATCATATATCATAATGGTATAATAATAATGTTAAGTACGTATATTATTATTATAATTAATAAAGATGCGCTAAAATCCTTTATGTTGTGTCAACTTTTTGTACACTTGTCTTTTGTTGTCTAATGTACGGGAAATACTTTCTATTTTAGGAATATGATGGAACCGAACGTTCAAATACTTTTGAATAATGCATTTCATTAAACTTATTCTATTCGCTCCTGCTATGGCGTGAATATTTCTATTTTAAAAAAAGTTGTTCTGTTGTCAATAAACATTTCCAAAATTTTTGTCATTAGATACATATGTTGCTTTTTACTATATATTTGTATTTTTTCTTTAGCCAACTTTCTAATAACAATTTCACAAACACAACATATATCAAATAAGTCTTTAGATGGGAACCTCAATCCTCCTCTTTTTTTCTTTAAAATCAATTTATTTACTTTACTCTTTTTGGAATGGCATACGGAACCAAACAACGTAGCCCCTTATCTGTAGTTATAAAATCTATGTCATCAAAATGTGTACTGCAAACGGACTGGCAGATGATGGGTTCCAACTGTTTTCTCCTCTGCAGTTTCGAATAATTAAAATCCAGTCATACCTACGATTTTTGTCTCTAGGAAACCTATTAAAACGACGTAAGAGATATTTTATATTAAAAGTATGGGGTTCTTTTATTTTACTTTTGAGAAACGGTACCCAAAAACTGACGAAATCTGATTTCAGAGAGTCACATACATAGTTTGTTGCATACAAATATAGATTTCCCCACCTTTTGGGGTAATTTTCCCGTAAATAAAGTGACAACACTGTTGAATTTTACCTCTTGAATTCTCGCCAAAGTATTTAAAACATAAATTTAAAAAAATATCACGAATCGTAATAACTTACGTATGATAGGTGATTCCATGTGACTTTTTACGTTTACTCATGTAGTTTTTGCATGATTTAACAACAAAATACGGCATTTTTGAAAAATAAATCGTTGACGCAACGAACGCATTTACTACGTGTCACTGGCGCTGTCACTCGGAGCGAAATGGCGGTGGGTTGTCGTACCTAATGTGTATGTGTGAGTGTAGATCATGTACAACAAACGAAATTGTAGTACCTTGCATGCTTCACATTTTTTATATGTGATGTTACGTCCGTATTTTTTTTACGTCCGTGGTTTTACCATGATGTTTACTTAATTGACGACGAGTTAGTTTAGCTAAGTCTTTTATTAAACAGTAATGACCTCTTGATTTCTGTTCAAAATACAAAAGGTTTACGTGATTCTCTTTTCTCTGCTTTGCCATGTATAACGGGCCTGTGATATGATTATTTTTATCTAATCCATAAATGCTCACACTAATAGAAGGATTATTTTTTTCAAACAATCGAATATCTGTGTGTGATGGTGGGAAGTTCATTCCTTTAATGTTTAAAACTGAAGAGTAAACTGGATAAGAACTAGGTCTCTTAACGTTTTTTGTACATGGAAATAATGCAGCCACAATACTCCATGCAAAACAATGATTGTCGTAATTTTTCACATTTAGACAACTTTTAGTACTGCTTATTTGTTTTGGTAGTTCTAAATAGCTGCCACCCCTTAGAGGCGAGTATTTATTAATGTTTATTTCTAAATGACTGACAGAGCTAAAACACCAACCTGACTCACAGTGCTGGAATTCGCTTAGTTTATTCATCAATTTATTTTGGGTTTTTAAATAGAGTTCAGATAAATATGTGTTTTTAAATACAGTCTCATACTTAACACTAAATGATTTCATTTGGCTTTCATCTGAGTTAGGTAGTTTAAAATAAGCAAACAATTCAAAATTAAGTTTTATGGAACCATGTTTGATCAAATTCATGACTATTAATTTTTTCACATCATCAGTAATTTCAGTTAAAAAATCCTCGGGAGTTGAACAGACATTATCATTAGGGTTTACTCTATAAGTAACTATTCTCTCTCGAATAGCTGTAGCTATAATATTAATATTGTCAGAACTAGTTTTCAATAGGCAATTCTTTTTATGTACATTAGTTCTTAAATGAAATCTGTAAGAGCTTTCTAGTATTTCAATATTGCATTCAGTACAAAACTTTATTTTATTTGTATTCGACTTTTCATTCAAAGCTTTTTTGGTGAGGTATTTGTCTGAAAGAATAGAAATATAAAACGTTAATTATATTTAAATAAGTATATTCAGTACAATATAGAACTAATGATTTAAACTTAAATGTCCACTATTATTAGAATTGATTGTTACAGTATTGCTATCAATGTAACTCGAAAATAATAAGCAAAAAAAACACAATTATCAATTATATTCATGAAACTAATCTTAAGTAAGAGTACAACTGAAAAGTCAAAATAATAAATGTACATAAATTAATCATAATATTATATCTATTCTATATCTACGAAATTAACTTGTTAAATATGACCCAGATCATGGGTCATATTTAACAAGCTAATTTCGTTTACAGAATCAGTAAAAAAAATACTGAAGTCCGATAACTAATGTTAGTTCATAGAATCAGGAAAAAGAATATACTTATGAATATTCATTTTTACTGATTCGGTGAACTAACATAAGTTATCGGACAATCTTTAAAGTTCTTTTTAACTTCTTTTAAGAATTTAACTAAATAGCGGTATGCAGGGTTATCATCGTTAATTTTAGTTTTCAAAGTTACAACGGCGTGACGCCACCTGTTCATGGGTGAAATGTTTTTAATTTCATCGCACATAAAAAGTTTCAGGTCTACAAAACGTAGGCCTGTCACATCTGGATTGAACTGTTTCGAACGTTCGATCGTTCGACCGTTCGATCCGCGACGACACAAATATGATATTAGTTCATCTTTTTTACCAGTTTTTTTATCTTCGTCTGCATCCGAATCTGTACCCATAATATCTCTCGCGGTGACCCTAGCAGAAGGCCCCACAATCGGCTGTGCAACTCGCTCATCGGTCTTCACTCTATGCTTCTGACTCTTCTTCGGCTTTAGGTAGTGTAGGTCGGTATTAAAAATAAAAACTGGAGCTTTTAAATAATTAATCATAACTAATCTTGAACGAAACTATTTTAAATTGAAAATAAGTATGAAAAGTCGAATGGTACCTTTTATGAGTAGAGAGCGAGTGAGCGGACTTCCTCTTCCTCTCGGGCGCGGGCGCAGGCGGTGCAGGCTCCGGCGCCGGCGACGGCGCGCGCTCGGGAGACGACTCGCGACTGCTTGACGAGCTGCTGTCGCTCGAAGAGCTGCTATCACTCATGAGTACGTCTTGTTTGCTCGACCTAAACAAATAAATATTATTTTAAAGTACTTTATAATCTAAACTTTTTAAATCTAATTATCTATAGAGACAATCGTATAAAAAAACGAATCGCTCGAATACTTACAGTAATAATAAAACACTTTTTTTTAAAAACTGATATTAGTTGATAACTCACTCACTTGAATAAACACTTTAATGACCGCACGCAAAAAAATGCAGGAAATGGCAGTCTGATACTAATTCGGGTCTATAAATAGATTCAGGTTGTGCACTGGTCGTGGTTTGTTGTAAGACGTACGGAGCTTACCCGATATGGTATCGGTAAGAGTGTGTGCGCATCTTCATGCAGATGCATGTCAGCAGATTTTCCATATTAGATAGATAATCGATATCTTTACTATACTAATATTGTCACAAGGGTTTCCCTGTACGTTTATTAATGTATTTTAAAGATTAAGCGGTGTTTATTTGAACACAAAGAAGGTTTCCGAACACCTCGTTACCTATTGACATACAGTTACATTTTCTATAAACATGTATGTTATGTTTTAGAAACAATGTTTATGGAAAATAACACTTCATCAATATTTTTTAGTCTCAAACCATTAGTGAGTTTACTCGGACGCAAGTATCCGTGAGCTTAAATTAAAATCAAAACAATAATGTCGGTAAGTTCAGTGCAATTTATACAAAACAAATCTGCAAAACACTAGATTATAATAAATCATTTTTATGTAAACACATTTCATTTTCTTCAGGATTCGGAGTCTCTGTTCAATTTCGTGCGACGTAACCAAGTACAGGAAAGTTATGGAAAACAGGCCAGTGAAGGATCAAGTGCATCAAGAAAGCGCACTAAAGAAAACGAAACATATTCGTACATCAAAATTCCTGCCGTAGGCCGAAAGGTTATCAAATTAGAAATCTATTGTGGTAAATGATACTACTGCCGAAGTTCTTACTTGGATTTATTTAACATGACTTGCCATATTAACTTATTACAAACTCTCCACTTCCTAAATTAGAAATTATGTCCCTACATTAATGATTACTTCGACTGACATAGTAACTGCTTAGCAACTGCCTACTTCAAATGCTCACGAGCAACTGCCCGAGTAGCGATCTCTACAGATACTACTGCGGTGTTTCCCCACCACAACTCAATTACGTCATGTCTTTTTCCCGGTCGACCAGTTAGTGTTGCCAACATTTGATTAAAATACACCGAATCACGACATTCGGCCATCCGGCACAGTGCAACCTCCCGGTGCATGTCCGCCACTAAATCAGTTGCTTTAACTATAGTTCCTTAACCTTAAATATTATATTCTGGGTACATTATATAAATTTACAAGGCTGGGATATGTTTGCTTAACATTGTAAACAGGTCAATGAAAATAATTAAGCACGTCTACTACTGAATTAGTTGACTTAACTATAGTTTCCTAATTTATATATTAAATTCTGGATACATTATGTAAATTCAACATTGGAAACATATGAATACCTTAAATAACACATACAATTTCAGACATCAATAATATACATAACAAATCATAATCACGACATTCGTAAACATAACTAAACTAGATCTGCGTTTATTAGTTACTTTATTAAGTCGAAAATTTACGAGTTTGGTGACACTTAACATTGCTGGTTAAATATACTACTTACGAACTAGATCATTTAATATTTTCCAATTAAATAAAACGTTTTCTTTACAAATAATTTTTTACGAATATTATTTCCGAAAAACATGGTAAGTTATTGAGGTTCTTGCATGATTAGGGAGTGCACATGTTTCGCTATTACAAGTAATATGGAAGATTAAAAAAAATACAGTAAATCTTTTAATTAATTACTTTTTACCAATTAGTGATATGACAGACTTTGTGTCTCATTACAATTAAATTAAAATAAAGATAAAATATGTCAGGTAAAGTCAATTGTATTATTATTTACTATTCCTAATTTAAATTCAAATTCAAATTCTATTCCTAAATAGTCAAAATCTTTTATGCCATGTATTAATTTATCAATAACACATTTTAACTCTCGATGGCTGGCACCGACTCCAAAAAGAACTGATTAGGTATGTTTTAGTCAATATTATTTTTCGCTTTTTAGTTTCATTTTGAAGTCGGTTTTTAGTTTTTTATTAAACTTTTTTATATTTGACTTTTTATTGTTGTGTTTTATTTTGAGCATTTAAAGTTCATCTTACGTGTTAAAACCCTTTGAAAATATTTGATGGGTTTTGAATATGATTTACGTATCAAAACGTTTATTAATTGATGATTTAATGCTCATTAGAGCCATTAAGCTTTGACATATTTCTGTGGTAAATCAAAGGTCATTTGATCTTGTTTTACATAAAAACAACCTCAGTGGTTTTATTAAACAAATATGACTGTCGTTTATCTTTTAAATGGTTGCTCGATTATTGAGCCAATTCACAACAAAACAACTTTAAAATCATCATTTTACCTTTTACTTATCATTATTTTACGTCTAAGACTACGCATATTCGACTTATAAACCTTTACGTTTACCAAATTGACTTACTTGATCTATTTTAACTAAAGTTTGGAGAAATATTGAGTTCTCATAGATATCATAATTTTACAATTAGGTATAGGCAGATACGTTCTGACGTTGAGACATCTGACATCAAAAACAAACAAACTTAATTATTTTATATTGTAGGTGGGAAGTAGGTAGGGTACAGTTAGGATTATACGTTTCTTTGTAGGGTTCTAGGTTCGTAAATATGTAGTTCAGACAGAGGTACCGTTAGGTAGGAGTAGGTCCCCCTTTTTCCTTAATGACCTATCCTTCCTAATACCCGTTCCATCCTACCTTCTAAAAATAGCTTCATTTGTTTAGGTTAACCGTTGTAGTAATTAGGTAGTTAGGAAATGGGCTATTTTTTTTGGGATCCTTATACAAAATCCTATATCCATAAAACTGAGAGAAGAATTTAATAAAAGTTTTGAGATTATTTTCAAATTAAAATATTTTGTAAATCATAAGTAATTCAAGGGCCATTATTTTAAATTCAAAATAATACTGGTTGATGTGGGAGTATCTATGACTTCACATAGGACATAATGCAGATTTCAGGACCCGGTCTTATACGAGTTGTCATAGATACTGTTGGATCATCTTGGTATTATATTGAACTAATTGCAACATTAAATCATAAGTAATTCACTGCTCACTTCCGACTGCCAAGGATAGGCTACCAAGGGTCAATTTTACAATATTTATTTCAAATTCAAAATAATACTGGTTGATGTGGGAGTGACTATGACTTCACATAGGACATAATGCAGATTTCAGGACCCGGTCTTATACGAGTTGTCATAGATACTGTTGGATCATCTTGGTATTATATTGAATTAATTGCAACATTTATTTTAAATCCGAACGATTGATGTGGGAATATCCATCTGACATTACTTGGTGTCGTGGATATTGTCAGGTCAATCTATATTTCATATAGAGGGGTTTAGTATAAATATTTTACTAGTCGGAAAATAGTCAGAATCTTTAATCTAAATAATGCTGGTTGATGTGGGAGTATCGATGACTTCACATAGGACATAATGCAGATTTCAGGACCCGGTCTTATACGAGTTGTCATCGATACTGTTGGATCATCTTGGAATTATATTGGACTAAAGGATTCAGATTACTTATTTAGGTAATTAATTTAAGGACCCCGAACCCTTGGTTGACTTTTCATGTCAAATAGGTAGATGTTAGTATGTCATATTAAATTCTTTAAACTCAGTTGTTTCCTTAGTTGCGCATAATTACGCTAAATGCGTTTTGTTTCAGATTTAAGTCCTATTCTCGGGGGTGGCAGATTGTCTTGGAGATAATTGTTTATCACATGGCCACCACTCCTGGTGAGCGTTTGGTGTTGAGGCTCACCAGGCGCCCCTCGGGGCGTTCCTTTTCCTCTTCCTTGAATGCGCACAAACCCATGAAACTCTCGAGAAAACTTTATTATAACATCCACGTACCTCTAAAAGAATTTGGTTTACTACTATTAACACAACGTATGGTCCTACCATTTAAACTAGACGATCACACAGCCAATTTAAATTATCACAGCCAAGCGTTATTAACGTAGTCCGTTTCGATTTCAATTAATTATTAATTTCCATATTTTTTATAGATAAAGACGAAGGTGGTTAGTTACAAGATGATAAATTAACTCCTAGGTTAAGTTAACAAGCAGATTATTATTATTGTAACATTACATTTATTAATCAGACATAATTGTAACTATAAAACATAACGATAAATCTGATCCCAAATTTTATGGTTATAAAGATACTGCGGCATTACCCTATGATAAAATTAAAATATGTCCTTAATTAAATTTCATTTATTTCAGATAAACCAGTATCCATAATTCACACAATATTGACAATTCATTAAAATAAGTGTAAGTTAAATAAATTAAATATTTAAAAAAATTAAGATTTAAATTAAATAATACAATTTTCAAGAATTAAATAAAATAATAAAATCAAAAATTAAAATCAAATTAAACAATAAAAAATTAAATTAAATGAAAATTATATAAATATTAATATGTCAAGTTATTTTTATATCAAATAAAAGGCGATGAACTGGCATGCAGCTTCATCCACCTGCGCATCATCGGGGAATCCCACCACTCGGCCAATGCATTCAGGACACTGTTGGTACTGCTCCGAAACGCGCAGGGTGCTGTATGCCCACTGCGTGTAGTTGGTCCACAGGCTGCACGTGTAGAAGGACTGACAGTAAGCCTTAAACAAAGTTGTTTTTACTTGTACAGTACAGCGTGCAAACCTACGAGCCAGCATGTTATAACAGACAGCGACCTGTGCTCCCTCTCGATGTCCTCATTATCACACAAATCATCTGTGATCATCATATTTAAATTTACTTACCCTATTCAAAGTAGCACCACAAAGCGTAATTTGTGCTGCAGATGAGTAGGTCTTGGTACCAGCTTTAAAAATCATGTACTCACTCTTCTTAGGGTTGTATCTGAGCCCATGGGCCCCAGCATATGACTCACAAATGCGAAGGAGTCTCCGTAACCCACCAAGCGACGGGCTCAACAGCACCATGTCATCTGCATAATTGATGTTATTAATGGTCACCCCACCAACCGAACACCCGGCATTAGTACTGTTGAGCTCCTCGATCAGCTGGTTCATGTAAAGGTTGAAAAGACGTGGCGAAGTCAACCCCCCCTGCCTCACCCCGCACTCCAACCCATACACATCCGAAACTCGCCCACCCATCTCACAGTGTTCCGCTGGTGATTGTAACAACTTTGCTCGGAACGTAACAGTAAAGAGGGGTGGAGGCCCTAGAATATCCAGCTTCGAGTATGAGAGTGGCCCTTCAGGATTGTCTCCGCAACTCAACTTTTTACCGGTGGAGGGTAGTTGTTATATGTTAATAATACAGTGCTATGCAAGAACGATAAGAGGTACTACTCGGATGTTTTACAAGAAGGTGAATGGAAAACACAACACCATAAGCGCGCGCAAAGAAAAGGCCCTCAAAATCGTTTGTGGGAAAAACTGGTAAAGCTATGATTGATGCTGACTCCAAGTTCAGAGCGGCTGACAGTAAATTTATATATATAACGTGTCAAAGGATACGTCTATGAGTAACATCGTAATATATGTTAAGAAAAAGACCAATATAGACGTCAATTTAGAAAAAATGAATATGAAATTATTAAAAGAGTACGATGCCTATAAGGTGTTCGTCCCTAAACACAAACAAGATATGTTTTTAACTGAGGACTTTTGGCCTGATGGAATATTATATCGCCCCTTTGTGGACTTTGGTCCCCGCCAGTCAAGAAGTACATATTACCGGGTTAGAGCTAATGTAACACCCAAATAAAACTAGAATAAATATAAACTCAAACAAAATTATTAGCTTTAACTGTAAAAACGTCATTCGATCCGTTGAATGCGTTAGAAAACGTTGCCGATCGGCGGATATTGTGGCATTACAAGAGACCTGGCTGCTTCCACACGACTTGCCGTGCCTGGTAGGTGTTGTTGACGAGTTTTCCTACACGGGCAAGTCTGCCGTTGATACGTCGCAGGGAGTCCTAATCGGGAGACCGTATGGAGGAGTTGCTCTGTTATTGAGAAAGGCAGCGTTCCCGTCGGTGTTCGTTATACAGTGTCGTAGTGTGCGTCTAGCGGCGATTAAGGTAAAACTTGATAATGAGCCCGAAATAATTGTGTTATCCGTTTACATGCCTACAAATAAAAGTGAAAACTTGCCTTTGTTTACGGAGTGTCTCGGTGAAATAAGCGCTATTATTGAGACTGGTGATGTAGAATCGGTGTTCATACTCGGCGATTTCAATGCGGATCCTTGCGGTGTGTTTGCGAGGGAACTGTTGAAATTTTGTATGGAACAAACTTGGACGTGTGTGGACATGGAGCTTTTACCGAGTGATACGTATACATACGTAATTGAGGCGCACGGGACAAAATCGTGGCTTGGCCACTGCCTTGTAACTAGTGCGGCCCGAACAGCTGTGCTTAACGTGTCTGTTTCTTACGATACCTACTGGTCGGATCACTACCCTTTAATAGTTGAATGTAATTTTAATATTGTGTTGCCTAAACGTATTGTTAGTGATGTTACATGTAATAAGGTAAAATTAGGGAAAGGGACCACAGCCAAATAGACAAATATCGTTATTATTGTAATTCTTAGCTTAGGGAGTTAAGACTTTCTCACTGAATTTCGTAATTCTGCAGATAGACAATGTAAGGATGAGTTACATAAGTGCATATTGAATAAAATGTACCTACAAATTGTTAGTATACTGTCCAAAGGCGCGAAAATAGGTTATTCTAATAGTAACACTATACCTAAACGGAAACACAACAAATATGTACCTGGCTGGAACAGACATGTGAGTAGTG
The DNA here is from genome assembly GCA_950371115.1 of Anania fuscalis. Taxonomy (NCBI): domain Eukaryota; kingdom Metazoa; phylum Arthropoda; class Insecta; order Lepidoptera; family Crambidae; genus Anania; species Anania fuscalis. The sequence goes on along the minus strand of OX493326.1, from coordinate 20,504,986 downwards.
CTCATAGGGAGGCTCGACAGTGCTTTCAGATGTGGCTTTTATATGGAAAACCTAGGTCTAGTATTATTTATGATAAAATGTATGAGACACGCAAAATGTTTTAATCTAGATTAAAATATTGTCAGAATAACGAGGTTCAAATTAAAATGGACAACATAGCGAAATATCACGCTGACAAGAACTTTAATAAATTTTGGAAATCCACAAATAAATTAAAAAATTAAATTTAAAGTGGGCGATGCTCATATGCCGCGCGATATTGCCTGTCTTTTCCAGCGTCAGTTTAAAGTGGAGTCACCGCTCAGACCGATGTCGCGAGTGCTCGGCGCTGAGACACAACATGGAGACGTCAGCCTTAGGTTCAGTGCCAAAGATGTGGCAGTAGTGATAAATAAAATGGTGAGAGGCAAGTCCCCGGGTCATGATGACCTTAGCGTTGAGCACTTGAAGTACGCGGGTGTGCACTTACCGAGAGTCCTGGCCATGTTTTTTAATTTGTGTATGAGTCATACCTACTTACCTCCCAAGTAACACAGACGTGCTGAATAAAGTTTGAGTAAGAGCAACCATCACGAGCATTAGCTGAATACTAAGCTGAATAACATCTGAGTACCGTCTATTCAGCTGTTATTCAAGCAAAAAGGGCCCCAATTTTAAATGCTTAACGCTTAAATGAAAATTACAAATAAATTATTTGGATTTGAAGACTGTAAATTAATAAAATAAATTAATAAAGTTATTATTTTTGTCTTAGAAATATTGTCAGGCAACACCCTATTATATGTGGTTTCGAATGAATTCTATGAAACTAAATGGTACCAAAAATATTAATTAATATTTCGATTGATGTTAAATGATATACGATCGTCTTACCAGGCAGCGGGTAAATGTGGTCGGTATGTCTATGTATGTCGTATATATATACCGTAGCAGTTGTTTCTTTGGGTATCACGCTGTTTGACCACATATTTGGTATCGGTCGTCTTACCAGGTAGCGGGTAAATGTGATCGGTATGTTTATGTATGGGGCTCCCTACGTGTGTTCGAAAATTGCTAGATCGACAACCTTACACCGAAGCTTTTATAGTGCGTTGGCTTGTTGCTGCGTAGGTTTTTTTGTTCGACGTATCTGAACACCGAACATCTTACTTCGGTACATTGTTTCTCCAACGTTTGTTTGTCCGATGTAACGTTACTTTGAAAATTTTGTCGATAGGTACATTTAACGGCAACGTGGTAGGTACAACATACATTTAAGATTATAGATAGATAGATACTCTTTATTGCACAAAACTAAAATACAGACAACATGATCATATTTAAAGATATAGTACAATTTAGGCGGTCTTATCGCTAAGAAGCGAGCTCTTCCAGACAACCTTTAGATAGAGGACACTTTATGAGATTATGAAAGGAATCAATATTTCTATTTCGTCGCTCCATTCTTCAAATATAATATTACCTGGTAGTTCCCCTAGCCTACATGGCAACACTACGCACGTTTTTAGAGATTTTAAAAATTTCTTAAACTGGCAACACTGTAATACCAGTCTGCCTACCTAGATTCTCTCGCTGTGCAACCTCATTCCTTTTTCGTGCGTGGCAACGAACGGACGTCTTTCAAAAAGCTTTCTTATATTTAGAATCAAAAGTAATGCCTAAACGAAGTGCTGAAGAAAAAATTTAAAAATACTTAAAGAAATTGCAAAAATGGAAGAAGAAACGACAGTTAACGGGCCTAACTTCTTCGGAATCCGAATCAGAAAATAGTAAGTACTACCCATTTTTTTTTCTTATGCAACAAAGTGAGATAAATCATTAACTGATTTATTCTACCGGGAGGTTGCCCGCGATGGTAACACGAAGGTAACATAACATTTTATGCCTGGAGGTTGACCGCGTAGTTAAAACGACGGCAGGTAATTTCAATACAATTGCATACCGGTAGGTTGTTCGCGATAACAAGACGAACACGGTTAGAAATCACAATAAAACATATTCTAGAAATTAGAATAATGTTGTCGTGATCAAAATAACCGAGTCATGTTTATTTTTTTCAACAGACATCGGCGTATCCGTAATGGATCCGGATCCGGATCTCCAGACGAACGCATGCTTAAATCCCGAAGATATCGAGATTGTTCCATCCGAGGCAAACAACGTTCAATCAAACGAGGAGCCGATCGAACCATCTAACGCCGAGGAACCTGTGGGTATTCCTAGCGCGGCAGGACCCGTCGAAGCGACTTGCACGGAGGAGGCTCCGACTAATCCAGATTTAGGTCCCCACATTTTAGCGGCACTAGGGGAAATCGTAGTTGATTCTCCCGATTTTGGTGAAAAGATTCACGATAGTTTGGCCAAAATATGGACACCTTTATTAAAAAAGGGTAAAACCAAGGAAAGTCGTAAAAAAATGTTTAAGGAGTACCTCATACCCGAAAACTGCCCCCTCTTAAAGTCACCTACGTTAAATCCAGGAATTATGGCGGCTATCCCTGAAACTGGAAGATTTCGGGATAAAAAGATAAGCGCTTCTCAACACCAATTGGGCGTAGGCATCACGGCCATTAATAGAGGTTTAAACTCATTTTTAACATCAGACAGTAAAATAGAAGCCAAAAAGTCAATAAGTTACGGGTGCCGTTTACTTTTAGACCCACATTTCCAACAAACGGAAACACGTAAAAAATTTATAACTCCCGCCCTCGATAAATCTCAGAACGAGACGATACTTTGCTTGGTAATAAGTTCCCAGAAAAAATTAAAGCTTCTAAAGCTATGGTTACACAGAGTAAACAAATTAAAAAGACTACGGTTACGTCGAAGCCGTCAACATCTCAGCCTGCACCTCGGGCCACCAACCAGGGAAATTGGCAGGGCCCTCCTCACTTTCCATCGAACAGGGGAGGGCGCGGAGGATTCAAGAGAACCAATCAGTGTCCTCCACAACCAGCACCAGCAACAACTCAACATCAATCGCATTCGGGAACGAACGCGAACACGTACCAGACCAGATCTCGCGGGACACAACGTTACGTTAGGAGACTCACAGGTACACGCAGGCAGGCTTAGATACTTTTACACAAATTGGCAAAAAATCACTAATACCCCCTATACCATAAATGGATTAAGGATCGAATTGATATTCCCTTTGAAAAACATTTTTCACCAAACCGGCTTTGTTAGTCCTACTTTTACCGAACAAGACAAATCTAATATGCTTTTAGCCATCCAAAACCTATTAAATTTAGGGGCTACATCTGTCTGCGAACCTTTAGTTGATGAGTACATATCAAAGATTTTTTTAGCACCAAAACCCAACGGTGATAAACGGTTTATTCTAAACTTGAAGGCCCTAAATCAATTCGTAACAAAGTCGCATTTCAAAATGGAAGACCATAGAACAGTTTCAACAATGTTTCTAGCAACAATTGACCTCAAGGAAGCCTATTTTTTAGTGCCAGTTAATTTATATTACCGAAAATATCTGCGCTTTCAATTCGAAAATCTTTAATCAGATGTAATAACTTACAAATTTAATGCAATGCCCTATGGTCTTTCGATTGAACCTAGAATTTTTACAAAAATTATGAAGGAGGTAGTTAAATTTCTCAGAAACCAGGGATATCAGTCCGTTATATATCTTGACGACATTTTATGTATAGGCCAGGATTATAACGAATGTATAAATAACGTAAATATTACTATAAAGTTATTAACAAGTCTGGGTTTTGATATAAATTATGATAAAAGTTGTCTCGAACCTACTCAAAAATGAAAATTCTTAGTATTTTATTTTGATACCATACATATGACCATATCACTACCAGAAGAAAATCGTAATAAAATTGCACAATTAGTACAAAAGTTTTCCTTACTACCGACGTGCACAATCAGAGTTTTTTCTCAACTAATAGGAGTTCTTGTAGCAGCCTGCCCAGCCGTTAAATACGGATTTTCATATACAAAAACATTAGAAAGACAAAAATACCTTATGTTAAAAAATAATAACAACAATTATAACGCCAAAATTAGACTTCCGAAGTGTATTTTGAATGATTTGACCTGGTGGAACCATAACATCTTTGAATGCCAAAATAATTTAAATGAACAAAAATTCGATTTAGAAATTTTTACAGATGCGTCAAAAACAGGCTGGGGTGCTTTTTGTAATAATACAAGAGTACACGGGGCATGGAAGGAAAGTGCAAGTTTATTACATATAAAGTACTTAGAGTTATTAGCGATCTATTTTGCATTAAAAACCATTGCATGTAACATGTCAAATTGTGCAATATTGCTACGTATCGATAATACAACTGCTTTAAGTTATATTAATCGTATGGGAGGCATACAATTTCCCCATTTGAATGACCTATCAAGACAGATTTGGCAGTGGTGCGAGGAGTGAAACATTACCTTATTTGGTTCATATGTAAATACAAAGGATAATAAAGAGGCAGATTTTGAATCAAGAAAAAATAATCCAGACACAGAATGGGGTTTATCCAATAAGGCTTTTAATAAAATAATTTCAAAATTAGGTAAACCCGAGATTGATTTATTCGCCTCTCGCACCAATGCCAAATGCGATATTTATGTATCATGGCTCCCTGATCCTAATGCGTTATGCGTCGATGCGTTTACCATCTCTTGGGAAGATCATTTTTTCTATGCGTTTCCACCTTTTCCTCTTATTTTAAAATGTTTACAAAAAATCATTCACGACAAAGCCGAGGGCATTTTTCCAAAATGGCCATCACATCCATAGTATCCACTTTTAAATAGCTTATTGGCTTCCGAAATTGTATATTTCAAGCCCAAAGAAAACTTTCTTCATTCCTGTTTCAGGAATCAACCTGCACATCACCTGCGTCAACACCTTCATTGGCTGCGGCAAAACTCTCCGGAAAGCCTTTATTAGCCGCGACATCCCATTAGAATCCGTAGATCTGATGTTAACATCACTTTCGAATAACACCAAAAAACAGTACAACGTTAGTTACAAAGCCTGGTGGCAATTTTGTGAGGCTAGAAACATAAATAGTTTTCAGAGTACGGTGTCCGAGGTTATATCCTTTTTGACCCAGGAGTTTCAGAAAGGCGCTAGCTATGGTACGCTTAATAGCCACAGGTCGGCACTCTCTCTTCTATTAGGAAACAACATAGGGCAAAACGAATGCATAAAACGACTTCTTAAAGGAGTTTTCAAATTAAAACATTTAAAACCTAAATATTCTCATACATGGGATCCACAACTTGTACTAAATTTCATAGCTAATTGGCACCCTAACAAAGAAATTAGTTTTGAAAAATTAACAAAAAAGCTAGTGACTCTTTTATTGCCCTATGCACTGCACAGAGGGTACAAACTTTGTCCTTAATCAAATTAAATAACATCAAAGTTCTATCTACTAGTTGCTGCTAGTATCTTATAAATCAGAAGTGGTAAGTACATGCTCATATTTCTAGTTCTTACTTCCATAATCTCAACGGATTTTCATCATGACAATGTAACGGCCAAGCATTGTTACTTTTCTAACGAATTTGTGTTTTACGATAGAAAAGTTCTATTTTCGGAAGGTACTAAAATATACAAAAAAAAAAACTGTAAGATGAAGTTTTACATATTATATTTCTAGATTGACCCGATATAATTGAAATAACCTTAAAATTATATATTTTTACATTTTTTTTTTGACGGTACTTTGACATTGCTGGTAAAATTTGAAACAAAGTGAAACTAAGTTTTTACATCTTTATGCTAAGCGATTGATTGAATCCGCGTTAGCCCGGTCCGGTTTCCGGCTGGGTAGAGTCAGAGCCTTAGATTGGTGTCCACCTCAGGTAGAAGGTAGGTAGAAATGAAATGAAATGAAATGAAATGAAATTCTTTATTCTGTATATAGGCCCTCTTCCGGGTACTTATACACGTCCCAACATATAACTTAGCCCTACCACCGCTTCGGGACAACATATCGGCTGGTGATGAGAAGAAACGGCGCAAGAAACTCAGTCACCTTTGTCAGCCTGATTTTATTACAGGAAATACAATTACAAGATAGTGTAAGTGCGAGCTAGGCAGGCTATTAAGTCCATGCACTCTTGTCGTTCAAGTAATCTTCAACTTTGTAGTATCCTTTTTCCATAAGAATTTTTTTAATGTGGTTTTTGAACTCATAAACAGGTAAGTCAACAAGAGTTTGTGGTACTTTATTGAAGATTTTTATACATTTCCCTAAAAATGAATTACCCACTTTCTTTAATCTGAAGCTCGGAACGGCAAGTTTATGTTTATTTCTAGTATTATAATGATGTGAATCACATTTAAGGCTAAACGAACTTAGGTTTTTTCTAACATACATAATATTGTCAAAAATGTATTGTGACGCTACTGTTAATATTTTAATATCTTTAAAGACCTCCCTCAGAGAGTCGCGAGGCCCAAGACAGTATATTGCACGTACAGCTCTTTTTTGCAACACAAAGATTGACTCAATATCAGCAGCTGAGCCCCATAGCAATAGACCATACGACAACAAGCTATGAAAATAACGAAAATATACTAGTCTTGCCGTTTCGACATCAGTTATAAGCCTTATTTTCCTCAGAGCATAAGCCGCCGAACTGAGCCTTCCTGACAAGGCAATTATATGGGGACCCCATTGCAGTCGGGAGTCTATTGTAATTCCCAAAAAGGTTGTTGCATCGACTGCATTTATATGATCGTCTGACATATTAATATGCGTACTGACCTGCCTCACATTGGGCATAGTAAATTTGATAAGCTTGGTTTTTTTTGCATTAAGTAACAGATTGTTAGCAGTAAACCATCGTACTACTTGAGAGAGAGCATCATTCACATCGTCAAAGGCAGCTTTACCTCTGTCAATTTTAAAAATCAATGATGTATCATCTGCAAACAATACTATCTCACAAAGGTCTTTAGTAAAGTAAGGAAGGTCATTTATATAAGGTCCGATTTTATTAGTGTTCATCCTGTTAACCTGTGACTATATAGGTGAAAAGCAATCGTAAAAACCAACTTTCAAATGTCTATCATAATAACTAAAAAATATAAAAATAAATAACAAAATAACAACATCGACTTCATATTGATTAAACTCGTCCTATCTTCAACTCTTTCTTTCTCTGTAAAAGGGAAGGAATAAGACGGATAATCAGCTGGTTCAACGTACCTAAGATAGGACGAGTTTATGCAATATGAAGTCAATGTTGTTGATTTTGATTTAGATTTTAAACTTTTTTTGTTTTTATGGTGCACATTTGAAAATTGTTTTTTAAAATTGCTTTTCACCTATATAGTCACAGGTTAACAGGATGAACACTAATAAAATCGGACCTTATATATATCAGGAATAATAAAGGTCCCAATATAGAGCCCTGGGGCACACCCATGCATAATGGGGCCCCGGAAGAGTCAGTTCCATTGACATTAACTGTTTGCGTTCTATCCGTGAGGTATGACTCTAACAATTTTTCTGATTCATTTGAGACACCATAATGCCGTAATTTCATTAATAACGTTTTGTGATCTACACAATCGAAAGCCTTAGACAAATTACAAAAAACCCCTAGAGCATCTTGCTTATTTTCAAACGCATCGAAGATATGCTTAATGAGTGCAACACCCGCATTAGTTGTGCTTCTACCCTTGGTAAAACCAAACTGATTCTCATGCAATAGTTTGTTCATTCTAAAGTGTGATAAGAATTGATTAAACACAATTTTTTCAAATATTTTACTAAGAGCTGGTAGTATTGATATCGGTCTATAGTTAGAGGGATCACTTTTATCTCCGGATTTAAATATGGGTATGATTTTGCTGTATTTCATTAAATTAGGAAATGAGCCTTCATCAATACACTGATTAAATATACAAGCAAGATGCGTTGCTATACTATTAATTATATGGTTGATTATATTAATTGAAATGCCCCATAAATCTTCTGTTTTTTTTAAATTTAGCTCTCTAAATGTTTTAACAATAATTTCGGGATTTATATGCCTGAAATTTAGAATATAACTGCATTCCTCGACATTTGATTTCAAAAAAGTTTCTGCAAGACCTTGTGAAGAGTTTAATTTACTAGTTGTGGCAATAGGTATAGTAGAAAAAAAATCCTTAAACGCGTTTGCTACTTCGTTGTCGGATTTAATAATTTTATTATCAACATTAAGGCTAAATGTGCGATCTAATTGTTTAGTTTTGCACGTTTCTCTATTAATAATGTTCCAAGTGGCTTTTATTTTATTTTTGGAGCTAGCAATAGTATCACGAATGTAATTTGATTTGGCCACTGAACATACTTTTTTAAAGATTTTTGAGTATTTTTTGACATGTTTAATAATTTTAGGGTCTTGAGTTTGCGCTTTTAGGTCATACAATTCATATAAGTTTCTCCTACTTTTATGAATTCCAGTCGTAGCCCAGTCACTGAATTTACATTTATTTGTATTTATTTTAAGGTGTTTTTGCTTAAATATATTGTTAAACTCATCTTTAATCAATCCAAACAAATTTTCATACGACACATCCGTAGTGTCACTGTTGAATGGTAATACATTTATTCTATAATCAATATTTTTCTTAAATCTATCTAATTGATTGGCAGCGACTGGCCTACAAATAATGTCTACCATAGGTGAAACATGATGGTGCTCAAATGTGGTTATTTGTCCACTATGATCTGATCTTAGGCAGTTTATAATTGATTTTTGCCTAACTTCACAATTACAGAAAATATTATCTAAGCAAGTAGCTGTTGTAGGAGTGATACGCGTAGGTTCATTAAAAAGGTTAATTAAACTATAGGATTTAAAAAGATTTAAGAACCTTACAGAGTTTTGAGTTACTTCTAATAAATCAATGTTATAGTCTCCACATACAACTATTTTCTTATTAGATTTTGATAATATATTTAATACCTGTTCCATGGTGGACTCAAAAGGAAGGTAATCTGCCGATGGGGGTTTATATACACTAACAATGATATACCGCTCTAGCTCAGCACATGCTAGTTCAATAGTTTGCTCTATAGAGAGTGCCACGATGTCTGTGCGTTCTTTGGACTTAATATTGTTTTTAATAAGAATTAGTGATCCCCCTCGCTGAGCTGACTCTCTACTGAACAAACTAATGACTTTCCAATTTTCGATCCCTATGAGCACTTCACATTTCTTAAGCCAGTGCTCAGTAAGACAAAGGACATGTTTATTCATATCTTGTAAATATAATGTTAATTCCAGATCTTTGCCAGAAAAGCCTTGTATATTCTGATGAACAATATTGAGGCAGTTAGACTTTTCCTTTGTCATTATAGGATGACAACAAGAGATTTCCTCTATTGTCTTATTAATTAATTTAAATGTATATTATTATTACTTGAAACTGATTCCAAGGTGTGGCTTAACATGTCATTACTCTGTTCAATAGAAGCAGATTTGGTAGCCAAGTTCTTGGCTGAATAATTAATATAATATGATAGCGACATTGCTATCTGTCTTTTGATTTTTCCACTGAGATAATATTTATCCCTGGTCAAACGATACTGATTTTTTTAAATGAAATTATTTATGTCAATAATATGAAATTTATCAGAATTAAATGTCATGGTATTTAAACAAAGATTCATTTTGTAGCGAGTATTATTTTCTTCCTGTGGAAAACTGACGCTATAGGGGAGTGTAAACATCACAATTTTATTTACATTTAACAATTGCAATAAATATTTTGTCAAGTCCTTTTTGTTTACATTGCCCCTATCACCTATTAATATCATTAAAGTTGTATTTTTATCAAATTTATAATTCACAACATAATTTATTATATCAAAAAATGTTGAATCTGGCATGCAGTGATTAATAATACTTTGTCCCAAGTATGTGTTCAGTAAAGGGCCCATATTTTTTCCTATTCTATCGCTGAACATAACCAAACTTGATTTTACAGGGCCATTTTTATGATTTTTCTTTGCTTGGGAACCAACGGAGATATGGCTTGAGTTAATACTTTTTTGTTTTTTAATTTTAGAGTAACTGGTGACTCTCATCCTAACTGAGAGCCAAGTGAGCAACTTTCATTTATAGTTATATTATTACAACTACACGACGACACGAGGCTCGTCAAAGCCAAGATATGTTCACCACACTCTTTTTTTGTGATAACATAGCGCTGAGTCATTACATCTAGTGATTTCTTAAGATTACATAATTCTAATTCTAAGTTTTGAACATTTTTTTCATAGTCTGATACACTTTTTTCTAATAAAATAGAGTACAGATCTAGTTTATCGCCTAATTTTCTTCTTTCATCTATTTGTTTGGTGTAAGACTGTAAACATTTCTGCTTTTTGATTAAGTACTGAGTTCTTTTAATAAACTTATTAACTTTGACATATTTCCTAATTTTATTTTTACTTAATTTAGCAAGGCAACCAGGATAAGGGGATTTTAAAGTTATGTCACCTGTTAAATCAATGGTTGTAACTGATTTATTGCTAGATGAAGTTCGAAGGGGGCTGGGCGCACTTCCAACTAAGTTATTGAATAAACAATGAGTTTGGTAGTCAACATGAACTTGCTTCTCTGTCTCCAGGTGTAGGATGTGGTCCTGGGCGTCATTGAGGTCTTGATGAAGCAAAGACATGCGTTTTAAATTGAGCTCATATTCTTCGCTGCACTGGTCGAACCTATCAATCACGGATTGAAGTTTATTCCGCTCGTCAACAACTAACAAATAGTTGGAGTGCAGCTCAGCCATCTTTTTTTTTAAATTAGTATTTTTATTCCATACTTCCATTAGTTCCCTTTCATTGTCCTCTCTTTCACTATTTAATTGCTCAACCAACTCCTTGGATGCCTTCAGTTCTATCAAAGCCAGTAAGAATTTTGACTCCTCCTGGCGAGCATAGGCTTTGCGAGTAAGCATAATAATGTAAATAAAGTATCACGATATGAAAAATTACTCCAAAGAATTGATAGATCAATTATTATCTATGAGGTTAAGTATTTCAGTTTGAAAATATAACCTCAACGCGGGTGATGTCAATATCACAATAGAAAATAAGTCGACTTACTGTTTATTTATGAACATAAAAGCAAAAAACACAATGTTATTAACTTGCTATATAAATAATTGGAACAGAGAACAATGAAAAGACCTTCAGGTCATTTGAGGTCAAAATAATTAAATATGGATGGAGTGTGGAGGTTCTTAAAGGGGTACGAAAATTTCATCCATTTTGCGATAGGACGCTCCGTTTCCGAGATACGACATGTTATACGATTTTTATTTTTACTATTTTATTTCTATCTGTTGCTGACTTGACAAATGAATTCAACTTGATTTTTTCTTTGTTTTCGAGCCGTTTGTAATGGAGCAAGTCGAAAAAGGGGAAAGCCGCCGTTTGCAGACTCCCGAACGCCACACATCTGGCCGTGATGGTGTGGGAAGCAGACGCAGTCGGAGTCGTCTACGCAGCTCGGCGCAGGATCGCGGAAGCCGTACACGCCGAAGCCGCAGCTCTACTCGACAGAACAGACGCAGCCGCAGCCACGGAAGACGCAGTCGCAGCCACAGCAGGCATCGATGGAGCCAGGACCTGGCGCCAGAACGTGTCCGCGACCGGGAACGCGACCGTGACCGCGTGCTTGATCGTGACCGCGTGCTTGACCGCGAACGGGACCGCGAGCGACTTCAGAGCTTGCGTGAGAAGCAGATGGCGTTGGAACGGGAACAAGAACGGGTTCGAGAGATGGAACGTGACCTCCAGAAGGACCGGGAAGAGGAAAATCGGCAGCAGCGCAGCGAGCATCGAGCTTCACGTGATGTCAGCACAAGCCGGAGCAGTCGACGACGCGAGCCAAGCAGCCGAGGACGACAGGATTCAGCGAGCGTCGGACTTCAGCCCAAAAGGTCATGTACACCCACTTTTTCCTCAAAAGACGTTTTGCAAATCATTCAATCTATCAAAAGTGGCTTTGTATCTTATTCGTCTAACCAGTCGGCACATTCTAGTCAAAACTTTGATTTTAAAAACATCTTACCTGAGTTTAATCCTTCTACAAAAACCCAGCGTATGGATGTTTGGCTTAAGAAGGTCAACGAATGTGCCTCTGTATACGGATGGGATGATAAGACAACTATTCATTTCGACATGCAAAAACTGCAGGGACTGGCCAGAACTTGGTACGAGAGCCTTAATACGATTTTGTACAGTTGGGAAGAATGGCAGGTTAAGCTATTAGGTGCTTTACCGTGGGAACAAATCTATGGTCAGTCCCTGGAGGAGATGCTTAGGCGTAAAAGTCGATTTAACGAGTCAATTGAAAGCTATTATTATGAGAAACTAGCCTTGTTAAACCAATGCGAAATTACGGGTAAAAGAGCTGTCGATTGCATCATTCATGGTATCAGTGACAAAAACATAAAGTCAAGTGCATTGGCTTTACGATGTATTGAGCCTGATCAACTGTTAAAATTTCTATCCAGTAGTAATAGGGAACAGTTTCCTCAACAACCGTTTAAAGATAGAACAGAGGATAGGCAAGGTAATAAGTCGAATTTTAAGGCATTCAACTCTGGCGTATTTTGCTACAATTGCAAGGAGAAGGGCCACCCATATATGAAATGTTCTAAGCCAATAATAAAGTGTGAGCGTTGCAATAGGATAGGACACAAAAGCGAAAACTGTTTCAATAAGTCCGATATAGGGTCAACCAAGACGATTCCTGTTCCAAAAGCCATGCGTATCTCTAACTCTAACTTAAACAATAAATTTGTAAAGGACGTAGGTGTTAATGGGCTAGTATTGCAAGCATTCGTGGATTTCGGCAGAGAAGTCACGCTGATAAGACAAACAGACTTCACGAAACTTGGTCTTCAACATAATAACACACCATCTACAATGAAAGGTTTCGGTAATAGTGTGGTACGATCGGTCGGCTGTATCTCACTGGACCTTACCATAGACGAGGTAAAGGCCACAGTTCCATGTCGTATCGTGGAAGATTGTCTTCTCGAAAAACCCATGTTGATTGGGCAAACATTTTCCGAACAAGCGCACATAGTCATATACAAAGACGCGAATAAATTATAGTTTTACGATTTAGGAGCAGAAGTGAGCAGTATCTGCATAGATGAGGACGAGCGATTAGTTAGAGTTAGCGTAGACAGACATACTAGAATTTTCGGCTCTTCGAGCATTAGAGCTAGAACTGAATCAAATTTTACTGGACATTTATTGCTAACTACCAAAATTGTAGACAAACCTAACCAACAATTTTTGCTATACGGAGGTGTTTATCATGTAAAAGAGGGCCTCCTTCATGTTGCGATTACACCATGCGTAGTACCCTGTCCTATTCATGAAAACTATGTGTTTTCAAGAGCTGAGAGGATAGATGTTGTACATAGACTCGTAACGTCGACTCCTGAAGTAATTCAGAACCAGTATCATAGGTTAGACGAAAGTCAAGTTCGAACTAGACCATCGGTATCGGTCTCAGATAAAGCACGACTGTTAAGCTTACTGAAACGCTATGAACATTGTTTTGCAAACGATTTAGGAGAGTTAGGTTGTACTAGCGCTACCTAAATGAAAATTGAACTTAACAGTAATCGTCCCGTAGTGTATAGGCCGTACCGATTGTCACACCATGAACGTGAACGGGTACGTGGAATGGTGGATGAAATGCTGCAAGCTGGGATAATAAGGGAATCTGTTTCTAGCTATGCTAGTCCTATTATCCTGGTACGCAAAAAGGACGGAAATATGCGCTTATGTGTGGATTACAGGATGCTGAATGCAGTAACTATTAAAGAGAGGTACCCTATGCCAATAATTGAGGACGAGATAGCGAGACTATCTGGCCAGGCATGGTTTGTCACGCTGGATCTGATGTCTGGCTACTACCAGGTCCCGATTTCTGAGGAGTGCAAGCATCTTACTGCGTTTGTCACGCCGGATGGAAAATATGAATACAATCGTATGCCGTCCGGCCTGGCAAACGCACCAACGGTTTTCCAGCGAATGATGAACCATGTGCTAGGCCCAGCCCGATTCAATAAGGCCACCGTGTATATCGACGATTTATTGGTTTTTGGCGCAGACCCGACACAATGTTTAGATAGGCTAGAGAAAGTTTTGCAGCTTATACAGGAAGCGAACCTAAAATTGAACCTGTCAAAATGCTGTTTTTTGCAGGATAAAATCGACTATCTCGGCTATGAAATTAGTTCAGTAGGCGTGCAACTGGGAGAAACTAAAATTAAGTGCGTAGTTGAATTTCCTTATCTACAGAATGTTCATGGGGTACGTCAATTCCTGGGTCTTGTTAGTTATTTTAGAAAATTTATCCAAGGGTTCGCTCAAATCGCGTGCCCACTTGCCAAGCTCCTTAAAAAGGAAGCAATCTAAGGGGGACTAGTGAACAGGACAAAGCTTTTACGACCTTAAAAGATAAACTGATTAACAGACCTATACTAACGATTTATAACCCGGCGGCAGAGACAGAGCTCCACACGGACGCCAGTAGGTTAGGTGTCGGCGGGATTCTCCTGCAGCGGTCCTATGCCAGTGTAGACCAATTCCGTCCCGTAGCGTACTACAGTCGACAAACGACACCGGAGGAAAAGAATTTCTACTCGTACGAGTTAGAAACCTTGGCGGATGTCTGCGCTCTAAAGAAATTTCGAGAGTTAGGTAAGGAATTCAAAATTGTTACGGACTGTAGTGCGCTACGCTCCATGTTCCAGAAGCGTGACCTTATACCAAGGATCGCTCGTTAGTGGCTTGTCTTACAGGAGTTCAATCGTTCAGTGGAGTATAGGCCAGGTCCAAAAATGTCGCACGTGGATGCCCTGTCTAGAAATCCTATAGATGACAAGGAATCACAGGATCCTGAACAGTATCCTTCGGTAATGGTCATAACGACCGAGGATTGGTTACTAACTATTCAGATGGGAGACGAAGAGTTGCGCAAGATTCACGATATAGGTACACACATACACATACTAAATGCCGTGTCTAGTCCTAGATCGAATGGGCAGGTAGAGCGGTACAACCGCACCATTCTTAATGCTCTAATTGCGCAAAATCTCGGAGATTGTGACAAGGATTGGGACAACAAGCTTGGAAGAATCCAATGGGGATTAAATAATACTGTACAGAAGACCACAGGACGTTCTCCTGCTGAGGTAATGTTCGGTATGTCTATGAACGGTGAAATGAATGCCTCCCTGAACGAAATAACTAATGAGACACAGGAAAATTGTGAGATATCATCTCTTCGCCAAGAAGTCTTAAGAGCAAGATTGACAAGGCGCAGGAAACTCAAAAGTCATACTATGACAAAGGTCGTCGACCAGCACACTCTTACAATGTAGGCGACTTGGTAAAAATTACTATGGTAGCTTTTCAGTATGAGGGTAAAATCACCAAACTTATGCCTTCATAAGAAGGCAATTATAGGGTCGCAAAAGTTCTAGGCAATGATCGCTACAAGATCGCCCCCATACCAGGGATGAAAAACAAACGTAAAACGACCGTTGCAGCGGATCGCATGAAGCCATGGGTCCACTTGGCAGCACTAGAAATAGATAGGGACGTAGACACCATGGATGATGTGAGTGACGAGGAAAGTAATTGAAAATTACACTCCTTTGATTTTCAGATTGCTTTCATTTTATTAATTCAATACTAGTAATAATGTTAGGAGATAGTCATAAACTTACAAAGACAAAAATTATTCAAAATTATTCCATTTTGTCAGGACTCAATGTGAGAAAAATATTTTTTTGTGCCTTACCATTTTGTAAAAATCATACGGCACAAGAAAATACAAGTATTCATTTGTTGAATAATTTACTTTATAATATGACTCAACGTCAATGACAAATTTGTGTTTTTTGACACAAATAAATTTATTAATAATAATTTTATATTGACAGGCAGCTCTTTAGACCTGCCTTATAAATTTAAGAAACAAATAGCTACCCTGTTAGCATATAATATTAACTGTTTTGTTAATAAAACAAAATTATTGGATAATAAACGTATTAGTACTTGTACTAATTGTAATATACCTCTGACTACCTCTGAGAATTTAAACTGAGAGGGAAGACAAAAGCCAGGCCTAATAGAAACTTTAATATTGTTCATCAAAACATGCAAGGTCTGGCCGGCAAAGAGTTAGGGTTAGGGTTATTTCTACAAGATTTTCATGTTAATGTAATTTGCATAACAGAACACTGGTTCAATAAACATGAGTTAATGTTAAACATTGATAATTATAAAGTTGGTAGTTCGTTCACAAGGGAGTCTACTACTAGAGGAGGATCGCTTGTCCTTTTGAACAAAGATTTAAAATGTAAAGAACGCAAAGACATTGTGTCACTCTCATCTGAACGAAATATTGAACTAGCGTGTGTTGAGCTAGAGCAGTTTATTATTATAAGTGTATATAGCCCCCCATCTGCTAATTGCCATATCTTTGAATCCATTATGGATGAGGCCTTAGGGAAGGTCTGTAAATCTAACAAGGAAGTAGTTGTTTGTGGAGATTTTTACGTCAATATATTAGTGAAAAATCAATATTCAGTCCGATTTCTAAATCTTTTTAAGTCACATAATTTGATAAATCTTTTTAATGAACCCACAAGGGTAACAACTCCCACAACAGCGACTTGCTTAGACCACATTTTTTGTAATGGCAATGTTATAAATAAATCTATTATAAATTGTCTAAGTTTGGACCATAGTGAACAAAAGGCATCATTTGTGCACCATCAAGTCTCAAACATATTACAGGCTGTTTATAGGCCAGTTACTGTAAGTAGGATAGACAGATTTAAGGAGAATATTAATAATGGTGTAGATTCACTAAGGCCTAATAATGGACATAGTGTTGATAAATTGTATGAAGATCTTTTTGGCTTAATCAGAAAGGAATTTGAACAGATTTTTACGCAAAAGCAATTAAAAACAAATAAGCTGAACTGTAAGTTTAATGACTGGGCAACACCTGGTATTTACAAAAGTAGAAATACTTTATATGATTTGTATGCTTCAAAAGCAAATTCTCAGAATTCACTAGTCATAGAACATGTCAAAAAGTACTCAAAAATATTTAAAATTGTATGTGCCAAAGCCAAGTCCAACCACCTTCGCAGCTTGATTTCAGGTTCTACTAATAAAGTAAAGGCCACATGGAATATTATAAATAAAGAAACATGTAAGCAAAAGTCAAGGGATCTCACTTACTCTCTCAAAATTAGGGATAGGCAAATAAACTCAGACATAGGAGTTGCAAATACTTTTGAGACATTCTTTTCAAACATAGCTACTTCTACAACTAAAGATCTTGCTTCGTCTGCTGAACTAGCTGAATCTCTTCTAAAATCAAGTGTTGACGAATCCCCATTAAATTTTAGATATATAAATCCCGATGGAATAATAAAAGCATTTATAGAATTAAAACTGAAAAGCACAGAAGACCTATGGGGAATCTCTGTTAATATCATTAGTACAATTATAAATACTATAGCCCCATATCTTACAATCATTTTTAACAAATGTATTGATGATAGAGAATTCCCAACTACAGTGAAATTTAGTAAAATAATTCCTTTATTTAAATCTGGTGAGAAAAGTGACCCCTCCAATTTTCGACCAATATCTATCTTACCAGTTCTTAGTAAAATATTTAAAAAAAATTATGTTCAATCAACTATTATCTCATTTTTTTCTGAATAAATTACTACATAATAAACAATATGGTTTCACGAAAGGTAGAAGCACAACCGATGCTGGAGTTGCACTCTTGAAACATATATTTGATGCTTGGGAGAGTAAGCAAGACGCTTTAGGTGTCTTTTGTGATCTTTCAAAAGCTTTTGATTGTGTAGATCATCAAACTTTACTTAAAAAACAGACATTATGGTGTATCAAAGAAGTCTTTAGATTTAATAAATTCATATCTCACAGGTAGAACGCAAAAAGTATGTATAAATAGAGCTGAGTCTTCCGGATCACCTCTAACTATGGGTGTACCGCAGGGATCGATAATAGGACCGTTGTTGTTTCTTATATAAGGTCCGATTTTATTAGTGTTCATCCTGTTAACCTGTGACTATATAGGTGAAAAGCAATCGTAAATTTTTTTTTTTAAATGTATACCATAAAAACTAAAAAAGTTAAAAATCAACAACATCGACTTCATATTGCATAAACTCGTCCTATCTTTGCTACGTTTAACCATCTGATTATCCGTCTTATTCCTTCCCCTTGTACAGAGCGAGAAAGAGTTGAAGATAGGACGAGTTTATGCAATATGAAGTCGATGTTGTTATTTTGTGATTTATTTTTAACTTTTTTAGTTTTTATGATAGACATTTGAAAGTTGGTTTTTACGATTGCTTTTCACCTAAACAGTTACAGGTTAACAGGATGAACACTAATTAAATCGGACCTTATATATAAATGACCTTCCTTACTTTACAAAAGATCTATGTGAGATGGTATTGTTTGCAGATGATACATCAATAATTTTCAAAATCAAAAGGGGCCAAGAATCTTTCGATGATGTCAATTATGCCCTCTCGCAAGTATTGCATTGGTATACTAGCAACAATCTTTTGCTCAATGCGAACAAAAATAAATGCATTAAATTTACAATGCCTAATGTGAGACAGGTCTCAACGCATATTATTGTAAAAGATGAACAACTAGATACGACTAATTCCTCAACGTTCTTAGGAATAACTTTAGATTCCCGTTTGCAGTGGGGTGCTCATATTGAGGCTTTATCGGGAAGACTTAGTTCAGCTGCTTATGCCGTGAGAAAGATAAGACAACTGACTGATGTTGAAACGGCAAGATTAGTGTATTTAGTTATTTTCACAGTTTAATGTCATACGGCATACTGTTATGGGGCTCAGCTGCAGATATTGAAACCATATCTGTTCTGCAAAAGAGAGCTGTTCGGGCTATTTACAGTCTTAGACCCCGAGATTCGCTAAGAGAACTATTTAAAGAAATTAACGTACAGTCGCTTCACAATATATTTTTGAAAATATTATGTATGTTCGCAAAAATCTGCACTTGTTTATTAAGAAAAATGACATGCATAAGTATAATACCAGGCATAAAGATAAACTTGCCGTTCCAATGTTTAGATTGCACAAGGTAGGAAGTTCTTTCATGGGCAAATGTATTCGTTTTTTTAATAAATTACCACAATTCATTGTTGAAATGCCTGTATATGAATTCAAATTGCATGTTAAAAGGACTCTAATGAAAAAGGGCTATTACACCGTTAGTGATTATATAAATGATAAAAATGTGTGGATTTAAAACTGCTTAGCTCACAACAAATCTTGTAAAATATGTATTTATTTTTAAAAGAGGCTGACAATAGTTACCGAGTTTCTTGCGCTGCTTCTTCTCGTCACTAGCCCACAATAGTCCCGAAGCAGTGGTAGGGGAAAAAAATTGGGACATGTAAAAGTGCCTTTTATGGCCAATTTACAAAAATAAATGATTTTGATTTTGAATTTTGATTTTAATGTTTTATTTTTACACTCTTGTTTTTCACTGTAAATTGTATAAGGATAGCTTTGCTACATAATGGTTTTCTTCCTGTTGCAGGTCAAGCGCGAGAATGGTTGGGTTCGTGTCTTGGCCTGCCAGCAGGACAGTTTATTAAATGTTTTAAAGTCTACTCGAAGTTGGATTCGAGGCGGGTTTTGATGGATTGGTGATTGGATACTTTTCTTTTTCTATAGATGGATAAATTGGATGGATTAACTAGATGGATTAGTTATTGGATTTCATAGATGGATTAATTTTGGATTTTTCAGATGGATAAATTTTATTGGATTTCATAGATGGATTAATTATTGGATTTTATAGATGGATTAATTATTGGATTTAATAGATGGATTAATTATTGGATTTTATAGATGGATTAATTATTGGATTTAATAGATGGATTAATTATTGGATTTTATAGATGGATTAATTATTGGACTTAATAGATGGATTAATTATTGGATTTTATAGATGGATTAATTATTGGATTTTATAGATGGATTAATTATTGGATTTAATAGATGGATTAATTATTGGATTTTATAGATGGATTAATTATTGGACTTAATAGATGGATTAATTATTGGATTTTATAGATGGATTAATTATTGGATTTAAAAGATGGATATGTTGGATGGAACGGGTGAATAGATGGATATTTTAGTAGCACTAGATGGTTATTTTGGCCTAAGTAGTAATATTTGCTTTAAAAGCTTGTTGCTATACTTAAATCATATATCATATAAAGTAATAAACAATTAGTTTTTAGATGTGAAACATGTAGATGTTCATATATTTTACTAATAACAATAAAATGAAGTATACATATAAAATCTTATGTTATATTTATAGTTTGTAGCAAATACAAGAAATTATTGTTTTTATTTTTAGTCTCATTATCTAATGAAGCTTATTGTAGCTGAACACTATTCACATAAATGAATCAGATTACATGCTTAGATATATTTTAGCTTACGTACATACATTGTAAAAGGACTTGTTAGATAATTTAAACTATATCAAATAATGGTAAATACATATGTATCATCAATGTAACTATATTATGTTCACTACAGTTGGTTCATAGAAAGACAGGTGAGTCTCGGTCAGCCAAGTGTAAGGTTTCCACGGGGTGCGTGTATGGGGACATACACGTTATCAGGATGGTCGACTGTTGGCGGTCGTCGGACGGTTCAGTCGTGTCTACTCTACTATGTGCTGTTAGTGGTAAAATTGTAATAAGTGATAATTAGTAGTCTTTTAAAATTGAATATAAAGATTAATCATTTTTAAAAAGTATTATAAATTATTTGAATCATCAAGTGTTCTTATTTTGCTGCTAGTCATCATCATTATCATCATATCAGCCTGTTGCATAGGCATAGGCCTCCCCCAAGGAGCGCCACAGCGCACGATCTCCCGCCCTTTGCATCCAGTCGCTGCCAGCTGCCTTCTTTAGGTCATCGGTCCATTATCTAGCCGGGGGGCGTCCTACACTACGTTTGCCTAAGCGTGGTCTCCATTCGAGAACCTTCACCTCTCGTCGGTTCTGCGACAGACATGGCCAGCCCACTGCCACTTCAGCTTGCTACATTTTTGGACAATATCAGTCACCTTAATCTTATGTTGTATGACCTCGTTCCGGATCCTATCCCTTAATGAGATCCCCAACATAGACCTTTCCATAGCACGCTGAGTGACGTGTAGTCGGTGGGCCAACTTGACTGTCATGTTCCACGTTTCGGCTCCGTAGGTTAAAACTGGTAGGATGCATTTGTGACGAAGAACCCTTTCTGCTAGCTCAGGCCTGAGTTCCTCGTCAACATATGTACTGACCCCAGCCCGCGATGCGTGCGGCAAGAGGATGTGTACCTATTTTTAGGATCCTAACAGGGAATTAACCAAGGAAACCAACGGGACGTTTGCACTCTCTATATTGAAAGACACACAATTGTTCCTTAGAACTAGTTCACTTCTTAATCTACCTAGGCCTGTGACTGCTGTCTTACTCTCAACTTATTCTATACGGACGGACGAGGCAGGGCGACGGGGATCCGCGCGGTTCCTACGGACGGTATCGCGGATTACGGTCGGCGCGTAGCGAGGCGGGTATTTGTTAATAATCTACTTTTGTCTACGGGTAAGGAAGGCTGGCATGCGGAGTCGTATGCGTGCTCGCCGCAAGAGCGTCCGGGCCGGGGATGGGTTCACCGCAGGAGCGCGGTCAAGGTCTGGGAGTAAAGGTTCGAGTCACGCGTGCTCGCCGCTAGGCCTACGAACCTTTGGATCAGGATGTGGGTCGGGTACTTAACTAATGTTAGTAAGGAACAGGGGGCAGCAAATCGTCAGAGTTCCGATGCTCCGAGGCAATGTAAACGGTGGACGTGCGCGCGCGCGAAGACGTCTTGCCACGGCTGCGGAACTCGGACGAGTGCTGCGGAGCTCCTTCCCACCGCGCCTTATAAAGCGTTGTCGCGGGCGCGGTGCGGGCGCGGGCGCCGCGTTACGGGTGCGTAGGCATGGGCGACGGGCGTAGGGCTGTCGAGTCGATAGTGTGGTTCGCGTACTAGGGGTGTCGCGCCGCCAGATCCTCGTCACAAATTGGTTAAACACCCGGCTTTTCAGGCACTGCGGCAGTGTCGACGTGAAGATATGACGCAATTTCCCAAATGCTGCCCAGCCAAGCTGCACTCTTCTGGCGATTTCCCGCTCGAAGTTGTCTCTACCGAGCTGTAGTACTTGTCCAAGGTAGACGTACTCTTGGACAACCTCGAGCGTAGTGCCCTCGACGGAAATTGGTTCCGGGATGACATGTTCGTTGAACATTACCTTAGTCTTGTCCAAATTCATCCCAAGCCCCACACGTCTCGAGGCAGCATTAAGACTGTGCAGCATTTTTTGCAAATCCTGCAGCGATTCTGCCATAATAACTATGTCATCGGCAAAGCGAAGACGCGTAAGATATTCGCCACTTACATTGATGCCCAGTTCGTTCCAATCCAGCGTCTTGAACATATCCTCCAGTGCGTTGGTGAACAGTTTCGGAGATATACCATCTCCCTGTCTAACACCTCGGACCAGCTGGATGGGTTTTGTTCTGTGGTTTTGTACTTGGACGGACATTGATGCCATACTGTACAGGCTTCTTAGCACCTTCACGTACCGCCAATCGACTTGGCATCGCTGCAAGGAGTCCAGAACAGCCCAGGTTTCAATCGAGTCGAAGGCTTTCTCATAGTCCACAAAGGCCAGGCACAGGGGCTGGTTATACTCTTCGGACTTCTGTATAATCTGCCGCACCGTGTGAATGTGGTCTATGGTACTGTAACCTTTGCGAAACCCAGCCTGTTCCGGTGGCTGAAAAACGTCAAATCTTGCGAAAAGACGGTTTGTGATGACCCTAGAGAACAGCTTGTAAACGTGACTCAGGAGCGTGATTGGTCCATAGTTTTCCAGGAGACTTTTGTCTCCTTTCTTGAAAAACAATGCCACCACGCCCCCAATCCTCGCTTCCGGAGTTGTCCCATTCGCTATGACGGAGTTGAAGAGCCTCTTAAGTTCGCCAAGCACAGGTTGGCCTGCAGCTTTTAAGAGCTCAGATGTGATTCCGTCTTCGCCGGGAGCCTTCCCATTACTAAGCTGTCCGAGGGCCGCCTCAATCTCATCCTCCTCCTACTAGTATAGCAAGCTAGTATCCTGCAAATATGATTATACTATAAATGTAAATAAAGACTTTGATTAACTCATTTATTTATTTATTTATTTATAATAGGCACACAGACAGGATACAGTCAGGGCATGATCACATATAACATGGAATAAACAAAAATATAAGCTAGACGGTAACCTATGGATAGTGTACACAACATGACTAATATAACATTCATAAATACTAAAACAAAAACAGATCTTAAACAACTATAAATTTAGAAAAAAAAATATATACAAATTTAAATTTAGCAATATTTAGTGTCAAATTATTTGTTGAAGTCATCTTTGAGGATTTGCGATATGGCTATCTTAAATATAGGGAATTTTTCGTTAAAATGTCAACGATTATGCCAGTGCGAACCAACTCGTTGTATGCGCGGCACATTCTAACCAGAGGGTTATAATAAGATGTGTTGTTCCTGTATACCTGTATTGAGAAAACGTTGGGTCGACGCGATCTGTACAATGTGTTGATATTGAGTGATGATAGAAGGTTTGGTGCGTTTATGGTAGCGTGAAGGATTTTGTGCAGACAGAGAAAGTCGTATCTTCTGCGACGGGCGTAATGGGGACAACATCGAACTTTGAAAGTCTTTCGCTGTAATCTGCAAGTAAACGACCAAAATTATGCTTACGGGATAGGTATCTAAGGCATCGTTTCTGTATCCTCTCTATATTATTTATATGGACATTATAATATGGGGACCAAACTGGGCTGCAGTATTCTAAAACACTTCTGACCAGACTATTGAAGAGGTAAAGTGTGCTATGAGGTTTTTTGAGGTGTTTTGTAGTTCTGATTATGAATTCTAGTATCCTGTTACCTCTTTTAATAATATGCTCGTAATGAGGACGGAAAGTTAACTGGTCATCAAACAGCACACCTAGATCTCGAACTATGTCCTTTCTGCTAATTTGTCTATCGTGTATAAAGTATGAGTGCGTTATTTTGTTTTTCTTTTTAGTGAAAGAAATTACACAGCACTTATCTATATTGAGGTACATTTTATTGGATGAGCACCACTCGGCAACAACCCTCAGATCATTTTGAAGTGTCAAGCAGTTTCTTTCATCCTTAATGTTCGTGAAGATTTTTAGGTCATCAGCATATAGGAGGGCAGGGGAAGACAATCGTTCTGACAGATCATTTATGACCCCTGTGGTACTCCTGAAGTGACCGAGGTAGGTGAGGATGAATACCCCTTAACTGTAACGAGTTGACTCCGATTACTTAAGTAAGAGGTGATCCACCTGAGCAGACAGCCATGTATTTTGTAGTATGAGAGTTTCTGGCAAAGCAACGAGTGGTCAACCTTGTCAAAAGCTTTACTAAAATCAAGATATATTGCATCCACTTGACCACATGAAGCAAAGGCTTGACAGAGGTAGTTTTTGAACTCCAGCAGGTTATTAAGGGTGGACCTATTTTTAACAAAACCATGTTGTTGGATTGAAATATAATTATTTAAATGACTATAGAGGGAATCATACACCATTGACTCGAAGAGTTTCGCTAAGCATGAAAGAATACTAATAGGGCGGTAATTACTACATGATGTTTTGTTACCCGCCTTATAAATTGGTATTATATGAGCAACTTTCCATCGTGTGGGAAATATGCCGGATGCGATGGATTTGTTAAATAAAATGGTCAAAGGAAAAGACAGTTCTTTAGAACAGAGCTTTATGAATTTAGGAGGTATATCATCCGGACCAGCGACTTTACCTACGTCGAGTTTGTCGATTTTTGAAACAATGTCTTTAGATGTAATTTCCAGTTTATGTAAAGAAAAATTGAAGATACATTGCATATTTGCCAATTGTCTAGGGTGAGAATTGTCGTCATAAACTGATCCAAAATATTCAGAAAACAATTCACAGATACCTTGGCCATCCGAGCAAGTCTTACCATTAAATGACATCGTGTCAGGTATGGTGAGGCTACCCTTTTTTTCCATTTACATAGCGCCAAAAAGCCTTTGGATTGTCAGACAAAGAACTCTCAATTCTTAGTAAATACGTTTTATAACAATCAGAAATAAGCGATTTACATCTGCTTCGAAGTAAGGAGAAGGTGTCATAATCTCGAGGATTGGCATATTTTTTAAAACGCTTATGGAACTTGTTTTTCTCTTTGATACAACGAATAACAGCTTGGCTGTACCATGAAGGAAACTTTCTTGCTCTGTATCTTGTGAACGGTGTGTTTTTTGATATGATTTCAGTCAACTTATTATAGAAGGCATTAACACACTCGTTAGCATCGGAGGACGACAAAAGCAACTCCCAATCGGTATTGTTTAACTCAGACCGCACATTAATGTAGTCGCATTTATTAAAATTATAGCGTTTTTTGTAGTCAGGCTTTAACGGCTGGTCTGGTTTGTATTTAGAGATGTCTATAAGGTATGCTAAGTGATGGCCATCCACAAGACATACAGGTTGAGTTTCGTCTACCGAGATGGAGACAGAGGGCAAGTTAGAGAGCACTAGATCGAGATACCGATTGTTTTTATTTGGAATCGAGTTGAACTGGGAAAGATCACATACATCCATTGTTTCGAGGAGCAAACCGGCCCTGCGATCCTGAGGATTCGATGGTGTGAGTGCTGTCGACGTGATTTGTTTACTCCAGGTAACATTTGCGGAATTAAAATCACCAAGCACAACAAAATCATCACCAGGTGCTAAATTAAGTATAACCCTCTGGCTATTAAAATGAAATGCATATATCCTCAACAATGCTCTCCCATGACTGTTGACGGGTAACATTGATATTATTTTTAACCGCTATAAGGAAGCTTCACCTCCGCTCTGCTTACTACAACAAGAAGTATCACGATCTCTTCGGAAAACATTGTAACGATTATCTATGAATTCATTGTCGTAGACACTACAATCTAAGTTTGTTTCTGTTAAACAAACAATATCATAATTACTATTCAATAGGCTTAAATGAATATCTCCCACTTTAGATCTAGCTCTACCTAAGTTTTGATAAAATATACTAAACATTAAATAAATAATCTTAACCAAATTTTAATTGACTGATTTTATGCAAGTATTAATAGAGATAGCCACTAACGCAACTTCTGTAAAGAATCCAAATTATGAATAAGAATTGCACTAGACGAGTCATCCTTCCGTACATACATTTGACCGTATTTAACCCAAACGTATTTGAAATTACATTCTTTCGCTGCTTTTCTAGTCGCTGAGTGAAGAAACTTTTGCTCCGGGGACAGATGCTCGGTGACAAAGATTCTACAAGGCTCGCCAGAGATGTCAAGGTCGGATGACCTCAGGCCTTGTCCAGGGCGGCCCCTATTATATCTATGCGTCGCAGATAGCACTAGGTCTCTAACACGAGGAGTGGAAAAGGTCACCACTATGTTGCGTGGTCTGTTCAATGTGTTGTTGAGTTTTGCCACTCTTCGGCAGGCGCTGATGTGACCATCCTCTACCAGGGCCTTTACAACTTCACACAGCTTCTTCAGAATCATTAAAATATTCTCATTCTTGCGCTCAGGTATCGCCTGTAGTTCTATGTTGCAATTGCGGGAGATCTTATCTATACCGGTTAAGCGAGCATTAAGTCTATTTATTTCTGCCTGCAGCTTAGTGTTCTCCTTTTCAAGGTTCTTTATAGTTTCCGCAGTTTTATCGATATCCGACCGAAGCGACACCTGTTCCGCGCATATGAAAACGGTGGTAGCGCTAAAGTCGTCCTTGATACTTTGCAACGCAGGTGCCATGTCGCTTCTCACCATATCCTTAACATCATCTTTTAGTGCTTTGCGGAAACTATCCATAAATATCGACAGGGATGTGCTGAGTTTCTCATCAAAAAGAGCACTAATTTTATCCATCGTGACTTCATTAGCAGTTATAGCGGCGGTGTAGGTGCTAGGACGTTTCTAAAGTCGAAGGAGGTAAAGAAAAGTGTCTAATGCAGGGTTCCGTCTGGTCACAAGACATGTTCAGACTGTCACACGTCTGTGGCAAAAAGGGGCCGTTGCGCACAGGTGTGTTCTCGTTTGACCTTGTTCGTCGAGTTATGTTGTTGCACGCTGGACATATC
Source organism: Anania fuscalis (assembly GCA_950371115.1). Taxonomy (NCBI): domain Eukaryota; kingdom Metazoa; phylum Arthropoda; class Insecta; order Lepidoptera; family Crambidae; genus Anania; species Anania fuscalis. Next base: position 20,477,578 of record OX493326.1, on the reverse strand, counting down.
CAAGTAGACGCCTGCTCTTTTGTAATAGCAAAGAATTGCGCTCTGTCAATATTGAGGCATTCGTAATGAAATTTACCAATGCACAGACGGCATCGTAGTACATCTTTATTGCACGGCTCTTTACACGCAGTGCAACTACTCATTTTGTAACCGAAAGTCGCTTCTTATAGTTGTTAATTTCGAGCGCAACGAACTTAATGCTCTTGGTGTAACGGCTAAGGCGGCGGCTCCCACGCAAGCGGACCGAGCTCGAATCCACTCCGGTGCAAACAAAAAGTTACCTCTGATATTATTTGTGTTGATACTTCACAGTCGGTCCAGCGAAGCAAAGCAAATCAAATAATTATTTAAAATCGTTTAAGAGCAACCAAAACACGTCCGCTCGACACAAAGTTTGTTTGAAGAAAAAAAAAATTAAATACTGTTATTCGATTTCGTTAACATAACACAATATTATGAGCCTTTAAGTAGTTCTTACAAAATCATATTCTCTGAAGATCTACCAGGTAATATTATATCTGAAGAATGGAGCGACGAAATATAATATATAATATATGTGATCAAATGAACTTCAAAGTGAAGTTCGATCATTATTATAAGAGTCGCTCCATTCGAAGAAGAGTAGTCAAGTCGCTACATTGGGTTACCCACCCAACCCATATCACGATTTTGATAAGAACTTGACTAATCTTTAAAGGAATGAAGTTGCACAGCGAGAGAATCTAGGAAGGCAGACTGGTATTACAGTATTGCCAGTTTAAAAAAAAAACTCTAAAAACGTGCGTAGTGTTGCCATGTAGGCTAGGGGAACTACCAGGTAATATTATATCTTCGAATGGAGCGACTCATAAAATAATGATCGAACTTCACTTTGAACTTCATTTGATCACATAAAATATTTGTATTTAGTAAATGAATGTGGCTGTTATTGTGACTTTTTATAGCCATATTAGTGAATCATATAAAAAAGGTATTGATGTTATGTTCTCTATATTTTGTTTCTTTGAGTTTTCGTTATTGTACATGTATGTACATAATTATTATGTAATTTTGTGGCTGACTATTTGATTAAAAACAAAATCTATTTACTTAATACAAATATTTTTATTGATTCCTTTCATAATCTCATAAAGTGTCCTCTACCTAAAGGTTGTCCGGAAGAGATCGCTTCTTAGCGATAAGACCGCCCAAATTTTACTATATCTATAAATATGATTATGTTGTCTGTATTTTAGTTTTGTGCAATAAAGAGTATCTATCTATCTATAATCTTAAATATTTGTTGTATGGACAACAGCACGTCGACCTACCACAAAATGTCAAATTTTCTCATTTGAAAATGAACTCTATACGTTAGGCTTAAAGTTAAAAAGCTAATGGAGAATTTTTGACTTTTGGGGTAGGTCGACGTGCTGTTGACTGTACCTACCACTTTGCCGTAAAATGTATCGACAAAATTTTCGAAGTAACGTTACATCGGACAAATAAACATTGGAGAAACAATGTACCGAAGTAAGATGTTCGGTGTTCAGATACGTCGAACAAAAAAACCTTCGCAGCAACAAGCCATCGCACTATGAAAGCTTCGGTGTAAGGTAGTCGATCTATCAATTTTCGTAAAAAGGTGTTTCAAACACACAAGGGAACCCCTATGTGGGTATGTGGCCCGTGTGTGATTGTATGAGACTAACATGTCTATGCAAGTAATAACAATAATAATGAGAAAATAATACACGAAAATATGGCAAAATTAATGAACGTTGACGAGGTGTACAATACCGTAATCAGAATAAGATCAGTTATTAAGTAAGTAAGTCAGTTTTTCAATTTATTATACTTCGTGTATTGGCAGTATGGCCGTGATAGATTATTGTAAACATAAGAAATAATAGTATAATACTTACGTTGTTTAATAAATACTTAATATACAACACATATTTAGTAATAAGATAGACGATATTAATTTGTGCCTCGAGGACGAGTCACGTGTCAGTATGGCCGTGTTAGAATTACTGTGCTAGAGAATAAAAAAAACCAAGAAAATGTCACCACCGTCAAATGTCATAATTAATTTGAATTAATTTAGTTACTGACTGTTATTTGAAATATTATTTCCTTACTTCTGTTTAAATTTAAATAATATTGTCACTTGCTGTAAAAATTATAAGACTTAACATATTTCAACTTCCTGTTTAAAAATGAGAAATACTGGCTTCCGGTTTTATTAAAAATCATATTTCCTTTCTTCCGATTGGTCGACTTAGCAACCAATAATGGCGAAGTACAAAGTAGGGGAAACGTAAGAAAAATGTGTTTAAATAGCTAGAATTTCTCATTCTCGGGTAGTCGTCGTTACTGGAAGGTTCTACCAGATCATAAGTTAAGTACTATTACCTATCTACATTAAAAATAGGTTACCTATTGTGAATAATTTATACTGTGGCTAATTAATCGCTGTTATTCTGAACAAATACAGTTTATTGTGAATAAATAATATTAAGTGTAATTTATTGCTACTTTTCAGAATAAATATAGTTTGTTGTGGACAATTTAAATTGTGGCTAATTTTATTGTTAATTTACGAATCAAATATTTAATAGATTATTATTGGCTTAACTATTGTTTTATTGGTTCAGTTTGTATTCGATTAAATACCTACATATACTAGAAAGTGTATTTTATTTATTATTTCATAAATAAAACATAAAAATCATCTCGAATTTGCTTTTTATTCTTACACGCGCTATTAGTGACGTTGTTAGATAAATAATAAATAAATTGTTTCCACAATCACACCAATTAGCTAGCCCCAAACTAAGCATAGCTTGTACTATGGCGACTAGATAACGGATAAACATACTTAAATACATTTATAAACGTCCATGACTTAGGTACAAATGCTCGTGCTCATCACACAAACATTTGCCCCTCGCGGGATTCGAACCCGCAACCGCCGGCTTTGTAGTCCGGAGCGCGAACCACTATACCAGACGGTCGTCTGTCCAGATCTGTTGTTTACAGCGGTCTTGTGTGTATATGCTTCATGTCATAATGTATTGTGGTACCCGTTACATTCTTTGCACCGACGACTAGACTGACATTGCTTCCTGTCGTGGTTGTAGAGGCAATTTGAGCAGAAGTTCAGTCTATTGATTGTACTTCGTTGAGATGTCGGATCCATTTCTCTGAATGTCGCACAAAAATAGATGCCGTGATCGCTGTGACAAATAGGACAGCTCACGCGGTTCCCTTGTTGGTATCGATTTGATGAAGGCTTGATGTGTGACTTGAAAGATGGTGGCTTGTGTTGATTATTTGATGTTGTTGGCATGTAATTGTTTTTCGGTTGAACGTTCTCTTGTTTCATCATCATCATCATATCAGCCTGTTGCAGTCCACTGCTGGACATAGGCCTCCCCCAAGGAGCGCCACAGCGCACGATCTCCTGCCCTTTGCATCCAGTCGCTGCCGGCTGCCTTCTTCAGGTCATCGGTCCATCTAGCCGGGGGGCGTCCTACACTACGTTTGCCTAAGCGTGGTCTCCATTCGAGAACCTTCCTGCTCCATCTCTCGTCGGTTCTGCGACAGACATGGCCAGCCCACTGCCACTTCAGCTTGCTACATTTTTGGACAATATCAGTCACCTTAGTCTTATGTCGTATGACCTCGTTCCGGATCTTATCCCTTAATGAATTCTCTTGTTTGCGTCTTGATAATTCCATCGTTGTAAACTTGGCTTTCAGAAATTCCAAGAAGTCTTTGAGTGACGGGAGCTCTCTTGGTTGCTTCAACGATGTCATGTATTCGTTATGGGTTTCAGGATCTAATTTTAATGATAGTATATGAACGAGAATGGGGTCCCAGGTGTCAATGTTTACACCTAAGTTTTTAATACCGTTAAGACATTCCGTCGTGACGTCATGTATGCGCTTAACTTGATTTGACGTAACTTGTTGTAAAATAGGTAAGCTTATAATGGTGTTCATATGAGTCGAGAATATAAATTTCGTGTTATTGTAACGGTGGTTTTAAATTTCCCAGCACGTGATGTAATTATCTGAACTGATTGGAAGATGTTGTATCAGTCGCTCGGGTTCACGGTTGATAATGTGTGCACACAATGATAATCGAACGTGAAATAATTATAAAAACTTAAGTAATTACAAATGAAATATTTACGTAGGTAAACAATTAACGTAAAGCGTTGACGCTGCAATGTGCGATGTAATCGTACACTAGGCGAATTTTAACAGATCCTTTCCCGATTTTATTCGGAACGTCGGTGAAGTGTCTGATTTTCGGGCCAGAACCTTGCAATGTTTTATCCATACGTATTTAAAGTTTTTTGCCTTAGACAAATCCATAGCTTTCTTAAGAAGAGTTTTATTATGGAGTGTAAGGTGGTCGTTTATATAAGCATAGCCTTGTTCAGTATACCCCAGTTGAGAAACTAGGAGTTCCTTGTGTCTACGAGCGGCTGTAACAAACTCTTCTTTGCAATAGCGGTTGTTAAGTGCAATTATAATAGACTTTTGAGAATCCGATTTAAGGCTGGGAACTCGGGCATTATAATTGATGCCCTCTCTGCGTATAGGGTATTGGATAACTTGGCAGATTTTTTCTGCAATAGTGTTTAGGTTTTATTAAAGATAAAAAAGTGGTAAATGCGATGGGACGTGGGTTCGAGTCCCACCTGAGGTCGATGATTTTTTCAGTGTTATTTACACTTTGAAAAAATCATCGACCTCAGACCTCAGGTTTTCATCGTGTCACGTGACGTCCTCGGTAGCTTAGTTGGTAAAAGCACTCGCCCGGCATGCGATGGGACGTGGGTTCGAGTCCCACCTGAGGTCGATGATTTTTTTCAAAGTGTTATTTATCTTTACTAAAACCTTGCATGGAATTGCTAAAAACAAAAATTTACATCGTTTAGGTTCTCAGTCTTTTTAAGTGGAACTCCCTTAATTTTCACATTATTAGCCCGCGCCCATTGTTCCTTGTCCTGTAGGTCCTCCTTAACTTGTTCATATCTGCTCCTAAACTATGAATCAAGCTGGTGTGTTCTTCGACTTGAGTAATTCTTGTCTCCAACAATTCCACTGCATTAGATAATTGGCTCGAGGTCTCATGAGCGAATTTAACTGAACTCTTAAGGTTTGATATGTCCAGCTTTATGGCCTTTACATCCTCTACGAGTGACGCCAAAGGTGCGAGTTGATTCGTGATAATCGCTAGGGAGGCCCGCATTTCACTCAGCTGTACTGCTATCTCAGGGGGGCTATCTTTAGACGTAGATGCAGGGGACTGGGTATTCCGGCAGTCGATACAGCGCCAGGCAGATCTTCGCTATCCCAGTTTGCGAAAATTAGTCTCCTTGATGCTAGCGCAGGCAAAATCAAATTGGCGTTTGCATAAACTGCATGATGGACCGTCCGACACTTTATTTCCACACCGTGCGCACGAAAACATTTCGGCCGTCAGTAGATAAATTACGCGAAGCGGCCCCGAAATTGACTATCACTGGATCACAGCAGACGAACGAGTTCGTGCACCCTTGATCGTGTTCGGACGACGACTGAAATATGTGTATAAAAATTTATAATAAAATAACTATGTGTGTAAAAATTTATAATAAAGTTCCCAAGGAAATTAGAGAACTTAATTTTAATATGTTTAAGAATTAACTCCGTGTGTGTGGCTACAACAAAACAATTTTTATGATGTAAGACTAGTTCTAGAAAATAATAGATCCTGAATTTGCATGCTATCTTTATAAGCAAAACATGAGGCCTTTTGTTTCAATTATATCTTGTGCTATTAATTAAATTGGACATTATTGTAATTTTAAAATAGTTTGTTACGAGATTGCTTCCATGTACCTTATTTTGAGTTCCCGATATTTCGGCACTGTTGCAAGCGCCATGATCATGGAGTAACTAAAGATATTGCGGGTAAGTTGTTATGGGCAAACATATCAGTCTACCCTCTTTCGCTGTCTTTTATTGCACGCGCCGGTACCATTGTCCACAAACTCACTATTTTCTCGCACCTGTTCTCGACACACAACACTAACAGTATCTGACCGCGAAACACAATCATTATCATATCAGGAACTCAAAAATAAGGTACATGGTAGCAATCTCGTAACAAACTATTCTAATGTTAGTGACCATGAAAGTTCAAAACAATATATTATTGTAATTGTTTTTGACATTTTTATTTTTTTATTTGTGCAGTGACATTTAATTTGGTTTAATTTTGTATTTTTAAACAAGATAATTATGTTCATTCAATGACATTTGCATGCTCATTTATGTAGCCTAACATGTGACTCTGAAAATGTATTTAAGAACTGATATACCATGTTGGATGAGAATAAATAAATCTAATCTACCGTAAAGGGAGCCGCGCTCTATTTCCTATGATTTTCAAGTCCTCGTTCGTTATCCCATACGAGAGTGTGTTCCTACTTAGGGTGTGTTTCCTAAACCTCCGGCTGTAACTTTATTTGTTCAAAATGTTTACAATTAATTTCACAATAGATCATAAAGAAAGATTTAACACAAAACATAATATAGACTTACAAGTACTTACAAAACTATCTTACAAAACAATTATACTTATAAATCAAAACAACAAATTAACACTATTTTACATATTAGACGCCGTCCAGGTAAATTCTCCTGCGTGAGACACAGCGCAGTCGGAGACTCACGGGGCGCCGCAGAATGCCTCCTCGGGTCAGCACGTCCGCAGCTCGCACGACGCCGTCGGGTCCCGGGTACACAGCGGTTACTCATTCCAGTGGCCAAGTGTTTCGTGGTAATGTGTTGTCCACGATCAGTACGACGTCTCCGGTTTTCAGTTCTGGGCCGTGGCCGCGCGGCTCCCGCCGGCCTTGAAGTTCGGGAAGGTATTCTTTTATCCAACGGCTCCAGAACATGTCTGCTATTCTCTGGGACGCCCTCCAATGGGTCTTGCCCAGCAGGTCTCTGTCTTCGAATTGTCTCATGGCCGGTTCATGTGCAGGCTGCAGCAGGAAGTGATTCGGCGTCAATGTTTCGGGTTCATCAGGGTTGACCGCAACGTGGGTGAGCGGTCGACTGTTGACGGTGAATGCCACATATATGTATGACATTAATGTATTTTTCTTGATTTATTATTACTTACAGATTTACGTGAAGATATAAGAATAAAAAATGTTATGGTATTGAAATAAAAAGAACTGAAAATACTTAATAGTTATATGAACCATGAGCACTACCTAAACATTTGTAGAAAGTTTTTATTGCGTAAATCTATTTTAGAGAGAAAATAATAATTAAGTAGTGTTGTTTATCAAAAGCGCTAAATAAAACTTAAAATAAAATAGAAGTCAAACTTTTGTCAAATAATCAAAGTATCTATTTCCATGTTATTTCTATGGAGCTACTTTTGCAAGATTATACATACATTGTTCTTGCATCATAAAATTAGAGAAAAATGTATAAAAAATTCTGTCACAAAATTCATATTTTCAAATGAACAAAATTATAACTTTTAGTAGCTTTCAATGTTTATTTACAGTATACCTTATATTTATGTTAACATATAAGATCGTTGTTATTAACATTATTATGTACAAGAATTTAACTGCAAAGTTATTGATAGATTTCTAACTTAAACAAGTTTTTTTTTTCAAACATCACTTAATTATGTCTTCTATTATATCACATTACTTATAATGCAAAATTACATCTTGTCAGTTATCCTACATATTAAATGGATATTTTAATTTTTGTTATAGGTATGCCATGTTACTAAACTTAACAGTTGTAATTTTATACTGTTGTCTTTTATTTACGCGAACACGATACATTTAAATGAAACTACTGTAAATGTATCGTGTAATCATTGTTTCAGAGAGCAAGGGGTATCTGTGACGACCAACACCTGGCTGGCGAGCTCCAGCATGTCAGGAAGGTACTACGGGAAAACCAGTTGCCGGTACCACGACGTTCCAGACCCCGGGTCAAGCATTCCACCGTCGAACGCCAACCTGCTGTACTACCTTATATGAAGGGTGTCACTGACAAGATTGGAAACATTTTGAAGCGCGCTTCAATCAAAACCTACTTCAAGCCGCCGAAAAAGATTAACCAATTTTTACCACCTGTCAAGTGTAACATACCTCTTCAAGATGCGGGGGTGTACAGACTGGAATGTGACTGTGGGCTCTCCTATATCGGTCAAACAAAACGAAGTATAGTCCTGCGGGTAAAAGAACATATAGCCGACATCAAACATAGACGGAATACTAAGTCTGCAGTGTGTGAACATGCCTTAGATACACCCAACCATTTCATACGATTTGACCAGCCTAAAGTCCTTGCAAGAGAACGACGATTTGTTCCTCGCATGTTACGGGAGACAATTGAAATTAGAAGACACCCGAATTTCAACAGAGAAGATGGTTGGAAAATACCACCAGCATGGGATCCTGTTTTAACGAAATCCCATGCTAGGCCCCGCACTGCAAGACCTCTAGATACAGTTAGCTCTTTTTGCGTAGATAGGAACACAAATTAATATTAACTGAGTGACGGTAGTTTATATTTTTTCAAAATATTGTAAAGACGAATAACACCTTAGTCTACCTGTGACCACGAACGCTGTAAAGTGTTCGAAACGTCAGGTTAAATAAAATGTTAATAAATCGCGAAATAATCCGTAAAAGTAGTTTCATTTAGTTGTAATTTTGTAAAAATAAAATTGAATCATTGTATTTTATTATAATTCAAAAACGATTTAAATGTTACTATGTATAACTCACTATCTATCATTGTTGCTTACTTGCTCATACTATCTCACTAATTACGTCATACTTTTAATTATTCGCTCTGGTACCTTACAATCATAAGTCATAATATTTTATCTTACTACGGTAGAAACACCACATACACTTTAATAGACTATGGTCATATTGGACTCATAGTAATGGTACTTTTTACCCCTTGGGTATTTTTTTATTTTGGGCCGGCCGGTCCCTTTTTATTTTATTATTTTTAAGGTACAGTTTATTATTTGTCGACTTTTTAATTTTATAGACATTTAGTCTTACTAGCTGTGCACAGCATTTTTTTTAGTAGGGACATGTTTTAACATCTTTTTGATGTCCAACGATTTACACAGAGAGAAGCTCGTTCTGCACCATGATCTAATTGAAGGATCTGTACCCTATACTGTACCTTGTACCATTTTATTATATACCTCCGTACGGTCCATCTTTTAAGAATTTTTACTATCTCCAACTGCTTTCACAGAGAAATCTCGTTTGCACCATGATCAAGCCGAAGGATGTGAACCTGTACCCTCTTACTTTGTGTGTTCTACCTTTTATTCTTCGTCTTTCAACATCTAAACACGTACAAAACAAAACTAACTTTAAACTAGCTTCACTTCCAAATTGAATCCTTCAGCACAAATAGTTTTATTTCCTTTTGGGTGATCGATCCAATTGGTTGACAAAATACTTTTACTGAAGTATTCCCAACTAAACAATAACATTTCAACAAACCAAACAACCTTCTACAGTTTTTTCTCATCATCAACTTACATTTAACCTTCTTTACCATATTTCCATTTACTTCGGAAATGTAACTAATGTTATCTGGTAACAAAAGATATTTAATACATTCCTATTAATCAATCCAAATGCTTTCCCATCCAATAAATATCTCTTCCTATACTAATTCTCTTTTCTTCTATCTCTATTAGATATATTTAACATCCTTCTGATAAGTTATTCAATCTAAAAACAAAATTTCATAAAAATCCTTCATAATAAATAACTAATAGTTCACGATAGCTTTGAACTAAATAAATCATGTTATTTATTGCTTTGTGATACTAAAATCGAATCTTTTGAAACAATGGCATACCTAAAACATGATGTTATTACAATATCAATTTCATTCTAGAAACAACACAGTTCATCCAGTACTTCGGCTTTCAACTAATATGGAATCACATAACATTTCGTAACAAGAAACTTGAAAAACAAAATTAGTGCTGATGCATGACATGTGCCGCTGAATACGGTCCGATACGTGAACTAAATTTCATTCCTAATATGACGCAAAAGTATTCTTTGTAATGATATACCTATCAAATACCTATCAACTCTTCTTTCAAAATGTAAAAAAAACAATACAAGTAATAAAGTGCTAAAATGAAATAAAACATGAATTGAAATAAAAATGTAGGTAAATATTCATTTAAAATATTGATTGCATTGAATGTACATATTTGCTCCAATATTTACATTTAAAACGATTATTGATAATTAAAAGCAGGGCCATTGGCTTTTCTACCAGTTAACTAATGATTTAGTTGTATAACTTTTTATTAAATTATTATTTCCAAATGTTATCTTATAGTTAAAAACGTTTTAATTCTTCAGTAAAAAAATATATATAGTCAGAAGTATAAAAGAAACCAATAGACACATAATCCCTTTTTCAATAGTCGGTTATTTTTACGAGTATAACACAATATTCATGACAATGTTCTTAACATTCAGTTTTAGTTTTGAATCATTGATAAGTAATTTGAAATTTTTGAATAAAGTATTTAACTTAGTATTTCTGAAAAAAAATATAAATGAACATTGTGATATATCTACTAAATGAAAATAAAAATAAAAACAGTAGCTAAACAAACTTGAGTTATATATTATTATTGTTAGAAAATAACAGTTAATATGGATTTATAGTTATATAAATTACTTTAGTTATTTAATGAATTTGGTACAGTACGTAAAACTTTATTTAAGTGTTCTAACCTGTACAGTTAAATAAATTATATTTTCCATCAATATCCAGAAAAAAAATAAAGATATGTCTAATTGCGAGAGATTGTTATAACTGCTTTATCAAGTTATTATTTACCTATTTCGGTATTTTAATGTAAAGCTTTTAAAATTATACTACACTTGCAACAACATTAATAATTTCGTAGAACTTTTAAATAATGGTAGTAATGATTTATTTTATTTTTGTAAGCAAATTACAAAATTTCGAATTGCAACAATTTTTGTTTAAACAAAGACAAGAAAATCATTAATTAGTCCTTGAATTAAATGTATTATAATAATTCCACTCTTAAAAAAACGATCCTTGTGTTAAAATACACAATATTAATGAATTTTGGAAAAAAAATTAAACCGTTTTACCAATATAACGATAATATCAAAATTTAGAAACACGCTCAAAATAAATTTTAAATACAGAAAACAATATCTACTTAGAAACATGATTTTGATCATTTACTGAACTCGGTAATTTTGGTAAGTAAATTACAACCTTTAATTTATAACTGCGTAAAACTTTCTTAAATAAATGATTTTAAAACGAATTTAAAAAAATGTTTAAAATAAAACTTAAATTATAAACCAATATTTAACACATACCTGAGTCATACGTGTCCTGCTGATACATACATTTTAACTTCATGGGCTATCTAAACATATTATTGTTGGTTGAGTTATGAATTTAATTAGTTATGAAGTGAGTTTTGAGTTAACAAAGCTTAAAAAAAATGTATAAGTAAAATGTCTTGTTTGTTGTTTGAATTATCAGAAAAAAATATATGTAGATAGGTACTATTAAGGCAAAGAAAAATATTTTACTATTACGTAAACGCAAATAATTTTTAGTTTCAATTGAAATTAAAGTTAACCAATAATGTTTTGTAAAGGTAAAAGAAGAATTTTATGTGATTCTAACCCGTCTAGTTACTTAAAAATATGTTCTTATTATTTATTAATTTTACTTTTTAAGTGTAGTGGCCACTTACATAAAAAAACATATAAAAAAAAATTAAAAATACGTAAATATGCCGTCGGGTCTCGCTCCAAGTATGAAAACCTCCATCATCGTGCTGCTCCCAGCGCCCTCGTTTTCATTTTGTACCATCAATCAGACTCCTACTCTCCCGGCAGCCAGCACACACAAACCTCCGACACCAACATCACCCGGCTCCCAGCAAACTATCCCGCATCTGACTCCATTTTATCACCCGGCAGCCAGCACATCCACAAATGTTTCACTTTACAAGTCCATTTATACAAGTATTAGTCTTTTTTTTTTAACTTGGTTTTTTTTTCGCACTTTCGGGTTTTGCACTTGCGGTCGCTTATTATTTTTTTAATAATTTAAATATATTTAATAATTTTGATGCGCAGCACTGCCCAAAGGCAGCACTGGCAGGGTCGCCATGCAATGTGGGACGTTGGGAGACCAAACAAAAGAAGTGGTTGGCGCGCACTGTATAGTATAATAATTAATAAATAATACGACTAAACCTAAGCTTATATACTAACTTAAGTACCTAGTGTGGGGTGAGGTGATGCACACACTACACACTTCTGCGAGGACCGTGGCCAGGACTTCGTCGCTGATGGTGCGCCCGTTCATCACTGTCGATAACGCTGTCTTCACTGTCTTGACGAGCTTCTCCCAAGCGCCGCCTATGCATGGCGCGCCCGGCGGTATGAAGCACCAGGTGATGCGGCGTTTGCTGTCTTCATTTTCAGTCGCGCTGTCGATGGCTCAGCGAAGCTCCTTCTCGGCACCGTGCAAGTTGGTACCGTTGTCCGAGCAGATCTCCTCCGGGCAGCCTCTTCTCGCGATGAATCGCCTCAGTGCCATAGCCGCAGAGTCGGTGGTTAGCGTAGCGGCGAGTTCCCGGTGAACCGCTCTGGTAGTGAGACACGTGAAGAGGGCCACATAACGTTTGTGCGTGGCTCGTCCAACGGTGACTTGTAGAGAGCCTGAAGTAATCGACCCCCGTGTAGGAGAACGGTTGATGATGATGGGCAAGCCTGCAGGGTGGATGGTTTCCCGTAGGCGGTGCCGACGGTGCTGCTCTTCGTATGCGACAGTGAAGACACTCCTTGATTATCTTCTTTGTGGTGGGCCGAGTTGCAGGATGTGGAATCTCTGACGACACTAGTTGATGGTGGCTTCTAATCCCTGGTGATGAACGGTAAGAAAGATGTGCGCGATGTAGAGGCGCGTGACATGGACATGTGCATCCAGGATCGGCGGTCTTTGTTCTACTTCGGGTATTCCTTCTGCAGCGTCGATTCGGTACTTCAGAGTGATCAGGCCGTCGTTTAATTCTATTGCCAACTTGCTCAGTCGGCTCTGGCGGTTAATATGATGTCCTCTTCTCAGGTTTTCTAGGATGGCCTCAGGCAGACGCCACAGGTCCAAGTTGAATCCCAAGTGGTCGCTCGACGTTCTCCAGGTGAGACGCAGAACTCGTTCAGTTTTACTATCTTCCGCTAGGTTCATGTTTTCTTGTTTCTTCCCCGGGCCCAGTTGCTGCAGCACCGCATCAGAGTTCGATGTCCACTTCCTTAGTTCAAAGTGTGCTCGCTGGTGAATGTCTCTAACTTCTTTCACGATCTTGACTGCCTGCTCTTCTGTCTCGAAGCTTTGGATGTAGTCATCCATGTAGTGGTTGCGTTCGATGGCACTAGCAGTTTCGGAATGTGTCTCGGCGGCTTCTTTCGCGTTGTGGTCCTTTACAAAGATCACTGTGGCAGGGGACGAGGTGGCTCCGAAGATTAGTGATGTCATTCGGTATTCGGTGGGTGGAGCGTCACGATCTGTTCTCCACAAGTAGCGGAGCGCGTCCCTATCTTCCGGTCGGATTCTCACTTGCAGGAACATTTCGATGATGTCTGCTGATACTGCGACTCGGTGTTGCCTCATCCTTAGCAGCACGCCGGGAAGTGATTGGAGCAAGTCTGAACCGGTGAGTAGGGTGTCGTTGAGTGATACACCCTTCGTGGTGGCTGCTGCGTCGTGCACCATATTGATCTTGTCCGGGTTCATGGGGTTGATCACCGGGAAACAAGTCAGTTACCGTGTTCTGTTTTCATTCTTCTGTGCGGGTGCGACTTCAGCGTAGCCCTTTTCAATGAGCGCTTCCATTTATTCGTGGACCTTGGCCTTCAATGAAGGATTCTTCTCAATTTTCTTCGCGGTGGCACAAAGTTTTCTAAGCGCGTAGTGTCGATTGTCAGGCAGCTAGATGTCTGCCGACTTCCATAGTAGCCCGGTCTTGAAGCGGCCGTCCTCGAGACGTTTGGTCCCCGCATCCAGTATCTTCAATGCCTGGGCTTCAGGATCGTTCTGTGGTTTCTTCGGCGCGACTCCAAATGACTCTAGAGAGAAGAAGTTCTTCAATTGTTCGTCGATTCTCTCTAGTTCCTCTGTTTCCGTTGTCACGTGGTTCACGAAGTGTCCATCTGTCACTGACGCTCAGCTTCTTGTATTCTTCAAAGTTCCCGATGGCGAGCCCTGTCTTCTCACAACATAGGCAGCTGTATGTCTTCTGTTCGGGTTCCGTTGTGTTTGCGTTGAAGGCCCGTTGCGACCTCCTCGCTGACGCGGCGTTGTCCGGTTGTTCAGGCTGTGCGTAGGGGCCGCATCGTTCGGCCTCCCGGGTCAGGAAGCGCGACAGCTTGACAAGGTCTGGTTCTTCTTTGTCTTGTTCGGCCGCGAAGTCGTACCAACGATAGCACATGGTGGAGGTCAGCTTCTCTATTGTGATCTTCGTGGTCTCCGGGTTGTACAGGTAGTGCCTCATCTTGATGGCACCCAGCGCTGCGACGATGTTTGAGATCCGGCTGGCAAAAATGCACAAGTCTCGTGCCGTGTCTTGAGGCTTCGGTAGTGTTCGCAGTCGCTCCAGTTCGGACATAGCGATGGCCAGACGACCAAACCTTGCTTCTAAGGTTTTCACGACGTCTTCTGGGTTGCCGTTGAAATGAAATGAAATGAAATTCTTTATTCTGTATATATATAGGCCCTCTTCTGGGCACTTATACACGTCCCAACATATAACTTAGCCCTACCACTGCTTCGGGACAACATATCTGGTGATGAGAAGAAACGGCGCAAGAAACTCAGTCACCTTTGTCAGCCTGATTTTATTACAGGAAATACAATTACAAGATAGTGTAAGTGCTAGCTAGGCGGGCTATTAAGTCCATGCACTCTTGTCGTTCAAGTAATCTTCAACTTTGTAGTATCCTTTTTCCATAAGGATTTTTTTAATGTGGTTTTTGAACTCATAAACAGGTAAGTCAACAAGAGTTTGTGGTACTTTATTGAAGATTTTTATACATTTCCCTAACAATTAATTACCCACATTCTTTAATCTGAAGCTCGGAACGGCAAGTTTATTTTTATTTCTAGTATTATAATGATGTGAATCACATTTAAGGCTAAACGAACTTAGGTTTTTTCTAACATACATAATATTGTCAAAAATGTATTGTGACGCTACTGTTAATATTTTAATATCTTTAAAGACCTCCCTCAGAGTGTCGCGAGGCCCAATACAGTATATTGCACGTACAGCTCTTTTCTGCAACACAAAGATTGACTCAATATCAGCAGCTGAGCCCCATAGCAATAGACCATACGACAACAAGCTATGAAAATAACTAAAGTATACTAGTCTTGCCGTTTCGACATCAGTTATAAGCCTTATTTTCCTCACAGCATAAGCCGCCGAACTGAGCCTTCCTGACAAGGCAATTATATGGGGACCCCATTGCAGTCGGGAGTCTATTGTAATTCCCAAAAAGGTTATTGAATTGACTGCATCTATATGATCGTCTGACATATTAATGTGCGTACTGACCACATCACATTGGGCATAGTAAATTTGATAAGCTTGGTTTTTTTTGCATTAAGTAACAGATTGTTAGCAGTAAACTATCGTACTACTTGAGAGAGAGCATCATTCACATCGTCAAAGGCAGTTTTACCTCTGTCAATTTTAAAAATCAATGATGTATCATCTGCAAACAATACTATCTCACAAAGGTCTTTAGTGAAGTAAGGAAGGTCATTTATATATATCAGGAATAATAAAGGTCCCAATATAGAGCCCTGGGGCACACCCATGCGTAATGTGGCCCCGGAAGAGTCAGTTCGATTGAAATTAACTGTTTGTGTTCTATGTGTGAGGTATGACTCTAACATTTTTTCTGATTCATTTGAGACACCATAATGCCGTAATTTCATTAATAACGTATTGTGATCTACACAATCAAAAGCCTTAGACAAGTCACAAAAAACCCCTAGAACATCTTGCTTATTTTCAAACGCATCGAAGATATGCTTAATGAGTGCAACTCCTGCATCAGTTGTGCTTCTACCCTTGGTAAAACCAAACTGATTCTCATGCAATAGTTTGTTCATTCTAAAGTGTGATAAGAGTTGATTAAACACTATTTTTTCAAATATTTTACTAAGAGCTGGTAGTATTGATATCGGTATATAGTTAGAGGGATCACTTTTATCTCCGGATTTAAATATGGGTATGATTTTGCTGTATTTCATTAAATTAGGAAATGAGCCTTCATCAATACACTGATTAAATATACAAGCAAGATGCGTTGCTATACTATCAATTATATGGTTGATTATATTAATTGAAATGCCCCATAAATCTTGTTTTTTTTAAATTTAGCTCTCTAAAAGTTTTAACAATAATTTCGGGATTTATATGCCTGAAATTTAGAATAGAACTGCATTCCTCGACATTTGATTTCAAAAAAGTTTCTGCAAGATCTTGTGAAGAGTTTAATTTACTAGTTGTGGCAATAGGTATATTAGAAAAAATATCCTTAAACGCGTTTGCTACTTCGTTGTCGGATTGAATAATTTTATTATCAACATTAAGGCTAAATGTGCGATCTAATTGTTTAGTTTTGCAAGTTTCTCTATTAATAATGTTCCAAGTGGCTTTAATTTTATTTTTGGAACTAGCAATAGTATCACGAATGTAATTTGATTTGGCCACTGAACATACTTTTTTAAAGATTTTAGAGTATTTTTTGACATGTTCAATAATTTTAGGGTCTTGAGTTTGCGCCTTTAGGTCATACAATTTATATAATTTTCTCCTACTTTTATGAATTCCAGTCGTAGCCCAGTCACTGAATTTTCATTTATTTGTATTTATTTTAAGGTGTTTTTGCTTAAATATATTGTTAAACTCATCTTTAATCAATCCAAACAAATTGGTGTAGCAGCGTGTAAATAGCCGCTGACACGCGGGGAGCTCAATTATGAAAGATTTTGTTTGTAGATTAATTATATTGATTCCTATGAAACCCACCCTGCGAATTGAAGAGAAAGAAATGGTTTCGTCGTCAGCATTGAGGTATGTGGTCCACTAACCTGCAGACCAGCTCAGGAGCGCTTCACCCACTCGTCTCCGCAGTTCACACCGTGAAGCACTTTCACGAAACAATAGTCAAATCACTGTTGGGTTCATTTCAGGCAACTTTCAGCTGTCCATCACGGAGAAAAACAAACTCCTCACCAAAATTACGCGAGAAGACACGCTCGCGATGTCGTGAAGGTTAGGAAACACAATTCAATATGGTCGGCGCTCGGTGAACGATAGCCAAACTATGTGGCGCTGGTGTCGCCAGGTTCAGCGAATTCAAGAGCGCGATCCTTATGGCACGAACCAAATAGCCTCAGATACTAACTTATAGAAACCATTTGAAAATAATAAATTATTATTAAAGAAATTACCTATTACTTAGGTTTAGTAATAATAAATATTTTAAAAATTAATTTGGGTCACTTAAGGTGCCCAACCATGCTGCCCGCCTTGGAAGTTCGCAGAACTTTCAAAAGAAGACAAATTAATAAAAGTAAATTGAGTTATAGTTATTAGAATTATGTTTATTAAATTAAAATTATAACTAAATAAGAATAAAGAGATGACATTCTTATTGAGTTGGTATGGGATACAGTTTTACAACCGGACGCTTGAAAATTCCACATTTAGTTTTAACCGTCGCGACACGAACGACTCTATCAGAACCGGGATGAATTTCCGTGTTTACACCTAATGGCCAACTTGAAGGGGGCAATCATCCAAAAAGTTCGACAGTTCCGATTTCTATGGGACGGTCAGGAGAGGTCCACTTCTGTCTGACTTGCAGCGTGTGCAGATATTCCAAACGCCACTTTTTCCAGTAAGACTGAACCATGCTATCTAGTAATTGCTTGCGTTGAACAAGATTAATGTGCACGTCTTTCAAGTCCACGGCAGGCAAGTACTGCAATGGGGTTGACATTAAAAATGCGCAGTGGTTATAACTTCTGGTGAAGGATCAGAAGACACAACAGTAAGTTGGCGAGAGTTCATAATGCACTCTATCTGAACCAATACTATCTGCAACTCCTCGTAAGTGAGAAGCTGGTTTCCTATCACACGGTATGACGGCAAGTCTGCCATCATAGGCTTAAGGTGTGATGGGTTTACTCTGACGCAGTAGTTGCATTTCCGCACCCTAGCCCTTACAACGGTCCTGGCGTCCAATATCCAGAGACGTTGGTGCAAATAAGCAGATAAATTGAAATAAGCAGACCTGGGCCTGTATGACAGTTCATAACATGAAAATGATCAATTAAAAGATCCACCACTGGGTCATGCTTAGGGAGTAAAAGAGGATGCTTAGCCTCAAATGACAAGTCAGAATTAGAAAGCCTACCTCCTATTTGCAACTGCCTATCTTCGTCAAGAAACACGAATAAGCTTTGCAGCTTTTTTGAAGTCAATTTATCTTTATTAAGAGCTTTGATTTCTGCAAAGTAAACTCTTTGAACAGAACGAATTACGGCTTTTTCTGCAGTCATAAGATTATTGACTGAGCCAGAAGAAGAAGAAACTTTCTTTATAAAACGAAGGATACCAAGAGGATAAACGCTGAGCTAATTCATCAAAGATCAATGGTTCACACTGAACTGTACGTATCAGCTTGGACATAAGGACCGCAGCGCAAAGTTCCATGCGAGCAAGTGTGGTCACTTTGGTAGGGGAAACCTTTGATTTCGCACACAATAGTCTCACTGTGATATTCCCAGCAGGATCAGTAGTGTGTAGGTATATGACACATCCATACCCATTCATACCGGCGTCACAGAAGGCAACGATTAGCACAGTGCTATCACGTAAGACACCTACATGCCGAGGAATTTTCAGAGATGAAATTAATGGAAATTCTTGTATGAACGCCGAAAACTTTTGAATAATGCTTTCGGGAGGAGTGTCATCCCATCTAATATTGGACAGCCACAACAATTATAGAGGCTACTAAGCCGAGGACATCAAGCAATCGAGCGACTACAGAAAGTATGCTCCGCTTAGTACATTTCTCTTCTACATTAAGAGTCGTGAAGAAAAAGCTGTCATCGACCGGTGCCCATAAAAGGCATAACACCTTCGAAGCATTGTTAGAAGAATCATCACAAAAGTCTACTGTACTGCGATGCGAATCCGGAAGATCACCAAGTAGCGCTTGAGAATTACTCGTCCACTTTACTAAATCAAAAGCGCCGGACTTAAACAACGAGATCAGTTCTCGTGAAAGAAGAATGGCGCTGGATTCATCTGCAATAGAATGAACCATATCGTCCATATTAAGTTTAGACTCTGCCACAGTGGCAGCATCCGGGAAATGTGGCCTCATATCCTGGGCTAATTGGCGAACGGTTCGCATTGCCAAGTATGGACTTGACTTGAGTCCAAACGGGACCCGTTTAAATTGAAAGGTTCGTATTAAATCATTTTGACTGAATCTATATAAGATTTTCAAACATTTACGCTGTTCATCAGGGACTTCAATCTGCAAATACATTTGCTTTATATCCGCAGTCATAGCGACAGGGAAAAGACGAAAATCAAGCAATAGCAAGAATAAGTCTGCCTGCAAGTTGGGACCGGTATGTAACACATCGTTTAATGACAATCCGGTGTGAGTCGCGGCACTAGCATCAAGTACGATCCGAGGCATCGGCTTATCCGGACGGATAACAGCATGATGCGGGATGTAGTATCCCTCGTCAGTAATATCGGACTCGGCGACTTGTCACAAGTAACCCTTATCGACATACTCATTTATTACGTCATTATAGTTTTTTTGTTAGTCTGGCGACTGTTTGAACTTGCGTTCCAAGGCCATCAATCGACGTTGAGCAGCAGTGCGAGAATTACCCAGTGCACTCGGGTCTTTAGAAAAAGGTAACGCGACAGAATACCGCCCATCATCAGCGCGAGTGACCGACGATGCAAACAAGTTCTCACATTCGGTTTCTTCTGGGCTTAAAAATTGCATATTAGGTATTTCTTCCAGTTGCCAGAATTTTTGAACTAAATCATTAAGTGCGAGTGCAGAAAAAGAAGTTTTATTAATATAATTTATTTTGAGACTCATTACAGGGATAGTCACCCATCAACACGAAACTGAACGCGGTCAATAAAGCGGGGGGCGCATTGGTGCCAGACTCCACTTTGTTGCCTAAGTAAATATACGGAAACAATTGCGCACCTAGTACGACGTCCACGTTCCCGGGAATATTCCACGTCAAATTAGCAAGGGGCAATCCCTCTAAATAGCCGACATCACCCTTGGTTATATAGTGAGTAGGCAGCTGATCCGTTATACAGTCAACGACAAGTGCATATATCGTGTATTTATTATTTGGGTATACGCGAGACTCAATGTCTAAATTAACGTACCCCAATATGGGCCGAGACGCGGAGCCAATTCCCTTAACAAAAGAATTACTTAAGGGAATTATAACTAAGTTAAGCGCCTTGCAACAATCAACGGTTATCAAATTATTTTGAGAGCCATTATCAATAAGGCATCGTATTATTATTTTATTACCATTATTAGATTTCGGCTTCATGAGGCACAAGTCTACTGCTACAAATCATGACATATGAAATATTGTTATGGGGCTCAGCAGCAGATATTGAATCTATATTTGTACTGCAGAAGAGAGCTGTACGGGCAATTTACGGCCTTGGACCCCGAGACTCCTTAAAAGAACTGTTTAAAGAAATTAATATACTTAAAGTAGCATCCCAATTTATTTATGAAAATATAATGTACATCCGCAAAAACCTGTCCTTATTCCTTAAGAAAAGTGACATTCATAAACTTAACACACGGAATAAGAATAAGCTTGCCGTTCCCAATTTCAGACTGCATAAAGTGGGTAATTCGTTTATGGGAAAATGTATTCGCTTTTTTAATAAATTACCAGCGTCTATTGTAGAACTGCCCCTGTTAAAATTTAAATCGCATATTAAAACAACTTTAATGAAAAAAGGATATTATACTGTAAATGATTATATAAACGATAAAAATATTTGGAAATAAATACTGCCCTGCTCGCACAGGTACATTTATCTTGTAATGTAAAATATATACTATTTAAAAAGAGGGTGACAATAGTGACCGAGTTTCTTGCGCTACTTCTTCTCGGCGCTAGCCCAAAATTGTCCCGAAGTAGTGGTAGGGAAAAAAAATTTTGGGACGTGTAAAAGCGCTTAGTTTAAGCCTATTTACAGAAATAAATTGGTTTTAATGGTTTTTAATGGTTTTAATCTTCTTGAATACAAAAACTACCTCTGTATGACTTTTGCTAATGTGGGTCAAGTGGATTCCGTTTACACAGACTTCAAGAAGGCGTTTGACAAGGTTAACCACTCTCTGCTCTGTCACAAGCTCTACTCGTGGTATGGTTTTCATGGTAGCATATTTAGATGGATATGCTCCTAACTTAGTATGAGGAGTCAGCTTATTACACTAAAAGGATACAAGTCGGCTTCAGTGACAATTAATAAAACGCTGCAGATTTTCATCAACGACTGACTGTTTTATTATAGGAATCACAAAAAGTACAGGTGGCGCTAGCAGCGTTATACAGATAACATATTATTTCAATGTAATATTATAAACTACACCACCACTCATTGAAATAAACATATTACTTCAAACTTAAAAAAATAACAATTTTAAGCTACTTACTAATTATGGCTTAAGTATGCCCAATTCAACTAGAAACTTATAATGTTTAATACTGGGCAGACTCTTTGTAAGAATATCTGCGGGCATATTTAAAGTATCCAAATAAGCAATCTCAACTAATTTATTTGCCACAGCTTCGCGTATGAAATGAAAACGTACATCTATGTGTTTACTTCTTTTATGATACACACAATTTTCACTTAACTTTTTAGCACTTTGATTGTCATTATACAGAGTTACTGGTCCTATATCTTTGCAAGTAAGTTCTAATAACAAATTTTTGAGAAAAATTGCCTCTTTGCTAGCCTCACAGACTGCCATGTACTCGGCTTCGGTGCTAGAGAGAGCCACTGTCTGCTGCTTTCTACATTCATGTGAAATAGCACCTCCAGAAAGTTTAAAACAAAAACCGGTATAAGACCGTCTGTCAACTGTATTAGATGCCCAGTCTGCATCAACAAATCCAACTATATCAGAATCATCTTTAGTATAGCATAAACAATAAGTCTTAGTAGTCTTTAAATATTTCAAAACTCTTTTAGCATGCTGCCAATGTGTTTTATTGTAACAATTATTAAATTGGCTTAAATAACTGACACTGTATGATATGTCTGGTCTGGTAAGTACTGACAAATACATGAGACTACCTATTAACTGCTGATAAGGATATTTGACATCACAATTCTCATTTTTATCCAATTTCAAATTTACTTCCATAGGTGTTACAACTGTCTCTTTACAAGTTTCCAATCCAAATTTAACTAACAGACTATCAATGAACCCTTCTTGATTAATATATAGCTTGTTATTGGATGAAGTTACTTGCATACCCAGGCATTGCTTTAATTGTCCTAAGTCCTTCAGTTTGAATCTGGCACTTAATTTACTTTTAACATCATTTACTTCTGTTGGACAATTTGAAAAGACAAAGAAATCGTCAACAAATAAAGCTATAAAAGTTTTATGAACTCCTGATGACTTTACAAACAAACATGGTTCATATTCAGACTTTTTATAACCAAAATCCTGTAAACATTCATCCACCTTTTTATACCATGCTCGGGCAGATTGTTTCAGGCCATATATTGCTTTCTTTAACTTTAAAACTTTATTATTGTGTGCAAAATTCTGAGGTGGGTGCATGTATACAGTCTCATCTAGATCACCATTGAGGAATGCGGTTGTTACATCAAAATGGGTAATATTCATATCTAATTTCACACTCAATGCAAATAGTAATTTTAAGGTAGAGTATTTTAGAACTGGTGAAAAAGTGTCTTTAAAATCGATACCTTGTTTTTGCGTGAAACCCTTCGCCACCAATCGCGCTCGATACCTCACTTCATTATCACTATTTACCTTTTTCTTGTACACCCATTTACACTGTACCACTGTGCCTTTGTCTGGTTTGTCCACCACTTCCCACGCATCACACTCACGAAACGACTGCAACTCCTCCTCCATTGCTTTACACCACTCTTCTCGTTCTGACCCGGTCATAACATCTTCATAGGTAAGATTTCCTTCTCCCATGCTTTCCACAACATTGTTAGCCAACCAACCATATCTATCTGGTTGCTTTCTGACACGTTTTCCCGAAATAGTAGATTCAATAGGTGGCTCCTGAACTTCAGCATCACTGAGAGTATTATGAAATTCATCAGAGCTTGAAGAAGTTTCAGTCTCATCTGGTATATATGTGACATCTGATGAGTTAATGTCAGGTTCTTCTTCAATGATAATGTCATTCTTCTCTTCCTCAATGTTAGCTTGGGTCATGTCTGAGCTAATTTGAGTGTCTTCCATGATTATGACATCTCGGCTGATTGTGATCTTATTCGTCTTGGGATTATATAATCTGTAGCCTTTTACATTGTTTTCATATCCCACAAGAACATGTTTCTCTGCTCTCTTGTCCCATTTAGCAGTCTTGATTTTAGGAACGTGAGCCATTGCAGTGCTACCGAAAATACGAATGTGGCTAACGTCTGGCTTTCTGCCCGTCCAGAGCTCATAAGGTGTCTTCGTTAAACCTGATGCTAACGTCCTGTTTCGCAGATACACAGCAGTGTTGATAGCTTCTGCCCAAAACCTTTTTTCTAGTTTAGCATCGAACAGCATACACCGAGCTCGCTCCACCACTGTACGGTTAAGTCTCTCACACATGCCATTTTGCTCCGGTGTGTATGGGCTAGTTTTCTGATGCGCAATCCCCGCTTTCTTCAAGAAACTTTCCATCTCCAATGAGCAGAATTCACCTCCGTTATCTGTCCTCAACACTTTCAAGTTCTTGCCAGTCTGTCTTTCAACTAAAGATTTGAACTCCTTGAAGTACTTGAAGACTTCACTTTTGGCTTTGAGGAAGTAGACGAATGCCATTCTACTATAATCGTCGACAAAAAGCAAAAAGTAACGTGACAATCCAATTGAGGCCTGCTCCATGGGTCCACAGACGTCTGCGTGAACCACCTCAAGCACATTTTCACTCCTGGTACCTTTGTGTGAAAAAGGCAGTCTCGCTTGCTTTCCTTCACAGCATGTGATGCACTTGGATTTGTCAATAACAGCTCTGTCTGAGAACTCTACACCTTCTACTACGCCATTCTTCATAGCATTAAGGTCTTTACTGTTCAAGTGTCCTAACCTTCGGTGCCACATCATACTAGTCGTAGCTGTAGCCGAACCAGCAAACAACTTTTCTGACTTGATGTTCAATCTATAAACTCCATTTACCAATTCTGCTTTTCCCACCAGTACATTCTGTCGATTGCGTATGTAGCAAACATTTTCTTCGAAATTAACTTTGTTTCCATTTCGTATAAGCTGACTTACTGACAGCAAATTGGTAGTTAGGTTAGGTAAACACAACACGTCTTTCACAGTAATATTAAATTCTGAGTCGTTGACTATCGTCGTTATTCTTGTATTTCCTTCGCACAACACAGGTATTGTCTCCTTGTTAGCGACCACGATATTCTTCACCTTGTGGCTGAGTGAAACATTCTCTAAGCAACTTTTGTCAACAACCATGTGTGAACTTGCTCCCGAGTCGATGTACCAATCCGTTTCTTGAAAATGATTTCCCGGATTTAAGAAAATAGCACTGAATGCGTTTTCGTTCTTGTTCTGACTATTCTGGGGGCATTTGTTCATATAATGTCCAAGTTGTTTACATCGATAGCACCGGATATTATCTTTTGGTTTTGACTTTGATGTTTGACAGATTTCTTGTCTATGCTTTGACGTATCTGACATATTTGTTTTTCTGAAGTTGGTATTTTTGTTCCGCTGTTGCCAACTTCTCGACATAAATGCTCCGTCAGTGCTGCCAACATTAACATCCGCTTCCATGTCCAGCAATTTTGCTTTAATGGCGTCCGTACTAATTGTCATGCCAGAATGTTCAATGGCCATGATCATTGGCGCGAATTTTTCCGTTAGCCCCGCCAACAATAATGATCCGATCCACTCATCTGTGATCTGAAATCCAGTTCCTTTCAGTTTTTGCGCCGTATCTACCATCTGAGTAACGTATGCCGTCATAGTTTCGCTATCTTCTAGTCTGATAGAAATAAGCTGACGCAGCAAACTGATGCGTCTCGTGAATCCGGAGTCATCAAAGAGCGCCTTTAGCCGCATCCATACATCTCGAGCTGTTAATTCATTCTTGATGTGAACGTAAAGCGAAGCGTCGACCGTCATGATGAGTTTAGCTTTGGCCTTTTTTTCTTCTGCCGAAACCGCTTCGTCCGCTGTTTTCACTTTATTTATATCCACTCCATCGAGGATGAGAAAGTTCTCGGCTGCAAATGCCCACTCGTCGTAATTCTCCCTGCCTTTAAGTTTCGGCACATTCACGATATAACTACCGGCCATCTTTAAACACGTTATTTCGACACACTTTGTAAAAGTTCAAATAATGTTTATAGTCACTTTTTGTAGACAACTTTTGAGTTCATTTGTTGTAGCGCACAGATAGTCCACGAAAAGTTGAAGAATATACGGAATTAACGATTTTTAACGCGAATTACGGGACTGGGCCCATAACCTAATAAAACGCTGCAGATTTTCATCAACGACTGACTGTTTTATTATAGGAATCACAAAAAGTACAGGTGGCGCTAGCAGCGTTATACAGATAACATATTATTTCAATGTAATATTATAAACTACAACAATCACATCGGGAGTCCCACAAGGGTCACATTTAGGGCCTTTGCTTTTTGTAATATTTATAAACGACCTGTCTACCCAGCTGACTTCTTCATGTCTTCTTTACGCTGACGATTTGAAGGTTTATTCAACTATTAAAAACATAAATGATTGTGTTATTCTTTAGCGTGATCTCGATAGTATATCGCATTGGTGTGAGTGCAAAATGATGCATCTAAGTGTTGGTAAATGCCAGATTATTTCGTTCACCAGAAAGAAAAAACACAAAATTACCTTTGACTATTGACTGGCTGGTCAAACGCTGCAGCGATTTTCAGTTATTAGGGATCTTGGTGTTCTATTTGACGAGCAACTGACTTTTAGAGATCACTATGATCATATTATATCGAGGAGTCTTAAGACACTCGGATTTGTGGCTAGGGCTACTAAACAATTTATTGATCCGCAGAGCCTCCTTTTTATCTACTGTCAGAAGTTGTTTAGAGTACTGCTCCGTCATATGGTCTCCTTGCTATGAAATACACTCCAAAAGGATTGAGAGTGTCCAGAACAAATGCCTTAAAATATTGTCCTTTAGGTCTGGACTCCACCGTAAACTGGCATCATACTCTGAGAGGCTTCTTCATTTCAAAGTTACTACATTAGAGACAAGGAGAAAGAAGCAGGATCTCTTTCATTTGCATAAAATTGTACACTCTTTATTCGATTCACCTAATTTATTATCCCTGCTTAATTTTGACGCTAGAATAATTTCCCGCAAACGTATGAAAACCTTTGTTTTGCATATTTATAAAAACAACACTTATTTTTATAACCCAGTTGTACGCATGTGCAGATTATATAATGAGTTGTTACAGAGAAATAACCTGGACATATTTGTATCGAAACACTTTACATTCCGCCAGAACGTTAGACGTATCCTCCACTGAGCTTCCCAACATGGCGTCACGATTATTATATTTTTTTTATTTCTTTTTTCATTTCTAGAGTTCTTGTTCTGTCAATTATATGCTATTACTTAGTCAAGTTTGGAATAATATCTTTAAAAATCATTAAACATTTAAAAAATATTTCATTGCTTTTGTTAAATTGTTAGTGGCATAGTGTTTACGTATGTTGGTCATGCTGTGTATACATGTTTTTAGGTAACAATCTAGATCTAAGCTCCTGCATTGTTTTGTAATTATAATATAAGATTGTTACCTGTTATGTATACCAATAAAGTAAAATAAATAAAATATATAAATAAATTTCGCGTAAACTTGCGCGGTTGACAATAAAATAGAAGAAGTAGGTCTAACTTCAACACCGGAGGAAACATCAACACTATGATTCGCGTTATCAATGCGCTGTGCAGGCGAAACAGGTGCGCTGTTATCAGCCGAGCAATTTTTCATAACACATGAGTCTATGTTTACGTCGGCCTGGCCGGGCGGAGCGCGCGACGGAACCACAGGTGATGTCAATGACCCTTGACCTGTCGGGAGTTGAGACACTTGAACGTAATTATTTGACCTAATATTATGATCTTTTTTATCTAAGTGTAAGTAAGTGTGATGTTTCCTCTTGCATAAATCACAAAAATGCGTAGATTTACAAGACATAACTGTGTGTGATCCACTTAAACAATTAACACAACCATGTTTTGATTTAATGAAATCAAATCGCGCGCGCGGAGAACTTAAGTTCTTAAACTGAGAACAAGCGTAAATTAAATGATCGGTTTTGTTACAAAATTCGCACGATTTCGTCGGCGAAGTAGTTGTAGGTACACTCTCATTACTCACGACGAACGACTTGTAGGTATGATGTCGGGAAGACTGGTTAGTGGACGGCTTACTTGCGCTCGCGCCAGCGTTCGATGTCCATGTCGAGTTATTGTTTAAACGTTGCAATATTTTTGCTTGATCTTGCACGAAAGATACCAAGTCATTATAAGACGGAATTTCTTTATTTCAAAACGCTAACTCAAACGCTTGTACCGTTTGTGAATCGATTTTCCTAAGTGCGCAATGAAATAAGATAAAATCGGACAAATCCTCGATACCTAACTGTTTTAATGCCGCCACGGAAGAGGTATACATGCCAGTAAATGAATCAAGACTATTAGACGTATTTATGCAACCCTTAGAGTCAAGAATATTATTTATGTAATGCGTGCCCAATGCACGTTTATCTTGAAACTTTTTTACCAAACTTTCCCAGATGATATTATAGGTTTCACCCGTAGGCACAATGCCTGACGTGACCTTGAGCGCGTCGTACTCAAGTTTACCTACTAGATACTGGACGCGCTGCGAGTCAGTCAGTTGATTATTGTTATGAATGTTCGATTTAAAGCTTTCGTATAACTTAGGCCAATTTTGTGTTTTGCCATCAAAACTTGGCAATTCTATTGGTGGCAACTTAATGTTGCATGTAAGATTAGAATTAGACGATTGATTTCGCGATGAATTATCTGATTGCAACGTCTGAATAATATTATTTCGGATGTGCTTTACTCGAAGGTACAGATCTTCAAACGCATCTAAAGGCTTGTAATCTGGCGTTAAACGTCAAATCAAGTGATAACTGGTGGTCATTTAAATTATCTATTATCGTTTCGAACTGACTACGCATCTCATCAATTGGTGCAGACTTAGCCATGAAAGTGTCATTACTTCTTGACGCGTAATTAGAAATGTTGTTTGTAAGATTAAATAAATCATTCATCCGCGAAATCACTAAACGTATTGTCTTTATCCGTAGACATTTTAAAGCAAGTAATTCGAAAAAAATTGAATGATAATTTCGAGTTGAATTATTTTAAACGACGTAAAAATATGTGGAATTTGCAAATGACGTAACCGGCGCGCAATGGCGGTACGCTGTAGGTACTTCGAGAATTCACCAAAAATTACGTAAATCTGCGAACATCCAAGTACTTATATGAAAAATAATACTTGTAATAAGTATTTTAAATTAATTATGATATGCTAGTGCAATATTCGAGCTTAAAAAGGGCCATTAAAATTGTGTAGCAGCATGTAAATAGCCGCTGACACGCGGGGAGCTCAATTATGAAAGATTTTGTTTGTAGATTAATTATATTGATTCCTATGAAACCCACCCTGCGAATTGAAGCGAAAGAAATGGTTTCGTCGTCAGCATTGAGGTATGTGTTCCACTAACCTGCAGACCAGCTCAGGAACGCTTCACCCACTCGTCTCCGCAGTTCACACCGTGAAGCACTTTCACGAAACAATAGTCAAATCACTGTTGGGTTCATTTCAGGCAACTTTCAGCTGTCCATCACGGAGAAAAACGAACTCCTCACCAAAATTACGCGAGAAAACACGCTCACGATGTCGTGAAGGTTAGGAAACACAATTCAATATGGTCGGCGCTCGGTGAACGATAGCCAAACTATGTGGCGCTGGTGTCGCCAGGTTCAGCAAATTCAAGAGCACGATCCTTATGGCGCGAACCAAATAGCCTTAGATACTTACTTATAGAAACCGTTTGAAAATAATAAATTAATATTAAAGAAATTACCTATTACTTAGGTTTAGTAATAATTAATATTTTAAAAATTAATTTGGGTGCCCAACCACAAATTTTCATACGACACATCCGTAGTGTCACTGTTGAATGGTAAAACATTTATTCCATAATCAATATTTTTCTTAAATTGATTAATCTATCTAATTGATTGGCAGTGATTGGCCTACAGATAATATCCACCGTTGGTGAAACATGATGGTACTCAAATGTGGCTATTTGTCCACTATGATCTGATCTTAGGCAGTTTATAATTGATTTTTGCATAACTTCACAATTACAGAAAATATTATCTAAGCAAGTAGCTGTTGTAGTAGGTTCATTAAGAAGGTTAATTAAACTATAGGATTTAAAAAGATTTAAGAACCTTACAGAGTTTTGAGTTACTTCTAATAAATCAATGTTAAAGTCTCCACATACAACTATTTTCTTATTAGATTTTGATAATATATTTAATACCTGTTCCATGGTGGACTCAAAAGGAAGGTAATCTACCGATGGGGGTTTATATACACTAACAATGATATGCCGCTCTAGCTCAGCACATGCTAGTTCAATAGTTTGCTCTATAGAGAGTGCCTCGATGTCTGTGCGTTCTTTGGACTTAATATTGGTTTTAATAAGAATTAGTGATCCCCCTCATTGAGCTGACTCTCTACTGAACAAACTAATGACTTTCCAATTTTCGATCCCTATGAGCACTTTACATTTCTTAAGCCAGTGCTCAGTAAGACAAAGGACATGTATATTCATGTCTTGTCAATATAATTTTAATTCCAGTTCTTTGCCAGAAAAGCCTTGTATATAAGATTCAACAATATTAGTTACATTCCTTTTAATGGGGGTATCTATACGTCATACCAAGGAGCCTGACAAAATTTAAGCAAAAATTTAGGCTAGTTTAATATTGGACAACATCACATACATTGCTCTGATCCTAAGGTAAGTAGCGAAAGCACTTGTGTTATAGAAATCAGAAACAACGACGGCACCACAACACCCAGACCCGAGCCAATATAGAAAAGTTCGTTTTCTACATTGACCCGACCGGGGATCGAACCCGGAACCTCAGAGATATTCATCATAACAATCTCATTTCGTAACTACAAAATTCCACATCCTTTACAGCTGATTACTACTACAATGACACACTAAATACGCACACAAGCAAACTCAAAATCCAAGAATCAAGCGCGGTCAGCTGTGGGGTGAGATGCCGGGTCAGGAATACCAACATGAAAAAATTACCCTATTTTTAGGGTAAATTAAAGTTTTTGAGTTGTTTTTTTTTTCGATAAAGTAATAGGAAAAAATACGACTAGGTTTGTAATTAATGTTGTGATGCTAAGTCAGTAAAACTTAACGAACGGTTTTTGACCCATGATTTTTATGTTCACACTATCACGTAGCCAACGCGGTTGCGAAAATAGGTACGCAAAATTGAAGGGATCAGGTTGCCGCAAACTGACCAAAGAGTGTAATCTGAACTTGCAACTTGATTCACGTCAAAAAACGAAAAGATTCACTTCTTTGATAATCAAAGCAGTTCTTACTTACGTATCATTTTGAATTATTAAAAAAAACCGCGGAGAAAACGACAAGCTTAAAACACAATGAAACGGGAATTAACGCGATCATAATTTAGGTACAAAATGTTACCTCTTTTGCCTGACGTTTCGATCGGGTTACACCGACCGTGGTCACAGGCTGCAGTACTGCACCTGAGTAGGCGCAGCCGGCGGCGGCGCTGGTTGCTGTTCTCTTCTTTCTTCGTGGCGTTCTGGCTTAGTAGCCAGCGGACTGGACGCTTGACTCGTGGCCGAGGTGTCTGGCATAGTAGTACCAGTGTACTCGGTCCCCGTCGATGTTTCCGTCTCTGACGTAGGCGCTCTCTCTTTTGTATGAGAACGAGTGACGGGCAACTTGACATTCTTCAATCTTCAGTTCACAGGTAGTTCCGGCTCTCCAAGGACTAACAATGTGCCGGATGACACGTAGCTGGACTTAGTTTGAAGTCGGCGGAAGCCAGACGGTCGATGCCCTGTAGTATCTTAGTGTGAGGAGCGTGCAATAATAGCGCCTATGTCAGGTCACGGAGTAACAGCCAACCCAATATTCGAAAGTGGACTGTATTGTGTGCGTTGAGGTAGCTGTAATTTCTTTCTAGTATGTTCTTCCTAGTATGTTCTTCCCAGGGCTCTTCCTATTTTCCTTAGGAGAGATGATTCATCTAAGCTGTTGCTCATTGCTCTAATCCCTGCCCGCCTTATATACAGTTATTTTGGCGGGAAAATCCTCACCCCCGCAGTCACTTTGTGAGCGAGAAGTCGGTGGGCGCGAGAGGGGAGATGGCACGCGTTTTCTTTTCGCGGTCAATAAAAGGCAATACCGTAAGGAGAGCCGCGTGACATCTCATTTTTGAGAAAGAGAGGGAAATAGGGCGGGTTTTTGAGTTCAATTGTTTTTACCGCAAAGAGAGCCGCGCTCTATTTCCTATGATTTTCTAGTCCTCATTGGCCTACGAGCGTGTGTGCCTACTTAGGGTGTGTTTCCTAAACCTCCGGCTGTTACTTTATTTATTGAAAATGTTTACAATTAATTTCACAATACAACATAAAGATTTAACACAAAACATAATATAGACTTACAAGTACTTACAAAACTATCTTACAAAACAATTATATGTAGCAGATCAGCACGGGGCTGTCCTTTATAATGCCGGAAGTCATTATTTTTAAGTGTAATCGGAAACGTCAAGTGTTTGACACTTGGGTGAGGTCGATGCCGCACTGTCAGCTGTCAGTTATCAGTGTGACGTTTTATTTAGGCGGGAAACAGAAACGTCAATGAAACTTCAATTAAACGTCAATCACGTGACTGGGGGATTCTGTTTCTGGCTGCGATAGTGACTAGTCTCTGTGCCTAGTCTGACACGCGGTTTCGAACTTGCCGCGTTACCGATTTGCCATCGTTACCGAAAGATCGAAAACTTTGATTATTTTGTTGCTATTGTTAGGTCTTTGTTAAATACACGCGAGTGACTATTCGTGAAAAAGGGGCCGTTAGCTTCTGGTTGACTAACAGTCCTCTTTGCTTATTTTTGGTACTGAAATATCGAGTCTGGAAGTTTGTTTAATTTAATATATTATTACGAAAGATTTAATGGTACAAAGGTTAAGCACGGGTCGCGTATGGTGGCTTATTACGTACTAACTTATAATGAATTTTCGTACACGTACATGATCGAAAAGTAGGCTGATATGTATTTGGAGGAAGGGGCACGAGTTACAAGACCGACAGCCAAATTCATACTAGTTTATTAACTAAAAAGAGCGGTGGGCGCAGCCACGATATTTCTTAATGTACCTACATAACAATCCTCCCCTCTAATTAACAATAAAATCTTACAAATATTTCTTATAATCAACTCTCGGTAAATCGCGTAATTGCATCCGAGGACGAGCTACTGAATCCGTCTGTGCCGCGACGGGTGCGGGCGCGGACGCTGCCGGCGCAGGCGCAGGCGCAGGAAGTGCGCGCGCGAGCGCAGTCGCCTCTCCCTGGGCCGCCGCGCTTACTGTCCTGGGGCTTATGATTGGCTGGAACGTACACAGGGTTCTGTCCCGCTTGTCTTCCTCCCTGACAATCTGAGTTTCAGGAGTTACTTTTTCAATATCAGGGACCCCTCCTCTAA
Source organism: Anania fuscalis (assembly GCA_950371115.1). Taxonomy (NCBI): domain Eukaryota; kingdom Metazoa; phylum Arthropoda; class Insecta; order Lepidoptera; family Crambidae; genus Anania; species Anania fuscalis. Next base: position 20,444,264 of record OX493326.1, on the reverse strand, counting down.
TTATCTGATTTTGATGTCTTTTTATGTTTACTTTAGAGTTAAGGTCTTCAATAAGGTAAAGGACTTTACCGAGCCGTTTAATTATGGTTCCATGGCACCAACTAAATTTATTTTTATTTAGGTAATTTTTATATAAAACTAAGTCTCCCGATTGAAAACATTGTCTATTTGTACCACCAAAATAGTTATTCTGCAAGGACTGTTTATGTTTTACATTATTAGCGAGTTGTGATGATAAGGGTGAGCTTTCTTTAGGAATAAGTAAATCCAATCTAGAATTAAGTGTTCGACCGAAGATTAGCTGTGCCGGTGAGTGCCCTGTCGTGGAGTGCTTAGAGTTTCTATAGTCAAATAGGTACTTATTTAAATTAATAATAAAATTTTTAGAATCACCCGATAATAAACTGGTTTTTATGCCCTTTTTGACAATTTTAACATAACACTCTGCTTGTCCATTACTCGCAGGGTGGTATACAGGACTAGTCATGTAGCTAATACCATTTAGGTGACAAAAATTAGCAAATTCTCCGCATACGAAGGATGTGCCATTATCAGTTACGATACAATCGGGAATACCAAACCTGGACTTAAACTCACTCATCTTTTCAATTAATTTTGCCGACGTAATGCTGTTCTTCATATCATAACATTCAACCCACTTTGAATACGCATCTACAATCACCAAATACATATGGTCATTAATTGGGCCGAGAAAATCCATATGTAACCTTTCAAAACAACTTATAGGTTGTTTCCATGATTCGAGCGGTACCCTAGGTGGAGAAGGACGTAATTTTGAACAAACATTGCACTCTAAAATTAGTTTCTCGATACATGCATCGATACCCGGAAACCAGAACCGGGACCGTGCCTCCGCCTTACATTTAACAATACCTAAGTGCGAGCTATGTAACTCTGCTAAGACCTGGGCTACTAATTTAGGTGGAATTACCTTATAACCTCTCATTAAAATCCATTTTCATAAGCTAGCTGTAATCTGCATTGAAAATATGGCTTTAAACTTACATCTGTCACTTTTCGCGGCCAACCCTTAGTTATGTAATAGATTACTTTATTTAAAACATCATCCTTTCCGGTTTCACGTTGTCAATCAACTAAAGTTACCGGCATGTTTCCTGCTACTACAAAATTGACGTAAGATGCACTGTCAATAGGTTTAGGCACGCAGTAATTACCCGTTTGATGAATAGAAACAGCTGTGCAACTGTCGCCGCTGTGTGCGTGCGCGCATACCTGCTTGCAGTCAGCTGTGTGGACCGGTTCTAATGAAGCACGGGACAAAAAATCTGCGCTGTTGTTTGCGCTACGCACATATTTAATCACATAATTATATGCTGATAAAAATATTGCGTATCTTTGTAGCCTATTCGCGGTAATCTCCGGTATGCCCCGATGTGGGCCAAATATTGAGATTAAGGGTTTGTGGTCCGTTCTAAGCACAAAAGGATCTGATCTAGCATATAAATATGTGTAAAATCTTTTAACTCCAAAGATAATTGCAGTCGCCTCCTTTTGTATTTGAGCATACTTTTTCTCAGCCGCGTTTAGAGTACGTGATGCGAACGAAATAGGTTTTTCGACCCCGTCTAACCCGATTTGAGACAAAATCGCTCCCAGACCTTGCGGCGACGCGTCGACAGTTAAAATTAGCTTAGCATTGGGGTTAAAATGCGCTAAAACTTGGTCTGAAGCTAAACATTGTTTCATTTTATTAAAAGCTTGTTCATGGGCTGGAGACCACGACCACTTGGCTCCTTTTTTAAGTAGATCGTATAATGGACTTAGGATTGTCGAGGCCCCTTGTACGAAATTTCTATAGTAATTGACTAAACCTAGAAATGATTGTAACTGGCATAAATTACTAGGAACTGGTGCTTTTAAAACTGCTTCCACCTTTTCTGGTGATTTTTTGAGGCCATGTTTATTAATATTGTAGCCTAGATAGTTTATCTCGTCCTGAAAAAATGAGCATTTATCTTTATGCAAGGTAAGACCAGCTTCCCGTAAACGCTGCAGAACTAAATACAACTTTTCAATGTGACGATCCCTTGATCCATCGGTTATCAAAACATCGTCCAAGAATATTAGGACACCCTCTATGTCACCTAAAATACTGTTCAGTACGCGTTGGAAAATGGCTGGGGCACTAGCTAAACCAAAGACCAACCTATTATACTTATAGAGACCACGATTAGTGCTAATACAAGTTATGTTTTCATTGTCTTCTATTTGCAACTGATTGTAAGCCATAGACATGTCTAATTTTGTAAGCTGTTCGCCACCGTGTAACTTAGAGAACAAATCCTCGATAGTAGGTAATGGATACTTTTCAACAATAAGTTGTTTATTTATAGTTTGCGAATAGTCTGCACAAATACGTACTGAACCGTCGCGCTTTAAAACTGGTACGATTGGAGATGCGTATTCGGAGTACTGGATTGGTTCGAGTATTCCCAACTCCACTAAACGATCAATTTCTTTGTTTACCTTATCTTTTAGTGCAAACGCAATTGGGCGGGCTTTGATAAACACTGGTTTTGCATCTGCTTTCAATGGCAATTTAACTTTAAACTTTTTAAAACAGCCCAATTTGCCCGAAAATAACTCCGGGCTATCAGATATGACTTTTTCAATGACGTCATTAGTAGGTTATAATTGTTCGTTCTAATTCACTTTCTTCTCATTCGCTTCCTGCGTCCGCTCATTCGAAGAAAGTTAATTAGAACGAACAATTATAACCAAAAAAGTGAATTGGAATCCTGTTTACGATTCAGTTGAACGCATCATATACATATATGTATTTATTTATATACATGTTGTTTAATCATTCGTGGATCATACATAAATGAAATGTCTTCAAAATATAGAAGTCAGTTTGTTGATATTTACGCACTACAGTGGACGAGTTTGTAACGCTGCTATGAAATTTCAACCTGTAATTCTCTGTATCAACCTAAATACTTGTTTTTAGAAAAAGTATTAGAGAAGGTTGCTGACATATCTTATAACAAATATAATCAGAACAGTGAAGTCCTAAGTCTACATGAAGCTTTACCTGAATCAATTATAATATTTGACGATGTTGCATGTGAAAATCAGAACAATATACGAGATTATTTCGCAATGGGTCGTCATAAAAACATTGACTGTTTTTATATTCATCAAACATATACTAAAATTCCGAAACAATTAGTAAGAGACAATGCAAACCTTATTATATTGTTCAAACAAGACGATATTAATTCAAAACATGTTTACGATGAGCATGCCAGCTTAGACATGACTTGGTCTCAGTTTCGTGAAATGTGTTCAACTGTGTGGAGTAAGCCGTACAGTTATGTTGTCATTGATAAGGATTGTGATCGAAACAAAGGCTGTTACAGAATGAAGTTCGATACATTCATAGTAGTAGATTAAATATATTTTTTATAAAGCTGCTGCATACGTTTCCTTGAATCAGTTTAATTTGAGAAGTCCAACAGAGTGGAATCTTGAACAATGGAGCGAAATCTGAAAGAACAAATTGTTAAATCTGCAACAGCTGTAAAAAGAAAGGTAGAACTGATAAAAGGTTTTAAAAATACCAGTGACCTGGCTCTAGAAACTTTGTTTAAACCTATTGTGAACCCACTTAAAGAGTTGGGTAGTAAAACTGGAGATCAACGTCAAATAGACGATGAAATGGAGCAGCCACAATTAGTGAAAAGAACTAAGCGCAGGGAAAGCGAAGCATCAAGTACTTCAAATGAAGATTTTCACTATTTTAAAAATATCGATGATGGTGAAACCTCCGATAATGATATATGTAAAACACCAAATAAAACTCTTACTACGTATCCCCCTGAGGATAATGAAGTTAATGACAACTCCTTCAAATCTCTTCAGTCATCGCCAAGTATTACTAATGATTCTTTATCTTGGTCTTTATCATCTGAAGCTATGAAAGATGTACCTTATGGTGTAAGAAATGTGAATGGAAAACTTATGCTTGGCTATACCCGTGTTAATGATGATAATCGAAATCTGAAAATTGGAAACCGTAGCTTGAAAAAGACTCCGGGCTTGATAGATCTATTATATAAAAAAACACCAGACTTAGATTCTATAACAGAAGAAGACCTACAAAATTATAAACTGTTACTTATGGATACTAATGCGCATAAACGAAACTATGATCCATCTAAACAGATTAACAGTAATAAAGGGTTTAAATATATGCATATAATTAAACCACTGTTTAAGTTCTCTAGAAGTCACACAAGTAGTATGGAAAGTCTGCCACGAGGTGAAGGTGTTGATATTTTAAAAGCTGTTAAAAAGGATACCGATTTGGTTTACTGGAATGATCCAAACGAGTTAGTGGAAAGATTGAAGCTACTGTGTGCATCATGGGCAGCTGGTAATAATGGGGTACGAAATGAAGTTTATGCAATAATTGAAGAATTGTATGAAGCTGGTGTTATAAAAGAAATGAAATATATAAAGCTACCATCAGGAAAATTGAGCAGTATCATTGAGCTTCAGAAGCCGACTAAGTAGTATAGTAATTGACTAAACCTAGAAATGATTGTAACTGGCATAAATTACTAGGAACTGGTGCTTTTAAAACTGCTTCCACCTTTTCTGGTGATTTTTTGAGGCCATGTTTATTAATATTGTAGCCTAGATAGTTTATCTCGTCCTGAAAAAATGAGCATTTATCTTTATGCAAGGTAAGACCAGCTTCCCGTAAACGCTGCAGAACTAAATACAACTTTTCAATGTGACGATCCCTTGATCCATCGGTTATCAAAACATCGTCCAAGAATATTAGGAAACCCTCTATGTCACCTAAAATACTGTTCAGTACGCGTTGGAAAATGGCTGGGGCACTAGCTAAACCAAAGACCAACCTATTATACTTATAGAGACCACGATTAGTGCTAATACAAGTTATGTTTTCATTGTCTTCTATTTGCAACTGATTGTAAGCCATAGACATGTCTAATTTTGTAAGCTGTTCGCCACCGTGTAACTTAGAGAACAAATCCTCGATAGTAGGTAATGGATACTTTTCAACAATAAGTTGTTTATTTATAGTTTGCGAATAGTCTGCACAAATACGTACTGAACCGTCGCGCTTTAAAACTGGTACGATTGGAGATGCGTATTCGGAGTACTGGATTGGTTCGAGTATTCCCAACTCCACTAAACGATCAATTTCTTTGTTTACCTTATCTTTTAGTGCAAACGCAATTGGGCGGGCTTTGATAAACACTGGTTTTGCATCTGCTTTCAATGGCAATTTAACTTTAAACTTTTTAAAACAGCCCAATTTGCCCGAAAATAACTCCGGGCTATCAGATATGACTTTTTCAATGACGTCATTAGTAGGTTATAATTGTTCGTTCTAATTCACTTTCTTCTCATTCGCTTCCTGCGTCCGCTCATTCGAAGAAAGTTAATTAGAACGAACAATTATAACCAAAAAAGTGAATTGGAATCCTGTTTACGATTCAGTTGAACGCATCATATACATATATGTATTTATTTATATACATGTTGTTTAATCATTCGTGGATCATACATAAATGAAATGTCTTCAAAATATAGAAGTCAGTTTGTTGATATTTACGCACTACAGTGGACGAGTTTGTAACGCTGCTATGAAATTTCAACCTGTAATTCTCTGTATCAACCTAAATACTTGTTTTTAGAAAAAGTATTAGAGAAGGTTGCTGACATATCTTATAACAAATATAATCAGAACAGTGAAGTCCTAAGTCTACATGAAGCTTTACCTGAATCAATTATAATATTTGACGATGTTGCATGTGAAAATCAGAACAATATACGAGATTATTTCGCAATGGGTCGTCATAAAAACATTGACTGTTTTTATATTCATCAAACATATACTAAAATTCCGAAACAATTAGTAAGAGACAATGCAAACCGTATTATATTGTTCAAACAAGACGATATTAATTCAAAACATGTTTACGATGAGCATGCCAGCTTAGACATGACTTGGTCTCAGTTTCGTGAAATGTGTTCAACTGTGTGGAGTAAGCCGTACAGTTATGTTGTCATTGATAAGGATTGTGATCGAAACAAAGGCTGTTACAGAATGAAGTTCGATACATTCATAGTAGTAGATTAAATATATTTTTTATAAAGCTGCTGCATACGTTTCCTTGAATCAGTTTAATTTGAGAAGTCCAACAGAGTGGAATCTTGAACAATGGAGCGAAATCTGAAAGAACAAATTGTTAAATCTGCAACAGCTGTAAAAAGAAAGGTAGAACTGATAAAAGGTTTTAAAAATACCAGTGACCTGGCTCTAGAAACTTTGTTTAAACCTATTGTGAACCCACTTAAAGAGTTGGGTAGTAAAACTGGAGATCAACGTCAAATAGACGATGAAATGGAGCAGCCACAATTAGTGAAAAGAACTAAGCGCAGGGAAAGCGAAGCATCAAGTACTTCAAATGAAGATTTTCACTATTTTAAAAATATCGATGATGGTGAAACCTCCGATAATGATATATGTAAAACACCAAATAAAACTCTTACTACGTATCCCCCTGAGGATAATGAAGTTAATGACAACTCCTTCAAATCTCTTCAGTCATCGCCAAGTATTACTAATGATTCTTTATCTTGGTCTTTATCATCTGAAGCTATGAAAGATGTACCTTATGGTGTAAGAAATGTGAATGGAAAACTTATGCTTGGCTATACCCGTGTTAATGATGATAATCGAAATCTGAAAATTGGAAACCGTAGCTTGAAAAAGACTCCGGGCTTGAAAGATCTATTATATAAAAAAACACCAGACTTAGATTCTATAACAGAAGAAGACCTACAAAATTATAAACTGTTACTTATGGATACTAATGCGCATAAACGAAACTATGATCCATCTAAACAGATTAACAGTAATAAAGGGTTTAAATATATGCATATAATTAAACCACTGTTTAAGTTCTCTAGAAGTCACACAAGTAGTATGGAAAGTCTGCCACGAGGTGAAGGTGTTGATATTTTAAAAGCTGTTAAAAAGGATACCGATTTGGTTTACTGGAATGATCCAAACGAGTTAGTGGAAAGATTGAAGCTACTGTGTGCATCATGGGCAGCTGGTAATAATGGGGTACGAAATGAAGTTTATGCAATAATTGAAGAATTGTATGAAGCTGGTGTTATAAAAGAAATGAAATATATAAAGCTACCATCAGGAAAATTGAGCAGTATCATTGAGCTTCAGAAGCCGATAAGACGGCGATGAATATAGATAAATTTGGTCGTCATGTTCATAAGCGTTTACGTCAACCTGAATTCACTGATATCTTTACCGATGCATTATTACGAACAGACGCAGGTGAATTTGATTTAAAATCATCAAGGTTAAAAGGATTACAAATTCCTGAACAAAACAGTGAAGCTGTGAACAAAGAATATGTTGATAACTGTGTTCAAAAATTAAAAGAAGAAATAAAAACAGTTCAGAGCAATTCAAAAAAATATCTTAATAATTTAGAAAAAATAACTTCGAGTTATTTAAGTACAGTGTATTATTCAAAAAACGAAATTGATTTTATGTTAGCAGCAAAAAAATCCAAAAATGAGTAAGCAAGATATAGTTGATGAGTTGCACAAAGCAGCGAGAAGAAATTTCTTTTGGCGGCATACATTGATTAAAGGAATAGATGATTTATGGCAAGCTGATCTTATGGACTTTCAAAAATATTCATCGCTGAATAAAGGATTGATGCTTTTTCTAAATACGTTTGGGTCAAGCCTTTGAAGTCAAAATCTAAAACATGTGTTGTCAATGCAATGCATAGTATATTATCTGAATCAAAACGAAAGCCTAAAAATGTACAAACGGATCTAGGTAAAGAGTTTTATAACGATTCTTTCAATCAGTTACTGAAAAGTTACAAAATAAACCATTATTACACCTACTCTGTCAAAAAAGCATCTATAGTAGAAAGAGTTATAAGAACCATTAAATCAAACCTTTACAAAAAAATTTGCCTATTCGGACGGTATCAATGGTTTCAAAGTAATTTGGATTTCATTGTAAATCATTATAACAACACTGTGCATCGCATTACTAAATTCAAGCCGATCAATGTAAATCATTCAAATGAAATTTTAGTACGATCTAACATTATTAAAACGCAACAACCAAAAATAAAAATCAGTCAAAAATCTAATTTCAGAGTAGACGACTTTGTGCGTATAAGTAAATACAAAGGAGATTTCTATAAAGGCTATACCCCTAATTGGTCTACAGAAATATTTCGCATCGTAAAAATTAATAAAACCAATCCCATAATATGTTATAAAAAACCAAAAAGCAGATAAACAAAATCAAAATATTCTCGGGTCTTTTTACGGGTATGAACTATTAAAAACTAAGTTTCCAGACCTATACCTAATTGAAAAAGTTATCAGAAAAAAAGGAAACAAATTGTTTGTCAAATGGTTAGGATTAAGTGATAAAGAAAATAGTTGGGTAAACAAAAGCGAATTGGTTTAGATTTTTATATAAATAAAGTTTGATCACTGGTTTATCACACTTTATTAATATCAATGAAAGAAGGCAGTGGTATAATAAATAACTTAATAGATCGTTTACCGTTCGAGATACATTTACCTGGGTATCAATTTTGTGGTCCCGGTACAAAACTTCGAAAACGTATACTAAAAGGTGAACGCGGTATAAATCAATTGGACAAAGTTTGCATGCACCACGATATTGCCAATCAATATTAATAAAGATTCAGAAACTCGACGCAAAGCAGACTTGGAACTTTTAAGCATGGCCAAAAGAAGATTGACTTCAAAAGATGCGAGCAAAGGAGAAAAACTTGCATCGTGGATAGTAAAAAATGCCGTGAAAGCAAAAATTCGAGCAGGCAGTGGTATTCAATCATTTAGGAAGGGAATTAAGAAAATACACACTCAACTAAAAAAACTAAAATCCAAAGACCATACCTCTGCAATAAAGTATGCTTATGCAGCGGCAAAAAAGCTATCCAATAACAAGAAAGGAATACGTTTACCACGTTTTATTCCTCTCCCTAAGTGTGGTGGATTTTTACCACTAATTCCTATATTTGCGGGATTGTCAGCATTAGGTTCGCTTACCGGAGGTGCAGCGGGTATAGCCAAAGCCGTTAATGATTCTAAGGCGGCACAAAAGAGTCTTCAGGAATCTGAAAGACATAACAGAATGATGGAAGCAGTAGCTCTTGGAAAAGGATTATATATCAAATCTTATAAAAAGGGAGCAGGTTTGTATTTGAACTTATCAAAAAACTAATTAAAAGGCTACCTAGACGTGCGCTTACTAATCTTGACATCCGAGGTGTTTACATGAGAGATACGTTACCACCAAAACCTAAAAAGATAGAATGCGGAATACTAAATTTGGATAGCAACAAAAATCCTGGCACGCATTGGGTAGCCTTTGTTAAGCATGACAATTACGTAGAATATTATGATAGTTTTGGTAATTTGAAACCACCATTAGAATTTATAAAATATATGCATGCTTTACCTATAAACTATAATTATATGAGACATCAAACCTTTGGTACCACAAACTGTGGTCATTTGTGTCTGAAATTTTTAAGAAATTATTGGAAAATGTATTTATATAATGAAAAGAAGAAATAAATGTGTTAGTATAAAAATGTCTTTCACTGTATCCATAACTGGAAGCGGAGCTTCCTTGACAACAAACTATTCCCCAACATTGGAACTTCAAGGAGACTATGAGTGCAGTATTTTATATTTTTCAACGTTTAACTCAATTCCCAATATAGATGAACGAAACAATAAGTTTTATTATGGTGAAAATGAAATAATCGAAATACCTGAAGGTTCTTATGAGCTTCAAGATATTTGTGATTATTTAAAAAGCAACATCAAGAACACTGTACTTAAACTTACTTGCAATAACAATACATTGAAAACACGTATTTTTTGTTCCAAAGATGTTCATTTTAACAAAGGGGGGTCATTGGGTAAAATTTTAGGTTTTGGAACGAAAACAATAAATGCTAATATAAGTACCGATTCAGATTATCCTGTAAACATTCTATCAACTACCATTGTGCGGGTCGAATGCGATATAGTTAGTGGTTCATTTGTTAACGGAAAATCAAGTCACATAATTTATGAATTTGTGCCAAACGTACCACCAGGTTATAGAATAATTGAAATTCCCAAAAATATTTTTATTAATATTTATACTAATTTATTTTCCGGTTAATCAAAATTGTATTAACGCCATTAATATAAGACTGCTGGATGCTGATAATAAAGAGATAAATTTACGAGGTGAAGAAGTGCAACTATATTTACATTTTAAGCAAAAATGATAAATTTTAATAAAAACCCGACCACATCGTGTTCACAAATCATTTCTAAAAGGACATCTCCCAAGAGCGCACCACTTCATTTAAAAAAAAAGCTCACCAAAACTAACAAGGATTTCCTGAAGCTACTTGGTTTGATAAAATGAATATCTTAAATATATCTCAACAAACGTCATACGACAACAGCATCAAAAGTTTTGAGTATCACTCGTACAAACCATACGTAACAAGTTTCAACAAGAATGATGAAATAAGAATTCCAATCAATCAACAAGACCTGTACGTGCTTCCATCACTCAGCAGTTTGTATATCGAAGGGGAAGTGAATGTGTATGATAGCACTACTAAAGAAAGAGTATCTTATGTACATTTTATTAATAATCCAGCATTATTCCTATTTCAAGATATTCGATACGAATTGAACGGCATTGAAATAGATAAAATTAAAAATGCAGGTGTAACTACAACAATTAAGTCTTATCTATCCTTAAATGAAAACGAATCAAAATATGCTCGAGTTTGGGGATGGTCCACTGAAGGCATAAAAAATGCAGGTGGTGGAGCATTTTCTATCTCTATTCCGTAAAACAAGATATTAGGGTTTGCAGAAGACTACGAAAAAATTATAATTAATTGTAAACACGAATTAGTGCTTTTAAGGAGCAATACGAATCTGAATGCAATTAAATTAAACTCGGGAGAAGTACTGGACGATAATAAAATTACTATAATTATTTGGAGAGTGCCTCACGTTAAAGTGTCCGATCGTGAAAGAATAAATTTATTAAAGTTCTTAGAAAAAGATAGACCTATTCCATTAGCGTTTCGTAGTTGGGATCTCTATGAATATCCATTACTACCTAAAACACGAAAGCATACTTGGTCTATTAAAACTTCATCTCAAATAGAGAAACCACGATTTGTTGTAGTTGCCTTACAACAAATCGAAAACATAACAGTCAATTGTCCATGGCCGAATTTGATCATTGTCACGTACGAGATGTAAGGGTTTTCTTAAATTCATCATATTATCCATACGAAGGATTAAATGTCAGTTTTGCGGATGACAAATTTACCTTATTATACGAACAGTATGTGAGATTTCAACAGTCTTATCGCGGACGTCGATCAGAACCGTTGATGAGTTTGAAGGAATTCAGAGACATAGCTCCTTTATTTGTTATCGACTGTTCGCGACAACACGAAACTTTAAAAGGTTCGATCGATGTAAGAGTTGAAATCGAAACGGACCACGAAATACCAGATCAAACAGCTGCATATTGCTTGATTTTAAACGATTGTATATTCGAATACAAACCTTTGAGTAATATTGTAAGGAAACTATCATGAACAGCCAAACAATTTTTGTAGATCTTCAAGGATTTAAAGATTGCAAAAATAATTTTATTGTAAAAGAACTAGCTATAGCTACCAAAGAACATACTCATGTATTTTTAATTAAACCTCTCTACCCGTTTACTGCACTAACTGAAAAAGAAAGGAAACATGTCTTTTGGGTTGAAAAGAATAGAGGTTATCGGTGGAGTGAAGGATATATTGATTACAGAGAATTTCGGAGAACTATTAAACCTTATTTAAATGACAGAAAAATTATAGTAAAGGGCGAGGAAAAGATAAAATGGATTCATGATCTATGCGGTCACAATAATATTACTAATATAAGTTATTTAGGTGTTCCTAATTTAGTCACTCTTTGTAATAATTATTGTAAAAATGTGTTAGTTTATAATTGTTTTACACATAAGAAAATTTGTGCATTAAAAAATGTTTTGTGTATACGAAAATGGTGTGTAGATAATAAAGCAAATCTATACTTTTTAAATAAACAATGTACCCACTGAAATATTTTGTTTTACTTATACCCTAACCTAAGTTTTCATAAGGTAACCTGTTTAAGGTAGGACGAAAATAAAAAAACCAAATGTTTCACCATTTAATGTCTTTATTTGACACTGAGAAGACTATCTTACAATACATTTATATTTAACTACATATCAAAAAAATACAATGATACATAACTATAAATATTCATTACATAGAGTTTTCGAGATTTTTCTTATTAATGTCTCTGTCATGTCGGAAATTTCATCCACTGGTTCGGTGACTACGTATTGCGCACTGAGCAGCACGTCCGTGTCTTCTTCGTTTTGGTTAGCTTCCCGTATCATCGAACAAGAAGGTTCGCTCGTGAGGTCGATTATTCGTAATTGTATCAATTTTAAGCCTTTACCTCGTTCTTTGTTGATGATGTAGGATTTAACACATCTTGTCTTCTTTTTACTGGTTCAGTCTTTTTCCTCAGCCTTTTCTCCCGAAACCTTTGAGTTGTTTGAGGTTTTTCAATTTGGTTCTTGTTCAGTATATCCTGACAAGTCTGTGTTAATCCTTCCCATGGATCATAGTTGAACTGTGATAACATAATAGACGTGTCATCGGAGTTCTCCAACGGGTCTTAAGCACACTGAGATAAAATTATATCAGAACGGTCTGTCGTTATCTGTGAAATAAAATACATCATGTTAAAATACGAATTAATTTTGTAGAAGTAGAGATTCTGTTAATACGAATGGAAATATAATAAGAAATATTGAAACTTACCAAGTAATTATTCACGTTATGTGTATCTCTAGACAAAGCTGTTTGAATAATGAGTCAAATGCAAGGGTTTACCAGGTAAAGAAAGTTTTGAGAGTGCATTAATTGTAGTGTCAGCAAATAAGCATGTGCGTGTTTCATGCAATTTATTAAATAAACATCCTCGCCTAAATTTATAGAATCATCAAATTATGTGACCTGAAATCTAAATAGGTATCACCTACCTACACGTGCGCAAATGTTGCGAAACTATTAATGTATGTTTTCACAGTTGTGTAAAATGAAACAACAAATCATTTGTAGTTTAAAATTTATTTAATACTTATTTCACAAATACATTTTATATATAAAATTTTCCTAATCTAAACATAAGAACTAATTATTTCAACCCAGACTATTTAATATCATCAAATTATGACACAAGACTAAGACATTCAATTATCAAAAAAGAATATAACACGTTATTATAATAAAGGTCAGAACTTAAATTATCAACACATTAAAAGAAGCTGGATTTATGTCCCCAAGCTAATGTACTTATATTATTTTTTAATATGATACGTTTGTCATCGTTAGATGATAAAGCTACTTTATTTACCGATTGAGTAAATATTTCATGCTTTAACGATTTAAATACTACATTAGTTTTTTTAATAATTTTGTTGTGCAATAGAACATTATTGTAATCTTTAAAAAGTAACTGTTTAACAGCTGGTTTTTTTACTCCTTTGGCTTTTTTTATTTCTTTATTTTCAGTTTTTATACAGTATAATTTTGATCTTAAACCAACAAATTCCGTTATGAGTTTTTCACCTAGTTCGTCTTTAAACAAACCAGGAACCTTTTTATTTTATCGTTTAATGTTATGCAAATTATTTTCATCGTAATTGCTTGTGTCAAAGTAAGATTCAAATTGACGTTTCAAATCTCTATAAACGTCCTTGGTGTGTATGGAGTACAAAAAGCTATCCGTATCTGTGTAACAAAGTTTTAAATTGTCACCGTAGAATGGTTTCATAATGGAATAATGAAATTTATACATATGGCTTTTAGAAATTTCTAAAACCGTGAATCCTATATAAATTGGTTTATCCAGTAATATCGACTCTGGTTTCATTTGCACTGCAACAAAATTCTCAGAAAACACAGTTGAGCTGTGTTAATTGGGTCTTGCTATTAATTGCTGAGCAGTGTACTGTTTTTTTGTTTTATTTCTAGTATCAACCCATTGATTTACTAATTTTACATCAAGTCGTTTTTCCGGATCTTCTAGTGTTTTTCCGAAAATGCTATTATTCAAAAGTTTGAAAAAATCTTGTTCAAATGCAGACGTTGCCTTTCGTCGCAAGTCGGTATTAAGATCAATGTATTGCTTTAGATATGGGCTTTGTTTGAATTTTATTACTCTGTGGATTTTCTTTAGTTTCAAACCATAAGTAAGGCATGCTTTTAAATGTACATAGTGAATAACATAGTTAAATTTATCGTATAAATTTGGTATTAACTTTGATGTTTTAGAGCCTGGTGGAGTAAATTTTTGCGGACAAAAAGGGAGTTCATTGTGTAAATCATGCAACTGTTCCGGGTATTCTAAATCTATTTCTAAAATATAGCCCTCTTCAGCATCGTCAGGCGTGTTTATAATTTCGTCAGCATTAAATTCTGACGCATTCAACAAGCGAAAATCAGAATAAGGTAAATATGAGCACATTGCATATCCATATAAATTGTTGCAGTCTATATAAAATAAGTAATTATCTGGAGAAGATGGATCGTAATCAGACAAGTATTTATTATTTGCCTTTGCATATCTATTGGAAACTTGACAAACACCACCGCGGATACCCTTTTGGATTAACCGAATTATTTCCAAGTCTTCAATTAGTTCAAGTTTTACTTTGGTCAAAAGAAGCATAGCATCGAAGCTTAAACTCGGAGCCGTAAGATAAAACGAAGGATCTAAATTATAATTCGTTTTACAAGTATACCGAAATTTTTCAAATACATCAGCCAGTAAAAGGACGTCTGATTTTAAATATAACTATGTATAATCTCCTAGATTTTTTAAATTAAATGTTTTATAAACGCACTCGGCATGTTTATAGTCAGATTCTGAAATAGTACACTCATTCAAACTACTGTAAAAACATTGGCGCGGTGGTAATTGTTTTTCTTTATACGATTCCCAGCTAGTCATGTATTCATAAGGGTATACCCCTTTGCGTCTTAATAACTCAAACTGATATTTTTCAGAAAAAAAAAGGATAAATGTGTGAAATCCTGTGTATTTAAATTAGAAACCAGTTTTTCAAGGCTTGTCCCTAAAAATTTAAACGAGTCAACGAAGCGAACTGCCATGTAATTATTATCATCTGCTGTAAAAAACTTAGTGAACGATATATAATTTTCTTTATTTTTGGCTATAACCTTTATTGGTCCCGATATTTCTCCCAATTACCTTATAAATAGATGACTATCGTAGCCGGATAAGTTATGAAAAAATACAGGTACGAATTGTGGTAAGCGATATTTGAGATTACAGTAAGAATGTGCGGGACCGCGGTACCTGCCGGTTAAGTGACAGTGGTCCCTTACTCTATCGTCAAATAACAACTGATTGCAAAGGTAACATTGCTTCGATCTATAAAATGATTCTGATTCTTCTACCGTTAACTTTTTCATTGGTATTTTGTTTTTATATAGTTTTAATATTTCAGATATGTCTTTCTTAAGATTCTCAATAAATATTTCAACACAATTTTGTCCAAGATAAGAAACGTACCGATTCAACAAACTGTCATATGAACAAACTACGTAATATGCAAATGCAGCCGGAACATGTTTTTGGAAGACGTTCGTAAAATTTGAAGTCGGTCCGTCTGGACTTGGTTGTAATAACGATTCGAAATCCGCGTAATAACGAACGGCTTGTCTTGCATTTTTTTATAGTTTTTAAACTGTATAAGTGTTCCGGGTTTTGGTAAAACAGTAGCAACGCCACCGCATATATGAGTATTTAATTTTATTTCGTTTTTAAAGAATACCATACAATCATCACAAAAAAATATTTTTCTGTGGTTTTATGTTATTTGTGACCTGAACAAACGACTTAAATTTTTTATCCAGCAATAATGCGTTAGATTTCCCTTTTCTAAAAATAATAAATTTATATGGTTCTTTTTCTTGTTTTGAGTGCGGTATAATGGACCAACAATATTAGTGTTGTTTTTAATTCCATAAATATTAACACTTATACTGGGATTATTCTTTTCAAAGGTTTTTATATCTGAAAAATTTACAGGAAACGACATGTTTTTTGTATTGAGAAAGTTCTCAAAATGAGGATATGAAGAAGTACGGTGAGCATTGCTCTTAGCAGGAAACAATGCAGCCATTATGCTCCACAAAAAACAAAATTTATCACTATTTTGAACGTTAATGCAAGCTCGTTTAAGTTTTAAAGCTTTTGGCAAATCTATAAATTTTGATGCTTTTAAAGGATTATATTTATTAATGTTAATTTCTAAGTACGAATTACGAAGAAAAGACCAACCGCTGTCTCTTTCTTGCATTTCGTCAATTTTAGTTGAAATAATAGCTATTGCTTGAGGGAATATTTCGTCAAACACGTAGTTCTTATGTATGATAAAGTTCTCTGTAGCAAATGATTTTAGCTCAGATTTGTTAGAGTCATTAGTTCTAAGAGAAAATTCTGCAAATAATTCGAAGTTGACTTTAAGGCTGTTAAATGCTAGTTGTCGCGCTTGTATAAGTTGGCGCACGCGCGCACGCATGCTGCGCATGAAATCGGCTGGCGTCTGTACTTGTTCATCCCTAATGCGCAATCGATATGTAGCTATTCGACTACGGAAAGCACTACTTATTTTATCTATGCCGTCTCCGAATTCTATTGCTGAATTATTTTTATGTGTATTACTTTTAAGATGAGCTGAGAAACTATTACTTTTAACTGATTAATCGCACACTGTGCAATATATCGTTCTTTTCGACATTCTAAAAAAGTTAAAATTGACCTACCTACCTACTATGAATGAAATTAAATAGACTGGGTGAAAACTAAGATATATAAAAGTATTTCACTATTTTATTTTATTACCTTAAATAACTAATTACAAATTATCGCTTACTATTTTTTTTTATCGGGGAAAAATGTACCGTCCTCTTCAAATGCCTCTCGCGCTTGCTTGATGAATTGCCGCAGTAGGTCGAGATGTTCGGTGTCCGAATTGGTCTGATACTTAAGCGATAGGACCGCTTTCTCCCAACGATCTTTCGGCTCCACAGCTCTTATCTCGTTCGCGTTGTAGAGGCGCAACTCCACGAAAAGATCACCAGGTAGAGTGGCAGTGCGGCGCAGGATCCCGTCAGCCACTCGACGCGTCAGCACAGACTGCAGGCGCGTGGGCGGCGTGCGCGCGCGACTGCTCTCGATGTCCGCGTCGTCGTCCAAGTCCAGCTTCCACCCTGAGGTTCGAGTTCGTTTTTCGCCACTCGAGCTCTCTGCTGACTTGCGTTTGGTAGATGAGGACTTTTTCACGGATGATTTAGTTCTGAAAAAAAAAACATTTGGAATTAAATATTTTGAGCAGTTTAAGTAATTTAAGTTGGAATAAGAGATTAAATGAAAAAACATCATTCTGCGACCATAAACTCGTAAATTATAAAACTCCAACCGGAATACAATAGCAGAAATTCTAAGTACGAGTAAGTTTATCGTTGTTCGCATAAATTTATAAATATTTGTTTTAAAACAGAAGTGACTCCCGCGCATTTAAAATAGATAGGTACGAGTACATTACAACGCAAAGTAAATACCTCAATCGACATAAAAGTGATAAAAAAACTTACGGTTTATTAACTGATTCGTCTTCAGACTCGTTGACTAAATTTTTGGCTGCTTTTCGATGTCTCGGTTTCAACCTGCCAACAAACAATCAAATTAGTTTAAAACGGTAGACATTTTTACTTGTTTCAAACAAAACTAAATCGATTTATTACTGGAATGTTACTTTGTGTATGAAATTTTACTTTTCACACTAAATATTATTACTAAAACAGTTTCAATTGTTTTAGTTCGAACGAGTGATAAAAAAAATATTACTTCAAACATAAACTGTTAAAATGATAAAACTCCTACCGGAATACAAAAGCAGAATTTCTAAGTATGTCTGTGCTCGAATATATTGTTTCAAAACAGAAGTGACTCCCGCGCATTTAAAGTAGATAGGTACATTAAAACCCCGAGTAGGTAAATAATACCTCAATCGACATAAAAATAAATAAAAACTTACGGTTTATTTACTGATGATTCGTCTTCAGACACGACATGAATTTTTTTTGCTGCTTTTCGAGGTCTCTGGTTCGACCTATCAACAAGTAATTAAATTAGTTTGGTAATTATTTTACTTGTTTCAAACAAAACTAAATCGATATTATTACTGGAATGTTACTTTGGATATGAAATCTCACCTTTTACAAGATTTTTCGTCTTCAGAATCTATGTCTTCGCGTTTATTTCCGTACCGCTTCGCAGCTGCTTTTGTATCGCAATAATACTCAATGTCCGACCTGTAATATAAACAGATAATAGTTATAAGACGAACTTATTATGATGTAGGTAGGTACTACATGTATTCAACATACAATAACGTTAAACAGGTGACAAAAATAACAAAGGTAGGCACTGTAAAGTTTCATATACCTATGCATGAAACATATTTATACAAATCTAGTCTCTAATTCTCATAAAATATCGGTACAACAAAAAAAGTGAAAAAAACTTACGAACATTATTTCGTTGCTGTAGATTGTTCCTGAAGCTGAAGAATACCTTGAAGGTTGATGAGCACTATTGGGCAGTACTGAAGAATTTAAATTGTATCGATTTAGACCTCTTAATTTATCCAAAAATAATGCAAGATCAGCAATAGAGGTAGTCAACATTTTTTCCTTTTGTGCCGATTAGTAAACGAGTAAAATATAACGCATAGTTACAAAATTAACCTCCAAAAATAGGGTTCACGATCACTGGCCTAAAATTTTTAGAATCAGCGATTACAAAATGTTCCACATTAAAATTTGTGAAAAACAAAAGTTTCGATTTACCACAGACGTCCGCATAATTGCTGTACAGTCAACGTAAAAATTATATGATGATTTTTTTTTCTTTTTATATTATGATTTTTTTCTAGTTACCTACATAATGTATATTATTCCTTAAACATTCTATGTAAAGGTACATGCGATCATTTTAACCGATTGCGTGAGGAGCTATGATTTTAATATTTTTTTTGCATAATTTCATGTTGTTCATTGATTGTTCAAAGAAACGATAACGTTTAACATTATTCTTACAATATCATAAAACAAAGTCCTCCGCCGCGCTCGTATATTCGCGTTAAACCCAAAAACTACACCATAGGTTTTCATCTTATGTTAACCAATAGATAATAGATAGATAGATTCATGAGGAAGGTTAAGATAAACATACCTCTGATGCTGCCAGGTGGGTATCTAATGATTTTATATTATAGAGTCAATTACTAAAATGTTTGCTCATTAGCAAAATTAAAGTATAGTGTTTCAACATTTGTTAAGTAATTTTTACTTCTGACGTTACTTACATGCTGAAAACTGTGGTTTCAGCAGTAACATTATACTAGCATTATAACTTATAAGATTAGGGTTCCTTAACATTTCAAACTATTTTACCGCCTTAGTTAAATTGCAGAGAGAGTATTTAAAAACATTATTATACACTTGAATTAATTATTTAAACATTTAGTTCGATTCCCGGTCGGAACAATGTGGTAAACGAACTGTTTTATATTGTCTCGGGTCAGGGTGTTATGGTACCATCGTTGTTTCTGATTTCTGTAGAGCAATGTATGTGCAACACCACATATTCCACATTTATTTTTATTTTATCCGTCGATAAAAATTACTACATTACCTATGTTATGTAAGGTGACGCAAAAAACTTAACATAAATAAATGTATATCTTTGGTCTTATATAAAATTTATTTGAGATGAGAAGCTCTCCTTTTTAGTTGGTTAAAAATCAATATCTTATAGTAAATTATAGTAATAGACAATATTTTCATGAAATACTCCTTTTTAAGTATGATGCGATTTATAATTACAAAAACATGTTAATATAATAGTTCAGATAGTAAATCGTAAGGTTGGTAATGATTAATTCTAATTATGCTTACATACGGAACCTTTTTTGTAAATACTGTAACTTAAATTGACTATTGTATGACCTGATTCGCTACTCGAGTCATTGCTGAAGTGTACGCCATAGTCTCTGGACTGCCGTGTGAAGGTTTGATTTTAGGTGCTAACATTTTCGAGTTAAACTATTAAGACGAACAGTTCACCTTGATTACTTTTCTAAGCGAAGTAAAGATTTATTGGTACGACCAAACGGGCTAGAGCCACTGTGCGGTTCTAGGTGCCAGTAAAATTTTGAAAATAATTATAAAGTAGGTATTTAATGGTACGACCAAACGGGCTAGAGTCGCTGTGCGATTCTAGGTGCCAATAAAGTTTTGAAAATAATTTAAAAGTAATTATTGGTACGACCAAACGGGCTAGAGCCACTGTGCGGTTCTAGGTGCCAGTAAAATTTTGAAAATAATTATAAAGTAGGTATTTATTGGTACGACCAAACGGGCTAGAGTCGCTGTGCGATTCTAGGTGCTAATAAAATTTTGAAAATATTTTTAAAAGTGTTTATTGGTACGACCAAACGGGCTAGAGCCACTGTGCGGTTCTAGGTGCCAGTAAAATTTTGAAAATAATTATAAAGTAGGTATTTATTGGGACGACCAAACGGGCTAGAGTCGCTGTGCGATTCTAGGTGCCACTAAATTCTTGAAACAATTAGAAAGTTCATCATAGTGTGCTTAGTAAATCTGAAAGTTGTCAAGTGTTAGTACGATCAATCGGGCTAAAATTATTACCTTGAGCAAACGGCCGCTGGCATAAAGAGCATTGGAGTTATTTTAGTGTTTAAGTGTACGTTGCGTGGTGACTAGACTCAAAGGATTGGTTTAAGGTATGTACCTATAGTGGAATGTAGAAATATCATAACTGCATAACCAAAGGGGGCGTTAAATTCACTTTGGAGTCATTTCATTTATGCATGATCCACGAATGATCAAACAAAAATATATGGTGCGTTCTGAATCGTAAAACAGGTTCTAGATTTCAATTCACTTTTTGTTTGGTTATAATTGTTCGCTCTAATTAACTTTCTTCGAATGAGCGGACGCAGGAAGCAAATGAGAAGAAAGTGAATTAGAACGAACAATTATAACCTACTGTCGTTATTGCTTGCTATTGAAAAATCACAGAAATTTATCGGTTGTAGATGCAACTCGAAAATTGAAATAAAATTTCGGCCGAGTATTGACGGACCGCCATTTGGAATAACATAAACATCGAGTACTTCGGTGCGGTTCCTATAGGTTATTGGTAATTTTGCTATACCTACGCATCGTATGCCTATTCCGGAGTAACTAATTAGCTTTTTACGACAGGGTGACAAAAGTATGTCATTAAAATGCCGTTTATATGTATATTCTGACATAGCTGTTACGGCAGAACCACTATCAACTTCGAACCTCGAATCCAGATTATTTATTTTTATATGCGCAAACATGGGCGAACTATCTATTGACCGAATGTTAAAAAACTCACCGTCATCATCACTACCACTACCGCTCGCTTTCGTCGTTTGCATGTACTTAACACTCAAAGTCAAAGTCAAAGTCAAAGTCATTTATTTTTGCAAATTGGCCATCAATGGCAATTTTACATGTCCCAAATTTTTTTTTTCCTACCACCGCTTCGGGACTACATATCGGCTGGTGATGAGAAGAAGCGGCGCAACAAACTCAGTCACCTTTGTCAGCCTGATTTTATTACAGGAAATACAATTACAAGATAGTGTAAGTGCGAGCTAGGCAGGTTATTAAGTCCATGCACTCTTGTCGTTCAAGTAATCTTCAACTTTGTCAAATCCTTTTTCCATAAGGATTTTTTTTATGTGGTTTTTGAACTTATAAACAGGCAAGTCAACAAGAGTTTGTGGTACTTTATTAAATATTTTTATACATTTGCCCAAAAATGAATTACCTACTTTCTTTAATCTGAAGCTCGGAACGGCAAGTTTATTTTTTATTTCTAGTATTATAATGATGTGAATCACATTTAAGGCTAAACGAACTAATGTTTTTTCTAACATACATAATATTATCAAAAATATATTGTGACGCTGTTGTTAATATTTGAATATCTTTAAAGACCTCCCTCAGAGAGTCGCGAGGCCCAAGACAATATATTGCACGTACAGCTCTTTTCTGCAACACGAAGATTGATTCGATGTCAGCAGCTGAGCCCCATAGCAATAGACCATACGACAATAAACTATGAAAATAACTAAAATATACTAGTCTTGCCGTTTCGACATCAGTTAAAAGCCTTATTTTCCTCACAGCATAAGCCGCTGAACTGAGCCTTCCTGACAAGGCAATTATATGGGGACCCCATTGCAGTCGGGAGTCTATAGTAATTCCCAAAAAGAAAGCCTTAGACAAATCGCAAAAAACCCCTAAAGCATCCTGCTTACTTTCAAATGCATCAAAGATATGCTTAATGAGTGCAACTCCCGCATCAGTTGTGTTTCTCCCCTTTGTGAAACCAAACTGATTCTCATGCAATAGTTTGTTTATTCTGAAGTGTGATAAGAGTTGATTGAAGATTAACTTTTTAAATATTTTACTAAGAGCTGGTAAAATTGATATCGGTCTATAGTTAGAGGGATCACTTTTATCTCCGGATTTAAATAAGGGTATGATTTTGCTGTACTTCATCAAATTAGGAAACGAACCTTCATCAATACACTGATTAAATATACAAGCAAGATGCGTTATACTATCAATTATATGGTTGATTATGTTAACTGAAATGCCCCATAAATCTTCTGTTTTTTTCATATTTAACTCTTTAAAAGTTTTTACAATAACTTCGGGATTTATATGCCTAAAATTTAGAATAGAAGTACATTTTTCGACATTTGATTTCAAAAAAGTTTCCGCAAGACCTTGTGAAGAGTTTAAATTACTAGTTGTAGCAATAGGTATATTAGAAAAACAAATCCTTAAACGCGTTTGCTACCTCATTGTCGGATTGAATAATTTTATTATCAACGTTAAGGCTAATTGTGCGATCTAATTGTTTATTTTTGCATGTTTTTCTATTAATAATGCTCCAAGTGGCTTTTATTTTATTTTTGGAGCTAGCAATAATATCACGAACGTAATTTGATTTGGTTACTGAACATACCTTTTTAAAGATTTTAGAGAATTTTTTCACATGCTCAATAATTTTAGGGTCTTGAGTTTGAGCTTTAAGTTCATATAATTCATATAATTTTCTCCTACTTTTATGAATACCGGTTGTGGCCCAGTTGCTGAATTTACATTTATTTGTATTTATTCTAAGGTAAAGTAAAGTAAAGTAAAGTATGCCTATATACGTCCCACTGCAGGGCACAGGCCTCACCTCAACTATGAGGTGGTTTGGGCCATACTCCACCACGCGGGCCCGGTGCGGATTGGTGGAAGGGTGTTGTAAGGCCAGTGACTAAACCTTACTGTCAGATGTTATCAAGCCGCCTTAAGGCCTCTGACTAGGCTTCACGACCAATATCAAGCGATATTGGCCGGGACCAACTTTTAACGTGCCTTCCGAAGCACGGAGATGCTCGTGATAAATGTCACTATTATATTCTAAGGTGTTTTTGCCTAAATATATTGTTAAACTCATCTTTAACAAATCCAAACAAATTTTCATATGACACATCCGTATTAGCGCTGTTGAATGGCAATATATTTATTCCATAATCAATATTTTTCTTAAATCTATTTAATTTATTGGTAGTGACTGGCCTACAAACAATATCCACTATTGGTGAAACATGATGGTGCTCAAATGTGGTTATTTGTCCACTATGATCTGATCTTAGACAGTTTATAATAGATTTTTGCATAACTTTACAATTACAGAAAATATTATCTAAGCAAGTAGCTGTTGTAGGAGTAATTCGTGTAGGTTCATTAAAAAGATTAATTAAATTAAAGGATTTAAAAAGATTTAGGAACCTTATAGAGTTTTGAGTTAACTCTAATAAATCAATGTTAAAGTCTCCACATACAACTATCTTCTTATTCGTTTTTGATAAATTTTTTAATACCTTGTAACGACCATACCCTTTCAAATCAAAGTATGATTTGAGTAATTAATAAAATAAATATTAAATGTTTTTCTTCAAATTATTTCTAACTAAAAAGAGCAACTTATTAAACACCATGCTTTCTTCGTAATTTTTAACCAATTCCAAAACCCTAATAAAACAAGCTTTTAACAGCGGATTGACCGGTATGGACAGTTAAACAATAAAAATAGAAAGATGAAACTTGCAGAGCGTTGCGTGAACGCACGTGGTTATGTTTTGCGGCTGTCGTTGGACATAAGATGCGAAATCGTGGGAAAAGACATTAACAAAAAGCTTTTGAAAAGAAGTTTTAAGTAACAACCACAACAACAAAAAGTGCACCTATAAAAAAGGGAGAAACCTGCATTTGAAACAAAAGGACAGTGGACGCACATTTTAGCACTTAGGGTGATACACCCATGTGCAATCCATAAATTTGAACAATATTTTAGAAACTTCATTTTTTGTAAGAAAAGGACAGTGGACGCACACCTTAGCACTTAGGGTAATACACCCATGTGCAATCCATAAATTTGAACAATATTTTAGAAACTTTGGTTTTTGTAAGAAGGGCAGGATAGGCCGAAATTCGTTACCCCACCACATTCTGGAAGCATCGTAGTGCTTGGGTATAAGAGGGACTGACGGAACAAGGAGCGGGGCTTTTTAGTTGGGATAGGGTTCGATTTGCATCCTGTAGATGCCCGTGTGTAGTCTACGGCAGAGTCCAAGGAGGAGGTAAGTTAGAATGGACAGTCAGATTTGGGCGGTCTGACGTAGATGGTCTGAATTGCACCCGGGATGGTGCTCGCGTGTGTCCTTAGAAAAGATGCAGAGGGGTAAGTGTTTTGATTATTACAAATTCCTTTTGAAAGTATTTTAATTAAAATATTTAAAGACAAAGTAACTTTTAAATTTTGATGACGATGATGATGTTGATGCTGATGATAAAGTATTTAATATTGAATTATTTAAAACGTCATTATAATATTTTACATAATTCTCTTGTTTTTCGTAATTTCTTATCAAAAGGAATTTAGCAACTTTTTTTCTTGTCCTCATAGAATGCGAAATGGGATTTAATTTGATATGATATAAATAATAATAAATATAACGTAAATAATTGATTTAAATCATAACTACTTATTACACAGATTTAATGCCAAATAAATTTAAATATTGTTTATTTTGTAGCTTAGTTATTTTGATTTTAAAGATTGACATGTTGTTTGCTATTAATTTACCTAATTTCGATTATTGGGTAACATTTTGTGTGTAATGATTTATACTATTAGTTTGAACCCATTTTCTATTTCATGATGACGTGATGCATGTTATTTTATTTGACTTTTTTTGTTGTGTTTTATTTTGAGTGTTTAAAGTTCATCTTACGTGTTAAAAACCTTTGAAAATATATATTGGATTTTGAATATGATTTACGTATCAAAATGTTTATTAATTGACGATTTAGCGCTCATTAGAGCCATTAAACTTTGACATATTTCTGTGGTAAATCAAAGGTCATTTGATCTTATTTTACATAAAAACAACCTCATTTTTATTTAACAAATATGACTGTCGTTTATCTTTTAAATGTTTGCTTGATTATTGAGCCAATTTACAACAAAACACCTTTGAAATCTTCATTTTACATTTTACTTATCATTATTTTACGTCTAAGACTACGCATATTTGACTTATAAACCTGTACGTTTACCAAGTTGACTTACTTGATCTATTTTAACTAACGTTTAGAGAAATATTGAGTTCTCATAGATATCATAATTTTATTGTAGATAACTACAGTTAGGTAGGCAGGTATACGTTCTGACGTTGAGACATCTGACCTCAAAAACAAACAAACTTAATTATTTTATATTGTAGGTGGGAAGTAGGTAGGGTACAGTTAGGATTATACGTTTCTTTGTAGGGTTCTAGGTTCGTAAATATGTAGTTCAGGCAGAGGTACCATAAGGTAGGAGTAGGTACTCCTTTTTCCTTAATAACCTATCCTTCCTAATACCTGTTCCATCCTACCTTCTAAAAATAGCTTCATTTGTTTAGGTTAACCGTTGTTGTAATTAGGTAGTTAGGAAATGGGCTATTTTTAGGGATCCTTATACAAAATCCTATATCCATAAAACTGAGAGAAGAATTTAGTAGAAGTTTTGAGATTATTTTAAAATTAAAATATTTTGTAAATCTTGTAATTCAAGGGCCATAATTTTAAATTCAAAATAATACTGGTTGATGTGGGAGTATCTATGACTTCACATAGGACATAATGCAGATTTCAGGACCCGGTCTTATACGAGTTGTCATAGATACTGTCTGATCATCTTGGTATTGTATTGAACTAATTACAACATTAAATCATAAGTAATTCACTGCTCACTTACGACTGCCAAGGATAGGCTACCAAGGGTCAATTTTACAATATTTATTTCAAATTCAAAATAATACTGGTTCATGTGGGAGTATCTATGACTTCACATAGGACATAATGCAGATTTCAGGACTCGGTCTTATACGAGTTGTCATAGATACTGTTGGATCATCTTGGTATTGTATTGAATTAATTGCAACATTTATTTCAAATCCAAATGATTTTGATTAATGTGGGAATATCCATTTGACATTACTTGGTGTCATGGATATTGTTAGGTCAATCTATATTTCATAAAGAGGGGTTTAGTATGAATATTTTACTAGTCAGAAAATAATCAGAATCTTTAATCTAAATAATGCTGGTTGATGTGGGAGTATCGATGACTTCACATAGGACATAATGCAGATTTCAGGACCCGGTCTTATACGAGTTGTCATCGATACTGTTGGATCATCTTGGAATTATATTGGACTAAAGGATTCAGATTACTTATTTAGGTATTTAATTTAAGGACCCCGAACCCTTGGTTGACTTATCATGCAGTCAAATAGGAAGATTTTAGTATGTCATATTAAATTCTTTAAACTCAGTTGTTCCCTTAGTTGCGCATAATTACGCTAAATGCGTTTTGTTTCAGATTTAAGTCCTATTCCTGGGGTCGGCAGATTGCTTGTTTGGGATGATTTTTTTTATCACATGGCCACCACTCCTGGTGAGCGTTTGGTGTTGGGGCTCACCAGGCGCCCCGAGGGGCGCCTGGTGAGCCCCAGAGGTTCTTTTTCCTCTTCCTTGAATGCGCACAAACCCATGAAAGTCTCGAGAAAACTTAATCATAACATCCACGTACCTCTAAAAAAAATTTGGTTTACTACTATTAACACAACGTACGGTCCTACCATTAAAACTAGACGATCACACAGCCAATTTAAATTATCACAGCCAAACGTAATTAACGTAGTCCGTTTCGATCTCAATTAATTATTAATTTTCATATTTTTTTAGAGACAGACGAAGGGGGGTAGTTACAACCTGTTCCATAGTGGACTCAAAAAGAAGGTAATCGGCAGATGGGGGTTTATATACACTAACAATAATATACCGCTCCAGCTCAGCACACGCTAGTTCAATAGTTTGCTCTATAGAAAGTGCCACGATGTCTTTGCGATCTTTTGACTTAATATTATTTTTAATAAGAATTAGTGATCCCCCTCGTTGAGCTGACTCTCTACTAAACAAACTAATGACTTCCCAATTTTCAATCCCTATGAGCACTTCACATTTCTTAAGCCAGTGCTCAGTAAGACAAAGGACATGTATATTCATTTCCTGTAAATAAAGAGTTATTTCCAGGTCTTTGCCGGAAAAGCCTTGTATATTTTGATGTACAATATTAAGACTGTTAGACTTTTCCTTTGTGGATATAGGTGGAGCGCAAGAGATTTCCTCTATTGTCTTATTAATTAATTTAAATTATTATTATTTATTGGAACTGATTCCAACGTATGAAATAATATGTCATTTTTCTGCTCAACAAAAGCAGCTTTTTTAGCCAAGTTCTTGGCTGTACATTCAATAAAAAATGATAGCGACATAGCTACCTGTCTTTTAATTTTTCCACTGAGATTATATTTATCTCTGGTCAAATAAATTGATTTATTTTTCAAATAATAATTGATGTCAATAACATGCATTTTTTCTGAATTATAAGTCAAGGTATTTAATAATAAATTCATTTTATATCGTATGTCATTTTCCTCCTGTGGCAAGCTGTTACTATAAGGGAATGTGAACATTACAATTTTGTTTAAGTTCAACAAATGTAATGTGTCTAAATATTTTGCTAATTCATTTTTGCTCACATTGCCCTTATTACCAATAAAAATTAATAAAGTGGTATTTTTATTAAATTTATAATTAATAATTCGGTTCATAATTTCAAAGCATGAGGAACCTGGCATGCAGTGGTTAGCAACTCCTTGTCCCAAATATGTATTTAGTAATAGGCCCATGTTTTTACCTATTTCATCGCTGAACATAACTATATTAGATTTAACAGGTCTACTTATATGATTTTGACACACTATTACACATACGACGTAAATGTCCTTTCTTATTGCACTTTTTGCACTTGTAGTTTAAAAACCGACATTCACTGGTTTTATGATTAGAATAGCCGCACACAGAACACCTATCGCGGACCGAGCGCTTTACGTCATCTATCTTAAAAACGGCTTCCCGCGCAGCAGCTGACGATCCGGACGACGCGATGGCTGCTTTCCGCGAGCAGCGAGAACTCTCAGCCAGTTCTACGGCTTTTGCTAGCGAGAGTACCGTTGCGTCTTGGGTGAAAAGCTTCTCTCGTTCGGAACCTGGAGTCATACCCATTACGAATTTGTCAAGTAATGCATCCTCGAGGTTTTTAAAACTGCAGTGCGCCGCCAGACCACGTTTGCGAGCCGCCCATTGAGCGTGACCTTCGCCGACGTGTTGTACCGCCGAGTAAAAATGCGAACGTTCCGCAAACACACATCGTTTCGGTGTAAAGTGGTCATCGAGTAATTTGACAACTTCATCGTACTTCTTAGTTTCCAAGACTTCTGGCAAACCTAGATTACTTGCAAGCTGGTACGTTGACTCGTTGAGTGCGCTGAGTAGAATGGATCGTCTTTTAATACCTACTTTATCAGACTCCGTCGTTATATCGTTTGCAATGAACCATTGATTTAATCTGTTTCTATAAGTTCTCCAATCTTGAGTTTGATGGTCAAAACTAGATATCAGACCAAATGGACTCTGAGAACTCATTTTTCTTGTTTTGTGGGTAGAAATCCGAAGTCGCCACTGATATGTATTTGGAGGAAGGGGCACGAGTTACAAGACCGACAGCCAAATTCATACTAGTTTATTAACTAAAAAGAGCGGTGGGCGCAGCCACGATATTTCTTATTGTACCTACATAACAGGCCAAGTAAAATGCTGAGCTGTTCGGTTGCACACAGTGTACTGAACATATAGCCGAACCTGAGAAGAGATGACATTGATCTTAGTTGCGACTAGGTGCTTAAGAAATGGTTTACAAGGAACAAATAACACTTAAATATTTCAAACAAAAGCAAAGAAAACTTAAATATTTCATTTTAATTTAAATTAAGTCTTCTACGGTGTAAACACTTTGTTTGTGAGTGACCGGCGAAGACACTTTGTCTTTGTTGCGCGCACTATTTTTAACACTGGGCCATTGATTGGCGAGATTTTGCAAACGAACACTGATTCTACTACTTTCACCTAATGCACTTGCACTCAGCTGACGGTCAGCTGTACTCTGCTTTCGCGATTGCACAACATTGTACACTGGTTGGTGGCGCGCCCTAGGAAGAGGCGCCGGCAGCGTCTCCACCGGCTGTCGCTGGCTGCGGTGCGACTGCTCCTGGCGGCTGGACGCTGCCCTTAGGCGGGAGCAGCATTGCTTGCTTCTCCTAATCCAGAATATAAGCACACAGAGTGCTGCTACCACGAGCCTGTATGTAATGGTATAATGATGAATATCATGTGTCGATATGTCATCAATTTCGAGTTTATTCGATTTCAGCTCGTTTATTTGATTTTCTTAGTTGGTCGGAGCTGTCTTTAAGTTCACATCGTTTGGTGATAATTTGGTTTCAGTTGGAATCAAGATGTTAATGATATGGTTAATTTGGTCTAACTGTGGAATGAAGATGCTGGGTGAATAATTTATTTGGTTTTCTTTTTTCTGTGTAAAATGCAAAGTTAAATCTTTACTTTTCATAATGCATTTTTTGTTCATGCTTATGAATCCAGCACCTGATAGTTTTCGAATTGTGACTTTGTCATCACAAACTATTTTAATGGAATACACATCGCAACAGAAGTATAGGTACTGTTGTGAAGTGTGCAATTCGGTCTATTTATTTGTACATGTTGAGTTAAGAACTGCACATTTTTCGTTGGTTTGTAATTTTTCGCAAAAACTTTCGTCGTTTTCCAGGTTTATGATTGGTTTTGACATTTGACACATGTATGCTTCTCCATGGTGTAGACATCCGTTCAGCTCTGGTACAGTAATGATGGAATATGCATCTTTTCTAAGGTTAACTGCTGCGTATTCTGACACAGGTAATATCTGGACCATGTTTCGTTGATTTGTTGCGGATTGTTATTAATTTGTACAGTTGAAAGTTTTCTCTGTCAATTAGAGGGAACGTGACTTCAAATATAAGGTAGGTCTGTGTTACTCTAGCTTTAACTTTCAATAGTTTATATATGTACTGAAGATCTGTTTCAATATTTATAGGTAATGTAAGATCTTGAGGTGCCTTTCCTAAGATAATTTGAAGCTCATTTTTAATTTGAGCTGGTGTTAACCCGTGACGCGTCGGCCATCTCCTAACGAAAATACCAGTAGTGTCGAGGCTAATCAACGTACCAAAAATTTTGATGACCTTCATCAGGATTTATCAAAATATCACTTTGTGGGTTCAATTATAACCTATAAATCATATACCATTATAAAGTATAGTAAATAACCTATACATTGAACAATGTGTAACAGAGTTTTATAACTTACATACTACTAAATCCATTAGTTTAAATCTCCACTTTGTTTTTGTAAACTTTCGTCACTGTGAACCACACTTTGAAACACAAATTTGTGGTAGTATTGACACATATACCACATACACACTACTCTATTCTATGGATTACCTACTTGCCATTAATTTTCACAACAAAGTTAACAAGAAAGAAGAAAAATAACTTCACAAATTATAATTATTTACGCACTCACGACAACAACAATAGCGACGTTTTACCTGAAAATAAAACGTTTATTAAACATAATTACCTTTAAATGAAACTATTTTTACGGATTATTTCGCGATTTATTAACATTTTATTTAACCTGACGTTTCGAACACTTTAGAGCGTTCGTGGTCACAGGTAGACTAAGGTGTTATTCGTCTTTACAATATTTTGAAAAAACTATAAACTACCGTCACTCAGTTAATATTAATTTGTGTTCCTATCTACGCAAAAAGAGCTAACTGTATCTAGAGGTCTTGCAGTGCGGGGCCTAGCATGGGATTTCGTTAAAACAGGATCCCATGCTGGTGGTATTTTCCAACCATCTTCTCTGTTGAAATTCGGGTGTCTTCTAATTTCAATTGCCTCCCGTAACATGCGAGGAACAAATCGTCGTTCTCTTGCAAGGACTTTAGGCTGGTCAAATCGTATGAAATGGTTGGGTGTATCTAAGGCATGTTCACACACTGCAGACTTAGTATTCCGTCTATGTTTGATGTCGGCTATATGTTCTTTTACCCGCACGCCTATACTTCGTTTTGTTTGAACGATATAGGAGAGCCCACAGTCACATTCCAGTCTGTACACCCCCGCATCTTGAAGAGGTATGTTGCACTTGACAGGTGGTAAAAATTGGTTAATCTTTTTCGGCGGCTTGAAGTAGGTTTTGATTGAAGCGCGCTTCAAAATGTTTCCAATCTTGTCAGTGACACCCTTCATATAAGGTAGTACAGCAGGTTGGCGTTCGACGGTGGAATGCTTGACCCGGGGTCTGGAACGACGTGGTACCGGCAACTGGTTTTCCCGTAGTACCTTCCTGACATGCTGGAGCTCGCCAGCCAGGTGTTGGTCGTCACAGATACTCCTTGCTCTCTGAAACAACGATTTGCCTACGGTAGCCAACTGTCGAGGATGATGGTGAGAGGCACCATTGAGGTATTTATCTGTATGGGTGGCTTTACGAAAAACTGTATGACTAAGAGTATGATCCGGATTCCTAGTAAGTAAAATGTCTAAGAAAGCTAGTTTATTGTTTGCCTCAATTTCCATAGTAAATTTGATTTTTGGGTGGATTGAATTTAAATGTTCTAGAAAAGCAGAGACTTGATTGGTGGGTAAAATTGTAAAAGTATCATCTACGTACCGTTTATAGAACCTGGGTGTTATAGGTGATGTGCCTAGAGCTCTGGCCTCGAAGTCCTCCATGAAAATGTCTGCGACAACAGGTGATACTGGAGAGCCCATAGCCACACCATCTACTTGTACATAGAATTCATTGTCCCACAGTAAATATCCCGATGTTAGGCAATGTTCCAATAGTTCCGCATATTCTATAGGCATATCAAGTTCAACTAACTTCCTTTTAGTAATTTCAATGCAGTCCTGTACTGGTAAACTTGAAAATAGGGACTGTACATCAAAACTGACCATAGTTTCACTATCCGCTAGGTGTAGGTGTTTAACCTCGCTGATAAAGCCTTTTACATGAGAGTAGCATCCGCGTTTCCGGTTCGAGTACTGGACATGACTCCTGGTCTGCCCACGTGACCCACGTTTCCGCAGCCCGCCACCGCAGCTATGCAACACTAGCGCCACCCAGGGACCGGAACCGCTTACCATTAAATGGGTTTTTGATTGGGTATTTCAAAGACTTGTTTCCACAAACCATATCAATTCGGTAAGCATGTCGTCGACTTACTCCTACTAAAAGCTAACCAAATTAATACAGTTAGTTCGGGTTAGCACTTACCGAATCCGAAAACCCTATTGAGACTTACACTATGAAAGGGTTTTAAAATGCGCTCAAGCAATTTAAGGCTCTACGCCCACTATATTAGACCTATAGTTGCATTTTTTGTTTGTTTGTGTGGCTATCGACAAAGGTGAGCTTGCCGCACATCATCGCTGCAACAGATAATAACAAATCTTAGTTATTGCATCAATTGCATGTCACTTTTTTGTGTTTTGCAAGCGATGCAGTGCGCTTTTGTGAAAAAAATATCAAATCAGGTAATATGGCTCCAGAAAAAAAGGACGCTGTCCATCGGTATTTTAAATACGATAAAACTTCTAACACGAGTATATGTGAATTATGCAAGAATAAACTCAAGGTAAGTAATTAATTATCTACATATTTGTTAATATTAGTGTTAACTTCTTGTAAAGTCGTTCATCATAACGTAGAAATTCATTTATCGTAGAAAATTATTTTGTTTTCAGTAAAACCCATTAAAAGATAGTTAATACACTCTTTTTAGCACAACAAACGACAAAGAAATACACTCTTGTTTAGAAGTCTGTATTATTTAGCTAATCACGTTACAAAAGTGTCTCCTAAATCTTTAAGGTGCCGAAATTTCTAAAATAAATAGGTAGGTACCTGAGGTCGTGTAAAACTTACTTTTGTTAAAAATGCAATTCTTTACTGTTCATATCTTTATTACGAGCTTTTTATTAACTTGCAATGTTTGTTTATATGCGTCGCAGGGAAATGAGGATACTAGGGATTTCACGAAATCCCTAGGGATACCACGAAATCACGGTGAAGATGTCGAATATTCTTGTTTATTACGTCTTCTTACTAAACATGTTTAGTATGTCGTTTCACTAAACTAAATCTAGGAAAATGAGAAAAGTGTTGTTAGGTAAAATAATAACAAATGAACTGATACATTTTTATTAGATATTAAAGTTTTAATCAACTAAACATATTCTGAATATGACTGATGATGATGATGCCCTTATTATGTGAATTCACACAGCGAAAAAACAGTAAAACTAATTAAATCGACTTAAAAATGTATGCGTGGTTTGACTAACTCCTTTTTAGGGTTCCGTACCCAAAGGGTAAAACGGGACCCTATTACTAAGGCTCCGCTGTCCGTCTGTCGGTCTGTCTATCTGTCTGTCTGTCTGTCTGTCTGTCTGTCTGTCTGTCTGTCTGTCTGTCTGTCTGTCTGTCTGTCTGTCTGTCTGTCTGTCTGTCTGTCTGTCTGTCTGTCTGTCTGTCTGTCTGTCTGTCTGTCTGTCCGTCCGTCCGTCTGTCACCAGGCTTTATCTCATGAACCGTGATAGTTAGAGAGTTGAAATTTTCACAAATGATGTATTTCTGTTGCCGATATAACAACAAATACTAAAAAACAGAATACAATAAATATTTAAGGGGGTTCCCATACACCAAACGTGTTTTTTTTTGTTTTTTTTATAGATAATAGTACGGAACACTTCGTGCGCGAGTCCGAGTCGCACTTGACCGGTTTTTTTTAAGTCTGATAAAAACGAAAAACCTAAACCATTAATTTGTCTCACTCTCGTGGCAGTGAGAGCGAGACAAATGCATGGCTCGAATCTCATTCTCTAGTGTCCGTTTTTTTGTCATTTTACTAGATTTGGTTTAGTGAAACAACATATTACTAAACATTTTAGTATGAAGACGTAATAAACAAGAATATTCAACATCTTTCGTGATTTCATGATATCCCTAGGGATTCAGTGACCAGGTAAATTGCAGTCACTGAATTAAGGTGACGCATTACTAAACAAATACTTAAATCTAAAATTTTGCAATAATTTATATGATATTCTGAAATTGTTGTATTTTTTAAAAACCTTATCTCCCAACTATAATACCCTGAAATTGCTAGATTATAGGGATCAAGTATACTTTGATGACTGACTTCATGTTATGGCGCTATTATTTTTAATAATATCAAGTCGAAAATTCGAATTAGGCACAGACAAACTACGATAGTACGCCATTTTCATTCACTCTCAATTTGTACACTTTAACGATAAATATTTAAATAGCTTCGTTTATTCCAGGGCAAACATACAACAAATTTAAAGAGTCATGTAGCGACTAAACATATTAATGAGTATCAAATCATTAATGATTTAAACAACAAAAGGGCCTGCTCTAACAAGTCGACATCAAATGAAAGCAAAACAAATAAAACAATTGAAAACTTAAAGAAACTTTGTGTTCAGCTCGTTACTGTACACGGAAGGCCATTGTCTATGATGGAAGATGAGGCTTTTCAAGATATTATAAATATTGCTGCTGCCACTGATTCTGCGTGTAAAAATATAAATGTTAAAGCAATAAAAAATAAAATTCATGACGAAGCTGACGAAATCAGAAAAAAAATTTCGTTTGAAGTAAAAAATCAAATGATTAGCCTAAAGTTGGATGCCGCAACATGTCTAGAACGAAAATTCATCGGAATAAATATACAATATATATTGAATGGTAAAATTATTGTAAGAAACCTAGCCGTCCTAGAAGTTTACGATAGACAAACATCGTCTTTCTTGAAAAATATGATTGAACAAATTTTGACGCAATTTATGATTTCTCCGGATCAAATATACTGTATTTGCACCGATAACGGTAGCAATATGATAAAGATGGTAAAATTGATGGGAGGATCTTATATTTCTGAAGATTATTCCAGCATCAGCGAACAAGACGAAGAAGTCACGGACGACAGTGACACTGACGCAGAAAATTTTGAACGGGAACGTGTTGATGACATTTTTAACTCTTTTGATATAGAAATTGAGAATTTTATCAATAATTATAGACCATTTAAAGTGCGTGGGATGTTGTGCGCTGCACATACCCTACAATTAGCCGTCAAAGATGCGATTAACACGGATCCCGGTGTACAAACAACAATAGGAATGGCAAAACTTGTTGTTAACGTCTTACGCAAGCCAAACAATGCGAACCGTTTAAGGCGCGCGAATTTGAAGAAACCCATCAAAGACTGTGCTACCAGGTGGACCTCGACATATAATATGTTAGTTCGTTTAATAAGCCTTAAATGTTTTTGCGCTGATTTACCTGAAATAAGTGGTTTAGTATCTGATAACTTTTGGAATGAAGTGGAGGAATTGTCGAAATGTTTACAGCCGGCAAATGAAGCCACATTAATTTTGCAAAAACAACAACTGACGATTGGTGATTTTTATATCGCGTGGCTCAACTGCAAAAATAATATCGCAGCTATCGATCAAAGTTTTGCAGTTGCCTTGCACACTGCTATGACAGACCGTGAAGCAAAACTTATGCAAAATGATGTAGTTCTGGAGGCCTTGTATTTAGATAGTCGCCTTAATGTACTTCTGTCCATAGAGCAGTGCCAAAAAGCACGAAAACTATTAAAGGAAGTATACCTACAAAGCAAAAACTTAAAAGAAGTGGACACAACACGGCATATTGACACTGATTCGAGTGAAACTAATAACACTGAAGATGAGCCAATACCTAGTACCAGTACTAGCGCGAATTTTTCTACAGTTGAGGCTATGCTACAAAGTAGCGAAAGAGTGCGAGGAAATATTTTGCAAACTACATCTTTTGATATTTGTTTGCAAGAGCTTAGCGTAGCCCCGCGAATTAATTTAAATGAAAATATTATTAACCATTGGCAAAACAAAGCCGTTGTTTTTTCGGAAATGGCCACCATAGCTAACATTGTCCTAGGAGCGCCAGCAACTCAAGTGTCAGTTGAGCGACTATTCTCCTCATTGAAATTTGTGCTTCATCCTTTAAGGAGTAATATTAGTTCAATGTTTTTAAAAGATATAATGCTAATTAGAGAAAACAAAGACTTATTGTAAATGGTGTCTGTATTCTTTTTATAATTAAGTAGGTAAATTATTACTTTTTGGTTTGATTTCTATTTAAAATTGTTACTATTTATTTGTTGTGATAAAAAAAATTGCCAGGGCAGCCCGCAAAATTTTAAATTCCCCACTTTTTTTGGAACGACTACTTTAATGTATAAACTTACTAAAATTCAAATCGCGGCTGCGATAGAAACAGTTGTACTATAAAAATCGATAATTTTACGGTTGATTGATTGTGCTAGTAATTATAATTCAGTAAAAATATCAGTGCTACAGCTGCGCTGTGAATGACATGTAGATCAGTATACAATATTTGTAATTATATAAAAAGGACAATATTGCGTATTGTCCTTTTTTGTTACTTTTAGGTTGATGATTTACGTTATTTATAGCTTTTCAAAGTTCGAGCCTAGGTTATTTGTTGTTGTGACAATAATAATACATTATAGATTAGTTTAAGGAATTGTTGTCCATTGTTTTATAATTATATGGCTATTTTTTTCTTTTTAATGAGACTATTGGTATTGTGATTCAAATATTTAACTTAACTTATGTATTATTAGTAAGATATTTAAAAGATTGCTGTTGCGATCATAATAGTAATATGTTTTAGTGTTTACATTATTGTACTCGTTATTATAGTCATTTAGGCCTTTGCCCTGCAGTGGGACGTTTTAGGGGCTTTCTTTTCTTTTATTTTAAATGGTTATATTATGATTTAATAAGACTGATGTTGTGATCAAAATGTTTACAAAGATTTTTTTTTTACAATCGCTAAGATTTAAGGTTTATTATTTGACAAGACTGTTATAGTAATTAAAATAATCATGTAGATTATGTGTGCTGTAAACAATTGTGAACAATTGTTATAACAGTGTAATGGTTTAATCTTTTGTTGTGATAATTAAAAATATTGTAAATGCGAAAACATGTAATTCGTTTTATTTTCTTTCGTATTTTTCAAAGCACCTTAATTTTTAAAAAGAAGTTTTTCAGGGTTCAATTCACGTGCATGTTCATGCATGGACTAACGTTTCAAAGTTCGCCTAAATTAATACACTACTAAGTGGCAGAATAAAATCTTGAAATAAAAAAAGTTTAATAAAAAACTAAAAACCGACTTCAAAATAAAACTAAAAAGCGAAAAATAATATTGACTAAAACATACCTAATCAGTTCTTTTTGGAGTCGGTGCCAGCCATCGAGAGTTAAAATGTGTTCATTCGCACCGACTCCAAAAAGAACTGATTAGGTATGTTTTAGACAATATTATTTTTCGCTTTTTAGTTTCATTTTGAATTTCCTCTATTTTTTCCCTCCTAACTTCGCCAAAAATTACTTTACAGCAAAGTAACCTTAACTAATATTGGTCCTCTATGGACCCCCCATCCAATGGTATGATAAAAATAAGGTGTTATATAGGGTCAATTTTTCGAAGAAAATTTTTAAGTCTTAAGAAAAGGGTTTACCTACACTCCAACCAGAACGGCGGCTATTTTGGTGTCGTAACCATAGGATAAGGTCTCGCGTTAAATAACAGGTTAAATTAAGAAAGGAACTTTCAAATTTTTTTTCGTTACTGGGTATGCGGGTACGCCCCCAGTAAATAAAAATTGGCGGTCTGGTACCTCATAAGCTCCACGTCTGCTCAACACACTGCGAAAAACGTTCTGTCGACAAATTGCAGTATTATCTTCTAACTCCTATCCGTTAAGGAGTTCTGTGGCTTCCATCATTAGGTCAGCAACATGACATGATGATTACCAGACCCAAAAATCAGCATCGAGTCAGAAAATATATGCAAAACATTATGGGTGCCTATAAAAATTGAGGGTTGCCCTCGATTTCCCAGGGATCCCATCATCAGAATCTGACTTGGTGGAAATGGGACCACCCCGGGAGTATACCCTTTCAAACTAAAAAATAAATTTTGAAATTGGTCCATAATTGACGGCGTAATCGCGTAACATACATACAAAAAAAAAAAACAACATTCAGACGAATTGAGAACCTCCTCCTTTTTTTTGAAGTCGGTTAAAAAAAAGGGTATACTTCGCCTGTTTTTGCGTTTTTATCAGATTGACTACGGCGTAGTTGTGCTTACCTTGGCATTGGGTCATCCATCTAATCAAAGTCAGAATCCACATTAATAACAAACGGAACGAACGAACTTATTTTCCCAAATTCACGTCCACCAAAACACTAACACTCACCACCCATCAAAAACGGTCCACCCATCAAGACGAATCCAACTTAACGCGGCTGTGTCGCCTCATTTCCGAGTTCCTATGGCCACCTTCCAGCTTCATCATCAGACCCTGGTTACAATCTAGCACCAAAGTACTAACTCGTCAATACGAATCAAACGAGCCCAAACTCGATGGGTTATGTCGTTTAATTACCGAATTCCTATTGCCATCTTCCAGCTCCATCATCAGACCCTGGTTACCATCTAGCACTAAAGTACTCGTCAAGACGAATCAAACGAGCCGAAACTTGATGGGGTTGCGTCGTTTTTATTAAAGAGTTCCTATGACCACCTTCCAGCTCCATCATCAGTCCCTGGTTACTATTGAAAGACAAACTACTCGTCAAAACGATTCAAACGAGCCCAAACTCGATGGGGTTGTGTCGTTTCATAGTGAAGTTGCCTAAGGCTACCTGCCAGCTCCATCATCAGATCAGCACCGTGTCATCATAATATTGCATTGTCACGCAATTTACATATGTATGCAAAATTGCAGTTCAATCGGTAAAGTGGATCAAATTTAATTTGCAAGTTTTGGTGACAAACTTCGAGACAGGTGAAACTAAATAAAAGCTTGATAAAACCTTTAAAAAAGATGTCAAACAAGCAAACACCAGCCGTATCTGTTTGATCCCGCATTTAACAGGTTAATAGAAATCACCGGAACATAAAAGAGATAAACGATAGGGTAACCCTATTATTTGGTAAGTGCTTAATTATTGAAGTTACCGATACCCTATTTGATTCGGTAAGCGCATTGAAAGAGGTTAAACCTATTCTATAAGGTTTCCACAACGAAAGGCTGACACAACTACAGCTTATCAATAGGGAAACCCTGTCTTTGGGTAACCTTTCAATAGGCTTTCCCTAAAAATAAAGTTAATCAAAAAAAGGGGTTTTCCGGTCCTTGGCGCCACCACAGGCAGCTCGAAGGATTGTTCGATATTCGTGTCATTGCGTTTTATTGTCACCAGGCAGGTTTAAAAAGCAGGCTTTGAATAAGGTAAGTATGTTTAATAAACGTTTTATTTTCAGGTAAAACAGTACTGTATTCAAAGCCTTTTACATGAGAGACGTGTTTATTATCGCCTGGTGGCGCTGTGTACTGTGTAGTCGCCAATGTGATCAATAATAATAAAATATGATGATATTATCTAAGCTCATTAATTAGGTTTTACAATTGCATTAGGAATGCAAACCACTCAAAATATAGTATAAATTTGTATAACTGTGTATCTTTAGCTTCCTAGTAACTATTTTTTTGGACTTATTGTACAATACATCCAGTTGTTAGTGTGAAATGTGTTAATTTTTGCATAAGTTCAGTCAAACATTACCGATGTGTTAGTTACTATAAGCCTATTAGTTGTCATTCAGACTAATAAAACAGCGGTTTGTGTATATTTCTAAAATATTGTTGACCAATTAAACTAAACATGTTTGACAGGTCAAGCACATCTACTTTGCCCGTATGATCTTACGCAGAAGCTTATATAATAGCCCGGATAGCAGGCTTAGCTATGAACTGGGGACCACAGAGGTGGCGATGCCAAGTCTGGCGTGCTCGCCTATCGGCTACGGAGATCGTCGATTACACTCTCGGATTATCAAAAATATTTTTAGTCTATACTTGGTTAAAAATAAACAGTTTATGAATTAACTTTGCAACTAATTGCTGCTAAGTTATAATGAAGACTGCCCAGCTCGCCTTTAAACCGATATAGTTTGAGATAGTAAATGATATTGCGCTGTGATTAGGCACTGTCTAGAATGCAGTGATATAAGTTTAAGACAGAGCATAAAGTCAAGTAAGCTTGATTCATAAATTAATGCTGTAGCTTTTTGCTACGATGGCAGGTAGCTCGGAGGCTTAGCAAAAATTAAGTGCACTATTAAAGTACTAAATGTTTTTTCTATTGCAAAAGATCAGCAGCGCGTAGGTTAATGCCTTAAGTTTCGCATAGGATGTTCAACTATTCCACATAGCACAATACGAGTGTAAACTGGTACCAGTTCCATGCCAGTTGCACACATGAACACCTGTTATACCAATAAACTCATTACATTTCAATCGTGTGTTCTGCTTATGAAATTTTACTATTGTATTATTAGGTATGTTACTTTTTGAGTCAAGGTGTTTTGCCTTATGGCTCAGATGCCAAAGATAAAATTTGAAGTATAAAATTACTCTGTGTTGTTCATCATTCAGTAAGCTAGTATAATAGTTGTAATTTAGCGTTACGACTAGTTTAATAACCCGTTTTCGCTATTTTAAACACAAATGTATAGAAATGGCTGAAATTGGCATGACTAAGTAATCGAATGCGATTACAAATTAAAATGTACTTCACGTACATTTTATAGTATATCAAAACACCTACATACAAGCGCTGTCTTAATGCTGAAAGCGTGTTAATCCAGCTAAAGAAAATAACGACGCAGCTCATTTGCAAGCTACAACATTTGATTCCTGGTTTATAGCACCAAGTTTTACAAAAAGAAAATGTTTCACAGAACGCGGCGAAAATCATCGTCAGACAGATTGTACAACGGTAGGTATGTGATAATAGAGTGTGATTTTCTATTTAGTATTCTTCTGTTTTGCGACGAAAATCCAAAAGCTACTCAATAAATAAGTCGATGTTTTGGTTTACATCGCATTTTGCCATTCGGCAACAACAGTTGTGTCAGACGATCACAACGGCGAGTATGTAATACTACCCACACATTTTGTTTGTTTTAGTTGAAATGGCAAAAGAATGCAATAGCTAATTTCTTAAATA
This sequence comes from Anania fuscalis, assembly GCA_950371115.1. NCBI lineage: Eukaryota > Metazoa > Arthropoda > Insecta > Lepidoptera > Crambidae > Anania > Anania fuscalis. Next base: position 20,402,073 of record OX493326.1, on the reverse strand, counting down.
AAATTGCCAAAAATCATTTATGTAACATGTAGTAGTTGTTACGTAAGTAGGTATAACTATTACTACCAGAAAATTCGGAAACAATTCTTATTAGTGCGCATTTTTTAGGTTTGGATCTGATTAATTTTGCATATGTTGGGAAGGAGACTTTACGATTGTCTGTGGAGATTCTATCCACAATCAAGCTAGACTAGATCTGTTCGTTAAGTCGACTGATCTCAACTGACGTCAATCAACATCATTACAACACGGATGTTGAGCGTGGGCGAAAGATGCGCAGAAGACCATTACGATTATGTGATTGGCTAACGCACACGCATCTTTATGATGATCTTGTAGGTATTACAAGTTTTATCTAAGTAACGGGATTACGGGACACGCTGCACGGTCTTAATCTGCAGCAAACGATGAATATTTGATTGCATTAGAGTGCAACTATTTACAATTTTACATTATGTATGGTACCTATGTGGTGTGGGTATCCGCATATTGTTATGCTATAGTTCGTACCCGAATATATCAGTAAGTACTCGCATTTTGCCTTTACGTCATTTTACCGCATCGATGCAAAGCTTTGCACATTAGATGTTACACCTGGCTGATAAAGCTCGAAAGTGTAGTATCCATGATTATCTTTAATCTTGTTTGATAAAAATGTCCGCAACTCGGGGTTTCATACTACGGTATGGTCAACTTCGAATAAATAGCGATTTATTCATGAAATTAAGAACAACGGTGTCATAAAAGTATGACTACTTTTAAAGGCGGGGTAGACTTCCATATGTTTATTGACCGGCCTAGATGTTTTGACATCTACCTTATAGATATAAGAGGTAATACCTCTGAGGTATTACACCCTTTGTAAATAGGCAGGGTTTTGAGTTTACCAGAAGGAAGTCGAACTGCCGTTAAAAGATGCATGTGCTACGATCTCTCAGCTCTGAACAGTCCAATTTGTTAATGATGCTAATGTTTAGAGGGCAGCAGGTAATTGCGAAAAGTTGTAATTGAACAGCGACCACGCATTAATTGCCAATTGGTCGAGGGTAAACAAAAATATATTTTTTGTTATCTAGGTTGTTTGTAAAAAGTACGGCATTACAACACGACCGTGATCATAGGTGTAAAATCTAAGTCTATTGGTTTTGTACTTTAAAATCAGATCTGTCGAGTCTTTTGATATAGAAAAAAACTGGGAGTGCGCTCCGCTGCTTTTAGCATATTTCGTGCCAATAGTACGAGTGTACATATTAAAACATGTCTGAAGTTTATCCTGATCTAGGTTGCAAAAATTATTAAAAGGTTAAATAATATCATATTAACCCTTTAAAGTAAGAGCTCTTTTCTCCTTATTGTACTGGTCAGTACCTATGATAAATGGCAACGTTAAGGCAGAACTTAAGTTGATCTCCTATCCCGATGGGATCAGGGAGATTAATTAAATTACAAAAGTTTTTTTTTTTTTACAGGGATGTGCTGTAGTATTGTAAGTAGTAAAAGTAACGTAAGGCTACTTTACGACGTCATGACATTAAGTCAGATTATAATAATTTAATATCCTATCCCAGTGGGATAAGGAGGATTATACTCTTTTATTTTTAACGTTTAGAGGATATGGGACGTTGCCCTAGTGTCCCCATTCCAACGGAAAAAAAAAACAGCACAGGAAATTTTAACTTCTCAAAGCAACGGAGACGCTTTCAGCAGATGTCATCGCGAACATACACACAGACCCCTGCACATTTCTTGAACTTATGTTCGAGAGTGTATCCAGGGTAGTTGAGGTATGCCACGTCCGACGGTGTTGCTATCTGCGTCTCCGTTAAGAAGAATAAGTGCGGCTTCTCGGTCTCCAGGTGGTGGTGGACCGGGTCGAGATTTGAGTGCAGACCTCGGATGTTGGTGAGGTGCACTTTGAGTGGGAGGAAGTGTCGCCGTTGATTAAACTTTTTCTTCTTCTTTTGCTTTGTCATTATTTTTTTTTGAGTTTTAGTAGGGAAAAGAAAAATATAGTCGAGGTGCTGCTTAGCAAACCCTACTCGTACTTTTCGGCTCAGCCGATCAGAGGGGAACTAGCTTGGAGACTGCGGGGACGCCCGAGCCCCCCCGATACCACTCCACCGGGTCCTCCCATCCAGTCGCCAACTGGCACGGTGGAGCATAACGGGATTTTTCGCAAGTTGGCGGGGCAGCCTTTACGCGTGGCTAGCGCGTAAGTCGAGCACCCTACTGACTGCGGTCGGCCAACGGCTGGGACCGTGCCTCGGATCCCGCTACCCTCCAGAACGAGTTACCCGATACAGCATCGCCTAAAGACAGAGACCGGTTCCAACAGCGCAACTGACTTAATTTCAAACCCCCAATGGCACTGGCACTCCCGCACACCGACGAAACACAGCAGGGCTGCTTGGCGCCAGACTCCGGCGGGATGGTGGTCGCGAGCCAGGCGGCCCCTTCCAGGGCCTACCACCGCCTTTGGGATCTTTAGCCGCCATCACAAATTATGATGACGTTGCCCGGGGTGGACCGCTAGGAGGTAGATCCCAACCATTTGATGATGATGATGATGATTGATCTCCTATGCTGGCTGGATAAGGGAGATTTTAGCTTCATATTCTCCATCGACGGAGGTATAGTCGGCATGAGAGGGGCACGGGGCCATCGGACTGACGCGATGCGTCGGAGTGCAGGCGCAGCCGGTCCCAGGAGACGACTGCGTGGCAGGGGCAGATTTAGGGCAGCTCTACCCGACCACTGCTTCACTGTTATGACAATGACTCCCTTATCCCCTCAACTTCAACTGAAAGAAAGGTTAATCCACGAAAAGAGGATACGTGAGCATGCATGTAGTTCCTTGCTCATTTCTGCTTAATGCAATAAAAATAAAACTTTTCCAAGATAGGGTAGTTTGACAAAAAGTATAAAAATTTCAATCGGGAAGACGGTTTCAAATTATCCGCGACATGGAATCCAGTGATTAAAAATAAACAATCTCGTTTTGTTTCGCGATCGAGTTCTCACCTGAATACGGACGCGGCGGTTAGTGTGCAGAATAGGGACACAGTGAGTGTAGTGTGTGACGGTACTTGGCGTGAAAATAATATTATGAGGGTAGATGAAGAATCTGCCTCTCATACGGAGTGAAGACATCGCTGTTCCAGTCAGCCTGTGACCACGGTCGGTGTAACCCGATCGAAACGTCAGGCAAAAGAGGTAAAATTTTGTACCTAAATTATGATCGCGTTAATTCCCGTTTCATTGAGTTTTAAATTATGCAACGCGAAAGTTTAAAAGTAATTTAAATAAATTAGTTTTAATTAAATTTTTTTTTTTTGTATCCACCGCTGTGGCCGTTCGTAATTATCCCAAAAACAAAGCGTGGAGTGCTTAGCTTTATAAGCAAGTTTTATGATCCATTAGGTCTAGCAGGACCACTTGTTGTCAAAGCTAAAGTCATTATGCAAAAGCTATGGCAAGCCCGCATGGATTGGGACTCTGTCTTACATGATGAATTGCAAACGCTTTGGTATGAGTTTTATAATAGCCTAGCAATAATGAAACCTATTAACATTAACCGCTACACAAATTTACAAAATGCACAGTGACTGCAATGTGAAAATTGTTGACTTGTGATGGCAATGTGAAAATTTCCTTATTGTGCTCTAAATCCCGAGTTAATCCACTCAATCAACAATTAACTGTTCCTAAGCTCGAACTTAACGCCGCATTGTTGCTCGCCAAGCTTATTATTCGTGTGCACAACAAATTGGCATTAAAAACCACAAGAAATAATACAGTATTATATTCAGATTCTCAAATCGTGTTGGCATGGATAGGCACTAATACTGCAAAGCTTAATACGTATGTCGCGAACAGAGTGAAGGAAATATCACAACTTACTGATTGCTTCACTTGGGCATACGTCGGCACCACTGATAACCCAGCTGATTGCTTGAGCAGAGGTGTGCTGCCGCATGACCTAGAGCATCGACGACTTTGTTGGCAGGTACCAGATTTTCTTCATGACAGGTATTACATAGTGCCAGATGACGAGGCGCCTGATATCGACAATCTGCCCGAGGTAAAAAAGGGTTCCGACGCTTCTGAGTTTTCGAGTGTACTGGCTTGTAATACAAACAATACTGAATTGTGTTTAGACTTTATATATAAATATTCTGACATAAACAATATGCAGAGGGTTCTTGCTTATGTGTTAAGATTTTGTCGTAACGCACGCACAATATCAAACAAAACTTTACATTCTAATCTTACAACTACAGAATTAAATTATTCTTTAATGTTAATATTGAAACATGAACAACAAATGTATATGAATGATGATATTAATTGTTTAAGGAAAAACGATTGTGTAAAGAGTAACCTTAAATCATTGTATCCCTTCATTGATGAGAACAAATTGATCAGTATTGGTGGCCGTTTACAAAACGCCAACATACCTTACTCTCAAAAACATCAAATTGTACTGCCTAGAGGTTCCATAGTAACGAAATTAAACATAGCAAATGAACATGTAAAAAACCTTCATGCAGGACAACGACTTGTTTTGTCATCTTTGCATCAGAAATACTATCCAGTATTTCTGACTGTTAACGCATTACGCGAAATTAAAAAGGTAATACATAAATGTATTACTTGTTTTAAGTTAAAGAAAAACGTATCTCAACAATTAATAGGTTCTTTACCCCATGACAGGGTCAATGTATGTAGACCATTTCAAAAGGTTGGTACTGATTTTGTTGGACCTATCACTGTAAAACAATCTAGAATAGGAAAATCAGTACAATCCTCCGGCTACATATGTGTGTTTGTATGTTTTGTCACAAAAACGTTGCACTTAGAATTTCTATCTGATATAACTACGGATTCATTCCTCGCATGTTTTAGTAGGTTTATCTCGCGCCGAGGGCTTCCTACCGACGTCTATTGTGACAACGCATCCACATTCAAGTGTGCTAAAACTAAATTAGACGAATTTTATGAATTACAATCTTCTAGAGAACATCAAACTCAAGTACAAGTCTTTGCTTCTAATAAAGGAATTAAGTTCCATTTTATTCCTTGTTATAGTCCAGTTTTTGGAGGACTTTGGGAATCTTCTATTAAAAGTGTTAAATATCACTTAAAAAGAGTAGTTCAGAAAGCTTTGTTAACCTATGAACGGATGTCTACTGTGTTATGTAAAATTGAAGCAGTGCTAAACAGTAGGCCCCTAGTTCCTTTGTCCAGTGATGTTAATGAATTCTCCTACTTATCACCAGGGCACTTCCTGATTGGCATGGCTTTAAATAGTTATCCCGAAGAAGATTTGTCAGATATTCCAGATAACCGACTAAATTTTGGAAAATATGTACTAGAATGCAACAGTCATTCTGGAAAATATGGCAGAAACACTATTTAAATCTTTTGCAATCTCGTCCTAAGTGGAGAGACACTGTACCTAATATTGAGGTAGGCTCGCTTGTAATTTTGCATGAGAATAATACACCACCTATGTACTGGCCGATGGCAAGGGTGACCAGAGTATTTTCTGGCACTGATAATAATGTACGCGCCGTAGAGGTTAAAACAGTAAATGGTAGAACTCACACGAAAGCTGTTGCACGCTTGAGTGCACTACCTATAGATAATAAAAACTAGCCATCTGTTTAGCATAAGGAAAACTAATTAAAATAATACTCTTCTGAGTTATAAAATCTCTAATTAAGCTATTGAATCTTTAGTTCATAATGTTCATAGTTTTGATAAAGTAAAATGATGGTATTCTTGCCTTTATAACCTTTGTACTTGTAAAAACAATGTGACCTTTAGTACTTAATAATTTCAAACTTAAATAAGTATTTGTTGGTTGCAAACATGTTTGCCGAGGCCGTAGCATGTTGCAAGCAACATTAAATTACTGTTAATTTTATTATTGTGGCAACACTGAACGTCACTTCCCTTTTTTCTAATAAAAAACGTTGTATAGCGGTTGTGTGACGAAGTTATAATAAATCCTAAATATTACTTAAATGGTGTTTTCGTGAATGTGCATCGCCCTCTACCAGACATCAGTCCCCAGACACACTCTATGCACCCAAACACCACCCAGCGAGGTAAGGTTGAGAAAATAACGTTTATTATTAAAAATACCGCTACTTTATTTAACTGTGGCTGTAACAACTGTAAACCAAACCTATGCCCCGTCATTTTAAAAAATAAAAGTGCTTTCGCCTCGGGCCGTGAACACCGAAAAAAAAATATTGAAATTTCACTGTCCTAGATGATCACTCGTACAGGTGATAAAAAATCAGGAAATATTGTGTTTTACTGTTTATTTTTACGATACTTGTTGTTTAAAATAATCTTTATGATCTTATCTAAACGTTTTTGTAAAATAATAGTCGTTTTTGCCATCTTAACTTGGTTAAATTATAATACGAAGATATGAAGGTTCATCTTGTTCACCTTTTAAGACGTCGATACGAAAAGGGCACGGCCTTAGTTCGCACAGATGATGTCCTGTCAAATGACTTCCATCCTAGTGCCGGAGTACGCCAGGGGTGCATTATATCACCGCTCTTATTTAATGCTTACACAGAGCTAATAATGCGTATCACCTTGGAAGACTGGACGGATGGTGTAACAATTGGTGAAAACAAAATTGCAAACTTGCGTTATGCAGATGACACCACCTTATTTGCAACCAGTTCGCAACACTTGGAAGAGCTACTGTCAAAAATGGAACAAGTGAGCCGGAAGTTTGGATTAAAAATTAATCGCAGCAAGACCAAGGTGATGATTGTTGACCGTGCCAGAAATAATTCGCCTTATGTGACTTAAATCGCGAATTGCGACGTGGTCCAATCTTACATCTATCTTGGGGCTCTAATTTCAAACAATGGCGGGTGCATCGATGAGATCAAACGACTTATGGGCATCACAAAAACAGCGATGGACAAAATGCGGAAAATATGGAGGAATAGAAACATAACTAAAGCCACGAAGACCAGGCTCGTGAGGACGCTTATATTCCCCATATTTCTTTACGCGGCTGAAACGTGGACCTTGCGAGATGTGGAAAGGCAGAAAATAGATTCTCTGGAAATGTGGTGCTGGAGAAGAATGCGGGATTTCGTGGACCGAGTTTCGCACGAACGTCTCGATACTTCAAGAACTCGGTATCAAGCAGCGTCTGTTTTCGATAGTACAATCTCACACCCTTACATTCTTCGGACATGTTTCCCGGCGTGACAATCAGTCCATAGAACGTCTTGTCGTCCAAGGTAAGGGAGAAGGCACTAGACCGCGCGGAAGGCCACCCACGCGTTGGACTGACCAGATCAAATCTGCCATTGGGGGTTCCGTTAATGAGTGCAGCAGGATGACCTTTAGCAGGCAGCGGTGGCGAAATGTCGTGAAGCGTATCACATTTGCCCCATCCAATGCTACTACGAGTACATAGCGATCTCGACCGCTCTGTCAAGAGCGTACCGGATAAGAACAAGAATCGATACAAAGCCTTTTGTCCCCTGAAGGTTTGTCCACTAACAGAGCAGGGCTCGCATATGCTGAATTGTGTCTAATAATTCCGTTCTTCAATAGATCATCAGTTATCTCTCGAGTTATCTTTCTCCTGAGAGAAAGATAACTCGGATAACTGAATCTGAATTCGGACATTCAGTATGGTCAGAAACAAACTGGTTTATTAGTAGTTAACTCAATACCTAACTCTACACAATCAGTTTTACCTGAAGTGGACAAATCTTCAGAAAAACAATGAGGGTACTTCGAAAGAATCGAGTTCAATAAAGTTTCATTTATATTAGTATTATTGATGTTAAATATTTGAATTTTTGTAATGGGTTCAAAAGTCAAAGTATTTCCCACACGCGTATACATAATGCTACTGTCCTCGGTGAAATTTCGACCTATCAATAAATCGCAACCTGTTAACTCGTCGATTACGTACAAGACCGTGACCAAACGCACTGTATCAACTTTTAAAGTAACAGCAATAGCTTTTGAAATTTGAATAGATATTCCATTGGTGAAACCTACCAAATTAATTGGCGAATTCAGCAAAAAAGTTCGTAAATTATATCGTGATACATAATAGCTTGTTATTAATAAGCATTCAGTACCCATATCGAAATCATTAAGCAAAACCTGCTTACAAAATTTTTGTTTGCTTTTGGGTTCACTAACCATTTTTACCTCAACCCCTTTTTTTTTTTTTTTTTTTCGCTGGAAAATGCCTTACGCATACCTGACGCCCTCGGGGGAGGGCAGCAGGTTATGTGGGACTCACCCCTAAGGGCATACCCACTAAAAACCAGCGGCGTTCTCGGGAGCCATGAGTTCGGGGCCACTGGTCAACGCGATTAGCACACATCCGCGGCCCTTCACTGACTAGACCGACACACGGTCTCACCCGATCTGGAGAGGGCAAATACCCCTACCTCCAGTGCCAGAGGAGTTATTCCTCCGGCTTGATGTCCCGATGATGCGTTGAACGCATTACACACCATCGCGCCCCTTAGTGGGAAGCGGACGCCCCCACGTCCACGACCCGAGGCACAGGGAGGGGCATGTGCAGGCGGTGGAGATTCCGCCTGCGCCCAGTGCGCCTACGGCGCATGAGGAGTGCGTCAGCCGCAGCCTCTCGCTCTCGCTCTGCGCTCTCCTTTTCGGCAAGCACCCGCTCACAAAATGCGGCCATGGCTCGCCAAGCCTCCCTGTCTGCGACCATACGCCGGACTATTGAGCCCAGGCTGAGGTCGTCACCCACGTGTGCTCGGAGGGCACGGCGGTCAGCGACCCACGCCGGGCACACCTCAAGGGTGTGCTGTGCCGTGTCCTCTGGAGCATCGCAGTGCCAGCATCGGGTAGAAGGTTCCCTGCCAATGCGGCAGAGGTATGACCCAAAGCACCCGTGGCCGGTAAACACCTGACACATCCGGTATGTCATTTGGCCGTGTGGACGCTCGACCCATTCAGTGAGAACGGGGAGTACGGCACTAATAACCCGGACGCCAAAGTGGCTACTGGCCAGTCTATGGCGCCACTGCTCGTGGGCTAGCTCAGTGAGCTGTCTCCTTTCCGCGTCCACCTCTATCGGTGCGGGCCTATTGCCCTGAGATCTTTGGTCTCCCCGCCACTGGAATAACGCGGCGAGGACCAGGGAGTCGAGATCCCAAGGCAGGCTGCCGGTCAGGACCATCGCAGCATCGGCGGAGGTGGTGCGGTAGGCTCGCGCTAAACGCAGGGCTAATAACCTTTGAGCCTTCCGCAGGACTGTCACGTTCTCGGACGAGAGGGCGTCATGCCAGACCGGGGCACCATAGAGTGCCATTGAGCGGACCACCCCTAGGTACAGTCGTCGAGGAGCCGTCGACGGACCACCCAGGTTTGGCAGTAACCGGCTTAAGGCACCCGCGGTCGCATTGAGCTTGGTAGCTAGCTGACGAAAATGGGCCTGAAACCGCCACCTTCCGTCAAGCACAAGCCCTTTACCTCAACCCCTGTCTCAACTATAGGCTTAGGCTTTGATTTACATGCTTTCTCTAAATGGCCACGCTTAATACACAAATTGCTTTGAACCTCGTCTTTAATATTGCAGTTATTCTGCCTATGTCCTAATGCATCACATCGAAATCACGTTAAATCTTTGTTAGCAAAGCTATGTCCTGTCATTAGACGGTTCGGATTTAAAGTCAGGCTTACTATTACCCTGCAACAATGAATGACGCAGCACGGGCTTTGTTGATGAATATTTTTTTTGTAGTATGATTTTATTGGGTATATTATAAATTTTGCCATGTAAAAACGCTGCTAAATCGTCACAATATGGAAAATTTCCTGCCTCCGCGGCAGTACAAATGTTTTGATCGCCAATTTTGACCCTACAATAATCGAAACTATATCACGATCTTTGAATTTTAATTGCAGCCTATCTATTTTTGCTTTTTGCTGGAAATAGAATTCATAAAGTGACTGGTTCAGCAGAGGTTTGGTTTCTACCAACTGTTTTAACAACATATACATATTTCGCTTGGTTTAAAAAGTATTCGATAAATCTTTCACGCCATTGCTTTCAACGCCAATTAGTCCACGCAGTTTCATTTTTCTTCAGAGAATCTAACCAAGTTTTAACGGTATTACATATTTTTTGTATCCCCTGATATTTAGTCATACAATCGGACCACCCAAAAGCACGAGCGTTTGCCTCTAGCATATCTACGTCATCCACTAACGGGTCAAATTCGGGAATCACTGAAGATAACACAACGTTCTGACTCACGGTTGGCGATCCTTTGTGGCGACGTTTCACTCTCCTCCGGCGATGGCGGCTACTGCTACTGCTCGAAGAACTGGAGCTTGAACTCCGTGCCGGTGTTCGAGCAGAAGAATCCGAGCTCGCTGAACGTGCTCGCCCGCGCTTTCGGCCTTGCGGCATGTTGTGGCCGGAGAACGTAGTACGAACCACTTCTGATGCAAAGTCAAAGTCAAAGTCATTTATTTTTGCAAATTGGCCATCAATGGCACTTTTACATGTCCCAATTTTTTTTTTCCTACCACCGCTTCGGGACTACATATCGGCTGGTGATGAGAAGAAACGGCGCAACAAACTCAGTCACCTTTGTCAGCCTGATTTTATTACAGGAAATACAATTACAAGATAGTGTAAGTGCGAGCTAGGCAGGTTATTAAGTCCATGCACTCTTGTCGTTCAAGTAATCTTCAACCTTGTAATATCCTTTTTCCATAAGGATTTTTTTAATGTGGTTTTTGAACTTATAAACAGGCAAGTCAACAAGAGTTTGTGGTACTTTATTAAATATTTTTATACATTTCCCCAAAAATGAATTACCTACTTTCTTTAATCTGAAGCTCGGAACGGCAAGTTAATTTTTATTTCTAATATTATAATGCTGTGAATCACATTTAAGGCTAAACGAACTAATGTTTTTTCTAACATACATAATATTATCAAAAATGTATTGTGACGCTACTTATTTTAATATCTTTAAAGACCTCCCTCAGAGAGTCGCGAGGCCCAAGACAATATATTGCACGTACAGCTCTTTTCTGCAACACGAAGATTGATTCGATGTCAGCAGCTGAGCCCCATAGCAATAGACCATACAACAATAAACTATGAAAATAACTAAAATATACTAGTCTTGCCGTTTCGACATCAGTTAAAAGCCTTATTTTCCTCACAGCTAAGCCACTGAACTGAGCCTTCCTGACAAGGCAATTATATGGGGACCCCATTGCAGTCGGGAGTCTATAGTTATTCCCAAAAAGGTTGTTGAATCGACTGCGTCTATGTGATCGTCTGACATATTAATATGCGTACTGACCTGCCTCACATTGGGCATAGTGAATTTGATGAGCTTGGTTTTTTTTGCATTAAGTAAAAGATTGATAGCAGTAAACCATCGTAGTACTTGTGTTACGATTATGTAAAACAAATTGTGTTACGATTAGTTATTTAATTACTGTAATTTAGTACGAACCCTATAATAATAATTATTAAACACCTGACCGTTATTTGAAGCTTAAACATATAGTGAGATAGGCCTATCTGTTTTCCGCTCGTCTTACCTCTCTGTCTACCCTAGTAGCTCTCTCTCGCTCGCACACTTTCACTCCACCACCAGTGCTGCCGCTTGGCGAGCTCTCGTCATTGGCGTCCTGTTTTCCGCTGCGCACGGTCGTGCTCAGGACTCAGTAAATTAATTTTGCAATCTTTGCAAATTCATATACATATACACATATTCCTGTTCCACGTAAGTGTTTTACAAGCTTTTCTTACCTTTTCCTGTTTTAACAAGAAATAAGTTAATCAAACGGTGTTGCCGTTCGTACGTTAAGTACATAGTTTTTGGTATCCACCTACCTACATATTTTGCTTTAATTATTTTTTGTGTGGTATTCTATCCTAGATTTTACAGCTCTTATTAACATGGAAAGTGACGAAAGTGTTTTAAATTCGGGCTCGAAAGAACCATGTGGTAGTGCTAGTGCTCCCACTAATAGTGACAATAAAAAACGATCGCGTATTCGTCGTCAGTCTCGAGCTAGGTCTCGTCGTTCGTCGAATAGTAACTCATCCGACTCCTCTAGCAGCTCGAGTTCGTCGTCTTCGGACTCGAGTCCTCGAAGATCCACGCCGCGTCACCGCAACAAAAAAAGGGGGGGGGGGCAAGCGCCGGCATCGACGACACGATTCCCGGAAATTCCGTAAATTAACACGTCAGGTAGATGACCTCCGGAATCAATTAATTTTTTACAACAATAATTCTGTGCCCTGTTCCGCGGCACACTTTAATGAAAATCTAGCTGACGGAAACGTTAGTGGCGATCTTTACGTAGATCCGATTTTAAATGTCGAGGTGTCGGCACCTTTTGCTCAGTCAGATTTTACTTTTGAAATCGAGACGAAATTGAAAGAACCTAGTATTCCGTAGGTGTTTCTCCAAACGTTAAAGGATTTGCAACATTTAGATGGTAGTAATTGGTCCGAGGTTCGTTATGCGGAAACCCAAAAACTTTATAATTCTACCCCCGGTTTTATCGATTCGGAGATGAATGAAGAAATTAAGGCGTATGATTCGTTACGCCATCTTGCTCACGCTGACAAGGCTTTCGCTGCCTTAACGTTTTGCATCCTCCAACAGCGCGAAGCTTTACAAACTTCTGTCAGAAGTTTTTAACAGTGGGCGCGAGATTCGGATTTGTCTTACGAGGGTATAACCAAAAAAGTTAACGAACTATGTTTGAGGGGCGATTTTTTCAAAGTTTCTTCCGATCTATTACAATTAACTTGCGGTCATCGTGCGGAGGTCATTCAGATGAGAAGGGATGGAATTACAAACCACGTGCGCGATCCCCTTGTCAAGGCCGTGTTACGCAAGATCCCTCCATCGTGTCAGCACGTGTTTAAACTTCCACCTCCCAAAGTGCAGGAAATGACGCTAGAAGTATGTAAATGTGGGGGTGGTCTCATAACCTAAATGACTGGAACAGTTCCCAACTGGACCTGCTTTCATCATCCTGGCGTCCCTCTACACGTAGTACATACAGAGCCGCATGGCATAGATGGCTAGGTTGGTGTAAGAAAGAGAAAGCTAATCCATGTCGCCCAACCGGTTCAATTCTAGCAAAATTTTTAGCCGATTTATATTTTAATGAAAATCTATCATACAATACTCTACTATTACAAAAATCAGTGGTGTCTACGTTGTGCAATACCGAAATTTCGGGAGTCTTAAGTGCTCATGTACTGGTTAAGCATGTTATGATATCTATTGCATTAAGAAAGCCTGTGCCCCATAAGACAACTATATGGAATGTCAATGTTCTCATTTCCTTTTTGGCTTCATATGAATTTAACGAAAATAACTGTTTCGCTACCGCCAGACATACTGCTATGTTGCTACTATTGGTTTCTGGTAGACGTATCCATGACCTGACCCTTCTGGCAGTCAATCAAGAGCATTTTATTGACAATACTGATCATATCATTCTATGGCCTAGATTTGGCTCTAAAACTGATCGTTCTGATTTCGGGCAATCGGGCTGGAAATTACTGAAAAATGAGATTAGTAAAAACCTCGATCCGATGTTTTGGGTAAAGCAGTGTATCAAATTATTCAATCAAAAACGTAATTCCTTAAATAATTATTCTTTATTTGTTAATTCAAGAGGTAACCATAAGCCAGCATCGCGAACTGTGATTGCGGGCTGGGTAAAATCTCTCCTATCAGAGGCTGGTATTGTCGCAGCTCCAGGTAGCGTCCGCTCAGCAGTCGCCTCCGGAAGTTGGGCCGATAACGTCTCAGTTGATGATATTTTGTCACAAGGAAACTGGAGATCTGGTGACACATTCCGTCGTTTCTATAGGCGTGAGGTCGTCCAGGCTCCTGTTAGCTCTGGGATGTCAAATTGTTTTCGCCCAATTTAATCAAATCCGTGAAGTTAACTAAATTTGATTTATTTTTTATAAATAATTACAATTATATGTTCGCACACTTACAATTTTTATTATATTTTCCCTAAATTAAAATAACTACTAAAACCTTCATTGTTACCTTTTGCGCCTTCAGCGTTTAGATGTGCATACCTTCACATTGGCGTCCTTCTCCACCAATTCACCAGGCGATAACAGACAGGTCTCATTATATGTTTAAGCTTCAAATAACGGTCAGGTGTTTAATAACAGCGTTTTAACCTATAATTAAACGCTTATTAAATACCTACCTTATTTGAAGCTTAACTTTTATCCTCTGCCTGGTATAATTCGACACAATGACGAGAGCTCGCCAAGCGGCAGCACTGGTGGTGGAGTGAAAGTGTGCGAGCGAGAGAGAGCTACTAGGGTAGACAGAGAGGTAAGACGAGCGGAAAACAGATAGGCCTATCTCATTATATGTTTAAGCTTCAAATAAGGTAGGTATTTAATAAGCGTTTTATTATAGGTTAAAACGCTGTTATTTTAAGTTGATAGGAGGGTAAATGAACACAACTGTAGAAATTAGTTCTATAATATTTACAAGTTATTATTATTATAATATTCAAATTTAGAAACAATGCAATTCTATTTAATATGCAATTAATATTTACACTTACAAATTAATCAAAGCTGGGCACTTAATTATCTCGGAAATGGGGCAACAATTTTACTTAAATGGCTGTGCACGCAGTGACAGGCAAAAGCAAAAGAGGCCGAGAGCTCATGCTCCACTCCGACGCAGATCGTTGGGGTGGGGACGTCGCAGTGGGGAGGTCGATGCGCGTCATCGGGATGTGACGTCACTCTGACGCGCTGTTGACGACACGGGCGATAACACTATTCTTATGAAAAGTGTTTTGGCGCGAACTCTTCTAACCGCGCTCGTTCCTTCGCAACGACGATGTGGGCGCGAGAGAGACAGAGCTATGCGAAGTAACAGAGGCACACGCGAGCAGCTCTGAGTCGCGTGCATTTGTTATTGTTTATCTACTTTTAAGGATTTAGTAATAAGTCCGTCCGTCCGTCCGTCTGTCCACCTGTCTGTATTTCCGTCCGTCTATCCGTCCTTCTGTCCGTTTGTCTGTCTGTCCGTCCGTCCGTCCATCCATTCGTCCATCCATCCGTCCGTCCGTCCGTCCGTCCGTCCGTCCGTCCGTCCGTCCGTCCGTCCGTCCGTCCGTCCGTCCGTCCGTCCGTCCGTTCGTCCGTCCGTCAGTCTGTCCGTCTGTCCGTCCGTAATACATTATTACAGTATTATCTATTGACTCCTAATCGTTGAGGAGTTCTGTGGCCTCCATCATCAGCTCAGCAATATTATATGCACACTAATACCTTCCCCAGAATGTAACATATACTTTTCTGAAAACCGAATCGAAATCGGAGCCAAACACGAGCAAATCGCGGACAACCAAACATACATTCATACATACATACAAACATACGGGTCAAACTGAGAACCTCCTTTTTTGAAGTCGGTTGAAAAAAGAGTGAAAGACTAGTATAAAGTATCGATAGAAGATTTCAACTATCGATACTACCCTGAGCACTACTTTTATGCCATTTTCTTCTTCTAAGAATGCCTCTCCAACTAGTGAAGGTCAGCTACCAGTACTGCAAAGCGTTGACGGTGCCTTTGCCCTCTGCCCTTGCCCAGTGCAGAAGTCTACCCGCATTTCAAAATTATTATAAAAGAAGACGTTACGCTGACTGGAACTTCATTGGTAGACATTTACACTGATTCAATCATGGTGGGTGAGGTTTTTATTGAAGACGGTTGTCGCCTAGTGTCTGATGTTAGCTTCACAGTAACATCAGGCCTATTTAGTATTGGTGATAATGCAGTCGGACAAATGTTGGTCCATGTTTCCAGAAACGGCAAGGTTGTCCTGAAAAGAGGTTACGTTTTAGCTCGTGGTCATAAGGCTAGGGAACATTTTACAACTTCTACTACTCCACAGGTTATGCGTGTCAGTACTGAGCAAAGAGATAATTTCCCTTTGACTGACGCTGATGTAAGGGTAGGTGATAATGTGCTCCCGGCGCAGAAAGAGCAAATATTAAAACTTCTCAATAAATATAGACACTGTTTTGCATCAAATTTGTCGGAATTGGGTACTACTACAGCAGGGGAAATGTCAATTAATCTCAATGACCATGAACCGGTAGTTTACAGGCCCTATCGACTTTCCATTAAAGAGAAAGAAATAGTCGGAGATATGGTTACAGAGCTACAGGAGAATGGGATAATTAAACCTTCCACCTCGTGTTACGCTAGCCCAGTTGTTCAGGTACGTAAGAAGACTGAAGACTATCGTCTCTGCATTGATTACCGTGCTCTTAATAAAAATACTGTCAAGGAAAATTATCCCATGCCCCTCCCTGATCGATGACCAATTAGACGTTTTAGCTGGACATCAATTCTATACGACCCTAGACCTAGCATCTGGTCATTGCCAGATTCCTATTCGCGAAGATGACCAGTTCAAAACCGCGGTTGTAACACCGAATAGGAATTTTGAGTTTACGCGAATGCCCTTCGGTCTTGCAAACGCACCAGCAACTTTTCAGCGGATTATGAACCAGGTACTAGGGTCTGCTCGCCATAAAGAAGCTTTAGCTTATCTCGATGGTGTCATTATCCCTGCAAAAGATATCACAGAAAGTTTATGTCGATTGGAAAACCATTCTTAAAATATTCTCTAGTGCTGGCTTAACGCTAAAGATTTCAAAATGTCTATTTTTTGGCCATACTGTCGATTATTAAGGCTTCGAAGTGTCTAAAGAGGGCATTCGACCTGGGTCTAGAAAAATAGAGGCAGTGGAAAAATTTCCCGTGCCTCAGAATCGGCATAATGTAAGGCAGTTTCTCGGCTTAGCTAGCTTCTTTAGGCATTTTGTGCCCGGATTTTCGATCATAGCAAAACCCCTTACACATCTCGTAAAAAAGGATGCTGTATGGCTTTGGAGTCCACAACAAGAAAATACGTTCCGGGAATTGCAAAACAAATTGATTGAAAAACCAACTCTAGCTTTATATGATCCCCAGGCAGAGACAGAATTACATACGGATGCATATAAAATTGGCGTAGCTGGTATCTTGCTTGTTACAGCGTAGTAAGTGTGAAACTCTCAGACCTGTGGCTTACTTCAGCCGACAGACCTCTCCTGAGGAACAAAACTATTCGTCCTATGATTTGGAAACTCTTGCAGTCGTTTCATCGCTACAAAAATTTAGAGTGTACCTCATTGGAATAAAATTCAAAATTGTAACAGATTGCAATTCGTTACGTGCAACCTTCTGTAACGTTTTACGTTAATCTAAACTTAATAAACTATAACTAACAGTAAAAAAATAAATAATTAAATTAAATAACTAAAATTAGAACTACTTAATACTAAACAAGTAGGCATAATAAATAAAACTTAATAATAATTCACCTTAATTAAAAGGAAACCAAAACATTATCTTAGGAATTATTATTTGCAACGTAACGTTCTAAATCTCATTACTGACTGCGACATTGCTCATACGTTGCTCGGTCGGTGAAGGCGATTCGAAGGTCACGGATGTTCGTCCCTGTGTCACTCGCCCGCTAGATACGCTCCGAGGAAGGCGCGTACTAGCTTTATTAATTTTTCAATCACTAACCTACCTATCTACAGTGCTACTCTTAGTGCTACCTATTGGACGTCAAATACGTGTGTTTAGTACATTGTGAATTCCCCATAATTATCGGGTGAGTGTTGCAAAGTGTTCTATGTAGTTGTAAGTAAGCTTTCAGCTGTTGTAGTTAACTTACTCATTGGATTAAATTTGGCCTATAATTACGCTGCGTCATGTTGATATTACTATATTCAAATACGCACGTAAACTACGATAATTAAGCTTTGCAATTATTTAAATATTAAAGATCGTTAAGATATTGTACATAGTAATTAAGTTGCTACTCTTGTAAAAATCACAATATGAAGGTAGGTCACATATTGCACCACCTATATGGTACATGACACTGCGTGAACTAATTAGTACCGTAATTAATATAAGTACGCATATTATATCTCAGCTTCTATTGTCCTTTCTTCGTTTGTAAGATTTAGTAATACTTAAGTAATTAATTCCAATTGTTTTGCCCAAGGACGTTGCGAGTTTCCGCAACGAAAGAAGGGATATTTTATTAGTATAGTTATGAATAGCTAATCTGATGCTGTGTAATAGTAAATTAGTGTGCCTCATCATTGATCACTATTTTTTGCAAATCATTATTATCTGTACCTTCTACCCACCGCTTTGTTGCCGAACTTTGGATGTTGCAGCTAAACTACGAAATTGGAATAGTTGTAAAATATTATGTTTACACTATTACAGGGTCCACCTACCCGGTACCGGACGTTATTGGAAGGACCACTACTTATAGCCTCTGTTGGCTGCCCGGCGATCCTACCACTACCTACCTACCAAGCGACTTTTCTGGAGCGGACTTACTGCGCTGGAGCTACGCTGCTTACATACAGGACAGTGATAGTAATAAGGACTAAATTATATACATTCGGTCGTTTAGTTCGAACCCTGTTCACCTGAGTAAATTTTAATTTCTATCTCGCAATTTTATCTTGTTTCTCTTGTTCCCCCTCCTCTGCTAGGAGTGTGACACTTCCAAAAGAGGGACATGTTACCCCGCGTTGCCCGGTGGTGGGAACATATGCAGGAGTATTATTTCAATATTGAGTACAGAGCAGGATCTTCTATGGCCCACGTTGATGCTCTTAGCCGCAACCCAATTGCCGAAAGCAATATAATGGACGTTAGGAGCGTAGGCGAGGAGAATTGGCTTGTTACGGTTCAGAACGCTGACTCCGAGACCCAATGGATAGTTAAAATTCTAAAAGATTCCAATCTTAATGACGTTATTGATATCAAAAATAACTACAAATTGAAAGGAGATAAATTGTTGCGAATCACACCTGACGGGGATAGGTGGGTAGTACCTAAAGGAGTACGTTGGCAAGTGGTCAAACTTAACCACGATGATATTGCCCATTTTTCCATTGATAAAACACTGGCAAAAATCAAATCATCATTTTGGTTTCCCAGAATGAGAAATTTTGTGAAGAAATATGTCACGTCATGTCTTCAATGTGCATATGCGAAGGCTTCTGGGGGTAAGAAACAAGATTTTCTACACCCTATAGCAAAAGTGGATGTGCCATTCGACACTGTGCTCATGAACTTTAAGGGCATTAAGCATATTTTAAATGCAGTAGCCACACCTAGAGCAAATGCCAGGTGGAGCGCTACAATAAAACCATCGTTGACGCTCTTACGGCCAAGTGCGTTGATACATCCGATAATAAATGGGATGATCACCTACCTGAAGTTCAGTGGGGCATTAAAAATACCTTTAATGAAGGTATTAACCGAACCCCTTCCGAAGCACTGTTTGGTATAAGACCGTCAGGCCCCAGCGATAATAGAATACTGTCTGAGCTAGCTGACACCTGCGAAATGTACGACACGCCTGGTCCAGCTAGCCCAAACAGAACTAGTATACGCCAAGAAATTAATACCCATATCGAGCTATGTCACGAAAAACAAAAGGAAACATTTGACAAACGTCGTTGTGAACCCCATAATTACGAAGTCGGTGATTTAATTAGGATCGAAAGACAAGTGCCAGCTACTGGGTAAAGCAAAAAACTCATACCTAAATTCCAAGGTCCATACGAGATTGTAGCTATATTAGATCATGACCGATTTCAGGTAGAGGCTACTCCTCTAACCCGCAAAAGTAATAGGAAATTTTCAACAGTAGTAGCAATTGACAAAATGAGACCCTGGCTCAGTTTTAAAAGTCCACATGAACAAGAATTAGAGACTTCCAGTGATTCCTCTAAATAGAGCCTTTTAAAAAAAAACTACCATTTTTAAATATGTATTTTAGGCGTTAATAATAATAATAATAATTATGAGCCCCATTATTATAATGTATGCTTTATGTATAAAAATAGTTAATTTAAGATTACATACAAAAGTTACTTATTACCTAATGTTAATTCAAGATGACACTATGTAGTTATATTACTTACTAAAATCAATCAAATTATTGTTTCTTATGTATACCCAAAAATATAGGACATCCCTGGTCCTGTAGCAAAATAAGGTCATCCCTGGTCCTGTAGTAAAATATGGACATCCCTGGTCCTGTAGTAAAATAAGGACATCCCTAGTCCTGTAGTAAAATAAGGACATCCCTGGTCCTGTAGTAAAATAAGGACATCCCTGGTCCTGTAGTAAAAAAAGGACATCCCTGGTCCTGAAGTAAAATAAGGACATCCCTGGTCCTGTAGTAAAATAGGGACATCCCTGGTCTTTCAATAAATTAAGGACATCCCTGGTCCTGTAATAAAATAAGGACAACCCTGGTCCTATGGTTTTGTTCGGACATCCCTGGTCCGCTATAACATATTTTTGTTTTTTATGTAATTTTGTAAAAGTATGTTTAGACAAGTAGTACTTGCCTGAGAATATATTATTATAAATATTTTTAGCATTTAATGTATACATACTATTATATAAGTAAGCGCACGAGGTCGTACGCAAATTAGGATGGCCGACTGTCATCAATTTATTATAACAATCGTTTTTAATTTATTATTTTATTTCAAGTGTCATCAATTTATTACAACAATAGTTATTAATTTATTATTTCAATATTTTATTTGATTTACGTTTTTTTTTTTATTTGAATAAAAGTAAGTCAATTGACACAGAGTGAACTACGTTTGAGGTGGCGACACCACTCACCATCTTGGTGGGGATGAAAGGTTTCAAGTAGCAAATCGTAGTCAGTTAGTCAGTTCACTCTTGGTCGTCATGGAAAAAGGTTGTGCAGTGGAGTGGTCTGTGGAGTGTTATTGGTAAAGTGTTGTACTGCGAGTGTGTTATTCTGTAAAAGTTTAAATAAGTGCAAGTGTTGAATCTGGTTAGGAATATATACTGAAAAACAAGTAAGCTATTGTGTTTTATTTTTTTCTTGCTAATTTTCTATTTTAATTGGGCATTAAGCCTTCTAAATTGGTATAAACCTTACAGTTCGAACCCTGTTCACTAAGTAAATTGTAATTTCTATCTCGCAATTTTATCGTTTTTTTTTTGTTCCCCCTCCTCTGCTAGGAGTGTGACAATGGCGCCCAACTATAGGTATTTATAAACGACCGAATTATATAGTTCAGTTTTTTCAAGCATTTAATAGCTTTGTGTTGGCTTAACTTCCTGGTAGTATCTGGTGCGCGGTTACAGACTCTAGTGTTTACTAATTGTTAAGTTTCTGTCATTACCGCTCTTAGCCAAAAAAAAACTATAATTGTTACCGCACACTAGTTCATTATAGTAATAGATAGTAACTGTAATTATTAGTGTAGTGCTTCGAACTACTTTGTAAAGATGCCTTACGATATAAAGTTTATTTCCTTGCAAAAAGCAGTCCTTGCAGTGGAGAGTCAATTCAAGAATTACGAAAACAAATATTTAAATTATCACAACTATTACCGTCTGTGGACATTTAAGAATCTCACTTAGAGGCTGCTGATGACTTGAGAAAAGTTAAAGAATCACTTTTAAAATACCAAAAGAACCTAGCTAGTTTGAAAACCCTATTTGAAAAAAAAAAAATTGGTTGCCTGTAAAGTCGGTATACGGGCGAAAGTTTTACGTGACAACGACTTTGAGTGCTAAAATAATTTTAATGTGAATATTCATTCGTATAGTAGGAAGAAGGATGAAATAATAGTAACAATTTAAAACATTTATTTATACAAAGAATTATATTTAAAACATTAATTTATACAAAGAATCTCGCACTGAATTTCATATTAACAAAATTTTATTTTTACCTTTACACATACATACGTATTTATATACAAATATACATACAATAACTTGCAATACATTTGCGTACAATGAAACAGCGTTTACTACAACTTAACTTGTTCCTATCTGAGTGATTTTGTTGAGGATAGGGCGATGATAGGAGAAATATGAAATGAAAGGAAGTGTTTCTGCTGTAATGTGCCTAGAAAATGTCAAGTCAATGGTTGTTCCTTTTAACGTAGTAGACTTAGACATATCTGATACGCAATCAAGATTAAACGTATCTTTAATGAATTTGAGAAACTTGTCATCAGACTTCACGTTTTGGTTGAAGTCACCGCATAGAAGAATCGGCATATTAGGATCAACTTGCAGGAACGGTGGCACGTACTGGCTGTTATGCACGTATGGAAGAAGTGCCTGGTGTAGCAACATTCCGATGTCTTGTACACTTGATCCTGGATGAATATAAACAGCACCGAGCACAAATTTGAAGGTAGTATCAGCGGTAAAGCAAGTAACTTCAGCCAAGCACAAGTCACCGCAGGTTTTGATAACTCGAGCAGTGTCTGTGACCGCAACATCGATCACTTTTCCTGTTGATATTGATGATAACCTACGATAGATCGCTACTCCACCTGCTGCGTTGGTGTCTGAGTTTATTCGATTATTCTTCCTTGATATGCACTCATAATTCTTGATTGGATGTGGTTCACAAGTGTCGCGCATCCACGTTTCGGTCAGTACTAAATAGTCAGATCTTGGAATCACTGTATCTGTTTCAATGTCTGTGGCATGAGCACTCAAACTTTGACAATTGATGTTCGTCACGATAGTTTGTCCAGCACTGGTAGCATCGTCACAGAATTTGACTGCCTTTTTAGTGGTGGTTTGCAAAGTGTGTCCTTGGAGTCGAATATATTCAGTGCGAATATCTCGTGTAGTTTGTGAGTCGTTTCCTTCGCGCCCATGTTTGAAAATGAAAGGAGAGTCCTTCTCCGTGATGATATGCAATCCGTTGATACTCGTTACGCGGCTCATGGCTACATATACTAATTGTTGTGGTTGCTTGGAGGAGTACTTATACACGATTACATCAAACGTCCCACCTTGTGATATGTGAATCGTAATGGCACAAGCAGGTACGCAAGGAAATTGTTTGCGTTTGCATTTCACTGTTTTTGTCAATGTGATGTTGACCACTTTTTTGTACACCGGCACCCAATCAACGGACAAAGTGTTTGGTTTGCTGAGTACATGTGGTCGACTTTTGAGTTTTGCACTGGCACCCGTACTTTTGTCTGGAAACTCCGAACCAAAGAGTGATAATTTCATCTTTTGTGGGCGGTGACGTCGTGCTGGTCGATGGTCCTGCTTCGGCTGGATCGGCTGGCTGACTTTCGATGTGTCGCAAGACTCCAATAGCACCGTTTAACAATCCATCTCCTACGTTGATGTTAGACGTTATCATGTAAGGGTATCCCACTGCTAAGGGCAGCATGTAAGGCAATCCGTCTGTCTCTGCAACCGACATCTTGTGAAGTTTTCCTTGCTGTTGGCCCCTCTCAGAATTACTGGAATATCCGAGCATGATATCAGTGGCAATACAGTTGTGTGCGTTGGTAATTGCTTTTCGATTGTATGAATCAACCTCAAAGTTACTGTAAAACAACCGAACAGGTTCAGGTACGTTCTCTTTGCACCAGGACTCTGACTTATGTCTGGATTCTATAAGTTTGATGTTATTGACACTTAGTTTAAGTCCATCTCCAATTTTAGTCAGAATTCTCGAAAACAGCTCGTCAGTTTGTCGTACAACACGGACCAATGGGAAGTAGTCGATGCTTTGCCACAGTATAGGTCCTCCGAGTTGGTTGATTGGCACTGTGTAACACGGAGTAGCGCGTACAGGCGGCAGCTGTCTGAAATCGCCGCATAAGATGATGTGAAGGCCTCCGAAAACTTGGTCGTATATGCCGGTTATCTGTTGCAATCGATAATTGATTTTACCGAGGATAGCTGCACTCAACATGCTGATCTCGTCAATGAAAACTGCTCTCACGCCAACGAACATATTTCTATAGGCTTGCAAGTTTGCAGCTGATAGAAGTCTTGTAACTCGAGAAGTTGTTAGGCGAAATGCTGAGTGAACTGTTGTTCCACCAAGAGGTACAGCTGCTTTACCTGTGCTTGCACAAGCAACGTAGGCGTTGTTGAGTGAGTTGTGGTTCTGAGTGTAACGATTGTACGTTTCCATGAGGGCCTTCAATGTATACGTTTTGCCACATCCTGCTGGTCCGGTGAAGAAGATTTGTAGAGCCTGTAGGAGCTCATCTCCGCAGCCATGTAAACGATGTATAGCCTCAAGAACCACCTCACGTTGTTCAGAATTTGTAGTTCGTAGCAGCTCACAATATTGTTGTTTTGGCATCACGTTGCTCCGTTTTTTTACAACTGACAATCCGTTTTGCGGCACGATTTCATTAACATCATCGTTATTTTCAGCTCCCTCTCCTCCTAACAGCTGTTCTACAAACACTCTTCTTGACTCTGTTTCCGTTGGTTCTGTGGTGTCTGAATTTTGCAAAATCATCATTGCTTCTAGCTCTTGCATCACTTTGTCGATGTCAATATTGTTCTTATAAAGTTTTTTGCGTTCCATGATAGTTTCCTTGTTGTCATTGAATAATTGTATAAATTTATTACAATCAACAATGTCAGCGACTTTGTTGCGAAAGGGCAAGTACAGCAGTACCATCTCACGTTGATAATTGACAGTTTCATCTATGTCGTAGCATCTGTATCGTATGATTCGACTGATCAGATGTTTGCGATATCCTCTCGATGTCGTTCTTTCTCCAGTCGGCGGTTCAGGATCGTCATCTTCATGCACGTTCAAGTCGTCTTCATTGTCAATGAAATCACGAGAGTTAGCATACCACGACGCAAACTCGGCCAAATATACATCTTGCAAAGATGGAGGTCTTTCTTCATACCGCTGAATGATGTTTTTGGTCCACACGTCTGTGCTGTCCTCTGCGATTCCTTCGCGATCCAATTGTTTCCGACGTTTGCGGCAACGTTGTCTCTCTGAGGGCCACACTGTTGGTATGTACACAATTTGACGGCTTGCTTCGCTCATCGGCTGTCGTAACAAATACCATGCTGCTTCTTGCGCCGACATTTCAACTGCATTGAGAAGTTTGACACTCAATGCTTTTAATTGACCAGTGTAATCGCGGTCAGGATGTTCTTCCATCATTTTAGTCAACTCTCGATTCAAGTTACCCATTCCACGAGCTGATTTGTTCACGTATTCCACGACGTACTGTGCGCAGCTGTATTCATCTAAGATAAACTGAATATCGATGTTGGAATTAATTTGACCAGCAAGGTAAGGGTTGAACGTGTTTGTCATAAGTTGATCGAAGTTACGTTTAAACAACAAAGTTGGCCTCCGAAGGGTTGAACGTACTATATCAAGATATACATCAAATGTCAGACCATGTTCCCTCAGAAAGTCATCCATGCTAGGGTATGTACGTTCGCTGAGACACGTTCGTAGCTCCTTGGATTTTTTTTGGAATGTTGACCGGCGTCCATCAGTCTGAGGCATTGGAACCAAGACTCGAGTAGCAGGCATTGGCCAGTACGGGATCCCAAATCTGCAAGTCGTCTCACCTCGCTTCGTGCAGGTGAAAGTGTGCTTGTGAATTTGATTGGCGTAGATGGTCTCGTTGGGCATATCTTCTTTGGCGACAGAACTCAGCTTCTCCACGAGCTCGATGGTCATTGGCATATTTTCTGACACGGCCTCGTGTGGATCATTATTCAACCACACCAAAATGTGTGCGTGGGGGCTTCCTCGATGCTGGAACTCAATGCGAAAGAAATAATCTTTAACAAAGTACTGGCCAAATGGATTATATGATTGTTTTGCCTTGAGCATATTCATCAATGTACCGACGAGTTTGTGGAAATATATGCAGCACGTAACTGGATCGTCGCTCACTAAGTTGCACCGCTCTGACGTGTTTAGATCTTCAGCAACTTTTCCAGGATACTTGTTACTCAATTTGAGGAGTAAGTTCAGTAATATCAACCAGCGTACTTCGTTTGCACTTAAAGTGAGAAATATGGTCGGCTTACCTAGTTGACGGAGCATCGCAAACAGATCTCGTTTGCGAGAGGCCCAATACTGGACGGAATTGGGTACTGACTTTATGAAGGCAAGATTTTGAACGACAAATTCTTTAAGAAATTCCGGGTCCTCCAACATGCGTCGAGTTACGTTTTCCGTGGTTGACACATTCCGAAATGTGCTGTAAATGCCATCCACCATGCGGAGACGTAGAATCTTCATAGCAACGTACAAGACTTATTGAGGCGTGGCTCCGCGTCTGTCACTTCGTCGTAATTCACTGGTTGCCATCATGTAAGGTGTCACTGAAACTCCCATGTGGAAGCGACGAGGCTGGCCGTAGTATATTGCAGGAAATGATAGTTCTTCAGCATGACGGTCGTAAATGATGTTCAGAGGCATGGCCCGATGTCTTGGTGCGATGTCGAGGCAATCCTCTTCGTTCCACAGTAGTGTATGCTGCCTGGAAGCAAGAATTTCTGACTCCGGAGTACACTCGGCGGCGATTGTTTCGATTCGATGAGCCGAGTAATCCTGCAAATCTTCCTCTGGTGGCACGACAGTTTGCAGCCTTGACAAATCTACTTTGATATCGTACAAGCGATATAGACTTGAATTTTGAAGTACATCCAACCATTCTTTGATTGTCCTTTTGGACATGTAGCCGCTGATGTAATTTGTTTTGTGTGCGAGATTCCGTTTGATGTTGACATTAATGACGTCGTCCTCATCTAAATGCCGGGGCAAGCATTTTACCATGTCTTCTACGTTGACTGGAACGTTGATCACTTGACCAATAATTCCATAAGAGAAGTCATGCCGCAGACGACGCACTTGCATGAATGGCAGACGTGGTGAGATTAATCGTTCACTAATTGGATCCAGTGGCGGTAAGCCAGGAGGTATTTCTGGATATGAGAAGCCATTCACTTTTGCAAGGGTAGGAAGCTTATGTTTGTTCAGCGAAAATCTACAGGTGTTGCAAATATGCGTATAATCCTCCTCGCGTAGTTGCCTATTTTCCTTAACGAACCAATCCGATATGACCTGTAGTTGTGCAGCAGTGATGATTTTAAGGTCATTCTTGAACCACAATCGGTCGCAAACAGAGCAAGCGTGGCCAAATTCGTTGTCCAGAAATGTAGTTTTAAACCTCTTTATTGACGACGACCATTTGATATTCCAGGTTGATTGTTCCGGTTGCACTGCTGTGTGAGTCGGTGGAGTACTTATTTGTGAAACAATTTGAGCAGCTCTACGCTGTCTGTAAGCACGTTGTCGCTGAGCGCTGGTCTGGGCAGTAACTGTTCTTTCCACTACCACAGGAGCAGACACTGTGGCTGACTCTAGCGTGCCGGTGTCAAGAGCTGAGTTGGCGAGTCTACGTTGCTTGCATCTACGTTGTCTTTCGGCGGCTGCTTTTGCAAAATCTGCTGCCTCTGCAGGAGTTCTTTCCGCGGCCTTACGTTTTCTATACATACTTTGTCGTTGCGCTTTGGCGTTATGGGGTGTGTGTGGCACAGCGAAAGGTATGGCAGACGTTGGTGGCACGATATCATCAGTCTCCATCGGTGTACTGGACGTTGAAGGAATTTGTACATCTGGCTCTATTGTACTAAAATTGAACAAATTAGAAATTATTGTTTCTCATATTTTTAAATGTTTTCAAATACAGTGTAAACTCTTTATAACATCATTCTTTATAACGATAAAGTAACTAATATAAATAATTAATTTGAAATTTCACAAAATTTGTGTATGTTAAATTCATTTTTTATTTCAAATTTTTGCATAAATTGAACTTTGTTGAAACAGTTATTAATATAAATAACAAATTCAAGAATTCACAAAATTGGTTTATGTTAAATCAATCAGTTGTTATAAGTTATTAATAAATTTAACTTGTTTTACATTGTTATAAATATAAAAACTAAATTTAAAAGTTAGAACATTTATTTAAATCACATTAATTGCACATTATTTTTTTCAAGTTAAACAAATTATTATTGGTTGAGAAACGATTTATACTACTTTTTTGATTGAAAACTACCACAACATTGTGATTACTACAACATAACCTATTCACTTATGTCTTAGTCATTTATTTCATCATGTTATATTATCAGTCTGAAATTATTTACCTTTGCTGTTTGAATTGTTGCGATGGACGAAACTACCTTCACATTATCACTACACAATCGTTTTACAATTAACTGGCAACGTGTAAACTTGTATGCAGGCGCCTAAGCGAAATAGAAGCGCAAGACATGAACCGGTGTGTATGCCTATCCCTCTCACTCTCTCTCTCTCGCTCTGTCTCTCTCGCTCTTAGGCGGGCTAGCTGTGCTCGAGTGGAAGGGACGCGTGCCTTTCACTTTTTATGTCTGTCTCTCTCGCTCTTAGGCGGGCTAACCATGCCCGAGTGGAAGGGACGCGTGCCTCTCACTCGCTCTCATTGTGAGCGCATAACGTGAGCGGAGCGTAACGCAGTTTCTTGAAGTGTCACCCGGCCATTGATATATATGTTAACACTAGATCAGCAGTTGCCGCGCTAAACGCGCGCTACTGCGCTGATGGCCGCAGGCATCAGCACAGGCAATGTATAACTAGTGCTTAGAGAGGCGTTGACCGAGTGAGGCGTCACAATAAAAAAATAAAAAATGGGTAAATGCGTCGTTAAAGATTGTGGTTCGAGGTCTCAGACCAATAACAAAGCATGTGGGATCACTATTCAAAGGTAAGTAATTCGTTTTTGTGGAATATTAATGTAAATAACTCAAATTACTAAATAAAATATCACAGAGCATATTTGAAGTTCAGTGTTGCCAGTAAAAACATCATTTGGTTTTCCCATATCTATGGGAGATTTTTTATGTTGATAAAATTATTTAATTGGTAACCGTAGTATTTTTTTATTGGCGTTATAATTATTTTACAGAGTACCTAAAGATGCAATACGACGCGAGAAGTGGATTAAAGTCATAAGATTACTAAGAAAAGAAACAGATTGGTTTCCTTATAAGGCTACAATTATTTGCTCTTAGCATTTCCAGGAGCAAGACAAAATTGACCCTAAAACCGACTGCGATCGTATACACTTGTCCAGTGAAGCAAGGCCTATGCTTTTTGTTAGTAATATTCAGTTATTTTGTATATTAAAAATAAAAATTTGACAACATCACATACATTGTTCTGATCCTATAGGAAGTAGCGAAAGCACTTGTGTTACAGAAATCA
The DNA here is from genome assembly GCA_950371115.1 of Anania fuscalis. Lineage (NCBI taxonomy): Eukaryota > Metazoa > Arthropoda > Insecta > Lepidoptera > Crambidae > Anania > Anania fuscalis. The sequence goes on along the minus strand of OX493326.1, from coordinate 20,372,808 downwards.
GAAACAACGATGGTACCACAACACCCAGAGCCAAAACAATATAGAAAAGTTCGTTTTATACATTGATTTGACCGGGAATCGAACCCAGAACCACGAAAATGGTGACGCCTAGGCCAGGAGCTCGTCACTACGGTATTACAGTAATAAATCAATAATTAACCTTTTTTGATTAGGTTTAGATATTCCTTTCTCTCTCTCTCGATTAAACGAAAAGTGACAGTTTGAATGTTTTTCTTAAGAGCTGTCAAATTAAGTTATCACAAAAAATACAACATGATTAGAAGATTTTCACTGGAAACAGATTGCCATCACTTAAATAACTTTTTATGGTGATTTGAAGACCACGCATTTCAAATAATAAGCTAAGATAAGCTAGTTTCAAATAATTTAATAATAATAGATTTACATAGTCATTTGTATTTTACCTTGTAGTCGACTTGAGAACCTCCTCCGTTTTTTTCGTCGCTTGAAAAGTAGAGAGTTAACTGAGTGACTGTCTTTTGATTAACACAACCCGTGTTAATCAAAAAACAGTCTTGTTTTGTTTGCAAAACCAAAGAAAAAAGTTCGTTCTTTAATAAGAGTGCGTCTCCAGTCTACAAAGTTGCTATATACTACACAACCTGTAGTCCACGCGAACGAAGTTGCGGAACAGCTAGAAAGAAGTATAACTTTATAAGTAAGTTTAAAATTCAAACCTTATCTAATTACAAAATTTCATCTTAATCGTTACAGCCATTTTAAAAATAAGAAACGCATATTTATAATTCTATGGTATTATTATCATTTGTATTATTCAGATGAAAAAGTTCTCGCTGGTTTAGATAGAAAAAAGGTTTCGTTAAATTGACACCAGGCGGCTCCACCGCAAATATTTCGCGTTTATACTTCCACACACACAAATCTGGAAAGGCACTCTAACTGTTTATTTTATAAAACAACAACGGTCACGTTTTAATGTATTTAATAAAGCACTCTGACAACACTTATTTATTTATTTACTTTTTTCAAAATTTTCTTTTAATAATTATAAACACACCATATTACACCTTTACATTTTACATTTTATACCTTTAATTTAATTCAATGTTATCTTATTTTTATTTCAATTTTATTTCATAGTATTGTAATTTATTGTTTTAAAAATCATTATTTAAATCTTTTAAAAATTAATAATTGTAATGAAATTATATTTAGTGTAATGAATCGTTGTAATTTTTGTATATGGAACCCGTTTTCTGAAATAAATTATTATTATTATTAAAAGTATTTCATACAAAATTAATCGACTCAAATTACTCTTTATTTATTTAAAATAGGGTAAATTCATATAGCGAGCAACACTGAGCCCGCCAAAAAATTAATATCGCCATCTTTATCTTTTTAGAATGACAGCTCGTTTCCAGACACTAGTGAAAGAGAGACAAATATATGTTTTTATCTAAATGTTTAGTCGTTTCCAAGCTACGGCTTTCAAACTGACATGTAGAAGACTTTTGTTGCCGCGAGACAGTGAAGTTTGCTTCTCTAGTGTATTGAACTCAATGCACCCGGCAAACCAATTTATAAGACGTTGTCACGTCAAAAAAAAAAATAGAACAGAGACACTTTTAAATCACTTGTTTCATCGGATTAATCGAATTGTGAATGAACCAGAGGTAAATGATGTTTATAAAGTCTGCGTATCCAATTTTAACATGCAACTTAAAGACCTTTCGACAATGATATTATCTAGCGCACAAACAACTAATGCTGCCCTGAACTATAAGTTAGTCGGTAGGTAAGGCGATTTGCAATGAAACGACCGTTTGGCTCTCAAACTCGTTTATTACTGTAGTTGTTCGCTCCGCATCGGAAGTGATCGGTTACATACACTCCAATCCCTTCCACACTATTTTGAAGCTCTGTTGACAAATTAAAAGAATTGCTTAAAATCTATTTTCTTCCTAGGCCTTAATGTAGGACCCGCTCGTCTCTCTACCGCCTCATCGTTATTAGTACAAGTTTCGAGGGGGGAGACGGCAGTTTGGGTAGTCACAACGTTTTCTACGCTAACATCCTCAACAGGCTCATCATTTGCTTCCGTCCACACTTCGTCGTCACCGCACGCTTCATTCTCAACCTGCCCACCCGAACCTTCGCAGGGTAACATACTAGTTGGAATTATAGTTTCGGACATAATGGGTGGCAATGGATGTTCCTGCTGTGGCGGTAGCGAAGATAACTGTGAGTCACAGTTCCCAGTCTGTGACGCTCTGGGTCCCGTTTCGATTTTTTTGTTGGTGGCCTCAACATTGTTACTATTGCCCTGATTAAATTTTACAATTTGATCTAAATGCCTTTTACATAAAGAATTATAATTTTTGAAATATACTTCAAACAATCTTTGACCAATTCTTTTCTTAATAATCGCAGGTGACCATACGGATTTTCTAGCGATGAACCATTTAGCCATTACTGTCTCATTTATTTCAAAACATCTGCTTTTATTTCGACATGTTTCATCGCTAAAACTGGCATCCTTATTATTACTCGTATGTGGGGGCAATACTAAATCTAGCCGACCACGCAAGTTGCGGCCTATCATTAGTTTATCCGGTGTAACACCTGTGGAACAGTGTATTGTGTTGCGATAGTCAAACAGAAAACCGGTTAATTTTTCTTGTACTTTATTAGTCGGGAATTTATTTTCTGACAAAATACATTTTATCATTTTTTTACAGGTTTTAACCGAGTTTTCTGCCTGGCCATTACTAGCCGGGTGATACACCGGAGAAGTCAAGTATCTAATACAATTACAAAACGTTTCGAATTCCATAGAACAAATCTTAACGTCATTATCTGACACTATAATATTCGGTATACCAAATCGAGAATAAATATTTTTTAGTTTACCTATAAGTGCACTAGTTGAGGTACCGCAATTCATATAAATGCATTCTAACCACTTACTGAAGGAATTCACGACTATTAGATAAGTGCATTGTCCGACATAATTAATATAATCTATATGTATGCGGTACCAACCAAGGCGCCGGAGCGCGAGGCCAGGGCGCAGCCCGGCGCACACGCTGCACGCCCCCACCCATGATTCAATATCGCTGTCGATTCCCGGCCACCACATCCTACTACGAACACTAGATTTAGTTTTAACTACGCCGAAATGTGATGAATGTAGTACTTTCAACATTTTATTTCGAAAATCTGGGGGTATTACGATTCTATGGCCCCTGAACAAACATCCATTATTTATTTCTAAATCACCCTTACAGTAGAAATACGGTAAAACATTCTTGCATTTTATTTTCTTTGGCCAACCATTATTCATATACCGAACTACTGCTTGCAAGGTTCTATCGCGCTCGATCGCCTGCCGAATCTCACGGAACGAAACAGGTTTTATAGTCGCGTCTAGAAAGAGAAAATGTCGTCCGTCCTCATCACTGTTTACCGGCGGGCTGTTAGCAATAGATAACGGTAGTGGCGCTCGAAAAGAAATCTGCAACAAGGTTACATTTACCGCTGATATATTGTACACTATAGTTGTATGCCGACAAAATAATCGCGTACCGTTGCAAACGTAGGGCAGCCGTAACTGATATTCCATTTTTCTTACCAAATATTGACGATAGAGGGCGATGGTCTGTTTTTAAAATAAAAGGGTCCTGTCTACCATAAAGATATTGATGGAAATGCTTAACTCCAAATATTATAGCTATCGCCTCCTTCTGTATCTGGCTGTAATTCTTTTCGCTCGCCAACAAGGCACGCGAGCCGAATGCTATCGGGCGCTCGCGGCCGTCCGCACCGACGTGCACAAGCACCGCGCCCAGGCCCGCGGGCCCCGCGTCCACGCTCAGCACGGGCGGCTCGGCCGGGTCAAAGTGCGCTAGCACCCGCTCCGACGACAACTCCCGCTTGACGGCATCGAGCGCAGCCTGCTCCCTCTCTGTCCAGCACCACGGCGCACCCTCCCTGAATAATCTGTGTAATGGGTGCATTCCTGCTGATGCGTTAGGTATAAAATTACGGTAAAAATTCACGACACCGAGAAAACGTTTTACTTCTGTGACGTTTTTTGGAATAGGCGCATCTAAAATTGCTGAGACCTTATTTGGACAGGTCCGGAGGCCATGCTTATCGATTACGAAACCTAGATATGTTACGCTCTCCTGGAAAAAGGAGCACTTGTCTCTTTGTAACCTTAGTCCGGCGTCCTGAAGTCTCCTAAGTACTTCCGTTAGCCTAGCTATGTGAATTTCTGCTCTTGGACCCGTGCAGCAGACGTCATCGAACCAGCAGCTTACGCCTTATATGCCCGATAACAATGTCTCCATCGTTCGCTGAAAAATTGCCGGTGCGTTCGCGAGTCCGTAAACAAGACAAGTATACTTAAATAACCCTTTTGGTGTATTTATGGTAGTTAAGCACTGTGATGAGTCTTTTAGTTTGAATTGATTATACGCGTTGCTTAAATCTAGTTTAGAATAGAATTGACCACCACCTATTTTTGCAAAAACTTCTTCTATACGAGGTAATGGGTATTTATCTATTTTAAACAGTTTGTTTAGTATACACGAAAAATCTCCGGCAATTTTAATTTTTCCATTTTCCAAGTACGGGCACTAAAGGTGTTGCGAATTCAGAAAATGTTACAGGCACTAAAATTCCTAAATTGACCAGTCTATCTTATATAAAAATAATTCATAAAATACTATTTAATATAAATATAAGTTTAAGCATGTTCCTTCCAAAGTCAATAAATGAGACGTATTTAATAATCAATATTTGTAATATCTACATAAATGTAAAAATCGTAAATAATTTATCAAGAAATATTAATTTAAAAATAATGTAACAATATAAAAATGCTTCTAAGGTAAAACAATTCATAATATTATTAAAGTTCAAGAGATGGCGCTAGCGTCGCGAATTGTTTTACCCTAGAAGACGTTGAGTTCCGACAGTCAGTGATTTTAGTCAGTCTTGTACCAACCATCGAGGTGAAAAGAGATCTAGTGGCAGTAATAGTGTTATAAGTAAAGTGATACTGAAATAAACGTTGTTGTAGCCTGGAGACTGTTTCATTTGTTCCGCAAGACGCCTACAAATCAGAAGAAGGAATGGTAAGTTAATATTTATTAACTTATTATACTCCGCTCACAAGTAAACAATGTTTCTAAGAACGTAATGCATGATAAATCGGCACAAAATGGAACTAATAGCTTTTGTATATTGGTAAGTTACATTGTTTAAATGTCTTACAAAATTAGTGTTTTTTATTCTCTTTTTTTTTCAATTTAAGTTGCGATTTTAAATACGCAAAGCAAAGGTTTTGCTTATGATTGTAACTCTCTGTGGCGTATTTATGTTTTTGTGCAGCAATGGAGTCCAAACACTCAAAGTCAAGACGTTCGCGTGACCGAGAACGAAGGTCACAAACAAACTGCGATGGAAGTCACCGCTCGCGCAGTCCTGTTTTCAAATGCGTTACTGGGAACCAACGGGGACGCAGCCCCGTCAGCCAGCGAGGGTGCAGCCCTGCCAGCCAGCGGATGCGCAGCCCTACCAGTCAGCCGGGGCGCAGCCCTACCAGCCAGCTGAGCCGCAGCCTTGCCAGCCAGCGGAGGCGCAGCCCCGCCAGCCAACGGAGGCGCAGCCCCGCCAGCCAGCGGAGGCGCAGCCCCACCAGCCAGCGAGGGCGCAGCCCTGCCGGCCAGCCGGGGCGCAGCCTCGCCAACCAGCGGAGGCGCAGCCCTGCCAGCCAGCGGAGGCGCAGCCCCGCCAGCCAGCGGAGGCGCAGCCCTGCCGGCCAGCCGGGGCGCAGCACCGTAAGCCATCGGAAGCGTAGCCCCACCCCTCGGAGGGGACCTTTAGTATCAGGTACGCATTTAGATAGTAGCGCGACTTTGATGCAATTAGCACAAGCCTTGCATTCATAAGGCAATGGCACAAATAATGATAGATTGTATTATCACAACACCATTCCCGAATTCGATCCTAGCCGTAAAGAACAGACAATAGATATGTGGCTGCATAAAGTCAACGAGTGCTCTATTATCTATGGTTGGACTGACAAACAGACAATACATTTTTCTTTGCCCAGATTAAAGGGGCTTGCTCAAAAATGGTATGAAGGCCTTTCGACGGTTATGTATTCATGGCCAGAGTGGCAAGAAAAGTTAAGACTAGCTTTTCCTAACGACGATAATTACGGACAGTTACTCACAACAATGCTTGGTAGACGCGCAAAGTTTAACGATTCTTTAGAAGAATACTATTACGACAAAGTAGTGCTTTTAAATCGGTGTGGGATTCACGGACAAAAGGCTGTAGATTGCATTATTTTCGGTTTTGAAGATCGTAGCGTTAGGCTAGGTGCAGAAGCGGCAAGATTTGACTCCCCCGACCAGTTATTACCTTATTAAAAAAGCGCCAAAAATATAGGTAGCTCGAACAGTAATTTTAATAAAAAACGTATTCGGCCTAGCGATTCAAAATTAGATAAAAACAATAGTAGTAGGGAAGCTAAGGATCGTTCAATTCAGTGTTTCAATTGCTCACAATTTGGACATTACAAGTCACAATGCCCAAAACCGCTGGTCAAATGTAATAAATGTTCCCGTTTTGGTCATACTGCTGATACGTGCAACGATTCTAAAAACTCTGTTAGCAGACCAGGCAACGTTCAGCCTAAGCCTGTTTTATTAGTTACTGGCACAGACTCTAGCGCTTCAAAGTACCACAAACAGGCGCTCGTCAATGGGGTTTCTAAAATCATGTTTTGTAGATTTGGTAGCGCCGCTTCTCTGATCCGGGTTTCAGAAGTCGCAGATATCGGTTTCAGCTGGGAAAAGGATAGCACATTACCTACTCTAAAAGGATTCGGTAATTCTGTCGTCCAACCATTAGGTAAACTTTTTTCTTCATGTGTGCGTGAAAATATATACAATGTAAACAGTTTTATCCCTAAAAACTGACCGATTCCCGATTGAAAGTGCGGTAGTTCGTGCGAGTGACTATAATTTTATTGTGCTGTGCGGTCAGTTTGCTAACACAGGATTGAACTGTTAATCTGTTCTCTAAAGTTAAACAACGTTCCCAAGAAACAGTGTAAAATATTTACAGCATGACGTAGATACCACGATGGCCTTGCGGCAACAACTTTTGCGTTTATGCATCACACTTCACGCGCATCTAGCCCAGGTTCGATCCTCTGCGCGCGCGCGCGTCTTTTTGTATGAAACTTTCGCGGTGCCTTGTATTGCTTGATTGACAAAGTGAAAAGCTTAAATCATGGTGAATACACGACTAAATTGTTTGGTTAACGGTACTTTGGATCCGGTAAATTGATTGTTTTCTTCATAATAGTGTATCAGAAGTTATACCTAATAATATCAATAATTATTGTTAATTTTAATTATTTTGGGCCTAATTTAATGTATTGGTTTTGACTGCCGTATAATCATTGACTAGTATCTATTGATTTGTTACTTTAGTTGAATTTTGACGAAATAATGTTCATCAATTAAAATTAGGATTTAATCTTAATGGACTTTGTAGAACTTTTAAAATTATTTTATACTTCTGCAATTTTGGATGATTAATTATTGAATGTATATTTTTGTATTTATCTCAAATTTTATACGATAATGTATGAAAGTTAGTTTTTTTTTTTTCAGAGAAGTATATTTTTTTTTGCTTCATTTTTTGATGTATAATTTTTGCTCTTCAATGAAATCAAATCAAATTTTTAATTGCTTTGTATTCATTTTATTTATTTTAGGATTTAATTATAATATTGGACTTGTTATTGTTTTTTAAAATTATTATTTTATGATGATACGATTTTAAATAATTTATTATTTTAAATATAATATGTTTGTTTTTTTACCCACGAAATAAAATGAAATTTTAATTGCTTTATATTCACTGATTTTTATCATTTTTATGAACTTTAAATTGTAATAATTCAAATCAAATTAATTATTTTATTGTTTTTATCGTTTTTTCTAAGGTTATTCTGCCTTCCTACACTACCTCCAATGCAGAAACCTGATGGGTCACTTGCCCACACCGCAACAGAGAAAGCAAATTTATTTGCCGATCTGTTTGCAAGCAATTCACGTCTAGACGCTGGCTCGAAACATCCACCCACCATGCCTCACTGCGATTCTTTGATGCCAGAGATCTCAGTGCACAACAAAGAGGTCCGTAGATCCCTTCTTGGTCTAGACGTGAACAAGGCCTGTGGCCCAGATGGCATACCAGCAAGAGTGCTGAGATATTGTGCGCCTGAGTTGTCTCCCGTACTGACGCGACTGTACCGCCTCTCTCTCACGACAAAAATCGTACCAAAATCTTGGAAGCTTGCCAATGTGCAACCAGTACCCAAGAAGGGTAGCCGTGCCGACCCTGGTAACTACAGACCGATCGCCATCACTTCCGTACTCTGTAAGGTTATGGAAAAAGTCCTAAATTGCAAACTGCTTTCATACCTAGAAGACAATGATCTTCTCAGTGATCGTCAATATGGCTTCCGCCGGGGACGTTCAACTGGGGATCTTCTAGTGTATGTAACGCATTGCTGGGGCGAGGCCATCGAAAACCACGGCGAAGCAATCGCAGTGTCGCTGGATATTTCGAAGGCTTTCGACAGGGTTTGGCATGCGAGTCTGCTGAGCAAGCTTCCAGCGTACGGTATCCCCACTGGCTTCTGTAGCTGGGTGGCTGACTTTCTGAGAGAACGGTCGATCCGAGTAGTCATTGACGGCTGCTCCTCTGACCTCAAGGCCATTGACGCCGGAGTTCCTCAGGGGTCTGTGCTCTCTGCGACTCTTTTCCTGCTGCACATTAATGACCTGCTATCTTCAGGTATTGTTGGGTACGCAGATGACAGTACTGTCACGGAGAAGTATCTGTCTAGTGCAGGAGCCAGTGGAGTTGAGGTCCAAAGATTGAGAGAGGCCATGGTTGAGCGTACGAGCCTGACGTTAAGTAATGTCTCCCAGTGGGGCGATGACAATCTCGTCAGCTTCAATGCCTCTAAGACGCAGGCGTGTCTTTTCTCTACAAAAAGGAGTCCTTTCACCCTTTCTCTTACTTTCCGAGGTACATCTGTTCCAGTGACCGACACTCTACAACTTCTTGGCATGGAGTTGTCCTCTGACCTCAACTTTGGCACCACCATCAAGTCTAAGGCTCAAATTGCAGCTAGAAAGTTGGGCGTCCTGAATAAAGTCAAGCGGTACTTCACGCCTGGACAGCTTTTAACTCTTTACAAAGCCCAAGTCCGATCTTGCATGGAGTACTGCAGCCACCTTTGGGACGGCTCGGCGAAATACCAACTTGCTGCACTAGACTCGGTGGAACGCAGAGCCAAGAGAATAATAGGCGATAAAAAACTGGTGGCGTCCAAGCTGCACAGCCTGGTTCACCGCCGCAAAGTTGCTTGCCTATCGGTCTTCTACAGATTGTACTTCGGAGAGTGTGCTCATGAGCTGCATGAGCTCATACCACCGTCACCTTTCTTCCATCGGACATCCAGACGCACGGCCGGCTACCATCCGTTCTTAGTTGATATACCCATAATCCGCACTAAGCGCTTCTCATCATCTTTTATAATGCGCACAGCTAAATATTGGAATTCCCTGCCTGCGTCTGTATTTCCGAGTGCATATAACCTGACTCTCTTTAAGTCCAGAGTGAATAGGCATCTTCTGGGCAAGCTCGCTCCATCGTAGATCCCATCTATGCTCTAGAGCAAGATTGGGGTCAAGAGTAAGCCCATCTTAAGTAAAAAAAAAAAAAAAAATATTACTAATGTTTTTACCATAGTTAATGTGTTTTTTTTAATTTGCCCTCTCTCTTAATCTTTTTCGCTTCATCATGAATAGTCCTCCAAAAGTTAATTGTCCATACTGCCCAGGGTTGTCGCGGCTGTATGTTCAGTCGAGTGGGCTCAATGTCCACATAAGTAGGGTACATAAAGATGTGGCATCTCACAATCGTGTTGGATTAAACTCACAAAATTGTATAGGTGCGAATAGTCAGTTGGCATCTGTTACAAACTCAGAAAATGTGCCGGTAGCTTCTCAATCTGTTAAAAGTTTTGATGATTTACCTGCTTTAAAAGCAAATGTTAGGGTTTTAGGACATATTCCTAAGGGGGCTAGGAGTCTCGCGGCCGGCAAATTGTGTACAAACATTGAAAATTGTTTGCGCACTAATAGTAAGGAGGATTTGTTTAGTTTGTTGTCTTTCTCCTATTCGGCGCTGAGGGTGCCGGATACAAGAGAGGGTAAATCATTGACATCCAAAGTTAAATTAAATATTGATGGAGGTAATTTATACTTTCATGAAGAAAATCGTACGAAAAAACCTTCTTCACTTTACCGTGCTATTGAGGCAAAGGTTTGTGATGGTGATTTGAGAGGTGCAGTGCGGTTGCTTCTGTCGGATTGTTCGATCGCGCCTAAGAATGAAAGCACACTAAGAACTTTAATGGATAAACATCCAGCGCCATCAAGACCGCTTTCATTACCTCCTGAACCGAGTATTAGCAGCCCTTTTTTGACAGTGACTCCTATGGAAGTTGCTAATGCAATTTCATCATTCTACAATGGTTCAGCTGCTGGTCTTGATGGTTTGCGTCCTCAGCACTTAAAAGAGCTGACATCGTCCTCCGCGGGAAGCAACGGGCCTCGATTGTTAGAGTGCATTACCAACCTATGCAATTTTTTGCTAAGAGGTTTACTTAATTTGGAAGTCAGATCTGACATATACGGAGCTTCTTTGTGCGCCCTTTTTAAAAAAGATGGCGGTTTACGGCCTATAGCAGTTGGTAGTATTTTTCGCCGCCTTATTGCCAAGCTATGTTGTAGGTCTGTTAGAGAAGAAATGTCTGTTTATCTACAACCAAACCAGGTTGGATTTGGCACTGCATTGGGTTGCGAGGCGGCTATTCATTCAACTCTGTTTTTTGCCATAGGTCACGCGGCATCAAATGATATAATTGTCAAAATTGATATCAAAAATGCTTTTAATAGTGTAGAAAGGGATATCATTCTTAGCGAAGTCCTTGAACAAGCCCCATCTCTTTATCCGTTCGTGTATCAGTGCAATGTTGGGACCAGGGAGCACAATAAAAGATGTAATTAGGTCGACCGATGTTATAATAATGTCCTCAATTAAGCCTTACATCTATCTTATATACTATGCCTTATGCTACGTAATAGGGTGAGGCGCGTCACACAGTACACCTTCTCCGTATTTTGAAAAAAAAAAAAAGTTATACAATTTTTTTTTTAACTTTTAATGTCTTTTTCAGCCAATCATACCTATGCTTTATAACAAAAGTATACATAATCAAAAGTAGTAGTAAGTATAAATTTAAAAGATTTAATTACAATTAGGTCGAATTTTAGAAAAAATTTAAGTCTTCGAGAAATTTAAAAGTAATTACAACATTACAATAAATTTTGAGATTGTTGAAAAATGTTATCTATTTAAAATTGGTAATTAAATAAAATAATTACATTGCTTCTTCAATAAATGCATTAAAATTTTAATTTGAATGAGTAATAACATTATCTAAAAAAATACTTTTTAATTTATTAAAGTCCACTTCATCGTATTTCACTTAATAAAATACAAAGTTTTCCTAGCTAAAATTACAATAAAATTAATCTTTTTCAATCTTAGTATATTTTACGATAACAATCAACTAATTGGTGAAACTTTAAACTGTAACAAACAATTAAATCATAATGAAATTTAACAAAATAACATGACATTTTTATTAATAGAAAATTTAAAATAGCTAATTTCTACAAATTTGTTGTTATTTTAATATTAAGTTCATGATTGTATTTGAATAAAATTTAAGATTTTAAAATATTTTTTTTAAACTAAAACAAAACCAGATCAATTTGACATCCTATTTAAAAAAATGTGTGACAAGTAAACTAATTTATGAAATTCTTAAAAAATATATATTATCATTACTACGCTTAATTTTAACATTTGAGAGGTAGACAAGTCAATTTGTCGAAAAAAAACACGTTTTTAATAAAACATTTCACAAAAAAGAATTATGGTATTTAATTTTCAATGTTTATTTTTAAAGGAAAATAATTTTAAATAAACCCTTTTCATCTTATAGACTTTGAACTAAAGAATTTAGCTATGTGGTAAATGAAAAGAAGAAAAAAAAATGTTTTCTTAAATAATATTTCAGTGGGTACCAGTAATAAGTGTTTTTTATTAAAATATCTGTTATATAATTTTTAAAATTTTGTTACTTGTAGAAAAATACACAGATAATTTGAAATTTGAACATAACAAAAAATAAGCATAATTCCTTTTGTATACCTACTATTGTAGTATTATAATAAAACCAGTTACAAACATAATTGTATTTCATCAATAAATTCAAAATAATAAGTACTAGTGTATTGTAACACCAAAACAATCTTCCATATTCTATTTAAAATCTCACTTATACTTTACTTTTCAAAATTTCTTTAAAAAAAACTCTACATACGAGTAGGTAGGCACATTATCACACACTATCATAATTGGTACATTTTTACCTCTTTGGGTAATTTCTTTATTTAGGCCGGCCGGTCCCTTTTCATACTTTTATTCGGTAACAGCTTTTTATTTTATAGTCGACTTTTACTTTTAACTACGACATTTTAGTCCTTTACCACTTGCTATGCGCATAGACTTATTTATTGGGGTCATGTTTTAAGATAATTAATCTCCAACTATTTTCACAGAGAGAAAGTCGTCTACACCATGATCAAATGAAGGATCTGACACCCTAGCTGTACCTTGTACCATTATTTTAAAAACTCATATACCATAATAACGGGTCCTCATTTAAGATCCTATTGACCTCCAACGGTTTTTACAGAGAAATCTCCTTTACACCATGATCAAACTGAAGGATTCGACTCCGTTTTGTACCACTTGTGTGCCCTACCTTTATCAACAAAATCTCAACATAACTTTCAAATTCACACTACCAAACCAACATTAAAACATTACTATCAAACTGAATGCTTCAGCATAAATAATTTTGTTAACTCTTGGGTGATCAGTCCAATTGTTTGACAAAATATTTCTACTAAAGTATCTCCTAATCTCCAAATATTAATCTTGCTGTCATACTAAACAATCTTTTCATAACAATCGCGAAACCTACTGACTTTACATTACTTTCCCATTCATCTTTCTACATCACATAACCATACTTTTCTTGGAATGTACCTAATGCACTCGAACAAGGTACAAAAGCTGTTTAATACATCCCAGTCACCATACAAAAACCATACTTGCCAAAGCTTCACTAACTAAATTATATTTTTATTACCACATTACTATAGGTACTTTACCTTTGTCCGTTACTTGTCCTTTAAACATTTTGTATTAAGATAAAAGTAATTTATTTAACAAACCTACAGAAATAACTTTAGGTACCCCACTGTACAATTAGATATTAGTAGAAATCAAAGAGTTACTTTTTAGTCCATAGCTTAGTCGGAATAAACATGATATCAATATTAAAGAACGGATACTGCAATTGTGCATAACAACTACTAGTTCAACGATATCTGATAGTATTCGTTTCCCTTTTAAGAACAGCTTCGAATTTCGTAAGAATAACCGGTAACAAATAAAATAATGCTGATGCTTTACACGTGTCGCCGTATATGGTGCAATGCATAAATGTCGGTCTAACTATGTATTTAACAAATGATAAGACATTTTTCAAGGTATTATTATTAAAATTATTTTACACCAAACTATGTAGTTTAAACCATGTTTTAGATTAAACGAAGTAGAACGTAACAATAAATGCTATTATTTAAAGTAAAAATATTAATAATCTACCAACGTTACCGTGTACGATAATGAAAAAAAAAATACATAAACGACTGAATAAAATTTAAAGCATATAGCATAAATGAACTAAAATTTTGTTGCTAAATTCATTAATAATAAAATATTATTTATGGAATGTGACCTGTCATGAATGACCTACTATTGTATTTGAAAATAAATAATAATAATCAAAAATTTAAATTGGGAATTTTGGATTCACAAACAAGTATATATATGATAAGGGCTTATTATTAAATAATATTAAAATATATATTAAAATTGTGCTATTGTTTTAAGACAGAAAAATCTAATTTGATAAACAAAATTGAATATTACCATGTTTCAAAATTAAAAGATACCGCCTTCGGTGGCAACCTGTAAAAACCTCATAAAATTATATATAGCTTCTAAGGTGTGTTCTCTTATGTTTTGTCCTAAAATGATTTAATATAATTTTCGATAGTAATTTAATAAAGTGAAAATCATTGAAATGCGTAATTAAGTGACAACATTAAATATTTAACAAATCTTTACTTTTTATGTTAGTAATTTATGTAGGTGATGATTTTACTATATTAAAAAAATTAATTTAGATTTCAAGATTCCAAATAATGGCCAAATTACCCTAATGATAAGAAGTGTGTTAAAGATACTTTATTTATAATTATTAATACATTTTTTTTTACGAAGTTATGTACATAATTGCTTAGATATTTTAGTACCCAAAACCAAAAGTAATTTATAATATCATGGAAAACAAAGAGTGTAAATAATACATTTGATAATTATAAACAATTACGATTTATGAAGTAGTTTAATATGAAAAGATATATCAGTCACTGAAATTAAAAACCAAATAAATATTTAATTAAATTAATTAATTACTGAAGTAATTTTGTATTCTTTTAGGACAAAAACTTGTGAATGATGAATCTAAAATTTAATAGCCGTTCAAAAATATAATAAATTATATGAGATTTAATCGTAAAAACAAATACTTATTTACGTAAATGTATTGAAAAAAAGACATTAAATAACAGTGAGAATAAATATGCTGATCGCCACACAACGTGACGGATAATATTACAAAGTGTGAAACCAAATCGCTAATCGAGATTGAAAATAGCTTACTAATTATATTTTTTTTAGATAAAAGATTGAAAAGTGTAAAAATACTGTTAATAAATTACTATTGAAATTTAAATTGACTTGTCTACTTACGTGATTTTTACCAAACCTTAAGAACTACCGTGGCCACGTTAAAAAAAAGGTTATAACATTGAAAAAAAATAAAGTAACATAAAATTATTTCTGTGTCCTCCATTCCCGCATCTTGGTCTTTCCTTTGACACGCATGACACTCCCGGCGCCAACATTTCTCATTACATCACGACTCCAACAACTCCCAGCGCCCAGCAACTATGCTTTCCTCATCCTTAGACGCCTACCAGCTCCCGGCGCCCAGCAAGTTTTCGTACCTTCATCTGGCTCCGTCAACACCCGGCAGCTAGGCAAAAATCTCTTCCATCGTCACAGCACTTTTTAGTGTAGCACGTATTACTTTTCGGCAATTTAATCGTCTTACAGATTCACTTATTGTCCAAACATTTTTTATTATAAAAAAAAAAATGATATTTTATTATTTGATGCACAGCACTGCCCAAAGGCAGCACTGGCAGGGTCGCCATGCAATGTTGGGACCAGGGAGCACAATAAAAGATGTAATTAGGTCGACCGATGTTATAATAATGTCCTCAATTAAGCCTTACATCTATCTTATATACTATGCCTTATGCTACGTAATAGGGTGAGGCGCGTCACACAGTACAATGCTTCCCCAAGTAATCTCTTTTTTTCAGACAGTATTATACAGTCACAGGTTGGAGCTCAGAAAGGTGATCCATTGGGACCATTATTATTCTGCTTGGCTATCCAAAAAATAATTTCGCCCTTGAAGTCCTCGCTGAATATCTGGTACCTTGATGACGGGGTTTTAGGAGGAAGTCCAGAAGTAGTAATTGAAGATTTAAAAGTTCTAGTGCCAGCCTTAAAAGCAGTAGGTTTGGAAATAAATCCAACCAAATGTGAAGTTTTCGGATGTGGTGGTTTAGTTACAGGTATTAAGGAGCTTGAAGCTCTTGTGCCTGGTATTAAACAAATTGATAAGTCTTCGCTAAATTTGTTAGGTGCTCCTATATTTCCCGAGGGTGTTAGCTCTGTGTTGCAATTGAAAAATCAGGCACTTTCGGCAGCACGGGAACATTTAGAGCATTTATTTGGGCATGTTTCTCTTGTTTTATTGCGGCATTGTTTGGCATTGCCACGCATGGCTTACGTTTTGAGAACATCGCCAACTTGGCTTTTAGAGCGAGAATTAAAGGTACTAGATGAGACGCTAAAATTAACTTTAGAATCGGTACTTTATGTTAGTTTAGATGAGGTGCAGTGGTGTCAGGCTTCGTTACCGATTCGTCATGGGGGTCTTGGAGTACGTCGTGTGCAAGATGTTGGTCTGGTAGCCTTTTTAGCCTCCGCGCATGGGTCGGCGGATCTTGTTGCTCGCATTTTGTCAACTGATGGCAGCACTGTTCGTTTACCTTTTGTGACTGAGGCTTTAAATAAATGGGTTACGCTCTGTCCGACGAACGATCGCCCCAAAAATCTGTTTATTCAGAGAGAATGGGATGACATCTTCTGCAAGATTTCCTATTTACGCTTGTTGAATGGTGTCTCGGGAGCCAATTTAGCACGTTTAAAGGCGGTCGCTAAGCCTGAATCCGGTGCTTGGCTACATGCTTATCCATCTCCACACTTAGGAACACTGCTTGATAATGAATCTTTAAGAATAGCGGTGGCCCTAAGACTTGGAGGCAAGGTGTGTGAAAAGCATCTATGTATTTGCGGTGTTATGGTAGATGAAAATGGGCACCATGGTTTAAGTTGTCAAAGATGTGCGGGTCGCTTCCCGAGACACCATTCAATTAACGAGATCGTTCGTCGGGCCATGGTATCGGTCAACGTTCCATGCCTATTAGAACCACCGGGTCTATCTCGAACGGATGGCAAGAGGCCAGACGGTCTTACGTTGATTCCGTGGCGGAGGGGTCGTTGCCTCTTGTGGGATGCTACTTGTGTTAGCACGTTTGCTGCGTCTCATTTGAGGCAGACGGTATGTTCGGCGGGCTCAGCGGCAGAAAACGCTGCGAAGTTGAAGCACGCCAAGTACTCGGCCCTGGAGTCAATGTATGATTTTATTCCGGTAGCTGTCGAAACAGCTGGACCATGGGGCGCTGAGGCCCGCGACCTTTTTAGAGAGATAGGGCGAAGATTGAGAGAGAAGGGAAATGATCCACGCTCTGGTTCCTGGTTGGTCCAGTAGGTCTCTATTGCCATTCAACGCGGCAATGCAGCCAGCATAATAGGGACCTTTGGATCGACTAGGCTGCAGGGTGGACCTTAATTGTTTATTTGTGATTTTTTGACAATGCTTTTTGCTGAATTTTATTGATTTGACGTAGCTGCGCATGTGTATGGCATATTTTTTTAAATGTAATTTTTGGTAATTTTATGCTACTTAGGTAAATGTTTGGTTAACATTGAGATCGACAAGGCAAAGGCTCGACTCCATCTACTTATTGTTTTAGATCATTTCCTAAACGAGGCATTATTAATTGGTAGGTCTTTCACAGAACAGCCTCATATAATAGTTAAAAAGAATAGTGGCTCTCTCCGTATTCTTTCCGATGATACTTACAGAAAAACGAAATTAGATCTCATTTGCGTTGAAGATACGAAAGTTGATGGACTTACTCTGATAGACTTCATGACTGAACCTACTTACAGCGGTGATATTTATATCGAAGGTAGCAATAGATTTAAATTAGGGCAAGAGCATTACTTAGTTCAGGGTCTATTTACTACTGTCGACGGCCGCGGGTCTGCGGTGGTAAAAGGTTTGAATAGTCAGCCATTTTCTATCCAGAAAAATACGAAAATCGCAAGGTGTGTCCCAGCGAACCTTCAGTCCGATGCTGAAAATTCTTGTGACATACTTCGCGTTGATTTTTCCGAAATTTACCAAGATATTACTACAAATGATATAAAATCCGATGGCTGTCTTGAAAGTAAAACCACTCAGTCCGTCAGTTGGTTTGCTTAATAACTATCGCAGTTGTTTTGCGTTCAGTTTAAGGGAGTCAGGCAAAACTGATTTCGCTGAAATTTCAATAAATTTACAAGATGACGAGCCAGTAGTATATAGACCGTAAAGGTTGCCAGTAAGTGAGAGAAGTATGGTACGAGAAATGGTAAATTAATTTGTTGATTGCGGTATTGTTAGGCCTTCTTCGTCACCATATGCAAGCCCGATTGTTATTGTTAAGAAAAAAACGGGGACGTTAGACTGTGTGTTGATTACAGAGCTCTCAACCGGAAGATGTTTAAAGAAAATTTCCCTTTGCCTAGAATTGCTGATCGGTTAGACGACCTTGCTGGCTATGAATACTATACAACACTAGATTTGGCATCTGGGTATTACCAGATTGGTATAAAGGATGAAGATTGTTACAAAACTTCTTTCGTCATGCCCGATGGCCAATTTGAATTTACGCGAATACCATTTGGGCTCGCGAATGCCCCGGCTAATTTCATGCGCATGATCAATCTTGTTCTCGGTAATGCAAAAGGAATACCATCAGCTTACATAGATGATATTATTATTCCGTCCAAAACTATTGAAGAAGGTCTAGAAAAACTTCAAAAGGTCTTAGAGCTTTTGAAATCTGCAGGTCTTACTCTGAAACTTAGTAAATGTGTTTTATTTAGTAGAACGGTTGATTATTAAGGGTTTGAACTTAGCGGGTTAGGTATTAGGCCAGGGTCTAGGAAAATAGAAGCCGTTTGCGACTTTCCCGAGCCGAGGAATTAACATGGTGTACGTCAATTTATCGGATTGTGTAGTTTTTTTCGGCGATTCGTCAAGGGTTTCTCAATGATTGCTGAACCATTGACCGGACTTTTAAGAAAGGATGCAAAATGGGTATGGGGTTCAGAGCAGATTAAGTCTTTTGACTCGTTAAAAAAAGAACTCTTACAAAAACCCACTTTATCGTTATATGATCCGAAAGCATGTACTGAATTACACACGGATGCATGCAAAATAGGAGTCGCTGGTATACTAATGCAAAGAAATAAAGACAATGTGCTAAAACCGGTTGCTTATTACAGCAGGCAAACCACTGTCAATGAGCAACATATGACTGCATATGAGCTCGAGACTCTCGCCCTTGTTGCTTCACTTCAGCGATTCCGTGTTTACTTAATAGGAATAGGGTTTAAGATTTTAACGGATCGTAATTCTCTCCGGGCAACGTTTTTGAAAAGAGACCTTATTCCCAGAATTGCTAGGTGGTGGATCTCTATGCAAAAGTTTAATTTTTCTATAGAATACCGTCCCGGAAAATCTATGGCCTATGTAGACGCCTTAAGCAGAAACCCAATTCAAAACGAAATGAAAATTCCTGAAACAAGCAATGAGGTTGATGTTATGTTAGTTACCAAGAGGACTGGTTAACTACAGTTCAGCAAGCTGATACAGAAATCCGACGTAAAATCTCTATAATCCAAGATCCAACATCGGCTACTATAGCAGACGTTAGTAAAAGTTTCGTTGTTCGTCATAATAAACTGTTTCGCGTTACTGATGAGGGTGATAAGTGGGTAGTTCCCAAAGGCGTACGGTGGCAGATTCTAAAGCAATGTCATGACGATATAGGTCATTTTGCGTTTGAAAAAACGCTCGCTAAAGTAAAGGAATCATATTGGTTCAGTAAAATGAGACGTTTTGTGAAAAATTATGTAGACTCTTGCCTCGAGTGTGCCTATACGAAATCATCTTCCAAAAGAAAGCCTCCGTTACACCCCATACCTAAGGGAGACTCGCCTTTTGCCACACTGCACATTGATCATGTCGGCCCATTTGTTAAAAGTTCAAAAGGTAACATACATCTGTTTGTTATAATTGACGCATATACTAAGTTTATAATCCTGAAACCTGTTAGGAGCACGAAAACATATATTGCTATAGAAAAACTACGAGAATATTTTAGTATCTTTGGTGTACCTAATCGCCTAATTTCTGACAGAGGTTCGTCTTTTACTAGCGCGAATTTTAAAATGTTTTAAGATGGATTAGGTGTGAAACATATTCTCAATGCGGTTGCTACACCGCGCGCCAACGGCCAGGTCGAGCGGTATAACCGTACCTTGATCGACTTGCTTACCGCTAGATGTGCCGGCCATAATGAAAAAAATGGGACCTCTATGTCCCAGACGTGCAGTGGGGTCTTAACAATACCCACAATAAAGGTATCGGTCGTTCCCCTTCAGAAGCTCTTTTTGGTACGACGTTATTAGGGATTGCTGAAAGTAAAATAAAAACTTCGCTTAACCGAGAACAAAATGTTAATAATGAGTCACTTGCCGAAATTCGAGAGAACGTCAACAAATACATTGATAAGTACCAAGAAAAGCAAAAGGTTCAGTACGATAAAAAGACCGTTGAACCAAAGAAGTTTAAGGTTGGTGATTTAGTGAGTGTTGAGAGGGAAATTCCATCATCTGGTCAAAGTCGTAAATTAGTACCGAAGTACCAGGGGCCATATCGCGTAACTGCTGTGTTTGATAATGACAGATATCAGATCGAAAGTACGCCATTAACTCGCAAATGTGGTCGAAATTGTAAGTCGGTCGTGGCGATCGATAAAATTAAGCCTTGGCTTATCTTAAACAGATCAGAGGAAGATTCTGCCTCTTGCAGTGAGCATAGTGATGCCGAAGCTGTTGATTGTGAGTAACATTCCGTTGAGTTTGCAAGTTGCCCAAGTCCTATTGACAATAATAATGCAATTAATACGCCCATATAGGATTCCCTCATAGTAACATTTTGATTTATAGTCATATTAGACTCAAACGAGAAAAGTAGTAGGTAGAAGTAGCCTTGAGTATTTTAAAACGATGGGAGTCAGTGCAGATACAGCCTGTAACCATTACTTTGTCCTAAAAGGGTAGAGTCGGCCGTTTAATTTTGATTTTAAAGTAAGGTATTGTTAATGAGTACCCTTGTAGTAGTTTTTATTAATACAAGATTCAGGGAGTCCGTGCAGATACAGCCTGTGACCATTTACTGTTATTATAAGGCAGAGTAGACTTAGCCTCGTGCCTTTGATGACAAATTTGCGGAAATAGATGATTTTGAATAGATTTTATTAATACAAGATGGGAGTCAGTGCAGATACAGCCTGTGACCATTTACCGTTATTATAAGGCAGAGTAGCCTTAGCCTCGTGCCTTTGATGGCCTATTTGCGAAAATAGATGATTTTGAGTAGATTTTATTAATACAAGATGGGAGTCAGTGCAGATATAGCCTGTAGCCATTACTTTGTCTTGAAAAGGTAGAGTCATCCAATAAATTTTGATTTTAGTTTAAGGTATTGTTGATTAGTACCCTTGTAGCAGTTTTAGTTATTACAAGATGGGAGTCAGTGCAGATACAGCCTGTAACAATCTACTGTAATATAGACCTATTACACCTATTACAGGGTGTTGTATATGATTAGTATTAGTCTAAAACTATCATATGTGGTATTCAGCGCAGAAGCGGCCTGTTGCCATGTTTGACAAAGGCAGAGTTAGCCTTAGTCCAAAATATGATAAAATGGTACTCAGAGCAAAAGGGCCTGTTGCCATAGTAGACAGAAGAGTACAAAAGTGGATCTTATGTAAATCTAATCTCAAATCTAATGCCTACTTAAGTGTGTACCTATGTTGAAGTTCAGTATTCAAAATGGGTAGTAAGTACTCTTAAGTACTTAATTTGTGTAACTAATTTGTTGATTATACTATCTGAAGTTGTTTTTACTTTAATGGTTTGTGTTATGATGTTGTATGATATGTTGTGATAATCATTACACGAGGACGTGTAACATGTAAGTCGGAAGGCCGAATGTAAAAATAATTCATTGAATACTATTTAACATAAATATAAGTTTAAGCATGTTCCTTCCAAAGTCAATAAATGAGACGTATTTAATAATCAATATTTGTTATATCTACATAAATGTAAAAATCGTGAATAATTAATAATCAAGAAATATTAATTTAAATAATGTAACAATATAAACATGCTTCTAAGGTAAAACAATTCATAATATTATTAAAGTTCAAGAGATGGCGCTAGCGTCGCGAATTGTTTTACCCTAGATGACGTTGAGTTCCGACAGTCAGTGATTTTAGTCAGTCTTGTACCAACCATCGAGGTGAAAAGAGCTCTAGTGGCAATAATAGTGTTATAAGTGAAGTGATACTGAAATAAACGTTGTTGTAGCCTGGAGACTGTTTCATTTGTTCCGCAAGACGTCTACACTAATTCTTAGTTAACTTTTTCTTGAGGGCAAACGGAACAGTACGTGGCTTAAGAACTTGGGCATCGCATCGTTTTTTAAATGTAACTCGACCTCAAATTTGTTAAAACAATCCAATTCATCTTTCCAGACATCGGGGAATGCATTAAATAATTGCTGTACCTCATTTTGGCTCTGACCAGTGATTATATTATTACAAAAAGTAAAACAGATATTAAATTTTGCCATAAAGTCACGTCCCAATAGTCCCGGGCCTCCGTTTTTAATAACGTAAAACTTAATGTTGTTAAATGAAACTACTTTTACGGATTATTTCGCGATTTATTAACATTTTATTTAACCTGACGTTTCGAACACTTTACAGCGTTCGTGGTCACAGGTAGACTAAGGTGTTATTCGTCTTTACAATATTTTGAAAAACTATAAACTACCGTCACTCAGTTAATATTAATTTGTGTTCCTATCTACGCAAAAAGAGCTAACTGTATCTAGAGGTCTTGCAGTGCGGGGCCTAGCATGGGATTTCGTTAAAACAGGATCCCATGCTGGTGGTATTTTCCAACCATCTTCTCTGTTGAAATTCGGGTGTCTTCTAATTTCAATTGCCTCCCGTAACATGCGAGGAACAAATCGTCGTTCTCTTGCAAGGACTTTAGGCTGGTCAAATCGTATGAAATGGTTGGGTGTATCTAAGGCATGTTCACACACTGCAGACTTAGTATTCCGTCTATGTTTGATGTCGGCTATATGTTCTTTTACCCGCACGCCTATACTTCGTTTTGTTTGACCGATATAGGAGAGCCCACAGTCACATTCCAGTCTGTACACCCCCGCATCTTGAAGAGGTATGTTGCACTTGACAGGTGGTAAATATTGGTTAATCTTTTTCGGCGGCTTGAAGTAGGTTTTGATTGAAGCGCGCTTCAAAATGTTTCCAATCTTGTCAGTGACACCCTTCATATAAGGTAGTACAGCAGGTTGGCGTTCGACGGTGGAATGCTTGACCCGGGGTCTGGAACGACGTGGTACCGGCAACTGGTTTTCCCGTAGTACCTTCCTGACATGCTGGAGCTCGCCAGCCAGGTGTTGGTCGTCACAGATACCCCTTGCTCTCTGAAACAACGATTTGCCTACGGTAGCCAACTGTCGAGGATGATGGTGAGAGGCACCATTGAGGTATTTATCTGTATGGGTGGCTTTACGAAAAACTGTATGACTAAGAGTATGATCCGGATTCCTAGTAAGTAAAATGTCTAAGAAAGCTAGTTTATTGTTTGCCTCAATTTCCATAGTAAATTTGATTTTTGGGTGGATTGAATTTAAATGTTCTAGAAAAGCAGAGACTTGATTGGTGGGTAAAATTGTAAAAGTATCATCTACGTACCGTTTATAGAACCTGGGTGTTATAGGTGATGTGCCTAGAGCTCTGGCCTCGAAGTCCTCCATGAAAATGTCTGCGACAACAGGTGATACTGGAGAGCCCATAGCCACACCATCTACTTGTACATAGAATTCATTGTCCCACAGTAAATATCCCGATGTTAGGCAATGTTCCAATAGTTCCGCATATTCTATAGGCATATCAAGTTCAACTAACTTCCTTTTAGTAATTTCAATGCAGTCCTGTACTGGTAAACTTGTAAATAGGGACTGTACATCAAAACTGACCATAGTTTCATTATCCGCTAGGTGTAGGTGTTTAACCTCGCTGATAAAATGGTAGGAATCCTTCACATGTGCTGTAGTTGTTCCTCTTAGCCGAGATAGTGATCTAGCTACGTGCTGAGCCAGTCTGTAGGTTGGTGTATCAATCTGACTCACAATAGGACGTAGCGGGACATTTGGTTTGTGTATTTTTGGCAACCCATATAATTTTGGTGGTTTTGCGCACGAAGGTATTAGGTATTGAGCATCTAGACTTAAACTTTCACTATGTTTTCGCACTAAGTCACTGGTTTTCTTTAAAACTTTGTTGGTTTGATCTATTTTAACCCGTTTGTAAGTGGTTTCGTCCGCCAGTAACTGTGTCATTTTTTGCTTATAGTCCGATGTGTCCATTACAACCGTTGCGTTTCCTTTGTCCGCACGAAGGATAGTTAATTCTGGTTTAGTTTTTAGGTTTTTTAAAGCTATATATTGAGTACGAGAAAGATTTGACTTCGGTACTTTGCTATGTCTTAGGACTGATGATATGTCTTGTCGTAATGCTTCCGAGTCTTCTTTCTTTAAATTATTTTTAACTAAACAATCCTCCACGCTGCATATTATTTCTTCATAAGGAATTTGACGCGGTGTTACGGCAAAATTTAATCCAAATTTGAGTACCTCAATGGTATCGCTATCCAATGTTTGTTTTGATAAATTGACAACTGCCCGATTGTCTGTGGTCGATGTGACGTTTGACGCGTTTCGTTTTACAAGATTTTGGGTTGACTTTGACAGTTTGTTGTATTTGAAAATCTGTTTTATTTTGCATTCATTATATTTTGAAGACTCGCGTCTATTTAGTATTAGAATGCATTCATCAAAATCTAGTTGGGACAGTTGTAATTTTAAATCCTGACACAAACTTTCGATGGTGGTATTCAAATAGATAAGGTCGGAATGGTGTTGATGTATGAGATGACGGAGCAATTTTTGACTTGCCTGGTTTAAGATCTTCGCGCTCCCACGTATGTCTCTCTTCGGTGTTATTTGGACACATCGTGGGATGAGGTTATGGTCTCTGCACCTCTTGAGAAAATTTAAAGATGATAGTTTTCTCGCACGCTTTGTCTTTAGATCTTCCAACCGGCGAATTTTATTTGCGGTTTCCAGTCCGTACTGGTTCACATACTGTTGTCTTTTATTTACGCGAACACGATACATTTAAATGAAACTACTTTTACGGATTATTTCGCGATTTATTAACATTTTATTTAACCTGACGTTTCGAACACTTTACAGCGTTCGTGGTCACAGGTAGACTAAGGTGTTATTCGTCTTTACAATATTTTGAAAAACTATAAACTACCGTCACTCAGTTAATATTAATTTGTGTTCCTATCTACGCAAAAAGAGCTAACTGTATCTAGAGGTCTTGCAGTGCGGGGCCTAGCATGGGATTTCGTTAAAACAGGATCCCATGCTGGTGGTATTTTCCAACCATCTTCTCTGTTGAAATTTGGGTGTCTTCTAATTTCAATTGCCTCCCGTAACATGCGAGGAACAAATCGTCGTTCTCTTGCAAGGACTTTAGGCTGGTCAAATCGTATGAAAAGTAGTTTCATTTAAATGTATCGTGTTCGCGTAAATAAAAGACAACAGTATGTTAATGTTGTTAGTTTGATTAGGATATGATACTTTACAAATAAAATAACCTTGGGGCGTAATTCAATGGCCGTTATATAAACACATATTCAAATCACTAGGTTGTAACCGAAATTTTGAGAACCTTTTTAAATATAGGTCTTCTGAGATAACACTGGATCCTGAACCCGAATCTAACTTCATAGTTAAATTGTAGTTGTTAATTACAACCGATAACTTAATAGGCTCATATTTCACATACCTCAAATTAAACAGTTGGCATTCCTTACAATTATGCTCATCGTCACTTTCCTGCTCTGGTTCCGCACCTATGTTATTTAATCGCGCCGAATCGACACGTTGCACTTTACACACTTTCTTCAAATGACCTTTATCACCACACACTAAACACCTGTAGTTTTTATAACGGCACTTTGTAGCATCGTCGTTTTTAAGTTCACATACCGCGCATCTTGGTCCGGCGTTGTTACCCCGTCGTTCCTGGAACTCCCGGCGCTCGCTGTAACTAACCACCTACCTGCGTCTACCTCTAATAATATATGGAATTTTATAATCAATTGAGATCGAAACGGACTACGTTAATAACGCTTGGCTGTGATAATTTAAATTGGCTGTGTGATCGTCTAGTTTAAATGGTAGGACCGTACGTTGTGTTAATAGTAGTAAACCAAATTCTTTTAAAGGTGCGTGGATGTTATGATTAAGTTTTCTCGAGAGTTTCATGGGTTTGTGCGCATTCGAGGAAGAGGAAAAAGAACGCCCCGAGGGGCGCCTGGTGAGCCCCAACACCAAACGCTCACCAGGAGTGGTGGCCATGTGATAAACAATCATCCCAAACAAGCAATCTGCCACCCCCAGGAATAGGACCTAAATCTGTAACAAAACGCATTTAGCGTAATTATGCGCAACTAAGGGAACAACTGAGTTTAAAGAATTTAATATGAAATACTAAAACTGTTTTATTTTGCATTCATTATATTTTGAAGACTCGCGTCTATTTAGTATTAGAATGCATTCATCAAAATCTAGTTGGGACAGTTGTAATTTTAAATCCTGACACAAACTTTCGATGGTGGTATTCAAATAGATAAGGTCGGAATGGTGTTGATGTATGAGATGACGGAGCAATTTTTGACTTGCCTGGTTTAAGATCTTCGCGCTCCCACGTATGTCTCTCTTCGGTGTTATTTGGACACATCGTGGGATGAGGTTATGGTCTCTGCACCTCTTGAGAAAATTTAAAGATGATAGTTTTCTCGCACGCTTTGTCTTTAGATCTTCCAACCGGCGAATTTTATTTGCGGTTTCCAGTCCGTACTGGTTCACATACTGTTGTCTTTTATTTACGCGAACACGATACATTTAAATGAAACTACTTTTACGGATTATTTCGCGATTTATTAACATTTTATTTAACCTGACGTTTCGAACACTTTACAGCGTTCGTGGTCACAGGTAGACTAAGGTGTTATTCGTCTTTACAATATTTTGAAAAACTATAAACTACCGTCACTCAGTTAATATTAATTTGTGTTCCTATCTACGCAAAAAGAGCTAACTGTATCTAGAGGTCTTGCAGTGCGGGGCCTAGCATGGGATTTCGTTAAAACAGGATCCCATGCTGGTGGTATTTTCCAACCATCTTCTCTGTTGAAATTCGGGTGTCTTCTAATTTCAATTGCCTCCCGTAACATGCGAGGAACAAATCGTCGTTCTCTTGCAAGGACTTTAGGCTGGTCAAATCGTATGAAAAGTAGTTTCATTTAAATGTATCGTGTTCGCGTAAATAAAAGACAACAGTATGTTAATGTTGTTAGTTTGATTAGGATATGATACTTTACAAATAAAATAACCTTGGGGCGTAATTCAATGGCCGTTATATAAACACATATTCAAATCACTAGGTTGTAACCGAAATTTTGAGAACCTTTTTAAATATAGGTCTTCTGAGATAACACTGGATCCTGAACCCGAATCTAACTTCATAGTTAAATTGTAGTTGTTAATTACAACCGATAACTTAATAGGCTCATATTTCACATACCTCAAATTAAACAGTTGGCATTCCTTATAATTATGCTCATCGTCACTTTCCTGCTCTGGTTCCGCACCTATGTTATTTAATCGCGCCGAATCGACACGTTGCACTTTACACACTTTCTTCAAATGACCTTTATCACCACACACTAAACACCTGTAGTTTTTATAACGGCACTTTGTAGCATCGTCGTTTTTAAGTTCACATACCGCGCATCTTGGTCCGGCGTTGTTACCCCGTCGTTCCTGGAACTCCCGGCGCTCGCTGTAACTAACCACCTACCTGCGTCTACCTCTAATAATATATGGAATTTTATAATTAATTGAGATCGAAACGGACTACGTTAATAACGCTTGGCTGTGATAATTTAAATTGGCTGTGTGATCGTCTAGTTTAAATGGTAGGACCGTACGTTGTGTTAATAGTAGTAAACCAAATTCTTTTAGAGGTACGTGGATGTTATGATTAAGTTTTCTCGAGAGTTTCATGGGTTTGTGCGCATTCGAGGAAGAGGAAAAAGAACGCCCCGAGGGGCGCCTGGTGAGCCCCAACACCAAACGCTCACCAGGAGTGGTGGCCATGTGTTAAACAATCATCCCAAACAAGCAATCTGCCACCCCCAGGAATAGGACCTAAATCTGTAACAAAACGCATTTAGCGTAATTATGCGCAACTAAGGGAACAACTGAGTTTAAAGAATTTAATATGAAATACTAAAATCTACCTATTTGACTGCATGATAAGTCAACCAATGGTTCGGGGTCCTTAAATTACCTAAATAAGTAAGCTAAATCCTTTAGTCCAATATAATTCCAAGATAATCCAACAGTATCGATGACAACTCGTATAAGACCGGGTCCTGAAATCTGCATTATGTCCTATGTGAAGTCATCGATACTCCCACATCAACCAGCATTATTTAGATTAAAGATTCTGATTTTTTTCCGACTAGTAAAATATTTATACTAACCCCTCTATATGAAATATAGATTGACCTAGCAATATCCATGACACCAAGTAATATCAGATGGATATTTCCACATCAATCAAAATCGTTTGAATTTGAAATAAATGTTGCAATTAATTAAATACAATACCAAGATGATCCAACAGTATCTATGACAACTCGTATAAGACCGGGTCCTGAAATCTGCATTATCCCACCCGGTGCAGTATTGACCCGGTCGGGTCAATGTGGAAAACGAACTTTTCTATATTGTCTCGGGTCTGGGTGTTGTGGTACCGTCGTTGTTTCTGATTTCTATAACACAAGTGCTTTAGCTACTTACCTTAGGATCAGAGCAATGTATGTGATGTTGTCCAATATTTATTATTATTATTATTATTATTATTATGTCCTATGTGAAGTCATAGATACTCCCACATCAACCAGTATTATTTTGAATTTGAAATAAATATTGTAAAATTGACCCTTGGTAGCCTTCCCTTAGCAGTCGGAAGTGAGCAGTGAATTACTTATGATTTAATGTTGCAATTAGTTCAATATAATACCAAGATGATCAGACAGTATCTATGACAACTCGGATAAGACCGGGTCCTGAAATCTGCATTATGTCCTATGTGAAGTCATAGATACTCCCACATCAACCAGTATTATTTTGATTTATTTTTATTAAATTCTTCTCTCAGTTTTATGGATATAGGATTTTGTATAAGGATCCCTAAAAATAGACCATTTTCTAACTACCTAATTTCTACAACGGTTAACCTAAACAAATGAAGCTATTTTTAGAAGGTAGGATGGAACAGGTATTGGGAAGGATAGGTTATTAAGGAAAAAGGGGTACTAACCCTTTTTTTTTTTTTTTGGTGCGCAGGAAAAATGCATTTCGCATATGTATATGTATGTGGGACTCCCTCGTCATCTTACAACTGCTTTCGCCGCTGTGCCATGACGAAGTATCACCCACTAAAAAACCTGCGGTGTACCACGCAACGTATGCGAGTAACACATGGGGACCCGTGTTCTGGTTTCCGTCCATGCGTCACAAACGTACGGCATACTATGCCGGGCCTCAGGCATAGGGAATGGGTGATCCTGTACACACGGGATCACCCCAGACTGGCAGACTGTGCAATGTGAGCTAAGGGCCCCCGCCCCGCACCCACTAGTCCGCTAGAAGAGGGAAGCTGAGCACGGCACAACGCCGTCTCCTCCGCCCTCTTCTACGACTTCGGATCGGGTCAGCAAGGGTTTAAGCTTCCCAGCCCGATCCGTGGCCACCCTTTGCGACGACATAGTGTCGCAACAAAAGGCCGCCCACGTCTTACTCCCACTCGCTGCCCAGCATAGCTTGGACCATACTGGGCAGCGAGAGACACCACAAACCGCAGCCAGGTCGCGGGTCATCCCCGCGACCACCGTCTAGGCAGCACGAGCAGGGAGTCATCACCCCCCACAAGTGCCGCCCCAAAACGCATCCACGAGCGGGCTGCTCAAGCCCGCCGGGAGCGTCTCCCGCAAAGTTTAGCCGTGAGCTAGCAATAACCCGAAGGAAATTACTAACCCCCGTTGCCCAGGGTGAACCAGGACAGGATGCTACTCCTTCTGGACAGAGACCCATGGGGGCGTCCATATCGCACCGTGCGGAATAAATTCCGTGCAATGACCGCCCCCATCACTGAGACGCTCGATCCCCCTCTCCGCGAGCAGGTCTTACAGGGTCTATTTCCGGATCGAGGGCCCCACACACCCCCGACACTACGGCCACCCCGGCCACCCGCGGCATCGTCCATCCCCCCTGTCTCTGACGAGGAGATGGAAAGGGCTACGGGAAGGCTCAGAGGGAAAACCACGGCTCCTGGCCCCGACGGCGTCCCTGGCCGTGTCCTTAGGCTGGCCCTCGAACACCTTGAGGGCCGGCTTCGGGAAATCTTCGACCTATCTCTCAGGTCCGGAAGGTTCCCGAAACCTTGGAAAGAGGGAAAGCTCTGCCTTATTCCCAAGGAGGGCAAACCGCCTGACTCTCCCTAAGCCTACAGGCCGATCGTCCTGCTCCATGAGACGGGGAAGCTACTAGAGAAGATAGTGGCATCCCGTCTTATCGAGCACCTGGAAGACACAGGACCGGATTTGTCGCCCGCCCAATTCGGCTTCAGAACCGGACGCTCAACCAACGACGCTATCATAGCGCTAAAGACATTTGCCCAAGAGGCAGTGGAGAAAGGCGACCGAGTGTTGGCGGTCTCTATCGACATCGCCAACGCCTTCAACAGCCTCCCATTTCCCACCATCATAGAGGCGCTCCGGTTCCATGGAGTGCCTCTCTACCTGGTGAGGCTGTTGGAGGACTATCTCCACGGCCGGGAAATAATTTACACGGTCGAGGGGGGGACGCTGGAGCGGAGGGAGATACGATGCGGTGTCCCACAGGGATCGGTCCTTGGTCCGACCCTGTGGAACATCGGTTTCGATTTCGTCCTCCGGAACCGGCCTCTACCCCGCACTCGTGTATTATGTTATGCGGACGACACCCTCGTCGTGGCTCAAGGGGGGAGCCTCGCAGAGCTGTGTCGTCGCGGAGAGGCGGCTGCATCAGCCGTTGTGGATGCTGCTCGACGCCTAGGCCTCACAGTCGCCCTCGAGAAGACTGAGGCCATGATATTCCATGGCCCTCGTCAGGGCCCACCGCCAGGCGCCCACATAACTGTGGAGGGAGTCACCGTCGGGATTGGGACCCAGATGAAATATCTGGGTATCATTCTCGACGGTAGATGGAAGTTCGAGGCACACTTCGCACTTATGAAGCCGCGCCTCGTGAATACGGCAACAGCCCTGGGCAGACTGCTGCCTAATGTCGGGGGCCCCAGCGTCAGCTGTCGCAAGCTATACGCTGGGGTTCTGAAGAGCATGGCCCTATACGGGGCACCAGTGTGGCACCCACTCAACGGGGAGGCGAGGGCATTGCTCCGAAGGCCACAGCGAATCATTGCGCTGCGGGTCATCAGAGCGTACCGCACCGTAGCGCATGATGTGGCCTTAGTCCTCGCGGGATTCCCCCCTTGGGACTTGGAGGCTGGCATCCTAGCCGCCGTATTCTCCTGGCGGCAGGAGCGCAGACTGGAAGGCGAAAACCCGGCGATGGAAGAGACGGCCCGCATCAGACTTACGTATGAAGGCGATACATGGGTACCCGTGTTCTGGAGAGCTATCCATGCATCGCCCACGTGCGGCTATGCCGGGCCTCAGGCATATGGTTCGGGTGATCCTGTACACGACGGATCACCCCCCACTCGCGGGCTGTGCAATGTGAGTTCGGGGCCCCCGCCCCGCGCTCACGAGCCCGCTAGAGGGAAGTTGAGTTCGGCGTAACGCCGTCTCCTCCTCCCCCTTCTTCTACGTCGGATCGGGTCAGCGTGAGGATCTTCCTCTCTAACCCGCTCCGCAGCCTCCTTTTGCGACATCACGTCCTCGCAAAAGGAGGCGTCGGGCAGCATCGATCATCGATCGATGTGGAACCCGATGTTCCACAGGGTCGGTCCTAGAACCGATCCCTGTGGGACACCGCATCGTATCCTCCTCCGCTCCAGCATCCCCCCCCCCAACCGTGTACACTATTTCCCTCCCATTTAGGTAATCCTCCAACAGCCTCACCAAGTAGAGAGGCACTCCATGGAACCGGAGCGCCTCTATAATGTTTGAAAATGGGAGGGAGGCTGTTGAAGGCATTCGCTATGTCTACGGACACCGCCAGCACCCATTTTCCCTTACTGACCGCCTCTTGGGCGAACGCTTTTAGCTCGGCGATCGCGTCGTTAGTAGAACGCCCGGCTCTGAACCCGAACTGGGCAGGCGAGAGGTCAGGACCGACGCTCTGGAGGTGCTCGACGAGACGGGATGCTATGATTTTCTCAAATAGCTTCCCCGCCTCATCTATAGGACTATCGGCCGATAGGACGGCGAGTCTGGAGGTTTACCCTCCTTGGGTATGAGGCAGAGCCTCCCCTCCTTCCACGGCTTCGGGAATCTTCCCAACCTGAGACACAGGTTGTAGGTCTCCCGAAGCCGACCCTCGAGGTGTTCGAGGGCTATTCGCAGTACGCGTCCTGGGACGCCGTCGGGACCAGGGGCCGTGTTTTTGCCCTTTAGCCGCTCCGTGGCCATCTCCATCTCCTCGTCGGAGACCATGGGGATAGAGGATGCCGCGGGCGGCCTTGGTGGTCGCAAAGTCGGGGGTGTGTGCGGTCCACGGTCCGGGAACAGGTGGTCGAGGACACGCTCGCAGAAGGGGGGATCGAGCGTTTCCGTGATCGGGGCCGTCATTGTGCGAAATTTGTTCCGCACTGCTAAATACGGACGCCCTCATGGGTCCCTGTCCAGGTCTTCCAGGGCCTCGGATCGCGCCTGCTCCTTAGCGATGCAGATGGCATGCTGGAGGGCCTTTTTGGCCACTTTGTGAGCGGCGCGTTTGTGGGCCTCCTCTTCTGGTGTGTGATGCCGCCTGCGACAGCGAAGTAGAGCCCTTCGCGCGGCATTACAGGCGGGGCGTAGAGCGGAAATCTCATCGCTCCACCAGTAAACCTGTCTGCGGTTGGGCTGGGGCCGCGCTCTTGGCATTGAGGCATCACACACTCTTGACATGGCTACTCGGAAGCGGACCGCAGCCTCGTCCACGCTTTCCGAATCTTGGCTGTAGGCCAGTTCCTCGATTAGAGCCGCGTCTCTCGCCATCTCGCGGTCTAGGCGTGTTAGGGCCCATCGTGGGAGCATATGGTAGGAGACCGGCGCAGGTCTATGGTTTTGGGCGGAGGAGGACTCAAAGCGGATGTACACGTGGTCCGAGAGAGTCTCCTCCGCCTCCAGAACGCGCCATTGGCCGATCCTGTGTGCAAGAGCGGGGGTGGCAAGCGTTAGGTCACCCACAGATCCCCCCCGCTCCCGGACACAGGTAGGAGCGTTGCCCACGTTGAGCAGTGCCAGGCCATGCTCGGCGATCCATTCTTCTAGAACGCCACCCTGAGGGTTGGGAAAGGGACTTCCCCAAGCTAGGGATTTGGCGTTTAGATCGCCGAGCAGAAGAATCTGGCGGGGCGACAATCTCCGGATCACCGGACTGAGGGCCTCGAGGTACGCCTCGAATTGGTAGAGGGGTCTGTTGGGGGAGAAATAGACTCCCACAACAGCAATATCCCTCCACACCGCCGCAACGTATCCGGGCCCTCGTTCTAGGGTCCGCAACGGGAAGGCTTGCGGGCCTGTGCGGGCGACGATGACCACATCCTGGTCGGCAGAGCCTGCCCAGTTGGGGTAACCATCTGGGACGAAATAGGGCTCTGCGGCGACCGCGACATCTATATTCCACGCCGCCAGGTTCGCCAGGAACAAGTCCTGAGCCCTGGCGGCGTGGTTAAGGTTCGCCTGGAGGAGGGAGAAGGAAGGCCCGTTAGACATTGGGTTGCCTTTCCTGCTCTCTCTCTAACTCCTCCAGCCCATCTTGTGGAAGGGCTTCAGCGTCCATTGGCACCGTGGCTGGGATCTGGACAGCCATCGGGATTGCCTTCCCTCTCGTGGTGGGTGGCCGGCAAGTTTTCCCGCCCATTATGTGGTTGGCCGCGTTACCTGCATCTGCACACACCGCACAGCAAAGCTTCTTCGCCTTGCAATCTGACGACTTGTGGTCAGGTTGCCCACACCTGAAGCACAAGTCGCTGCGACGCTTCGTCGAGGGGCACACCTGTCTGGTATGCCCGAGCCCCATGCAGTTGTAGCACCGCAGGGGGCGTTTCTCAAGGAGCGTCACTTTGGCCGAAGACCAACCAATTAGCAGTCGGCCGGTCAGCATTAGCTTGGCTGCAGCTACTGGGCATGAGACGACGGCAGCGCCTACGCCCCTGGGGCCCGGTCTAATGTCGCCGACTCTTACATGCTCAAGGCTGCACTGACCTTTCGCAGCGACTGCCGCTGTGAGCTCTTCCTTGGTCACGGAGTCGTCGAGCTCCGTGACCCGGATGTCCGCCTTTTTTATTGGCCGGGCTACGTCAGCAACTCCGGTCAGCACCTGTCTTAATTTTAGGGCCAGTTGGTCCGCCTTCTCGCCGCTTTGGGGGCCAGATATTTCTAACATTCTGGCACCCGTGGCGGTTTTGCTGCAGCGCAGCCCTTCTAAACCCAGGCTCGGGAGGGACAGAACCTCTCTGGCCTTGGTTAGCGCCTCATTGTAGGTGACCCCCTTATCTGTGGCTCCTGGCTGCAGTAAAATAATCACTGCAGACGTGCGTGGGGGGGTGAGCGAGACAGCTTTGGGCTGCGCTGGCTTAGGGCCCCTGGGAGGGGCAGGTCTCGTGGCCGGATTGGAGTTCGGGGTCTTTTTCCCCTTCTTCTTTTTCTTCCTCTTTTTGTGGGTCACGGGGACCCACTCCTCTTCTGTCGGCTGCGTTATTACAGGAGCCGATGCAGGTGGCTGCTGGCTGGTCTCTGCTCGCGGTCGAGAGGGGCCAGCGGTTGCAGCAGTTGGGTTTGGGGGTGCCTTGTTCGCCGTCGCTTTAGGCTTGGGCTTCACAGTTTTCTGTGAGGCCGCAACGGCGGCGAAGGTTTTCGGGCCCTTGGACTGCACTGCTGCAGGGGCGGGTGGTGGCTTTTGCGCTTTTGGCGCTTTGCTCTTTTTGGCCGGCGGCCCAGCGGCGCCAGAGGTGCTTGGCGCAGGGGCTCTACTGTCGGCTGCCAAGGGCGGTCTTGACGCAGGCAAGGGATTGAGGCGGTCCAGCCGTCCCTCGAGGCATGCAAATCGACTCTCTAAGCGGGAGTCGATAAGCGCCGCGATAGACGATAGGAGCGCCTCATTTTGGTGTACGTCTGTTACACTGGCTGGGTCGGGGGCGGCGGGGGCTGCTACTGAGAAGGCAGTCCTCTCAGAAAACTCCCTGCGGAAGGATTTAACCTCCTCCTTGAGGTGGTTTACCTCCTCCCGCAGGATCTTATTTGCCCTAGCCAGGTTTCGGCTCTCTTGGTCCATCGTCCTGGTCGTGATCTCGTTGACCAGGGAGGTGAGACCTTTGGTGGCATCCTTGAGAGCCTTGGCCATTCGTCCTTGTAGGTTACTGGACTTGGCCTTAACAGTGGCAACGGCGCTGATGCATTGGAGCGCCATCTGCTGCATTTCCGCCATGTCCAGTCCCGACATGTCGTCTGGAAGTTCTGGGCAGACCAGGGCTTCCGGGGTCGAAGGTGAAGCGAGGATGGTGGGAGATTTTGTTCTCCGCTCTAGGAGGCGGTTGAACTCCTCCTCGCGTGCGTTTTCCTCGGCAGCCATGTACTGCTGGCGGGCATTAGCCGAGACAGAGAGTGAGCCTCTGCCCTTGCCTCTAGTTCTGCTAATCTTCCGGAGTGGAGAGCCTTCGCTCTCCGGCTCGGAAGACGCGCCCTGCGCAGACAGTCCGTCTACAATCGGATGTCGGGATGCCGACCTCGTTGGTCGTTTCCGGCTGCGTGTGCGGCCGCGACCGCGCTCGCTCTCCGGCGAACCAGTGAGGGGACGGCTAAAATTGCCCGCGTCCTCGTCTTTATCATAACCGACCGGTTTCAACGGCGATCTGCTCGTTCCGGCCCGTGTCCTTCTGCTCTCCGCCGAATTCAGCTGCACTGCAGGTTCGGCTGTTGTTTTTTGAGCGCCTCGCGCTCGGGGTTTGGTCGAGGATTTTAAAGAAAGAGTCTCCATTTTTATATTTTGCCTACCATGCGTCTTCATCCGGCGGGGTCTCCACCCTCCTTGGAGCCCACATAAGGGGAGCCGTAGCCCAGAGTTGCCCGCCAGACATAGAGGGGATTCCACCCATAATCTCAGAGTGGAACCGCCGAACGGGATCTTTGGCGCAGACGGTTAGGGCAAGGTTGGCACCAGTCGACCAAAACTAGCGCTTCACCGAGCCCGCCGCTGGCCCTGTCCCCCGAACCCCCCTCTTACCAAGGGCGAAGGTTAAGCCGTTCGCCCGCAGCCGATTGATCCTGGTGCGGCTACACCAGGACCGCCCGTGTTACCAAAATCAGGGGCCAAAGGAGTGTGTTGCCTGGGTGGTCTGCCACAGGCTCAACGCCCAGGATCC
The DNA here is from genome assembly GCA_950371115.1 of Anania fuscalis. NCBI lineage: Eukaryota > Metazoa > Arthropoda > Insecta > Lepidoptera > Crambidae > Anania > Anania fuscalis. The sequence continues at coordinate 20,336,089 of OX493326.1, read as the reverse complement.
CCCTTTCCCGGATTACGGGTCCCCGCACACGGCAAGAACATGCGGCCTGGTTTGGGAAGGGAAACCAGGAAAACCCTGCGAAACCGCTACTACGGTCCCAACCACGCAGGGTCCAACCGCAGACCCCGCCGCCTGTCCCTACGGGAGGGACGCCCCTCTGGTAGTTTTTAGAGAGGACTACTACCTCGCGACTCTGGCCTCCGTGGCCAAAATCCCCGGCCTCTAGCTAGAGCTTACGGGTTGCCCGGCATCCCGCCAGCCGACAACGGCCGGCTATTGACGGGTACCGCCGCGCTGGTATTTCTTTATAGAGGTTTTCTCCTCGCAGTCCTGGCAGAACAGGACCCCCGGTCTGCCCTGAGAAGGGCAGGTTGCGGTGTGCATGGGTTTTTTAGAGAGGTTTTTCCTTCCCCACGGCCCGGACAAAGGCCCCGACAGCCCCCGGCCCACCCGTAAGGGGGGGTTTCGGTATGTCTGGGTTTTTTAGTGAGGTGGTCCTTCCTCGCGGCCCGGACAAAGTGCCCCCGGCAGCCCTCGGCCCCCACGGGGTAACAAGTTGCCCGGCGACCCGCCAGTCAGCGGCGGCTGACTATGGGCGGGCTGAGCCGCGCGTGGTAGTATTTAAAGAGGTTTCCGCCTCGCGGTCCAGGTAAACTGGACCCCCGTCCCGCCGGTAGCCCGTTGCGGATTACGGTATGCTTCGTACCACATCCCTGCACCGCTATGCTAAATATAGTAGTGCAAGGAGCGGCACAGACAGAGTTCAGCCGTCAGCTAGCAATTACCCGAAGGCAATTCCTAACTGCCGTTGCCCAGGGTGCACCGGGACAGGATGCTGCTCCTTACACCCGATCGTAACCAGATGTAGTGAGCAATACCCCGCCGCACGAGGAGGTTACTCTGTAGCTCCCCAACCTAACCTTTTTTTTTTTTTTTTTGGTGCGCAGGAAAAATGCATTTCGCATACCTACCGCCGCGGGGGCAGCGATAGGTTATGTGGGACTCCCTCGTCATCTAACAATGGCTTTGCGACTGTTCCATGACGAGGTATCACCCACTAAAAAACCTGCGGTGTACCACGCAACGTATGCTAGTGACACATGGGCACCCGTGTTCTGGTTTTCGTCCATGCGTCACAAACGTACGGCATGCTATGCCGGGCCTCAGGCACAGGGAATGGGTGATCCTGTACACACGGGATCACCCCAGACTGGCAGACTGTGCAATGTGAGCTAAGGGCCCCCGCCCCTCGCTCACTAGTCCGCTAGAAGGGGGAAGTTGAGTGCGGCGTAACGCCATCTCCTCCTCCCCCTTCTTCGACGACGGATCGGGTCAGCAAGAGGATTTTCCTCCCTGACCCGCTCCGCGGCCTCCTTCTGCGACATGACATCGTCGCAAAAGGAAGCCACTGCCCCCCAGGCCTCACCGCTGCCCAGCGTAGCTCTCACTATGCTGGGGAGCGAGAGGTCCCCTCCCACCACCGAGGTCAAAGTGCGGCGCTGCTGGACCCATGCTGAGCACTCCCGGAGGGTGTGATCAGCTGTATCCTCCGCAGCACCACACTCGTGGCACTCGGGAGTGCGCTCCCTACCCGCTATATGGTGCAGATACCAACCAAAGGCACCGTGCCGTAAGGGAGCCGTGCTTCCTTGTAATCCAGTCATCGAGGACCGGGCGAAATGCACTTATGGTGCGATTCGCCGGGCCCCCGTAATGACTGGATTCCAGCCTACGAGACCAAGCCTGCATCAGGTGCTCATGCGCACGGGATCTGATGCGGGCCGTCTCTTCCATCGCCGGGTTTTCGCCCTCCAATTTGCGCTCGTGCCGCCAGGAGTATACGGCGGCTAGGATGCCAGCCTCCAAATCCCAAGGGGGGAATCCCGCGAGGACTAAGGCCACATCATACGCTACGGTGCGGTACGCTCTGATGACCCGTAGCGCAATGATTCGCTGTGGCCTTCGGAGCAATGCCCTCGCCTCCCCGTTGAGTGGGTGCCACACTGGTGCCCCGTATAGGGCCATGCTCTTCAGGACCCCAGCGTATAGCTTGCGACAGCTGACGCTGGGGCCCCCGACGTTGGGCAGCAGTCTGCCCAGGGCCGCTGCCGTATTAACGAGGCGCGGCTTCATCAGCGCGAAGTGCGCCTCGAACTTCCATCTGCCGTCGAGAGTGATACCCAGATATTTCATCTGGGTCCCAATCCCGACGCCGACTCCCTCCACAACTATGTGGGCGCCCGGCGGTGGACCCTGGCGTGGGCCATGGAAGATTATGGCCTCGGTTTTCTCCAGGGCAACAGTAAGGCCCAGGCGTCGGGCAGCGTCTACTACGGCCGATGCAGCCGCCTCTCCGCGGCGACACAGCTCTCCGAGGCTCCCCCCTTGAGCCACGACGAGGGTGTCGTTCGCGTAACACAGTACACGGGTGCGGGGCAGAGGCCGGTTCCGGAGGACGAAGTCGAAGCCGATGTTCCACAGGGTCGGACCTAAGACCGATCCCTGTGGGACACCGCATCGCATCTCCCTCCGCTCCAGCATCCCCCCCTCAACCGTGTATATAATCTCCCGGTCATGGAGATAATCTTCCAACAGCCTCGCCAGGTAGAGAGGCACTCCATGAAACCGGAGCGCCTCTAGGATGGTGGTAAATGGGAGGCTGTTGAAGGCGTTGGCGATGTCGATGGACACCGCCAACACTCGATCGCCCTTTTCTACTGCCCCCTGGGCAAACTTCTTCAGCTACGTGATGGCGTCGATTGTTGAGCGCCCAGTCCTAAAGCCGAACTGAGCGGGCGACAGATCAGGGCCTGTTCCTTCCAGGTGCTCGATGAGACGGGATGCCACTATCTTCTCTAGTAGTTTCCCCGTCTCATCGAGCAGGACGATCGGCCTGTAGGCCGAGGGAGAGTCCGGCGGCTTGCCCTCCTTGGGGATGAGGCAAAGCTTTCCCTCTTTCCACGGCTTCGGGAATCTTCCGACTCTCAAAGACAGGTCAAATACTTCCCGAAGCCGGCCCTCGAGATGTTCTAGGGCTATCCTCAAAACGCGGCCAGGGACGCCATCGGGGCCAGGAGCCGTGTTTTTTCCCCTGAGCCTTCCCGTGGCCCTTTCCATCTCCTCGTCGGAGACTGGGGGGATGGACGATGCCTCGGGTGGTCGGGGTGGGCGTAGAGTCGGTGGTGTGTGAGGTCCTGGGTTTGGGAACAGGCTTTGTAGGACTTGCTCGCGGAGAGGGGACGCAGACCCCAACCTAACCTAACCTAACCTAACGGTACCTCTGCCTGAACTACATATTTACGAACTTAGAACCCTACAAAGAAACGTATAATCCTAACTGTACCCTACCTACTTCCCACCTACAATATTAAATAATTAAGTTTGTTTGTTTTTGATTAAAGTCCTATGTCTCAACGTCAGAACGTATACCTGCCTACCTAATTGTAGTTATCTACAATAAAATTATGATATCTGTGAGTACTCAATATTTCTCAAATACGATACGTCGATACGTAAATCATATTCAAAACCCATCAAATATTTTCAAAGAGTTTTAACACGTAAGATGAACTTTAAATGGTCCGCGTTAATTAAGATACCACAAATAAACACTCAAAATAAAACACAACAAAAAATTCAAATAAAATTAACATGCACCATGTCATCATGAAATTAAAAATGGGTTCAAACCAATATTAAAAATCAATGCACACAAAATGTTACCCAATAATCGAAATTAGGTAAATTAATAGCAAACAACATGTCAATCTTTAAAATCAAAATAACCAAGCTACAAATAAACATTATTTAAATTCATTTGGCATTAAATCTGTGAAATAAGCAGTTATGATTTAAATCAATTATTTACGTTACATTTATTATTTTTTAAATCATATCAAATTAAATCCCATTTCATTTTCTATAATGACATGAAAATAAAGCTGTTAAATTCCTTTTGATAAGAAATTACGTAAAACAGGAAAACCATGTTAAACATTACAATGACGTTTTAAATAATTCATTATTAAATACTTTATCTTCAGCATCATCATCATCATCAAAATTTAAAAGTTACTGTGTCTTTAAATATTTTAATTAAAATACTTTCAAAAGGAATTTGTAATAATCAAAACACTTACCCCTCTGCAACTTTTCTTAGGACACACGCGAGCACCATCCCGGGTGCAATTCAGACCATCTACGTCAGACCGCCCAAATCTGACTGTCCCTGAAGCCTTACCTGCTAAACTATTTAACCATCATACCTCCCCTGCGTCCCGTGCCTCATGTTTTTTTTTAAAAGATGACGTTCGAAATCTTTCAAACTGCAGGGGTTCTCAACCATGGTTTACGATCCACGAGTCTCATTACAAAATAACACGACGAATATTTAAAAACATACTCTAACTTTCCTAAATTCATATTATTGTACTAAAACAAATATGACTGTCTGAAAATTTACATTTACTTCCTTTTTGTTTATTATATTATTGCATATCAGTATGTTTACCTTCTTATTTAATATTTGTCATAATGTAAATAGCTAAATTAATATAAGTTAGCTTTTATGTCTAAGACTTACGTTCACTAGTACATTAAATATGATTTAATTAAATCTTAATAACTTTTAATATTATAATTTAAAATCATTCAAACGTTGACAACATCAGCTGACCTCAAGTGTTCTCCCCTGGCTATGGGATACACGTGCGTAGTTTTGCCTGCGGAGTTAATGGCGTCCCTTTCTATGGTCCTTTTGTTTTAAATGCAGTATTTTTTTTGTATAGTTTCACATTTCTATTTGTTAAAATTCCTAAAAGCTCTTTTTTTATGCTATGGCTCACAATTTTGCATAATATGTCCAGCGTCAGGCACAAAAAAAACATTACAACGTGCGCTCGCGCATTGCACTGAAGGATCCGTTAAATAAATTATCTTATTGTTTATCTGTCCATTCCGGTCAATCCCTGTTAAAAGCTTGTTTTATTAGGGTTTTGAATTGGTTTAAAATTACAAAGAAAGCATGGTGCTTAATGAGTTGCCCTTTTTAGTTATATTTATTTTATTAATTACTTAAATCATACTTTGATTTGAAAGGGTATGGTCGTTACATCGCTCACGCGGTACACCGGCTCCTCCTTGACACTTGGCACCGCTCCGACCGCCGCGCCTGCGATGCTGCTGCGTGCGCGCCGTGCGCACTCAGCTTGCTGAGCGATTTCTAGCGCCCTTGCCAGCGTTAACGTAGCAGAGTCTTGTTCGAAAAGACGGTCGCAAACCACTCCCGCACCCAGGCCCAATACGCAGCGATCTCGCAACAAAGTATCCAGCGCCGTGCCGGACTCGCAATAAACAGCGAGCCCTCTAAGTCGCGCCGCCCAGTCCTCGATACTCTCGTTGTCATATCTCGCTGCTTTGTAAAACATTGCCCTGTCGGCAAACGTCGACCTCTTCGGTGTGAAATGATCTCCGAGCGCTTTAATTAAGTTTTCAAATGATAACTTTTCTAGCTCTTTCGGATGTACTAAATCCCGCGCCAAACGGTATGACTCGTCAGATAGGTGTGTCAGCAATACCGCACTTTTATTTTCGTCCGCAATGTTGTTTAACTTAATAAACTGCGATAAACGATTAGAATAGTTTGTTACGGGATTGCTACCATGTACCTTATTTTTGAGTTCCCGATATTTCTAATGTTAAAATGTTAAACTATTCTAATGTTAGTGACCATGAAAGTTTAAAACAATATATTGCGATAAACGACTTTGAAATATTGACCACTCATGATTTTTATGATCAAAAGTGTTGATATTTCCGATTAAATTCGACATCGTCACTTTATTAAAACACTTGTGGGTACCCGTCGCCAGTAAACTATAAGTTAGTCGGTAGGTAAGGCGAATTGCAATGAAACGACCGTTTGGCTCTCAAGCTCGTTTATTACTGTAGTTGTTCGCTCCGCATCGGAAGTGATCGGTTACATACACTCCATGCCCACACAACTGACACTACGAATCCTACCACCAAATCGGTTACGGGTGAGCGAAGTATGTCTTTAGATATTCCTAAACTAAAATTTAAGGGCAACACCTGTGTCCATGCTTTTATCCAAAAATTCGAAGAATTCGTCTATTCTAGAGGCATTTCATTCGAAAAAAATCTTTCATTAAACCTACGAAATTTTTGACGGAGACGCACTACACTGGTTCCGCTATAACAAAGATAAAATGGATTCTTGGTCCGGATTACGTACGCTTCTCAAGCAAGACTTTAGCAGTAGTGACTACGACTGCAAGTTTACAGAGGAGATCAGAACATGCACTTAAGGTGAACATGAAAATATCACCATTTACCTATCTATAATGCACGGCATGTTCTCTCGCCTCAACAAACCAATTTGTGTGCGTTCGCTCAGCAAAAGTATCGCCTTTTCAAGAATTGGATGATGCATATAATTAGTGCCTTATATCGTGTAAATGTGCCCGAAATTTTATATTTATGCGTCCAACAGCTTCAGTGTAATTTAAGAAAAACGGATTCTGCTGCACACACGTTCGCCCACATGATCCTGTAAAGTTTCGCCGGCCTACTACATAATTATCATTGCCGTGTTCTTAACGATTTTGTATTTTTTTTAGGTTATTTTAATTGAAATTACTTAGAATACGAAAAAAACCTCCGACTCAAAAAGCAACATATAAAAAGTAAAAAATAATATGTAATATGGTCCCCCGACACGATGACGCTTGGATGAAAACATAACTAGGCAACATTTCTTGTAATAAAGTTAAAGGGCCAAAGAGTTAACAAATAGTTTACATATTATTTTTTACTTTTTATATGTTGCTTTTTGAGTCGGGGTTTTTTTTTTTTTTTTTATTTAATACTTTTTATACGATTGGCCCCAATGGCTCCATTCGCAATTTTGTGATAGCGACCATCTTGGATTTGAAATTTAGCATTGTGTATAGTATTCTACTAGTCAGCCCTTTCATTGGATACCCATATTGAGGGAGTTAAAAAAATATGTAATCCGGCATTTTGTTACGGCGGCCATCTTGAATTTGAAATTTGTCATAGTGTATAGTATTCTACTAGTCAAGCCCTTTCATTTGATACCCATATTGAGGGAGTTTAAAAATAAATTTGTAATCCGCCATTTTGTTACGGCGGCCATCTTGGACCGATATTGATCAAACATAGCTAAGAACACTCCCGACTAATTAAACATCAAACAAAAAAAACTAAATCAAAATCGGTTCATCCGTTCGGGAGTAACGATGCCACAGACAGACACACAAACACACAGTGACGAAGACTAGTTTGATGCATCGTGCGGCCGCATTTTAATTTTCACTACAATTTGATCGGATAATCTACCAAAAATATTTCGAATGGTTTTTTATCGTTATTGACTAAAGTAATGGCTTTAAATACATGTTATTTTGCATACGTATTCTTAAAACAGCGCTCATATTATTGTAGAAGCATGTCATAAACCAGCTCACAGATAACAAGTGTTTTCGTATTCTAAGTAATTTCACTCAAGATAACCTCAAAAAAAAGACAAAATCGTTAAGAACACGGCAATGATATTATGTAGTAGGCCTGCGAAACTTTACAGGATCATGTGATTATATAATGGGTACCAGTCGGCACTAACGCGAAGTCCTTGGTCGTGTTCGTTCGAGAGCCAGCGCATTTTTCAATTTTTTAGGAAATAAAAGAATTGCTTCTGAACCATGCTAGTCATATCACAAAAACGAACCATGCTAGTCATGACACAAAAAAAAAGATCTCGTCCTAAATGATTTTAATAAATTAATTGTAAAAATAACATTTTTGGTCAATTAACTATCGCAGAACGTAACTAAATGTATTGTTAGTGTTTATAATTAGATTGTGTGGTTGAAGTGTGTGTACTTTACGTATACTTTACATCTTGTATAGTACTGACATCACATCATGCATCACACACTGTTTTTACCACCTTTACGCGGATGACCTGCAGCTGTATCTTCCTTTTGATCCCACTGACCATGCCAGCGCTGTTGCGGGGGTAAACAGTGACCTGCAAAGGATATCTGACTGGTGTATGTCAAATTGTCTAACACTTAATGCAAAAAAAATCAAAACTTATGGTCTTTGGAAATTCTAAAAGTATTGAAAAGATAAATTATGTATCTATGGCTGTTTTTGTGAATGGGGACCAGATTGAGAGGGTGGATAAAGCAAGGAACTTGGGACTGGTTTTTGACAGCAGGCTCAGGTTCGAGGCCCACACAGCTGAATGTGCAAGGAGTTGCTTTTATAGACTGAGGCTGCTTTATAGAATCAGGTCATATTTAAGTGAAGAGCTTCGAATCACCCTCTGTGAGTCACTTATATTGTCAAAGCTCAATTACTGTGATACAGTGTACGGTCCATGTCTGCTGGCCCGATCAGCCGGACTGATCCAGAGAGTGCAGAATGCGTGCGCTAGGTATTGCTTTACAATCCCACCACGGTCACATGTTTCTCCTTTTCTTAATGCTAAGGGCTTGCTTAAGATGGAAGCGCGTAGACGTCTGCATCTAGCTACCATGTTATTCGGAGTCATTGGAATGCGGAAACCGGGGTACCTACTTGATAAGATGCTGTGGGCCCGGGGTCGCGATGGTCATGGCAAACGGGCATGTACTCGCGTGTTCCTAACACCATGCCATCGCACAGTCGCGTTTCGGGGCTCTTTTCGCTTTGCCGCCTCGAAGTGCTGGAATGACCTGCCACCGCCAATGCGCGCTCTAAAAACAAAAAACACGTTTAAGAAAAAACTCAAAAATAACCTCATAACTTGCCAGCAAGCAGAAGACAGTTATATTTATACTTACAAGCGGAGTATGCGCGTCGCGTGGACAGGTGTGATGGGCGTCGCGTCCCTGCACATTGGGGACGGCTGAGCGAAGGCGTCATCTCTCAGTTTGTCAGTCTGGTGGCCCTGTCCTGCAGATGGAAACGGAAAATGCATTGTAATTATTGTTGCTAGCTATCACACATGAAACACTAGGTACACTGTGTAAAAAATAGCGTAGGTACAGTGCAGGTACTTACGGTGACGGGCGGCGTTGTCCATTCACTGCTCATTAAGCGTATCACGCGCACACACATTCGTGTTGTTGTAAATAAAGGAACTAAGCAACTCTCCACTTCGCGACTTGAAATGCGAAACATGTGCACACATGATTACTGACGTGGCTATTAACGTGGCTGGCACCATTTTGGGGCGTGGGAAATAAATAAAAATAGCGACATGGCGGCCACTGATCACCAGATTGGTTGGAGTCACTGATCAAATAAACTGCGGAGCTAGCCAGAGAGAATGCAATCACTGCTGGCCGGTCGGGGCTTATAAAGGCATGCGCACACTCACACTATTGGTGCTGAGCTATCGGCTGAGCTAGTTGTGTTCTGCTGCTGGTCTCTGGTTGGCTCTGACTGAGTAGTATCTCCATGTCGTTGAATGTTGTTGTTGATTGTTTTGTTGTTTAAGTAATTGGTTTGTGAATGTTTTTTTTTTCTTGTATTATTATTATTACTCCATAGGCCGAAAACCTCTCGCCTCTTGGGCGGTAATGACCGGCAGATGCACATTTGGCCGGGTTCAGGGCAAAAGAGAGAGAAATCGGCGGACGATGCGTGCGGTATCAAGCACCACCGCTTTCTGCATCTTTGCTGGAAGCGAGCCGCCGATGAATCCCAGCCTTTTCAGGTGTGAACCTAATGTGGCTGGGATTAACCCGTTTGCCGATATAACAATTGGTATGATTTCAGTGGACGCCACTTCCCACATTTCGGTAACCTCGTGTACTAGGTCCAAGTACTTGCGTTGCTTTTCGGTCTCGACCTTCACAAGGTTCTCGTCATGAGGGATAGTGACGTCCACTAAAAACACCTTCGATTGCGCCCGGTCCATCAGCACTATATCAGGCTTATTCGCAAGAATAGTCCTGTCAGTGATGATGGGCCGGTCCCAGTAAAGCCGGATACTGTCACTTTCGAGTACTGACTCCGGCGAGTACTTATAATAGGGTAGTCTCTGGCTCACGAGACCGTACTTAAGGGCGAGCTCTTGGTGGAGAATTTTGGCTGCTTGGTTATGCCTGTGCAGATACTCAGTGTTAACAAGAGCCGAACAACCCGAAACCACATGACGGAGTGGTTCTCCAGGATGGCGACAGGCCCGACAAATGTCCACTGTACCATCCTTTATGATGTACTTTCGGTAATTGTTCGTCCTGATAACCTGGTCTTGTATCGCACAAGCAAACCCCTCGGTTTCCCCAAAGAGGTCTCCAAAGCGCAGCCAATGCACGGAAGCTTTTCGGTCCACGTGGGGCTCGTGTAAAGCCTTGAAAAACCGTCCGTGCAGCTCTTTCCCTTTCCATACGGTCTCGCGATCAGAGACACTTAGTATCGCCGGCGGCTGCCATGACTCGTTGGCCAGATCAAGAGGGGTGAGTCCTTTATCACATTCTATGACATCACAATGCATCGTTGTGTCGGTCTTTGCTAGGAAATACGCTCTGAGGCTAGATACCTCGCGGTCGTGCATGGTTTTAGCACTTAACAGGCCTCGACCACCACATTTCCTCGGGATATACAGCCTCATGACCGACGATCTGTGGTGATGCATTCTATGTAGTGTCATAGTTGTGCGGACTTTCCGATCCAGAGCGTTTAGTTCGGTCTGAGTCCATCTGAGAATGCCAAAGGTGTATAAGAGAATAGGCATAACCCATCCGTTATAGGCTTTGACCTTGTTGACCCCCGACAAAGAACTATTAAGCACCTTTGTAAGGCGGTCGAAGAAGGCTTCACCAACAGACTGTTTTACGTCCGATTCCCTCAAACCTATACTCTGTGACATACCCAGATACCGGTACGTATCAGTTTCGGAAAGTGTTTGCAGTTGGACGACACCAAGGTTAACCTCCTGCGACCGAGTAATCTTTCCCCTCGTCACATGGATAACCGCACACTTATCAACCCCGAACTCCATTCTGATGGAGCCACTTAAATCAACAACAATGTTTAGTAGCTCCCTCAGCTTCGGAGCTGTTGGGGCTAACAGCTTCAGGTCATCCATGTAAAAAAGGTGCGACACCCGATCTCTCCCTCTCCGAAACTGAAATCCCGTCCCCGAATTCTCCAGCAATCTGCTTAGAGTGTTCAGGGCAAGGCAGAACCAAAGTGGACTCAGACAATCGCCCTGGTATATACCCCTCCTAATGCTTATTCGGTCTTCAGCATCCGCCATTCTCTCGCCCTGGAGACTAAGCATTGTACTCCATTGCTCCATACATTTCTCGTGGAAGTGTCGAACCGTATAATCAATTTTATACAGTTCGAGGACCCTCTTTAGCCATGTATGGGGGACTGAGTCAAATGCTTTTTTGTAGTCAATCCAGGCAGCAGAGAAGTTCCGGCGATTGCGTTTGACCAGTTGGCCAGCGACAGCATCTATGAGGAGAAGCACCTTTGAACCGCGACTACCAGCCCGACATCCGTTCTGAGCGTCAGACATAAGACGATTCGCGTCTATATGATCACGAATTTTGGCGCTCAGAACGGATGTTAGTGTCTTATAGATGGTAGGCAGACACGTTATCGGGCGGTATTTACTCGGGTCCGCGGTGTTTTGTGTTTTAGGAGCTAGGTGAGTGACCCCAGTAGTAAGAAAGTTCGGGAGAGCTCCTGTCTCTAGCGCCTCCTGAAATTGGCGGGCCAAGGTAGCATGGCATACCGAGAATCCTTTTAGCCAGTAACTCTGCAGGCCATCCAGTCCCGGACTTTTCCAGTTCGGGGCTCGACGTACTGCAGTGGCTACGTCCTCATCAGTGATGAAGACAGGGTTCATCGGAGGAACTGATGCACACGCCTCCTCTATCGCGCCAATCCAGGGTCCTTCGCTGTGCTCCACTGGTGTTGACCAAAGGCCACGCCAAAAGCTTACAACATCGGCCTTGTTCGGTCTTGCACCAGTGTTGCGAGGTTCAGAGCTCTCCAAGCGTTTGTAGAACTTTCTCTGGTCACTCCCGAAAAGGCGATTCTGCTCGTATCTCTCAACCCTTTCTACCTTCTACCTTCTGATACGCTTCGCCCACGCAGCGATCTTCTGCTTCAGCTCGTCGATGCGCTCCGTCAGTTTCCGAGCAAACTCTGGGTTAGCCAAATTAATTGTTATCCTAGAAAACTCCCTCCTGACAAAGCGCACAATCCTTGGCCTGGTATTGCCCGAGCGGAAGCACGTCAGTTTGCCGATGAGGACTCTGGCTTGCTCGATACGTTGTTCGATTCTCCTCTTCCAGGCTGGCACAGTATTACTCCTGCGAGAAGTACGTGCAGCACTTGGACTTGGTGCAACTTGGATGCCTATGAATCGGCACACCGTCATTGCTGCACTGAAGAGAATCGTACTGGTATCAGCCAGGCCAGAGCTGCTCTCCAAATGCTGGGGCAGCATCTGGTTTACGGCCTCAACGACATCCCGGATCCGAACACTGAGTGGTAGCCTCGGAAGCCTTGGTCTCTCTTCCAGGGGAGTATTACTGTACTCCAAAATCGCCTCCTCTAACATCCCCCTCATTTGCTCTAAATCCTGGGCGACTATATCCGACGCGCCACCAGCTACCACCGGCTCGTCTTCGACTACCATATTCTCGCCGCCAGAAGGCTCTGGAGTGGCAGTCCGCTCAGTGGGTGCGGGTGGCGCGCAGGAAACAGCCTCGCTTCGCAATTGTTCGAGCTCAGTGGTGCTAAAGATGTTAGACCGCAATATCCACCGAGCTCTATCCGACAGGTTTTGTTCGGCGACTGACAAATTTGGCTCCAGCTGCAGAAATGTGCGATGCATCCGTGCTCGATAACCTGTCCTGCCGGTTTCTCCCTCTGTCGCTCCGTAGTAAGCGCGCATGAGGTTCGCATTCATTGCTGTATTCCACCTCATGCGCCTTGTACCTCCAGTGGCGGGCACCAATTGCTGGGGCTGGGAAGCCCCTGCTGGTGCCAAGCGCACTGAAGGCGATGATGGTGGTGACTGGGCAGGTGGTCGGCCCAGTCGGGTAGTGCTGGCGGCCCGCATGCTGCCACGTCCAGCGCCAGCTCCAGACGCGCCCCGGCGATCACCCCCAGGCAGCGGCCCTATGCGCTCTCTATATTCCGCCATCATCATAGTGAGCGAGATACCATCGGAGTCTCGCTCATTCCCTCCGAGGGAGCCGTCTTGACCCATTTCCCTGGGTAATGCGACTGGCACCGGCTCTAGCACCAGTCGCTAGGGTACAGACTGACTGCGCTGGTTAAGCAACTATCTGTCACTTAGTTGCTTAACCAGTGGGCGATGGGGTCGTCACTTCCCGACGCCTTTTTATTATTATTATTATATTACGCTTCTAAATTATCGCCGTTAGACGAGTGTGAATGACATTGCACTTTCAAAGGTTTTGTACATACTGTAATTCATTGTTCCCTGTTTCAATTTAAAAATCAACATAATAATATTAATGTGTTTGTGCTAGAAGATCCATATAAAGCAGTAAGTAGATTTATTTTCTTAAATTGTGATATAGATATCACCCGCGTTGAGGTTATATTTACATATTGAAATTACCTTATACATTGATCTATCAATTCTTTGGAGTATTATTTTCAATCGTTATACGACATGGCTTTGAAGGAACTGAAGGCATCCAAGGAGTTGGTTGAGCAATTGAATAGTGAGAGAGAGGACAATGTAAGGAAACTAATGGAAATATGGAATAAAAATGCTAATTTAAAGAAAGAGATGGCTGAGCTGCACAACAACTTTTTACTAGTTGTTGACGAGCGGAACAAGCTTCAATCCGTGATAGATAGGTTTGATCAGTGAAGCGATGAAATTGAGCTCAATGTAAAACGTTTATCTATGCTTCATCAAGACCTCAACGATGCCCAGGACCACATCCTACACCTGGAGACAGAAAAGAAACAGCATATTGACTACCACACTGATAGTTTATTTCATAAATTAGTTGGCAGTGCGCCCAGTCTTCCTCAAACTTCAACTCAACTCAAATGAACCAACTGTCACAATTGATCTAACTAGTGATGAAACTTTAAAATCCCCTAATTCAATTGTCATTTTTAAATTAAGTAGTAATAAAAAAAATAAGAAATATGTAAAAATTAATAGGTTCATTAAGAAAATTAATAAAAAAACAAAAATGTGTGCAGTCTTATAGTAAACAAATAAATGAACGAAGGAGATTAGGTAATAAGTTAGATATGTATTCATTATTATTAGAAAAAAATATCTCTGATTATGAGAAAAATGATAAAAATTTAGAATTAGATATAAGTAAACTTAAGCACTCGTTAGATGTTATGACTCAGCGATACACTAGTACTAAAAAAGAGTGTGGGGAACACATTCTAGCTTTGACAGAGCTTTGAGCCTTATATCCTCATGTACCTGCAATAACGTGACAATTAATGACAGTTGCTCACTTGGCTCTCAGTTAGGATGTGAGTCACCAGTTCATCATCATCATCATCATCATCAGCCCACACTAGTCCACTGCTGGACATAGGCCTCTCCAATTGCACGCCACTCTGCACGATCCACGGCTACTCTCATCCAGCTCCTGCCAGCAACCTTGCGAAGATCGTCACTCCATCTAGTCTGAGGGCGTCCCACACTACGCTTGCCGACACGCGGTCTCCACTCAAGAACTCGTTTACCCCAGCGGTTATCGGTTCTGCGACAAATATGGCCGGCCCACTGCCACTTCAGCTTGCTTATTCGATGGGCTATGTCGATGACTTTAGTTTTCTGTCGGATTACCTCATTTCGGATCCGATCCCTCAGAGAAACTCCGAGCATAGCCCTTTCCATAGCTCGCTGAGCGACTTTAAATCTGTGGACCAGCCCTATCGTAAGTGTCCACGTTTCGGCTCCGTATGTCATGACGGGTAGGACGCACTGATTAAAAACTTTCGTCTTAAGACTTTGTGGAATGGGCGACGTAAATACTCGACGTAATTTCCCATATGCTGCCCAGCCTAGCTGTATTCTTCTACTGGCCTCTCTCTCGAAGTTGTTTCTGCCCAACTGCAAAATTTGCCCAAGGTAGACATATTCCTTAACAACCTCGAGATCACTGCCTTGCACTGAAATGGGTTCCGGAATGATGTGGTCGTTGAACATAACCTTGGTTTTGTCCAGGTTCATCCGCAGACCGATGCGTTGAGAAGAATCAGCAAGGCCGTTCAGCATGGATTGTAGATCCTGCAACGTTTCGGCCACGATGACGATGTCGTCCGCAAATCGCAAGTGTGAGATGTATTCACCGTTGATGTTGATGCCTTGCCCTTTCCAGTCCAGCATTTTAAACACATCCTCCAAGGCATTTGTGAACAATTTGGGGGATATAACATCCCCTTGTCTCACACCTCGATGTAAGGGGATATGTTTAGTCTGCTGGTTCTGTACTTGGACGGCCATTGTGGCTGCATTGTAGAGACACCTCAACACTTGGATATATCGCCAGTCGACTTGGCATCGCTGCAGGGATTCTAGAACAGCCCAGGTCTCGACAGAGTCAAACGCCTTCTCATAGTCCACAAATGCTAAGCACAGGGGTCGATTGTACTCTTCGGACTTCTGTATAATCTGCCGCATTGTGAAGATGTGGTCTATAGTGCCGTATCCTCCTCGAAACCCGGCCTGCTCTGGTGGTTGAAATTCGTCGAGTCTTCGCGCAAGGCGGTTTGTGATGACTCTAGAAAACAGCTTGTAGACGTGGCTTAGGAGCGAAATGGGTCGGTAGTTCTTCAATAGGGTCTTGTCTCCTTTTTTGAAGAACAACACGACAACACTCCTACTCCACGCCTCCGGAGTTCTCCCATCAAAGAGAACAGTGTTAAAGATGTGTTGGAGTTCCTTCAACACAGGTTTACCGCCTGCTTTCAGGAGCTTAGATGTAACACCGTCCTCACCAGGGGCTTTTCCGTTTTTGAGCTGTTTAAGAGCCATCTCAATTTCGCCTAGGCTGACTTCTGGCAAGTCTTCGGTAAAGTGGCGTGTCAATATGGCTCTGGAATCCTCATTTTCGGGATCACCAGTTACTCAGTTAAAAAACAAAAAAAACATAAACCCAATGAATGTCTCCGTTGGTTCCCAATCAACCCAAATCAAGTAGACCTGTTAAATCTAATATAGTTATGTTCAGAGATGAAATAGGTAAAAACATGGGCCTATTACTAAATACATATTTGGGGCAAGGAGTTGTTAACCACTGCATGCCAGGTTCCTTATGCTTTGAAATTATGAACCGAATTATTAATTATAAATTTAATAAAAATACCACTTTATTAATTTTTATTGGTTATAGGGGCAATGTGAGCAAAAATGAATTAGCAAAATATTTAGACACATTACATTTGTTGAACGTAAACAAAATTGTAATGTTTACATTCCCTTATAGTAACAGCTTGCCACAGGAGGAAAATGACATACGATATAAAATGAATTTATTATTAAATACCTTGACTTATAATTCAGAAAAAATGCATGTTATTGACATCAATTATTATTTGAAAAATAAATCAATTTATTTGACCAGAGATAAATATAATCTTAGTGGAAAAATTAAAAGACAGGTAGCAATGTCCCTATCATTTTTATTGAATGTACAGCCAAGAACTTGGCTAAAAAAGCTGCTTTTGTTGAGCAGCAAAATGACATATTATTTCATACGTTGGAATCAGTTCCAATCAATAATAATAATTTAAATTAATTAATAAAACAATAGAGGAAATCTCTTGCACTCCACCTGTACCCACAAAGGAAAAGTCTAACAGTCTTAATATTGTACATAAAAATATACAAGGCTTTTCCGGCAAAGACCTGGAAATAACACTTTATTTACAGGAAATGAATATACATGTCCTTTGTCTTACTGAGCACTGGCTTAAGAAATGTGAAGTGCTCATAGGAATTGAAAATTGGGAAGTCATTGGTTTGTCTGATCACTAATTCTTATTAAAAATAATATAAAGTCAAAAGATCGCAAAGACATCGTGGCACTTTCTATAGAGCAAACTATTGAACTAGCGTGTGCTGAGCTGGAGCGGTATATTATTGTTAGTGTATATAAACCCCCATCTGCCAATTACCTTCTTTTTGAGTCCACTATGGAACAGGTATTAAAAAAAATATCAAAAACGAATAAGAAGATAGTTGTATGTGGAGACTTTAACATTGATTTATTAGAGGTAACTCAAATCTCTATAAGGTTCCTAAATCTTTTTAAATCCTTTAATTTAATTAATCTTTTTAATGAACCTACACAAATTACTCCTACAACAGCTACTTGCTTAGATAATATTTTCTGTAATTGTAAAGTTATGGAAAAATCTATTATAAACAGTCTAAGATCAGATCATAGTGGACAAATAGCCACATTTGAGCACCATCATGTTTCACCAATAGTGGATATTGTTTGTAGGCCAGTCACTACCAATAAATTAGATAGATTTAAGAAAAATATTAATTATGGAATAAATATATTGCCATTCAACAGTGTTAATACGGATGTGTCATATGAAAATTTGTTTGGATTGGTTAAAGAGTTTAACAATATATTTAAGCAAAAACACCTTAGCCTAAATACAAATAAATGTAAATTCAGCGACTGGGCCACAACCGGTATAAATATAGAAGTAGGAGAAAATTATATGAACTTAAAGCTCAAACTAAAGACCCTAAAACTATTGAACATGTGAAAAAATTCTCTAAAATCTTTAAAAAGGTATGTTCAGTAGCCAAATCAAATTACATTCGTGATATTATTGCTAGCTCCAAAAATAAAATAAAAGCCACTTGGAGCATTATTAATAGAGAAACATGCAAAAATAAACAATTAGATCGCACAATTAGCCTTAACGTTGATAATAAAATTATTCAATCCGACAATGAGGTAGCAAACGCGTTTAAGGATTTTTTTCTAATTGCTACAACTAGTAATTTAAACTCTTCACAAGGTCTTGCAGAAACTTTTTTGAAATCAAATGTCCAAAAATGTACTTCTATTCTAAATTTTAGGCATATAAATCCCGAAGTTATTGTAAAAACTTTTAAAGAGTTATATATGAAAAAAACAGAAGATTTAATGGGCATTTCAGTTAATATAATCTGAAGTGAAACACAAGATGGCTTGCAACAGACTGCCATTTATTTACCACTACCCACTTTACATAACGATATCAATCAGTACATCTTTCCCTTAAAATATTGATTCAACAGTAATGCATTAACATTACATTAACTAATGAATTTAAATTAATTTTGATTTTATTCATACACATATTTCCTCTCCTAACAAGATAGGGTTAGTATCCTTCTATGTTCATAACATTGAACTTAAGCTGCTTCCAATTATAAGTAGGTATAGATAGTTTCTAACAAACAAGTTTATCAGCTTATACATTGAGTAATTATTATTTTATTATTACACACCGGTTTACCTAAAAATAGTATAGACAGAGAGTAATTAGTTTTTCAATTGATATAATATTTAAATTGTAAATTATACATTCCTTATATTTATATATAATATATTTTTTTTACTTTTATTTTAAAGTATGGCTGAGTGGCTTAAATGAACTATTAATTAATATTTTAACATAATTATTTCTGCGAATAATTAAGAAAAATACAATTTGAAATATAATTAGTATTTGTATCTAGGTATTATTAGTAACTTACATATTTTTTTTACAATATTGTTAAATATTTATAATATTTTAAGAATAACATGCGTTGAAATGATTTAATAATATTATATCATTGAGTTTGTTTATTTTATATTATAACAAGATGATAACCCTCGTTCTCAAACAATTATTTAGTAAGAAGCTTATTGATTTTTACCCTGGCCTCTCTTGCAGCGGTCCTTTTAAAAAGTTGTGGAAGCGATCGGTTCGTATGCTCATCTGGCTCATTGTCGGGGTCAGTGCTGCCGACATCCGTATTAACACACGATCCATAATTATCCGACTGCAAGTCGTCTTCCTCACTGGAGTCATCGTGATGCATCGTGTTATCAAACGATGGTGAAGGGGATTGAGACTCTGGGAGTTCTATTAGGTGCCTTCTGTTCCTGCGAAATATTCTGCCGGTGCGATCAGCTATGAAGTAGGATCTCCGCTGTGAGGCCGGCGCGCACACACGCGCGAGGCGCCGCGCCGCGCCGTCCAGCGCAACCACCGCGGTGCCCGGCTCCAGCGGCGGGAGCGGCCGCGCGCGCGCGTCGTATTGCTCGCGACTTTTGTTTTGGTTGCGCAGTAAGTTCTCGTAGTCATTTTGGTTGTTTCGTGCTGGATTTATTTTTTTAGGATGCACGGGTAGACGGGTATTGAGTCTCCGTCCCATTAAAAGCTGTGCTGGACTTGCAACGCCGTCTCTAGGAGTCGACCTATAGTTCAACAATCCTAAATAGAAGTCGTCGTTAGATTTTGCGCATTTTGATAATAGCTCCTTAATTGTTCGCACTGTGCGTTCGCTGCGCCCATTAGATTGCGGGTTATTTCGATAGGAGGTCATGTGAACAAATCCCCACGACTGTGCAAAAGCTCTAAACTCTTTTGAAGCGTAAGCAGGACCATTATCAGTTACAAAGTCCTCAGGAATCCCATGTCGGGCAAATTGATCTTTCATTGCTAATATGACATGTTTGGAATTAATCGCTAACAAAGGACACACCTCGACGTAATTAGAAAAGTAATCTATTAATATTAGATATGACTTTTTGCAGTATTCAAGTATGTCAGATCCAATATTATTTTATCCATGGTAAATGTGGAATGGTGTGCGGTATCATTGGTTCCCGCTGCGGGCGCGCTCTATTCTCCGCGCAGACTCTGCACTGGCGCACCGTGCGCTCGACGTCACGTGACATGCCGGCCCAGAACATGACGTCACGTGCGCGCCGCTTGCATCGGTCGATGCCTAGGTGCTCTTCGTAAACGCGAGACAACATCTCGGATCGGAGATCGCGCGGAATGAATACTAGATTGTTACAAAATATTACACCGTCCGCATACTCGAAACACTCCCTTTGACTCCAATAATGTCGCACGCATTCAGACATTTCATACTTATTAGAAGGCCATCCATTTTTTATGTATTCTATTAATTTAGTGCCTTCAGTGTCTCTGCTCGTAAACTCTTTTATTGATTGTAATATTTCTTTACTCACTCCGACATTTTGAAAACAAGTTTGTTCCTCTATGTCTTCAGAAATATTAGTCTGCAATAATTCTGTAAGCGGCGCCCGTGACAGCGCGTCCGCGACGTACATGTATTTACCTGGTTTGTATACAACCGTGAAGTCGTATCTCTGTACGCGAAGCATCATACGCTGCAACCTGGCCGGAACTGAGTCCAATGATTTTTTAAACAGCGCCTCTAGCGGCTTGTGATCCGTTTTGACAATAGTGTAACTTTTGCCGAATACATATTGGTGAAACCGTTCGAGCGCAAACACTATCGCCAGCATCTCTTTCTCAATTTGCGCGTATCTCTGTTGCGTATCAGTGAGCGTGAGCGACGCGAACTCGACAGGTCGGCCGGCCTGCAGCAGCACGGCGCCCAGTGCGTGCAAGCTGGCGTCCACGGACAACACGGCGGGTTTGCGCGCCGCGAACAACGCCAGCACCGGCGCGCTGCACAGGGCGGCCTTGAGCTCGCTCACCACACGGTCCTCATTGTCACTCCAGCACCATTCGCTATCTTGTTTGAGTAAATTGCGTAGAGGAGCGACTATCTGCAAGTAATGTGGTATAAACTTACTCACATAGTTGACCATGAGAAATCTCTCCAGTGATTGCCTATATCTCGGGCTTGGCATCTGGGTAATAGCTTTTAACTTTGACTGATCTATTTTCATGCCGTCAGCACTAAAAGTGTGACCTAAGTATGTGACCTCCGTGACACAAAATTCACATTTATCCTTGTTGAACCTAATACCTACCTGACGCGATCTGTTTAGAAGACTCGTGAGCCGCCTGTCATGTTCTATTTTTGTGGATCCCCAGACGATGACGTCATCAACAAACGAATCGACGCCCTCCAGGTCCTCCAGCAGTTGACGGATTCGTGCGTGAAATATTTCAGGTGCCGAATTTATACCGTATGGCAAACGTAGATACTGAAATCTGCCAAAAGGTGTACCGAAAGTACACAAGTCAGCACTATCGTCATCCAGCTGGACCATCCAAAATCCAGATCTGGCATCCAGCTTGCTAAAATACTGAGCACCCTTCAGCTTGGTAGCTATCTCGGTTAATGTTGGCAGTGGATAGTGCTGCCGTCTGATAACCTTATTATATTACCTTATAACCTTATTTTTTGCAGCTACTACAATACCATTAACCCATGACGTTGGGTGTGACACTTTTCTAATAACTCCTAGCTCCTCCATACGATGTAACTCTTTTTTGAGTTGGTTTCTTATACCCACAGGGATCTTTCTAACAGGGCATATGCAGGGATCGGCATCACTTTGTAATGGAATCTTGTAGAACCTCTGAATTTTAACTAAACCCTTAAACAGGTCTTCATAATTATCAAGATTAATTGAATAAATTCTTTGTACAAGGCCTAGTTCTTCCAGCGCATGTTTTCCCAAAATACTTTGACATCCTACTTGATCCGATATAACAAACCTTAAATAGTATTCCTTTTTCTTATGTATTACTTTGGTCACAACAGAGCCAATTATTGACAAATAATTGCCACAAAATGACTTGGCACGTACATTATCATTTGTTAAATCAGACGGCAAGAAACCTAACTTTTCAAAGTTGTGTTTAGATAAAACATTTAAATCAAAACCTGTATCTAGCTTAAATACGACATTGGAATTACACGTAGGTAAATGTAAAGTCTCGAACCATTTGTTATCATTGGTCTTTGTTAGGGAATCAACACACTCAATCATGGAAATATAGTACAACTCACCCTCCACGTCACTGTCCTCGTTAATTTCGCACACATTATTTTTATTTAACGGACACTTCACTCGAAAATGACCTTTGTTACCGCACTGAAAACAATTAGATTTTTTAGCTACACACCGATCGCTGCCATCACAGCGAGTACTGCCGCACGCCGCGCACGCAGCACCGCCCGCACGCAGCGCGCCCGCGCCGCCGCGGCCGCTGCTCCCACTCACCCAGCTCGCGCCGAAGCGCGCGCGCCCCTCGCCGCTCGCGCCGGCCGCGCTTCCTCTGCGCGCTCTTCCACCTGTGAATGACTTGGCCCCACGCTGGGTTCTCCATAACCCATCTACGGCCAAGGATTTGACTTCCGTTTTGACACCTTCAATTTGTCGATTTTCGTCAGTGGATAATTCATTAGCCTGGCAAATCTTTATAGCTTTCTCGAGTGTCAGATCCTCCGCCCTCAACAATCGATCCCTCAAAGCACACACCGCATACTATCTTGTCTCGCACCAAACTATCTTCCAGTTGTTCGAACTCACAACGCTGACTAAGGAGTTTTAAGGCTGTGACGTATTCATCAATGCTTTCACCATTTTCCTGGGTACGCGTTAAGAATTTGAACCGTACCATAATCGTGTTTGTTTTCGTCCCGAAATATTCATTAAATGCATTGATCACCTTCTCAACATCTTCGCGATCTTTCTCAGCTTTAAATTTTAATGTCGAATAAATGTCGTATCCTTCAGGACCAATTAGATTAATTAATAAACTGGCTTGCACATCACTTGATTCCTTAAACACTCCGGATGCCTTCAAGAAAACGCGAAACTGACGCAACCATTTTCGCCACATGTCAGCACGATTGGCGGGTCCACCTTCTAACACTAATTCAACGGGGGGCCTAGCGTGTTCCATTATTATAATACACACACACACGACCTAATAAAGTAAATAACGATATCCGATGTCGTTTATCACCGATTTAATTGTGTAATTATAATAAATTTTAACACCGCTGTCACCATGAAGTGAAACATAAGATGGCTTGCAACAGACTGCCATTTATTTACCACTACCCACTTTACATAACGATATCAATCAGTACATAATCAACCATATAATTGATAGTATAGCAACGCATCTTGCTTGTATATTTAATCAGTGTGTTGATGAAGGTTCGTTTCCTAATTTGATGAAGTACAGCAAAGCAAACCCTTATTTAAATCCGGAGATAAAAGTGATCCTCTAACTATAGACCGATATCAATTTTACCAGCTCTTAGTAAAATATTTGAAAAGTTAATCTTCAATCAACTCTTATCACACTTCAGAATAAACAAACTATTGCATGAGAATCAGTTTGGTTTCACAAAGGGGAGAAACACAACTGATGCGGGAGTTGCACTCATTAAGCATATCTTTGATGCATTTGAAAGTAAGCAGGATGCTTTAGGGGTTTTTTGCGATTTGTCTAAGGCTTTTGATTGTGTAGATCACAAAACGTTATTAATGAAATTACGGCATTATGGTGTCTCAAATGAGTCAGGAAAATTGTTAGAGTCATACCTCACAGATAGAACGCAAACAGTTAATGTCAATGGAACTGACTCATCCGGGGCTCCATTACGCATGGGTGTGCCCCAGGGCTCTATATTGGGACCTTTATTATTCCTGATATATATAAATGACCTTCCTTACTTTACTAAAGATCTGTGTGAGATAGTATTGTTTGCAGATGATACGTCATTGAATTTTAAAACTGACAGAGGTAAAGCAACCTTTGACGATGTAAATAATGCTCTCTCTTAAGTACTACGATGGTTTACTGCTAACAATCTTTTACTTAATTACAAAAAAACAAGCTCATCAAATTCACTATGCCCAATGTGAGGCAGTTCAGTACGCATATTAATATGGCAGACGATCACATAGATGCAGTCGATTCAACAACCGTTTTTGGAATTACTATAGACTCCCGACTGCAATGGGGTCCTCATATAATTGCCTTGTCAGGAAGGCTCAGTTCGGCGGCTTATGCTGTGAGGAAAATAAGGCTTATAACTGATGTCGAAACGGCAAGACTAGTATACTTTAGTTATTTTCATAGCTTGTTGTCGTATGGTCAATTGCTATGGGGCTCAGCTGCTGATATTGAGTCAATCTTTGTGTTGCAGAAAAGAGCTGTACGTGCAATATACTGTCTTGGGCCTCGCGACTCTTTGAGGGAGGTCTTTAAAGATATTAAAATATTAACATTAGCGTCACAATACATTTTTGACAATATTATATATGTTAGAAAAAACCTAAGTTCGTTTAGCCTTAAATGTGATTCACATCATTATAATACTAGAAATAAAAATAAACTTGCCGTTTCGAGCTTCAGATTAAAGAAAGCGGGTAGTTCATTTTTGGGGAAATGTATAAAAATCTTCAATAAAGTACCACAAACTCTTGTTGACTTACCTGTTTATGAGTTCAAAAACCACATTAAAAAAATCCGTATGGAAAAAAGATACTACAAAGTTGAAGATTGCTTGAACGACAAGAGTGCATGGACTTAATAGCCTGCCTAGCTCGCACTTTACACTATCTTGTAATTGTATTTCCTGTACTAAAATCAGGCTGACAAAGGTGACTGAGTTTCTTGCAACGCTTCTTCTCATCACCAGCCGATATGAAGTCCCGAAGCGGTGGTAGGAAAAAAAATTGGGACATGTAAAAGTGCCATTGATGGCCAATTTGCAAAAATAAATGACTTTGACTTTGACATGTAAATGAAAATTCCGGCACAAATATGCACAAATTTGCTGTATCTGTATACAAAAAATCATGAGTGTGCGTTCAACAGTTCCCGATATATAGCAATCACCAAAACTTTCACCCAGCAAAAATCTAAATAACTCTGATATCTTAAGAGGCACAAATCTGGCTTTCACGGCACATTTATGATCGTATTTAAGCTATCTTTTTGCATATTTATTATACAGCTAGACCCATCAATTAAAAAAAAAATGCTGGGCGAACGTTCTTGCAGCGAATCCGTTTTTCTTAAATTACTTTGAAGCTGTTGGACGCACAAATATAAAATTTCGGGCACATTTACACGATATAAGGCACTAATTATCTGCATCATCCAATTCTTGAAAAGGCTATACTTTTTGCTGAGCGAACGCACACACCGATTTCAGAGGAGGCTCAATTGGAAATAATACTGCACAATATTCGTCCTTGTTACGCCAATACCTTGGCTGCTGCTCCTGCTTCTAATCTTAAATCTATTGAAGACCTAAGGACCGTGTGTCTTAGTTACGAGACTGTTAATACTAGATTTTTAAATTTCCGGGAGCCTCCCAAAGTATCCTCTAATACGATTGCCCCAGAGTTCTCCTACAAACCTAAACCTACCTATACTAATAAAAATGAACCTACAACTAATAATTATAAACGATAAGAACAACCTAAGCCTAGCACATCATCTTACAATAACTACTTTAAAACCAGTAAAAATTATGACGATTTTAATAAATATAATTTAGCTACTACTAATCAAAATCAAAATATGGAAATAGCAGCATTAGATGTCCCGTCGTCTAGAACAGTTTTCTGCCCTCGTTGTAGATCGGACAATCATTCACTCAGAAATTGTAGGCAGGATAGATTTCTTATTTGCTTTAAGTGTGGCAAAAAAGATGTTAAATATCCCGAGTGTTCAGATTGCCATCCTCTAGTCCGTAACGAAGCCTCAAAAATCTAATTAAGCTCGATTGGAGTGATCGGAATAAAGAGTGGAATAACCGGCTTACCTTTATTCGTAACTTCTCTAATTTTAACTCTGCCGCTTCAATCGATAACAAGGTACCTAATATAGATAAAACCCGGCCATACGTACAAATTAACGTCTCTGATTTAGCCTTGACAGGACAACTAGACACTGGATCTTGCGTTACTATTCTAGGAAATTATACTCATGAAAAACTACTAGAAATGGGATTTCAACTGCAGGATAGTAACAGCCTTAAATTTACCACTGCCAGTGGAGAGACTGTGTATTCTATTAGAATGCTATCTCTGCCAATAAATTTTCAACATAAAATACACACAATGAATGTGTATGTCGTTCCAGGAATAAAAAACACACTAATTCTCGGTATAGATTTTTGGCGAATCTTCGACCTCTTTCCTAAACATATAGATTCAGTTTTATTCTGTAAAGATTCTAATTCAGAACTAAATTCCGATTCTGTATCACGATCTCAGGCTTTTCTCTGTTCCAATGAACACTTAACTAATGATAAAAAAAACTATGGCTGATCAACTTATAACACAGTTCCGCGATATCTCATACGAAGAGCGTGGCTTGGGTCGAACTTCATTAATCACACACCGGATTGACACTGGGGATGCTGCCCCCATTCGTCAACGCTATTACCGCATGTCCCCTGAGAAGCAACGCTTACTAGTTACACAACTGGATGAAATGCTCAAAGATGACGTCGTCGAACCATGCGAGAGCCCATGGTCTTCTCCTGTGCTACTCACCCCTAAAAAGAACGGAGAGCTTAGATTTTGTCTCGACAGCAGAAAACTAAATTCAGTAACAAAAAAAGATGCCTACAGTCTACCTTACATTTTTGAAATACTCGACAACCTTCGTGACGCTAGGTTCCTAAGTAGCATCGACCTTTCCAAAAGTTTCAAGTAGATTTTGATTCATGCGGCTGATAGGTGCAAGACTGCCTTTTATATTCCATCTAGAGGCATGTTTCAATTTAAGCCTTTGGATTGACAAACGCGCCTGCTACGCTACTGACTACCTGCTACCTGCTAGATTCTTAAAAAACGATACGCATACGCAAAGTTTCCACAAACTTAAATCTTACTTAAACTTAAATCAATACTACCCAAATTTCGCCCAACTCCTTAAGCTACTAGTTGGCGCGGTTAGTACAGTACTAGACTACAAAGCGCGGCTTCCTTGAAATCGCTGGATCGAATCCACGCCTCAAATATTTTTTCTCGAAAATTTAAAATTACAAAAATGTCGACTGTCGAATTTAAATGTTACAGTTGCCTACACGTTATAAAAAACAGAGAATATTTAATTTGTACTAAGTATGAAAATAAATATGATCTTGACTGTGCGAATGTTTCGTTCAAACTATTTACACTAATGACGAAAGAAAGCAAGTCCAAATGGAAATGTATCGAATGTGTAAGCAAACAACCGAAAAAGGACAATACTAACACTCCAATAAGACCAGTCCCAGTTGCTCATTAAACTCAAATGAATCCTATAAAACTTGTTGAAGATAACGATGCTGAAAAAAAAAAGTTAGGGCAGCTGTCATTGGAAACAGCTTAATTAAATTAATTATTTTATATAGTTTTAAGTATTAGTTTTGACTTCACTGGAGACTCTGGTGGACTGCAACATCGAAAAACCGGGGGAGTACTAGTGTTATTTTGCACATTCATACACTTTACATCAATTCACCATCGCTCTATTCACTACTAGTCACTCCAGATCTCATGAAAGTGAGATTCGCGAGTTGACAATTCACTACCGGCCTAGTTGTGTTTCTTGTTACTCGACAAAAAGTGCAAGTAATATTGATAACAAACAACCTCTTGCCGTCCACGTCCTTTACAACAACAATAAAATACACTTAACAATACACTCTGTATCCCTAGATCTAAAGTTTAAGCAGTAATTTTGTTATTCAAAAATAAATTACCCTACATTTAATTTAAAAATATATACATTCTGTCAAAAAAGTTTCGGGAATTTATGATTTGTTTATGGTTCCAAATTCAAAATTATATTTTTTGTTGTTGTTAGATTGGCACAACTGTTTTCCATT
Organism: Anania fuscalis; assembly: GCA_950371115.1. Taxonomy (NCBI): domain Eukaryota; kingdom Metazoa; phylum Arthropoda; class Insecta; order Lepidoptera; family Crambidae; genus Anania; species Anania fuscalis. The sequence goes on along the minus strand of OX493326.1, from coordinate 20,308,206 downwards.
TTGGCGCGGAGGTCGAGTTACATCTGATAATTAGATTAAATACAGTATTGCTTTTATTTATACCATATCTAGTGTGTATTGCGAATTTCATAATGGACAAAAACATCGAACAAAGAGTTTGTCTTAAATTTTGCATCGCCAATGGGATTTCGTGTTCGGAGTCTCTGAAAATGTTACAGAAGGCTTACGGTGAATCGACTTTATCAGAAACACGTGTTTATAAGTGGTACAGAGCGTTCAAAAGCGGTCGAGTTATGATGGAAGATTTGCCTCGCTCTGGTAGGCCATCAACGTCTGCTACTGAAGAAAACATCGCAAAAGTGAAGAAAATAGTGACTGAAAGTCCTTATTATGTCACACGAGTCGATTCGTACCATTTTAAATAATCAATTGGGTATGAAATATATTGCCGCTCGGCTAGTCCCAAAAGACCTGAATTTTCTCCATAAACTCAATCGCAAAAGAGTCGCTGAGGACATGCTAGAACGAGTCAATTCCGACTTAACATTCATGAAACGCATTGTTACTGGTGACGAGACGTGAGTTTACGAGTTTGACATGCAAACTAGTCAAAAAGCTTCGGAGTGTCGCCTTCTGACTGAACCGAAACCGAAGAAACCGCGCCAAACTCGATCGAAAGTCAAAGTCATGTTGACTGTTTTCTTTGACTGTCGCGGTGTTGTGCACTCAGGATTGTTGCCAGAAGGTCAAACGATAAAAAAGAGTATTATTTAAGCGTTATGCGGCGTTTAAGAGAGCATATTAGACGAAAAGGCCAGATTTGTGGAATAAAAATTCTTGGATTTTGCACCACGATAATGCGCCTTCCCACAAGACCATCATTGTGAACGAATTTTTGACCAAAAACTCAACAAACACATCGAGCAGCCTCCTTATTTACCAGATACGGCTCCAGCCGACTTCTTTCTTTTTCCTAAACTCAAATTACCACTTCGTGGCACCCGGTTTCATTCGGTAGAAGACATAAAGGACAATTCGCGGCGAGAACTGAACTCGATTCCGGAAAAAGCGTTTAATTTTTTTTTTTGATGATTGGATTTTTCGTTGGCGTAAGTGTATCGCTTCTGAAGGAGCATACTTTGAAGGTGATAAAATAAATTTGGATGAATAACTAACTTCAATCTAGGTTAAACAGTAAAAACAAGTTAAAAAAATATATAAAACTGAATAGATTTATTTCTAAAACTAACAAAATTGTAAAAAAACAGAAATGTTTTTATAATAATGTTTTATTAAGAAAACAACGTATAGATTTAGTAGATAGCTATGTATATATATGTATGTTTATTTTTATCTTAGCATTTATATTTTATAGGTATTTTTTGAACGTGTATGTAGTTTATACTTATTGATATTAACATTGTAGGTATATAAATAAAATTACACAATAAGCACTCTGCAGCACTTTCCCCTTTCTTTGTAGTTGTCCTCTGCCTAAAGGTTGTCTGGAAGAGATCGCTTTTTAGCGATAAGACCGCCTAAATATTTTTTTTTTTTCATTTATTTTGGCACAAACAGTCATCATTATGCAATCAGTACAATTTATAAACTATTTTATTTACAATAGACAAAACAGTGCCGAAACTTAGTTAACAATATCTTATTTATCGTTAGCTTGTTGATAACATTAACGCTTATATGATATAAAATATATATATATATATTTAGTACTAGTACTTAATTCAAGCAAAGGAGCTTATAGTGCAGTCTTATACAATAATCACGGTGATATCAACGAAAGTTAGGAATTTTGTTAGAAATAATATAGTGTTTTATAAATATTATTATAAATAACAAAGTAATCACAGGGAAATTAGGGACCCTCTAAAAGTGTTTTTACAAGTGCACGTTTGAAGGCTATCAATGGGCTGTTAAACAATTCAAGGTGTGAAAATTCTTTGTTGTACATGTGTAAACAGCGGTGAAAAAAGTTGTTACGGGTGTATTTCTTTTTAAAGCGGGGTGGTACAAACGTGTTTACAGTACGCGAGGAACGAAGAGGAAGGCGGACTTTCGTTAACAAATTAATTTTAGATAAAAGTGAGGGTGAGTCTATGTTATTATTAAGCAATTTGTGCAGAAAAACTAAGTCATACTGTTTGCGGCGTTTGAATAAAGACAAGAGACGGTGAGAAGAAAGTGATGTTTCGTACGATTCTTTTTTGTGAAGAGTACGGTAGTTTAAAATTTTAATAAAAGTCTTCTGAACTTTTTCGATTTTGTCAATATGATGATTAAAATGTGGGTGCCAGACAACACATCCAAAATCGAGAATCGATCTTACGAAAGAGTAATAAAGAATTTTTAATGTGTACGAATTTTTGAAAGGTTTATTTACCCTGCCGATGAAGCCCAAACTTCTAAAGGCTCGATTAACGATAGTATCTATATGGATGTCAAAGTTGAATTGGTGGTCCATTATGATTCCAAGGTCACGAATGGTTTTTACGCGTTTGAGACAGCAGTTTTCTAATGTGTAGTTAAAGAGAATTGGTGTTCGTTTACGGGTGTAAGAGATGACAGAGCATTTGTCGATGTTCAGGAAAAGTTGGTTTTCGATACAATATCTGGAGAGAGAGTCGATGTCAGATTGCAGCAGGTGACAGTCATTGTAAGAAGCTACGATTCTATATATTTTTGTATCATCTGCATAAAGCAGGTGAGATGTGTTTTTAAGAGTATCGCCAATATCGTTAACATACAGTAAGAACAAGACAGGGCCCAAATGTGACCCCTGGGGTACACCTGAAGGAACATGTAGATATGAAGAGCAATAGCCTTTAAGACAGACTGCTTGACTTCGATTCCGTATGTTAGAGTCTATCCATCTGAGCAGACTACCGTGCACACCGATCCTAGCGAGCTTATCAATGAGTAAGTCGTGATTTATTTTGTCAAAAGCCTTTGAAAAATCGGTGTACACGACGTCTACCTGCATATCAGAATCCATTGCCCTCAATATAAAGTCGGTAAAGGTAATCATATTGGATTCATCACATCGTGATTTGAGAAAGCCATGCTGAGTTGATGAGATATGATTACGAATGGCATAACACAGTTGTGAAGTTACGATATTTTCTAGTATCTTGCCAAAAACACACAATTTGGAAATCGGTCTATGTTGTGTTATGAGATTGATTTGCTTGTTCTTTGGAATAGGCGTTACTAAAGCTTTTTTCCATTTGGATGGAAAGACACCTGTGTCGATGGATTTTTTAAAAATAATAAAGACAGGCATGGCCAACTCGTCTGCACATTGAGAAATAAATATTGGATGGATTTCATCAGAACCTGCGCCTTTATTAATGTTAATATTTTTTAATACTCTATGAACCATATCCATGTCCAAATACGCCATCCCGACATCAACATCAGTCTGCACATGATCGAGTGTATTAGGGGAATGAGAGTTATTGTCACATGTGCCAACGAAAACGGAGTGGAAATATTTGTTAAACGCTTCACAGATCTCGCCGCCATCTGATAGAACCTGACCATTGTATGTCATGGAATGTGGAATGTCACTAGTCTGTCTATTAGACTTGACATACGACCAGAAAAAACATTTTTCATTGCTAAGTTTAATGAGAGGTTGAGTGTACCAAGGCGGATACTTTTGGCTGGTTTTAACGGTACGTGTAGGCACGAATTTGTTTATTAGCTCGTAAAGTACTGCATACAAATGGTCGACCATGGTGTCAACGTCCTCCATAGGAGAAAGGATACTCGACCAGTCGATTAACTGAAGCTCTGTCTTTATAGTTGGGAAGTCAGACCTAAAGAACATTTTTTTTTGGTAGGCATTATTAGTAAGTGGTGTGGATAGGCTCAAGGTCAGATTAATGTCCAGGGCCTTGTGATGTTTATCCTCGGTAACTAATGGAAATTTACATGAATTAATATTACAGCAATCGCTACAAAAGACCAAGTCTAGAAGTCGGTTATTTACATTAAACTCCATATTATACTGAGACAAAAGAGACAAAATGATAAAATCATTTGTAAGAGATACTAGAGGACAATTACCAGAGCGCAAGTTTAGGCCACCAGTTTCATCATTATAATACCAATCTTCATTTGTAACATTGAAATCCCCCAATATTAAATAAGTATCAGTTGGCCTAGATAGGATAGCACTTGTAACTTGTTCAAAAAATGATGTGAGCGCAGACGCGTGATGCACACTATGCGGTATATATGCGCATGATATAAGTAAGTTAGTCTGGTCGACGACAGAGGCAGCTGCGGCGGCGCGGGAAGCGCGCGCGGCCCCGCGCAGCGGCACGCTCACCCACAGCTCGTCACAATGCGCCGAGCGCGAGGCGACGTCGCCCGCGGGAACCGCGCGCGCGCATAATTCGCGCCGCACGGCAACCACCACTCCACCGCCACGGAGATATCCGCTAGTCTCTGAGTTACGATCGCATCTAAAAACATCGTACCTTCCGTCAAAGTATTCCGCACTATAGAAAGTGTCATTTAACCATGACTCAGTTAAACAAATAATATCATAATTACTGTTTAAAACATTACTTAAGAATGTGTGGGATTTAGTCCGTAGACCTCTTACGTTCTGATAATAAATGGATAAGTTGGTGTCAGATAACATTGAGATGTATTTTTAAGAAGCCATACATGCAAACACGAAAAATTAAGGGCATGGCCCGAGGAAAAAAGAATGACAAAACTGTTTGTACCACACCACAAAATATTATCCCTTATGAACATAAGGGATAATATTTTTCGGTTAACATCATGATAAAAAAGGAAATATAAGGACAGTTTTATTCACCCGTGGACACTCATTTTTACGTATGCGTAAACAAACAGAACTAAATTCGCTAATTTATTATTTAAAAGCGACTAAATGCACATATTATAATTATACGAAAGAAAGGTATCACATAATTTTACATTAGTTATAAAAATTTGTCTTAAGTATCTAAACAGCCGCATTGAAATGAGTATTATTTTTTTGATGGATAATATATTAAGATTTGCATTTGTGACTACACAGTTTAAGATTGAATAATTAGAATTTAAGACCAAGAACAAGAACAATATGAGTCACTTGATTTTATCTAAGTCTTTTTCACTAGAAATTAGCACAGCCTTCGACGACTCATTTTTGCGGACAAAAATCTTGCAGTCACTAATCCAGATAAATTTGTAATTACGTTCCTTTCCCATTTGACGAGCACGGCTGTATAGCTGTTTATTGTGAGGTGCTAAATGCTCGTTTACGAAAACTGGTTTCGCCGGTCCGTCGATATCTAAATCAGCTGTGCTTAGGCCGCGCCGGGAGCGTATTGCCGCAAGGAAATCGTCCTTCCTTCGTCGCTGCGTAAATCTAACAATTATGTTTGGTGTTAAAGTGGATTGTGTGGAATGCGAAGGATATCGCCTCACCCGATGAACATAATCAATATCCGTAGGAGTTAATGCCCATCCGACCTTATTTGCGATTCTGTTCAATATATTATTTAAGTTTTCACTCTTAATAAGTGGAACTCCAGAGATTTCAATATTATTAACTCTTCTTAACTGCTCTTTCAGCAGCAGCTGTTCAGTAAGAGAGGTAATAGATTTTTTAGTGTCACATAACTCTCGCTCCAGGCAATCAACTCTCGAGGAAGAGGCTTGAAATTGGTTTTGTAGCTCACTGGTGACCGATTTAAGCTGGCTCTGTTCATTTAGCAAGACATTATTTGTTTGCCTGATCTCAGTTATTTGTGATTTTATGTCACTAATGTTTTTGTTAAGCTTGTCAATGGTCTGATTTTGTTTAGCCAACAAGTCGCTAAAGGACGTCATCATTTCACGTTGAAAATCAAGCAGGGTATTTTTTAATTCTTGACGATATTCCTCCAAGGTGCTCATCAGCTCTTCACGATTTTCGGACAAGGAAGATGATAGTTCCTGTCTAAATTCTCTTAGAGAGTCGTCGTTAGGGTCGGGTACTCCCTTTCTTTTACGAAATGTTACCTTCAAATCCTTAAGTTCCTCCCTTTCGCTAGCGGTTAAATCTGGAACGGACGCGGAAGACGTACATCCAGGTGGGGTTAGTTGAGAATTCATATTTAACGAGTTTTGTATCGTATTAAAATGAATATTGACTGTGCATAAAGTTCAACGGCAATAGTTAGGCGCACACCACAACTAGCGAAACGGGTTCCGAATGTCACAGTCAAGCTAAATTCGCCGTAAATGCGTAAGATGAAGATTCAAATATCGTTCAAATTGTACATCTTTCTGTAAATATCAACTGTAACTTCTTTGTTTGGTGTGCAATAAAGAGTATCTATCTATCTATCTATAGCTTAGAAATATATAATCAAAAACTACAGGAAAGTAGGTCTAAATATGATTTGGATATGGGACAACTGCAGGCTGATATCTCAAAATTGCACCAATCACTGAAATCCATGACATGTTTATGTCGTGGCCCGATCTTATAATTAATCACTTCATGATTTGGCCAACCATTTCATAAAATGGTCGTTTTTCATGATGCGGCACAGTACCCGCTGGCCACATCATGATGTTGATAGGCCAGATCAATAAATCAGTCAGCGTTTGACGATATGATTGACTACTTCATGAAATGGCCAAACGTTATGGTGGTCATATCTTAAAACAGTTATATAATCCACCGGTAGAGGCGCTGATGTCGCTTTGTTATTGTGCGCAACAAGGCGGCGGAGCATTATTCTGTTCTTGTGAATTGTGAAAGTGAATTGTGTAAAGAGAAGATTAAATTGCAGTGAATTATCGTTAAGACATTAAGCTAGGTGATTTTTAATGATGAAAGTCACAGATGAAAGTCACTCGAAAAAAAGGCTCAACGACAAAAGTCGTGGAGTTTGACACGTAATTTGGGAGGTTAGTTAGGTTATTTAAATCTTTTTAAATAACCTAACTAACCTCCCAAATTACGTGCAAAATTGCAAATATTTATAATGTTTTACTTTCTATTGAGAAAAATAATATTCAACAAATTCCAGTAGCTTGTAAACTTATTTATACCTATTTTACTGATATGGCCAAACGTTGATTAACATATCATCAAACGTTGACGTTTAAACGATATGGCCAGTTTTGTTTAGCCGTTTTACGAAATACGACCATTATATGAAATGGCCGGCCACATCATGAAATGTTTAATTTTAAGATCGGGCCACGACATTTATACAACTCTGCCCAAGACCAAATAAATGAACACATCCTGGCAGCAAATAATTTACTAGATCTTGGTAACCATGATACGGGTTTTAAATCACTACAAAACATGAAAGTAAATTAAATACCGGACCCTTCACTGCAGCGAGATTTTGGCCAGGAGTTAAATTGTTAGATTTCAATTTAAACAGCCCCGTAAAATCTTATAATAGACCCAACGATCATGGTAATGTTTTTTTTTCAGATAGGTTAGGAGTTGGTTACGGTCCCTTATTAAATAAAAAATTAAAGTGTAATATTGTTAACCATTGTATGCTGGACGCATCAATTGATGAAATAGTTAATTGCATACAAAGTAGTAAATTAAATTCTGACTCAATACTAGTAATAATGTTAGGAGATTGTCATAAACTTACAAAGACAAAAATTATTCAAAATTATTCTAATTTGTCAGGACTCAATGTGAAAAAAATATTTTTTGTGCCCTACCATTTTGTAAAAATCATACGACACAAGAAAATACAAGTATTCATTGGTTGAATAATTTACTTTAAAATATGACTCAAGCATGACAAATTTATGTTTTTTGACACAAAAAATTTTATTAATAATAATTTTATATTGACAGGCAGCTCTTTACACCTGCCTTATAAATTTAAGAAACAAATAGCTACCCTGTTAGCATATAATATTAACTGTTTTGTTAATAAAACAAAATTATTGGATAATAAACGTATTAGTACTTGTACTAATTGTAATATATCTCTGACTACCTCTGAGAATTTAAACTGAGGGAAGACAAAAGCCAGGCCTAATAGAAACTTTAATATTGTTCATCAAAACATGCAAGGTCTGGCCGGCAAAAAGTTAGGGTTAGGGTTATTTCTACAAGATTTTCATGTTAATGTAATTTGCATAACAGAACACTGGTTCAATATACATGAGTTAATGTTAAACATTGATAATTATAAAGTTGGTAGTTCGTTCACAAGGGAGTCTACTACTAGAGGAGGATCGCTTGTCCTTTTGAACAAAGAATTAAAATGTAAAGAACGCAAAGACATTGTGTCACTCTCATCTGAACGAAATATTGAACTAGCGTGTGTTGAGCTAGAGCAGTTTATTATTATAAGTGTATATAGCCCCTCATCTGCAAATTGCCATATCTTTAAATCCATTATGGATGAGGCCTTAGGGAAGGTCTGTAAATCTAACAAGGAAGTAGTTGTATGTGGAGATTTTAACGTCAATATATTAGTGAAAAATCAATAATCAGTCCGATTTCTAAATCTTTTTAAGTCACATAATTTGATAAATCTTTTTAATGAACCCACAAGGGTAACTCCCACAATAGCGCCTTGCTCAGACAACATTTTTTGTAATGGCAATGTAATAAATAAATCTATTATACATTGTCTAAGTTCGGACCATAGTGCACAAAAGGCTTTGTGCACCATCAAGTCTCAAAAATAGTACAGGCTGTTTATAGGCCAGTTACTGTAAGTAGGAAAGACAGATTTAAGGAGAATATTTATATTGGTGTAGATTTACTATGGCCTAATAATGGACATAGTGTTGATAAATTATATGAAGATCTTTTTGGCTTAATCAGAAAGGAATTTGATCAGATTTTTACTCAAAAGCAATTAAAAACAAATAAGCTGAACTGTAAGTTTAATGACTAGGCAACACCGGGTATTTACAAAAGTAGAAATACTTTATATGATTTGTATGCTTCGAAAGCAAATTCTCAGAACCCACTAGTCATAGAACATGTCAAAAAGTACTCAAACATATTTAAAATTGTATGTGCCAAAGCCAAGTCCAACCACCTTCGCAGCTTGATTTTAGGTTCTACTAATAAAGTAAAGGCCACATGGAATATTAAAACAAAGAAACATGTAAGCAAAAGTCAAGGGATCACACCTACTCTCTCAAAATTAGGGATAAGCAAATCAGCTTCGATATAGGAGTTGCAAATAATTTTGAGACATTCTTCTCAAACATAGCTACTTCTTCTAAAGATCTTGCTTCGTCTGCTGAACTAGCTGAATCTCTTCTAAAATCAAGTGTTGACGAATGCAAGTCCCCATTAAATTTTAGATATATAAATCCCGATGGAATAATAAAAGCATTTAGAGAATTAAAACTGAAAAGCACAGAAGACCTATGGGGAATCTCTGTTAATATCATTTGTATAATTATAAATATTACAGCCCCATATCTTACAATCATTTTTAACAAATGTATTGATGATAGAGAATTCCCAACTACAGTGAAATTTAGTAAAATAATTCCTTTATTTAAATCTTGTGAGAAAAGTGACCCCTCCAATTTTCGACCAATATCTATCTTACCAGTTCTTAGTAAAATATTTGAAAAAATTATGTTCAATCAACTATTATCTCAATTTTTTCTAAATAAATTACTACATAATAAACAATATGGTTTCACGAAAGGTAGAAGCACAACCGATGCTGGAGTTGCACTCTTGAAACATAATTTGCATATACCGTATACCTAATAGTGACCTTCGTGCTTTCTCATCAAATTGGACACTCTGTTACACAAATTATATAACAGGAGAAATTTATCAGGCCGGAAAATTGTAATTGTAGGAGATTTTAACATTGACATATTAAAAAAGACTAAACATGCTCTTGAATTTGAACGTACACTGGAAACGTATATTCTAAAACTACATATTGACAAACCCACACGAATAAATAGTTGCATTGACAATATTGCAAGTAATATACCAGATGCTGAAGGGGAGGTTCACGAGTTAGGCATTTCTGGTCATCATACAGCACAATCGTTGACTTTTGCTATTAATAGAAAACCAATTAAGCAAAATACATATTTTAAATCTAAAAAAGACTTTAGTCTAGATAACATTAAATAAATTAGGGTATGTTTGTCATCATTATTATGGCATTCTGTTTATAATTCGGACAATCTAAATGAGGCATTTAGTGAATTTTTAGAATTAGTATCTTTATTCTTTGAGTTGTGCTTTCCAAAAGTTAAAATAAAAGTTACATTAGGTAAAAAATGCGCTGGTTGGATAACAAAGGGATTAAAGACATCATGTAAAACAAATAGGCGCCTTCGATATAATTATTATTATAAAAAAGTGTGGTTTGTAAAATGGCGTTTATTAAATATAGCAAAACATTAAAAATTGTATTGCTTACTCACAACGAATACGCAATAAAAAGTACCTGAGTAATTCTAAAAACCAATGCAAAGCAGCTTGGGATATCATTAAAATTAAACATGATAAGAATGGACGAACCGACAATATTGACAAAATTAGACATTTTGATAAAATTATAACTAACCCTAAAGAAATTGCAGATATATTTAATAATTCCTTTGTAGACATGTATAATAAATCCCAAATGAATTCCTATAGTTTTTGTGACTGTTGTAAAATCAAAGACTCGATTAATAATTGTATTTTTCTGACTCCTTGCAGCAAAATGAAGTATTTAATTTGATCAAATCCCTGAACAATACTAAATCAGTTGGGACCGATAAAATAAATACAGATTTAATAAAGTCTTGCATTTATGAATTAACCCCAATACTGACCTACTTAATAAATTCTTCTTTTGAAGAAGGAGTGTTTCCTAAGGCCCTAAAACTATCGGTCGTTAAACCCTTACATATAAAAGGAGACAGGGCAGAAGTTGGTAACTACCGTCCTATTACTTTAATACCCATATTCGGGAAAAAATTTGAGAAGGCAATGCATAAAAGGCTAACTTGATTTCTGCAGAAACACCAAGTTATAAAATTAAATCAAAATGGATTTCAGAAAGGCAAATCAACGACATTGGCTGCCTTTATCTTAGTTAAAACAGTGACAGAAACGATAGATATAGGGGTTCATGTAGAAACAGTATTTTTTGACATGACTAAGGCTTTTGCCTATGTTTGTCACAAAAGGTTGTTGCGTAAATGTGAGTCTTATGGAATAAGAGGACGTGCGCTACAGTGGATAAGCAGCTATCTAGATCATCGGCAACAATATGTAGAAATAGCTAGGGTCGATGGCAAATTCAAATTCAAATATTTATTTGCTATTAAGTAGGGTACAGTCCATGTGATATTATTAGAGATGGTGCAATAGCCTACTTAACTATACAATTAGCATGCAAATATTATAGAAAGCAGTTTCGAATTCCTAAATGATCTTCATTCTTCAGTCAATTCAATCACAACATTCAATTAGGTGATCAATATAATGTCAATAAGTAACTAATCTTTTATCTTTTTTCAAACCATACACCGACCACATTTATTATGGTTTTGTATGTTTTATAAACTAATTAATTGAATAGAATGTCTTATCCAATAACCACTTTCGCAACGATGATTTAAAACTATTGACTGGGAGGTCCTTAATGCGAGTTGGTATTTTGTTATCAATAGTTTTGCACATAGCATAGCTATTATTTTGAAATCTTTGCGTTTTTGGAACTGTCTCGTCTTAACTAGCCTATGGCGATTTCGCGTTGACCATTGGTATAAGTCCTTACCCAGTACCCACTTCTAATATATAAAGGCATGGTAGGGGCAGTATTTGGAGTTTAAAAAAATAAATTTAAAGAACGGCAAACAGGATATATCAGGCGCTATATTACATATGGATTGAATACAACGCTTTAATGCAACTTTAGTCAATTTATAGAGAGCAAAAGCAAATCCACTTACTTTATTGCAAACCCTCTCTATTTGACTTTTCCAGCTTAATTTAGGATCTAAAATTATGCCTAAAAATGTCGCATTATCGGCGTTCTGTAGAATTTGACCATTTAAATGTATGTCGACTGATTGATTTTTAAAATTATTGAAATTAATTAGATTTGTTTTTGATAAATTTATTCTAAGATTATTACTGTCAAGCCAATCAATTATTGATGTAAATGTATTTATTATGTCATATTTATGTTTATCTATTGAAGATTGATAATTTTTGGTACGGATTTATATGTCTGAGCTACAGAACTTGAATCAAGTTGGGTTATTTCTACGTATTGTGTTCTATTTGAGATGTAGGATTTTAGCCAATTTAGAGCAGTTCCTCTGATTCCACTACGTTCAAGGTTAGTTATCAGTTGATCGTGAGATACGCAGTTAAAAGCTTTCGACATATCTAGAAATACTACAGTTGTGTAATCTTTCGTATTAATACTTTGCATTACTTCATTTAATAAGTCAAATACCGCATGCGTTGTCGATTATTGTTTTTGGAAGCCGTGTTGGCACTTTTTTATTATGTCAAATTTATTAAAGAACGTTGTCAACTGATTATGCATAACCTTTTCAAAAATGTTTGATATAACTGGGAGAAGCGCGATTGGTCTATAGTTAGAAATGTCATTTTTATCGCCCTTTTTGAATAGTGGTTTCAAAATTTCAACTTTTAGTTTGTCGGAAAATTGACTTTCCTCTAATGACAAATTTACTAAAAAAAAACAACACAGGACTAAGTTCTTCTTTACATATTTTTAAGACTTTGGTACATATACCGTCGTACCCTTCGGATTGAGTATTTTTTAAAAGGAGTCCTTTCACCCTTTCTCCTACTTTCCGAGGTACATCTGTTCCAGTGACCGACACTCTACAACTTTTTGGCATGGAGTTGTCTTCTGACCTCAACTTTGGCACCACCATCGAGTCTAATGCTCAAATTGCAGCTAGAAAGTTGGGCGTCCTGAATAAAGTCAAGCGGTACTTCACGCCTGGACAGCTTTTAACTCTTTACAAAGCCCAAGTCCGTTCTTGCATGGAGTACTGCTACCACCTTTGGGACGGCTCGGCGAAATACCAACTTGCTGCACTTGACTCGGTGGAACGCAGAGCCAAGAGAATAATAGGCGATAAAAAACTGGTGGCGTCCAAGCTGCACAGCCTGGCTCACCGCCGCAAGGTTGCTTGCCTATCGGTCTTCTATAGATTGTACTTCGGAGAGTGTGCTTATGAGCTGCATGAGCTTATACCACCGTCACCTTTCTTCCATCGGACATCCAGACGCACGGCCGGCTACCATCCGTTCTTAGTTGATATACCCATAATCCGCACTAAGCGCTTCTCATCATCTTTTATAATGCGCACAGCTAAAGATTGGAATTCCCTGCCTGCGTCTGTATTTCCGAGTGCATATAACCTGACTCTCTTTAAGTCCAGAGTGAATAGGCATCTTCTGGGCAAGCTCGCTCCATCGTAGATCCCATCTATGCTCTAGAGCAAGATTGGGGTCAAGAGTAAGCCCATCTCAAATAAAATAAAAAAAAACATTATAACCCTGTTTATGTAGTCTTCATTTACCGGTGTCAAAAAGATGCTGTTTTGTTGGTTGGTCTTTAGTGTGTTTTCTGTAATTTTATTTACTTCGTTGGCTTCGTTTATAAAATAATTGTTAAATGTCGAGGCAATTTTAGGGTCACTTATTTCTTCACAATTATTTATAATATTGTTTATGTAGTTTTTGGTAAATGTAACACCCGTTTCATTTTTTATGATCGTCCGTGTAGCTTTGCATATATTTTTATTTGACGATACATATTTTTGATTAGCAAGCCTTTTAGAAAAGTTGATGCATTTCTTGAACAATTTGTTATATTTAATGTATTTAGAACGACTTACATCATTTTTATTAGAATAGTATTTGAAGCGAAGCGTTCTCTTTGTAATACTATTTTTTAAGACCCCTTGATATCCACTTAGGTTTAGTGGATGTACTACTTTTTGTTTTTATTTTCGGAAAGCAGAGATTATAAATGAGAATCAGTGTGTCATAAAATTCGTAAAAAGCAGCATTTAACTCTTTTTGGTTAAATACATTAGAGAAAGAAAGACTATATATCGTTTGAATTTTTCAATGTTTTGCAATGAGTAACACTTTTTGTAAGTAGATATAGAGCGTGGTATTTCCTTTTTTTGCTTTAGTTTAAATTTTAAAACTTGTGCAGTATCATGGTCTGATAACCACAACGACAAAATACTGCCAACCGCGTCCTCTATATTGCTCACTATTAAGTCAAGACATGTTTATCCTCTCGTGGGTTCAGTGATTTGAATTTTTTTTTTAAAGATCGTTTAGCTTTATGGTATTTTGGTTTTTTTCGAGCATGTTGATATTCAAATCTCCGGTAATAATTATTTTCTTTTGTGGAAATTATTGCAAACATTTATGTAACAACATGTCGATCTTATAAAAGAAACAAACAAAAGTATTTTTTTTTAGAAGGAGTTCTATAAATACATATAATTATAATATTATTTTTGATTAAATTAATTGCGCAACATTCAAAATGATGTGCCACTGACAGGTCGTCAAAGCATAATAATTTATTAAATTCTAATCCTGTCTTTATTAGAATGCAAGATCCACCTCTTTTTTTGAGTCTTGAGTAACTCGATGCTAATCTAAAGTTTTGTATGTTTATGTTACCTTCTTCACCATTAGAATAGTTTGTTACGGGATTGCTACCATGTACCTTATTTTTTTTGAGTTCCCGATATTTCGGCACTGTTGCAAGCGCCATGATCACGGAGTAACTGAAGATCTTGCGGGTAAGTTGTTAAGGGCAAACATATCGGTCTACCCTCTTTCGCAGTCTTTTATTGCACGCGTCGGTACCATTGTCTACAAACTCACTATTTTCTCGCACCTGTTCTCGACACACAACACTAACAGTATCTGACCGCGACACAGCAGTTTGTTGTTTTTTCCGGTTTTTGCACATACGAATCACTGGATTCCAGACACTTGACAATTTAAACCCATCCTCACGATTGAAATTTTTGTACTTTGTAATTTCAATCGCTTCCCTGACCATTCTTGGTATGTAGTGGCGTTCTGTCGAAATGATCTGAGGGTTGTGAAACTCAATCCAGTGATTGAGACCTGATTCCAACAAATGTTCCGCGATTGCCGATTTCTGTTTGTCGTTGTTTTTGACCGCTTTCATGTGTTCCTTTATTCGGCACGCTATGGTACGTTTTGTTTGGCCGATATATGAACTGCCACAGCTGCAGTCAATCTTATAGACACCCGGTTTCTCCATTGGGAAACTATCTTTTGGAGATCGTAGACATTGTGTTACTTTTCTTAATGGAGTGAAGACAGTATTAAGTGAGTATTTATGAAGTACGTTTGAGATCTTGTCTGTCACTCCTCTTATGTATGGCAAGAACACAGGTTGCCTGTCTACTGTGTCTTTAAAGTGTCTTGATTTGTGTCTAGATGGTAGCTGCCCTCTATATCCATTATTCTGTAAGACTTTCTGAACATGTTCTAACTCTTGGTTTAAGTGTTCAATGTCACACAAGTCATAGGCTCGGTTTGTCAGTGCAGTTACTACAGAATTAAGATGTCGAGGGTGGTGATGCGAGGTTGCGTTGAGATAGCGGTCAGTGTGAGTGGATTTTCTATAGACAGAGTGACTCAGTGAACCGTCACTCCGCACTTCAATCTTCACATCCAAAAATGCTAGGCTTCTGTTTTCTTCTATCTCGCAGGTAAAATTTATTTTTGGATGGATACCATTTAAATATGACAGGTGAGTTTCTACATCTTGGTTGTTTCCTCTCAATACACAGAATACGTCGTCTACATACCTCTTCCATAGTTTGATTTCGGTGCGGGCGGTGGCCAGGGATTTTTCTTCGAAAAACTCCATCCAAATATTAGCTATAACTGGAGCTACGGGGCTGCCCATAGCGACTCCGTCTATTTGGAGATAGTATTGACCCTGGTATACAAAGAAATTCTTCGACAAACAATGATGTAGAAGTGTGCCATATTCCATCGGGATGTCATTATCTTCCAACTTTACCTTAACCACTTCAAGACAATCTGCTACTGGGACATTTGTGAAGAGTGATTCTACGTCAAAACTGACCATCAACTCATCCACATCAACCTTGTTTTGGTGCAGGATTTCAATGAAGTGACGAGAATCTTTGACAAACGATGACGTACGGCCTACTAATGGTTGCAAGACTTTAGCTACGTGCTTGGCCAGGTCATATGTAGGTGAGTCTATCTGACTCACAATCGGTCGTAGTGGCTCGTTCTGCTTGTGTACTTTAGGCAAGCCATATAGTTTCGGGGGCTGGACATTTCTAGGCCGCAGTAAGTATTTAAAAGTCTCGTCGTCGAAAACGTCCTCGCACTGTCTAATGAGTGAGCGAGTGCTTCGATCCGTTCTCGCCGTCGGGTTGAAACAACCAAGATGTAGAAACTCACCTGTCATATTTAAATGGTATCCATCCAAAAATAAATTTTACCTGCGAGATAGAAGAAAACAGAAGCCTAGCATTTTCTGATGTGAAGATTGAAGTGCGGAGTGACGGTTCACTGAGTCACTCTGTCTATAGAAAATCCACTCACACTGACCGCTATCTCAACGCAACCTCGCATCACCACCCTCGACATCTTAATTCTGTAGTAACTGCACTGACAAACCGAGCCTATGACTTGTGTGACATTGAACACTTAAACCAAGAGTTAGAACATGTTCAGAAAGTCTTACAGAATAATGGATATAGAGGGCAGCTACCATCTAGACACAAATCAAGACACTTTAAAGACACAGTAGACAGGCAACCTGTGTTCTTGCCATACATAAGAGGAGTGACAGACAAGATCTCAAACGTACTTCATAAATACTCACTTAATACTGTCTTCACTCCATTAAGAAAAGTAACACAATGTCTACGATCTCCAAAAGATAGTTTCCCAATGGAGAAACCGGGTGTCTATAAGATTGACTGCAGCTGTGGCAGTTCATATATCGGCCAAACAAAACGTACCATAGCGTGCCGAATAAAGGAACACATAAAAGCGGTCAAAAACAACGACAAACAGAAATCGGCAATCGCGGAACATTTGTTGGAATCAGGTCTCAATCACTGGATTGAGTTTCACAACCCTCAGATCATTTCGACAGAACGCCACTACATACCAAGAATGGTCAGGGAAGCGATTGAAATTACAAAGTACAAAAATTTCAATCGTGAGGATGGGTTTAAATTGTCAAGTGTCTGGAATCCAGTGATTCGTATGTGCAAAAACCGGAAAAAACAACAAACTGCTGTGTCGCGGTCAGATACTGTTAGTGTTGTGTGTCGAGAACAGGTGCGAGAAAATAGTGAGTTTGTAGACAATGGTACCGACGCGTGCAATAAAAGACTGCGAAAGAGGGTAGACCGATATGTTTGCCCTTAACAACTTACCCGCAAGATCTTCAGTTACTCCGTGATCATGGCGCTTGCAACAGTGCCGAAATATCGGGAACTCAAAAATAAGGTACATGGTAGCAATCCCGTAACAAACTATTCTAATGTTAGTGACCATGAAAGTTTAAAAGACTTCTTCACCATGTCTAACAAAGGTTTCAGTGAAACATAACACATCAGGATCAGTTTTTTTTCTTATATTTGAAATAGATAGCTCAATGATTTACTTTTTTGATAGGATACCATGTATGTTTTGGTGAAGAATAGTAAATGCATTACCGGTATTAGCCTCAAAAAATGACTCGTTTTCGCACTGGACAGAATTTGGTGGTTGTTTACTACAAATAGATTTAGATTTAAAATAGTAGGGTATCGTACCCTTTTTCGGAGCGTTATTATTTAAATAGACAACCGTTTTAGTCTGTTTTGGCTTTCGTATATTATAGGTCAGAACTAAGGGAAAATTTATACGGTGTACCCCAGGGAAGCATTTTGGGGCCACTTCTATTTTTATTATATACTAGCTGTGCCCGCAACTTTGTTTGCGTGGACTACAGTATGCCGTATAACATAGTATAATACAGTATAACAATAAACCTACGTAAAGAAATATTACAGCAGTCGCCCACGGCTTCGCCCGCGCTAACCTAGATTTAAAAATAAACCATAGAATCGCAAAAAATACTTCTTATTTCATTGTTTAATCTCATCATCATCATCTCATCCCAGCCTTTTGTAGTCCACTGCAGGACGTAGGCCTCCCTCAAGAGCGCCAAAGAGGACAATATCTCGTTTTTTTTATCCATCTACTGCCAGCCATCTTTCTAAGGTCGTCGATCCATCGAGCTGGGGGGCGTCCTACACTACGTTTGCCTAGGCGTGGTCTCCACTCGAGAACCCGTTTACCCCACCTTTTATCGGTTCTGCGAGTCTGCGACAGATGTGGCCATTACAGAAAGATGTTGTTTAACCTATACTTAGAAAAAATGAATTTCAAATACAAAATTTTACCTGCTTTTCACCCCTTTTAAGGTTTATGATTCCAACAACACCTATATACTTTATGTGAGTTCCTAACCGTAAGCCTAAATAATCATTTCAGTAATGTTTATTTACTTTGAAAACGAAGGACTTCCATACACAAATTCATCCCCCTTTTATTTTATTTTTATCAAAAACGCTGAAATCCATGTATTAATTTTCATATACTTATAACCGTAAACACTTAATTTGGCGATCCTAACTTTAAAACTGACAGACTGTCATACAAACTTTGGATCCCTATTATACCACCTTAGGGGGTGAATTTTGAAAAATCCTTCCTTAGTGGATTCCAACGTCATAAGAAGAATACGTATGTGAAATTTTAAGTTTCTAGACTTAAGGATTTTGCCTGTGCGTTTATTTAAAACTTTCATCCCCTATTTTACCCCCTTAGGGTTTGAATTTTAGAAAACGCTGAAATACATATATAACCATCATTTTTGCTGTACTCAATTCATACGAAATTTCATGTAAATATTTCCAAAGAATAAAAATTGCTAAAGTAATTTTAAAGAATATCATTTTGGCTAGTGAAGTACGTTTATTTACGTCATAAACATGTCGAAGCTATATAATTTAAATTTTCTTACGTTATCAGCATGAGCTCGTTATGCTGAACGACCTTTCCTAAGACGTTATTTTAATAGCTCTCAAAGTTTAGCCGGTCTGCTAGGGTTCTACATCAGGTAGACCAGACCCTCGTTTTTCCTTATGTCAACAGTAAGTGCTGATGACGTTGACCAACTTTTCCTTAGGCGCTATATAAATTCCTATTAAAAATTAGACGGGCCACTGGTGTTCCACATTACATATTCAGACCTTCAAAATGAATATAGCCTATATGTTGCTGAAGACTAATAGCTATATCATAAAAAAAGTTTCATCAAAATCCGTCTAGTAGTTTTTGCGTGAAAGGCGAACAACAGACAGACAGACAGACAAAAATTTTAAAAACCATATTTTTGGCTTCTGTTGGTCATATGAAGACCCCTAGCCTATCAAGCTTCAATTGCCCCAGCGGTGGACGCGAATAATAGATTTTTTATTGTGTCTCTTGACCTTGGCCTGACAGGGTATAGTATGTTTTTTTAATTATTTTCAATGTACAGAATTCACCCTCTCTACAGTTTTATTATATGTATAGATATAGGGTAAACCACCCAATTATTGGCACTTTAAGCAATACGATCCAAAAAACCTCTCAGAAAATGTAAATATTTTCTTCAGAAACTGTTAATTATGCATTCAAATTAATCTATTTATTGTCAGGATCATACATAGTATATTTTTTTCTGCATTTGTTGTACTATCAGACAGTTACATACGTTTTTTTCAAAATAGACCTGTAGCCCATTTATCGTCACCTTTCAACATATTATTGTTACATATCCAACAAATTACTGGCATACCAGTGGCAATATCTGGAATCATTTAATCTTATTATTGGCATTAAGGTAGTAGGTATTTTGGAGACCACTGAAAAGCCTAGATTCTGTAAAATTCTCAAACAGGTAACTAGGCATTTATGTTAATTAAATATAGGTTTATCCCACATTTAGCCTGCAAAGTAAAGGAATGATCATTTCAACAAAATAAAACCATTGCCAATAAAAAAAACTAAAGTTTACTCTTAATAATTATTAAAATACAAAATTAGGAACAAAACAATCTCAATAACTCAGTTTTCTTTTAATCTTCTTAGATTAATCATTTAAAAACACTTAGGTATAATCAGTCGATAATCATGTAACTAATTAAAGCATGTTTTTTTCATTTAGGTATTATCATTCATTTCGGATAAAATATTTTCTAATTCTTCCGTGGTATAAACCTTACTAGTTCTTCTTTTTTCATATTTGTCGGTTCGTAATCTACTAGTTCACTATCTGTATCAGTCTTATAATCAAGAACACTTTGACTTTCTAGCTCATAATTTCTGCCTCTTATTTTTGGAGTAACTTTACTAACAATATTTGCGGAACTGCTATGTTGTGTCATAATAGTGTTAGAATCATCACTATATTTCTTTATTGCTTTCTTTAATTTGGTTTTATTGCCTTCTTTTTTTATTTGAGATTTTTCTATCTTCTTTTGCTCCCTTTCTTCTTTTCTTTTTCTTACTCCTTCCTCTTTTTCTTCCTTTTCTCTTTTTTTATTCATTTCAATCTCTTGCCGACGTAAGTACAAATGGTGTTTTCTTTGTGTTCCTGACACCTTTACGTTCAGGTGTTTTAGGTAAAACAAGAACATCATTGAGATTTATAGGTTTTAAATATTCACTTGAAGGACACGAAAATTGGGGCTTTTCTACAATAGAAATAACTTCTATTTTGTCGTAATTAGTAGATTGTTTAGGCATGTTCTCTTCGTGAGTATATTTATGAAGTTCAACTTGGCAAACATCAAAGCTTTCTTTAATATTATTACTACTATGAATCTGTGCGGTATGAGTGATCGGTGTCTTGTACAGGATGTTCCGGTATAACAATTTCATCAACAAAATCATCAGCAATCATCACATTCATATTTTCTATATCAAAATTTGTATTTGTTAGATCTCGCTGTGTATCATCAATTACTGGGTCTTTTGATTCATTCTGTAAATTTTGATTCACTGTAAGAAATTCGTAGACCTTCTTTAAATCTGCATCAACGTATTTACCCTGTCCCTCTTCGAGCATTCGGAATGTTTGTTTATTTATAACTGTCTTAAAATCTTTTAAAGTCATTTTAATTTCAGGTAAATCAGTTACATCATTTATTCCACCTTCAAATTGCATGTTTGGAACTTTATTTTTGCCTAAACATTTTGTGTAATCCACGGCATCTTTGTCAAAAGGATATAGTCCCGTAGCTCTAAACCCATTTATTATTGTTGAAGAGCTAATGCTCTCATCAATAGTTTTCTTTAACAGTGGAACGAACTCTTGTTTTGTCAGGGCTTGCGACGGATGATTTCGACGCCACTCAAGAACAGTTTTTTGCCAACCCAATTTTAGAGGTTTAAATGCCGAAACATCTGCTGGTTGCAAAATCCTCGTTCAATTTGGATATAAAGCTATAAGAATAATATTCAACTTAGAGCAGAGTTCACTGACTTCGTACGTTAAATGAGTTTTGTGTACATCAACATAAAATATAATAGGAAACTCTATGCCATTTGCTATAAAATGTGGGTGAAGTACATTTTCAATGTAGGACATAGAGATTTCACTCTTCATCCATCCATTATCTGAGAGCCCTATTCCACAATCGGGAGGTATTTTAGAGCGCACGTCACTTGGCAAACGTTTCAATGAAAAAATGACAAGTGGTAGAGTAACTCTGCCATCAGCACCAAATGTAAAGAGCACAGAAAGAGAGGTTTTAGCAGGCGCATTATCAATCTCATATACGTTTTTATCTCCTTTTGCCGCTAATACTACCCCACTTTTTGGACACAAAAGGAAATTAGTCTCATCACCGTTGTAAACTCGCTTAGGATCGTTCATGACCTATGTTAAATTATTGTCAAGGAGATATTCTCTATGTCCTCAAACCAATTTTTAATATCAGCTTCGGCTACTGTTGCGCTTGAGGCAGTTACTGCCTCTGGAGTCCTGATTGAGATGTCTGGATGACGAGCTAAAAAAAGCTTGTACCATTTTTCGCCCGGTATCCCATTTTGAATGGATTTTGCCTACTGCTTTTCTTAAAAAAATCAGCAACACTGGCAATAAGATTGTCTTTCCTCTTTGGAAAGCCTTTTTTGCTACAGTCTATCAACCAGTTTTTCAGACTTAGCTCTTCAGACATTGTTAAGGCAGTTGATGGACCAGGACGAAGTTTCTTACCAGGGAACTTTGTCCTAAACTGCAATGTTGATCTTGGCACCTTGTATGTTTTCGAAGCAAGTTTCTTACTCATACCACTTCGTATTGCCTGTAAGGCATTTTGAACGTTTTCTTCTGTATACCTTTTCCGTCGTTGCACTCCTCCATCAGCATGTTTTTAGCTGGTTTCTTAGAAGGTTTCTTTGGCTTCATCTTCAATACCTAAAACCAATTATTGGCATGCTTTTACCAATCACTAGCATTACTGTCAATAATTAGATTTCTCACTATTGGCATGGGGCTAACATT
The DNA here is from genome assembly GCA_950371115.1 of Anania fuscalis. Lineage (NCBI taxonomy): Eukaryota > Metazoa > Arthropoda > Insecta > Lepidoptera > Crambidae > Anania > Anania fuscalis. The sequence goes on along the minus strand of OX493326.1, from coordinate 20,285,584 downwards.
TGGAAATCTTATAAAAAACAAATATTTATATGGATGGGTGAGGATAATAGGTTATACATTTATAAAAATAAGATACAAAATGCAATAAAATATATGATATCAAAATCCAAATTATTGGCATTGTGCCAATAAATTAGAATCAGGTTTTATTAACTCTCCAATTATTGGCATAGCAATAAATTAAAAACTAGCAGACTAAACTGCAAAATGCCACCAAAAATACATAGATTTGTTCATACGGCGTTGTAAACATATTGAAAATCATGAATAATCACAATCATTACCATATAAACAAAGGAAACAGAGAGCCACTTACCTTAACAAAATCTTAAGAAACAACTCACGTAACGGAAAACTTGTTGCGACTCGAATGAAGTTTTAAAGTTTGACAGCTGCTTGAATTAGCTGACGTTTAGTGTTGCTAATTTATAAAGACCATAGACCAAAGTTTTTTTTCTACAGAACACAGATTATGGAATAGTAGGTAGTTTTCTTATTTTTTAGAGAATAGTTTAGAGTGCCAATAAGTTGGAGGGGTGTCAGCAATAGGGCATGTTACCGTAGATAGTCAAACAAATGTTAGATGTGACTGGCATAACTTTTTTATTTATGAACCGATTCACATAAAACCAACACAAAAGTTAAGGAAAGCTTACCAAAATATATCAGTGAAAACTACAACTTATTTTTGCCGGTTTTGTAGGTAATGCGCCTGCACTGGTTTGGGGCGTGTAAAAGTGCTTAGTTTAAGCCTATTTGTGTGTGACTTGTAGCCGTGACTTGTAGCCGTGACTTGTAGCAATGGCTTGTAGCGGTGGCTGGTAGCAATAGCGTGTAGCAATGGCTTGTAGCAATGCTTTTAATCATGACTTGTAGTCGTGATATTATTTAGATTAATGACATGTAGGTATTGTAGGTGTTTGATATGCAGCTGTGTTGTATGATGAATATAACTACTCTTTATTGTATGGCTGTAATATCCTCATTATTTTTAAAAAAAACAACGTATCATTAAGTTATTGTTAGTCAGCGGCTATCTATTCAGGGCTTAGTTGTTAGCTTCGAACAAAAACGCCTAGCCAAGGTTAAGCTGCCAAACATTCCCGCCAAGTCTCTCCGCCGAGCCTGTTAGCCAGCAATATAATAAAGTTGGAGGCAGTCTTCTTTGGTCCATGTGTATTAACTAATGTTCTGGGCATTGACAGATACGGATTTTGGAGTATATAGTAAAGTGGTTAATTTCTTAAAGCATCAAACTTAGATGTACCTACATGTTATATTGACCAAATGTTAATTAATTAGGTGGAATACTTGACTGACTCTTTGAGAACAATGATTAGAATAAGTATATAACTAATGCTTTTGTTTTTATTATTTTCGGCGCCATGGATGAGATCTGCTGTCGGCAGAGGCGACTGCAGGCACAAGTGAGGTCGCTCGTAGCTCCCTTCAGATCGAGACAAGAAACTTTCATATCGGGATGGGTGTCGAAGGGGCAAACCCAGCGAGATCAATTCTACCAACACCATGATGATCCACCCGTACTCATCAGTCCTTGAGGTTTTACTACAGATCATTAAATTTATTTAATTACCTCGCTCCTTCATGACAATATTATTGATACATGTTTGTAACGAAATAATGTTGTTATTACTAGTAGTACTTTTTATGTGTGTATATTGGCAATTGTCTATTTTTAAACATATATCATTATTAATTTTACTATATTTATGAAGTATGGTCAATGATGCCGTATGATGGCTTACATATTGATGCTCAACAGAAGCAGGCCATAAATTTTGCTCTGCACAAATTAAATTTAAAAAAAAAAGTTTAGACTCAGAAGCCTTTCCAATTGTTGGATATTCTTGATTTAAAAAAGGGGTCCTGTTTTTCAGACTCAATCATTTCATGCAATTGATGGGGTTGGTAAAATGGGTTAAATTATGCTACAAAAAATTGCCACACTAGAGCCTTTAAACGTGAATTATTTCGTTATAATCACTGAATAATTTCTATCCACAATAGAATTTTGAAAAAAAAAAATATATGTATTGATATTTGATGCTAAAAGCTAAGGATCACATTAGGATTTGTGATGACATATAATATGATGGGGTTCAGAATCTAAAGACGCTGTTGTTGCTAGCTTGCGTTGGAATATTACTATTTTGGGGGGTAGGGCTGGACATTTTAGTCTTTTCTATTTTTTAAGGATATAGTTTTTCAGTTAATTAACCGAATTAAATAGGTATGTTTAGTAGAAATTCTTAAATAAGGTAATGACGAAGTATCAAGAACAGCAAAAATAACTTTGTAAAAGAAACATCAGACTTTATTAAAGTAGTGCTTACAGTTTGGTGTAAATATACAATGATATCGACACATGCTAATAAATCATTGTTTATAAAAGAAAATAATCGTGCCTAATAGTATAATTTAATATTCAAGCTTCTAATCTAGGTTTATAAATACTTACATTGCGCAAGTTGAATACTTGCACATCATAATGGGAAATTATTATTTATGATACAGCAGGCATATCGGTACGGAGTTGACTATTTTAGATATCTTAACTAAGTAAGCAGTAATACATATGTATTGTATCTCAGGCATCATATTTATACTTAATACATTGTAGGGTATTAAATATTAGAATATTTTAAATAACAAAAAGTGTACATGCTACTAAAAATGGTACCGATTTTCACATCTGACTAGTCCAAACTTTATAAGTTCAAAAGTTATAAAAATTTATTAATAACTTAAATTTAGCTACTATTTCCTTAAATTTTTGTGTGCCCTCTTTTGACCAATTTCATTTCTGCCGGGCTTTTATGTTTAACAGGTATTCTATAAAAAGTCGTCTATAGTTTAATTTTTAAATGTGTAGAACGTTACCGTTTATCTTGAACAGTAGAGAAGGTTCAAAGTCAATTGTAGTTCTGCGTCAGCTTGTACGAAAATGCGTGGTCCTGTTGAAACGGCCATGTGTGCTGTTAAGGAGCTATGTTTGTTCCACCACAACTAGTTAAACGGCCATGTGTGCTGTTAAGGAGCTATGTATGTTCCACAACAACTAGTTAAACGGCCATGTATGCTGTTAAGGAGCTATGTATGTTCCACCACAACTAGTTAAACGGCCATGTGTGCTGTTAAGGTGCTATGTGTGTTCCACCACAACTAGTTAAACGGCCATGTGTGCTATTAAGGAGTTATGTATGTTCCACCACAACTAGTTAAACGGCCATGTGCGCTGTTCAAGAGCTATGTATGTTCCACAAAGAGTATGACGACCGTCTGGTGTAGTGGTTCGCAATCCGGACTATAACGCCTGGCGGTTGCGGGTTCGAATCCCGCAAGCGGCAAATGTTAGTGTGATGAACACGAGCATTTGTACATAAGTAATGGATGTTTATAAATGTATATAGGTATGTTTATCCGTTATCTAGTAACCATAGTACAAGCTTTGCTTAGTTTTGGGGTTAACTAGTCGATGTGATTGCCGAAACAATTCATTATTATTCGTTTTCATTTTTACCCTGGTATTTATCGGAACACGCTGTTCCAGTTTGTAAAGATGACTTCACGGGCTATTTGTTATTACTCGTATTATAGCATGATTGATGCAGACAGGATAAGGCCATGGGTTAACATAAAATTTTAAAGTACAATGAGCATTCCCATATTTCTCTAGAATAGTATATCTACATGTGATTCTAGATAGTTTTTTTCTGAAACGTGATCGAAGCACCTACCCTGTCTAAACTGTTGGTTGCATTGCACCTTTACGAAATCCGTCCGATTTATTTTTGTGAGAATCGAGAAAGTTTACAGGGCAAGTTTAATATATTTTATCTGAGTAATTATTTATTTTAACTTTACAAAACAATATGATTAGTTAAAAACAGAAAACACTTAATGGACATACGCATTCTTATTGGACCCAACGCCATTGTGAGGTATTTTGCGGAAATACCGCATTGATTCTACCGATTCGTAGACTGAGTGTCGATTAGGCAGTACCAATCTTTTAAAGAACGTTATGTTTCGTGCATAAAGTACCATATAATATTTTATTAAAATAATTCTAAGGCATTTAAAATGTTTAATTTAATATTAAATTGATCATAAAAGCTAGTGATAGTGACACAAGACCAAAACGGGATCCAAATAGACAATAGTGTTCTGCATTACAATGGTTTTAAACATATACTTACAATAGAATTCCAGATGACATAAAACAACGAAATCCGAACCAATTAAAAGTTATATTATATAAGTGTGTGACGAGGATCCGGCGGCGCGACATCCCTAGCACGCGAACCGCCGTATCGACTACCGACATCACTAGCACGCGAACCATCGTATCGACTACCGGCGGCCCTACGCCCGCCGTACCGCGGCGCCCGCGCCCCGCCCGCGACTAGGCTATATCAAGCGCGGTGGGAGGGAGCTCCGCAGCAGTCGTCCGTACTCCGCTACCGTGGCAAGACGTTCTCGCGCGCGCATACGTCACCCGTTCCCCATTGCCTCGGAATATCGGAGTACTGGCGATTGGCTGCCCTTTCTTCCCTACTAACGTAGTAAAGTACCCGACCCGTATCCTAGTCCAGAGGTTTTCCGTGGCCAGCGGCTCGTTCGTAGGCTCGAGACCTCTATCCTAGACCTTGACCGCACTCCTGCGGTGAACCCGTCCCCGGCCCGGTCTCCAACGCGGCTCGTTCGCGTGGCGCCGCATGCCTGCCTTCATTTCCAGTAGAAACGAATTAGTTTACTAACACCCACCTCGCTCGCGTCGACCGTAACTCACCCACGGGAGCGCCGGTTCCCGTCGCACTGCCTCGCCCGTCCATACAGATTCAGACAGCAGTCACAGGTTTAGGGATAGAATAAGTGTTAGGAAGTGTACTAGTTTATAAGGAACTTGTGTAATTTATGAACCTGCACGGTGCAATAAATAGTGTGAAAACGTCTCGTTGGTTTCCGTCAATTCCCTGGTAGGATAACCCTCATTTAGGTACACATCCCCTCACCGCACGCATCGCGGGCTGGGGCCAGTACATATGCTGACGAGGAACTCAGGCCCAGGCTAGCCGGAAGGGTTCTTCGTCACAAGTTACTTATTGATAAATTAATACATGACATGAAAGATTTTGACTACTAGCTGTCCCGGCGAACTTCGTAACGCCAAATAATATTTTTTGCGTCAACTTTTTAATGTTTTTATTTTTATATTTTTATTGGAACGGAGACAAATCTAACAAATCATAAACCATGAAAATCGGTCCAGACGTTCTCTTGTTATAAGTGTTGCAACAAACACGAGTTTATTATATTTATTAAAGAATTCTAAAACGATTGAATTTACCTGACATATTTTATCTTTATTTTACTTTGATTTAAGAGACAGCGTCTGTCATATCACTTATTGATAAAAAGTAATTAATCATAAGATTTACATACTGTAATTTTGTAATTTTCCATAATTGTAATAGTGAAACATGTGCACTAACTCCCGTATCATGCAAAATTACTTACAATGTTTTTCGGAAATAATATTCTGATTCTAGATGAATTTTCCCAGTCAACATTTATAAAGATTATTGCAATGTTTTTTTTTTATTGCATAATATTTAATTATCTAGTTCGTAAGTAGTATATTTAACCAGCAATGTTAAGTGTCACCAAACTCGCAAATTTGTGACTTATAAAGTCAAGTAAATAAACGCAGATCTAGTTTAGTTATGTTTACGAATGTCGTGATTCGATTTTTTATGTGCACAGTATTATGTGTCTGAAATGTTATATGCTATTTAAGTTATTTTAAACCATTAAGAACTTTTATTGACGTGTTCTCAATGTTGAACATAGCCCAACCTTGTTATTACATAAATTTACATAATATATCCAGAATCGAATATGTAAGCTTAAAAAACCATAATAGTTTAGACGTGGTTAATTAATGACCTGTTTACGATGTTAATTAAACATATCCCTACCTTGTAAATGTATATAATATACCCAGAATGTAATATTTAAGATATGTGAACAAAGTTAAAGCAACTGATTTAGTACGTGCACCGGGAGGTTGCACTGTGCCGGATGGCCGAATGTCGTGATTCGATGTATTTTAATCAAATGTTGGCAACACTAACTGTCGACCAAGAATAGGGCTTGACGTAATTGAGTTGTAGTGGGGAAAACACCGCAGCAGTATCGGGGGAGATCGCTATTCAGTCAGTTGCTCGTCAGCGTTCGAACCAAGCGGTAGCTAAGAGGAAACTCTGTCGGCCGGAATATCAGTTATAATTAATACAATTAGCATATGATTTGTGAGTTACCTAATTAATTATTCTATTCTTATAAAATAAAATCAGTGAGATTCAACAGTGGTATTATTTCATCAAACAATAAACATTTAAAGGGGCTCCCATACAACAAATGTGATTTTTTGCTACGGAACCCTGCGTGCGCGAGTCCGACTCGCACTTGACCGGTTTGATGGTATCCAAATATATCAGTACAGATAATTATGAAGTTAGTAAATGCTACTGAGCAGAGAAAGAATAAATGGATATAGATAGTAAGAGAAGTTCGACGTGACTCTTAAAATAAGCACAACTTTTTTATTTATGAACCGATTCACATGAAACCAACAATAAATGTTAAGTGAATCTCAACACATTATATTGGTGACAACCATATCTTAATCGGATAAGCCGTTTCTGATATTAGCGTGCACAAACTAACAGACAAACAGACAAACAGACAAACAGACAAACAGACAAAAATTTTAAAAATGGTTGTAATACTACTCTGTCAAGAAAGTACCGGGAAAAGATTAATAATACACAAAATGTTAGTTATTCGCCCAAATTTATTATATCACCTTCAAAGTATGCTCCTTCAGAAGCGATATACTTACGGCAACGAAAAATCCAATCATCAAAACCCATTTTTTAAACGCTTTTTCCGGAATCGAGTTCAGTTCTCGCAGCGAATTCTCCTTTATGTCTTCTACCGAATGAAACCGGGTGCCACGAAGCGGTAATTTGAGTTTAAGAAAAAGAAAGAAGTCGGCTGGAGCCAGATCTGGTGAATAAGGTGGCTGATCGATGGTATTTGTTGAGTTTTTGGTCAATTCGTTCACAATGATGGCCTTGTGGGAAGGCGCATTATCGTGGTGCAAAATCCAAGAATTTTCATTCTACAAATCTGGCTTTTTTCGTCTAATTTGCTCTCTTAAACGCCACATAACGCTTAAATAATACTCTTTTTTTATCGTTTGACCTTCTGGCAAGAATTCTGAGTGTACAACACCGCGACAGTCAAAGAAAACAGTCAACATGACTTTGACTTTCGATCGAGTTTCTCGCGGTTTCTTCGGTTTTGGTTCAGTTGGAAGGCGCCACTCCGAAGCTTGTTGACTAGTTTGCATGTCAAACTCGTAAACCCACGTCTCGTCACCAGTAACAATGCGTTTCATGAATGTTGGGTCGGAATTGACTCGTTCTAGCATGTCCTCAGCGACTCTTTTGCATTTGAGTTTTTGGAGAAAATTCAGGTCTTATGGGGCTAGCCGAGCAGCAGCATGTTTCATACCCAATTGATCATTTAAAATGGTACGAATCGACTCGTGTGACACAGAAAGTTCGACGGCTAGCTCTCTCAAACTTGAATAAGGATTTTCAGTCACTATTTTCTTCACTTTTGCGATGTTATCTTCAGTAGCAGACGTCGATGGCCTACCAGACCGAGGCAAATCTTCCATCACATCTCGACTGCTTTTGAACGCTTTGTACCACTCTTAAACACGTGTTTCTGATAAAGTCGATTCACCTTAAGCCTTCTGTAACATTTTCAGAGACTCCGAACACGAAATTCCATTGGCGATGCAAGATTTAAGACAAACTCTTTGTTCGATGTTTTTGTCCATTATGAAATTCGCAATACAAACTAGATATGGTATAACTAAAAACAATACTGTATTTAATCTAATTATCAGATGTAACTCAAACTCAGCGCCAAAATGGAAAACAGTTGTGCCAATCTTTTTCTGGTCGTTCCCTCAATGCTGAGGATCGTGACTGTATGTCAATCTTCTCCACTCGGTCCGGTTCTGCGCCATATGTACCGCTCCCTGTATCTGGCCTCCAGTCACCTCCTTGATTTGGTCTACCCATCTAGCTGGCGCTCTTCCTCTAGCGCGCTTCCCCTCCATTTGTCCGATAATGATGAGTTTCTCCAGGCTGTGCAATGGGGATCGCATTATGTGCCCAAAGAAACTCCGGATCCTTTCCTGGCACGTAGTCAGCAAGCGCTTGGTGACCTTTAGCTCTTCGAGGATGGAGACATTGGTTCTCATAGCTGTCCAAGGAATGCGCAGCAACTTTCTCCAGCACCACATTTCAAATGAATGGATCTTGTTGCGTTCTTTTTTCCTGAGACACCAAGTCTCCACCCCGTACAGAAAGATAGAGAAGACCAACGTACGAACCAAACGCATCTTAGTTACTCGGCGAATATTACGGTCTTTCCAGATTTTATCGAGGCTAGTCATGGCACTTTTAGCCATCCCGATACGGCGTCCGATTTCTTTCTCGCAGTTACCACTGTTAGAGATCAGCGACCCCAAGTATATAAATTCCTCCACTTTTTCAAAATCCTTGAGCACATTTGATGGGCTCAAAACTCAATCTAACAACAACAAAAAAATATAATTTTGAATTTGGAACCATAAACAAATCATCAATTCCCGAAACTTTTTTGACATAATGTATGTTCAGTTAGTAGGCATGGCAATGATTGCTATTTTTCAGTCATTGTCATATGAAATCACCTGTGATAAATCATTGGCAATGATTTTTTTTCACAGTGTCATAATGTAACACGTTTGCTATTTGCCACTTAAAGTGAAATATGATTTATTGTGAACAGTTGCTCCTTGCTACTTTGCTACTTTTTTATGAAATGTCATTGGTATATTGTTCACGCGCTACGTAATGTGCTATGTGTATTATTTAAGCATATTTTTTTCAAACAAATTGTTATTAAAGTCCTGACCTGAGTCAAATAACTACAAAGTCTACAAACTAAATATCCGTTCACTATTTACAACATTTATTAATGCTACACTCGTCACAAACAAAACAAATTTTAATAAACGTACATAGCACTTAAATAACGTAACGCACCTAGCAGTCATCACCGGGTGACTAGTGAATTTAAAAACATCGTAAAAAAAATCATAATTCATACTTACTAATAACGAAATTTCATTGTAAACAAAACGAGCTCGACGTGGCCTACTACAAAATCATAACAAGATAATCTAAACCTTACGGCGCTCAGCATAAAATTCAACAAACAAGGTTTCAATCTGCCACTCGTAACAAAATCATGACAAACGAATCTCAACTTTACGTTCATAAGTTTAAAGCTCTTAAAATGCTCAGTATCGTTATCGTTCGTCACCTATGATGGCATAAAAAATAGCACAGCATGTTTGTCTTTTTCTAACACGCATCTGTAGCAAATCATTCCTACTCGCTCGCGCGCTCAAGGCCTGCGCTCGCTAGACCCGCTCTGCTACATGTCATCAACGAATGAAAAGAAATTTGCGCATGACATATGATTTCACAGTCTGTGATTTGTAGCAGTCAATATGATAAAAAATAGCAGGTGTGACAAATGATTTTCAAGTCATATGATTTTTCACCTGCTCCTCATGAAATCGTCCATGCCTATCAGTTAGTCGTTTTAAGTCACCCTGGTTGGTTTTTTTCTTGAAATCTTTAATGTACAGAATTTTTAGTCTCAACGATTTTATTATATGTATAGATAAATCAGATTATATAGGTGATTACATAGTCCACTAGTATAGTTATGATATACAGGATGTTCATACAGTACACCTCCCACGGCACTTTTAAAAATAAAATAAGTTCAGTGCAAGCTTATTTTATTTTTAACTATTATTTATAATTCTAAATAAAAGGATCCATTATACGAGTATAATAATACGCTAGTTAAATCTGTCATATTTGTAACATTTTTGCATATTATAATTTATTGTTGAAATAAAATAAATGTTATAAGCTTATTATCAACTCAATTAATCATTAAAATTTTAAGTACTTACAAACTTAAATACATTTTTACAATACAATTACTTCTAACTAATGGGCATTGCCCAAAAAAAAAATTGTTACTGTTTTTATATTTTTTTTAGAAAAAATAGAGCATTTTAAGAAACTAATTTGAATATTTCATTAAATTGATGCGTAGTTATTTTTAAATAAAATTTTGAAATTTTAGGGCTTGTGACGTCATCACTGGCACGATAAGGCGTGATGAGTTTGACTAGAAAAAAATAGAGGTTATGCTTTAAGATCTGTCAACGTCAGATGGGATGTGTCAAAATCGTAAATACAATTGTAACCTCTCCGTTCTATCTGGTTCTCGTCTTTAAAGTCCAACTGTAAAGTTTTCCGGGTTCTCATTGTTTGTTCCAACTGTATTTAGTATTGCTTTCTTATATGTCATTTATACCTACCTTCCTACTTCTCAAAATATGACCGATAATTTCGTTAAAGCCTACTTCCGTAACAACTTACCCAAGGTTGAAAGTGTGATGCTTTCTGAATACATTGCTTATCTAGCGGTAAGCGCAATGAGCTTAAATGTTTATGTAAGTACAAAGAATCTTTTATGTTAGTAAATTATAAATATAACTCACCAATTTAATTTGTCATGTTAAACTCCTGAACTCCAGTCCTTTAAGTCCAGAGTGAATAGGCATCTTCTGGGCAAGCTCGCTCTATCGTAGATCCCATCTATGCTCTAGAGAAAGATTGGGGTCAAGAGTAAGCCCATCTCAAATAAAAAAAAAAAAAAAAAAAACTAAAGTATCTAGGTAATAACACAATATTATGTACTTTATTGGCAATGATCCAACCTTTTGAACTGTTAGTCTAACCCACTATAAACTAGAGCCAAATGTCACATGTAGTGTATCTGAATTATTCATAAACATTGTCTTGTTTCAGGTCTTCTCGAGATTCTTACCTGTAGGTACTGCCATTGGATATTGTGTGAATGTGAAGAGGACAGCCAAGGAAAAGTTGTTTCTGAACACAAAATCAGTAATAAGTTGTACATATTTGGTGGGAAGATTATGATGAAATTATACCCAAAATGCCATCAAAAGGCAAAAGGTTTTTGGGAGGATTACATATTTATCAAATTGTTAGAAAGTGCAAAATCAAATTAAAAACTGGTTACTTTTAACATTTTTTTATTGTTATCACCTTGCAAATTAATAAGTCATTCCAATCATTTGCTCATTTTAAAATACTAAGACAAAATATATAAAAAAACTTGCCAATACCTACCTCAATCTTTCTAAACATTTAATGATAGTTTTGTTCTAGATAGATCGAGTTGATCACTTATTCTTTCAAGAGAAAGAAGAGAAGGTTTTGGTTCGATTCCCGGTTGGGTCAATGTAGAAAATAAACTTTTCTATATTAGCTCGGGTCTGGGTGTGATGGTAACATCATTGTTTCTGATTTCTATAACAAGTGATTTAGCCAGTTACCCTAAGATCAGAGCAACGTATGTGATGTTGTCCAATATTTATTTATTTAATCATTTTGTTTTATTGCGAACTAGTGACCCGCCCCGGCTTCGCACGGGTGCAATTATCAGTGTTTCTCTACTATATTATGCATGTATTATACATATAAACGTTCCTCTTTAATCACTCTATTAAAAAAAACGCATCAAAATCCGTTGCATAGTTTTAAAGATTTAAGCATACATAGGGACAGAGAAAGCGACTTTGTTTTATACTATGTAGTGATAAAGTTGCAATAATACAAATCAGTGTCAGTTGAACATTTTTAAGAATATAATCTTTAAACCACAAGTATTGCTTAGGCAACTGTAACTACATATTAGGTTTTCTAAAAATTAATCCTAACATTCTTTTTCTATTCAGCATTTCTTTTTTGCAGTTTTTACAGTACTGTTGTTTTTTCAGTTTTTGATGTAAAAATAAACAAGAAGTTAGTTGCTGGACTAGCTGAAGAAAGTTCTTGTGAAGAATGTACATCTTGTTTTGAAATTTGTACTCTTGCCTATCATAGTAACTTTGCACTGTGTTCCAACATGAAATAGTTTATTTAAGCAATTCAGATATTATTAATTCAGAAACATAGAAGATCACATTCAAGTTAAGTATTATAAGGGATGGGCGTGTATTGTACATTGTATGTACTACTGCCATGTAAAAAAATGGTTTTCTAATAGATTTTTCAATTTATTTTAGATTTTACTACAAGAATACTGACGTAAGTAAATTATTGTTACAATGTGAAACAAAAAGCACTCAAATATGTTTAAGAGATAGATAATGTCATACTAAGTACATCTACAGCTTTTGAAGCACCCTTATAGGTACTTTAATGGACATTAAAGTACCTGTATAAATTATTAGTATTTTAGGCAATTTTTAAAATGAAGAGATAAGAAACAACATACATTTTCTGGTTAAGTAGCTATCGTTGTAAATTACGGGTTTATGCATAATTTATAGGTACTTATGGTACTTTTCAAACCCTCTTCGAAATCAGTTTGTTTTGATCAACTAGAGAACCATTTTTCTCATGACAGTAGTACATACAATGTACAATACACGCCCATCTATTGTGTTACGTTGTATTTAGTTATATAAGAAAACGAATATACTTATTTTAAAATTTATTACAAACTTCTATTTCAGTAAAATTAACTTTAATAGCTCAGGGTCGGGTTTCTCTTAAAGCATAATTTGGTAGCACCGGAACTTAAAAAATCACGATACCGTCCTTAGGAAAGGTTGAGTTGTCCGACGGTGGTGCGTAGATAGACACGTCGGCAGTTGTAGTCGTTCTCGCAGCCGGCTTAGGCCCAGAATTTATGCCCAGCATAAAAACCCTGGAAATCCGGATTTTGGCCGATTAGTAAAATGCCCGACTATTCACCCTGACTGCGACATGAACTCGATCTTCAATTTGCGAAGCATAAATATGATTGCGTGTAGATAAAAGCGGATCATGATTTGAATTTATTATTACTATTTAGCAATCAAAATGAGGCAGTCAAGGTTAAAGGCAATAGAAAGCAGAAGGACTTAAGGAGACCTAACACAAGACTTAACACTTTCAAGCTACGGCACGGTAGCTTTAATTATGTTTCTAAGCTAGCTTAACTAATATTTAAATAAAAGGCTCTTGCCTAATTAAGAACTTATTTACTTATAATACTACGTACTACTAAATAAAGTATAATATTATGTACTTAAATATGTACGGAAATGTACTACCCACAACTAGAAGCAGGTTCTAATGGTAGTAAGAAATAACTACACATCCACAAAACAATAAATCCTATACCAATTAATTATTAAAACACTAAATACTTTTAATAGATTTTCTTATTAGTTGGAAGTACGGCCAACGATATCACTGCACAAGTAAAGGACATGGTAAGGTCATGCGCAGTGGAACTACTTACACACTAATATACTTAAACAAATGCACCACTTACCCAATAACGGGGTTAATAACTCTTAAACACTTTTTATATTTTACGAAGTATATATGTAGATATCATTTTATAAAATATTGTAAAACACTAGATTTGTGTTGTACACTGCAGATAACTGCAACCTATTTTTTGGTCGAGAAACTAATGAGTAGTGACTCGGCGATCCGCGATATATCATCACGGCTCGTTTGCCGTTAGTAGGTGGTGAACGAATTACCAAACCCCCCGTGCATAAAAATATAAGGACACGGAACAATTATTGAATCCACGTCTTAACCGACTGTTGGAATGAAAGGAAATTACTATTAGGCGATTATTTTTATATGTAAATATTTGTTTCTATGGTAGTTTTATATACTTAGTTATTTATTTGTGTTTATGTTTTATTAGTAATCAAGTTGACAGTATGATACAATATTTTAATATTTAAGAAAGAATAATTATTTTGGTATTTAATTAAGTTATTTTATTAGTATTAGGTTGTAGTTTTTTGCGTATTATACTTTTTATTATAATTGTTCACGTTAACCGTGACAGTACCCCCCTCCTTAGAAAAGGATTTTGCCATATCAAAATCCGAAAAATGAAAGCATACAGGTATATGACTAAGCATCGTATGTTTTCATTTTTAAATCTTTTATATGCCAAGCGCCAATATCACGCCCATCCTTGTCTTCTAAGATATATACAAGAGGTGACCGTTTTCCTATAATAAGGCACTTCTCAAATTTTAGGGCAAGCTTTTTTGCAAAATGTGCGCTTTTGTCGCTTTGGAAAAAACACCTCTTCCAAACAAAATCACCAATTGAGAACTTAGCGTCTTTTCTACGTAGGTTATAACGTTGAGTTGTTTTTTGGTGACTATGCCACAGAGCAGCTTGAACTTTGTTAAATACTTCTCCCAGGTGTCCTAAGTTCTCTGCATAAATGTCTCGTGGTAGGAATACTATTTCATTTGGTACATCGTTGTCCACATAATGTGAACCACAAGATACCAGTTCACGGCCATGTACTAGGAATGATGGAGTGTAACCAGTTACTTCATTTACCGAGTTATTAATAGCAAACTGGATTTTAGGCAATACGGTATCCCAAGCTCTGTGGTCGTTGTTAATTAGAGTGGATACGGCTGTAATAATGGTTTTATTATATCTCTCCACGGTATTGACCTGGGGAGTATATTTTGGCGTAAAATGAATATTTGGTATTTTATATTTGCTCATTAAAGTGTCTAGATTCTGCTTATAAATTGAGAACCGTTGTCCATGATAACAGTTTGGGGAATACCGTGTACCAAAAATACATTGTCTTCTAAAATCTTGCACACGGCCATAGATGTTGGTTGTCTTAGTGGGAATAAGAGACAATATTTGGAGAAGCAGCAGGTTATAACAAACAGATAGCAGTTTTGTTTTCTACTAATAGGCAAAGGGCCGACCAGAACACTAAATATTGTCTGAAATGGTCTGGAACACTCTTTTGGTCGTCCCATTTTACCGAGAGTACCATGAGTAGGTTGCTTATAGGCGAGACAAATCTGGCAATTGGTAACAAATTTGACGACATTACTGTGCATACCGGGCCAGTAATACCTTAAGAGGAGACGACGGTAAGTTTTGAAAACGCCCAAGTGTGCTGCTGTTTCCTGTGAGTGATTATCCAGAATGATATTTTCACGTTTTTCCAATGGTATTACCTCTTTCCAGCTAAATTCAGTTACAAGGGAGTTTTTACTTTTCATGTACCGATAAAGGGTGTTTCCCTCTATCATATAATTGGGGAAATTGGGTGGCGTTTTTAAACAACCATTGAAATGTTTAGGTACCAACTGTCTCTAGTATTTGGTGGTAAGCAATTAGAAGGGTCGATAGAATGATGAGTATCGTTAGTTCCGTTAGAAAATAAGGTTGAAATTTCAGCTACAGCGCAACGCGATAACGCATCGGGTATAATGTTATCTTTGCCACGGCGGTGTTTTATTTCAAAATTGATAGAAGATAATCGCACACCCCATCTTGCAAGCCGACCAGTGGGGTTGGAGAGTGAAAGAAACCTCTTTAGTGCCGAATGGTCTGTATAGACTGAGAAAGGTTTTCCATTTTCAAGGTAACAGCGCCAGTGCTCTAATGCAGTCAAAACAGCAAGGGCTTCTCTTTCAGTCACGCTACAGTTGCGCTCGGCAACAGAAAGAGACCTGCTCATATAAGCAACTGGGTGGTCGATACCATTAGTAGTTTGAGACAACATTGCTCCTACGCCAAAATCGCTAGCATCCGTGTGTACGTCGAAGGGAATATCAAAATTGGGGCAGGCTAGAATTGGAGATTCTACCAAGAGTGATTTAAGATGCTGAAATGCCTTTTCTGCTTCAGGAGTCCACAAAAAGGGCGGGGAGTTCCTTTTAGTTGACGTCAATTTATTTAAAGGGCCAGCGATTGTACTGAAGTGTGGAATAAAACGCCGAAGCCGTACCTAAGAATCGCTTAACATCCTTTTTAGAGCCAGGGGTAGGGAAGTTTAAAATTGCGTCTACCTTTTCTGGATCAGTACGTAGGCCTTGTTCATTCACAACATAACCAAGGTAACGTAGTTGATTGCAGAAAAATTGACATTTATCAAGGTTGATAGTCAAATTTGCGTCGCGTAGTTTACCTAGCACACGGTCTAAGAGTGCCACATGTTCACCAAAAGTCCTACTGATCACAATGACGTCATCAAGGAAACAAAACACTTTTAGCTCGAATTCAGGGCCAAAAAGTAGATCGACTAGTCGTTGTTGAGTAGCTGGGGCATTAGTTAAACCAAAAGCAGTTACTTTAAACATTAGTGTGCCACGACCTGGTACATAGAAAGCTGTCTTTTCACGATCAGGAGGGTGGATTGGAATTTGCCAGAAAGCTTTAGATAAGTCTAGCTTAGACATATATCTAGCCTCTCGCAAGTTGTCCGATATCTCGGAGACATAAGGTAAATTATAAGCGTCTTTTTTAGTGACCGAATTTAGTCTTCGGCTATCAAGGCAGAATCGTGGCTTCCCATCTTTTTTATCTACGACTAGCACAGGGGAAGACCATGGACTTTCGCTAGGTTCGATTACATCCAAAGCTAGCATTTCATCGACTTGCTCCGTGATAATTTTTTGCTTTAATGGGGACATGCGGTAATACCTTTGTTTTATGGGAGCTGCATCAGTCGTATCAATTTTATGTGTAATAAGATGAGTCCTACCTAAACCTTTGTTCTCAAATGATATTTGTTCAAATTGTTTTATGGTTTCATCAGCAATTTTTTTTTGGTGGTCATCAAGATTTTTATAGGGGTTAATGCCAGTGTTTAATGCCAACTCCAAGAGCTTAGGATCATCTTTAGAAAGAAAACAGAGCTTAGGTAAATTGTTTGGCAGTATATGGAAAGAAGACCAAAAGTCGATGCCCAAAAGCAAAGGGATGTCAACATCTGGTATTACATGAGCTATAATAGTTGCACGATGATTATTAAATATGATTGGTAAATGTGTAACTCCTAATGATTGCATCTTTTGGCCCCCAGCAGCTATAACCTCAATAATAGGGCTGTTGCTAGTTTTAAACTTGTAATTGTCTAATAATTTGTGTGAATTTTTACCTATAATACTTACTACAGATCCGGAGTCTAATAAACCATACATTGCTAGACCCTGATTGTTATCAATATGAATTTTTACATAAGGCCATGTGTCATTAATTGGTTTAGGATTTAGGATTGTAGCTACTTTATATGTTTGAGAAAAGGTTTTTATAAAAGTCAACCAATTCTCCCAATCTAATTTGTCGAATATTTGCTACAATCCAATTTATTTAGTTTTTTGAATTTTTATGGTAAGGGTAATTTGGTGGCTTTTCACAATCAGGGCAAGTAGAGTAAGTGACATCCTTTTTTCCACATTTAAAGCAAATTAGAAACTTAGGCTCTTTGCAGTTTTTAAAGAATGAGTCTGTGTACGACAGCGAGGGCAAAATGGCAATTTAACATCACCATTATTATTTGTGATAGGGTTAATTGGTACAGATTCTAATACATTAGCGTAGTTGGGAGTATCATTTATTTTAGTATAGTCATTTTGTTTAGTGTAATTATTCGATTTATAGAAATTATTAAATGTTTTATTTTGAGATGTACTAGGTTTATTATACGCAAACTCAGGGGCAATCGTTTCTGAAGTTACCCTAGGTGGTTCTCGGAACTGCAGCAACCGGGACTGGTAGTTTCCAAAGTTGCGGCATTGACTACGTAAGGCTTCAATGGTTTTAATTTCCGGAGAGTTAGCTAATGTGTTAGCATAACAGGGTCGTATATTGTGTAACAATATTTCTAACTTTTCACTCTCTGGTACTGTATAGGACAACCGAGAAAACATGCATTGCATGGTAGACAGATATATAGTTATGTTCTCTCCTTCACCTTGTGATCGTGCACGAATCTCTGACATTAATCTGTAGTCGTAGTCAAACGGTCCAAAATCATTTTTAAGAGAACCACTATTTCCATGTTTCAGTTGTGTCTCGTATACTACGGAACCAATTTAAGGCATTGTCTGTAAAAATTTCTGCAGCAAATGATAGTACCCTATCAGAAGTCATATTACGGGCCTTTATAAATTCGTCAACTTTCTCTATAAATGCTCGTATATAGGTTTTACCATCATATTTTAATTTAAATAAGTCTGAGCTTATTCCGCGATCACAAGTCACAGCAATACTGGTGGTAAGATTATCATTGTTTTTTGCCCTATTATCATCGTCCAGTATCGGAAATACTTTTAACTGGAGATAAGTTAAAAATGTCTTTAAATTGACAATTAAGGTGTTTATTTAAGTCTGATAGGAGTGAAATATCTTCTGGAGCTTGTGGTGATATTCTAGACAGACGGTGATAAACATGATTCAAAAGATTTTCAGTTCGCAAGTACAGATTTTTTTCGTATTTAGTTTTTAGATTTGCAATAGCACTTTGACTTTTTATTAAACACTCCTTGGCACCTTTTAAATCTTCCGAAGCTTCGAGGTGCGACTCAAGTATGTCCTCAGATGTGAACCCCCGGGATCATTTGGGAATTTGTTTTCGCAATTCGATAACGCTATCAGCAGGAGTATCGCCACGAAGGCCCACTTCATACTCAAGCTCCGATTTTTGAAGGAAAAGAAATTTTATAATATGATCCATAGTTATTGTAGTGCAAAATATACTTTAAGTGCCTATTTAACTGGGTATGTAGTGCATGAAGCTTATAGAACTATTGTTGGACTAACTATTTTAAGCAAAAATACAATTGATTCCTACGATTATGGAGTAAATATCCTAAAAGTCCATTCTGTAACATCAATCAACTATGCTTCAGAACGATTGTGTTAGTGTACTTATTAAGCAAGGATAAAATGAAATACTATTGCAACAATGATAAAGAAGGAAAAGAAAATAGGCGTGAGGGTAAAAAGCCAAGCGAAAGAAGTGAATATATTCAGATATTGAGCATTACAAACAATTTAGCAGGTTTCGTACTAACAGATTATAATATATTTATAACCTCAATAGTTTCACAGAGTTGTTTTTATTTTAAATGCGAATTACTCATTATCTAAAACTTTACACTGTAGAAAGTGAAAACAAAATCGTTTTACAGAGACCAGTCACCAAAACTAACCAACACCAAGAGGACTACTAATCAGTAATTACGTCCGATACTACCAAATTACTTTCAGAACCGCGAGTACGGGCGCCACTTGTTACGTTGTATTTAGTTATATAAGAAAACGAATATACTTATTTTAAAATTTATTACAAACTTCTATTTCAGTAAAATTAACTTTAATAGCTCAGGGTCGGGTTTCTCTTAAAGCATAATTTGGTAGCACCGGAACTTAAAAAATCACGATACCGTCCTTAGGAAAGGTTGAGATGTCCGACGGTGGTGGGTAGATAGACACGTCGGCAGTTGTAGTCGTTCTCGCAGCCGGCTTAGGCCCAGAATTTATGCCCAGCATAAAAACCCTGGAAATCCGGATTTTGGCCGATTAGTAAAATGCCCGACTATTCACCCTGACTGCGACATGAACTCGATCTTCAATTTGCGAAGCATAAATATGATTGCGTGTAGATAAAAGCGGATCATGATTTGAATTTATTATTACTATTTAGCAATCAAAATGAGGCAGTCAAGGTTAAAGGCAATAGAAAGCAGAAGGACTTAAGGAGACCTAACACAAGACTTAACACTTTCAAGCTACGGCACGGTAGCTTTAATTATGTTTCTAAGCTAGCTTAACTAATATTTAAATAAAAGGCTCTTGCCTAATTAAGAACTTATTTACTTATAATACTACGTACTACTAAATAAAGTATAATATTATGTACTAAAATATGTACGGAAATGTACTACCCACAACTAGAAGCAGTTTCTAAAGGTAGTAAGAAATAACTACACATCAACAAAACAATAAATCCTATACCAATTAATTATTAAAACACTAAATACTTTTTAATAGATTTTCTTATTAATTACGGCCAACGATATCACTGCACAAGTAAAGGACATGTTAAGGTCATGCGCAGTGGAACTACTTACACACTAATATACTCAAACAAATGCACCACTTACCCAATAACGGGGTTAATAACTCTTAAACACTTTTTATATTTTACGAAGTATGTATGTAGATATCATTTTATAAAATATTGTAAAAAACTAGATTTGTGTTGTACACTGCAGATAACTGCAACGTATTTTTTGGTCGAGAAGCTAATGAGTAGTGACTCGGCGATCCGCGATATATCATCACGGCTCGTTCGCCGTTAGGAGGCGGTGAACGAATTACCAAACCACCCGTGCATAAAAATATAAGGACACGGAACAATTATTGAATCCACGTCTTAACCGACTGTTGGAATGAAAGGGAATTACTATTAGGCGATTATTTTTATATTTTATGTAAATATTTGTTTCTATGGTAGTTTTATATACTTAGTTATTTATTTGTGTTTATGTTTTATTAGTAATCAAGTTTACAGTATGATACAATATTTTAATATTTAGGAAAGTATAATTATTTTGGTATTTAATTAAGTTATTTTATTAGTATTAGGTTGTAGTTTTTTGCGTATTATACTTTTTATTATAATTGTTCACGTAAACCGTGACAATTGTAATACTTAACGTGAACGTGATCTTCACAACCAAACATTATTTGGACTGTAAAATACTCCACATTTACTTCTCGACAACACTTCTCCCTCAAGTTTTCTTTAATGCGAACAAATTATTTGGGGAATTGGTCAAAATATTTTTGCAGCTGGGAACAAAGCAATATTTGTTTCTATGTTTAACACATTGTTTACAGTCTTGTGTTTGTGAAACTGAGAAAATATTAAATAAAATCGTATTTCGTGGAGGTTATGTTTTGACATTAGTATGTGACAAGACAATAGTGGTTTGCACCGGAGAATCTCCGGTGAAAGTTATCGGTGAAATCACCGGAGAAAAACGGTTTTTCTCCGGTGATTACAGCTTATAAAGATTAAAGGAAATATTAATTTATTGATAACTGTTGTTTTTATTTGGCACTTTTTGATGTTATTATTTTTGTAGGGGTCACGTTGTGCATACGCAGCACATATGTGCGAGCGAAAGGCAGGGGTGTCCGAGCCCGACAAGTAGTCGATGGCCGGACACTACACGTGTTTTATAGATTCTGTAAACTGTACACAGTGTCAGCTATTAAGTAATAAATTAAAGTCATGGTTAAACAGTTTTAAGTTTTATTGAATACTTCCGTAGTCAGGTATCCATAACTAATTATTTTCTTATCATATGTTTTTAATTTTTTCTTTAATTTATTCTTCCTTTTTTACTATATTTATATTTCTCTAATTTATTGCATTATATTATATT
This sequence comes from Anania fuscalis, assembly GCA_950371115.1. Taxonomy (NCBI): domain Eukaryota; kingdom Metazoa; phylum Arthropoda; class Insecta; order Lepidoptera; family Crambidae; genus Anania; species Anania fuscalis. The sequence continues at coordinate 20,264,067 of OX493326.1, read as the reverse complement.
ATACTTTTCATCCGCATTATATTGTTCAAGTTCATGCGACATGAACTAACAACACATTAAATTCGAAATTCTCGTGTTTTGATTGATAAGTTTATACACCGTAAATTTTTAATTACCCGAGAAAACTAACTAACATACTCAGATATCGATATACATCGAATTTGGCTAATAAAAAAAACGGACTGGCGTACGGCGTTGGCGTATGTAAGGAATAACTATGAATGAAAAAAAAAACATTCATAGTTATTCCTTCCGTACGACAATATTACGCGACCAAATTAGGTGGATTTTGGTTCTGTTAATGGTGCATATTTTTAAGGAATGTTAGGGAACTTTTTAATAAATTTCTCATAAAAAAAATTTTTTTTTATTCGCTAAATTCGATGTATATCGATATCTGAGTACGTTAGTTAATTTTCTCGGGTAATTAAAAATTCACGGCGTATAGTACCTTAGGCCTTAAAGCGGCTCAGTAGTGTAGAAAAAATATACTTACTTAGTTATAGGCACTATAGGTTATACACAATATTCCTTGCCTTAAATAAATAAAAAAAAAACTTTCTTCAAAAGGTACTGTTTACTTTTATTGTTACTGACTGCCACATTAGAAAAGCTTCGTTTCTTATCTTTGGTTCTATATAATCAGGACTAAGCCAGCGTTAAGCGTACTGCCTGTACTCATGAGATTTATAATCTTAAGAAGGAACTCATCTTTTTGGTTCACTTTCGAAAGCTTTTATTTTTTTGTAATCAGCAGGTTGTAGCGCATGCGAGACAAAAATATACCGCTTTTTCAAATGTGCTCATTGCAGTGTCACCTATACATATAGAAGGCAAGTTACGACAGTTGGATCACTTGTCTTATTAGGTTACATATTTGTCAACAATTTCGACGATGGAGCTCCCAACTGGTACTGGGTATAGAGCGTAACATGAGCATTCGACATTATCATTGTTTTGGTACCTACCTACCTGTTTGGAAACTTTATTAAGGCCATCGAGCATTGTGCCGAGTGCTTCCGGTCATCCAACGATTCTGCCTTACTATAATATCATCAGCAAACCGAAGAAAAAAAAATCATTTATTATCAATTACTTATTGATAAATATTAAGTATTTATAAAATTTCATAAATATTTTTGGAAAGTAAATAAAGGTTCACTATCAAATTGAACAACATAAACGAAATAAAACTAAACAGAAGCATGGTTTCTAGCTATAAAAATAATTATCGAGTAGGTACATAGATCTCCGGAGAATCTCCGGAGATTGGTCAATCCCCGGTGAATTTCTCCGGTTCTCAAAATTCCGCTCCGGTGCAAACCACGCCACTAAAAAATAGGTGGTTACTTTTTTATATGTTGCAATTACAAGCAAAGGAATCTTCTACCATCGTGCCAGTGATGACGTCATCAGAGGTCAAATTAAGGTCAAATGAATTTTTACTGAAATATCATAAATTATAAAGTATTTTTGAATTTTATCTACATAACCACAGTCCGTAAGTGTATTCCTCGAAATGGTTTTCCAATTGCAATGTTTTTCAAAATATGAACAATGCCCATTTTTATAATATAGTTTTGTTCGATTTTTATGAACGATGTCTATTTTACCGTCTTTTATAATGTGTACGTTTGGAGAAACATCTTTCAATATAACATAAGGTCAAGAGTACACTTCTGAGAATGTATTACCAGTTTCATTTTTTATCATAATTCAGTCATTTTCCTTATTAGTGATTGGATTTAAATATTTGTCATATTTTTTTTTACGAACTAATTTGCTTTGTATTAAATTCTTACGAGCGTCGCTTTGGGATTTCTGTAATTTAAATTTTAATTCTAAGGGGTAGTCATCGTAGTTGTAAAGAGGTTCAATATCTATGAACAAGTTACTAGGTAAGTTACATTTTCTTCCATAAACTAATTCAAAAGGTGTATAATGAGTTTCACTATGTACTGACGTATTAAATGAAAAAGTCCAAAAAGGTAACCAGCTGCTCCACATGTTTGGTTGGTTTTCAGTTTGGATGCGTAAATATGCACCTAAATGCTTATGAGTATTTTTCAATCCTCCAATACTTTCGTGATGATATAAAGTAGAATTAAGCTTATCAATTTGTAATAAATTGCATACCTCTTTGAATGTTGAAGACATAAATTCGGTTCCTCGGTCTGTTGCTATAACTCGTGGGATTCCATGGCGAAGTACAAAATTATTTACAAATGCTCTTGCAACTTCCACACTACTTTTATTAATTAATGGGTATGCTTCCACATATTTTGTCAATTCACATTGAATCGTTAGGATGTAAGAATAATTATTCATATCTTTATCTAATGGCCCTACAATGTCTAAATACAACTTTTCAAACGCTGTGCCAGCTGTAGTTGTAATATTCATCGGTTTTTTTATATGAATGGAATGTTTTTGCTTTTGACATTCATCGCAACGTTTGAAAAACTGTATATCTCTCTCTAAACCTGGCCAAAAATAGTATTTTTTTATGTTGTTTAACATTCGTCTGAAACTGCGTGCCCGCTTGTAGGTAATAAATAAAAGTCGTTATGTATTACCGTTTTATCATTAGGATCACATATTCTTTCTACATCACTTAAAATGCAATTTCAAAATGTCTTATTTCATGACCGATTAATTTAAGGAATTTTTCATTACCTTTCATTTTAATAAAATATACTTCTTCAACATTTAGTTTCTTACAAAACTTTTCCAAATCTCTCACAAATTCACATGGTGATATCTGTGATCAAGATTCTGGATTTATATAGATTGTTAGATTTTTATTTGAATAGGAAAATATCTTACTTTCTTCAATAATCTCATTATTTTTACGTAGTTTATTTAATTCTGCCTGTGAAACATATCTCATTTCAAGCGACTCCTTTGGTTTAGTATGAGTTTCTACGATTTTTGGCTGAGCAGGTAAATCTTTATTGGTACTCATATCGGGAGGTGAAATAATTTGCTCTAACTTTTTCTTTTGTGCTCTTGTAATAACATTCATCACGCACTCATTCAAAGCTTTCAATTCTCGACTGGTCATATAACAGGCTTTCGATAGTAAATCTGAGACTGAGCAAAATCACGAAATTATAGTGAGTGACCATAACAGTGAATTGGAGCAAAGCGAAAATGAACTGGATGATCAGTGGAGTAGTGAGAATGAGGTTCCTTTACAAAATTTTGCTTGTTCCTTTTATCTTGGAAAAAACAGAGAAACACAATGGTTTTAACATCCACCGCGCTCCAGAGTAACATTCAAACTACCCTCTGATACCAAAAGTTTAGTAACACGACTGATAGAACCTATTTCCGGGACCGGTCGAAATGTGACGATGGACAACTGTTTTACTGGTATTCCATTGGCCAAATTGCTTTTGGATGAACATAAGCTTACTATGGTGGGCACACTGAGAAATAATAAGCCTGAAATACCAAAGTGCTTTCTCCCGGAAAAAAACACGGAAAGTGACTTCTAGCTTGTTTGGTTTCCAAAAAGATATGACTCTGTGCTCATATGTTTCAAAACCAAGAAAATCAGTTTTGCTTTTATCGACAATGCATCATGATGATAATGTTGAAAGAAAGAAAGCCTGAAATTATTCATTATTATAATAAAACCAAAGGAGGAGTAGATACGAATGATCAAATGTGCGCCAATTATAATGTAGGAAAACGAACCAAAAGATGGCCGATGGTGATATTTTTTCATCATTTCAATATCACCGGTATCAATTCCTATGTGATTTACAAGTCCAAAATTGACTCCAATATACGAATAGGTTATTTAAGAAAGAACATAAGTCACATTTTTGACGTAAATTAAGTTAGTGATGCCAATTTGTCATTTATATGAGAATACACCAAAGTCGCGAAGAAAGAGTACGAGTCCACCTCTCTACGTTGATTTATAAACGACTTAACCTGACTAGCGACTTCACGGCCCGCCGGCGGCCAGACCGTTATTTCCCAAATGCAGTCCAGCGACTCTGGCCCGCCGGGCGGCCAGTGACTCGCGTACCAGTTCTTTGCTCTAAGTAGCGCGGTGGATGTCATGAAGGTTTGACAGTTTATTTGTTTTTAAAAAAGAATAAATTCTGAATCGATTGATACCAAACACTAAATATTTCTGGTCTACGGTGTGTACTGAAAACCGACTTGAAGTTCCGGTAAAATCTGTGACGTTTAGTGTGTGAGTGCTCCCGTAAATTCGGATTTTTATCAATGTAAGTACAATATTATAGTACTACAGTGGTGTTATTGTCTTATTTAACTAATAAAGCAACTGTGTGAATAAAAGAATAACAATGTTTGACCAAGAATATCGTGTAACTTGAGATTCAAAATGCTTCGACTTCTTGCTCAGTTTTCTTGCGTAGTTTTCTAGGAGTAATTACTGCGTAAATTTACCAATGATCAGTAAAAGAACACAATAATGTACATTTCTTATGATATTATCCTAAAAGATGACCGTTCTTTCCATTTTATATACGTAAAATCTCAAATACAAGTGTAGGCAATTAGCCGTTGATTTATTGACAGTTGTACAGTGGCACTAAAACGGGCAAAATATGCCGTACCATTTTGGCCTCTATTTCCATAGCGCTAAGGTCGTCCGTAAATAGAACTATTTTCGTTCATGCGGTACGTTGTATGAGTTTCGATGTTAGTGGTGTGGTTAGTGTCGAACAAAATAGAATAAAGTCGATAAATTGATCATTAGTTTTTCAACTAAACTGGCTTTTGTTATGTGTAGTTTACAATGACTTTTTAAAATTAAACACTGAATCTTATTGGTATAATAAATATTTGTTTCCATTCTTATATATGTAGATTTATAAGATTAAATATTGAATTATTGTACAAATCAATTTTTATCGGTGTATATGAAAAGAGAAATCAATAATATAGCGATAGTAGTTCTAATTATTTATTTTTTCATTATAGATGACTACTTGGAGAGTAGGAGATGAGCCCCAAGTGAACTTTCTCGAGCTTCTCTATGAAGATCTGGAGGTCTGGAGTTCCACATAACCGGTAGCTGCTCTCGCAACTGGGTCTTTTAGAGAAACCGTCGTTTCCTTCCAACCCCGTAAATTAACTCCGTTAATTTTACGTTGTATATAAGGTCGCCGTAAAATAAAAACATATAAAATAATATGTTGATTTTATTTATTACCATTTACAATAGTCTACACCACTATCATAATACAAAAATCACTTATTTAAATTTTTACTGGTTATTAAGCTTAGCTACACACAATATTATTATTGCCATAAAAGTTCAATGTTAGATATTTATTTATGCCATTTCATCTCAAATAATAAATAATCACAACTAGTAAGTTTAAAAAATATATATTTTACCCGAGTTATCAGTCGTACTTATCAAGAATATTATACACGAAATTATCGATAGATAGCGTCACCGCGCTAATGGTGTGAGGAGCGTCACTAGTTATTACTTTGGTTTCCGTTGAAAAAATAGTTGAAGTGCGTGGCTCATAACTTTGTTCTTTTGTATGAAGGTGTCCCTTGTTTTAGCTATAGGGCTTAGTACGATCTTTCGTTGGTATTTCAAGATAGTTTCTTTTAGAATCGATCTCGATTGTACTCGTCAAGGCGATTTGCACCGAAGCCTTGATTTTTGTCCCACTTCTCGTAATATAGCTAGTTTTAGATAAAAAATATAGTTATAATGAGAAATTCTTACTGAATAATACAGAGGAATAGTTTATGAAGGTCGTCATTACAAATTCCGGTCCTGTTTGCCCTTCAAACTTACGTATATCAATGTTTACAAAGAGCGCTGACTTATCATAACACGCGCTCGGGGTCGAGTTTCAAGTAGTGTGTTACAAACACAATCGACGTTTATATGCCGAGATAAGCATTTGAGTTTATATTATGATCCTTCTAGTAATTGTTTAGTAATGTTTTGAATGAATTTGAATGAGAACCTACGATTAATACAACTTTTTCTGGCGGAACTTATTTTTATTTTATTTTTAAAGGCTGAAATTAAATTCATAGATATATTTAAGCAATGATTTTTTATATGTGCCCTTAGATAATTTAATCATAAATTAAAAAACGTTAACAGTAAGGCAATAGCTTGCGTCGTCTCGTTTTTATGACCGTTTTTGTGAGCACAGTCGGCAGGCGCTCGCCATCTGGAGCGCACGTGGCGCTTTTTGGTCGCGCCAAAATAAAAAAATATTTTTCTTCTAGCTCAAGAGGTAAACATGTAGTTGAGAAACGACATTAGTCCGGGACTTGTGTTGTTTCTTAATTACTTTACCTGGCAACATTATAAGAAAAGTCAGCTGTCACTTCAAATTGTCATTTGTGGCATTCGCAGTTCGCACAGACAGTTACATGCCGCCTGTTTTGCAGATTATATTGTTTGATTGTGATTGTATAACATGAAAAATGAGCGATTCAGAAAGTAACAGCAGTAGCAGTAGTGCATCCCCTCCAAAAAAAAGAAGAAAGGAATAGTAAACAGGTCCCAGTACAAGTCAGAGGTTAATAAGACTGCAAGGGTAAAGGGAAAGGCTTATATAAATTGAAAAGGTCAAAATATTCCTGCGTCTGAAATTGGTGAAGATTGCAAGTAAGTTAAGCTCTATGTTTTACTTTCGTGGTTAGCTATTATCTTTTAAACAATACCGTATAACTATGTAACGACCATTTCAAATCAAAGTATGAAATAAGTAATTAATAAAATAAATATTATTTTTTTCTCTTCAAATTATTTCTAATTAAAAAAGGCAACTTATTAAACACCTTGCTTTCTTCGTAATTTTAAACTAATTCAAAACCCTAATAAAACAAGCTTTTTACAGCGGATTGACCGGAATGGACAGATAAACAATAAGATAAATGTTTAACGGATCCTGCAGTGCATTGCGCGAGCGTACGTTGTAATGTTTATGTGCTGACGCTGAACATATGATGCAAAATTGTGAGCCATAGCATAAAAAAGCTTTTAAGAATTTTAACAAATAGAAATGTGAAACTATACAAAAAAATACTGCATTTGAAACAAAAGTACTATAGAAAGGGACGCCATTAACTCCGCAGGCGAAACTACGCATGTGTAATGACGTGTATTCCATAGCAAGGCGAGAACACTTGAGGTCAGATATTGTCAACGTTAGAATGATTTTAAATTATAATATTAAAAGTTTTTAAGATTTAATTTAATCATATTTAATGTACTAGTGAGCGTAAGTCTTAGACATGAAAGCTAACTTATATTCATTTAACTATTTACATTATAACATTAATTAAACATTAAATCAGAAGGTAAACATACTGATATGCATTAATATAATAAACAAAAGGGAAGTAAATTTATTAGAATAGTTTGTTACGGGATTGCTACCATGTACCTTATTTTTGAGTTCCCGATATTTCGGCACTGTCGCAAGCGCCATGATCACGGAGTAACTCCGTTACTCCGTGATCATGGCGTGATCTAATGTTAGTGACCATGAAAGTTTAAAACAATATATAGTAAATTTATATTTTCAAGCAGTCATATTTGTTTTAGTTCAAATTCAAATTCAAATCATTTATTGCAAATCACATTACATTACATAATTCAGTTAGATGGTAGGTACAGACTGGGATACATGTGACGCCCTGCAAAGGCATGGCAATTTGTGAGGGCTAGCTATGTGCTTAAATTAAACCAAATATTGCTTAATTTACTATTATACAAGCTGAATTTTCATTGGTTTTGGAGCCGAAAATGTTACGTTGGAAAAAAAAAACCTGTATTCATATACATGATTAAAATCTTTCTACAAATTAAGATAAAATAGTTGCAAAAGTGTTTTGCTATCGAGAATACCTAGTAACGCTCTCCTTATCAACGACACACGCGGGCCGCGCCATGCCCCGGTGAACTCGTGTTCGAAGTAGATAATATCAACGCGTGCGCTGCGACACAGCTGATTTTTGTTTTACACGGTATCTTCTAAACAACTGATTAGAAAAGTTAATTAAGTAGGATCCCAATTCTTCCTTCATACTTTTCACGGGCTTAGGACCGTCAGAAATAAATTACATAGCTACTTAACGTAAAAGAAAACAATTAATTTAGAAGGTACTTTGCTTTAAGATTAATGCACAACCATTATTCAAATCAAGATAGTACCTACTTCTGGCGTATTTAAAAAAATGGAATCATCTTATTTACAATAATTAATAATCAAATTAGGTACCTGGTTACTTCACCGCGAATAAAACTAATTACACCTCTCTGTACCACAACAATCGTTAAAAATGTCTACCACTCACTTGAATGCACATTCGCGCACGTTTAATTAAATTGTCTTTTAATTTTCTTAGAGTGTCTCTGCCACTTTTTCGTACGACGAAGCGCGTCACGCGTCCACAACACAATACTCGAACCTAGATTCGCGTCGCGAGCGAGACTGACTGACAGACCGGCCGGCGCGCATTGCTATGGCTAGAGCGGGTAAAGAGCGCGGGGGGCGTTTGGGCGGCGGCCAGTAGCAGCGGCGCGTGAGAGCCGCGGCACCTACTCAGTTCTGTCGGCTTGCGCATACTCAGGCGCCGGTCGTTGACTTTGATAAAACCGCCCGCTACTAAGTGCTCTCGTTTTTATTTGTTGATATTTTTGTTAGCATTTTTTGTGCTTATATTTTATTTTTAGTAGCTAATTGGGTTCTACTACGTGTTTAAATAAAGTGGGCTTCGGCTCCAAAACCAATGAAAATTCAGCTTGTATATAACCATTAGTTTAAACAGAGTATTACTGTAAAACAAGCTTTGAAACTTAACATTTAATAACATTTAAATATCTTTATCATTAAAAAACTCTTGCATATTATAATAACACTTATTAATTAGGAATGTTTTCAAGGTTGTAATAAACAGCTGTTGTTCATGGTTTTTTATATAGTTTGGTATTTTATTATATATTTTTATTAGCATATTGTGGGGACTGGATGAAACTAATTTCAATTTGGTAAAAGGAACGTTCAGTTTTTTTAAGTTTCTATTATTTCTTTTTATATCTTTTACTTGTGAATAAAAATCTGGGTGTTTTCTGACAAATCTACATGATTCAAGTATATATATGGATGTTAAGGTCAATATTTTATGATTCACAAAGTGGGCTCTACATGATTTCATTTGGTCTATGTTTGTCAATATTCTAAGGCACTTTTTTTGTAAAATAAATACTTTGCCTACATCACATGAGTTTCCCCACAGAACAATGCCATATGTAAGCCTGGAGTGCGCGTACGCGTAATATGCCGTGAGGGCAGTTTTAAAATCGGTTACTCTCTTTAGATGTTGTAGAGCATAGATAAAAGAAGACATTTTATTAAGTAATTGTTGAATGTGGCGTTTCCAATTCAGGTGGGTATCTAAGTGTATTCCTAACATAGTAGCAGTGTCTACAGTTTCTAGTTTTGTATTATTAAATTTATATGAAATTTGAAATGTATTTTTTTGGTAAGGTTTAAATTGAATAATTTTCGTTTTTTTAAGATTGAGTTGCAGATTATGTGTTTCTAACCAATTAACTATGTTTTCCAATGTTTTATTTAATTTAATTTCCAATTCGTTATGACTTGAGCAAGGGATTAAGACGGAGACATCGACATAGTTCAATAAAGTAAAATAATAGAAATTTAAGAAAGTTAGGGTATGTGTTTGAATATTCGTCATGTTATTTGAAATGAGGCTCGTGAATCATAAAAGGTTAAGAAAACCTGCACTTTAAAAGATTTCGAACGTCAGCTTTTAAAGGCGCCCCTCGGGGCGTTCTTTTCCCTCTTCCTTGAATGCGTACAAACCCATGAAACTCTCAAGAAAACTTAATTATAATATCCACGTACCTCTCAAAGAATTTGGTTTACTACTATTAACACAACGTACGGTCTTACCATTGAAACTAGACGATCACATTGCCAATTTAAATTATCACAGCCAAACGTTATTAACGTAGTCCGTTCGATCTCAATTAATTATTAATTACTATAATTTTAGAGTAAGACGCATGTGGGTTTGTTACAATTGGTGCCGTGACCAGGATTAAAAAAAACACAGGATCATGTTTAGTAGGCTTTTTAACCTACAATAGCTGTCTGTGAAATAGAAAGAGGTTGAAAACGTGGATTTTTGATTTAAGTATATCGGAGTTATTTTGTTGTGCGCATATAAGGATATTGAAATAGTAGAGGCAAAATGTTTAGGTTATTAATCAGAAACATTATAATTGAGATAGGTTGATAAAAGATTCATAAATAAAAAAAACATATCATTGCATAATGCATTTATATTCCTACTAGCATTTGCCCGCGGCTACGCTCGCGCTAATATAGATTTAAAAATAAAGAACAATAAGTATAAACTTTAAACGTAATCCAATTACAATATAATATACATCCAGTACGCCGAGCTGTTATGCCGGACGACCATATCTTCGAGATATTTTTCTATCCCGCAGAAACAGTTCTTTTTTTCTGGGTCTATGTCCTTTTCTGCACCGCTGATGATCGTTTAGTAGTAAAACGTCACAGCGTAACAAACAATAAACAAATAAACTCACTAAAATTGGTAAAGATAATTATAAGTTCGTATATTTGATACCTAACTAATCCCACAATTTAAAAAAAAATGATTCGTTATATCGTATCAATCTATGTATCTAATTAGCCTATTGCAGTCAACTGCTAGACGAAGGCCAAAGACCACGATATCCCGCTTTTTTTCTCCAGCCAATGCCAGCCATCTTTCTAAGGTCGTCGGTCCATCGGACTTTAAGATAGGTAGGTTATAAGGTATCATTTTGCAAAATCCAAAGTCCCTAACTCTATTTGAGTAAAACTCCAACCATAAGATTAAATATTTAAATAATAAATTCAGTGATTTCAGTTCGAAAATGAAGAACCCCTTAAGGGTTAAAATTCCAACAACATTAATATACCAAGCGTGAGGTTCTAATCTTAATAATTTTAGTTATTTTTACTTTGGAAACGAAGGACTTTCCACACCTAACTTTATCCCGCTTTTCCCCCCCCGAGTCAAGGGAGAATTTATTTAAAACGCGAATACTCACATAAACTTATTTTTTAAGGTCAGCCTAAACACACAATTTATTTATTTATTTATTTGAAGAGTACACAAACAGATTACAGTCTTAACTTGCTTATAACTAAAAAGAGTTCTCAGATATAGACTAAACTGTAGTCCAAAAATAGTGTACCTAACATGATTTTAAATATCGAAGCGTAGTGTATAATATAAGTTAAAATAAGATTTTACAAATTAAATCAGTAATCAGAATCAAAACAGCGTGCTACACAAAGCATATTAGTCACAATTCAAGGGTGATTAAGAATACTTGGCTTTTATAAAATCAGAAATGGTTTTCTTGAAGAGAGAAAACCTGCAAAAAACGTCCACATCATTGTTAGTTCTTTTTTTTAACTCATTAAAAGCCCTACACATTCTGACCATGGGATTATAATATGAAGTATTATTTTTAAACACTTGCATTGCAAAGGTGCTAGGGAGGCGTGTCCTATAAGCGGTGTTGATATTAACTGTCGACAGCAGATCTGGGGCATCAATGGAAGAATGCAATATCTTATGCAGACAAAGCAAATCATATCTCTCTCGGCGAGCACTTAATGGGAGCATACCAAATTTAGTCAGTCTCTCATTGTAACTATTGAATGCCCGTCCAAGGTTACATTGCGGGCAAGATATCTTAGGCAACGTTTCTGAACTCTTTCAATACTTTCGACGTGAGTCACATAGAATGGAGACCATACAGGACAGCAGTGTTCTAAAATACTTCTTACCGGGCTCTGATATAGCGTTAGAACACTACTTGGCTTTTTAAAATCCCTAGTAGATCTAATGACGAAACCTAATAGCCTTTGGCTTCTCTTTATGATAAATTCATAATGAGGCCGAAAGGACAACTCCTCATCGAACATTTAGAGAAACTAATTTAAAACTGAGGGACTTTCATCCAATCTTTCATCCCTTTAGTGGATGCCTGCAGTGTATTCGTATGTATCACCGATTTCGTGAGTACCTAACCATAAGTCTATTTATTTACTTCGAAAATAAATAACTATAAAAACAGAATGTAAGTATACCCTTTTCACCCCCTTAAGGGTTTAAATTCCAACAAGAACAATATACCTTGCTTGAGTTCTTAACCATAAGCTTTAATAATAAATAGAGTGATTTTTACTAACATAATAAAAAACTTTAAATGCAAAATGCATCCCCTTTTCACTTAAGGGTTAAGATTTCAAACACAACAATATACCTTGCGTGAGTTACCAACCATAAACTTAAATAAGAAACTAAGTGGATTTTTTTTAGAAAATAATGAACTTTAAATACAAAAAGCCCCTTTCCACCCCTTTTTAACCGACTTCAAAAAAAAGGAGGAGGTTCTCAATTCGTCTGAATGTTGTTTTTTTTTTTGTATGTTTGTTACGCGATTACGCCGTCAATTATGGACCGATTTCAAAAAATATTTTTTAGTTTGAAAGGGTATACTCCCGAGGTGGTTCCATTTCCACCAAGTCAGATTCTGATGATGGGATCCCTGGGAAATCGAGGGCAACCCTCAATTTTTTTAGGCACCCATAATGTTTTGCATATATTTTCTGACTCGATGCTGATTTTTGGGTCTGGTAATCATCATGTCATGTTGCTGACCTGATGATGGAAGCCACAGAACTCCTTAACGGATAGGAGTTAGAAGATAATACTGCCATTTGTCGACAGAACGTATTTCGCAGTGTGTTGAGCAGACGTGGAGCTTATGAGGTACCAGACCGCCAATTTTTATGTACCCGCACACCCAGTAACGAAAAAAAAATTGAAAGTTCCTTTCTTAATTTAACTTGTTATTTAACGCAAGACCTTATCCTATGGTTACGACACCAAAATAGCCGCCGTTCTGGTTGGAGTGTAGGTAAATCCTTTTCTTAAGACTTAAAAATTTTCGTCGAAAAATTGACCTTATATAACACCTTATTTTTATCATACCATTGGATGTGAAGTCCATAGAGGACCAATATTAGTTAAAGTTACTTTGCTGTAAAGTAATTTTTGGCGAAGTTAGGAGGCAAAAAATTGAGGACTTAACACTTAAAATTGTAAAATAAAAAAAGTTTAGTAAAAAACTAAAAACCGACTTCAAAATGAAACTAAAAAGCGAAAAATAATATTGACTAAAACATACCTAATCAGTTCTTTTTGGAGTCGGTGCGAATGAACACATTTTAACTCTCGATGGCTGGCACCGACTCCAAAAAGAACTGATTAGGTATGTTTTAGTCAATATTATTTTTCGCTTTTTAGTTTCATTTTAAAGTCGGTTTTTAGTTTTTTATTAAACTTTTTAGGGTTGAAATTCCAACAACAACGATATACTTTGACTGGGTTCCCAACCATATGCCTAAATAATAATTTTAGTAATTTTTACTTTAAAAACGACGGACTTTCAATACACAACTTCATCCCCCTTTTTACTCCATTAGGGGTTAATTTTTAAAAAAACGCTGAGACACGTGCTAATTCATTTTTAAACGTCAGCCTAAACACAAAACTTGGAGATCCTTACTTCAAAACTGACGGACTTTAATACAAACTTTCACCCCCTATTTTGCTCCCTTAGGGGTGGCATTTCCAAAAATCCTTCCTTAGTGGATGCCTACACTGTATAACGTATCTATGTGCAAAATTTCAAGTCTCTAGGTTCAGCGGTCTGAGCTGTGCGTTGATGACCAACAACCAGTTTAGAATTTTATATAGTAGATAGGTCCATGTACGGAAAAGTTATTTTTTTACGATAAATTACAAGGTTAGTTACTTTTCAGAATTTCATTACAAGTCTAGGTTTGATTAAAATATAATTAAGTTCCGTACGTATTATAAAAAGAATGGTGGCGAGATCTGATAGGGCTACAACAATTTACAAACATATTCGTATGTAGGTCATTTAGTTGATTGCAATCAATTAGGTGGATTTAGTGTTTTTTTTTTCTTCTATAGTTTGTGGCTCTATCTGTTTAACGAAAAATACTAATGTGATTGCTGATCACATTATTTACGTAACGTAAATCAAAGATAGATGGGAATGTATCACTTCATTTGATAAAATAACTTGGATCGCAATATTGACTAAATCTATTTTTAGAATGGTCCAGAGTCTAAGAATGCGTTTAGTATTTATACAACAATAGTGTAGCAATAGTGTAAGCTCAACTCAACTCAACGGATTTCATTTCAGCCAGTTAATCATAACAAAATTACAGCAAGTTCTTTGTTCAAATATCGCCGAATCGGTTCATGGCATTAGTCATATTTCATTTCTTTAGTCGGCTAGCAAGAACGGTCACATAAACATTTTGCGTATCATAAATATAGAGAACAAAGATTCAGGTGTCCCACGACTGGCTTAGGCATTTTAAAAATGTAATGGGATATCGAGTTTAAAAAAACAAAACTAATTAGCCATAATTTAAACAGCACTCAACTTTATTGTTTTGTTGTAGATTTCGAGCGTGTGAGTTAGATTCGAGTGTGTGTTTTAGAGTTACAAAACTTAACGTTATAAGTGTTTCACATAAATAGTCTTTAGAATTGGCTATTCATATTTTTTGTTGTCATATTTACGAGAAATGTGTTAGAATTTAAAGTGCACTCTTGGTCCTAATGTTGCATCAAACGGCAATAAATTATAGTTTAGGGCATGTTAAGTGTTACAATGTGGCCAAAACATGCTAATCGTGCGACAATATTTTTTTTCCAAAGTTTGGTTATCGATTCCAGAAACGCTAAAGCTTGTTAATTGATTGATAAAATATTAGAGAGATTTCGTAATATGGTTTCATTTATTAAGATTGCACACATTGTTATTGAATGATTTATAGTTTAGTTATATCATTCCATTTTTTGACTATTGTATAAAAGTTATTACCTTATGGCTTAGTGGTTACTAAGTTCACGTAGACTCTCTAGCTTGTAACTTAAATGTAGCTTATAATTGTGGGGGCGATAAATTAATGTAGTTAAAATAAGTACCATAATAAAACTTAATAGTAGTTGACTGGTAGATAAAACTTAGAAGCAGGGAATCAATTATTTTTAATTTACTTTTAAGTAAGTAAGAATAAAGACTATAAAATAAAGTTTAATTGGAAATCAATCTATTTGTATCAATAGGTATAAGTGGTTTGGTTTATTTTTGTCTCTAGGACCCGATGACTTAGTGATTAGAAAAAAAAAGATGCAGTGTAGACCCGAATTCGATTCCGCGGTCAACAGTAAAATGGTTGTTTTTAGTGTTTGACTACCTGTATAAATTATGGTTTTGTTAAGTTTATTATAATTTAATAGAGCAGTAGTTAAAGCTTTATCTTAGTCCTTGGTTTGATTCCAGGACATGGTCGTACAGATCTTATTAACATTTTAATCATTTTAGAAATTAAAGATTCCAATTAATGCTAATAGCTCGGTGGTATAAAGGTTGACTAAGTCCTCGGTTCGATTCCGGGACACGGTCATATCGTTTCTTAAGAAAACTTTCAATTAATTGTAGTGTTTAAGTTTTAATAGCGCAGATGGCTTATTAATTGTAAGTTCAATATAGTCACAGTTACAACTTCAGACATGGTCAAATTTTACCTTTATCGGGGGCGATAATTAATAATAGAAATCACTTAGTTCAGTGGTTAAATTATTAACATAATCTCTGGTTTGATTCCAGTAACAACTGTTTATTTATCATAAGACTGGATCAACTCCAGCTTAGTGTTAGATAGTTATAAGTAATTGAAGGTGATTAAGTTTTTTTAAGTTTTGCATATAGCTTAATGGTTGGGTAAACGACATAGTTTCTGGTTCGATTCCAAAACCATTTCTTGATCATGGGTTGGTTTACCTCTAACACAAGGTCAGAGAATTATAAGTCACTAAAGAAGATTGAGTAATCACATAGTGATACATATAGCGTAGTGGATCAAAGAGTAACGTAGTATTGGGTTCGATTCCAGTACATTTGGCAAATAGATGGTTGATCTATGACACGTAATTAATTAAAAAGTTAACTTAAGTAATAATTTAGTGCTAAGAATTTGATAGATATAAAACATCATAGTCACAGGTTCAATTCCGTGACTAGTTACTTGTATCATACTGCGACTGGTTTGATTCCGGTTCAATGATCAACTGGATGATTGACATAGGATGGAGTTCGTTTAGATTTAAATCATTAATAAATTTAGATTTAAGTTAGTAGTAAGTTACTAGGTAATTTTGTAATACGAGTTCAGTGGTTTGGTAATAGCATCAGGTCAGGTCACCTCTTGATTACGGGACTATAGTTATTTATTGTAAAGGCGATGACTTAACATTTTAGTGTACCGTGCCCAAAGGGTGAAACGGGACCCTTTACTAAGATTTCGTGAACCGTGATAGTTGGACGGACGGGTTTTCGCAGATGATGTATTTCTGTTTCTATTGTAGCAGTGAATGCTAGGATCCAGAATAAAATAAATGTTGTAGGGGCTCCCTTGCAACACACTTTTATTTTTCATACGTTTCTATAGATAATGGTCCGGAACCCTGCGTGCGCTGGTCCGACTTGCACTTGGCCAGTTTTATAATTCGCAGCCCTTTATGGTCATGGGTTCGATTCCCACTTAAATTGATGTTTACAAAAGTTTTGTTTTGAATATAGTTAGGGCTTTATAGATTAATAGAAAGAGATAACATAAAAGCTTATTATTTCGCAGATGGACAAAAATCTTATTTTGCAATAATTTAAAACGTTGACTGAAAGATAATGACTCATGGTGTTGAGTTCGCCTATTGTATGATTTTTTTAATCTGTGCAATGCAATGGGCTAGCTTGAATAAATAACTTAGGTTTGACTGACATAACAAGTCTTGGCGTATTAAAGTTTAGTTGGGGTTAATTAGGCGTTATAGCGTACATCTTTTGTAGTTGCGTAGTAGATATTGTGATCCGTTGAGTTAGTGCGTATTTGCGAAAGCATACAATTCTTACAAGTTTGCGTAGTCTTGCATGGATTTGCAGTTTTATAACAGGATGACAAAAGCGATGCAACCAGCGTTGTGTCTTGGCGTATAATCATTTTTGCAATTGAGTTGAATATTTTCATAGCATTTTTGCGTTAGTTAGCTAATTAATAAAAAACATTTTGCGTAGAATTAGCATAATGTCAAATAAAAGTTCAATTAGTTTTGTTGACATTTCTCATGTGGATGGATGGATATTTTATATTTAAAAACATAATAGCTACAAGCGTAGGTACTTTTTTTTTATACACCCTCTACAGTGGATTGGTGGACTGCAAAGTGGTGTGAAAGATAATTTGACAAAGTATGCTAAAATGAATTGAGGGAATGCTTTAGTAGTTCAACAGAGCTGCTTGAGGGGTTGTAATTTATTTACATTTTGACCCAAAGCACTCACAACATTGAATTGGTTGAGGTATAGGTGTTAGGTTAGTACGTTCATGTTTGCTTTTTAATAGGTAAACTGAACATTGTCAGTTTTGTACTGATCCTCAGCCGATTCATACTCTACATCACTCAGAACTAAGCACACTGCACACGTTCCAGATAGTAAGTGGCTGTTAGCTGGTGCAGAGTCTGAGATATTGAATTTGTCGGTGTATGGTGATGTCTTTAGTCGATAAACGTGATCTGTTTTCTTGTGGGGATATGTCGATGGCATCCGTATCAAAACGTAAGGCACGATTGGACTGATGGTATCGACATATTGTCACTAGGCCTGAGCTTGCCTCACAACCAAGTTTCTCTGCAGTGAATGGATTGCTCGACGATACACTAGCTATACATAGGTTGATTGGAGGCTCAGAATTTTTGTGCTATGCTGCAGCAATTTCTATCTGGTTTAAATACGCACAATACATTATTTTGGGTACAAATATCAATAAATTAATTCGTACATGTACAATTGTACATGAAGGTATTGCACAAATGGGTCGATCTCTAAAACGGGCTTATTCGTGTGTATCGCTCTGGTGCTTTTCAGATATTAATACTCGATGGGAATTATGTATCTCATTGAAAAGTGAGAGGTTCAAATAGTATATTTTTTCTATTGGCCTTCAATTTTTACAAACGGTTATAAAAATATTAAAGTTTAAAAAAAATCGCGTCCAGAGCAATCATAATTAGTGCCAGAGCGATCATAAATGGTGAAATCAGTGAAACAACAAGTGAATCTGATAAAATGTTATTTATTTAGCTGTTTTAGTTATTGATTTATATTACAAAAGAAGATATAGATATATAATAGCCCTTTAAGGGTAACATAAATGTTATTTTCTAAAAATTCTGAACAGAACTAAAACAGTCACATTTACCTCAAACACATCATACGTGTGACAAGAAGTAATGGTACACGTAAGAGGCAGAGACATATTATCAATTATACATATTAAAAAATACGGAATATTTTATACGAAATAATAACTATAATAACTTATTAATATAATTATAAAAATAAACTTTCTTTGGACTTAATAAAATCACAAATGACTTTTAGATAAATCAGCCAAAATTAAAAGTCTTTTTGAATGCAACTATGTAATAATAATAGTCTTTTCAAGTTATAAAATTGATTTAGACTAATTAAGTCGTTACATAAGTCGTAGCTTTTAAAAAGGAATTAAAGAAAACAAAATTTTATAAAAAAGATGATAAAAAATGAGGTCTTCACTGACTGGGAAAAAGTCACCTGACAAAGCTGAAAACCTCGGATGGCAGAATGGTCTCATCGGTTCCGGAGATTCTGGCCGAAATCGAAGGCTTTTACGGCCGATTGTACGCATTGCATTCTCTACAACCGCAGCCCGACACGAACGACCCAAGAGCCAAGCTTACCCGCCACTTTACTGAAGATCTTCCAGACGTGGAGGAGGATGAGATTGAGGCGGCCCTCGGACAGCTTAGTAATAGGAAGGCTCCCGGCGAAGACGGAATCACATCTGAGCTCTTAAAAGCTGCAGGCCAACCTGTGCTTGGCGAACTTAAGAGGCTCTTCAATTCCGTCATAGCCAATGGGACAACTCCGGAAGCGTGGAGTGGGGGCATGGTGGCATTGTTTTTCAAGAAAGGAGACAAAAGTCTCCTGAAAAACTATAGACCAATCACGCTCCTGAGTCACGTTTACAAGCTGTTTTCGAGGGTCATCATTTATGATGACCCGTCTTCCCGCAAGATTTGACGCTTTCCAGCCACCGGAACAGGCTGGGTTTCGCAAAGGTTACAGTACCATAGACCACATTCACACGGTGCGGCAGGTTATACAGAAGTCCGAAGAGTATAACCAGCCCCTGTGCCTGGCCTTTGTGGACTATGAGAAAGCCTTCGACTCGGTCGAAACCTGGGCTGTTCTGGAATCCTTGCAGCGATGCCAAGTTGATTGGCGGTACGTCTTCACGTACATGCTTTCACGAACGTCTTCACGTACATGTACAGGCTTCTTAGCACCTTCGTGCTAAGAAGCCTGTACAGTATAGCATCAATGTCCGTCCAAGTACAAAACAACCGAACAAAACCCATCCAGCTGCTCCGAGGTGTTAGACAGGGAGATGTTATATCTCCGAAACTGTTCACCAACGCACTAGAGGATGTGTTCAAGACGCTGGATTGGAACGGACTGGGCATCAATATAAAAGGCAAATATCTTACGCATCTTCGCTTTGCCGATGACATAGTTATTATGGCAGAATCGCTGCAGGATTTGCAAAAAATTCTGCACAGTCTTAACGTTGCCTCGAGACGTGAGGGGCTTGGGGTGAATTTGGACAAGACAAAGGTAATTTTCAACGAACATGTCATCCCGGAACCAATTTCCGTCGAGGGCACTACGTTCGAGGTTGTCTAAGAGTACGTCTACCTTGGACAAGTACTACAGCTCGGTAGAGACAACTTCGTGCGGGAAATCGCCAGAAAAGTACAGCTTGGCTGGGCAGCATTTGGGAAATTGCGTCATATCTTCACGTCGACACTGCCGCAGTGCCTGAAAAGCCGGGTGTTTAACTAATGCGTCCTACCAGTTTAACCTACGCAGCCTACGTGGAACATGACAGTCAAGTTGACCCACCGACTACACGTCACTCAGCGTGCTATGGAAAGGTCTAGTTGGAGATCTCATTAAGGGATAAGATCCGGAACAAGGTCATACGACATAAGACTAAGGTGACTGATATTGTCCAAAAATGTAGCAAGCTGAAATGGCAGAGGGTTGGCCATGTCTGTCGCAGAACCGACGAGAGGTAGAGCAGGAAGGTTCTCGAATGGAGACCACGCTTAGGCAAACGTAGTGTAGGACGCCCCCCGGCTAGATGGACCGATGATTTAAAGAAGGCAGCTGGCAACGACTGGATGGCGGGAGATCGTGCGCTGTGGCGCTCCTTGGGGGAGCCCTTTGTCCAGCAGTGGACTGCAACAGGCTGATATGGTGAAAGTTATAAATAAGGTATACATACGCATCGTTTGTCATTGTTACAGTCAGGTAATACTACTTAAAACAGATTTAATAATGTAATATTAATGCAAAATATCATCGCTCTGGTCTTTTTGAACAGAGCAATCAGAGCAATCAGAGCCATAGCGATCATAAAAAGTCACAAAATCATAAATATAGCCGAATTTAAAAGAAACAGAAAGTTGTGATTACGTCACATAAAAAAACACCATTGCGATCACTTAATTCACATAACAAACACATTTCCAAACTTACTATTGAATTTAAATAACGTGCAATAGCAATCATAAAATTCGAGAACCAAAACCAGAGCAATCATAAACTTACCTTCGTTATGTTGGAACGCGGGAACCTAAAACACATGTGTCCTCCTCGGCGGTTAGACCACTACTGGCGTTCCCCCGCAGGAGGGGAATTTAGGGTCTATAACGCCTAACTAGGGTTGTGTGCGACGTTTTGTCTCGGCGCAGAGCGATGATAAAAAAGGCCCGGTCACGATTTAAAATTCAAATTGTGGCCGAAGTATTGTTAATATAATTTAAAAAAAATTATGGCTTTGAAGATTAACTATTTGTTATGCCATTTAAGTAAGTTGTTTAATATTGATCCTTCTCATTACAAAGTTAAAAAAATATTTTTTCATTTAATCGGGAGTTGGGTCAACCCAGAGCGATCAGGATTTTTGGGTTAATGTTTTTTTTAAACATATTTAAAACAAACTTATGCATAAAATTAGCTATGTACCATGTAGATAAGACACCGAACTCTCTATGAAAAAATATTTTAAATACGTCTTTCGATTAGAAAATAGGTTTATCCCGCCCGACACGAAAAAAAATGCCTTTGGAGATCGACCCAAATAATATTTAAAAAAAACTTGTTCAAATAGTGTAACTTCGTTTTAGAGACATGCCTATCCGTCTATTCAATGCAGTACCTTATTGTTAACAATAAAGGTTGAAGATAAATTGAGACAGATAATATATAGCAAAATCCGCTAGTTATTTGGTAGATTAACTAGATTCGTAACTTGATTTCATAAAACCATTAAAAACCATTAAAACCAATTTATTTCTGTAAATAGGCTTAAACTAAGCGCTTTTACACGTCCCAATATTTTTTTCCCTACCACTACTTCGGGACAATTTTGGGCTAGCGCCGAGAAGAAGTAGCGCAAGAAACTCGGTCACTATTGTCAGCCTCTTTTTAAATAGTATATATTTTACATTACAAGATAAATGTACCTGTGCGAGCAGGGCAGTATTTATTTCCAAATATTTTTATCATTTATATAATCATTTACAGTATAATATCCTTTTTTCATTAAAGTTGTTTTAATATGCGATTTAAATTTTAACAGGGGCAGTTCTACAATAGACGCTGGTAATTTATTAAAAAAGCAAAAACATTTTCCCATAAACGAATTACCCACTTTATGCAGTCTGAAATTGGGAACGGCAAGCTTATTCTTATTCCGGGTGTTAAGATTATGAATGTCACTTTTCTTAAGGAATAAGGACAGGTTTTTGCGGATGTACATTATATTTTCATAAATAAATTGGGATGCTACTGTAAGTATATTAATTTCTTTAAACAGTTATTTTAAGGAGTCTCGGGGTCCAAGGCCGTAAATTGCCCGTATAGCTCTCTTTTGCAGTACAAATATAGATTCAATGTCTGCTGCTGAGCCCCATAACAATATTCCATATGACATTATACTATGAAAATAGCTAAAATGCACCAATCTTGCCGTTTCAACATCAGTCAGTTGTCTTATCTTTCTCACGGCATAAGCAGCAGAGCTAAGTCTTCCCGACAGAGTCTCAATATGCGCACCCCATTGCAAACGGGAATCTAAAGTGATTCCTAAAAATGTAGTGGAACTAGATGTATTAAGTTGTTCATCTTTTACAGTTATATGTGTCGAGACAAGTTTTACGTTGGGCATTGTGAATTTGATGCACTTTGTTTTATTTGCATTGAGCATAAGATTATTGGTGGTGAACCAATGCAATACTTGCGAGAGTGCATTATTTACATCGTCAAATGAGTCTTTACCTCTCTTGATTTTAAAAATCAATGAAGTATCATCTGCAAATAACACTGTCTCACAGAGGTCTTTCTTAAAAGATGGAAGGTCATTTATGTAAATTAGAAAGAGCAGAGGCCCTAATATCGAACCCTGCGGCACGCCCATAGTAAGAGGCGACCCAGAAGACTCAGCTCCATTGATACAAACTTTTTGTGTTCTGCCTGTGAGATAAGAGTTTACTAAATCTGAGGCATCGCATGAAACACCATAGTGTCTAAGTTTTTTTAGTAAAGTTTGATGGTCCACACAATCAAAAGCCTTAGAAAGATCACAAAAAACTCCCAAAGCGTCCTGCCTACTTTCCCAAGCATCAAACACGTATTTCGAGAGTGCAACTCCAGCATCTGTAGTGCTTCTACCTTTCGTGAAGCCATATTGTTTGTTATGTAACAATTTATTGAGGACAAAGTGTGATAAAAGTTGATTAAAAATTACTTTTTCAAAAACTTTACTAAGTACTGGTAAAATTGAAATTGGTCGAAAATTTGAAGGATCATTTTTCTCGCCTGATTTATATAAAGGAATTATCTTAGGAAACTGTTTTTCATCAATACATTTATTAAAAATAATTGTAAGATAAGGGGCTATCGTATTTATAATTGTATTGATAATATTGACTGAGATCCCCCATAAGTCTTCAGTTTTTTTCATGTTTAATTCCTTGAAAGTTTTTATTAGTATATCAGGATTAATATGTCTAAAATTAAATGGAGTTTTGCACTCATTAACACCCGACTTGAGAAGGGATTCAGCTAGTTCAGCAGAAGAAGTCAGTTCTTTAGTTGTAGAGGGAGCTATATTTGAAAAGAATTCCTCGAAAGCATTTGCAACTTCTGCATGTGAGTTAATTAGTTTATCCCCAATTTTAAGAGAGTCAGTGTGATCATTCTGTTTACGCCTACATGTTTCTTTATTTATTATGTTCCATGTGGCCTTTGCTTTATTATCAGAACCCAAAATAATATTTCGAAGATGGTTTGCTTTTGCAGTGGCACATACTTTTTTTTAATATTTTTCGTAGTAATTTCTAACATGATCTATGATCTGTGGGTTCTGAGTGTTTGCTTTTAGACTATACAAGTCATATAATGTTCTTCTACTTTTGTAAATACCAGGTGTAGCCCATTCATTACACCTGACTTTATTTCCTTTTTTTTTTGTGTAAAAATTTTATCAAATTAATTTTTAATCAAGCCAAAAAGATCCTCATATAACAGATCAACACTATGGCTACTGCTAGATTTTAATGAATCTATACCATCACAATTTTTTTCTTTATATCGGTCTATTCTATTTACGGTTATTGGCCTGCAAACAGCATCTATAATTCCTCAAACATGATGGTGTTCAAACGACGCCCTCTGGCCACTATGGTCAGATCTTAAATAATTTATAACCTCTTGTTGGTTCATTAAATAAGTTAATTAAATTAAAGGATTTAAAAAGATTAAGAAAACGAGTTGAATTCGGTGAATTTACTAATATATCGATATTAAAATCTCCACACACAACTATTTTCTTACTAGAACTACAGACTTTTTTCAAAGCCTCTTACATATTGGATTCAAAAAGCTGGTAATTGGCTGATGGGGGGCTGTACACGCTTATTATTATATACTGCTCTAGCTCAACACATGCTAGTTCAATAGTTCGTTCAATCGAAAGTGACACTATATCTTTACGTTCTTTACAGTTTAACTCACTATTTAATAGTATAAGTGACCCCCCCCCCCCCCCTCGTAGTGGACTTCCTTGTGAACGAACTGCCGATTTTATAATTTTCAATGATTATCATTAACTCATATTGATTAATCCAATGCTCTGTTAAACATAGAACATGTACATTTAAATCTTGTAAGAATTAGGCTAATTCTAACTCTTTGCCAGCCAAACCTTGCATATTTTGGTGCACAATATTAAAGGTAGGCTTAGCTTTTGTCTGCTCTCTTAGTTCAAATTATTTGAGATTGTCACAGGAATAATATTTAAATTAGTACTACTACTTATATGTTGGTCACAGTTTGAATTTTTATTAAATAATAAATTGTTAATATTATATGCTAACAAAGTAGCAATTTGTTTTTTTAATTTATATGGCAGGTGTAAAAAGCCGCCCGTTAATACAATTCTATTGTTAGTAAATTTGTTTGTGTCAAAAAACAAAAACTTGTCACTATGAAGTTCTGTTAGATTGTAAAATACACTATTCAATAAATGAATTTTATCATTTTCTTCCATTGTTTGGTACCTACAATACGGTAGGGCACACAAAACAACTTTTTTTACATGAAGGCTAGACAAGATTGAAAAGTTTTTAATAATGTTTTTTTTTGTTATATTTTTGCTATTTCCAATTAAAATTACAAGTATTGATTGACTATTAAATTTACTGTTTTCTATGCGTTTCATAATTTGATCATAAGACGCATCTGGCATACAATTGTTAGTTACATTACACTTAATTGACTTGTGTAACAATGAGCCGTAACCAACTCCTAACCTATCTGAGAAAACAATAACATTGCTTACAGGCTTACATGAGGCTAATTGAGAGTGAGATGCAGATATTGACAACTGTCTGCTGGCGTCCATCTGTAGACTTTTATCTAATACCTGGGTGATTTTAATATTGGGTAGTGATTTAAAATCTTGGTTGGAATTGTCTAATTCTAAGAGTTTGTTTGCAGCCAGGATGTGCTCATTAATTTGGTCCTGAGCAGAGTTATGCACAGCGCGCTATGGAAAGGGCTATGCCAGAAATGAGGAGATCCGTGAACGAACCAAAGTCGCTGACATAGCCCGACGGATTAGCCGGCTGAAGTGGCACTGGGCGGGGCACATAGCACGTAGAACTGACGGCCGATGGGGCAGAAAGGTTCTGGAATGGAGGCCGCGTATCGGCAAGCGCAGCGTAGGACGCCCACCCACAAGGTGGGCAGACGACCTGGTAAAGGTTGCAGGACGACGCTGGATGCAGGCCGCTTCCAATCGGCCGATCTGGAAGTCACTGGGGGAGGCCTATGTTCAGCAGTGGACGTCCTGTGGCTGAGATGATGATGATGATGAGCAGAGTTTTATTTAATAGTCATGGATTTTAATGAGTCATGTAACTTTGAGATGTCAGCCTGAAGCCTTTCAATATCCACATCATATTTACATCTACTTTCATGTAATTAATTATTATAAATTTCTAAACTGTCTACTAACTCTGAGCGTTGTTTTCTTAACAATATATTATTGTAAAAGCATTTCTGTTTTTTAATTATTTTTTGGTTTTTGTAATGAATTTATTTATTTTTATATATTTCTTAGCCTTATTATTACTTGATAACCTAATTTGTTTGTTAGTTTTTAATAATTGAGCAGAATTGCTATTTAAACGTAAGTCTGAAACTACTGCATGCCCACCAGGGCTCCCAATCAACTCCTCGTAAAGGTTCAAGGTCTGCGAGAACTCTTGGTTGTTTTTTTCTTCTTCTAAATGCAATAATGTAAGAATTTTGGGAGCGAATGTAACGACCATACCCTTTCAAATCAAAGTATGAAATAAGTAATTAATAAAATAAATATATTTTTTTTTCTCTTCAAATTATTTCTAATAAAAAAAGGGCACGTTGTAATGTTTTTGTGCCTGACGCTGAACATATGATGCAAAATTGTGAGCCATAGCATAAAAAAGCTTTTAAGAATTTTAACAAATAGAAATGTGAAACAATACAAAAAAATACTGCATGCAAACAAAAGGACTATAGAAAGGGACGCCATTAACTACTACCATGAAACTACGCACGTGTATCCTATAGCAAGGCGAGAACACTTGAGGTCAGATGTTGTCAACGTTGGAATGATTTAAAATTATAATATTAAAAGTTTTTAAGATTTAATTAAATCATATTTAATGTACTAGTGAGCGTAAGTCTTAGACATAAAAGCTAACTTATATTCATTTAACTATTTACATTATAACATTTATTAAACATTAAATAAGAAGGTAAACATACTGATGCATTAATATAATAAACAAATGGGAAGTAAATTTATATTTTCAAGCAGTCATATTTGTTTTAGTTCAATAAAGTAAAATAATAGAAATTTAAGAAAGTTAAGGCATGTGTTTGAATATTCGTCATGTTATTTGAAATGAGGCTCGTGAATCATAAAAGGTTGAGAAACCCTGCAGTTTAAAAGATTTCGAACGTCAGCTTTTAAAAAAATACATGAGGCACGGGACGCAGGGGAGGTATTATGGTTAAATAGTTTAGCAGGTTAGGCTCCAGGGACAGTCAGATTTGGGCGGTCTGACGTAGATGGTCTGAATTGCACCCGGGATGGTGCTCGCGTGTGTCCTAAGAAAAAATGCAGAGGGATTTAAGTCCTATTCCCGGAGGTGGCAGATTGTCTTGGAGATAACTGTTTATCACATGGCCACCACTCCTGGTGAGCGTTTGGTGTTGGGGCTCACCAGGCGCCCCTCGGGGCGTTCTTTTTCCTCTTCCTTGAATGCGCACAAACCCATGAAACTCTCGAGAAAACTTAATTATAACATCCACGTACCTCTCGAAGAATTTGGTTTACTACTAACACAACGTACGGTCCTACCATTGAAACTAGACGATCACACTGCCAATTTAAATCATCACAGCCAAACGTTATTAACGTAGTCCGTTTCGATCTCAATTAATTATTAATCACTGTAATTTTAGAGTAAGACGCAGGTGGGTTTGTTACACTAATTTATGATTTTCTTTTAGGTGTAAACGCAATTGTTACGGACGGATAGCTGAAGAAATAAGAGTTCATTTTTTTAATCCATTTTTAAACTTTAACACAAAAAATGAGCAAGATGCTTATTTTCAGAGCTTGATCTCGATTGCAACAGTTCACCGTCGCCGATTACGAAAAGAAATCTCCACCAAGCCTTCTCATGGAGCAAATTGTGAATACAGTATTTCAACTACCACTGCCAAATTCAAGGTCTGCAAGAAAGCTTTTATGAATATACATGATATCAAACCGCAACGTGTGAGGAGGCTTTGCAACTTATTATCAAAAGGTGAACCACCTATTGATAATCAAGGGAAAAACACTTCAGGAAATACTATACCGGGGAATATCCTACATGCTGTCATGAACCATATTTCATCGTTTCCATATAAAATTTCTCATTCTTCTTCTGAGGAGTGTCGTTATCTGGATGCTTCACTTAATGTTAAAATAATGCACGATTTATTTAAAAAAACTCATCCTGATTTTGCAGAACGTGTCAAATATCATTATTATTTAAATGTTTTTAGAAAACAATTTTCTCCGAGTTTCGGTCGTCCCCAAGAAGATACATGTTGCACATGCGAGGAACTGGAAGTTAAAATTAAAAGCAAATTTCTTAATGATAATGCCAAACGAGTAGCAGTCGCTGAAAAATGGTTCATCTGAAATGGTCAATCTGGAGAGCTAAAAAGTTTTAAATTCAGTTAAATCAAATAAAAGAAGAAGCACAGAAGGAAGAAAAAGTTGAAGCAATCTGCATTGATTATATGCAAAATATTGATCTCCCAAAAATTCCGGTCCAGGAAGATTATTATCTTCGCCACCTTACAGTAAACATTTTCTGTTTTCATAATTTAAAAGATAACTCTGTCACTTATGTGGTTTATCATGAAGGTCATGGTGGGAAGGGACCTAATGAAATGGCAACATTTGTGTATGATTATATAAAAGATAATTTGCAAAATATTGATAAATTCCACATCTTTACAGATGTATGTGGAGGTCAAAACAAGAATCACACGATGATAAGGCTTTTCTCAGTTGTTTTTTCGTTAGGGCATTTCAAGCATATTCATCAATATTTTCCTCTCAGATTTTATGCCATGCGACAGAGATTTTGCAGTTCTTAAAAGAAAATTAAAAAAAGCAAACAGGTACTATACTGTCAAAGAAGTAGCAGAATTGATCTTGACCGCTGCAAAAAAAAACAAATCTTTGGTTGTTTTACCTACTTACCAAAATATAATTGACTACAAAAGTTGGTGGCCGAAATTCTATAAAAAAAAATGCTTTCTGTAGAATCTTTGGGAAGAGGAGTGGAAAGGGACAAAAAGGTTTCATTCAATATCAGTAAATTCAATTACTATCATCATTCATTCGAAAGGAAAGGTGTTTTACTGGCCAAAGAATTCATAGGAGGGCTTATTTCCCATCATTTTTCCTTATTAAACACCCAATGGAATCATCTGTCTTTGCCAGTGCAACGGGCACTTAAAAGAAAAAAAACCTATAAATAAGAAAAAGATAAAGGATTTGAGAAAATTTGAACGCTACCTGCCACAAAAACGCGGAATACAAAAATATTATAAAGTGATTTTTAAATGGCCTGTTACTGACAAGGAGGATGTAGAAGTTGTTGGGAACGCAACAAAACTAGAATAGAATAGAATAGAAAAATATTTATTTGACACACACATTATACATAGAATACAAAAGAATTAAGATTAGAAAAAAAAATGTGTCAAAAAGGCCCCCGCTCAGCATTTGTCGTGACAGCCAGGGACATATCACGACGCTGATTTTCAGCAGGGACCCTGACGTTAGGGGTACAAAAGCACGGCACTAGAGACAGGAAAAGAAAAAAACTAAAAACTAACAGCTTAACAAGCAAATAATAATATTGACAATAGAAGAAGAATAATAATAAGACTAACAGACAGAAAAAAGACACAATATACATATATAATTAGATGACACAAATACAATTTTAATTTCCTTTCCTTGCTAGTCGAACGAAGTATCAGCCCTGTTGAGCCAAAAACGATTTCGGTCCAGTTCGGAACGTGCCCCTAATGACACATGTCACCGTACTGTCTAATCTGTGCACGCTCAGCCCCGATTGATTGTTGATACTTCGTCCGAACTCCGACTCGTCCACAGAGTACATTTGTATATAGTTTATACCTAACCTACACACATTTTGTTGGTAAAGTGGTTAATTAAAACAATAAAAACTACGCGCAGGAGACGAGTGCGGGCGGTAACGTCATCGCGATCATCGCGACCGCGCTCGGACACTCGCCTTGGGACACCCATCGTCGCCGGTTGACACTCTCGTATTTCATTTAATTCATTGTAATTGAGAGGCGAGAATTACAGCACCTATAGTTTACAGTCCGCTAGTTTTATTTCATCGACAGGACCCTAACAGAAGTTCATGTTGAATTTTTTTTTTTTTTTTAAATTTATTTAGGAAATCAACGGCGATACAATTATGTTAAAATATACTTATGAGTTTCTTAAAATATACAGCTTATAACAGATTTCCACGGTTTAACAATAATAAGTAAATCGGAGGCATAAGGCAAAGATTGAACTCATTTTTGTCTTCTAATTTTATTAATAAATAATTAAATTCATTAACAAATGAAGTTTTATTTTCATGTAATTGAGATTGAACATAAGTCCAGAAACTTTAACAATTTATTTGATTAAAACCATTTATATTTTTTATCTAATTTTTAAGTAAAATAGTCTATAAAATTGTTCTTAAAAACTGCAATTTTTGTTTGTACTGCTTAGTGTATTTTTTTTTCAGTAGATACATTTTTCTGTCTCCTGAAAAATTAATTAGCATGGACTCATGATCTTTCTGGAATAACATATTCATACACCGAAGAGTATTTTTAAAGCGACTGGCTGGCGATTTATTCTAACCTTACCAAATATCAAGAGCAGGCATACCCACATTACCGCGACCGCTGCAAAAACGACTAAAACGGCATCATGATATTGAGGACCAAGAATCTGTTTCTGGAACGGGAAAATCACAGTCATATAAAAGGTGTTATATTTGTCCCAGGACAAAGGATAGAAAAACAAAGACTGGGTGCTCTAAGTGCCATAAACATGTGTGCAATGACCATATGAATGTTGTTTGCCAAAATTGTGTGGAAGAAAACTAGACCTTACAGAAGTCCTTATAAAAAATTGTTAATTATATTGAACAGAAGTTTAAAAGTTGATTAAGATATAAGTTGAAATGTTCCTATTAATAAAGAGTCCAGAGCATTTTTCGAAACTATCTAACCGACCTCGAAAACTCCGAATGGTCATTTTGCCGATATTAAATTCTACGCATATTCGTTACGCCGCTAGTTGATTGGTCGATCAGTAATATTACGAGCTATCTTTTCAACTATAGTCAAGTTATCGATAGTTTAATTCTAAGAGGTTTTTTTCAACTAAATTAAATAAGCTTTAGATATATTGTACGAGTAGGTATTCGATATATCAATAGTCGATTTGCCGATATTATGATTTTACAAGCTATTTATTTTACATTACGGCCAATTTGCTGATAGTTTTTAGGATGACTTCTATAATAAGCGCTGAGCTCCTTTAACAACTCCGAAAAATTTAAGAAAAAAATGTGTTTATTTATAAATCTTATTTAGGTTTAAGGTTAAATAAAATTGACTTATAAATACATTTATAACAAAACAACAGTTCTTTTTCACTCTACAATTTCAATAGAGAAACAAAAAAAAATACAATTTGCTTCAACACAATAAAACTTAACAAATTAACATTATTATTATTTACTCAACGGTAACTTTTTCTTGTTTTGAGTTTTTTCACTGTTTAGGAAAAAAAACATAGCAAAAGAAAATCTCATTGACCAACAATAACAGGCATGTCAAACTCAAAGTCATTGGTAGGCCAAATGCATACAGGTCGTGGAATCAATGGGCCGCAAATCCCAGACACAAAGAAATAAAACGAATTTCGATTGTAGTATATGTGGAGGGTATGTGGGTATGAGAATATGTGGAGGGTAGATCGAAGTAAACACGCGATTCATTGCTCTGTTTATTTAAATAATTAAAATAAGAAATAAACTATTTAAATCTAGTAAACGATAATAAGATGAGGCTGGGTCATTGTATTACGTGGTGGAAAACTGTAATCAGCTAGTGCAGCGCGTTTTGTGTGTTGGTTGTTTCGTGCGTTTATTGTGACCAAAATGTCGTTAATTTGCAACGGATGTCAGCAAGTGATTGAGGACAGGAGGTTCTTGACCTGTAGCTTGTGTAGCCGATGCTACGACCTTGACTGCGCAGGGGTCCCCGAGAAGCTTTTTACAACACGCTCACCGACGAGTGGAGGGATGCGTGGAGGTGCGTCGGCTGCACTAGCAAGCAGCCCAAGACCGACAACACAGAGACGCCGACACGGGCGGGTGGTGTCACTCTGCGCCAGCTCGCCGCCAGGACGTGTCCCATAGACCTGGACGCGTCGGTCCTCGACCAGACCGACCGGGAGAGCCCGAACGACACGGAACAACGTGACCATAGAGGTCACCGACGTCCAGGCCCTCGCCATGGAGATGCGACAGTTCAGGTAGGAGATGCGGGACGGGCTGAGGGCGACGCGCGCCCAGATCGAATGCCTCCGGGACAAGGTGCTGGAGCTGTCGGGCAGGGTGGCGCGCTGCAAGCGGAGCGGTCGAGCGGAGGATGGAGGAGGCGGACCGGCGCTGGGCGGAGACGGGCCCGGGCTCGGAGGCGGTGGTGGCGCTGCAACGCACCGTCGCGGAGCTGCGGCTAGAGCTAGGCGAGCGCGAGCAGGAGGCGCTGCTCGCGGACCTCGACATCGGGCAGCTTCCCGAGGAAAGGGGCGAGAACGTGGTGTACAGCGTCATGGTGCTCGTGAGCCGCCTCGGGGTGCCCCTCGAGGAACGGGACGTGGTGTTCGCGGAGCGGCTGGGCGCGCCGCCGGGCGAGGGCGCGGGGGCGCACGCGCGCCGTATCGTGGTGCATCTGGCGCGCCGCCGCCTGCGTGACGAGCTGCTGACGCGCGCGAACCGCCTGCTCTTCCAGCGGGTGCGCGAGGAGTGCCGCCGGCTGCGGTGGAGGTACTCGTGGACGAGGCGCGGCCGCATATTCGCATGCAGGACTGATGGTGCGCAGGTTTATCAGATTCGCAAGACAGAAGACCTCGAAAGAGTCTTTGCCTCTACCACGATCTGACATTCATCGATCTGTTGGAGCAGTGCACCGATTAGTAATGAGAACATATATCAAATTGCTTCTAAATTGTAAGTTCTTACTAAACTTATATTGGTTTCAATGTTACTGTGTACCTATTTGTTTTACTTTCTTTAAAAAAAAACTATCATATTTTAGTAAATTTATTTATTTATAATCAAAACAATGCTTACTTTCCATCACCAAAATCATCATTTAGTAGCATTAATTATACTTTTAATCATCATAATAAAACGGCATATTGTTTAAACTACAGCTCATTCATCATTGAAATCATTAATTTGCAACATTTACTTATTAAAAATTGTCTCAATCTAATTATCATTGACATAATTTCACAATATTTATATGTTATTATTCAATGCAATTCAATTATCATTGACATCATTATTTCACAATATTTATATATTTTTATTCACTACAACCCAATAATCATTGACATTATTATTTTATTCATATATTTATTCATTTTTATTTGCTGCAATTCAATTATTAATTTTATTATTAAATCACATTTTTTTGATACATTAATACTTTACAATCCAACCTTCGTATGCACCAGGGTCGCAAAACATGACTGTGCACATTGGTGTTTATATAACTCACAGAGGTCACGGGCCTTGGAGTAAAATACCTATCAGTGGGTCTATACAATGCAGGTTCCTTAAGTACAAACCATGAGGAGTTCATTGTGGCAATGGAGGAACTGAACCCAGATATCATGGCCATAAATGAGACCTGGCTCAGGACGGGGGAGGCTCACACAATCTCTTGCTATTCACTATCATCTCAGTAACACGGCACCAACCTTCCACATCGGCGTCCGCGTCATCGGGGTTGAATTTTATTAACTGTACGGCACTAGAATGATTTATTGAAGTTGATGGTTGCTGCGTTGCTGTCAGCAGACGAGTCAATAACGCTTGCATATTGTTTAAAATCCATTATTGGTAGCTTCACTAGGCTGTTGATTCCGTTCTTCTCATCCCACTTCTGATAAAGGCTCCTCAGGAGCCGTATCAGATTTATCCATCCACCCACATGGTGGTTGGGCGGGGTCTGACGGAAATTAATTCGGTATTTACACAATTAGAACTCTATAATTCGATTAGCACTATAAATTAACATAAATTGGTTACTTCTACAACGATTCAATTGGATTTAAACTAGACGTTAGCGATCCGTCGTTGACGTGCGTCGTGCGCCGCCCCTGATTCAAAAGTGACATGAATCAAGATGGCTGCGCTATGACAGCGCTGTGACGTTCCGCTAGAGTGAGGCGCCATCTCGTCCAGAAATCAACTTGCTGGCTCGAACTGTCATAATTTTAATACCCGGCGCCTCCGACGCGCCGTCAAATACTATTCACACTCACTGTTCGGGCAATTCATATGTCTTTATAAGTGGGTAGTTGCGATATCGGTGACCTGCGATCCGCCCGCAAAGAAGAGGGTAGTTTTCGGCGCCTCTGCACCGTCCGTCACGACTGTGCGTCTGCTGTTCCAATCGGGCTCTCATACGGCGCGGACGCATCGGTGTCGTCTATTACGACGTTAATTTCTGGAGTGTATTCGGGCTACTTATGGATTGTTCTTCACGGATTGTATTATAAAAAAATATATATATGTTTATTAATCAGATAACAAAAGATCCACTAAAGTGTTAGTAACAGCAAGCTTAGGAACTATGTTAGTACTTAATAGTTAAAAGTGATCTAGTTATTATATTACAGAGGTGCTCGACCAGTGGACAATCCCCTCTGTTAGCTATGAACTGTAGAACATTGTTGCGGCTGCCACGAACTCGCCGTAGAAGTGAGCCGGCTTTTTTGCGCAGTATGGCCGGGAAACTGTCGACGTCTGCGTACGCAAACATGTTTGAGGCACTACAGTATCGTGGCAGCCTCAACAATGCCCTGAAGGCATTGTTGTATTGAATGCGCAGAGCGCTATACGATTTCTGGGTATAACTAACCCACAGACTGCTTGAGTAGAATGAAGTGCAATATGCTTTAAAAAGCGTGATTTTAACCGGTACTGAACATCGAGCAAATCTGCGCGCTATCATGATAGCCCTCACACACAACGCCCTGCGTTCCCTTTCCAGATCACTGTCATCTTTTAGGTCTTCAGTTAAAATGTGACCAAGATACTTAAAATGTTTCACTCTCTCTAGATTTGACCCATACAGAATAATCGGTGGCACATGATCTGGAGGTCTGTTGCCAGCTTTAAAAACCATTTACTCACTTTTCTTCCTATTATAAACCAAGCCATGAGCGTTTGTGTAGGTTTCACAGACAGTCAGCATTTTCCTGAGGGCGCTGACCGAGGGGGCCAGCAGTACCATATCATCGGCGTAGCTGATATTATTAACGCACACATTAGCAATATGACATCCTACTATCATACCACTGAGCCCCTCGATCAGCGCATTAACATATAGGTTAAAAAGCTCAGGCGATGTCAAACCACCCTGTCTCACCCCACATTCCAATTTGTATGGGTCAGAAAACGCACCAGCCCATCTCACGCTATTAAGTTGATTACCATACCAGTACCTAAACAGGGAGATGATTTCAGAGGGCAGCCCTATTTGCTCTAACTAATTGTATTATTGCGGTGTACTTAGTAAATGTTCGGTTACCATTGAAGATACAGAGTTTCCTCCTAAGACGTCGAACGACCACGCCCTAGGCACGTGGTGGCGGTTCTTCTACACATGGTCACATGGTGGGCTGTCTACGGATCTGGTCAAGGTGAGCGGCTCCCCTTATTATTATATGTGAATTGCCTGACCCAATTTGCCTGCCCTAACACGAAGCGCCAAGTCTTAAACAAAATTGGAGGCTTCAATCGCCTTAACATAATCACCAGCGACCTATGGATAGCGTTTGGTTTAGCTTAGTGTAGGCACTGATCAAGTGTAGGTATTCGTTTTTGCGGAGGATCTCGGTTTTGTACCTTTCGGTTCGGTATAGGTTAATATACGGTAATTTCCAAGGTAATTCATATCGGTTTGGATCCAGTAATTTATTCTTGTCGGAGCGGATAAATAAATAAATCGGTTTTCAAAATGGCTAATAAATATTACAACAAATTTAAAATTCAGTTGAATTGGTTTTTAAATACTATTGAAATGTTAAATAGCAAAAATCATGCTAGTAGTGTTATTTCGGCTCGTCTTCGTAAGTTAAAAGAAAAATACACGTTGTTGTGCGAGGCATACGAAGTTCTCTTAGATAATACCACGGAGAAAGCTGATATTCAAACATATGACGCGGACTTCAAGCAGGCTGAACTAACTTATAACCAGTTGGACGCAGTATCGGCGGCTTATCCTGATCTGGATAGTAATCATCAGCCTACTGAGAGTGCTACTGCGGCGCGGCTGCCGAGTTTTAACTTGCCGGTCTACGACGGTGATGTTTTTACGTGGACTAGCTTTATTAGCTTATTCACTTCCTTGGTGTTGACTCGGAAAGATATTTCTAAAACGGAAAAAAATCATTATCTATTTTCCCATGTAACTAAGGAGCCTCGGTCGCTCATTCAATATCTACCTATGGTTGATGAATCATTAGACACGGCCCTCGAAATATTGCGAGGTAGGTATGAGACTAAACGGTTACTTGCAGATTGCCATATCTCCCGTATCTTAAATTTACCGGCGCTAAACGTACGCTCAGTTAACTTACGCATTAAAATTCTAAATCCATTATTAGAAACGACTCAAAAAATCTCGGTTTCCCTATTGATGAGTGAAAATGAAAAAATGAAAAAAAAAATGAAAATGTTGTATTATATTACATAAATAAACTTCGTTTACAACACATTTTGGTAACCTTCCTTTTAAGTATAAAATACCTGTAGTAGGAGGTTACCGCTCTTCCAAAAGTATTAACATTACATTTTTAGTTAGTGCGTTTGTGTGATGTATTGAGTGAATTAGTGTTTTTTGTTGTGAGTGGTGTATTGAGTGAATTAGTGTGTTGTGTTGTGAGTGGAGTGTTGTGTGTATTGTGTGTAGCAATTTATTTAATTAATGCCATCCCATACGTCAAACCAAATATGATCAATTCATCATATTTATTAGTATCTAGGTAGGTGTTATTCATTAAATAATTCATGTTATATTATATTTTTAAGTAGATTTTCTGTTTCTGTATAACTGAGGGATTTAAGCCAGATTGTGAGTTTTTTCTTACAGTCATATTATGGTAAATTGTATATGTTAACTTTTTTATTTATTATTTTATACAGGTATGTCGACCGTCTTAAATATTGTTTAGCAGCAAAAGCTGTTTTCACAGGATTAGTGGTGAAGACTCTGTCTATCCTTCTCTTAGTCAGTATTTCAGGATCATATGGTAAGGTTTTATGTAGCTTAAGTATGCAATTAAGGCGGGAATATTTAACTTTTAGTCATCTTCCGACGGATTTATTCACAAAACTAAGGAACTTATAAGAAAAATAAAAATACTATTAAAATATTTGATCTTTTATCTAATGTCTCGGTGAAACCAAAACACGATAATAATAACTTGGTTCGATAGAAAAAAAATTAAAAATAGGTCGTTTTATGATTTTTGGATCGATTTTCTGGAAAGATTTTATATGACTACTTGTAGTATGTAAAAATTAAGCAGTTTACTAAAGATCAAAATTTGCTAGTGTCTCGGTGCAAAAAAAAACAATTTTGTTATGTTATTAAGTACCAAAGTTTAAAAAACCACGAAAACCATGCACAAAAGGCGTGCAAGCCGCCCCGCCAGTGTCCAGTAGGACGTCGCCGAGGTAGGACCTGTGTTGTGTTGCGCTCGGACTCCCCCCGCCCCCCGCACACCATCGCAATAGCTACGAAACTTAATTCTTGTAAATATTTAGATTTTTTGTGTGGAGCCAGGCATACCTCAACCTCAATTTTACTTTATTTGGTGTTACATCAATACAAGAAATACTCTGTAAATTTGTTGTAAGTAATACGGTGATAGTACATACATAATTTACAATATAAAATGTAAAAGTATATTATATATATATATTTTATAATAATTCGTAATTGCTATGACTAGTAAACAACCGATTATAAGCCCCTATAGACCGTGTTTAGTCTCAAATTAGAGGTATCAACTAGTTCTACAGGATTCTTAGGTTAATTAGTTTATTGACTTTAATTTGTAAACCAACAATAATAGACCCCTCGTGTTTGGTCTGAAATGAGAGGCCTCAACAAGTTCTACGCGTTTATTTATTTTATTCTTAAGTACAAAATGTGTAGTAGGCGGACTTAATGCCATTGGTCTCAAATGAGGGATCTCAATAAGTCATACAGGTTTCTTACATATTTTTTTATTTTAATTTATTTATAAAACTAAAATAATATTTACAAACAAAATTTACACGAATCGAATGGAATAGCTTTATAGCTTTACCGCATACCGTTGCCGTTGTATACATATAGATTTAGCTATAATTATTAAACTAACGCTAATGGATCCCTTGACTTTTGGTCTGAAGTAAAATTTGCATGACTAGAGTTTTCCCGGGAATTCTCGGTACTGAAAAAATTGGTAATTCCCGGAAAAATACATTGCTTCAAGTAACCTATGGTTCCCGCTGCTCGGAAGTACTGTAGCGGGGTTCGTAGCACAGAGGTTGAAATAACTTAAATACCAATTATTTCGGATTCTCGTAGTATATTCAATCAAACTATATTCTACCACAATACATATTACAACTATACTTAGCTCTGTTATTCTGCTGGCTGCTTTCAATATTTCTTTACATTATTATTATTTTTTGTTTATCAATAGAATTTATTTAAATTACTTCTTTTTGATTATTTTACAACTTTTATCATATTTATTTCATTGTAGCATCCTAGCATAATTCATTGTTTTTTATCCGCATCACTCAAAAAAATCAAAAGCAACTTTTATATTTCGAACATACCTTGGTAGACGTAGAGGTTTTACTCGCTTGGCTATAAACCTCTACAGTACCTAAAAACAGAAAAACGCCCTTTCCCCTTCGTCAAAGGTGTCATTTAAATTTTTAAAGTGATTAAAAAGATTACACAAAAATGGCTATTTTTTGTGAATAAATCCTCAGTAAAAAATCTGTCATTTACACTAAGCTATTTAACACGAGCACGACTAATCAACACAGTATTATTATCTTAGTTTTTTATCCGGTATCGAACGTATTCTCGGTATTTCCCGGTACTCGCTGACTACTGTACCGAGGATTCAAAAATCAGTTTCAGCACCGGTACTGCACAGCCTACATTCTACTACTTATCCTACTACTGATCCTTACTTTATTTTTTTGCTCCAATTAGAAAACAAATCTCAACTAAGACCATATACAACTACTTTGGGAAACTTTGCTACAGAAGCGCATGTATTTTGTTTATTGTATAAATTGGCATTATCGTTTGAGGACATATACCCGCCAGTCTGACGCGTCTGAACTTACAACTATTATCATATTTATAAGTACTTAAATGACACTGTCCAAATCGTTTGAAGCTCAGGCCGAAGCTCAAAGAAGTCACGGACATGATATTCAGATAAAAATAATATTGTCTAAAATCTTTAATTATTGAATGTTACTTTTAAAAAATACATATCTCTGTATCACTCAGCTTTTTTAAGTAATTTAGTTTTTATCTGCACTTTATACTGATTTCTATATTCGCCACCGTTAACCAGACATTTTAAGAACGCTGATTTGACTAATTTAGTTATTATTCCATGATAGCGAATAGGGAAAAATATATATGTAAAATAATTTCAGGTAATATTATATTTCTCTAAAAGAATTGCAAAAAGGGCAGGGAATAGG
This sequence comes from Anania fuscalis, assembly GCA_950371115.1. Taxonomy (NCBI): domain Eukaryota; kingdom Metazoa; phylum Arthropoda; class Insecta; order Lepidoptera; family Crambidae; genus Anania; species Anania fuscalis. Next base: position 20,224,500 of record OX493326.1, on the reverse strand, counting down.
AGAAGGAAGATTATTTTTTCCTAAACATCTTGTCCACAATCTTGTCGCAGGCCAAAATTGAACATTTTCCTTTTTTCTTTATTTCAATCTCTTTACATTTTTTCCAGTGCTGTAATAACATGACGGGTTTTTTGTCGATAGATGAATTAATAGCCCCTAAATTATCGCCGGTCGAAACCCAGACACACTGTTTTATTTATTGGCTGGAGGGCGTCAACTCTTGCGCCTAGACGATTTGTGACGACTTTTTAGAATAGCTTATAGACGTTGCTCAGGAGCGTGATCGGTCTGTAGTTCTTCAAGAGTTTATCTCCTTTTTTGAAAAACCGAGTAACCGCGCCCTCGTTCCACGCCCTCGGCGTAGTCCTATTGCCTAAGACAGGGTTGAACAATCTCCTTAGTTCCCCAAGGATGGGTAGCCCTCTTGCTTGAAGAAGTTCTGAAGTGACTCCAGCTTTGCCTTGCTAAGATATTTGAGAGCCGACTCAATTTCGTCTTTGTCTAGTTCTGGGAAACCATCGCTGTAGTGGCGTATAAGCGTGGCTCTAAGGTCATTCGCGTCAGGTGGAAGTTTCAGGACATGCGAGGCATATTAGCTGCCATAAAAGTCCGAGGACTTCTAGATCGAGATCTAGGCGAGAATTTCCGAAACTGCTGTGATAATTATGCCATCCCAGGTTTTTAGATTTGTAAAATGCGATCTCCCCATTCTTTGGGAAAAGACTTTTGACACCGGTTTTGCTCAACAACCAAGAATAATAAGTTTACAAATATTTTGCATGGCGCCTTATATCCTATATGAGGCAGGAGTTTCAGCTTTGGAGCTCGCGTCTTACCAAGCACCGGATCTTTTTATGGATGGAATCTGACTGGCCTCTGGCGACCCGTAAAATATATGTGCTAATAATATTTGTTTTGTTATTAATAAGAAACAATTGATAGGATGATTTATATTGTTTTAATGATTTTACGTACAAATTACCAAAAAAAAGGGATAAAATCTAAAATAAATGAAACGGGAATTAACGCGATTATAATTTAGGAGCAAAATATAACCTCCTTTGTCTGACGTTTTGACCGGGTTACACAGTGGTGGTCTGGTCACAAGCTGACTCAGCCTGTCCTTTTTTTTTTTGGCTCACCAGTCAACCTGTGACCACGGTCGGTGTAACCCGATCGAAACGTAATTACGGATAAAATCATTATGTGAATCACTTTCTACAAAGTAAGAACCTTTCATAATATAATTTGTTGATCTATTCTAATATTATAAAGAGGATAGGTTTCATTGTTTGTTTATATGGACTGCTTAGGCTCCAAAACTACTGAGCAAATTTCATTCTTTCACCATTAGATCCCATTATTTCTGATGAACATAGGCTACTTTAAAATCCTAAAAAATGCACCATTCTTTTCATTTCAGAAATTTCACAATAACTGGCGCTGAATAATATAAGATGTATTATCCGAAATAAGCAACCGCTATTATAGTCTTTTATGAATAAATTAAAGACCACGCAATTTTGGTTAAATACTAATTTTACCTCTACCTTTATACTTATTCAAATACTAATTGGTATTATACTAATTTAATAGTTTACTTGCTACCTACTACTATACAACTTAAATAATCGTATTGTTGAGTTACCATTTTTGAGATTAGTTTTATCCGCCGTAAAGTACCGTAACAACAATATCTCTGAAACTGTAATATATTAACAAATACATGATGTATAATATATTGTGATAACAAGCTATACTTCGACTATACATAGTAAAAATGTGTACTCCTAGGCAAAAGACAAAAGAACTGCACCCAATAATATCTTTAGATGGTGCTCCTGTAAAGTTGGGTTCTAAAACATTATGATGGTTTACGTAGGAGGCATCCAATTGTAGTATCGAAATTCCTGGGAAATACTTTCTATTAGCTATTGCCGGTATTCGAATCAATGAATTTTCCCGGGAATTTCCGGTTATTTCAGTACCAAGAATTCCGGGGAACAAACCCTAAGCGCCCGTGCAAAGCATTGACCAAATGAGTGCGAAGAACGACCCACAACGCAATTTTGTTAAAAATTAGGTAAAAAGTTTACCGTATGCCACTTCTTCCCAGAATTTGTTCTTATCGACACTATCGAATGGTGTAATAATACCGGTTGTTTTACTTTTTAGGATTCCGTACCCAAAGGGTAAAACGGGACCCTATTAGGTACTGCTGAGGCTCCGCTGTCCGGCTGTCCGTCTGTCACCAGGCTGTATCTCATAAACTGTGATATTTAGATAGTTGAAATTTCCAGAGATGACTTATTTTTCTGTCGCTATAACAACAAATACTAAACAGAATACTTTAATGTTGTTTTGTATTATCTATGATAGTAGTCTGTGGTAGTATAAAACTAATGTGCAACACTAGCGCCACTTCCTGTGTGTACTTTATTTAAAAAATAAAGCGTTCAGTACGTTAGAAACACTACACGAGTTTTATTAGGTTATGGGCCCAGACCCGCTAAATATAGTACTAATTTTTATACAGCACAGTAATAATGTCAGGAAATTATTCAGTGAATGTCCCGAAGCTCAGAGGTAGAGATAATTATGATGATTGGGCATTTGCGGTGGAAAATTTTCTCATTCTCGAAGGCATCGACATCCAAAACTGCGAAGCTTTGAGTGTACAAGACAACCGGAAGGCTAAAGCTAAGATGGTGATGACCATTGACCCATCTCTGTACGTCCATATTAAAAGTGAAAATACAGTACATAGCTTGTGGACCAAGTTAAAGTCATTGTTCGACGACTCTGGTTTTACCCGGCGCCTAAGTTTACTCAGAACCCTAATCTCCATTCGTCTAGAAAATTGCGAGTCAATGACTGCGTACGTGACACAGCTGGTGGATACAGCGCAGAAGCTGAAGGGTACAGGTTTTGAGATAAACGAAAATTGGGTGGGATCCCTTTTGTTGGCTGGATTGCCGGACAGGTTCGTGCCAATGATTATGGCCATTGAGCACTCCGGGATGAACATTAGTGCAGACGCTATAAAGACAAAACTATTGGATATGAGCGCAGATTCCGAAATTACGAGGTCTGAGGGTGCCTTTATTGCTAAAAGTTCATACCACCAAAAGGCACGCTCCAAAGATAAAGCAAATGGCGGCGGTCAAGGTCATTCTAACACCGAAAATTCGAACAAGCCAGTTAAAAATATTAAATGCTATAAATGCAAAAGAACAGGACATTATAAAAATCAGTGTCGATTTTTGAACTCAGAGAACGAAAAACAAATAAACGCATTTAGCGCCATGTTCCTAACAGGTGAATTTAGTGACAAAGACTGGTACGTAGATTCGGGCGCGAGTACTCATTTAATTTCAGAGTCAAACAAAAGTTTGTTGAAAAATATTTCTTACAATGCAGAAACTCGAGATATTGTAGTGGCAAATAAAGAAAGTGTGCCGGTTTTATGTTCTGGAGATCTACCGATTACGACATGTGTTGGAGATTCAGAGTACAACATAAAAGTAAACAATGTTTTGTGCATACATAACCTAACAACAAACCTTCTATCCGTGAGTAAGATGATATCAAGTGGCAACAGAATCATTTTCAAGAAAAATGTCTGTTACATTTATAATCAGCGAAATGTATGTATTGTATAAGCTAAGCAAGTTAATGGTGTGTACAATTTGAACATTGTGAAGTCGGAAGAGCTTCTAGCAGCAATGGCAGTGACTACCAGCAAGACTTGGCATAGACGTCTTGGTCACATTAATAATAGTGATCTGACTGCAATGAGAAATGGTGCCGTGGAGGGCTTAGATTTCCAAGATAAGGAAGTAATAGACAAAAATAACTGCACGATTTGTTGCGAGGAAAAGCAAACAAGATTACCCTTTCCGACTAGTATGTCAAGAAGCAAAGAGGTTCTGAATTTAGTACATGCAGACCTGTGCGGACCTATGGAGATAAAGTCACTCGGCATGGCCAGATACTTTCTGTTGTTTGTGGATGATTACAGTCGGATGGCCTTTGTGTATTTTCTGAAATCTAAGGATGAAACATTCACCTACTTCAAGCAATTTAAAAATCTTGTAGAAAATCAGAAAGCAACAAAACTTAAGATTCTAAGAACTGATAATGGTAGTGAGTTTTGCTCAGCAGCTATGGAAAATTATATGAAGCAGTGAGGCATTATACATCAGAAGACAAACCCATATACCCCTCAACAAAATGGGCTTTGTGAAAGATATAATAGGTCTATAGTAGAAAAGGCCAGATGCCTGCTTTCAGATGCTCAATTTGACAAAGTATTGTGGGCAGAAGCAGTCCATACTGCAGTTTACTTAAAACAGGTCTCCGGCTGCGGGTCTTCATCTGAAAACTCCATTTGAATTATGGAAGGGTAAAAAGCCTAATATGGCCCATATTCGAGTCTTTGGAAGCTTAGTCATGACATACATCCCGAAAGAGAAACGTCAAAAATGGGATAAGAAGGCAGAGAAGTTATTTCTTGTTGGATATGCTGAAAACATTAAGGGTTATAGACTATATGACCCCTTGACACATAAAGTGACAGTATCAAGAGATGTCATAGTTATGGAAAATGATCATGACAGTAGAATGTCACAGATTTTTGTACAAGAGAGAAGTAGCGACACAAGTGCCGAAATACAGGATCCAGTGGGGGAAACGCAGTCTGAATATGTTCAGTGCATATCAAGCTCAGACACTGAAAATGAGCAGTTTGATGAAACTTATGAACCAGAACAGGAGTCCAGTGACTCAGAGAACAGCTCCTATGAGTCAATGATATTGACATCCGAAGATAAAGCGGTAAGTTCTCAGCAGCAAAGTACTGAAAGGACAGAAAAGCGTACTCGGCGTAAACCAGATTATTATGGCTATGCAAACTTGTGTGTTACAGATGACTTCTCTGGTGAAGAAATAACTCTTAGCGATGCCATTAATGGACCAGAAAAAGAACAATGGCAGAGTGCAATCAGTGAAGAATTGCAGTCATTTAGTGACAGGGATGCGTGGGAGTTGGTCGAAAGGCCTGTGAATAAAACAGTGGTTAAGTGCAAGTGGGTATTCAAAAGAAAGTTTAGTGAAAGTGAAGTGCGGTACAGAGCTAGGCTAGTGGCAAAAGGATTCAGCCAGAAAAAAGGTATAGACTTTAAGGAAACCTTCTCACCAGTGCTCAGGTACTCTACTTTGAGGTTGTTATTTGCTCTTAGTGTAGATCTTAACCTAGATATTGTTCACCTAGATGTTCCTACTGCTTTTCTAAATGGACTTTTGACTGAAACTATTTTTATGGAAATACCAGCTTGTTCTAATTTTCCTAACTGTAAAAATAAAGTTCTGAAACTGAAAAGGGCAATATATGGACTGAAACAGTCGGCCAGAGCTTGGTACCAAAGAGTAGAAGTGTTTTTACTGGAATTGGGTTACATCAAATCTCAATATGAGCCATGTTTATTTATGAAATGCATTGGAAATGTTAAAGTTTATATTGCTCTGTTCGTTGATGATTTTTTTGTATTCTATAACTGTAAGGATACCTGTGAAAAATTAAAAATTGAATTGAAGGTTAAATTTAACATAAAGGATTTAGGTCAAATAAAGAAATGTCTAGGGATGAATGTAACTGTACAAAACAATTGCATTATTATAGATCAAAAGGATTATATTGATATAATTTTAAAACGATTTAACATGTTTAACTGTAAAAGTTCAGATACCCCAATGGAAAAAACTTCTCAAAAATATCCTTATCAGCAATTGCTAGGTGCATTGATGTATTTATGTGTCCTAACTAGACCAGATATTGCCTTTGCAGTGAGTTTTCTCAGTCAATATAACAATTGCTATAATGAGACACATTGGAAACATTTAAAAAGAGTTTTGAAATACCTAAATAAAACAAAAATTTGTGGGTTAAAATATGTAAAAGGTGATTGTAATATAATAGGATATGTTGATGCTGATTGGGCATCATGCTCAATAGACAGAAGGTCTTATACTAGGTTTATTTTTAAGATGTCTGGATGTGCAATATCATATGAATGTAAAAAACAAAAAACGGTTGCCCTATCCAGCACAGAAGCCGAGTATATGGCTCTTACTGAAGCATGTAAGGAAGCAATTTACTTACAAAACTTAATATCAGAAATAATTAAAAACAAAATTGAAAATGTTCCAATAACTTTATTAAGTGATAACCAAAGTTTACAAAAGTTGGCATCTAATCCTTTATTTCACAGAAGAACAAAACACATTGATGTTCGACATCATTTTGTTAGAGAGTGTGTAACTAATAATTTGATAAAAATATCTTATTTGCCCACTACTGACATGCCAGCAGATATGCTAACAAAGAGCCTTTGTAATGTGAAACATTATAAATTTATGAGTGCTATAGGGCTGTCACAGATATTATAAATAGTTAAAAAAAAAAACTGTTTAAATTTTTATAGAGTGCTTATTATTTTTATAAGTGGGGGTGTTGTTTTGTATTATCTATGATAGTAGTCTGTAGTAGTATAAAAATAATGTGCAACACTAGCGCCACTTCCTGTGTGTACTTTATTTAAAAAATAAAGCGTTCAGTACGTTAGAAACACTACACGAGTTTTATTATTTAAATATTTAAGGGGGCTCCCATACAACAAACGTGATTTTTTATACGTACGTTACGTATCCTTCGTGCGCGAGTTCGACTCGCACTTGGCCGGCTTTTTCGATTTCAGTTCGATTGCCAGAAAGGAATAAGTTTTTTTTTCAAACATCTAATAATGCAGTTTTAGTTTTCATCAAAATCGGGCCCGAGACATCTTTTGAGTGTTTTTCTTTATTTCTCATAGTTTTGGATTCGACCTACCACGCCCACGTAAAAAAAAATTACACCGTATGAGTATTGAACATATTACAAAACAATATAAATATATCAAATGAAACAATAATAGGTATAACCTAGCTTTAATATTACGATAAACTTTAATAATATTGAAATTTTGTCATAATTGCCGTGAGTGGATCAGGGGATAATTTATAATTTTAGCTTAGAAAATATAAAGGTTACGATGACATAATATTAAAATAAAAATACACTTCTGAGCTATAGACTGAGCTCTTTGAGCTTAATGATAGGAAATTTCAAAGCCTATTTCAAATTTGGCGCTCAGTTGCTTACGCGCCGCGCGCGCCCAGCCGCGCGGGCCGCTCCCCGCAGTGGGCGGAGTTACCCACCCCCACAATTAGAGTAACACGCCGACTACCCTCGCCTTAAGGATGTACAACTGTCTTATTGTCAAGAGGTTACTATAGGTATATAGTCTGTCGGTGGGAAACCTATAGGGTAAAAAGTGCATTACTTTGAGTAAAGATCTTTGGGTTCTTTCTATTTCCAAGAAATTTATTTTACTTGCACCTCCCCATACAGGAATACAATACGATAGTACGGATTGGGCCAAAGCAATGTAGACACCCGTGAGCAGATTCTTGTCAGCAACATGTCTAAATTTTTTAAATACCCAGATAACTTTCCTGACCCTACTCATCAACAAATCAACATGTGGATGCCATGACAGGTGCTGATCAAGAACCACCCCCAAGTACTTGGCAGTAGTAACTTTCTCAATGGATTGGCAAAAACATGTTGTGTTTTTAGGATCTCCGCAGTTATGTATTTTAATTAGAAAATCACTAGCAGGTTGTGTTCTTTTATCGATTGTAAAGCATATTAAGTAAATATGATTTTTTAGTATTATTAAGACTTTTTATGAATTGAAATGTGATAAATGAACAAAAGCAAGATCCTACATGAATAATTTGTGTGAGTATGAGTGTTTGTGTGTGTGAAGTGTGCAAATTAATGTTTGAATAATTGTGTTTAAATAGTGATCAGAAGTATAAACAAAATTAATCTTAGTACAAAACAAGAGTTTGATAAATATGTAATAAATCAGGTCTAGTCATGCTCCATGCAGTAGATGATGTACTTGCGATTTATTCTTGATGAGAATTATTGGTGAGTTTTCGTCCTTTCTGACGTATACCTTTCCAAAGCTGGGCCAGCAAAACTTTGTAGGATTTTGTCTTACCCAGATCTCTTGCTAAAAAGAATAAGCGAGATCTTTTAGCAGTTAGCTGCTCCGAGATGAATATTGGAGTGTCTTCGTTTGTAGTAACGCCCAAATGTTTGGTACACAGTTTTTCCTTGCGTTTGACATTATGTGATTTGCACTTTTTCAGAAAGTATTTTTTATGGGCGTCGATGTAGTTTCTACTATTATTGAAGTATTTTATTGGCATCACTTCGTGAGCTCTTTACCCTGTAGATGTCCTTTATGTCAGATTTTATTACATTACAGCCAATGTTTTTCGATAGGGTAGATACCATGTTTACTATGCTGTCCCTAGTTTCGTCTTTGGTCTTCGGTACGTTCTTAATTTCGAGGTTGTTCTTCCTGTAATTCCTCCACCCTATCCTCTAACATTGCAATGTGCTCTTTATCTTTTTTGGAAGAGGAATGAGTGAAGTTATATACTTCTGTTCATAAGTCTAAGTAAGTTGCCTATCGATATCAAAACTAGGTTTGAACAACAGTACGGCGGAAAGACAATTTCTTTACCTACATTCAATCAACTTATAGATTTCTTACAAAATGAATGCCGGCTGCTCGATGCAGCGGTCTCGGAACCGGTTTCACATGCGGAGCGCACGCAACGCTCGGACCGCGTCGTACATGTTGCTGAAAATATTCATTTAAATAATGATAGGTCGGCGGGAAAACATTGTTTGTATTGTCAATTAACGGGTCATTCCATAACGGAGTGTTATAAATTCGATAGTTTACGTAGCAATAGTGAGCGTCAGCAATGGGTTCGAAATAAGGGTACTTCTACAAAAGTTGGGCGACTTGATGTCATCAGTCGATAAAACACATGTTTTTTAAAATTATATAAATATTTCTTAATATTTTGATTAATCCAAGTCACTTTTAACTGTCCACAAAATTTTGACATTTTATTTCTATTTTAAGTTATTGAAATGATCTAATGATCAATGTTCAAATCGTCAGTACTATGGCGTGTCACAACTCCTAAATCACTTAATAGATCGTATTTTTCTCGATACGGTTATCATTTATTATGAATTTTACTTCTATAATGCAAACTAAGAAACATTTTGTAATGTATTTTCCATATTTCGAAATTAACCCAATTATAAATAGTTAAAAAAAATAAGTCAACACTTTGTGTTTGTTTTTATTCGTCAGTTCTGTGTGCAATATTCGAATTCAAAATTCCCGCAAATTATCAAAGTTCAAACATCAAGTCTTCGATCTGTCTATGGTCTGTGTTGTAATGTTATCTATAGACGCCATATTTGTCAAACCGCCATTTTAAAAACAGTGTTAGCGGGCTGGCAGCGGTGAGCGAGCGTGTGAGGCCAGTCAATATTTCAGTACCGTGGTGAGTAATAATTTTCTTATTTTTACATATTTTCCTATAATTTAATTATAACTAAGTGTGTTTTTTTAATTATGCATCCTACTCACGAAATTAACAAATGAAAACATTGCTTGGCATTATAACCTAAAATTTGTGTATAATCCATCAGTACCGTGTCGTCAGTCCTATGTCCGATACTCCGACAAGGGACTGACGTGTTACCACGGTACTTATGACTATATGTTAGGGTCTTTAAATTTGAATAGCTACTGGTAGGTCAACAATACTTTTATCGTTTCAGGTGAAAACAATATGGCACCTACAAATAAAAAACAAAAATTGAACAGAGAAGAGGTGTTGAAAAGAAAAGGGAGGCTGAAAAGGCCCGGTTGGCTAGAATAAGAAATGACCCTGTGACATGTCAAATGATAATTGACATCTCAAAGTTGCATGAATTATTGCAATCTATGACAACAAAATATAACTCTGCCCAGGAACAAATTAACGAGCATATCCTGGCTACTAACAAACTTTTAGAATTGGGAAATTCTAATTTAGATTTTAAATCACTACCAAATATTAAAATCACACAACTAGACAAAAGTCAACAGATGGATGCCAGCCAGCGGTCTTCAATGTCTGCATCTCACACTCGAGTATCCCCATGTAAGCCTGAAAGTAATGTTATTGTTTTCTCAGATAGGTTAGGAGTTGGTTACGGCCCATTGTTACATAAGTCTATTAATCATAATTTAACTAATATTTGTATGCCAGATGCGTCATGGGACCAAATTATAAAACGCATTCAACACAGTAAATTTACTAATGAAACAGTTATTGTAATTTTAATAGGGAATAGTAAGAACACAACAAAAAAAAAATATTATTCAAAACTTTTCTATCTTAACGAACCTTGATGTAAAAAAAGTTGTTTTGTGTGCCCTACCATACTGTAGGTACCAAACAACTGAAGAAAATGAAAAAAATCATCTATTGGATAATTTTTTTTTTTTGTTTTAAACTTTCATGGTCACTAACATTAGAATCTTAATTATTATAATTAGTGTCTGGAATCCAGTGATTCGTATGTGCAAAAACCGGAAAAAACAACAAACTGCTTTTTCGCGGTCAGATACTGTTAGTGTTGTGTGTCGAGAACAGGTGCGAGAAAATAGTGAGTTTGTAGACAATGGTACCGACGCGTGCAATAAAAGACAGCGAAAGAGGGTAGACCGATATGTTTGCCCTTAACAACTTACCCGCAAGATCTTCAGTTACTCCGTGATCATGGCGCTTGCAACAGTGCCGAAATATCGGGAACTCAAAAATAAGGTACATGGTAGCAATCCCGTAACAAACTATTCTAAGTTTATTTTTTAATTTGACAGAACGTCATAGTGACAAGTTTGTGTTTTTTGACACAAACAAATTTACTAACAATAAATTTGTATTAACGGGCGGCTCTTTACACCTGCCATATAACTTAAAAAAACAAATTGCTAACTTGTTAGCATATAATATTAACAATAATTGGTTAAAACAAAAAATAGACTGTGACCAACATATTAGTACTAGTACTAATTTAAATATTATTCCCTTGACAATCTCTTCTAATTTAAACTAAGAGAGCAGACAAAAGCCAAGTCTACCTTTAATATTGTTCATCAGAATATGCAAGGCTTGGCTGGCAAAGAGTTAGAATTATCCTTATTCTTACAAGATTTAAATGTACATGTTATGTGTTTAACAGAGCATTGGTTCAACCAATATGAGTTGATGATTAACATTGAAAATTATAAAATTGGTAGTTCGTTCACAAGGAAGTCTGCTACTAGAGGGGGGTCACTTATATTGTTAAATAGTCAGTTAAAATATAAGGAACGGAAAGATATAGTGTCACTTTTGATTGAACGAACTATCGAACTAGCATGTGCTGAGCTAGAGCAGTATATTATAATAAGCGTTTACAGCCCCCCATCTGCTAATTACCAGCTTTTTGAAACCGCTATGGCAGAGGTCTTAAAAAAAGTCTGTATTTCTAATAAGAAAGTAGTTGTATGTGGCGATTGTAACATTGATATATTAGTAAATTCACAGAATGCAAATCGTTATCGTTTCCTTAATCTTTTTAAATCATTTAATTTAATAAACTTATTCAATGAACCTACGAGAGTGACTCCCACAACAGCTACTTGTTTAGATAATATTTTTTGCAATAGCACTGTAATAGATAAATCAATTATAAATTATTTGAGATCTGACCACAGCGGACAAAAGGCGTCGTTTGAGCACCATTATGTCCGAGGAATTGTAGATGCTGTTTGTAGGCCAATAACGGTAAATAGAATAGACCGATTTAAGGAAAAAAATTGTGATGGCATAAATTCATTAAAATCAAGTGATAGCGATAGTGTCGATTTTTTATTTTTTGGATTGATTAAAAACGAATTTGATCAAATCTTTACACAAAAAAATATAAAAGCAAATAAACTGAGATGTAAGTTTAACGAATGGGCAACACCCGGTATTTATAAAAGTACAAAAACATTATATGATTTGTATAGTCTTAAAGCAAGCTCTCAGAACCCACAGATTATTGACCATGTGAGACGTTACTCTAAAATATTTAAAAAAGTATGTGCCTCTGCAAAATCAAATCATTTGCGTAATATTATTCGGATTTCTGATAATAAAGCAAAGGCTACATGGAACATTATAAATAAAGAAACCTGTAGGCATCAACCAAATGATCGTGCTTACTCTCTTAAAATTGGGGATAAACTAATTAATTCAAATGCAGAGGTTGTTAATGCTTTTGAGGGATTCTTTTCAAACATAGCTCCCTCCACAACTAGGGAACTGGCTTCCTCTGCCGAACTAGCTGAATCCCTTCCCAGGGCGGGTGTTGATGAGTGTACTACTCCATTTCATTTAAGATATATTAACCCCGATGTAGTAATAAAAACTTTTAGGGAATTAAACATAAAAAAAACTGAGGAATTATGGGGAATCGCAGTCAATATTATCCATACAATTCTATACACAATAGCCCCTTATCTTGCAATAATTTTTAACAAATGTATTGATGACAAACAGTTTCCTACATTGATGAAATTTAGTAAAATTATTCCTTTATTTAAGTCTGGCGAGAAAAATGACCCCTCCAATTTTCGACCGATTTCAATCTTACCAGTACTCAGTAAAGTATTTGAAAAAGTAATTTTTAATCAACTTTTATCTCACTTTGTCCTGAATAAACTTTTACATAACAAACAATATGGCTTTACAAAGGGTAGAAGCACTACTGATGCTGGAGTTGCACTTTTAAAACACGTATTTGATGCGTGGGAGAGTAGGCGGGATGCTTTGGGAGTTTTTTGTGATCTTTCCAAGGCGTTTGACTGTGTGGACCATCAAACTTTGCTAAAAAAACTTAGACATTATGGTGTTTCAAATGACGCCCTAGATTTGGTAAACTCTTATCTCACAGGCAGAACACAAAAAGTTTGTATTAATGGTACTGAGTCTTCTGGCTCCCCTCTAACTATGGGCGTGCCGCAGGGATCGATATTAGGACCCCTGCTTTTTTTAATTTATATAAATGACCTTCCATATTTTACGAAAGACCTCTGTGAGACAGTGTTGTTTGCCGATGATACTTCATTGATTTTTAAAATCAAAAGAGGTAAAGATTCATTTGACGATGTAAATAATGCTCTCTCTCAAGTATTGCATTGGTTCACTACTAATAATCTTTTGCTCAATGCAAATAAAACAAAGTGTATTAAATTCACAATGCCAAACGTAAAACTGGTCCCAACACATTTAATTATAAAAGGTGAACGACTTGATACGTCTAGTTCCACTACCTTTTTGGGAATAACTTTGGATTCCCGTTTGCAATGGGGTGCTCATATTGAGACTCTATCAGGAAGACTTAGCTCTGCTGCTTACGCCGTGAGGAAAATAAGACAATTGACTGATGTTGGAACGGCAAGATTGGTATATTTTAGCTATTTTCACAGCATTATGTCATATGGAATTCTATTATGGGGCTCAGCAGCAGATATCGAATTTATATTTATATTACAAAAGAGAGCTATACGAGCAATTTATAACCTTGGACCTCGTGACTCGTTAAAACAACTGTTTAAAGAAATTAATATACTGACAGTAGCTTCGCAATTTATTTACGAAAATATCATTTACGTTCGCAAACATATGGATCAGTTCCCTAAGAAAAGTGACATTCATAATTTTAACACCCGGAATAAGGATAAGCTTGCCGTTCCAGATTTCAGACTGCATAAAGTGGGTAATTCGTTCATGGGGAAATGTATCCGCTTTTTTAATAAATTACCAGCATCTATTGCTGAACTGCCCATGTTTAAATTTAAAGCTCATGTAAAAAAGATTCTCATGAAAAAAGGGTATTATACTGTTATAGATTATTTAAATGATAAAAATGTTTGGATATAAATACTGCCTTGCTCGCACAGGTGCATTTATCTTGTAATTTAATATTTTGTTATGTATATTTTAAACTTTTTAAAAGAGGCTGACAATAGTGACCAAGTTTCTTGCGCTGCTTCTTCTCGGCGCTAGCCCAAACTTGTCCCGAAGCAGTGGTAGGGAAAAAAATAACAATGGGACGTGTAAAAGTGCTTAGTTTAAGCCTATTTGCAAAAATAAATTGGTTTTATTGGTTTTTATTGTGAAATTAGACGAGTTCAAAGAAAAAGAGCGTTTAAGATATTTGAAAAAAAAAGAAAAAGAACAAATAAAAAGTATTAAAGAGATGACATCGAGGGAACAACGCATAACCAGAAAAAAAAAGGAAAGAATATTCCACAGATTACAGACGCAAACAATTGTTAAATCGGAAAACGGATAATTTCGTACGGCAGAATACACCACCATCCACCCCTGATGAAGGTGAAGATATTGAAATAAATATTAACAAAATAAATAAAAGACAACAGTATAGAGCTGAAGAAAATCCTATTGAAGATCAAAGAGCGGTTGCAGCAAGAAGGAGAAGCTTAAAGCAAAGAAGAAGCAGAAACAAGCAATTAAAAAAAAGGATGATGTTATTGCAAAGCTTAGAACTAAACTTAACTGTCAGCGACAAAAGTACAAACGTATGAAAAAACAGTTTAAAAAAGCAATTAAATCTACAGAAAAAACACCAAAAACAAGAATTGAGAAAATAGCTGAGGATGTGAAAAAAAAAGAGAACTAATCAAGAAAGCTATTTTTGGTAAAGTAATAAAAACTCAACTAGAACAAAATTTTGAGAAAATGAGAAGCAATAAGGAAAAAGCGGAATTTAGAAAAGTTATATCTGGAAGAGTAGTTGATAAATATAAAATATGGACAATTAAAAATAAAGCAGTCACATATAAAAGAACAAGGCCCCATCTTGCCAAGAAGAAAAGAAACATTAAACTACAAATGCAAAATTTAGTTCAAGATTTCCTAGAAGACGACGCAAACAGCCGCCTCGCAGCAGGAAAAAAGGAGTTTATTACACGGAAACAGGTTAAAAAACAAAAGCGATATCTGAGTGATAGTCTGAAAAATTTGCATAAGAAGTTTTTAAAAACTACGCCCATTTTAATCAGCTATTCCTTATTTTCACAACTGCGACCAACCAACTTACAATGAGTACGATAACTCAAAATCAATCGTATTAAAGCAGTGGGTTAGCAGGAAGGAGCCGATTATAGATATTAAGACATAAAAAGAAAGGTTTGTTACAAAGTGTAAGAAAGAATCACAGGATGTTTCACCCGAAGAACTTATAAAACAAATTGAAAGGGATATTAATTTTTTTTTTTAACATGAGCTTAACATCGTTCATTAGTACAGAGAACTCAAACAGCTGAAGGGTCTTTAACAGAGAACGATGCTATAGTACACATGGACTTTTCTGAAAACTATTGCACCAAATACAATCAATAAATTCAAACTTTTCATTTTGGCGGTTCGCGTTCTCAAATCTTACTGCATACTGTCGTTGTCTACCTAAAGGATTCTATTATTTCACATTGTTCTATGGCATCAAATTTGTCCCATAACGTCGGCGCAATATGGGCTCATCTTCAGCCAGTTTTAGCATCACTGCCTCGAAATATTTATCACGTTCATTTTTTAAGTGATGGACCAGTAACTCAATATATAGGATATATATAATAGATCCATGTTTTACATGCTGGGATGTAAACTAACAAAGATGTATCCGAACATCATAACTTTTACTTGGAATTACCATGAGGCAGGTCACGGAAAGGGCGCACCCGATGGAGTTGGTGCAACAAGCAAGAGAATGGCTGATCAAGTTGTCGCAAGAGGAGGAGATATAACGGATCTTAAAGAGTTTGCTGATGTTGTGCACCAAAATTGTCCATCCATTCAAGTAAATATTATTGATGAAAGTGATATCAACAGAATGAATGCTATGATTGAAACAGAATCTCACAAATCGGTCGCATTTAAAGAGACGCTAGCAGTGCATCAGGTGTCAGGCTATGGGTTTTTACCAAATCAGCTTGTATAGAAGTCACTCAGTTGTTTTTGCGATTCACTAGGTTGTGAGCACTTCAAGCTGGGAACTATCAAGTACAAGTCTGAGGTTATTGACAAGGTTATGACTATTGCCACGATATATACAGATTCGGAAGAGGTAGATGATGTGCCCCTTTCCACCTTTTTGCGAAACAAAGAGATAAATGAGACGCCTGGAGTTAGCGACGTCCTGAAGGCTCAGCAGAGTATTTCTTACTATCGTGGAGATTATGTATTAGTAAGATACACTGCACCAAAAACGGAATACCGTTATGCGGGAATCTGCTCATTAGTCGACGAGGAAGAAGGAGACTTGAGAATCACATTCCTCAAAGTCTGTAATATGGACGGTACTTTGTTTAAACTGGACGAAAACGACGTGTCAGATGTGCCATTAGGTCAGATACTAAAAAAGCTTCTTGTACCAAGCCTTGTTATGAAAGGAAATAGGGTATATTACGAATTTAATGAAGCTGTTGATGTTTTTGAAAAGTGATTATTTCGTTTCTACTTATTATAGTTTATGTTACTGAGTTATTTAGAAGCTAAGTATTTTCGTTACAACTGAAAAGTTGATTGCTCAGTTTTTATTTATTTTGTTTATGAACAAAATGTCATTCGTTTATTATAAATTTCTCAATAACTAATTTATATGTGTAAAAGTTTATTGTTACGGAAACTGCCTTAGTTTGCAGATACTTATTTGGCTGCTATTTTTTGTTAACATTGAAAAGTTTATGACTAAGGTTACTATTTTGCGAATGTTATTTTATAACAAAAAGGTGTTTGTTAAATATTTTATATTTACTACTTGATATGTTGTCTATAAATAAGGAAACTACCTCAGTATTAATAAGTTTTCAGTAAGACTGTTTTGAAGACTGGTTTTTTGTAGGTAGTAAGTAAGCAACCTCGATTTTTGTTAGAGTAAACTAAATACTCGACTAATAATACTCAAATAATACTGTAATAAATGTCATTTGAACCTAAGATATAAGTGTCATTATTAGATATTAAGATATTTGCAATAAATCTAAAACTTCCTAAGAATTGTGTCTTTTAATTAGTACCGGGTTAGCCTCGTCAGTCCCCTGGCACTCAAATTTACAAAAATCCAGATATTACAAAAACTAATTAAGAAAGTTTCTGGCCCGATTTAGAATAGTTTTAGTATTATGTTACCTACCTCCCTGTATCAAAAAAACTTTAACTTTTATTCAAAAAATTGTGAAACAAAATGGAGGTGAAAGTCGCCCAACTTCTTTAGAAGTACCCATAAGAATTTATGTTTTAAATGTTTTGGGATTCATCATGCGGCTACGTGTACTAGATTTTCCTAGTAAGTGCCGCCTTGTCGTAAGTGTGGTAATATCGGCCATAATCAGTCAATTTGCACGATGTTTATTTCGCGTCCAGGTTCACCGGCAGAACAAGGACTGCCGACTCGGCATGTGTTCACTTCGTCTACGCGTAAAAACAATCGTAGCCGAGAGCAGTGTAGTGATAATCGATATAGGTATGCATCATCGAGCGGAGTAAATAATAGAACAGCTGATCGCGATCGCACTCGGGCGAGCGATACCGGTTCCCGTAACTATGAATCCGATGATATGCGTTCTTCGTTCCCTCCTAACAATGGGATGCGTCATCGTGAGCGTAGTAGTAAAAATTCAGCATAGCAATTAAAGTTTAGTCATGTAAATTCTTCTTCAGTTCCTTGTTTATCTGATAATATTATTTTGCCTACAGTTATTATTGAAGTGAAAAATTGTCAAAATCAATTTATAAAGGCAAGGGCCCGGCTAGATCTCGGTTCTCAGGTGTCTATTGTTAAAAGTGATTTAGTTACTCTTCTCGGAATAATACGACATTACAGTCGTACTAATTTAGTAGGTATCGGCGGCGTACAGACTAGCGGAAGTCATCATGTTGTTTTACTTAATTTTCGGCCGGAATATTCGGAAAATCCTTTGTTATCAGTCACGGCGGCGGTTTTAAAGAAACCTAATTCTTATTTAGCAAACAAATTAAATTTAAAATGCAATAATTATGATATTTCGGATACTGGCTCCGTTAAGTCTACGGAAATAGATTTGATATTCGGTTGTGACGTTTTGGGTCAAATTTTAAACGGTGAAAAGGTAACTTTGCGGCCCGGCGGACCCTACGCGTTAGGTACAATTTTTAATTTTGCAATTTTTGGCCCTATTCATTCAGAATCGCTAGATACTTCACAAAAATCTTTATTAAATAATTATAATTCGGGTGTGACACTTTTAGAAACGGTTGAAAAATTTTTGCGGTGTGAGGAACCACCTCACAATAAAATTAAGGACCCGGCGGATATTGAATGTGAGTATTTATTTGTTCCAACGGTTTCTAGTGGTACGGACAAAAATATATTGTACGGCTCCCATTAATACCAGAGAATGAAAGATTGCGATTAGGCGAATCCAGACAACGGGCTTTAAAGCAATTTATGACACTTGAAAAACGCATGCAGCGTAATCCAGAATTTAAGGAAAAATACGTAGATTTCATTAATAAGTATATTGAGCTCGGTCACATGACTGTTTCAGAGTTTGATTGTAATTCTGACTCGGAACATTACTTCTTACCTCATCACGGCGTGTTTAAAAAATCGGTCAACACTAGTAAAATTTGCGTAGTGTTTAACGGCAGTGAGAAAACTAGTTCCGACGTTTCCTTAAATGACTGATATAATTGTGTTAACTAGTGACATAAAAATAATGTTAGGACAGACTTGGGTACATCCGCATGATCGCAGGTACCAATTAATATTGTGGCGATCGTCGCCGTCGGAACCGTTACTTACATACGAGCTAACGACTAATACATACGGATTGAAATCTAGTCCCTTTGTTGCGATACGATGCTTGCATCAGCTGGCTCGCGACAACGAGGCAGACAAGCCGCGAGCGGCTCGGCTTTTACTTAAAAATAGCTATGTTGACGATCTTAACGAAGGTGCGGACAGTATTCTTGAAGCGCGCGAGATTAAGGACGAGCTAGAAGAGCTCATGAGCTCAGCTGGCTATGAGCTACGAAAGTGGTCTAGTATGCCCCGGAGTTGCTTAAAGGTTTACCCTCGGAGCACTTAGAATCACCTCGGCGATTTGATGATTCATACTCGGACTGTTCAGGATTAATAATTGCGCTGGCCACCCTGGCTGTCAGACGCAGCTCAAACAGCTGTTGTAAATTTAATTAAAATTTATCGTTATTTTGTGTAAAATAAACCTAATTTAGGCTTAAATAGCAAAAACAAAGCATAATTAATCATTTGTGCTAGTGTAAATACCTAAACGATATAAAAATAGTTACATAAAACCGGTCAAAGTTTGTGTTGCCGGCTTTGACATCCAAATTCAAGAGGAGTTCAACGGATTACCTAAACCAGGGGAGTACTGTTTTCATCATTATTTATTCATAACGAAGCATCACTAAGGTTCATTAATTGTAAATGTAGGCTTTTAAATTACCTATTCTATTATGTTGAGGTTATAAACATAGTAAACACAATCTTTGTAACTTGGTACTTGATGATAGTTGTCAGCTGTTTACCTACTGTAATACTATTATCACAACATTTAACACTTCACAATCCTCACGAAAGTGAGACTCGTCACAATTCATTACACTCGGCCTAGTTGTGCCTCTCTTTACTTGACGTACAGTGGAAGTAAAGTTGAAGAAAACAACCTTTTGCCGCAGACATTCTACTTCTAACACTTAACAAAATACTTTCTAAATAATCTACAGTGGGAGATGTTGATAATTATCTGAAATCGTTAGGTTTAACTTAACAAAATAAAACATATTTTTACATTGATTAATATACCCTCCAGTAAAAATAAATAAAAAAAGTTTTAATTAAAAAAGGGTAATTCGTTCATGGGGAAATGTATTCGCTTTTTTAATAAATTACCAGCATCTATTGCTGAACTGCCCATGTTTAAAATTAAAGCTCATTTAAAAAAGATTCTCATGAAAAAAGGGTATTATACTGTTATAGATTATTTAAATGATAAAAACGTTTGGATATAAATACTGCCTTGCTCGCATAGGTGCATTTATCTTGTAATTTAATATTTTGTTATGTATATTTTAAACTTTTTAAAAGAGGCTGACAATAGTGACCGAGTTTCTTGCGTTGCTTCTTCTTGGCGCTAGCCCAAACTTGTCCCGAAGCAGTGGTAGGGAATAAAATAACAATGGGACGTGTAAAAGTGCTTAGTTTAAGCCTATTTGCAAAAATAAATTGGTTTTATTGGTTTTATTTACCTACTGATGGTTCGGTAACTAGACGTGGAATTCTATCGATTATCGCTCGATTGTACGATCCTCTCGGATGGATCAGTCCCGTTGTATTTAAAATAAAGGTTTTATTGCAATCGTTGTTGTCTACTTCGGATAATTGAAAAAACATTGATTGGGACGCTCCTGCTCCCGCGAATCTCGTTACTCAGTTGCGAGAAATTACAGATGATTTGCCTAAATTGCAACAAGTATCAATACCTCGGTGTCTTAAAACGGACGGAGAAGCTCGGTAAACGCTTCACGGATTTTGTGACGGTTCACTTTTGGGCTACGCGGCGGCTGTATATCTTCGTAGCGAGATGACGGATGGTAGTGTGCTCGTGCGACTACTCATGGCTAAATCTAGGGTAGCCCCATTTAAGACGAAGCTAACAATACCTAAATTAGAGTTAAACGGTGCGAAATTGTTATTTACGCTTATCGCTAATATTGTCGATTCAATGATGGATAATATTACGTTCGATAACATAGTCGGTTGGTGCGATAGCACTATTGTTTTGGCTTGGCTTCGGACGCCAGCTCATAAGTTGCAGGTTTTTGAAGGCAATCGGGTTTCGGATATAATGTCGTCTAAAGTAAATATTGAGCGGCGTCACGTCCCCGGTGAATTAAACTGCGCAGTCCCGCGGCTGCATGGTGGCGGAGCTGCTGCGGCACCCGCAGTGGTGGGGCGCGGAGTGGCTGCGTCAGCCACAAAATAAATTTTCAAGCGTTTATTAATATTGACATGGTAGAATAACCATCATTTCATTGAAATACAGTAACCACGTCGGTCAACTTAAAGGAATTTCGATAGGAATTTTCTCAAGCAAAAAGAATCACTTAAATTGAAATGTATTTGTCCAGAATCATCAAACACGGTTAAGCGCCACGCGCCATGGGAATTTGTTGCCACATACTATACGCAGTATTGTTTGCGGTCCTTCAAACTGTGGGAAGACCAACTTAGTTATCAGTCTGCTGTTACACCAGAATGGACCACGTTTTCGAAACCTTTATGTGTATTCAAAGTCTTTATATCAGCCTAAATACGTATTTTTAGAAAAAGTACTGGAGAATGTTGAAGACACGACTTATAACAAGTATAATCATAATAGTGAAATTGTAAGCCCACACGAGGCTTTGCCTAACTCAATTATTATATTTGACGATGTTGCTTGTGAAAATCAAAACAATATACGCGATTATTTCGCTATGGGTCATCATAAGAATATTGATTGTTTTTATATCAATCAGACTTATACTAAAAAACCCAAACAACTAGTAAGAGATAATGCTAACCTCATCATATTGTTTAAGCAAGACGACATAAATCTGAAACACGTTTATGAAAAACATGAAGGATCTGATATGACGTGGTCTCAGTTCCGTGAAATGTGCTCAACAGTTTGGAATAAACCTTATAACTATGTAGTTATTAATAAGGATTGTGGTGTGTACTTAATATGGATATCAATGCACACAAACGTAATTGGGATCCATCTAAACCAATAAACAGTAACAAAGGATTTAAGTATATGCATGTGATTTAAGTTTACAAGAAATCATACAAGTAGTGTAGAAAGTCTTCAACGAGGAGAAGGTATTGATATTTTAAAAGAAGTTAAGCAGGATACTGATTTAGTTTACTGGAACGATCCAAATGAATTAGTAGAACGATTGAAATTACTACTTGGATCGTGGGCAGCTGGTAACACTGGAATACATAATGAAATTGAGGCAATTATTGAAGAATTGCTTGAAGTTGGCATCATAAAACGTTAAATATATACTTAAAAATTTTGAAAGTATTTTTAATGTAACTTAATCCCTTACGACTGTCGAGTGGATAGTGTCTTAATATCTACTTGTGCCCAACTATGTGAAAATGTAATATTTCTGTCAAATTATGTAGAAGCGAAGTACTCACTCATTTACTGTGATGGCATAAAAAAACCACTCATTGCATTGTCTATGTACGAATATGATCTATCACATAAACATGTTTGTGAGAGCGTTGTCAGGTATATTTTATTGTCAATCTTGTTGCTATATCTCCCCAGTGCCATCTAAGTATTTACACAATATATTAGTTAATATCATTAAAAACAATAATCATTTATTTACAATCATTATATTTCATCATCTCAGCCACAGGACGTCCACTGCTGAACATAGGCCTCCCCCAGTGACTTCCAGATCGGCCGATTGGAAGCGGCCTGCATCCAGCGTCGTCCTGCAACCTTTACCAGGTCGTCTGCCCACCTTGTGGGTGGGCGTCCTACGCTGCGCTTGCCGATACGCGGCCTCCATTCCAGAACCTTTCTGCCCCATCGGCCGTCAGTTCTACGTGCTATGTGCCCCGCCCACTGCCACTTCAGCCGGCTAATCCGTCGGGCTATGTCAGCGACTTTGGTTCGTTCACGGATCTCCTCATTTCTGATTTGATCTCGCAAAGAAACACCGAGCATAGCCCTTTCCATAGCGCGCTGTGCAACTTTAAGTTTCTTAATAAGGCCCATAGTAAGAGGCCACGTTTCAGTTCCGTATGTCATCACTGGTAACACACACTGGTTGTATACTTTCGTCTTTAGGCACTGAAGTATTTTGGACGAGAAGATGTTGCGTAGTTTCCCGAACGCTGCCCATCCGAGTTGGATTCGTCGATTGACCTCTTTCTCAAAATTGGACCTACCCAACTGGATCACTTGTCCCAGGTAAACATATTTGTCAACAATTTCGAGAATAGAGCTCCCAACTGGTACTGGGTAGGGCGCAACATGGGCATTCGACATAATCTTTGTTTTGTCCATGTTTATCTGAAGACCTACCTGTTGGGAAACTCTATTAAGGCCATCGAGCATTGTACCGAGGTCTTCCAGCGACTCTGCCATGACCACAATATCGTCGGCAAACCGAAGGTGAGTAATGTATTCGCCATTAATGTTGATGCCGAATCCTTCCAATTCCAGGAGTTTAAAAGCATCTTCCAATGCGGCGGTAAACAGTTTCGGAGAGATAACGTCTCCCTGCCTCACGCCTCGCTGCAGAGGAATAGCTTTCGTGCTCTGCTCCTGTACTCGGACCGTCATGGTGGCGTTTTTATATAAACATTTCAGCACCTCGATGTACCGATAGTCAATATGGCACCGCTGGAGAGACTGTAGCACTGCCCAAGTCTCGATTGAATCGAAGGCCTTCTCATAGTCCACAAACGCCAAGCATAGTGGTAAGTTATACTCTTCGGTCTTCTGTATAACTTGTCGAAGCGTATGGATGTGGTCTATGGTACTAAAGCCTTTTCGGAAACCTGCTTGTTCGGGAGGCTGGAAGTCATCGAACCTACGTGCGAGACGATTCGTGATGACCCTCGAAAACAACTTGTAGACATGGCTCAGAAGCGAGATGGGTCTGTAGTTCTTCAGCAAGGTGTTATCTCCTTTCTTGAAGAAGAGCACCACCACACCTCTGTTCCATGCCTCCGGCGTTATTCCCTCGAGCAAGACGGACTTAAAGAGTTTCTAAAGGACCTTCAGTACCGGTGTTCCACCCGCTTTCAGAATCTCTGAGGTGATCCCGTCATCACCCGGCGCCTTGTTGTTCCTGAGCTGTTTGAGAGCCATCCTAATCTCATATAGGCTGATGTCCGGGATATCTTCGGTATAGTGTCGGGTCAGCTTAGCTCTTGGAGAGCTAAGCTGATCATTATATTTAATGAATAGAAATTTATTTATTTATTATCAGAATTGCCGCGGGATCCGGACTAAACTGCATAATCTTTATATGAATATTTTATCATGTACATATGATATTATAATTTTAACGGAAACATGGTTGCATGACGATATCTCTGAGAATGAGTTTATAGACAATAGGTATCAGGTATTCAGAGCCGATAGGGATCGGGCGGCCACCGGGCGGCGGGACGGCGGCAGCCTGTTGGTTGCGGTGCTACGTTCGCTATGCGCGACTGCACTTCCTGCTCTGTCGACGTCTGTAATGCCTAATATTGAGGCCCTCCCCGTTCCACCGCTTGTTGACCACCTCGTAATTAATGTATCATCTCAGAAGCGTAACTTTATAATAGCTGCGGTATATATACCACCTAACAAATGTCGTGAAATATACCAAGCCTACCTAGACAACTTGCAAAATATTTTATATAATTTTGATACTGATTTTCTTGTTGTTGGTGACTTTAACTTACCACACCTTCAATGGTCAGATACAGGATCCTTTTTACGTCCTATTGATGACACAAACACAACCCATTCTCCTCTTACTAATTTTATTAATTTACAAATGTGTTTCCAACTTAACTCATTGCTAAATAAAAAAAATAGAATCTTGGACCTATGCTTAACTAATGAGGTAAATTGCAGGTTGTCAGCTACAATGTCTCCGCTACTGCCTATAGATGACCTTCGTCCCCCTTTTCATATTTTATTTCCTACTGTCGGAGACTCTCAGGGTTTGCAGAGAAAGTCTCATACAAAGTATTGCTACAAAAAAGCGAATTATGATATAATTAGAAACGAAATACAAAATAAAGATTGGGAGAGATGTTTCTTGAACAAA
This sequence comes from Anania fuscalis, assembly GCA_950371115.1. Classification (NCBI taxonomy): domain Eukaryota; kingdom Metazoa; phylum Arthropoda; class Insecta; order Lepidoptera; family Crambidae; genus Anania; species Anania fuscalis. Next base: position 20,199,573 of record OX493326.1, on the reverse strand, counting down.
AGCGCGGAAGAGGCGGTTTGTTGTTTTTATGAAGAATTATATAAAATAATTGATAGACATGTACCTACAAAAGTCGTCAAACCGTCTCCTTATCCATGTTGGTTTACTCCGGAACTGGTTCACCTTTATAATAAAAAACGCCGAGCATGGATAAATATGAAAACATATAGTGCCGATTCTAATTATGTTATTTACAGTCTTTATAGAAAGAAATTTAAACTTGCATCGAAGCGTTGTTATGAAAACTATATGGATAATGTAGAAGGTAGTATTAAAACCAATCCTAAGTACCTTTGGACATAATAATATATAAAAAATCGACGACCCACTTTAGATATACCTGGCACTGTTACTTACAGAAACAATACAGGTAATACACCAAATGAAATTAGCACTTTGTTTTCTGATTATTTTCAATCTGTTTTCGAGCCATCTTCCGTAACTGACAATTTCGACATAGATAATATTAATTTAGACGAAACTGAAACATCTGATAATGTGATTTGTGATATTGTTATTTCAAAGCTTGCAATACAAAAATCATTGAAGTCGCTAGATGTTTCTAAGGGCGCTGGGGTGGACAATATTCATGGTTGTTTTCTGAAGGCTACTGCTCAGGTGCTTGACAAACCACTTTGCTATTTATTTAATAAGTGTCTTCGGGACGGGGTGTTTCCCTCAATATGGAAAACACCAGGATAGTACCAGTGCACAAGGGAGGCCCCAAAGGGACTGTAGAAAACTATCGACCAATATCTATACTACCAACTTTGTCAAAGGTCTTCGAAGCCCTCGTACATGGTATTGTTTACCCATGCTTGCGTAACACTATAATACCGGAGCAACATGGCTTTGTCAAGCAACGTTCTACCGTCATAATCATAATCAAAATCATAATCATTTATTTCTTCATAATATGCTTTTGTATATGTCATATGTCTTTGGTGGTTTTGAGGTTAACAAACAAATAAATAGTGTCTATACTGACTTCTGCAAAGCATTTTATCGGGTGGATCATAAAATCTTACTAGAAAAAATTGCCTATAATGGTATCAGAGGGAATCTTTGGCGCTGGTTCAAATCATAATCTCAAATAGATTGCAAAAAATTGTAATAAAGGGACATGAATCAGATTATACGAATATAAGTTCAGGAGTTCCACAAGGTTCTATACTTGGACCCTTGCTATTTATTTCATTCATAAACGACATTTACAAATGCTTCCATTATTGCAACTTCTTATTATATGCCGATGATCTCAAACTATTTAGTGTTATAGATAAACCTGAAGACCATGTTAAATTTCAAGATGATTTAGACCGATTCTCACTATATTGCCATCGTAATAAACTTAACCTAAGTCTGAATAAATGCAAAACCATAACCTTCACGAAGAAAAAACACGTTAGTGACTTTTTGTATGCACTTTGTGATACTGTTCTAGAAAAATGTAGCTCGGTGAAAGACCTTGGGATCACACTTGATACCAAGTTACACCTCGATATACACATTGAAAATATTGTCAATAAGGCTTACAAGATGTATGGATTTGTCATGCGTTCAGCTGTCATGTTTAAGCAGCCCTCAACATATCAGTATCTTTATAAATCACTTGTTAGGTCGCAGTTGGAGTATGCAGTTTCAGTATGGGATCCCTTCTATGATAAATATAGTAAAATGCTTGAAATGGTTCAAAAAAGATTCCTACGATGCGCGCACTTCAAATGCTGTAAAAAAAGAATGCCATATGTCAATTTACTGAGTGAGTACAAAGTGCCGGACTTGCGATCTCGGCGACGCCAGTTAGAGGCAATGTTACTGTACGATATATGCCATAACAAGTATGACTGCATTGAGTTGACAAATAAATTGAATTATAATGTGCCCACAAGATCGCATATGCGGGCTTCGCGTCCTTACAAATTGTTTGCTGCATTAAAATGCCGAACTAATGCTGGGCGTAGATGTCCAATAAATCGTATGATGCTAACATTTAATGAGATGTTTCATGAAATGGACATAATTGGCTCGGATCCTAAAACTTTTAAGAGATTCGTAATGCAAGTTTTAACTGACAAAAAGTAGATTATGTAATGTTATTGTTTCCTTACTCAAGATGCATTCTTATTGCTGTTATATTCATAGATTGTCACCTTAGACTTGTACCTGAGGTATAGAAAATTCTAAACGTTCTGTGCTACTTAAAGTATTTTTATTGTTTTGTTCTATTTTTATTTGTTAAACCAATGTATCTTATAATTTTGTATTCAATCCAATCATCAAATCATTTTGTAACAATCTAATGACTGTTCTGCTATCCTTCTTTGCTACATTCCTGTGCCTCGGTACATTGTTGGAGCAAATGGAATTAAGGTGTTAATAATAACTATTTATAACGTGACCGTAGAGGTTACCGACATCCAGGCCCTCGCCATGAGAGATGCGCCAATTCAGGGAGGAGATGCGGGACGAGCTGAGGGCGACGCGAGCCCAGATCGAATGCCTCCGGGACGAGGTGCTGGAGCTGTCGGGGCGGGTGACGCGCTGCTAGGACCGGATCGGTGTCATCGAGACAGACGTGAGCGCGCGCATCGGGGCGCTCGAGCAAAGGATGGAGGAGGCGGGCCGGCGCCGGCCGGAGTCGGGCCCGGGCTCGGGCTCGGAGGCGGTGGCGGCGCTGCAGCGCACCGTCGCGGGGCTGCGGCTGGAGCTGGGCGAGCGCGAGCAGGAGGCGCTGCTCGCGGACCTCGACATCGGGCAGCTCCCCGAGGAGAAGGGCGAGAACGCGGTGCACGGCGTCATGGTGCTCGCGAGCCGCCTCGGGGTGCCCCTCGAGGAGCGGGAAGTGGTGTTCGCGGAGCGGCTGGGCGCGCCGCCAGGCGAGGGCGCGGGGGCGCACGCGCGCCGTATCGTGGTGCGTCTGGCGCGCCGCCGCCTGCGTGACGAGCTGCTGACGCGCGCGAACCGCCTGCTCTTCCGGCGGGTGCGCGGGTGGCGTGGGGGCGCGCGCGCGCCGCGTGGTGGTGCGGCTGGCGCGCCGCCACCTGCGCGACGAGCTGCTGCGCGCGGCCCGCGCGCGCCGCCACCTGACGGCCGAGGGCGGCGCGCGAGTCTACGTCAACGAGCTGCTGACGCGCGCGAACCGCCTGCTCTTCCAGCGGGTGCGCGAGGAATGTCGCCAGCTGCAGTGGAGGTACTCGTGGACGAGGCGCGGACGCATATTCGCTCGCAGGACTGAGGGTGCGCAGGTTTATCAGTTTCGCACGACAGAAGATCTGGAAAGGGTCTTCGCCTCTCCCACAATCTGACTTCCATGGATCTGTAAAAACAGTGCCCCGATCAGTCATAAGAACCTATATATAATACCGTGTATATTGTTTGTCCATGTAGAATTAATATTGGTTTCAAATTCAATGTTATTGTGCGCCTACTTGTGTTACCTGTTTTTAAGAAAAGAGCAACATCATATTTTAGTAAATTCATTTATATATAATCAAAACAATGTTTACTTTACACTGCCAGAATTACCATCACTATTCAGTACCACAGATTCCAATTACAATCATATTATTATAATTATATATCATTTGACATACAGCTTCATTGGAATAATTATCTTACAACATTTACATATAAGAAATTGCCTTAATCCAATCATCACCGACATCCCACAATATTTATATAGTTTTATTATTATCCACTGCAATCAAATAATCATTAACATTACTATTTTACAATATTTACATATTAATATTCACTGCAATCCAATACTTATTGACATTACTATTCCATATTATTTTCATATTACTATTTACTGTATTCCTGTAATAACTGACATCATTATTTCACATTATTTATTCATTATTAATTTCACTAGGGTCACACAGAATGGCTATGCAATTATTTTCAATCACATTTACACTACACTTTATTTCAAAACATTTTGGTGTTTATATTACTTACAGAGGTCACAGGCCTTGGGTTGAAAAACTTATCAGTTGGTCTATACAATGCAGGCTCCTTAAGTACAAAGCACGAGGAATTCATCGTGGCAATGGAGGAACTGGACCCAGACATTATGGCCATAAATGAGACCTGGCTCAGGGCGGGGGAGGAAGGTAGAGCTCCCCGGCTAACTGGATATAAACTAAGGCATACACCAAGACCGGACCACGTGAGGTCGGGGCGCGTTGGGGGAGTCGGTTTTTACATCCGCAAAGGCCTTAATGTTAAGCTGTGTCCGCACCCTAATTCACATTTACAGGTGGAACAAATGTGGATGTCGGTACGTCTGAACAGTCAGAACTTGATTGTAGGTACAGCCTACAGACCACAATGGCTGGATGTAGACGAGTTCCTTGACTCCATTTCTGAGACGGTGGCCACCTTTGCAGGGGCAGATGGGGTTATATTGGCTGGGGATTTTAATATAGATCTCCTGAACGGTGGGTGTGGCAAATGCAGGTCTTTCGCACAGTTTACTCAAAGTCTTAACTTAAAACAAATAATTACTGAACCAACACACTTCACTAACCATAGTAGCACCTTGATTGATGTGATATGTACTGATGTCAGAGCTGTACGGGTGACAGAGAAACACTGTCCTGATTTGGGAAGGCATGCTATGTTGCTAACGGAATTAAAAATTAAAAAGGAAAAGTGTATCCCACAGAAGATCTCGTATAGGCCTCTAAAGAACATAATTTTGGACCAATTTAATAAAGATTTAAATTTCATTCAGTGGGATAATTTTAAAGAAATTAAAGGTGTCAACAGCCTGGTGGAAGCATTTACACTGTGTGTTAGGGGCCTTTTTGATCTGCATGCACCTGTACAGACACAAAAATTCAAGCACGCCCCCCACCCCTGGATCACAGATACGATTAAGACAATGATGCGGATTAGGGACAGGTATCATAAGCAGTGTAAAATGCATGGTGCTGCAAATCTCAAGGCAAGCTACAGGGAGATGCGACACGAAGTCATAGCAGCGATCGAGCGAGAGAAGTCGTGTTTCTTCAAAAAGCATATTAATAACAACATTAAAAACCCAAAAATGCTATGGAGAAAGCTTACAAGCACAGTATTGCCAAACAAAAAAGCCTCAGCTGAATTGTCCCCATCTCTCAGTGATCCAGAACTGTTGAATGCACACTTTTTGAATGTGCCTGGCAGCGGCATGGTCTCAATATCACAACTTACATACTACGAGCACCATAGACACAAAAGCGAGGCGACATTATCTTTGGGTACGGTGAGCAGTGAACTGGTTCTAAGGACCATCAAAGGTCTGAAATCCAATGCTCAGGGGAATGATGGTCTGTCTCTGGACATGCTATTGCTGACCCTACCTCACTCACTGGACGCCATTACTACAATAGTCAATAGCTCTATACTGGAGGGTGTGTTCCCTGAGGACTGGAAGATAGCAGTTGTAAAGCCGCTGCCAAAATCGAGTGAGCCTGTGACAGTGCAAGACCTACGACCAATAAGCCTTCTCCCGTGCCTCTCTAAGGTATTGGAAAGAATAATTTGTGACCAACTGACGGAATACTTGGAGAAGCATCATATGCTTCCTTACTTTCAGCCTGGCTTCGGCAGGGGTTGTGGGACAGCAACTGCTCTAGCAGATGTGGTTGATGGTCTGTTGACTGCCCAGGACCGGAGAAAGGTTGCTCTTCTGCTCCTACTTGACTTTTCTCGTGCTTTTGACTCGATAAGCATGCCTTTGTTGCTGTCCAAGCTTATTTATTATGGCCTTGACGCTCGAGCTGTGAGATGGTTCTACAGTTACCTTACTCACAGGACACAACTTGTGGAGCTGCAACAAGCAAATGGTTCTAAGCTGCGGTCTAGCCGGAGGGTGGTGAACCGGGGAGTCCCCCAGGGATCGATACTGGGCCCTATCCTTTACATCTTGTACAGTGCTGACATCACATCATGCATTACATACTGTTCTCACCACCTTTACGCGGATGACCTGCAGCTATATCTTCCCTTTGATCCCGCTGACCATGCCAGCGCTATTATAAGGGTAAACAGTGACCTGCAAAGGATATCTGACTGGTGTATGTCAAATTGTCTAACCCTCAATGCAAAAAAATCGAAACTAATGGTTTTTGGAAATCCTAAAACTATTGGAAAGATTAATGATGTTTCAATAGCTATCTCAGTGAATGGGGACCAAATTGAAAGGGTGAATAAGGCACGGAACCTGGGACTGGTTTTTGACAGCGGGCTAAGGTTCGAGGCCCACATAGCCGAATGTGCAAGAAGTTGCTTTTACAGACTGAGGCTGCTCTACCACCATGGCCACCATGTTATTCGGAGTCATTGGAACGCGAAAACCAGGGTACCTACTTGATAAGCTGCTGTGGGCCCGGGATCGCGATGGTCAAGGTAAACGGGCATGTACTCGCGTGTTTCTAATACCAAGCCATCGCACAGTCGCCTTTCGGGGCTCTTTTCGATTTGCCGCCTCGAAGTGCTGGAATGACTTGCCACCGCCGATGCGCGCTCTGAAAACGAAAATCACGCTCAGGAAAAAACTTAAAAATAACCTGCTGATTTGCCAGCGAGCAGAAGAAAGTTACATTTTAACTCACAAGCAGAGTATGCGCGTCGCGTGGGCGGGTATAGGCGTCACTTCCCGGCACTTTGGGGGCGGCAGCTGAGGGCGTTACTAGGTTTCTCGCAGCCGGTTCATCGATGTAGTGACTAAAACATATTCTGCAATTGAAATAATGGTACATTCAATGAAATTTATTGATGTTAATGCACACTTTACACTATTGAATCAGCGTAGTAGGTACTCACTTGAAGACGGGCGGCGTCGCACATTCATTGCTTGCTTGCACTTTGAGATTTATGCGTCGTCACTACACACATTAAGATGTTGCTTTTTCAAAATATAAACCATGCCACATGAGTCATAACATGTGCATATTACGTGGCATCACACCATTTTACGCAAATTACCTGTGTTGCGAAAATGGCGGACAGAGTGAGCAGTAGTCAAGGAGTATTCAACAATCACTTAGTTAGTAGTAAGTTCTTTGGCCGTGCAACCAGAGACAATGCAAACACTCTGGCCGACGCTTATAAAGGCATGCCTACACGCACACGATCGGTGCTGAGCTATCGGCTGAGCTGGTTGTCATTGCCTCTGGTCAAATGATTTTTTCTTTTTTGTGTTACGTCGTGCGGTGTATATTCTTTTCTTTGTTATTGTTTGTTAGGATTTTGTTGATTATTAATTAATTTATTTTTTATTTAATTATCTTTGTTTGTTTGAGGCCCTCGCAGAATATCAGTGTCGTGGCAGCCTTAAGTTGCCACGGCGAATACTGAGCGAGGGTCCTTTTTGGCACGTTTATTTATTTTTATTTATAATATTATTATTAGTTCTGTGTCAATCTATGTTATTTTCTTTTTCATGTTTGTGTCAATTTTGAGTGCCAAATAAATAATATTCTATTCTATTCTATTTATTATTATTTCTGTTCTAGTTTTGCTTAATACTAAATATAGTAATATAGTACGCGCACTGTCAGGGACAATGGTCGCATCTGTTATGGCAATCATTTTTGTTATTTGTTCGTCTATTTTTTTTATTTTTATAAATAACTTTATAATTATTTGCAAACTGGCTTAAACTAACCTCTTTAACTATAGTATTTTATATTCAAATATCTCTTATTTTAGAATGTGACCACTGTACCTTGTTACATTGGATTCGGCTCCACTTAATAGGTATATCTCTTTAATTATGATGTGACTAACTATGTTGGGTTCACAGTAATGTATATTTGTTTATAAGTTAATCCTAACACATTTTTTAACTGTGAACTTGTTTGTAGTCCATGTTTATAATTAAAAAAAAAAAAAAAAAAAAAAGCTTCCATCAGGAGTATTGGGCAGTACCATTGCACTAAAAAAGCTGACAAGACGGCAATGAATATAGACAAATTCAGGTATCACGTTCATAAGCGTTTACGATTATCTGAATTTACTGACATTATTACCGATACATTAGTAAGAACAAATGCTGGTGACTTCGATTTAAGATCATCAAGATTGAAAGGTTAACAATCTCCTGAAAAAGACGATGAGGCGGTGAATAAAGAATATGTGGATAAAAATGTTGAAGAATTGAAAAAATAAATGAAAAACATTCAAAGTAACATTAAAAAGTACTTAAACAATTTAGAGAGATTGACTATTAACAATTTGAGTACACTATATTACACAAAACAAGAAATTGATCTCATGATTACAGCGAAACCTGATAAGAATGAGTAAACAAGAGATAGTAACCGAACTTCACAAAGCAGCTAGAAGAAATTTCTTTCGTAGACATACCATTATAAAAGGGATAGATGACTTATGGCAAGCCGATCTTATGGATTTTCAGAAATATTCAACATTTAATAAAGGATATAAATATGTTTTAGTAGTCATCGATACTTTATCAAAATACGTATGGGTTAGACCGCTGAAATCCAAATCAAAACAATGTGTCACAAATGCAATGCAAAATATATTATTTCAATCGACAAGAAAACCTAAAAACTTGCAAACAGATCTCGGACAGAGTTTTATAATGATTTTTTTAAGCAGTTAATGAAAAAATATAACATAAATCATTATTCCACATATTCTGTTAAAAAGCCTCTATTGTAGAACGAGGATTAAGAACTATAAAATCACATCTTTACAAACTTTTTAGTTTAAGTAGACGATATCAATGGCTCCAAAGTAATTTGGATTCGGTTGTACAGCAATACAACAATACTTTGCATCGAATCACAAAATTCAAGCCGGTTGATGTTAATAGTTTGAATGAGGTTTTAGTTAGGTCTAACTATATTAAATCACGAAAACGGCTAAAATGCCGAAGATCTTCGTTTCGAGTTGGTGATTATGTTCGTATAAGCAAATTTAAAGGCGATTTTTATAAAGGATTTACCCGTAATTGGTCTACCAAAATATTTCGTATTGTAAAAGTTAACCAAACCAATCCCCAAACTTACCAAATAGAAGACAAACACAAACAAGAAATACTTGGTTCTTTTTACTGATACGAATTACAAAAAACAATGTTTCCGGATATTTATCTCATTGAAAAAGTATTAAAAAGGAAAGGAAACAAACTGTTGGTAAAATGGTTAGGTTTAAGTAATGAAGAGAACAGCTGGGTTGACAAAAGCGAGTTAGTAATCTTAGATATATTAAAACCTGAATATTAGTATCTCATCTTACTTTGCTTTCATTGATGAAGGAAGGCAGTGGTATTATTAATACCTTGATAGATAATTTCCCGTTTGAGTTACATTTACCTGGATATCAATTTTGTGGGCCTGGAACCAAACTTCACTTAAAGGCGAACGAGGAGTAAACAAATTGGATGAAGCTTGTATGTATCACGATATTGCTTTCAATAATAAAGATTTAAGTGCTCGACATAAAGCCGATCTAGAACTTTTAAACATGGCTAAAAAGAGTTTGAAATTAAAAGATGCCAAAAACGGAGAAAAAATAGCAACGTGGATAGTTAAAAATGCTATGAAAGCTAAACTGAGAGCTGGCCCAGGCGTAAAATCATTCATGTCGGGTATTAAAAGAATACGAACAGAATAAAAAAAAATTAAATCAAAAGACAAACATTCCGCTATAAAATATGCATATGCCGCTGCAAAAAACTATTTACAAACAAAAAAGGAATAAAATTACCTCGCTGTATTCCTATTCCAAAATGTGGAGGATTGTTACCACTTATTCCCATATTTGCGGGATTGTCAGCTTTGGGTTCGCTGGCGGGAGGAGCAGCAGGTATAGCAAAGGCTGTAAATGATTCTAAAGCTGCTCAAAAGAGTCTTAAGGAGTCTGAACGTCACAACAGAATGACGGAGGCGGTAGCTCTTGGCAAAGGATTGTATATAAAACCTCATAAAAAAGGAGCAGGTTTATATCTAAATCCTCCAAAAAACTAACTAAACGGCTACCCAGACATGCACTCACAAATTTTGATATATTAGAACATGCCAGTGGTATACCATTCTTTCGCGGTGTTTACATGAGAGATACATTACCTTCGAAACCTAGAAAAATAAAATGTGGAATACTGAATTTGGATAGCTGCAAAAATCCTGGCACGCCAATGCGTACCCAATGGTAGCCTTTGTGAAGCAAAACGATACCGTGGAATATTATGATAGCTTTGGAAATTTAAAACCACCGTTAGAATTAATTAAGTATTTAAATAACTTACCTATAAACTACAATTATGTGCAACATCAAATGTTTGGTACCACAAACTATGGACATCACTGCCTAAAATTTTAAAGAAATTATTGGAAAAAGCATTTATATCATGATGGAAATAAATAAAATTGTCAGTATAAAAATGTCTTTCACTGTGTCCATAACTGGGTCAGGAGCTTGTCTAACCACAAACTATTTACCAATATTGGAATTACGAGGAGACTACGAATGTGGTCTTTTGTATTTTTCGACGTTCAACTCTATACCTAATAAAGACGAAAGAAACAATAAATTTTATTGTGGTGCACATGAAGTCATCTAAATTCCTGAAGGGTCTTACGAGCTTCAGGATATTTGTGATTATTTAAAAAGTAAAATCAAGAACACTGTGTTGAAATTAACTTGTAACAACAATACATTGAAAACGAACATTTTTTGTTCTAAAGATGTTCACTTTAATAAAAGAGAATCACTTGGTAAAATTTTAGGTTTTGGTATGAAACCATAAATGCCAATATAAGTACCGAATCTCAGTATCCCGTTAGCATTCTATCAACGACCATCGTGCGCATCGAATGCGATGTAGTTAGTGGTTCATTTGTAAATGGGAATGCAAGTCATATAATTTACGAATTTGTACCTAACGTACCACCTGGTTATCGAATAATTAAAATTTCTTCTTCTTTTTTTCTTTCTTGATTCTGATTCTTGTGCTCATTGGCCACCTTTCGAAATGAGGTTACCCGTAGGTATTCGGAAGTAGCGCATTCGAGCGGCCCGACTATAGCATATTGAATTCAATAGTGTTTAGGCACAATTAAATTTAATATGTTACATTTTACATTTTTCTCACATGTCTTTTTCATATGTTTGCCAAACTGGTTATAATAGTTGTAGAAAAAATTATAATGTTTATTTTTAGGTATTATGTGTATTGTTCTCTTTCTAATTGTGCATGTGGTGTTTACCATTAAGTAACTGTGCATTTAGTTTAGTAATTATTACCAATGTTCAAAGCTATTATATATAATGTAACAGTTGTTGGTAGACCTAATAAATAAAATTAAAAAAAATTAAAATTAAAATACCTAAAAACTTAATATATTTTTCTGTAAATCAAAATTCTATAAGTGCAATTAACATAAGGTGATGGTGAAAATAAGGAGATAAATTTACGAGGTGAAGAAGTACAACTGTACTTTCATTTTAGAAAAATAAACCTTGCATGGAATTGCTAAGAAACAAAAATTTACAATGTTTAAGCATTTCTGATCTTACACTTGAGGAATTTCATCTTGTCACGTGACGTCCTCGGTAGCTTAGTTGGTAAAGCACTCGCCCGGCTTGCGATGGGACGTGGGTTCGAGTCCCACCTGAGGTCGATGATTTTTTTCAAGTGTTATTTATCTTTAATTAAACCTTGCATGGAATTGCTAAAAAACAAAAATTTACAATGTTTAAGCATTTCTGATCTTAACCAATAGTCAAATATTTGTAAAAATATTTCTATAGGGTGTTGACGGTAGTATACTACTCAGCTATACATAGAGCTACAATATTGATCGGAATACGCTGGCTTTGACAGCGAGAAAAAACACTTGAGGAATTTCATCGTGTCACGTGACGTCCTCGGTAGCTTAGTTGGTAAAGCACTTTTAATTTTAGACATATTAATCCTGATATACTAATAAAAACTTTCAAGGAACTAAACATGAAAAAAACTGAAGACTTATGGGGGATCTCAGTCAATATTATCAATACAATTATAAATACGATAGCCCCTTATCTTACAATTATTTTTAATAAATGTATTGATGATAAACAGTTTCCTACTTTGATGAAATTTAGTAAGATAATTCCTTTATATAAATCAGGCGAGAAATGATCCTTCAAATTTTCGACCAATTTCAATTTTACCAGTTTTTGAAAAAGTAATTTTCAATTAACTTTTATCACACTTTGTCCTTAATAAATTGTTACATAGCAAACAATATGGCTTCACGAAAGGTAGAAGCACTACAGATGCTGGAGTTGCACTCTTGAAATACGTGTTTGATGCTTGGGAAAGTAGGCAGGACGCTTTGGGAGTTTTTTTTGATCTTTCTAAGGCTTTTGATTGTGTGGACCATCAAACTTTACTGAAAAAACTTAGACACTATGGTGTTTCATGCGATGCCTCAGATTTAGTAAACTCTTATCTTACAGGCAGAACACAAAAAGTTTGTATCAATGGAGCTGAGTCTTCTGGGTCGCCACTTACTATGGGCGTGCCGCAGGGATCGATATTAGGGCCTCTGCTCTTTCTAATTTACATAAATGACCTTCCATCTTTTACGAAAGACCTCTGTGAGACAGTGTTATTTGCAGATGATACTTCATTGATTTTTAAAATCAAGAGAGGTAAAGACTCATTTGACGATGTAAATAATGCACTCTCGCAAGTATTGCATTGGTTCACCACCAACAATCTTATGCTCAATGCAAATAAAACAAACTGCATCAAATTCACAATGCCCAACGTAAAACTTGTCTCAACACACATAACTGTAAAAGATAAACAACTTAATACATCTAGTTCAACTACATTTTTAGGAATCACTTTAGATTCCCGTTTGCAATGGGGTGCGCATATCGAGACTCTGTCGGGAAGACTAAGCTCTGCTGCTTATGCCGTGAGAAAGATAAGGCAACTGACTGATGTTGAAACGGCAAGATTGGTGTATTTTAGCTATTTTCATAGTATAATGTCATATGGAATATTGTTATGGGGCTCAGCAGCAGATATTGAATCTATATTTGTACTGCAGAAGAGAGCTGTACGGGCAATTTACGGCCTTGGACCCTGAGACTCCTTAAAATAACTGTTTAAAGAAATTAATATACTTACAGTAGCATCCCAATTTATTTATGAAAATAAAATGTACATCCGCAAAAACCTGTCCTTATTCCTTAAGAAAAGTGACATTCATAATCTTAACACCCGGAATAAGAATAAGCTTGCCGTTCCCAATTTCAGACTGCATAAAGTGGGTAATTCGTTTATGGGAAAATGTTTTCGCTTTTTTAATAAATTACCAGCGTCAATTGTAGAACTGCCCCTGTTAAAATTTAAATCGCATATTAAAACAACATTAATGAAAAAAGGATATTATACTGTAAATGATTATATAAATGATAAAAGTATTTGGAAATAAATACTGCCCTGCTCGCACAGGTACATTTATCTTGTAATGTAAAATATATACTATTTAAAAGAGGCTGACAATAGTGACCGAGTTTCTTGCGCTACTTCTTCTCGGCGCTAGCCCTAAATTGTCCCGAAGTAGTGGTAGGGAAAAAAATATTGGGACGTGTAAAAGCGCTAAGTTTAAGCCTATTTACAGAAATAAATTGGTTTTAATGGTTTTTTAACTCGCCCGCCTTGCGATGGGACGTGGGTTCGAGTCCCACCTGAGGTCGATGATTTTTTTCAAGTGTTATTTATCTTCAAGTTTTATGCCTCTAGCTCGCTCCCTGTTGATGACGTAGGATTTTGCAGAGCTACGTCTCTTCTTTTTCGCATTCTCGGTCTTCCGTCTAACCTTCTTTTCTCGCCTTGTCTGAGACTTGCAAATTTGGTTTTCGTCCACAACATCTTGACAAGCTTGTGTTAATCCCTCCCAGGGATCGTAGGTAAACTGAGACAGCATGATATTCGTATCATTCGAGTTTTGCATCATCTGAAGAGTAAAAAGAATTATTAGTGGTTATCATAGAATTAACAAATGTACCAAACTAATTAGCTATATAAGAACTTGATATACTTACAAAATAATTTAGGAATCTTTCGCTGGTCTGAAGGCATTCAGTGATATGGAATGAATGAGCTCTCATTGCTTGGTGAAATATAATAAAAATATGTTTTATTTAGGTCGCAAAATCGTTGACTTTGCAAAATGAACAGATGTCATGTATCAACTTATTACAAATTACATTATTACGTCCAATTAGGTTATTAAACTTTAAAAGGTTAAATTCACAAGTATTTAAATGTTATTTAAATAAGGATATCTATAATATATACATATATATATCTAAATGTTATTTAAATAGGGATCTTTAAAGAAAACCATAAATAAAATGTAAAATAATATTTATTTATTTATATTAACCGTCATTTATAACTGAAAGTACATACTATTATGGATATGCTAATACACTTACACTATAAATCTTATCAAAAATTTGTCATTAATAGTTACTTAAGGTTTTTTTTTTTTTTTTTTTTATTTGAGATGGGCTTACTCTTGACCCCAATCTTGCTCTAGAGCATAGATGGGATCTACGATAGAGCGAGCTTGCCCAGAAGATGCCTATTCACTCTGGACTTAAAGAGAGTCAGGTTATATGCACTCGGAAATACAGACGCAGGCAGGGAATTCCAATCCTTAGCTGTGCGCATTATAAAAGATGATGAGAAGCGCTTAGTGCGGGTTATGGGTATATCAACTAAGAACGGATGGTAGCCGGCCGTGCGTCTGGATGTCCGATGGAAGAAAGGTGACGGTGGTATGAGTTCATGCAGCTCATGAGCACACTCTCCGAAGTACAATTTATAGAAGACCGATAGGCAAGCAACCTTGCGGCAGTGAGCCAGGCTGTGCAGCTTGGACGCCACCAGTTTTTTATTGCCTATTATTCTCTTGGCTCTGCGTTCCACCGAGTCAAGTGCAGCAAGTTGGTATTTCGCCGAGCCGTCCCAAAGGTGGCAGCAGTACTCCATGCAAGATCGGACTTGGGCTTTGTAAAGAGTTAAAAGCTGTCCAGGCGTGAAGTACCGCTTGACTTTATTCAGGACGCCCAACTTTCTAGCTGCAATTTGAGCCTTAGACTCGATGGTGGTGCCAAAGTTGAGGTCAGAGGACAACTCCATGCCAAGAAGTTGTAGAGTGCCGGTCACTGGAACAGATGTACCTCGGAAAGTAGGAGAAAGGGTGAAAGGACTCCTTTTTGTGGAAAAAAGACACGCCTGCGTTTTAGAGGCATTGAAGCTGACGAGATTGTCATCGCCCCACTGGGAGACGTTACTTAACGTCAGGCTCGTACGCTCAACCATGGCCTCTCTCAGTCTTTGGACCTCAACTCCACCGGCTCCTGCACTAGACAGATACTTCTCCGTGACAGTACTGTCATCTGCGTACCCAACAATACCTGAAGATAGCAGGTCATTGATGTGCAGCAGGAAAAGAGTCGCAGAGAGCACAGAGCCCTGAGGAACTCCGGCGTCAATGGCCTTGAGGTCAGAGGAGCAGCCGTCAATGACTACTCGGATCGACCGTTCACTTAGGAAGTCAGCCACCCAGCTACAGAAGCCAGTGGGGATACCGTACGCTGGAAGCTTGCTCAGCAGACTCGCATGCCAAACCCTGTCGAAAGCCTTCGAAATATCCAGCGACACTGCGATTGCTTCGCCGTGGTTTTCGATGGCTTCGCCCCAGCAATGCGTTACATACACTAGAAGATCCCCAGTTGAACGGCCCCGGCGGAAGCCATATTGACGATCACTGAGAAGATCATTGTCTTCTAGGTATGAAAGCAGTTTGCAATTTAGAACTTTTTCCATAACCTTACAGAGTATGGAAGTGATGGCGATCGGTCTGTAGTTACTAGGGTCGGCACGGCTACCCTTCTTGGGTACTGGTTGCACATTGGCAAGCTTCCAAGATTTTGGTACGATTTCTGTCGTGAGAGAGAGGCGGTACAGTCGCGTCAGTACGGGAGACAACTCAGGCGCACAATACCTCAGCACTCTTGCTGGTATGCCATCAGGACCACAGGCCTTGTTCACGTCTAGACCAAGAAGGGATCTACGGACCTCTTTGTTGTGCACTGTGATCTCTGGCATCAAAGAATCACATTGAGGCAAGGTGGGTGGACGTTTTGAGCCAGCGTCTAGACGTGAATTGCTTGCAAACAGATCGGCAAATAAATTTGCTTTCTCTGTTGCTGTGTGGGCAAGTGACCCATCAGGTTTCTGCATTGGAGGTAGTGTAGGAAGGCAGAAGTTAGATTCGACTGATTTCGACAGGGACCAGAACTGCTTACTACCCTGTGGGTAAGATGCAAGTTTCGCCCCAATACGGCTGACATGGTCGAACCTAGCTTTTCGCAGCACCCTTTTGCAAGACCTGGCGGCTGTATTATATGCTCTCTTCTTTGCTCGCACCTTTCGCGCTCGCGCTTTTTGATCTCGAGCTTTTACCCAAGCCTGGTAAGCTGACTGTTTACGAGCCTCAGCTCGAGCACAGTCCGCATTGTACCAAGGTCGGGCTTTGTAACCGAGCGGGATGTCGGAAAATGGAATGAAATATTCCATTCCCTGCCGGATACAGCTGTGATCGCATCATGATAATGATTAAATCTAATATGATTTTATTTTTTTCAGCATAATGTAAATATAATTATTAAATTAAAGAATTATGCCCCCATGCCATTGTGGAAATTTTGTTTTACATTATAAAACGTTTGTCATCCGCATTTGACAAAGCGATCTTATTTACTATTTGGGTAAAAATATTATGCTTAATACATTTAAACAGAACATTTTTTCTGCGCACTATTTTATCCTTCAGTAATACGTTACTATAATCAGATGCTTCCAAATTCTTTATCACGTTTTTTCTAATCCCTTTTGCCTTATTGATTACATCAGATTCAGTTTTAATGCAGTACAGTTTTGATCTCAAGCCTACAAATTCAGTCATAATACGACCACCAAGCTCATCTTTGAAAAGACCAGGTATCTTTTTGTTCTTTATAGGAAGACCATACTGGTTTTGTGATGCGTAATTACTGGTATCGAAAAATTGTAAGAAATGTTGTTTTATGTCTTGATATACATCTTTGGTTTGTATTTCATAGATAAAGCTATCAGTGTCTGTGTAGCATAATAGCATGTGGCTTTTAGAGAGCTCTAAAACAGCAAATCCTAAGTAAATTGGTTTGTCTTGTATAATTCTTTCCGTCTTCATTTGAACAGCCACTAGGTTTTCGGAAAAAATGGTTGCACTATGAAAGTTTGGTCGTGAAATTAATTTTGCTGCTGAGATAGATCGATTCGTCCGATTGGTATCGTCTAGCCATTGATTCACTAATTTTATGTTTACTCTACGCTCAGTATGTTCTAAAGTTTTTCCAAAAACAGAATTATTCATGAGCTTAAATAAATCCTGCTGGAATGGTGTTACTGCAATTTTTCTCAATTCTGTATTAAGATTGATATATTCTGCTAAAAAATTACTTTGTTTAAAAGTAACAACGCGGTGTATTTTTTGTAAAATTAAACCATGGTTTAAACAGGTTTTTAAATGAACGAAGTGTATTACGTAATTGTATTTTGAGTATAAGTTTGGTACTAATTTAGAAGTTTTACCGCCTGGCGGTA
Source organism: Anania fuscalis (assembly GCA_950371115.1). Classification (NCBI taxonomy): domain Eukaryota; kingdom Metazoa; phylum Arthropoda; class Insecta; order Lepidoptera; family Crambidae; genus Anania; species Anania fuscalis. Next base: position 20,181,887 of record OX493326.1, on the reverse strand, counting down.
TAAATTTCTCGGCGCAAAAGGGATAGTCGTTATGAGTACAATGCAATTCTTCGGGGTATATTAAATCAACTTCTAGTATAAATCCGGATTCTGCATCGTCCGGCACGTTCATGATTTGTAATCGATCAATTTCGTGTTGTTCTAAAAATCTGAAATTCGACACCGGCAAAGACTGAGACATGCTGTAACCATAAAGATTATTGCAGTCGATATATATGAGAAAATAATCCGATTTAGTTTCATCATAATTATCCATGTTTAAGTTATTTGCCTTGGCAAGTCTGGTAGAACAAAGACAAATTTCACCCCGTACACCTTTCTGTACAAGATGTAAAATTTCTAAGTCAGACAGTAGCTCTAACTCTACTCCTGATTTTAGCAACATCGCGTCAAATGATAAACTCGGTGCTGTTAAGTAAAATGCTGGATCTAAATGATAATTTCGTTTACATACCGCTCTAAAATTTTCAAAGATATCTGTTAACAAATAAACATCTGTTTTTAGATAAATATCTGTATATTCTCCCATATTCGCAATGTTAAAAGTATTCCAGATCAATTGCGCATGCATGTAATTTGCATTGCTGATATCTTCATCGGTCAAAGTATTATAAAAACTTTCCTTGGGCGGCAGATGTTTTTCATAAAACGATTTCCAAGATTTCATATGGTCGCAGGGATAAACACCTTTACGAGTCAATAATTGAAATTCGTTTTCATTAGTAAAACACCGCCTCAAGTGTACGAGGTCTGTTTTGTCTAAACCGTTTCCTATTTTTTCTAAACTTGTACCTAAAAACTTAAAAGAATCTACAAATCTTACTTGAGCTAATTTACCATCAGACATCTTTAAAAATTTTGTGAAAGAAATATAGTTCTCTTTGTTCTTCGGTATTACTTTTATGGGCCCCTTCAGCCTTTGGAACATTCAGCCAATTCTTTAATGAATAGATGACAATCGTAGCCCGCTAAATTATGGAATAAAACGGGAACTAGCTTAGGGAGACTGTACTGCAAGTTGCAGTGTTGGTGAGCAGCACCACGATAGTGACCTGTCAAGTGACAGTGGTCCCTTACTTTATCAAATAGCAATAGATTTTTGCAAATGTGACACACATTGGCTTCAGCATGCCTTTTAGCATCATTTTCATTAAACACCATTGACACCACAACGTTCAAAATGCTATAAATATTTTCTACATCTTTATAAAGACATTTAAGAAGCTTTTGAACACAGTCACGTCCGCGATACAAAGCAAATCGATTAAGTTTGCTATCAAATGAGCAAACTATGTTATAAGCAAAAGCCGCTGGAATGTGTTGTTTTTTATTTAATGTAAAACTGTGTGAAGGGCTAGGCTCACAAGTGGTTATTGGTTTAAGTAAAGTTTCAAAATCTGCATACACTACGAATGGAATATCTTGTTTCCGATTAAAATTTTTGAAATGAAGATAACTGCCCCTTTCTGGAAGCACAGTGGTCACGCCGCTACAAACATGATTATCAAGTTTGTCTTCAGATGAAAAAAAAAGTAAACAGTCATCACAAAAGTATATTTTATTATAATGCTTTGTGATTTGAGCACGAACAAGACGTGATAAATTCTTTATTAAAACATAGTGAGATTTGTTTCCCTTTTCAAGTAACAATAAATTGATCCTCGTTTTCCTTTTGAACTCCGACCTATAAATCGGTCCTACACTGCGTTTATTTTTTATGAAATATACATTGATGCTCAAATTTCCATTATTATTTTCAAATGTTTTAATATCTGTAAAAGTAACAGGAAAGTTTAATAAATCATTTGTATTCAACACATCTTCAAAATAAGGATATGATGCCGTACGATCTCCGTTGCGTTTAGCCGGATAAAGCGCTGCAACCACGCTCCATAAAAAACAAAAGTTATCATTGTTATTAATATTAATACACGCTTTTTTCTTTTTTATATATAATGGTAAATCTACGTATGATGAACCTGCTCCACTCAACGGATCGAATTTATTGATATTAATTTCCACATAAATGTTATTTAAAAAGGCCCAACCACTGTCACGGTCCTGAAACTCTTCAACTTTTTTACATAATGTCCTAACGATAAAGTCGAATATCTGGTCATACTCAAAGTTACGATATATGATAAAATACTTGGTCGCAAATGACTTTATATCTTTAGAATCATTTTTTAGTCAAATAAAATTAGCAAAATAATCTACATTAATTTTTAAACTAGTGTATTTGTGTAATGATTGTTCTATGAGACCTAACAATTTTGTGCGTATACTATTTAAGAACATATCAGGTAAAGTAGAGTCATGTCCCTCATTTGAAAGAATTCTATAGGAAGCGATACGGCCTCTAAATGCAGAGGAGACCTTAACCACTCCATCCTCTACTGGAGCCACACATTTATTTTTGTGCGCATTACTCCGCAAATGACCTACCCAATGCGTGTTTTCCACGCGTGTAGAACAAGCAGTACTAAAAGGCATGATTTTAATACTACCTACCTTATGCTGAAATAAACTCTTTAAAAGTTACAAGTTAATCGTACGTGCAGTTAACCGTAATAATGATTATAGTGAACTTGAACTAAAACGTATTAATTACTTACTAACATTAATGTTTGTGTAAAAATAAGTAATTATAGATTTACCACATATCAAGTCTTTTTCACATAACGTGTGAACTATGTACCTACCGAGAGCTTACTAGTTACTACTAGTACTAGTTAGGTACTACTTGTAGACGCTAAACCATTAATACCAGTTACTCACCTTTAACCAACCAACCAGCTTTTCGCTTGCTTTGCCTACTTATTTCAATGTTATAATTTACCTCTATTATTACCTTTGAACCAATTAAAACCAATTACTAGAGTCTTACCTACTTGATATGAGGTTACTACTACTTACGAAACCAAAAGGAAATGTAACGACATACTATCTATTTAATATATTATTACTAAATAACTAAGAACTATTTAAAATTTATTTTATTGGAATAAAATACAGGCTCTTGGTCATCAAACAATTTCTTGATTGTCTTCATCAACCTCTGGAGATCATGCCATTCCAAAGTTCCGGTGTTTAGCTGAACCTTCGCGGTGAGCAACACCTTCTTGTAGCGCTCCGCAGGCGACGCCTTGAGCGCGTCGCTGGTGTTGTAGGCGCGCACCTCCACGTAGTACTCGCCGTCGAGCGGAGCGGAGCGCCGCACGCAGCCGTTAGCTACCTTGGTGGTCAGGCTGCTGTCCAGGTGCTGATTAGCCGTTGTCCGACGCTGAGAGTTCTCGACCGCGACACTCTCGTCCTCGTCGGATAGCAGTCCGAAGAGATCCTTAGACCTCTTTGATGGAGCTCTGAAAATAAAAAAAATAATATTAGCATTTTTTTTGTATAGAAACCCGAGCCTCATTCATTCTCATCTACAACATTCAGCTTCAATAGACAGTATTCAACCAACACTTACACACACACACACACACACACACACACACACACACACACACACACACACACACACACACATACCATTAAACAAAACACTTACCGAGATTTAGACGCCGGTTTCTTTTTCGGTACTGTCGGCCGAACAGCTTCACACTCAGAGTCTGATCTGTTGGGACAAAAATATATTAATTATTTGGCAGGATGCGATCGCATCTGTGATCTTAAATTTTTCTCGTCTCAAAGTTACCTAGGTACTTGGGATGTGAGCGTTAAAGATTAAAAATGTTGAACTGAATAGTGATAGCAAGAAAATGGATGCACTATAGATTACCTTAATGCGGTTGTTGAAGTCTTCCTCTTCTTAGTATATTTACATGGGACAGAACTGGAGGCTGCGCTCCCGCCAAGTAGTGATTCAATCTCGGAGTCAGACCTGTAAAGATGAAGGATATTTCAAAGTAACACTATTAGCATGATACCTACGTGGTTAACAACTATACAATGAGACATAAACCCAAGTTCACCAACTGACGTCTAAATTTAACCAGCTGTTTAAATCTTAAACGAACGTTTAATAGTATTTTCACGAAGCACTAACCATCGATTAAGATTAAACAGACTTTTTATATTTGAACATCTGTTGGTGAATATGGACCTTAGAACGATGTTGCTGGCAGAGTTGAAGGAGGATGGATGGCTGCCTTACGGCAATGTTGAAGATACTGAGTGACATAAAAGGAAAAATAAAATAAAAACTTACATAATTTTACCTTGGTGATAGAGTAGAATTTCTTCTTGCAGCGGTTCTTGAGCACTTAACACTAGCACTTGAGCAGAAATTAGCTGTACATCACTTGTTGTAGTAATGTGGTGACAATCACCAAAACACCCAATTTTGAACCGACTTCAAAAAAAGGAGGAGGTTCTCAATTCGTCTGAATGTTGTTTTTTTTTTTTTTTTGTATGTTTGTTACGCGATTACGCCGTCAATTATGGACCGATTTCAAAATTTATTTTTTAGTTTGAAAGGGTATACTCCCGAGGTGGTCCCATTTCCACTAAGTCAGATTCTGATGATGGGATCCCTGGGAAATCGAGGGCAACCCTCAATTTTTATAGGCACCCATAATGTTTTGCATATATTTTCTGACTCGATGCTAATTTTTGGGTCTGGTAATCATCATGTCATGTTGCTGACCTGATGCTGGAAGCCACAGAACTCCTTAACGGATAGGAGTTAGAAGATAATACTGCAATTTGTCGACAGAACGTATTTCGCAGTGTGTTGAGCAGACGTGGAGCTTATGAGGTACCAGACCGACAATTTTAATTTACTGAGGGCGTACCCGCACACCCAGTAACGAAAAAAATTTGAAAGTTCCTTTCTTAATTTGACTTGTTGTTTAACGCAAGACCTTATCCTATGGTTTCGACACCAAAATAGCCGCCGTTCTGGTTGGAGTGTAGGTAAACCCTTTTCTTAAGACTTTAAAATTTTCGTCGGATAATTGACCCTATATAACACCTTATTTTTATCATACCATTGGATGGGGGGTCCATAGAGGACCAATATTAGTTAAGGTTACATTGCTGTAAAGTAATTTTTGGCGAAGTTAAGAGGGAAATAATAGAGGACTTAACACTTAAAATTGTAAAATAAAAAAGTTTAATAAAAAACTAAAAACCGACTTCAAAATGAAACTAAAAAGCGAAAAATAATATTGACTAAAACATACCTAATCAGTTCTTTTTGGAGTCGGTGCGAATGAACACATTTTAACTCTCGATGGCTGGCACCGACTCCAAAAAGAACTGATTAGGTATGTTTTAGTCAATATTATTTTTCGCTTTTTAGTTTCATTTTGAAGTCGGTTTTTAGTTTTTTATTAAACTTTTTTATGACGCAAATATTGTCAAGTTTGCTAAATTGCATAGGGTTTACAACTCCGCTGAACACCTTTGTTACTATGGGTGTGGAATAACATTCCCAATAGTAGCAATAATAGTTTTAATTTAATCGAGTTAGGAACAATTAGTTCTACTTGATATTTTTACCCAACTACACTAGAAGGAGGGTTATGTTTATTTATGATATTTTTTTAAAATGACTGCTCGTGCAGAGTAACTTTGGCGTTTGTTTATAAACCTATAAATACTTTTAACGATATTCATAGGCTTTTCTATAAAATTTGACTACTGTTAAAATTATTTGGAGAGAATAGTTAGATTTTTAGGAAACTTAATTGATGAAAAAAGTAGTATATCCAGAATAATTTGTTTTCTATTGTTTGAAGATTGTTTTAATATGACTGCAATTAAAAAAATGCTTTCACATTTAAATGTTCTACGCTTTATGATCACTATCATAAAAAGATGTAAATAATTTCTGACATAATAAGTTAGCAGATTACCACTCATAATTCCCTTAGTCTACGGAACTCTAAAATAGAGATATTAAAAAAAAATTTTTTTTTAAACAGAGCGCAAAGGTTTATCTAATATTTTCCCAAGCTAACATGATTTGTACCAGCCCTATTGCTTTACAAAATCAAGAATTGCAACCATGCGGTTTCGCAAACACATGGCATGTTTGGTGACCTAAATTAAATATTATGTACTTACGAAATTTTTCATTTACAAAAATCAAACTTATTACTTTATTATTATTCGAAAATAACTATTTTAAGGCATTAATGGTTTAAACCTTATTTTGACCTAAACTAAATATACTTTTAACTAAACAAAATTACATCCTTATGGTTCTGCTTTAACTATTTCCGGGGTCTTAATATTAAATTTTAATATTGAAAGGACGATACTGATGGGCAAAGTGGAGGGGAAAAGACAAAGGGGCCGGGTCGTGTGACCAAACCAAACTTCTACAACTAAATCTGCACGATGCTGTCCACGCCGCCGCTGATAGAGGAACATGGAAGAGCTTAACTCGGTCCCACTCAATTCTGTCCTGACTTGACCTCCTGATGGTCACGATCCCCAATCCCTGGGGTTACGACTGAGAAGAGAAGAGAATATTAAATTTTAGTACATACAGTTTGATCATAATATTTTGTATGAAAGAATAAAATATTAACTTGAGAAATCACCTTTTTTATCATACAATTAAGTTGAACAGTTTGATTAGGACATTACAAATTTAAATCGATCAGATATTTCATCATGAAAAACATTCTTTATGAATGTACGTTAACCTATCAACCTATTGAGGGTCTCAAATCTGATGCCGATGGCAGTTTAAGAAGTTTTATATAGAATGACACCAGGGATGTTTATAGAAGGCACCTAAATTAAAATAAACTTACATATTTAAGTAAATACATTTAAACAATTAAGTTTGTAATATAATATCATATTGCAACGACTAGATTCATCCAATGTATTTTTAGTAATTGATTATTATTTATCGATTACAATAGAACATCAGAAACAAGCGCGTTGAGGCACAAATATAAGGTACTTTTAGCACGGTGTCAGTCATGTAGCATTTCCTGCGCGTGACGCCACGAATTCACGAGCATCGGGAGCTATGTGCGAAATGCTGAATAACTTGTAATTTCGTAATTCACAATTATAAAAAACACTATCCATTTAAAAAACTCAAAGCAATCAGATAATTGGCTATTTACTTCTTTAATATTTTTCAATCATAACTGTAAATACTGCCAAAATCATTATTTTATTTCCTTTGTCAATGGCCTCAATGGGCGCAAGGATGTATCGCGCGCGCGGTGCGTAATGTTTTAAGTAGTATGGAATTGGGCTATTCTAGATCATCTGGAGTGAGTTCCAGCTTTAGCTGGGACGAACGACAGATGATATAGAATGCCCAATTCCATACTACTAAAATTGGAGGCTTCGATCGCCTTAACACTCACATTCACTAGTACAAAAAAATAAAGATTGTTTTTAATAATGATCCAAAAATTTACAACTTTTTCCCAGAAATTTGACATCTTTTTTGTGTAATTAAATTGTCTATTTGAGGAGTAATTTTATCAGCAGAAATTTTACAAGCTAATTTCCGTATTTCTTGGTACTGAACAGTTAAGAACTTGTAAAAATCGAGTGCACCAACACTGTCAAACTTTTGTTTCAAATGGGTCTGACATTGTATTTCAATGACTTCCATCTGCAAGTGAACTGGAACTTTATCGACATCTATAGAAAAAAGTCCTGTAAACAACGAAAAATGGTCTTCTTGCAGTTTAAAATCTTGAAAACGCCTTTAAAATTCCGTCTGAAGACTTTTTATTTTCTCAATATATTGGTAATACGAAATAGGGTCACTTGTGCTTTCCTTAACACGTTCACTGCGGGAGATTAAAACTAAGGTCTTAAAACTGGTGCGTTACGGGGCATAGTGCACCCCTTTAATGTACTACTTCAATGTGCGTTACGGGTATTAGAGTGCCCCGTACACCTACAATGTTTTAATCACCTATAACTTCATGAAATTTTACTTTTTTTTATTTTTTATTAAATAAATGATTAAATAGGCTATGATAATCTCATTTCGTCAGTAGATACGACGTATAACAAATAAATTATAAACCAAAAAAAATTCGGGACACATTGAACCCCGTATCGCACTATTCGTATTAAAATACGAGTATTTTGTGCCCCGTAGCGAACAAAAACATTTTTTATCGATGAAAATAGTAGTGATGTGAGTTAATAAAAACGATAACTTTATTTAAAAAAAATGTTTAATCAGCATCGAACATGTGTCAAGTTAACTTTAGGTTTGCCTTAGGGACAGGTTTCTCAAAATAGAAATATTTTTACAAAACAAAATGTAAAGATGCATAATCTTAGATAATTATAATTGCACTTAGAAAAATCAACTCGTCTTAGACTACAAAAAACAATGAAAAACAAAATAAGGTTTGTACCTACAAACATATTTGGCTTACGATAATAAAAGAAAATATTTGCAATAACAGTATCCAAGTATATTCTAAAGAACTAATAAAAATCAACGACTTTTAATATTAAAATTACAAAATGCGTGAGGAATAAATTTTCTGCAACAATTTTTTTTCTACTATGTATGGCGAAAACGTTCAGTGATTGAAATTGAAACAATTTAAACAATATGCTCTGTTACACTTCTTACAAAATGCCTTAATCTTTTTAACTTTATTATCAGCAAGTCAGCTAGTGATAGCATACTCTTTCTTAACTGCTCATAACAACTGTTACATTTTCTTTTCTTATCACCCATTTCTAATTTATGTTCAGTTTCCATTGTTGGATCTGGATCGTCATTTTTTCTGGTAAACTCGTCAATTATAGATTCCACAAAAATTTTCTTAGACATTTTTGTACCTTTCACTTCATTAAAAACAATCCAAGCATTAATCATGGCTGTCCCAAATAACAACTCCATGATTACTTTGCGGAACCATTTCAAACCTCTTTTTAGAGTTGTATATTAGGCAGACATCTGGTCACTATAGTCGATTCCCTTCTTACTTCTGTTATATGTAAGTACACATTCTGGTTTCTTTATTTCTTGTGTGATTCCATTTCTCACTCTTCGCATGGTTTTCAATTCAGCAGTATGATTTTTGCACGTGCTTATCATCAAGACAGGACGTTTATCCATCCATTTTATTACACGGACTCCCTTGCGATTTATTTTGCCAATTATCTGTCCTTTTTTGAGCTTTTGACCTACTATCACTTTGGGCCCCCTTCTAGTAGATCGCAATGTGCCACAAATGAGTGTTTTTTTCTCGATCAAGTCCTCTGCGAGTTCGATGGAATTGTAAAAGTTGTCAGTTATTAAGATTCTTCCTCTATTTTCAAGACCGCTGATAAGCCTTTCAACAGTTTTTTTCCCATGATTCAGTTCACGACCACCATCGCCTTTTCCTGTATAAATAATAACTTGATGAGTATATCTCTCTGGTGTGCACAACTTGTACAACTTCACTCCGTATTTATGGCTTTTATTTTGTATATATTGCCTAAATTTGAGTCTTCCACGCCAGGGAATCATGGATTCATTGATAACTAAGATTTTGCCAGGCTTCAAGATTTTTTCAAATTGTTTAGTTATCATTTCATACATTTCTCGAATCTTGTAAAGCTTATCTGGTCCATCATTAGTATCTTTACTAAAATGCCAACATCTCAAGAGCAAAAGAAAGCGATCTCTTTGCATTACCGATACTATTTGTTCGTTTCTGTACATTTTTTTCTTAGACCAATAATCAGTGATGTGAGGAAGTTTAATCAAACCCATAATCAATAATACGCCAAAAAAAGTATGCATCTCTTCTCTATTTGTTGGAGTCCAGGCTTTCAATTGAGATTTTTCTTTTAAGTTTGTGTCACTAAACATTCTTGTAGCATAATTATTTGTTTCCAATACCATTTTGTCAACCATTTCATCAGTTAAAAACAGTTTATAAAAGTCTAAAGGAGTAGAGGTGTTTTCTGGTACAGTTATAGTACAATTTTGTTCTATTTCTTCAGTGTTTGGCTTGCTATCATCTATATCAATCCATTCATCGTCATTATCATTGGATATTGCATTATTTTCAGGTTCCTGCTCAACATTAATATTGTCATCTTCAATCATATCATTTAAAATAGAATCCGCATCAGACTCACCGTTTGATGATGTTGTCGTATCATCTTCCGAAGAACAAGATGGACTATAATCTTGATCAGAAGAGTCTCCATCAGTAGCAGTGAAAACTTGATCTTGATCAATTTGAGTGTCACGTTCATTGGGAAGCTTGGTTTCTGATCTTGGTGTAGCAATCAATTTGTTATCTTCCTTGTTCTTCTTATTTGTTTGATTTGGGATCTTCAAAAAATTATTCATCTGTTCTTCGTCAAGAGTTTGATCCAAAATCATCACGTTGCCCATAGATATGTCACTTAGCGATCCACAATTACTTGCGCCTAACAGCTTGAAAGCAATATCTTCTGACTTGGGTGAGGAGTTGGGAACACTGTCTAGAAACCTTTGTCTTTTTGGCGTAACTAAAAGATTTTCTATCGGTTGATCACTTACAGAAATATCACTTGGGGATTCAACGTTGCTGCGGCTCATGTCCAATGGCTTTAAAGAAATATCATCTGATATTGGCAAAAAATCGGTAGCCTGGCATAAATCAAGCGGTTGAAAATCCGAGTCTGCTGGTTTTATGACAATATTTTTCAAAATTGTGAGTTTACAATTTTCTTAATTTGGACTTCTCGGCAAATTTACTTCTGGGACTCGTCCTTCACTCTGATTAACATTACGTAATTCTTGATAATTTTGACCGGTACTAGGGCTGGTGATAATATCATATTGAACAGGTGTTGGATGCCGCTGGAAAACTTTTCGCAACATTGGTGAAGAAGCTGAATGTCGGTGGGATGACCTTGGTGAAACGGGAGTTTCGTCATCGTTTTTGTTACGTGACATTTCTAACATACGTCGTGAGCGCTTCATCGTATATTTGACGTCACGTCTGTCACTATTGACTGCACTAATGCAAATAAGCCTACAACCCCGTACGAGCGCACGATAAATTCGTACGGGGTTTTTCAGCCCCGTATCGCACTAGAAGGAAATTTTTACTGTCTGGTCGGTACGGGGTTCATAAGACCCCATATATTTTTATAATGACAATGAGCTCCATAATTCACGAACAACACAAAAATATAGTTATCTCATTCACACTGCTGTAAACACCAGAGATACACCTCCCGCACCAGAGTGAACAAACACTATTTCTAGTCCCGCACTGGGGGAAAGCCGTGCACGGGGCTGAAAGGGCCCCGTAACGCAGTGAACGTGTTAAAAGCCTTACAAGTCAGAAAATGCGACAAATTATCAACTTCCAACTGCTTTTACCAAAGAATCAACTTGCATTTGAAAGCTTTCACTTGATCATACATAATTGTTATAATTTGACGTGGTCCTTGCAATTCAGTGTTTAATTCCGACAAGGGTTTTGTGATATTCACCATAAATGAGAGATCTTGTAAAAAAGATGGACAGTAAGCCGACATCCTGTCCTTTCACTTCCATGAAAAGGCGTATCTCCTCTTTAAGTTTCCAAAATCGATCAAGAACCGTAGAACACGACAGCCATCGGACCTCTGTATAATACGGTAAACCAGTGTATTCACTTTCAAGATCATGTATAAAATGTAGCAAATTGTCGTTGATTTAAGCCACGCGACCGTATCGACGGCAACTACGCATAAGGTCGTATGTCTAAATTCATAGTTTTACAGGAGAGTGGTTTTAAGATTCAAATCATGATATTTAATACTGTATGTCATATTTAACATTATTTTTTTTAGAATAACATCAATCGCTGCTTTGCTAACATTATAAGAAGTTATTTCTTATAAAATAAAATATATTTATGAAGTTATAGCTCAATTTAAGAAGTTACGACCTTTTGACCCTTAAACAAAGGTCGTATCTTATAGTTACGACTTTTTACCACTATTGGTTTTGATAAATTGAACGCAAAAGCAGTCGTAAATTCATAAGGCGACTTGATGTTATGCATATTATTTCAAAACCTAGCGAATTTTTGTAGTAGTACCATTACAAAACTTTGCAAAATAGCAACCAATCATATTAAAATGAAGTTTATTTGGCTAAAAATTCTGTTGACTCAATCAACAGTGTAAGTCTTGCAATATTTATCTAGTCTCATAAAAAACTAGTTAAAGTGCTTAATTACGCTTGAAGCTGTGTAAGTATATTATTGCCTGTATGAAGATCACATAGATAAAAAGAATTTTCACTTTTGAAGAACAAAAAATACACAAACTTCTCGTGAAAAATTAAAATAAAGATATTTAATAAAAGAAAAAAGCTAATGGCGGTTTTCAAGGCAGATAGTAAGTCTTAGTCCTAATTTCCTTTTTGGATTGAAAAATAAAACAAAAAAGCTCCGTCTTGTTATTTATAAAACGAAAAGAAATTATTTTCAAAGTCTCAAAAATATTTATTGTAAATTTTATAAAATTATACCCAGAATGCTTTCAAAAATTAAAAACTACTAAACTTGCCTTATTATTAATGAATCGACGATTTAAGAGCAAAAATAATTAATTGACATTATTCTTATTGGGAGTATACTTTGTTTTATAATGATAGTAGTAACTTTACTACTATCATTATAAAACAAAGATTTAAAAAATAGAACATGGTCAATGGTAAACTTATCATATTTGTTATTTAATTTTCCTCTTCTCTATTTAAACTTACGAAGACGCCTTTACTGTTTTATTATCAGTCTGTTTAACAGCACCACTATGAGATAAGTTTTGGTTAAAAACGTGGTATACTTGGAGTATAATATGATTTAATCAAAGATAAATAACACTTGAAAAAAAATCATCGACCTCAGGTGGGACTCGAACCCACGTCCCATCGCATGCCGGGCGAGTTCTTTACTAAAGCCACCTGAGGTCGATGATTTTTTTCAAGTGTTATTTATCTTTAATTAAACCTTGCATGGAATTGCTAAAAACAAAAATTTATAATATGATTTTTACAAAAGTTGATGAACTCTGTATATTAAGCTTTTTTAATAGGCAAATGATTTATGTCAGAGTAGTGTTGTATTTCGTCATCGTTTCGGTATTTCTGTAAATAGGCTTAAACTAAGGTCTATTTCATGTCCCATTTTTTTTCACCATACCAATTTTGGGACAGAGCACCGAGAAGCAACGTAAGAAAATCGGTTCTTGATGTCACCTTTTTTACAAGTGTACCCATAGTTAATTTTACAAGATAATGTACCCGTGCGTGCAGGGCAGTTTTTATTTACAATTTTTTTTTAAATAATTTATATAAGTTCCGATTTTAGTAGTGCATCCTGTTAACCTGTGACTATATATATAGGTGAAAAGCAATCGTAAAAACCAATTTTCAAATGTTTACCATAAAAACTAAAAAAGTCAACAATAGACGGTTGTAATTTATTGAGGAATATAATTTGTATTTAATACATTGGTTGAAGTAGATGAAAAGTTTAAACTGAGGCTGAGATAACAAAAATGTTGTTGTTGTAAATACTCACAACTGAATCTTTGAACGTTTCCTTGTACAAATTGCAATACTCATCAGCATCAGCTGGCAAAGGGAATTCTAGAAAAAAGTTGATAACTAATTAATTTAAAAAAGCAAAAAACAGTTTTGCCTAGCAGTAATGGTTTACGTCCGTCCACTATACAGGTTTTGTGCTGACGTCATAATATTGCATAAGACACTCCTGGCCCGGAAAGAATACGGATCTAATGACAATGCTACTCTAGGTCACAAAGGATCAGACACACAAAATCACATAAAAAAGCTCGAAAATGATAACCCTTTTTCTGCAGTTGAGTAAAAATAAGTAAGCCACTAATAAAATGCATATAAAGTTAAATTGAATACTATATTTATCCATTTACAGATAAGCATAAAATCGTATCGTTATTCGTGTACGTCGCAAAAAGTAGTATGCTGTACATACAACTTTATGACCGACTTTAATTTCATATGACAACGAAGCATACCGTTGTATCATTAAGTTACGACTCATAAATTAACAAAGTCAAATAGCATATGGTCTTAAGTTCAAACATCCTCCGACGCAAAACGTTGTAACTTAGTTGTTACGACGTTATGCGTGGGCGGTGCATTTTATTTTTATGTACTTATGATACTTAAATATTAATCTACTGGCACTAGTAAAATCTGTTTATAATATCCCTGTAATTTTATATTTTAGTTGTCCGAGATAAAACTTACCATTTGGAAGATTTTCTCAGACTGTTAAGTTTTTGTCATCGTCTGGTGGCTTATTAAAAGTTGATTTGTATTAACATTGACGATCGTATGGTATTTAGTGTTACTCCTCTTCATTCTACCAAAGAGAAAAAATAACACTATACAGTAAAACTAATTGTTTTCTCGTAAAAAAAAAGATAAATTCAAGCCCATGAGCATTAGCGACATACGACGTCGCAACTTTGCGGTGATTGGACCGTTCTGCGCCCAATGAAGCGGCGCAAATTGTCGGATGTTATTGTGCGACTATTTGCGTGGGAATAATAACAAGATCACTTGTGACAAGTGATCCAGTTGGGTAGGTCAAATTTTGAGAAAGAGTTCAATCGACGAATCCAACTCGGATGGGCAGCGTTCGGGAAACTACGCAACATCTTCTCGTCTAAAATACCTCAGTGCCTAAAGACGAAAGTATGCAACCAGTGTGTGTTACCAGTGATGACATACGGAACTGAAACGTGGCCTCTTACTATGGGCCTTATTAAGAAGCTTAAAGTTGCACAGCGCCCTATGGAAAGGGCTATGCTCGGTGTTTCTTTGCGAGATCAAATCAGAAATGAGGAGATCCGTGAACGAACCAAAGTCGCTGACATAGCCCGACGGATTAGCCGGCTGAAGTGATCCTGATGGGTCACTTGCCCACTCGGCAACAGAGAAAGCAAATTTATTTGCCGATCTGTTTGCAAGCAATTCACGTCTAGAAGCTGGCTCGAAACGTCCACCCACCTTGTCTCACTGTGATTCTTTGATGCCAGAGATCACAGTGCACAACAAAGAGGTCCGTAGATCCCTTCTTAGTCTAGACGTAAACAAGGCCTGTGGTCCAGATGGCATACCAGCAAGAGTGCTAAGATATTGTGCGCCTGAGGTGTCACCCGTACTGACGCGACTGTACCGCCTCTCCCTCACGACAAAAATCGTACCAAAATCTTGGAAGCTTGCCAATGTGCAACCAGTACCCAAGAAGGGTAGCCGTGCCGACCCTAGTAACTACAGACCGATTGCCATCACTTCCGTACTCTGTAAGGTTATGAAAGAAGCCATCAAAAACCACGGCGAAGCGATCGCAGTATCGCTGGATATTTCGAAGGCTTTCGACAGGGTTTGGCATGCGAGTCTGCTGAGCAAGCTTCCAGCGTACGGTATCCCCACTGGCTTCTGTAGCTGGGTGGCTGACTTTCTGAGTGAACGGTCGATCCGAGTAGTCATTGACGGCTGCTCCTCTGACCTCAAGGCCATTGACGCCGGAGTTCCTCAGGGCTCTGTGCTCTCTGCGACTCTTTTCCTGCTGCACATCAATGACCTGCTATCTTCAGGTATTGTTGGGTACGCAGATGACAGTACTGTCACGGAGAAGTATCTGTCTAGTGCAGGAGCTGGTGAAGTTGAGGTCCAAAGACTGAGAGAGGCCATGATTGAGCGTACGAGCCTAACTTTAAGTAACGTCTCCCAGTGGGGCGATGACAATCTCGTCAGCTTCAATGCCTCTAAGACGCAGGCGACAGGCGTGTCTTTTCTCCACAAAAAGGAGTCCTTTCACCCTTTCTCCTACTTTCCAAGGTACATCTGTTCCAGTGACCGACACTCTACAACTTCATGGCATGGAGTTGTCCTCTGACCTCAACTTTGGCACCACCATCGAGTCTAAGGCTCAAATTGCAGCTAGAAAGTTGGGCGTCCTGAATAAAGTCCAGCGGTACTTCACGCCTGGATAGCTTTTAACTCTTAACAAAGCTCAAGTCCGATCTTGCATGGAGTACTGCTGCCACCTTTAGGACGGCTCGGCGAAATACCAACTTGCTGCACTTGACTCGATGGAACGCAGAGCCAAGAGAATAATAGGCGATAAAAAACTAATGGCGTCCAAGCTGCACAGCCTGGCTTACCGCCGCAAGGTTGCTTGCCTATCGGTTTTCTATAGATTGTACTTGAGAGAGTTTGCTCATGAGCTGCATGAGCTCATACCACCGTCACCTTTCTTCCATCGGACATCCAGACGCACGGCCGGCTACTATCCGTTCTTAGTTGATATACCCATAATCCGCACTAAGCGCTTCTCATCATCTTTCATAATGCGCACAGCTAAAGATTGGAATTCCATGCCTGCGTCTATATTTCCGAGTGCATATAACCTGACTCTCTTTAAGTCCAGAGTGAATAGGCATCTTCTGGGCAAGCTCGCTCCATCGTAGATCCCATCTATCCTCTAGAGCAAGATTGGGGTCAAGAGTAAGCCCATCTCAAATAATAAAAAAAAGACTACATTAAATAATATTTTGATTAAATTATATTTATTGTGGCATTAAATATTTTTTAATTTAGTCCATAGCTTTGAGAAGAGCTAGGTCAGGCACCTTTGAAGATCACCGTGGGGGCAATCCGCCCAGTGCTCGTGGAGTGGGTGCAACGCCAGCATGGTCGCCTAACCTTAAGACTGACCCAAATACTGTCCGGCCACGGCTGCTTCGCAGCGTACCTCGCCATGATAGGACGCGAGCCGTCGGCTGCATGTCACCACTGCAGCCACTGCGATGAGGACACTGCGCAGCATACCCTCGAGACATGCCCGGCCTGGGCGAGGGAGCATAGTGACCTTGTCGCAGTCATAGGGTGTGATCTCTCCTTGACGGCAATTATGGCGAGGATGGTCTCCAGCGAGGAGGCTTGGATGGCGATGCTCACTTTCTGCGAGGCTGTTATCTCGCATAAGGAAGCAGCGGAGAGGGAGCGGGAAGCCTCAGCTGACGCTCCAGTTATCCGCCGACGACGCACTGGGCACCGAAGGAGGAACTTCCACCTTCATTTGCCTCTTCCAAATGGGCCCCAGACGGCTGACACGGGGGTGTCTGCCGTCTGCTTAAGGGGACCCCCGACGACGCAGCGCGTGATCCCGCGCGCCGCTCGAAGGAGACTGGGGGGAGGCTCCACTCCCCCCTGAGCTAGGTGGCGCTCGCTGATAAGCGAGCCACAGCCGAGCTGGGACAGCGGAGCATGCCTATGGCCCTAGGCCTATGGCGAAACCCGTGGTCCCGACTCACATGGCATCGGCGGGACACCGTCAGGTTTTTAGTGGGTAAACGGGCCTCATTCTGAGGTCCGGAGTCCCACATAACCCGCAGCTGCCCCCGCAGCGTAAAGCATTTTCCTGACGAAAAAAAAAAAAAAAAAAAAAAATGGCACCTTTGAAGATATTGAAGATTTTCTAACCGTCCCTTTTTCTTTAGTAAGATTTCATTACATTATTTAACGAATAAATTAATGTACCCAATAGTCAAATATTTGTAAAAATATTTCTATCGGGTGTTGACGGGTAGTATACTACTCAGCTATACATATAGCTACAACATTGATCGGAGATACGCTGGCTTCGACAGCGAGAAGAAACACTTGAGAAATTTCATCGTGTCACGTGACGTCCTCGGTAGCTTAGTTGGTAAAGCACTCGCCCGGCATGCGATGGGAACCGGCGCGAATCCCGTGGGCGAGTTACGGTCGACGCGTAGCGAGGTGGGTGTTAGTAACTAATTTATTTCTACTGGAAATGAAGGCTGGCATGCGGCGCCACGCGAACGAGCCGCGTGGGCGACCGGGCCGGGGATGGGTTTACCACAGGAGTGTGGTCAAGGTCTAGGATTGAGGTTTCGAGCCTACGAACGAGCCGCTGGCCACGAAAACCTCTGGACTAGGATACGGGTCGGGTGCTTAACTAAGTTAGTAGGGAAGACAGGACAGCTAATCGCCGGTACTCCGATGTTCCGAGGCAATGGTGAACGGGTGACGTATGTGCGCGCGGGAACGTCTTGCCACGGTTGCGGAGCACGGACGATTGCTGCGGAGCTCCCTCCCACCGCGCTTGATATAGCATAGTCGCGGGCGGGGTGCGGGCGCCGCGGTACGGCGGCTGCCGGTAGTCGATACGATGGTTCGCGTGCTAGTAATGTCGGTAGTCGATACGGCGGTTCGCGTGCTAGGGATGTCGCGCCGCCGGATCCTCGTCACATTGTTTTTAGTTATACCATATCTAGTGTTTATTGCGAATTTCATAATGGACAGAAACATCGAACAAAGAGTTTGTCTTAAATCTTGCATCGCCAATGGAATTTCGTGTTCAGAGTCTCTGAAAATATTACAGAAGGCTTAAGGTGAATCGAATTTATTAGAAACACGTGTTTATAAGTGGTACAAAGCGTTCAAAAGCGGTCGGGATGTGAAGAAAGATTTGCCTCGGTCTGGTAGGCCACCAACGTCTGCTACTGAAGATAACATCGCAAAAGTGAAGGAAATAGTGACTGAAAATCCTCATTCAAGTTTTAGAGAGCTAGCCGTCGAACTTTCTGTGTCACACGAATCGATTCGTACCATTCATTTTAAATAATCAATTGGGTATGAAACATGTTGCCGCTCGGCTACTCCCAAAAGACCTGAATTTTTTCCAAAAACTTAATCGCAAAAGAGTCGCTGAGGACATGCTAGAACGAGGCAATGCCGACCTAACATTCCCGAAACGCATTGTTACTGGTGACGAGACGTGGGTTGACGAGTTTGATATGCAAACTAGTCAACAAGCTTCGGAGTGGCGCCTTCCAACTGAACCGAAACCGAAGAAACCGCGCCAAACTCGATCGAAAGTCAAAGTCATGTTGACTTTTTTCTTTGACTGTCACGGTGTTGTGCACTCAGAATTCTTGCCAGAAGGTCAAACGATAAACAATTTCGTCTAATTAGCGTTTAAGATAGCAAATTAGCCGAAAAAGGCCAGATTTGTGGAATGAAAATTCTTGGATTTTGCACCACGATAATGCGCCTACCCACAAGTTCATCATTGTGAACGAATTTTTGACCAAAAACTCAACAAATACCATCGAGCAGCCACCTTATTCACCAGATATGGCTCCAGACGACTTCTTTCTTTTTCCTAATCTCAAATTACCACTTCGTGGCACCCGGTTTCATTCGGTAGAAGACAAAGGAGAATTCGCGGCGAGAACTGAACTCTATTCCGGAAAAAGCGTTTAAAAAATGATTTGATGATTGGATTATTCGTTGGCGTAAGTGTATCGCTTTTGAAGGAGCATAATTTGAAGGTGATAAAATAAATTTGGATGAATAACTAACATTTTGTGTATTATTAATCTTTTCCCGGTACTTTCTTGACAGGGTAGTACATTAGTAACACCGGTCTGATGATCGGCCGACAAAAATAACTAAGGGCGGGGGGTTGATCGAACCGAACACAGTCGAGTACCAAATTAATTACCAATCGGCTGCGCGGCGGCGCACGGTGGGCTGGGATTACAAGGTTGGGACTTTAGGGATGAAAAGTATGTTTTTGGTATCTAGGCATAAATATAAACTGTTTTTATTCTATACATTTTTTTTATTAATCTAGTATTTTCGGAGATAAACCCATTTCAATATTGTATGAAAATTCATGTCATTTTAGTTTAACAACCGATTATTAAAGATAGTAGGGTATTACAAATAACTGACTGATGCATCTAATCTAAGTAGGTATAAGTATACGTGCTTAAAAAAATTACATTCCACATTTCCCAACACCCTATGACGTCATTTGTTTTGACTCAAATTTCCAAAAATAAGTGATTAGAGCGCGCAAGCACAACAAGTTGTGACGTGTCGTAACGTGATTGGCATCGACAATGCACGGAATATGCAATTGCATTCGAACCCACCTCAGTGTTCTATTACCCACCATAATAGACGCACTACCCCGACATTAATATTAATAATTTATTTGTGTCTTTGTTGTTGTTGTTGTGTGTTTGTGTACGGTTTAGCAACCGCACAACATTATTTAGGTCACATTTCTGCGCATCAGCACTTACCGCGACAATGCGATTTTATTCTATCGAAACTGTAATTAGTTAAGCGTAATCCGCCAACCAACCAACACATTGTAAAACTTAAACTAAAATAAACTTTAAACTATAACTACGACGTCGTTTAACTCAACTAACTAACTAAACTATCTTAAGGTGTAGGATAACTCTTACATCTTAATGGTCCTTCGAGCTTCCGTGTAAGCGGGACCACAGTTCGCGAGTGTTACTACATACTTGTGAATTACCTACTCCTGCACGCACGGATACCAACCTGTGGACACCATCATCTGTCTACGTCATCAGGCTGCAAACACCTTCTATCGCAGTGTGTTATCTGTGCTCTTTACGATCGCGAATCGGTTCTACCGGCCTCCCAGAAGCGGGTCTCACCGGTTGAATTGAGACGAGAACGCACATATCGTACTTAGGGTACAGGTTTGCGCACCTTGCGATTAGCAGTCGTAACCTTCAACATCAACATGAGCAACATCGAAGATCTAGTAACAAACCAAAACCAAGTGATCGAGGCGATGCAACAACTGCTTCGTAACTTCAAAAAAGATCCAAGTGATCGCAAAACTCCAACTTATTTCAAGAAACGTCTAGAAACGCTCGATGCATATTGGGCAGAGTTTCAAACGAACCACGTACAACTATGTGCATTTGAAGAACGGGATTATACTTATTTTTCCGAAAATTACTACGAAACAGCAAAAAACTTTTACAAACAAGCGCGAACAACTATTGAACAAGCAAAACTAAACACAACAGAAACTTCACTGCTTTTTGCTACAACGCCAACAATTGAACCTGGAACGACTGGTGAATCTTCTACTCCTTATCAAGACCAACCAATACAATTAAAAATCGAAAAAACAATTAAACAAACTGTATCTCAAGGCAACGTAAGTAAAACTGAAGAAATGTTACGAAAACAACGTAGTAACTTTAAAGCGTTTTCAAGAACACTAGCCGCCATCGACTTAGACGAAATTAACGACAAGTGGGAATTTGAAGACACTTTGAAGAACATAGAGTCGAGGTGGAAAACTATAGACTCACTGCATTGGGAGCTGGACAGTGAAGTGATAAACGAACAAGAAGAGTACGAAAAGGTGTTTGAAAAATGTGAAAAACAGTACAACTCAATGAAAAAAGCTCTTAACACCAAAATGTGGTCTGCGTCACACAAAGAAAAATCGACACCTGTTATGGAACTGCCTGTCTTTAACGGCGCTTATCAACACTGGACCTCCTTCAAGGACCTCTTCATAGAAACCATCCACTCTAATCCAACTTTATCGAAAGCACAGAAGATGCAGTTCTTGAAGTCAAAGGTCAGGGGCGAAGCTGAGAAACTTATTCAACATCTGGCAATCAGTTCTGACAATTACAACGTTTGCTGGGACATACTGAACAACAGATATAACAACAAAAAGCTAATTTTCTCTTCACACCTGAATACGATGCTAAACTTGCCAACTCTACAGTACCAAACAGCTGCTGCTATTAAACGAGTACACGATACAATGAACGAATGTCTCAACGCCATAAAAAACCTTGGCGTTGATATTTCATCCTGGGATCCAATTTTAGTACATCTCTTATCACAAAAATTGGACACCGACACCTACACCGACTACATTGAAAGTCTCAAACAACCGAGAGAGCTACCAAATCTAACTGAGTTCCTACAATTTTTGGAAACGAAATTTACATCTTTGGAGTCTTCTCGACGAAAACAAGAACGACCAATAACTGATCAACAACAACGTGGTTCATCAAACAACAAGTTCCAGCCCACATACAAAGCGTTTAGCGCTAACCAGAATGCAAAACCGAAAACTTTTAATAACTCTACAAATAATATTAATTCAACAATAAACAAAACGACCTCGAACATACCAAACTACGTAAAATGTCCACTCTGCAGTAACGAACATGGATTATTCCACTGCAACGAGTTTATCAAATTACATTTAACAGAACGCAGGAAATTGATTGCGAAACACAACTTGTGTAGAAATTGTTTGTTCGATCACAAGGGAAAACAATGCAAATCAGAGAAAAGATGCAGGCAATGTAATGAACAGCATCATACTCTACTTCATCAAGATACAACGATGAACAAACCACCAAATAAATACCTAGCCACTAACGAAAACGCGCCAACCTCAAACAGCCACACTTCGATGGAAGACATATCAGAAACACTTTTGGCTACCGCTCAAGTCAAGGTCAAGACCAACGACGGTTCAGAAATCATTCTTCGTGCGTTGATTGACCAGGGATCTCAAGTTTCCCTAATTACTGAAAACGCAGCTCAGATGCTCGAATTACCAAGACAGAAATGTAATGGAGTAATTTTCGGGGTCGGAGCGAGAGAAAATAACTGTAAAGGTGCTGTAACTATCACCTGCACATCTTTACTCAGTAATCATACTTTCAACTCTGACCTATACGTAATGCGTAACTTAACCAACAATCTACCAAACAGATCATTTACAAAACCATCAACATGGACTCATCTGGAAGGCCTACAACTGGCGGACCCAGATTTCAACATCAGCCGACCCGTCGACATCCTCTTCGGGGCTGACATTTACTCTCATATTATACTAGGAGGTATAGTTAAAGGAGAGGAAACACAACCTATCGCACAACAATCCCACCTTGGTTGGATTCTGTGTGGTAACACGAAATCGTACCAATGTAACGTCATCCTCAACAACTTAGATGAAATTAGCAGATTTTGGACTATCGAAGATATTACTAAAAACTCACAGATGTCTACCGAAGATCTTCATTGTATACAACAATACCAAAAAACTACAAAACGACAGGAAGATGGGCGTTATGTCGTGCAGTTGCCCTTACATCCTGACTTTAACGAGAAATTGGGAGAATCAAAAGGAAAAGCTTTGGCACAATTTCGCCAGCTAGAACAGAAATTTAGAAAATTTGAAAACATAGAGAGCGATTACAAACAATTTATAAAAGAGTATGAAGAATTAAATCACATGCGACCTTGTAATAGCAACACGAAACCGAGCTATTATTTACCGCATCACTGTGTGCAGCGCGCCGAGTCATCAACAACGGCTCTGCGTGTTGTTTTTAACGCATCAGCCAAGACGACTTCGGGAAATAGCCTAAACGACTTGATGTACCGCGGTCCAAACTTGCAAACAGACCTTCAATCCATTATTTTGCAATGGAGACTCTACAAGATTGCACTTACCGCTGACATCGAGAAGATGTTCCGCCAAGTTTTGGTACACGAAGAACACCAACAATATCAAAAAATCCTGTGGAGATATTCAACCGATCAACTAATTAGGGAGTACGCGCTAACAACAGTAACATATGGAACTAAAGCTGCTCCATTCTTAGCTATGATGACTATAAAACAACTTGCAAACGACGAGAGAAAAAACTTTCCTGAAGCTGCGGCCATCATAGAGTCATCTTTCTACATGGATGACCTACTTTACACTTGTGATGACCTCGAAACTGCAACACGCATCAAAAATGACCTAAAAACTCTACTCATGACCGGAGGGTTCAACCTACGGAAGTGGTCATCAAACAACCCCGAACTGTTAGATAACAACCCTACAAACAACGAACAACAAGCATTCCACTTTCGACACCAAGAGTCAACAAAAACATTGGGCCTAAGGTGGAATCCAAAAGAAGACAACTTTAACTTCCAAATAAAAGTTGATACGAATTCAACTAAACGGGTCACAAAACGGTTGTTATTATTAGAAATTTCGAAAATTTTTGATCCGTTGGGATGGTTGTGTCCTGTAACAACAAAACTAAAACTAATATTTCAACAAGTATGGCAAGAAAACTTACTCTGGGACGATGAAGTAACTGAAAACATCCAAAAAGAATGGGCGAAAATTAAAGATCAACTAACTGAAATAAACAACATACAAATACCAAGATGGTTACAAGTGAAAAAACAAGACGATGTACAGTTACACGGGTTTTGCGATTCATCAGAAAACGCTTACGCCTGCGTGATTTATTGTAAAGTCGAAAACTCTATTGTCATAGTAGCCGCTAAATCAAGACTTGTACCATCGAAGAAAACAATTTCACTCCCGAAACTCGAACTTTGTGCTGCTCTACTGCTCGCTACACTCACGAAAAAGATTCAAGAGTGTATACCTAACCACAATATAACTTTTTACGGCTGGTCAGACTCCACGGCTGTACTAGGATGGTTACATGGTGATATTGGCCGTTGGAAAACATTTGTATCAAACAAAGTGAAGAAAATAGTAACTATTATGCCTCCAAACTGCTGGCGCTATGTTAAATCGGCCGAAAACCCAGCTGACTGTGCCAGCCGAGGTATAACCCCAATTCAGCTGAAAGAACATCCCCTATGGTGGCACGGACCCCAATGGCTGCAAACATTCCAACCTGAAACAGAAAATAACAAGATTATTTACGAAACAAACGAAGAAACGAAAGCAAACAAACAACTACAAGCAAACGTCACTACTAAACGTCACAGATCTGACGTCATCGACGAGATAATTACGCGAAACAGCTGCCTAAGTCGAGTTACACGAGTCGTCGCATGGATACTAAGGACGGTATCGCGTGACAAACATCGACCGCAGTACTTAACTATACCGGAACTTAAAAAAGCAAATAACATTATAATTAAACATATTCAACTTACCTCATTTAAAGACGAAATTACTGACCTAGAACAGAACAAAGAACTGGACAGAAAAAGCAAACTGTTACCTTTAAACCCCTTTTTGGACCAAGATGGACTCCTCAGAATGGGAGGACGCATCAGCAACGCCAAGATCCATGAAGATCAAAAACACCCGATTATTATTCCACACGAAGGTCATTACACTGATTTATTAATTGATCAAGCTCACCTGATTACCTTCCACGGAGGAGCCCGCCTTACGACAGCGAACATAAGAAAACAATATTGGATTATCGGTGGCATCAGGGCGGTCAAAAAACGACTTCGTAACTGCGTGATTTGCCGGAAACAAAATCCAATAAAACAACAACAACTGATGGGTGACTTACCTGAAGCACGATGCAACCCTACAAGACCGTTCCATCACACTGGTGTTGACTACACCGGTTACATCGATGTGAAAACCAACAAAGGCCGAGGCATTAAAACCACAAGAGGTTACATAGCTGTCTTCGTATGTATGGTGACGAAGGCAGTGCACCTAGAAGTGGTCTCGGACCTCACCTCGTCATCATTCCTATCAGCCATGAAACGATTCGCTGCCAGGCGAGGGGTGCCAAAACATATGTATAGCGATAACGGCACGAACTTCGTCGGGGCCAACAACGTGCTGAAACAAGAACTATTTAACTTAAAAGAACTACTCGATCCTGAATTCTTCACCACTATAACAGACATGCAGATCGAATGGCACTTTAACGCTCCATCGTGGCCGAGTGCAGGAGGACTGTGGGAGGCAGCAGTGAAGAGCCTAAAGTACCACCTCCGCCGCGTTATCGGTGAACAAAAGCTCACTTTCGAAGAACACTCAACACTTCTAGCTCAACTCGAAGCTTGCCTTAACAGCCGACCACTGTTACCACTCAACGAGGACCCTGACGATCTTGATTACCTGACACCGTCACACTTTCTTTCAAGTGGTCCTACACTAACAATTATTGAAACTGAAACTGATGAACGCACACGATGGCATCTTGTACAGAAAATCTACAAAGACATTTGGAAGAGGTGGCAGTCAGAGTATTTATCTCAGTTATCACCACGTGGCAAGTGGCGGCAAACGCAAGAAAACATGAACATCAACGACGTCGTAATTATCCACGACGCCAATTTACAGCCTGGGAAGTGGGCCTTGGGAAGGGTGACCAAGCTGCATCCAGGAAAAGATGGCCACGTTAGAGTGGTCACCGTCAAAACAAAAAACGGATTTATGAAACGCCCTATTATAAAACTATCCAAATTACCAGTATCAAAACCTGAAAACAAAGAAAATCCTGTGAAAATACCAAACGAAGATCGAAGCAAAGAAAACAAACAACAAACCGAACAAACTAACAAAACTACAACGAAGAAAACATCCAATTTGATCATGAAGTCGTGCAATTTGATATGGGCCATCTTATCACTTCTTACAATAATAACACCCGCTCAGTGTAACTACAGCCTTACAAATATAAATAGTAGCCAAAGCCTCTATTTTGATAAGATAACGGACATGCACCTCATGCGCGATGAATGGAAATTGATTGTGTTTTATAATATGGAGCCATATTGGCATGGCATACAAACATTCAAAAACTATATCATAAGCTTGGAAAACACATGCGCCACTTCCGAAAGTCGTCGTCAGTGTGACGTCATCTTGCTGCAACTACGACACGCTTACACCGAGTTAAACTATTACAGTGATATGCTCCTTAGTCAACAAGTAACAAACTCAAAACGGCGACGTCGGGGCCTTATCAACGGCATTGGCTCAATAGCAAATAGTTTGTTTGGAGTGCTCGATCAAGAATTTGCTGAAAAATACGAAAGAGACATAAAACTAATCAAAGAAAACGAGAAACATATCGTCCAACTGTGGAAGAACCAAACCTCGCTTGTAGAAGCTGAAAATAATTTATTAAAACGAGTGGAGGAAACTATCGATAGGCAACATAAAATGTATAATCAACACCTCGTCGAGCTTGAAAAGGCCGCGACCACACTGGCAACTGAAGTGAAAAAGATTCAGAAACTTAGTGATTTTACACTTACTTCAATTATCGCCAACAACATTTTGGAAAACCTAAAGGGACTTCAAGAAACACTTTTGGAAACTATAACGGAAATTCATTACGGAAAATTTGACATTCATCTACTGCATCCGAATCAATTAGCAAAGGAATTAAACATAATTTCTGGACACCTTTCAAGCGATTTGACCTTACCAATCGAAAACATACAAACTGATTTGAGAACACTGTACCATTTGCTGAAAGTTAAAGCCAGAATGACTCAAGACTACTTCATATTTGAAATAAAAATCCCTCTCGTAACACGTGACAATTACGAGATATACAATTTAATAGCGATTCCTCAAGAAACTGAACAATACATGGCTAAAATAAGACCTCTGGCTGATCACATCGCCATAAACTTAAAGAAAGATGCTTACATACTATTAACAGAAACAGAACTACGATCCTGTGTACCATATAACTACAAAACCTTGATGTGTCCTTTACAACAACCAATCTTTCACCTAAAATCAGACGAAAATCTATGCATCAAAATAACAGACACAGATCAATGTGAAACTTCGCTTACAATTTGCACCGACATGTGGACACAACTTAATAAAATAAATACGTACTTATTTTTCTGCTGTGGACAACGAACAATAAGAATCATATGCGAGAATCAGGTTGCAGCCGAACGCGTCAGCAAGGCCGGCGTTATCGCACTCGGGGACGGATGCGTCATCAAGGGCGAAACCTTCACAATATATTCGCATACACAGCAATCAAACACTATGACAGTACAATCACCTGTTCTCAAGGTCGACATACATCCGATCAACAACATCTTTAACACCAGTATTATGCCATCGATCCACCTTACTGGAATTAATGGATCAGGTTACGAACATATTGAACAAGACTTAGATGCCATTGACAAGCGAATCCAACAAATGAAGAACAAGGACGTCAGTGAAATAATCACGGACGTGGACAGCCTCACCACACATGACGTACACCAGTACATAGTGCTGTACATACTGGCCGGCGTGACACTGATCGCTGCAGGCACCTATATTTGGCGGCGCGGACGGGCACGTTGCACCGCGACTATCTCAAACGGTGACCACCCACATGCCGAGCCTCCGATCCCACTGACACAACGTCCGCAGAGATCTATCAAACAGATTCGTACTACTCAAGAAACAAGCATGGCACGAGAATCAATCGCGGGTCCAGCTCATATCTACGGCCACATAAACAAAGCTACGTCACCGGTCATCAGAAAACTATTTAATGACAGTGATAGTGCTTAGTGAAGTGTATTGTGTGAAATATTTAAGCAATTATATTTTTTACCTATTGTAACTTAATAAGTTAACTTTTAACATTGTATGCTTAAACATGACTTGCTATAAGATTTTCTATACGTACCTCATCTCGCCCTCGGGAGCATGTACGGTTTAGCAACCGCACAACATTATTTAGGTCACATTTCTGCGCATCAGCACTTACCGCGACAATGCGATTTTATTCTATCGAAACTGTAATTAGTTAAGCGTAATCCGCCAACCAACCAACACATTGTAAAACTTAAACTAAAATAAACTTTAAACTATAACTACGACGTCGTTTAACTCAACTAACTAACTAAACTATCTTAAGGTGTAGGATAACTCTTACAGTTTGTGAAAATGTTCCGTGATTTAGTGACAAATCTTGATCTCTTCGTTACTTTAAAAGTTAGTGACAGTGGTAGTATTAAAGATAGTAATAACTTATACAGTGTGATAAGGTCCAAACTTTTAGCTGAATTAAGTGATGAACACGATAAGACCTTAAAATCGTTTTGTGCAAAATATTGTTATAATTTGAATAGAAGGTGGCAAAGCGCACACAGTAAAGAAGTTGTTTTTAAAACTAAGAATAGCGAGTTTTTGTTTTTATAAGATCTTTATTTAGTACATAAGAACACACAAGTAATACAAAATCCAGTGTAAATTTAACCGAGACGTATTTTACATAAATTTATACACGTTTGTAAGCGGGTAGTCGCCTGTTAAACTTTTATATGTTAAATTCAATTTAGTAATTAATTATACATAACATTAAAAATAAATATAAGTAACTTACTTACTTTACTCATGCAAGCTTTAGTTGAGCATTACATATATTGATATTAAAGGTACACAGGATCATAGCAACAGTAACCAATAGAACATTTTTATTTACAAATTCATTATAGCAGGTAGTTATTTATTTAGAACAAAACAGCTGTGCGCAAGCATACAATTACCAGTGGCACTAACAAAAGAGTGGCGTAGGGTAGGCAAGTAAGCGCATGAATAGCACAGTGTCGTTAGAAGCTTACGCAGACACTGCGCGCGCAGGACCGCGCTTATGCGGATGAAAATAACACCGAAAATCGCCCGCGCAGCGCCGCGCGGGTTGCGTGAATCTGCGCGAGCGGTGTACGATGTCAATCGTCGCACTCAAGAAACAAGTGATGGGGTAATTTATATCGAGAATATTTATCGATAAATTTTAAGTTATGTTTACGTAAGTCACATATCGATACCTCGGGGAAGAAAGGTCGTAAACACCAAAATCGTAACTTTACAGGGGACGCAAAAACGTGTTGTTTTTTGTTTCGTTCGGTCATAACTTTTTCATTTTTATAGGTATAATCATTCAGTAAACTGTAGACCCTTTGTATTTTAATGAGTTTTAATGTCATGAACTTAAAATTTCAAAAAACCTAATATTTTAAAAGATAGTATGGAGTTACGCCCTAAAAATTCGAGTGAAATGGTGAATACGCTCGGTTTAAAAGTGAGTCAATAGATGTAACCACATTTATTTTGTTATTTGTACGTAAGTTTAGGGCTTAAACACCAATGCAAATGAATCATTAATAGGTAATAGAGTTATTTACAAGATTTTTGTATCGACAGTGTAAAGGATAAATGGCTAACGTGCACTTTTAATGAAAATGAGTTAAATATAGGGTTGGATTGGATTTTTTTTCTGCGTCGATTGGTATTTTTTCAAAAAATTGGACCTATTTCTTTGCTTGTAGGCTAAAGCGTCAGAATTTTCATGGTTTTTAACATGATGTATTTAAGTCAAAATTGCTTACGGTACTATTACATTTTAGGGCACGACAGTCATGCTAGAAAACTAAATTTTTACTTGTTAGACCTTAGTCATCTTTGTTTTATCCTGTTCTTATTTTTTTCGTATATTAGTCATTTTTGCTTTTTGCCATTATGAAGTATGCTACTCATTAGTTATTTTTAACCGACTTCAAAAAAAAGGAGGAGGTTCTCAATTCGTCTGAATGTTGTTTTTTTTTTTTTGTATGTATGTTACGCGATTACGCCGTCAATTATAGACCGATTTCAAAATTTATTTTTTAGTTTGAAAGGGTATACTCCAGAGGTGGTCCCATTTCCACCAAGTCAGATTCTGATGATGGGATCCCTGGGAAATCGAGGGCAACCCTCAATTTTTATAGGCACTCATAATGTTTTGCATATATTTTCTGACTCAATGCTGATTTTTGGGTATGGTAGTCATCATGTCATGTTGCTGACCTGATGATGGAAGCCACAGAACTCCTTAACGGATAAGAGTTAGAAGATAATACTGCAATTTGTCGACAGAACGTATTTCGCAGTGTGTTGAGCAGACGTGGAGCTTATGAGGTACCAGACCGCCAATTTTTATTTACTGGGGGCGTACCCGCACACCCAGTAACGAAAAAAAATTTGAAAGTTCCTTTCTTAATTTAACCTGTTATTTAACGCGAGACCTTATCCTATGGTTACTACACCAAAATAGCCGCATTTCTGGTTGGAGTGTAGGTAAACCCTTTTCTTAAGACTTAAAAATTTTCGTCGAAAAATTGACCCTATATAACACCTTATTTTTATCATACCATTGGATGGGGGGTCCATAGGGGACCAATATTAGTTAAGGTTACTTTGCTGTAAAGTAATTTTTGGCGAAGTTAGGAGGGAAAAAATAGAGGACTTAGCACTTAAAATTGTAAAATAAAAAAAGTTTAATAAAAAACTAAAAACCGACTTCAAAATGAAACTAAAAAGCGAAAAATAATATTGACTAAAACATACCTAATCAGTTCTTTTTGGAGTCGGCGAAATGAACACATTTTAACTCTCGATGGCTGGCACCGACTCCAAAAAGAACTGATTAGGTATGTTTTAGTCAATATTATTTTTCGCTTTTTAGTTTCATTTTGAAGTCGGTTTTTAGTTTTTTATTAAACTTTTTTTATTGATTTTAACTATTTTAATTGCTTTTACTCGTTTTTGCTTTATACTTTTATGAACATTAACACCATGTTAGCCATATTTATGTTTTGCTTGTAAGAATAGTTTCGCATCTATGTCACTTTTACTTTTTAATATTTTACCGTTCGTATTTAACTCTGTTCGTTAGTCATTTACGAGTACGTAGAACATTTAAGTTTGCCAAATTTAATGCAGAGATACAGGTTTAGTAAGTCTATTACAAAAAAAAATGTTATATTGTTATGTTGTTATGTTACACTCAGGCAATATAAGATAAATGAATTAGAATACACCGTTACATCTCAGGAAGAATATTGCGCGTAGCGAAGAGCTCCAAAGCTGAGGGAGCTACTAAACATAGTTGTCAATTTTAGTCATCATATCAGCCTGTTGCAGTCCACTACTGGACATAGGCCTTCCCGCTCGAAGTTGTCTCTACCGAGCTGTAGTACTTGTCCAAGGTAGACGTACTCTTGGACAACCTCGAGCGTAGTGCCCTCGACGGAAATTGGTTCCGGGATGACATGTTCGTTGAACATTACCTTTGTCTTGTCCAAATTCATCCCAAGCCCCACACGTCTCAATTTTAGTCACTCCTTCAGAATAGAGTTAGGGGTTGATAAGTGTGCAGGTATCCATGTAACAAGAGGGAAAATTACACGGTCTCAGGAGGTTGACCTTGATGTCATCCAACTGCAAACCTTTTCCAAAACTGATACGTACCGGTATCTGGGTAGGTATGTCACAGAATATAGATGTGAGGGAATTGGACATCAAAAGTCGGTTGGTAAAGCCTTTTTCGATTGCCTTACGTTTGTAAGCACCTTTGTACTTAATAGTTTTTTGTCGGGGGTCAATAAGGTCAAAACTTATAACGGATGGGTTATGCCGATTCTTCCATATAACTTTGGCATAGTCAGATGGATTCAGACCAAACTAAGCGCTCTGGATCGGAAAGTCCGCACAACTATGACACTACGTAGAATGCATCACCCCAGGTCGTCGGTCATAAGGCTGTATATCCCGAAAAAATGTGGTGGCCGAGCCTCTCACGTGCTAAAACCATACACGACTACGAGATATCAAGCCTCAGAGCCTATTTCCTGGCAAACACAACGATACATTGTGTCATAGAATGTAATAAAAGACTCCCCATCTTGATCTGGCCAACGAGATATAGCACTCACCGCCGATAATAAGTGTCTCGCGAGACCGTATGGAAAGGGAAAGAGCTGCACAAGCGGTTTTGCAAGGCTCTACATGATTCTCACGTAGACGTGAAAAGCTTCCGTGCATTGATTGGCACATCGGACATTTGTCGGGCCTATCGCCATCCTGGAGAATCATTACGTCATGTAGTTTCGAGCTGCTAACAATGAGTATCTGCACAGGCATAATCAGGCAGCCAAATTACTCCGCAAAGAGCTCCCCCTAAAGTATGGTCTCGTGAGAGAAACTACCCTATTATAAGTATTGGAGCCAGCACTCGAAATGCAACTCTACTGGGACCGGATGCACTATCCCTTATGACAAGAACCTTGTGAAGGCCGAGACCGAAAAGCACTGGTAGGTCCAAGTACTTGCGTTTGTGGGACCGTGGTACACGAGGCTGTTTGCAGGTTTCGATGACGTTGAGAGTGTTCTGATAACGCTTGAACTATGTTTCTTCTTTTTTGCAAAGAATTTAAAGATTTGCGCTCCATTTTCACAACTGAACCATTTAGGAATTATGTAGGATAATTTTGTCACAGGTGTGCACTACGAATAAACTAATAGAACTAAACAATAACAAACGCGCGCGTGGCGGTCTTTTAGCTATGATGCCTGATGACGCCTGCACCTTTCTCGCTCAAACATATGAATTTAGGCTAATTTGAGAGAGATCGCAATAGAACACGTGTTATCTTTAGCCAGTCAAGCAAATTTAATACGTTAATACTGTATTCACAGAGTCGAAAGCTATGGTACTAAAAAATATAATGATACACGGCCAAATAAGCTTGGCCAAAAGGGGGACGTAAA
This sequence comes from Anania fuscalis, assembly GCA_950371115.1. Lineage (NCBI taxonomy): Eukaryota > Metazoa > Arthropoda > Insecta > Lepidoptera > Crambidae > Anania > Anania fuscalis. The sequence continues at coordinate 20,148,681 of OX493326.1, read as the reverse complement.
CACATTTAAATACGTGTCAGTTGAATTAAGTTGCTTATAATCTAAACAGTGTTACAGCATGTTATACCTGAGAATTTCGTTTTAAAGTAGGACGTAAAAGGAATATCGTATCATTTACCTAGATCAAAACGGCGTAAAAACCAACTGTTTATCAGAGTTGCTTTTACGCCCAAACATTCAACTAAATAATGGTAATACGACCATCTGAATTTAAGGGTACAATAAAATTGGCACATACACCGTTTTTGACTAGGTAAACTGGTTTAGGACATGAAAATTTATGGGGTGTAAAAACCATTTTTTTTTTAATATCGAAACTTTGCATAGAAAGATTGATAGAGCTTTAAATTCTAAACAAATCTGCATCATTAAGTCATTTTCACCTAAAGTGGTGTTTACGACCTTTCTTCCCCGAGGTATCGATATGTTTTATGTAAGTCACATATGTTTTTAATGATATTATTTTTACCGCTGAGATGTTTGTTTTGTAAATAGATTTTTTTGGATAATTTGAAAATAAACTCATAGATAGTTGGAAACTTAATATTCTTGTGTAGTTTTTGCAGATTAGTTAGGTAAGGAGTGTTGAAGGCATATTTCAAGGCTTTGTTTTGGACCACCTGAAGGCTATTAAAATTGGTGTAACATGTACTGCTCCATACTGGGCATGCATACGTCATGCAGGGACGGATTAAGGTACTGTAAATACTCAATTTAGTTTTGCTACTTAGGCACGATTTTCTGTTTAAGATAGGAGATAGCGCGTTTAAGGCTTTAATGCCTTTTAACCTCAGTTTTTGAGTATTTTCAGACCAATTTGGTTTGGAATCTAGCGTGGTTCCTAAGTATTTAACCGAGCGATTCCACAGAATGGCGTGGCCTTCGATTTTTAGAGTGCGGCTAGGAAGAGATCGATATCTGAAAACATAATTGCCTCGGTCTTGGAGGCGTTAATTTTGAGCTTCCAGCGCTGGAAGAACTCCAACAATAGGTCAAGAGAAAGTTGAAGGCGATCAATTATTAGGTCGATGTCTTTAGAAGTCGTAAATGAGGCTGTGTCGTCGGCGAAGCAGGCTAGGCTTGTGCGAGTTTGAATGGGAATGTCATTTATGTAGAATAAGAAAAGCTGGGGCCCGAGAATCGAGCCCTGGGACTGGTTTCGGTTCAGAGCATGCTCTATTTCTATAAACTTTGAAGGAACGATGTGACAAGTAAGATTTTATTATTTTGGCCATAGGAATGGAGAGACCAAACAACAGCAGCTTGTGGATAAGAGCATCATGCCAGACTGTGTCAAAAGCTTTTTCGATGTCCAGAAGGAACATTCCAGTAGATTCGCTCATATTGAGTTGATAGGAAACAGTCTCAGCTACCCTGGCTAGTTGCTGAGTTGTGGAGTGGGCCTTGCGGAAGCGAAATTGCTCGTCGATTAAAATATGCTCAGATACTCGGCTTAGGCGGTGAGATAATATTTTTTCAAACAGTTTGCCCAGACAGGGTAGGAGACTTATTGGTCGATAGCCAGCAGGATAAGTCGGGTCTTTACCTGGTTTATGTATAGCAATGACTTTTGCAGTTTTCCACTGGTTAGGGAAGTAGGTGGTAAGTAAGCAAGCATTAAAGATTTTAGTAAGCAGTACTATGCATTTCTGAGGTAGGCGTTTGATAAGATAATTAGATATATCATCTGGGCCAGGTGCTTTGCGTGTCTTGAGCGAGGATATGCATTTGGTAATTTCGGCAGGTCTAACCAGTTGTACTTGGGAATGATCGGGTAATCCATCATCTATTCTTTGGGAGGATGCATCAACTGTATCCTGTTGATCACTGGTCCAGTTATAAGTAAGAAGCATGTTATCATGAAAGGTTTTAGCTAGGATTTCAGACTGTTCTTTGGAATTTGAGCTTAGGGTACCATTTGATGACTTGAGAAAGGGAGTGGAAGTAGAAGGATTTAATTTCAACCCTCTGGCGATGCGCCATAGATCCGAACAGGGGTTGTCAACCTTTTTGAGTTTTGAGGTCCCATAGCTTGTCGCGGTGTCTTTTTAATGCAGAGTTAATATCTTGCTGGAGTCGTTTAACTTCAAGAATGAGCAATTTACGGGTTGAGGTTTGGGTTTCTTTAGCGGAGTAACGTTTAATCCGATTTTTATCTTTAATTTTTCTTTTGTTACAAGCAATCATAATATGGCCAGACTTTATTAAATGTTTGATAAGCAGTAATGAAGATGGAATGGTACCCTAGAAATGTGAAAAGGCAGAAAGGACGTCAAATCAAAAGATGGGAGGATGATTTACCAAAAGGATGGAGAAGGATAGCTCGAGACAGAGACAATTGGAAAAAATTGGGGGAGGCCTATGTCGAAAGACAAGCTGACAAATTTTAATTTATATATCTAATCTAACTAAATCTGAAAATCTATTATAAATTAAGTTAAAAACATTATTCTTTAATATTTTAGTAAAGTTATTATAAAAAAAAATACATATTAAGTTAAGAATATTGATTCTACAATTAGTGAATAAGTTCAAACCTGTAAAACAGTGAGCGAATAAAAGGCTTTTATTATTATTATTATTTTCTATAGGCCGAAACCTCTCGCCTCTGGGGCGGTAATGACCGGCAGTGGCACAGTTGGCCGGGATCAGGGCAAAAGAGAGAGAAACCTGCGGACGATGCGTGCAGTATCAAGCACCACCGCTTTCTGCATCTTTGCTGGAAGCAAGCCGCCGATGAATCCCAGCCTTTTTAGGTGTGAACCTAATGTGGCTGGGATAAACCCGTTTGCCGATATAACAATTGGTATGATTTCAGTAATCGCCACTTCCCACATTTCGGTAACCTCGTGTACTCGGTCCAAGTACTTGCGTTGCTTTTCGGTCTCGGCCTTCACAAGGTTCTCGTCATGAGGGATAGTGAGGTCCACTAAAAACACCTTCGCTTGCGCCCGGTCCATCAGCACTATATCAGGCTTATTCGCAAGAATAGTCATGTCAGTGATGATGGGCCGGTCCCAGTAGAGCCGGATTCTGTCACTTTCGAGTACTGGCTCCGGCGAGTACTTATAATAGGGTAGTCTCTGGCTCACGAGACCGTACTTCAGGGCGAGCTCTTGGTGGAGAATTTTGGCTGCTTGATTATGCCTGTGCAGATACTCAGTGTTAGCAAGAGCCAAACAACCCGAAACCACATGACGGAGTGATTCTCCAGGATGGCGACAGGCCCGACAAATGTCCACTGTGCCATCCTTTATGATGTACTTTCGGTAATTGATCGTCCTGATAATCTGGTCTTGTATCGCACAAGCAAACCCCTCGGTTTCCGCAAAAAGGTCTCCAAAACGCAGCCAATGCACGGAAGCTTTTCGGTCCACGTGGGGCTCGTGTAAAGCCTTAAAAAACCGTCCGTGCAGCTCTTTCCCTTTCCATACGGTCTCGCGATCAGAGACACTTAGTATCGCCGGCGGCTGCCATGACTCGTTGGCCAGATCAAGAGGGGTGAGTCTTTTATCACATTCTATGACATCACAATGCATCGTTGTGTCGGTCTTTGCTAGGAAATACGCCCTGAGGCTAGATACCTCGCGGTTGTGCATGGTTTTAGCACTTAACAGGCCTCGACCACCACATTTCCTCGGGATATACAGCCTCATGACCGATGATCTGGGGTGATGCATTCTATGTAATGTCATAGTTGTGCGGACTTTCCGATCCAGAGCGTTTAGTTCGGTCTGAGTCCATCTAAGAATGCCAAAGGTGTATAAGAGAATAGGCATAACCCATCCGTTATAGGCTTTGACCTTGTTGACCCCCGACAAAGAACTATTAAGCACCTTTGTAAGGCGGTCGAAGAAGGCTTCACCAATAGACTGTTTTACGTCCGATTCCCTCAAACCTATACTCTGTGACATACCCAGATACCGGTACGTATCAGTTTCGGAAAGTGTTTGCAGTTGGACGACACCAAGGTTAACCTCCTGCGACCGCGTAATCTTTCCCCTCGTCACATGGATAACCGCACACTTATCAACCCCGAACTCCATTCTGATGGAGCCACTAAAATCAACAACGATGCTTAGTAGCTCCCTCAGCTTCGGAGCTGTTGGGGCTAACAGCTTCAGGTCATCCATGTAAAAAAGGTGCGACACCCGATCTCTCCCTCTCCGAAACTGAAATCCCGTCCCCGAATTCTCCAGCAATCTGCTTAGAGGGTTCAGGGCAAGGCAGATCCAAAGTGGACTCAGACAATCGCCCTGATATATACCCCTCCTAATGCTTATTCGGTCTTCAGCATCCGCCATTCTCTCGCCCTGGAGACTAAGCATTGTACTCCATTGCTCCATACATTTCTCGAGGAAGTGTCGAACCGTATAGTCAATTTTATACAGTTCGAGGACCCTCTTTAGCCATGTATGGGGGACTGAGTCAAATGCTTTTTTGTAGTCAATCCAGGCAGCAGAGAAGTTCCGGCGATTGCGTTTGACCAGTTGGCTAGCGACAGCATCTATGAGGAGAAGCTCCTTTGAACCGCGACTACCAGCCCGACATCCGTTCTGAGCGTCAGACATAAGACGATTCGCGTCTATATGATCACGAATTTTGGCGCTCAGAACGGATGTTAGTGTCTTATAGATGGTAGGCAGACACGTTATCGGGCGGTATTTACTCGGGTCAGCAGTGTTTTGTGTTTTAGGAGCTAGGTGAGTGACCCCAGTAGTGAGAAAGTTCGGGAGAGCTCCTGTCTCTAGCGCCTCCTGAAATTGGCGGGCCAAGGTAGCATGGCACACCGAGAATCCTTTTAGCCAGTAACTCTGCAGGCCATCCAGTCCCGGACTTTTCCAGTTCGGGGCTCGACGTACTGCAGTGGCTACGTCCTCATCAGTGATGAAGACAGGGTTCATCGGAGGAACTGATGCGCACGCCTCCTCTATCGCGCCAATCCAGGGTCCTTCACTGTGCTCCACTGGTGTTGACCAAAGGCCACGCCAAAAGCTTACAACTTCGGCCTTGTTCGGTCTTGCACCAGTGTTGCGAGGTTTAGAGCTCTCCAAGCGTTTGTAGAACTTTCTCTGGTCATTCCCGAAAAGGCGATTCTACTCGTATCTCTCAACCCTTTCTGAGTACCTTCTGATACGCTTCGCCCACGCAGCGATCTTCTGCTCCGTCAGTTTCCGAGAAAACTCTGGGTTAGCCAAATTAATTGTTATCCCAGAAAACTCCCTCCTGACAAAGCGCACAATCCTTGGCCTGGTATTGCCCGAGCGGAAGCACGTCAGTTTGCCGATGAGGACTCTGGCTTGCTCGATACGTTGTTCAATTCTCTTCTTCCAGGCTGGCACAGTATTACTCCTGCGAGTAGTACGTGCAGCACTTTGACTTAGTGCAACTCGGATGCCTGTGAATCAGCACACCGTCATTGCTGCACTGAAGAGAATCGTACTGGTATCAGCCAGGCCAGAGCTGCTCTCCAAATGCTGGGGCAGCATCTGGTTTACGGCCTAAACGACATCCCGGATCCGAACACTGAGTGGTAGCCTCGGAAGCCTTGGTCTCTCTTCCAGGGGAGTATTACTGTACTCCAAAATCGCCTCCTCTAACATCCCCCTCATTTGCTTTAAATCCTGGGCGACTATATCCGACGCGTCACGTCTTCGACTACCATATTCTCGCCGCCAGAAGGCTCTGGAGTGGCAGTCCGCTCAGTGGGTGCGGGTGGCGCGCAGGACACAGCCTCGCTTCGCAATTGTTCGAGCTCAGTGGTGCTAAAGATGTTAGACCGCAATATCCACCGAGCTCTATCCGACAGGTTTTGTCGGCGACTGACAAATTTGGCTCCAGCTGCAGATTATTTTATTATTATTATTATTAATGAAGATCACGCAGTACCCAGTACATCAACACAATTTGTGTCGCCAGCAAAAGTTTCTATCGGTGTCTCCACTGAACAAAGTCCTAGAAAACCATTTTGTGAGTTAGCCCCTAAACAGAAAATTTTCATTTGTCGTCGGACGAAATAAAATATGCATATTGTGACCAGTTAAAAGCAGATGGGAATGAGGAGATTGCTGAAATATTAGAACATTTACTTAAGAATCCACAAGATGTGAAAAAAGCTAAAAGATGCATATCTGATAAAAAAACAAAACCTGCGTTTTCTCCGGATGAGGCTTTGGGGTTATTTTTATCTCTTAAGCTAACCAAGTGGCAATACAATACTTTAAAAAAAAGTGTCAATGAAAAAGGCTGCAATATATTTCCATCCTATTATCAAGTGCAACATGCGAAACAGGAATGCTATCAACTAAAAGAGGCTATCACAGTGACAGAAACCTGAACCAAAATTAAATTACAAGCTTTACTGGATGTAACTACAAGAATAATAATGATGCTTTTCGCCATCAATAGTGATTGTAAAGAATTAACCCTCATCAGTAAGTGGGGATTTGACGGTGCTTCTAATCAAGCCAATTACAAGCAAAGAATCGAAACAGATGACGAAGCTTTAGAAAGTCAACCTGATGATTCAAGCATATTCATGGGAAGCTTAGTGCCAATCAAATTAGTTTGCCGTAAACAGGTTATCTGGCAAAATGATTCACCAAACTCATCGTATTGGTGTCGTCCAATCTTTTTTGAATTTGTAAAAGAAAACAAAACAACCATATTGCGGGAAAAAAATGCTATTGAGGAAGAGATTGCCAATTTAGTAGAAACAGAAGTAGGGGATATAAAGATTACACACTCTTTATTAATGACAATGATAGACGGAAAAGCAACATCAATTTTATGTGACACTTCATCTCAAAGATGCGACATTTGTAAAGCCACTCCAACTGAGATGAATAATGTTCCCTTGCTTGCGTCAAAACCGACTGATCCAGACCTCTATAGATACGGATTATCATCATTACGCATCTGGATACGAATGATGGAATGCATTTTGCATATAGCTTACAGATTGACGCTAAAAACATGGATTGTAAAGGGAGACGCTAAATGCATCATGGAAAACAGAAAGAAAAACATACAAGACGCTTTTAAAATGAGAATGGGACTTCTGATTGATGTTGTCAAACAAGGTCACGGCTCCACCAATGACGGGAATATGGCAAGAAGATTTTTCGCAAACGCAAATATGACCGCTGAGATAACTGGTGTAAGTGAGGAGTTATATAAGGCGGTTTGCAATCATTTTAGAAGCAATTTCATCGGGCTACCACATTAACGCAGAAAATTTTAACGAATATGCTCAAGCTACCATGAAACTGTATTTGGACTTATACAGCTGGTATTATATGCCTTCAAGTGTTCACAAAATTCTTATGCATGGCGCAAATATCATTAAAAGTTTTGGTCTAATACCAATTGGACACTTATCTGAAGAAGCAGCCGAAGCAAGAAATAAAGACTTTCGTAGGTACCGCCAACACCATTCCAGGAAATGCAGCAGAAAAGCTACAAATAAGGATATTTTAAATAATTTATTGACCAGCTCAGATCCACTTATTTCGACGAAACGCCACAAACTGCTCAGAAAACATAAAACTTTGTCAAGAGAAGCTCAAAGTTTATGAATTGTTGAACAGGAAGATACATTTGATGACGACGAAACCGAAAATTTTGCTTTTGTTAATGCAGATACCTTTGACAGTGATTAGCAGTGATTTTATATATCTAATGAATAAATGGTCCCTTAGTGGATTAGGCCTAAAGAGGACACCACTAAAAAAAAAACCCGCCTATAGTTCTTAACCTCTAGGGTGGTGTGGAATAGAGAACAAAAATTGAAATTACGGGCAAATCGGGAAAAATCGAAACCCGAGAATAGGCACTAAAATAGGACAAAAATACGTACTATGCATACATAAAGGCGATTGTTTGAGAAAGTTTGAGAATTTCGAGATGTGCTCATTTTTTTGTTTTGCTTCATACAAAAAAAACTTTGGAAATTAATAACGCCGAAAATACTAAGTTATCGGAAAAACCGCACTAGTAATAGTTTTTTATAATCAATTGATTAATCCAAAACAATTATTTAATTTTCAAAAAAGAACACTTTTTTTTACATGCTATGACCATTACCGGCCCGTTTCAGTCCACCGTGCGGCGGGCAGAATATTATTGTACCAGCGCGCGCTTATTTAAATTGTTCGTGCTTGCGGGCCGCAACTGGCGGCTGTTGTTAATATTGGATTGGGCCGCAGACAAATACGTAGAGGATCGCATGCGGCCCGCGGGCCGCATGTTTGACATGCCTGAACAATAACATTAGAATATCAGCAGTATAGTATGATTTGACAAAATAAATCTGGTTTAACTATTTTATATAGTATTTTTTATGATGTACCAAATACTGAATCAACTTAATAATTAATTTAGAAAGCTTAACTAAATAAATTCTTTTCATAATATGTAATAAATTATCTTTTGATTATATGGCAAATGTGGGCCAATCCTTAAAACTGTTGAAGATCCATATCCGATTTACGAGCTAGATGTTGATCTAGTCGTTCATTATACAGTTCGTACTGGATCCGTCTTCTTTTTGGTATGTGGTCCGACGAAGAGATGCGCTCAATAAAGGCCTTGGTGTGTATTTTTTCCTAATAATCTTTTAAACTTTCGCGTTGCATTATAACTAAAACTTATGATAACGGGTCTAAACGCGACGTACATAGTATGTAGTAGTATTGATACTACATTCCTCGACGTTTCGACCGTGATGCTACGGTCGTGATCACTAGGGGACCGTTGCGCGGCGTCTTCGTCTGCATCGGGCGGCTGGTTCTTCTGCTACCCTCGAACTCTCCGATATTTATTGTGCACCTGAACTAGAGTCAGTAGGTTCAGTGCGACACACAACACTCACAGTATCCGGGTTAATGTTTATTGATAAAGGCGACACACGCGGTTTGCACTTATTATTCACTGGATTCCAGGCCGATGACAATTTGAATCCGTCTTCCCGATTGAAATTATTGCACTTTTTAATTTCAATCGCTTCACGTATTACCCTAGTGTGGTAATGGCGATCCGTGGAAAGGATTTTTCGGGTCATGTAACTCTATCCAGTGATTAGTCCCTATATTGAGCAGATGTTCCGCTACCGCGGATTTATTCGTCTGCCGATTTTTTACTGTATTTGTTCTTTCTGAAATTCTTGTATTGTTTTATAAAAATTCCACTTTTTCGTCTCAACTGCGAAGCCCATCTTTCATGCCAGCTTTCTAAGGCATTTTGCGTCTGTGGAACTGAACACAAGCGGCTGTCGTATACAGTTCACATTTTAGGGTAAAATACAGGTGGTTTACATGTAACTACTATTTTCAAAGCCGATGTATGCTGTTTTGGTTTCTGCTTTGACTTTGACTGATTCGTGTACATAATATTTGGAAAACCAATTCATGACTAATGATGCTTCCTCAGGAATAACCTTTTCTGTAAGCATGTTGAAAGCTTCCGGGATCTCTTCTGATTTAAGAAAGGCAAGGGCTTCAAGATGGCGCAATTTATGTGCGAAGTATGGATCGTTGCGATACTGTATTGCTAAGTTTTTTGCTTGGGTTTGCCTCCAAATATTCTGGGTGAAATGAAAGAAGCACAGTTTGTGCTGAGTATTTGGAAACATTTCTGTGACGGAAGCTATTATCGCCAGCTCAAAATCAGTAACAATGATATTTGGATTTAATTCCTCAAATAAATGGTTAATTGCAAACCGTTTCAATAATTCAATGAATGCGTAAAACATTTCTTAGTTTTACTTGATAACAGTGCAAATATCAGAGGTAATACTTTATTAGTACCATGTCCACTTCCCACTAGTCCATGCACTGAATAAATTTGACAAAACGGTAAAGGACCCGTTTTGAACGTTCCGTCCATTAACCAATCTGGAGATGTGACTAACAATTTTATAATTTCTATTGTGCTAATTATTATAACACATTCCCCATCGTAGATATAGTGTCTGATAAGGAATTTAAGGAAGGAATCTTATAAGGAACCCACTTTACAAAACTCTTCGGAAATCACGACATCATTAATGGGTCGTGGAAATGATGGAATACTGTAGCAAATGCACCACAACAATAAAATTACGATTGGTGGCTTTTTACTACACCTGGATCAGATCCTAGAATTCGCCGATGAAATTTACGATGTTCTGAACGTTAGGCACGTGTTAGAATAATAAGCAAATTCGAGATGACTTTCATGTTTTATTTATGAAATAATAAAGAAAATACAATTGCTAGTATATGTATTATAATTAAATACAAACGGAACCAATAAAACAATTAGTAAAGCCAATCTATCTATCTATCTATATCAGCCTTTGGGGTTCGTCTTCGAACGGAGGCCTCCTCTTCAACCTTCCACCGACTTCTGTCCCCGGCAACTTGCATCCAGTTGATTCCAGCCTGTCGCCGGATGTCATCTGTCCATCTCTTAGGCGGTCTTCCCCTGCCGCGGGTGTCATTACGGGGTCTCCATTCCAAAGTCCTTCTGGCCCAGCGATCGTGGTTCATCCGTGCAATGTGTCCTGCCCATCTCCATTTACGGCTCTCAATCTCTTCCACCACGGCTCTGACCCCTGTCCTTTCTCTAATCCACTCGTTTCTCTTGTGGTCTTGTAGAGAAACGCCAAGCATCTGTCTCTCCATTGCTCGTTGCGCAACGCGGAGTCTCCCAGCAGACTTTTCTGTCAGAGTCGTGGTTTCCATCCCATATACGAAGACCGGCAGAACACACTGGTTAAACACCTTGGTTTTTAAGTGTTGGGCCATTCTGTTAGAGCGCAGAACATGGTTGTTTGCTCCGAAAGCTGCCCAAGCTTGCCCGATGCGTCGCCCTATTTCAGCAACCTGATCTTTGGAACCAAGAGTGATTTTGTGGCCTAGATAGATGTAGTGGTCGACCAATTCTACAGGTAGGATGTGATTTTTCGCGTTTGCAATGTTCGTCATTATTTTGATTTTTGAAATATTCATTTTTAAACCTACATTTGCTGATTCACGTTGTAGCTGGTCGACCATATCAATCATATCTTCGATATTATCGCTGATCAGTGCGATATCGTCGGCAAATCGCAGGTTTTTTAGCCTTTCTTCATCGATTATTACTCCCTTGGTTGTCCAATCTAACTTCTTAAAGATGTTTTCAAGGGCAGCATTGAACAATTTCGGTGATATGGTATCACCCTGACGGACTCCTCGCTCCAGTCTAAATGCATTTGTTAACTTGTGGAGGCGTATCGAGGATGTTCCGGATAGCTGAAGGTGTTTAAGGAGCTGGATGTACCTTTCATCAACTCTACTATCCGCCAAGGCTTTCTCCACTGCCCACGCTTCCACTGAGTCGAACGCTTTCTCATAATCGATGAAGGTGATAATAATTGGCTTTCGGTATTCGTGGCAATTTTTCGATCACTGTCTTCAAGGTATGCAGGTGGTCGTTGGTTCCGTATCCAGCCCGAAATCCAGCCTGTTCTCTGGGTTGGTACGCGTCTAGCTTTTCCCTCAGTCTGTTCAGGATGATTCTAGTGAACAACTTATACATGTGAGACAAAAGAATAATGGGACGATAGTTTTCCAATCTCCGGATATCTCCATTTTTTATGAAAAAGGACAATGACCGCTTTGTGCCAGTCATTCGGGACCTTGCTGGATAATATGCAGTTTGTGAAGAGCAGTGCCAATGCCTTCCATGCTATATCAGGCGCCAGCTTCAGCATTTCAGGAATGATACTGTCATGTCCCGGTGACCTTCTGTTTTTGATCTGGCCAAGAGCAAAACGTATTTCTTCCACGGTTACATCTGGAATTTCTTCAGAGCCAACATTGGAGACAGGAGCCCTGTTGTATGAATATCCACCTAGTTGCGAAGCAATTTATGGTGACTTACTTTTGTACAGATTCTCATAGTATTTCCTCGCTACTTCTAACAGCTGCTCTCTATTAGTGATCACGTCTCCCTTCTCATCGACTAATTGAAAAATCTCCTTTCGTCCGTTGGATAACTGAGATCGCAAAATACGTCTACTAGTATTCGACTGTAGGGCAATAGTAATTTTGTCCTCTTGGTATTTATGTAAGGCGTGCTTTATCCTTTGGCGAACTCTTTGTGAAGACAACGATAATCTGGAGTGTCTGCGTTATTTTCAATTCTCATTTGATGACGTCTTTCCATGAGCTTAGGTGTTTCTGCTGTTAGCTTTTTAGGTCTGAGATCGACGTCACCAGGCATGATCTCCTTCTGTCCTTCCTTCATTATCGATGTTAAGTGTTCATTAAGGGCTTTTATTGGCATTGTTTTCTGTGTGTCCCAGTCATGTAGGTGATCGCTGATATACTGTTTGTAGTCTTCGGCCCTAGCTCTAATTAGATCAGGAACAGTGTGCTGTGGTATATGACGCTGGGTGAGTTTTCGTCTTTCTGCCTTAGTATTAATGTTAAGAGTTGCACGAACTATGCGGATCACTGCCAGTATAGAAGTTGTTGAGTACTAACACATCATGCACAAAGTTTCTGCGATTACTCATTATGTAGTCATATTCATTTTTGTGAACTCCGTTAGGGTGTTTCCATGTCCATTTTTGTTGTGGCTTTTTATGGAAAAACGTATTCATGACATACAAGTTACTTCGCATTGCATAGTTCACCAGTTCTTTTCCTCTTTCGTTCCTACCGCCAAGGCCAAAATCACCGATACAACACTCAATATCCATCTCCTTCTTTCCAACTCTGGCATTAAAGTCTCCCATAATGATGGTATAAGGGGATTTACTCTTTTGCATGGCCGTGGTAACCTTTTCGTAGAAATCTTCGATTTCGCTATCAGGGTGGCTTGCAGTGGCCACGTTAAGTTGTCTACTGCAGCCAGTCAACTCCCAGGGATTTCTTGTCGCACCCCTGCTCCGTGTCACCTGGCTGCTGCTGGAGCCAGGGAGTGACAGAGCGCTGGGAACTCGGGGTCGATTCTTGTTTTTGTCTGTCATAGTTGAGGAGGGGTATATAGCCGATAATCACCACGCCAGCAACGGCGGGTTGGTGATCGCAGTTCAACGACCGGGTTCGACAGATCCCATCGCCGCTCGAAGATATTCACTTCCACAGCCGAGTACCTCCTTCTGAGGTCCGCCTGGTAGAACGCAAGCATACTGCTTCCTCGCTAGGGCAATGCACTTATTTAATGGCGGTGCAAACTCGCCATGACACAGAGCCATCATTAGTTAATAATTAGTAAAGCCAATAATAGTCTATTAAATATTTGATTCGTATTTTTAGCAATAAAATTAGCCACAATTCAAATTATCCACAAAAAACTATATTTATTCAGAAAACAGCAATAAACTAGCCATAATATTATTTATTCACGATAAACTGTATTTGTTCTGAATAACAGCGATTAATCAGCCACAGTATAAATTATTCATAATAACTTATTTTTAATGTAAAAGTTCTTAACTTAACTCCACAGGATGGAACACTGAACTGCCAAAAATGAGACGTACTATCTATTTATACACATTTTACTACGTTTTCCCCACTTCATACTTCGCCATTATTGGTTGCAAAGTCGACCAATCAGAAAAGAGGAAATATGATTTTTAATATTACCGGAAATCAATTTTTCTCATTTTCAGTATTTGTCATTTTAAACAGGAAGTTGAAATACATTTAATCTTATAATTCTTACAGAAAGTGACAACATTATTCAAATAAAAATAATCACCCGGAAATCGCATTTTCACAGATTAAAAATATAATCGGAAGTAAGGAAATATTATTTTAAATAACAGTCAGAAACCAAATTAATTTAAAGAAATAATATTTGACGTTTCCGGTGGTGACATTTTCTTGGTTTTTATTCTATAACATATAATTATTCTAACACGGCCATACTGACATGTGACTCATCCTCGAGGCACAAATCAATATCACCTATCTCATTACAAAATATATTTTGTATGTACTATTAAAGGGATCTTCTAAATAAAACGTTAAAATAACTAAAAAATATAAATTGATACGGATTAGAGCGCGAAAGCACAAGTACGATGCGTAGTAGAATGACGTCCCGATGACAGATGACCGCTAGTGTCGGGAACCGCTCATAGGGATGCTCCCATCAATCGATTCCTCGCTAACAGTTCGGCCATCCTGCAGCTCCTTCGTCTCGAAGGAGAACTCGGTCCACTCCGATGTATCAGTGGGCGCCTGGTTGTTCGGTTACCATAGCCACCACGATAAAGTTGTTCTCTTCTTCTTACTCTTCTTCTCCCACCAGAAGGCGGCGGCTATTTATCACAAAGTAAATTCGGAGACTACACTTAGCGTGTTTGCTCAACCACGAAATACGACAACAAGCGCCTCAGATAGCATGTTTGTTTACTCACATTGTTAGACTTTGTACAGTAACATAGTCAAAAGTAGATTAACTAACATCTCATTCAGCTCATTATTCACCCAACAACAAGAAAGCGTAGGTTAAGTTATCATCAACAAGATTAATCATTCTACCAGGCGAAATCGCACACACATGGAGCGTCACATCACTCATTAAGTTAACTCAAATGTTACATATCCTTGATATTGAACTGAATTCGTTTTGCTCCACATACACCAACCTGAGCATAGAGTTACGTCGAGTATTCATCTAAAAGTCACAAATCTTTAATATTGGACCAATTCAGGTTCTACTCCCCATTCACTAACCTACTCCCAAAAGTAATTGCTTTATGCCTTCATTCAGTCATAGTGTTATTGGTTACCTCATACCTGTTATGTTTAACATAAGCTGATTTTCAACTGTCCTTGGTTAAACTTGAATGTCTTGAGCGACACAGACACCCTCAATAAAACCAATAAAACTAATAAAACCAATTTATATTTGCAAATAGGCTTAAACTAAGCACTTTTACACGTCCCATTGTTATTTTATTCCCTACCACTGCTTCGGGACAAGTTTGGGCTAGCGCCGAGAAGAAGCAGCGCAAGAAACTCGGCACTATTGTCAGCCTCTTTTAAAAAGTTTTAAATATACATAACAAAATATTAAATTACAAGATAAATGCACCTGTGCGAGCAAGGCAGTATTTATATCCAAACATTTTTATCATTTAAATAATCTATAACAGTATAATACCCTTTTTTCATGAGAATATTTTTTACATGAGCTTTAAATTTAAACATGGGCAGTTCAGCAATAGATGCTGGTAATTTATTAAAAAAGCGAATACATTTCCCCATGAACGAATTTCCTACTTTATGCAGTCTGAAATCTGGAACGGCAAGCTTATCCTTATTCCGGGTGTTAAAATTATGAATGTCACTTTTCTTAGGGAACTGATCCATATGTTTGCGAACGTAAATGATATTTTCGTAAATAAATTGCGAAGCTACTGTCAGTATATTAATTTCTTTGAACAGTTGTTTTAACGAGTCACGAGGTCCAAGGTTATAAATTGCTCGTATAGCTCTCTTTTGTAATATAAATATAGAGTCGATATCTGCTGCTGAGCCCCATAATAGAATTCCATATGACATAATGCTGTGACAATAGCTAAAATATACCAATCTTGCCGTTCCAACATCAGTCAATTGTCTTATTTTCCTCACGGCGTAAGCAGCAGAGCTAAGTCTTCCTGATAGAGTCTCAATATGAGCACCCCATTGCAAACGGGAATCCAAAGTTATTCCCAAAAAGGTAGTGGAACTAGATGTATCAAGTCGTTCACCTTTTATAATTAAATGTGTTGGGACCAGTTTTACGTTTGGCATTGTGAATTTAATACACTTTGTTTTATTTGCATTGAGCAAAAGATTATTAGTAGTGAACCAATGCAATACTTGAGAGAGAGCATTATTTACATCGTCAAACGAATCTTTACCTCTTTTGATTTTGAAAATCAATGAAGTATCATCTGCATTAACACTGTCTCACAGAGGTCTTTCGTAAAATATGGAAGGTCATTTATATAATTTAAAAAAAGCAGGGGTCCTAATATCGATCCCTGCGGCACGCCCATAGTTAGAGGGGAGCCAGAAGACTCAGTTCCATTAATACAAACTTTTTGTGTTCTGCCTGTGAGATAAGAGTTTACCAAATCTACGGCATCATTAGAAACACCATAATGTCTAAGTTTTTTTAGCAAAGTTTGATGGTCCACACAATCAAACGCCTTGGAAAGATCACAAAAAACTCCCAAAGCATCCCGCCTACTCTCCCACGCATCAAACACGTGTTTTAAAAGTGCAACTCCAGCATCAGTAGTGCTTCTACCCTTTGTAAAGCCATATTGTTTGTTATGTAAAAGTTTATTCAGGACAAAGTGAGATAAAAGTTGATTAAAAATTACTTTTTCAAATACTTTACTGAGTACTGGTAAGATTGAAATCGGTCGAAAATTGGAGGGGTCATTTTTCTCGCCAGACTTAAATAAAGGAATAATTTTACTAAATTTCATCAATGTAGGAAACTGTTTGTCATCAATACATTTGTTTAAAATTATTGCAAGATAAGGGGCTATTGTGTATAGAATTGTATTGATAATATTGACTGAGATTCCCCATAAGTCCTCAGTTTTTTTCATGTTAAATTCCCTAAAAGTTTTTATTACTACATCGGGGTTAATATATCTAAAATGAAATGGAGTTGTACACTCATCAACACCCGCCCTGAGAAGGGATTCAGCTAGTTCGGCAGAGGAAGCCAGTTCCCTAGTTGTAGAGGGAGCTACGTTTGAAAAGAATCCCTCAAAAGCATTGGCAACCTCTGCATTTGAATTAATTAGTTTATCCCCAATTTTAAGAGAGTAAGCACGATCATTTGGTTTATGCCTACAGGTTTCTTTATTTATAATGTTCCATGTAGCCTTTGCTTTATTATCAGAACTCCGAATAATATTACGCAGATGATTTGATTTTGCAGAGGCACATACTTTTTTAAATATTTTAGAGTAACGTCTTACATGGTCAATAATCTGTGGGTTCTGAGAGCTTGCTTTAAGACTATACAAATCATATAATGTTTTTCTACTTTTATAAATACCGGGTGTTGCCCATTCGTTAAACTTACATCTCAGTTTATTTGCTTTTATATTTTTTTGTGTAAAGATTTGATCAAATTCGTTTTTAATCAATCCAAAAAGATTCTCATATAAAAAATCGACACTATCGCTATCACTTGATTTTAATGAATTTATGCCATCACAAATTTTTTCCTTAAATCGGTCTATTCTATTTACCGTTATTGGCCTACAAACAGCATCTACAATTCCTCGGACAAAATGGTGCTCAAACGACGTCTTTTGTCCGCTGTGGTCCGATCTCAAATAATTTATAATTGATTTATCTATTACAGTGCTATTGCAAAAAATATTATCTAAACAAGTAGCTGTTGTAGGTCAGCTGCTGTTGTCACTCTCGTAGGTTCATTGAATAAGTTCATTAAATTTAATGATTTAAAGAGATTAAGGAAACGATAACGATTTGCATTCTGTGAATTTACTAATATATCAATGTTAAAATCGCCACATACAACTACTTTCTTATTAGAAATACAGACTTTATTTAAGACCTCTTCCATAGCGGTTTCAAAAAGCTGGTAATTAGCAGATGGGGAGCGGTAAACACTTATTATAATATACTGCTCTAGCTCAGCACATGCTAGTTCGATAGTTCGTTCAATCGAAAGTGACACTATATCTTTCCGTTCCTTGTATTTTAACTGACTATTTAACAATATAAGTGACCCCCCTCTAGTAGCAGACTTCCTTGTGAACGAACTACCAATTTTATAATTTTCAATGTTAATCATCAACTCATATTGGTTGAACCAATGCTCTGTTAAACACATAACATGTACATTTAAATCTTGTAAGAATAAGGATAATTCTAACTCTTTGCCAGCCAAGCCTTGCATATTCTGATGAACAATATTAAAGGTAGACTTGGCTTTTGTCTGCTCTCTTAGTTTAAATTAGAAGAGATTGTCAAGGGAATAATATTTAAATTAGTACTAGTACTAATATGTTGGTCACAGTCTATTTTTTTGTTTTAACCAATTATTGTTAATATTATATGCTAACAAGTTAGCAATTTGTTTTTTTAAGTTATATGGCAGGTGTAAAGAGCTGCCCGTTAATACAAATTTATTGTTAGTAAATTTGTTTGTGTCAAAAAACACAAACTTGTCACTATGACGTTCTGTCAAATTAAAAAATTAACTATTCAATAGATGAATTTTTTCATTTTCTTCAGTTGTTTGGTACCTACAGTATGGTAGGGCACACAAAACAACTTTTTTTACATCAAGGTTCGTTAGGATAGAAAAGTTTTGAATAATATTTTTTCTTGTTGTGTTCTTACTATTCCCTATTAAAATTACAATAACTGTTTTGTTGCGTTTTATAATTTGGTCCCATGACGCATCTAGTATACAAATATTAGTTAAATTATGATTAATAGACTTATGTAACAATGGGCCGTAACCAACTCCTAACCTATCTTTTTTTTTTTTTTTTTTTTATTTGAGATGGGCTTACTCTTGACCCCAATCTTGCTCTAGAGCATAGATGGGATCTACGATAGAGCGAGCTTGCCCAGAAGATGCCTATTCACTCTGGACTTAAAGAGAGTCAGGTTATATGCACTCGGAAATACAGACGCAGGCAGGGAATTCCAATCCTTAGCTGTGCGCATTATAAAAGATGATGAGAAGCGCTTAGTGCGGGTTATGGGTATATCAACTAAGAACGGATGGTAGCCGGCCGTGCGTCTGGATGTCCGATGGAAGAAAGGTGACGGTGGTATGAGTTCATGCAGCTCATGAGCACACTCTCCGAAGTACAATCTATAGAAGACCGATAGGCAAGCAACCTTGCGGCGGTGAGCCAGGCTGTGCAGCTTGGACGCCACCAGTTTTTTATCGCCTATTATTCTCTTGGCTCTGCGTTCCACCGAGTCAAGTGCAGCAAGTTGGTATTTCGCCGAGCCGTCCCAAAGGTGGCAGCAGTACTCCATGCAAGATCGGACTTGGGCTTCCTATCCTATCTGAGAAAACAATAACATTACTTTCAATCTTACATGGGGATACTTGAGTGTGAGATGTAGACATTGAAGACTGCTGGCTGGCATCCATCTGTTGACTTTTGTCTAGTTGTGTGATTTTAATATTCGGTAGTGATTTAAAATCTAAATTAGAATTTTCCAATTCTAAAAGTTTATTAGTAGCCAGGATATGCTCGTTAATTTGTTCCTGGGAAGAGTTATATTTTGTTGTCATAGATTGCAATAATTCATGCAACTTTGAGATGTCAGCCTGAAGCCTTCCAATGTCCACATCATATTTACATCTACTTTCAATTAATTTATTATTATAGATTTCTAGGCTGTCTACTAACTCTGAGCGTTGTTTTCTTAACAATATGTTATTGTAAAAGCATTTTTGTTTTTTAATTAATTTGTTAGATTTATTAATGAATTTACTAATTTTTATATATTTTTTAACCTTATTATTGCTTGATAGCCTAATGTTTTTGTTTTGTAATTTACTAGTAGAAGCTACTGCGTGGCCCCCAGGGCTACCAATCAACTCCTCATACAGGTTCAATGTGTTTGAGTATTCCTGTACTTTTTTATCTTCCTCTAAGTGACGTATTGTCCTATTGGCATCCCGCAGATCATTTTCTAATTCATTGCTTCGCAATAAAGTTTGCTCAAAGATGGTGTTGCACTGGTCAAAGGTGCTGATGGTGTTGAGCAGCTCGTCACGGTGTACAGTGACCTCCTGGATTTGGCCATGCAGTTCAGCTAATTCTTTTTTCAGTTGAGAGTTCTTGGCTATTACAATCCTAATTTCTTCTTCACTTTCATCTCTTTCCCTAAGTAGTTGGTTACAGCTTTCTTTACTATCTTTTAGTTCTTCGAGTGCAACTTTGAGTTTTAGCTCAGCATTCTGAGCAGTCATTTTTCGGGTCATGATTCCAGTCCGGGTAGTCATTTTGTTTGTTTTATTTATTGGCCTCACCTGGAAATGTTCAGAGAAAAGTGTACAACAGATGCTTTGGTACAAAATTGGATTTTGGTTACGATGAGCGGGGAAACTGATAGTATAGGTAGACTCAGATGTTGAATTTGTTTATGGTGGATGGTTGTTTTGAGTTTTAAATATATCTAAAATATAGCTAATTATATAATCTCTAAATAAAACTAATAAGATTTAGCAATAATAGATTTTATGTAAAACTTTTTTTATTTATTTTTACTGGAGGGTATATTAATCAATGTAAAAAGATGTTTTATTCTGTTAAGTTAAACCTAACGATTTCAGATAATTATCAACATCTCCCACTGTAGATTATTTAGAAAGTATTTCGACAACAATAACATTGATAAGGTTCAGCGCGGTTCCAGTTAAGGTCGTGGAACTGCCGGCACCTTCTCAGTACTCTCACGTCATGATTGTGATGACTGATACAATACATCCACCATACCCCATCAGTGAAACGACATCGCTGGTATATGTCACCTCTAGATACAGTCATCGAATCAAATCATCGAAATTTTCTGACAACAAGTCCTTTGTCGGCATCTTTATGCATTCCGTATTACGTTGGCAGATCCCTATCGATCGGCCACCTTTGTATTCGTCTACTGATGCAGTGTTCTGTCGGCGATTCATCAGAACTATGTTTACTGAAAGTGCAATGCAGTCCCCAGTCTCATAGGTTACACTTGCTCACTGACGCAATCCCCTAACAGCCTGCGTTTGCGTTTCCCTGTCAATATTTTTTGTTGCACTCTGGCTCCTGATGCAATCCTCTGACGGCTATCATCAGAGGTACCTTCTTGCATGATTTAGTGACAACGCTTTTCCCTGTTGGCACTCATTGTTGTACTCTGGCTACTGATGTAATCCCCTGACGGCTATCATCAGAGCTACCTTCTTGCGTAATAAATATAGTGATAACGCGTTTCCCTGTCGGCACTCATTGTTGCACTCTGGCTACTGATGCAATCCCCTGACGGCTGTCATCAGAGTTACCTTTTTGTATGATATACTGGTAATGTTTCTCTCTACACTCATTGTTGCACTCTGGCTACTGATACAATCCCCTCGCGGCCATCATCAGAGCAACGTTCTAGTTGGATGTAGTGTTAATGCATTCCCCTGTGGGCAGCCATTGTTACACTGTGGCTACTGATGCAATCCCTTCGCAGCCATCATCAGAGCAACGTTCTAGTTGGATGTAGTGTTAATGCATTCCCCTGCGGGCAGTCATTGTAACACTATATTTGCTGATGCGGTCCAAAGCTCTACCAAAAACATCGCGACCACCGCCCCGCTCGGCAGTCACATAGTCGGAGCTATATTCCGGCTCTGGCCCCGTAGTCAGCCACGCAGCCGCGACATCCCAGCTTAGCCCCTGAGGCAGCTGGCGAGCCACGACTGCTCCACACCAAGACATCTGTTCACATAATAATAGCATGGATAGTATATTACGACATTAACTTTACAGTTTACAGATGAAGTAGACTTTATTGGCAATACACATTTCGGATCATCATGACCATTAACCTTACTGTTTAAACGACAATATGTCAAATGCCAATGCAAGTATTTGCGACAACTTGCCAACAGTACAAAGTGATTGTTCTCATAAACCACAGCTACTCACCCTGTATCTATCAATTTATGTTATTCACCAGATTTTCCAATAGTCCACATAACAACACATGTTGTATGCTGGCAATACAAACATGAGAAACATAATAGTTCAACATGATAACCATAATGTGTATCATTAAAATTAACTAGTACTGCCATCCTCCAATACTCAAAATATAAGTTTAGCATCATGAAAAGATGCATGCTCCCAACATACATGAAAATAGACAACTCATAAACCATGAAGGAATCCGAATGACACTTACTGACCTGTTTAAGTTTTCATACCAAACCATTTTACTGTGATAGGTCTTAACTGCATCAGACCTCATATCCGTCACTCTACTAAGGTGGTCTTCTTAGTCAGCTAGTCATAGATCACAGCTCTTTCATGCAAACAGGACTCCATCCCATGCATTTATTTTTGTCATAATGCATTTGCTGTTCTAATACTGTTCTGTTCTGTTTCTAATACTGTTAGTCTTTCTTCATGCCATTGCCTGCAAGCCACAACAATAAAACACAGAAACAAGATCTTTATTTGATCTGATTCCCCCTTAAAGCAGTAAACCCAACATCCATCACAGATACTTCATTCTAGTTTCCCATACATTCAATTAACATGTTATTTCACATTCGTTATGAATGACACAGCCTATAATAATTAACTTGTTTAGGTCAAAATTCTATTAAGTTATTCATTTCCTCATATAGTCACTTGAAATAGAATAAAGCTCTGAGCAGTTTTCAGTCAGTCAGCAGTATCAGTGGTTGACTGGTAGAGGACACCACAAGGCATTAAGGTCCTTCTGTTACAATAATGGTGTCATTAATCATTTGTCAATATTTGACCAGTAAAGCCAAAAGTCAGTGTATCCAAACCTAGTAAAATTGATGAATTTTAGAATAGTTTGTTACGGGATTGCTACCATGTACCTTATTTTTGAGTTCCCGATATTTCGGCACTGTTGCAAGCGCCATGATCACGGAGTAACTGAAGATCTTGCGGGTAAGTTGTTAAGGGCAAACATATCGGTCTACCCTCTTTCGCAGTCTTTTATTGCACGCGTCGGTACCATTGTCTACAAACTCACTATTTTCTCGCACCTGTTCTCGACACACAACACTAACAGTATCTGACCGCGACACAGCAGGTTGTTGTTTTTTCCGGTTTTTGCACATACGAATCACTGGATTCCAGACACTTGACAATTTAAACCCATCCTCACGATTGAAATTTTTGTACTTTGTAATTTCAATCGCTTCCCTGACCATTCTTGGTATGTAGTGGCGTTCTGTCGAAATGATCTGAGGGTTGTGAAACTCAATCCAGTGATTGAGACCTGATTCCAACAAATGTTCCGCGATTGCCGATTTCTGTTTTTCGTTGTTTTTGACCGCTTTTATGTGTTCCTTCATTCGGCACGCTATGGTACGTTTTGTTTGGCCGATATATGAACTGCCACAGCTGCAGTCAATCTTATAGACACCCGGTTTCTCCATTGGGAAACTATCTTTTGGAGATCGTAGACATTGTGTTACTTTTCTTAATGGAGTGAAGACAGTATTAAGTGAGTATTTATGAAGTACGTTTGAGATCTTGTCTGTCACTCCTCTTATGTATGGCAAGAACACAGGTTGCCTGTCTACTGTGTCTTTAAAGTGTCTTGATTTGTGTCTAGATGGTAGCTGCCCTCTATATCCATTATTCTGTAAGACTTTCTGAACATGTTCCAACTCTTGGTTTAAGTGTTCAAGGTCACACAAGTCATAGGCTCGATTTGTCAGTGCAGTTACTACAGAATTAAGATGTCGAGGGTGGTGATGCGAGGTTGCGTTGAGATAGCGGTCAGTGTGAGTGGATTTTCTATAGACAGAGTGACTCAGTGAACCGTCACTCCGCACTTCAATCTTCACATCCAAAAATGCTAGGCTTCTGTTTTCTTCTATCTCGCAGGTAAAATTTATTTTTGGATGGATACCATTTAAATATGACAGGTGAGTTTCTACATCTTGGTTGTTTCCTCTCAATACACAGAATACGTCGTCTACATACCTCTTCCATAGTTTGATTTCGGTGCGGGCGGTGGCCAGGGATTTTTCTTCGAAAAACTCCATCCAAATATTAGCTATAACTGGAGCTACGGGGCTGCCCATCGCGACTCCGTCTATTTGGAGATAGTATTGACCCTGGTATACAAAGAAATTCTTCGACAAACAATGATGTAGAAGTGTGCCATATTCCATCGGGATGTCATTATCTTCCAACTTTACCTTAACCACTTCAAGACAATCTGCTACTGGGACATTTGTGAAGAGTGATTCTACGTCAAAACTGACCATCAACTCATCCACATCAACCTTGTTTTGGTGCAGGATTTCAATGAAGTGACGAGAATCTTTGACAAACGATGACGTACGGCCTACTAATGGTTGCAAGACTTTAGCTACGTGCTTGGCCAGGTCATACGTAGGTGAGTCTATCTGACTCACAATCGGTCGTAGTGGCACGTTCTGCTTGTGTACTTTAGGCAAGCCATATAGTTTCGGGGGCTGGACATTTCTAGGCCGCAGTAAGTATTTAAAAGTCTCGTCGTCGAAAACGTCCTCGCACTGTCTAATGAGTGAGCGAGTGCTTCGATCCGTTCTCGCCGTCGGGTTGTAATTTACCTTCTTGTATGTATTGACATCACTGAGTAGATTTTGGATCTTTCTATCGTACTCAACGACATCCATTATAACAGTCGCGTTCCCTTTATCAGCTTTCAGAACCAGTATTGTTTCATCCTTTCGGAGGTCATTCAGCGCAGTTGATTCAGAAGAAGTGATATTCGGTTTTGGTGGTGCTACGTGGCGTAATATCACGGCAATATCCTGTCTTAATGTATCCGCGTCTACAGATGGTATTTTATTACGCACGATACATTCTTCAACCGACCCAATCACCTCCTCATAGGGAATACGTTTAGGTGTAATGGCAAAATTCATCCCTTTTTCTAGAACTGATTGTGCAGCAGCAGACAACTCGACACTCGACATGTTGACTACCGTTCGAGTTGCGATCGAGTTCTCGTGGTAGGCCGCTGGCTTTTGTTTTCGTAGTAATGATTCGAACTTACGATCCTGTTTCATAGCACTAAGTTCTCTAGAGCGCTGAGCTTGTAGGTAGGTAACACGATCACAAGTATCAAAATCACTTTTAGAAAGCAACTCACTGCACTTTTGATGTATTTCGTATAACTCACACAGAAACTGGTCAAGTTGGTACCTACAATTGCGTATTAATTTTCGCAATAATTTTACACTCGCATATCGCAGAATACTTGCGGAGCCGTGAATGTCAGGTCGAGGTTTTATCCGAACACACACTGGGATAATGTCCGTATCCCGACACTTCACTAGGAATGACAGGGACTCCTTCAAACATTCACACTTTTTCCGCGCGCGAATTTTGTCAAGTGTCTGGAATCCAGTGATTCGTATGTGCAAAAACCGGAAAAAACAACAACCTGCTGTGTCGCGGTCAGATACTGTTAGTGTTGTGTGTCGAGAACAGGTGCGAGAAAATAGTGAGTTTGTAGACAATGGTACCGACGCGTGCAATAAAAGACTGCGAAAGAGGGTAGACCGATATGTTTGCCCTTAACAACTTACCCGCAAGATCTTCAGTTACTCCGTGATCATGGCGCTTGCAACAGTGCCGAAATATCGGGAACTCAAAAATAAGGTACATGGTAGCAATCCCGTAACAAACTATTCTAATGTTAGTGACCATGAAAGTTTAAAAGAATATATTGATGAATTTTCATGCTAATTAAGAATTTTAAATTGTTTAATAACTTCAACAATAGATAACATAACTTTTAAAGACAGGCTAACACTTTCTTTTACCTTGCTCAACTTGATGACTAACAAGACCATTAGCAAGATCAAGTTCTCACTATTGCAATCTGGCAGAAACAATGTTTGTTTGCCATTCTTTGTCAATCTTTAATATGGATATTGCAGATCATTACAAGATCTAGTAATAAGACAGCAATATTTAATGATACTCACCAAGCATTGCTCTTCTCTCTATTTCAAAACTCACTTACAATAAGTTTGAGTGTCCTCACATTAACACTGTGCCAACCTTCAATGAATTCCTGTACAGTGTTACAATCAGCTCCACGTGTTAGCCATCATCCATGCAGATGCAGCATCACAGTGCAGTTGCACATGCACAACTAAAACTTATCATTTATCATTAAAATATGCACACAATATTTATGCTAACAATCACCAGTCAGTGTACAATATTGGCTACCAGCACTTCCAAAGCAGCCAAGGGGTGGATGTATATGGAGCTGAGACACTACAAAACAGACCCCGGAGGAGAGAATCATTGAGAAATTAATTCACTGCTTGTGAATCTTACAATTACTTTATTTAAACAATGCAATAGTATTTACCATGCAGAAACTTTATTAAGTTTAGTATTCATTTAGTTTGCATTTTGTAACTGATCAAGTTGTTAAATTAACCAATACCTCATATCCTTACACTCTGATGCTGTTACACAATTATTTAGTGTGATCAACAATTGATGTTTACCAGTAGAAACTTTAACTCACAGTTAACAAACACACTTAACAAATGAAACAATGTTATTTCATCCTAATGTTAGTAAGTCAAGTTATAATTAATCTAAGTCTTTGAAGCATATTAACACTCAAGTCGATACCAGCACACGTATAACCAAATATTACACTTAGCGCAGCCCAGCATATAGTTAATTGTTAATCTATTATATAAAATTCTAAACTGACTGTTGGTCTATCAACGCACAGCCCAGACCGCTGAACCTAGAGACTTAAAATTTTGCACATAGATACCTTATGCAGTGTAGGCATACACTAAGGAAGGATTTTTGGAAATTCCACCCTTAAGGGGGTAAAATAGGGGGTGAAATTTGTATGAAAGTCCGTCAGTTTTGAAGTTAGAATCTCCAAATTTTGTGTTTAGGCTGACGTATGAAAATGAATAAACACGTGTCTCAGCGTTTTTGCTAAATTAACCCCCAATGGGGTAAAAAAGGGGATAAAGTTGTGTATTGAAAGTCCGTCGTTTTCAAAGTAAAAATCACTAAAATTATTATTTAGGCGTACGGTTGGGAACTCAGTCACAGTATATCGTTATTGTTGGAATTTCAACCCTTATGGGGGTAAAAGGGGATTTTTGTATTTAAAGTTCTTTATTTTCTAACTAAAATTCACTCAATTTATTATTTAAGCTTATAGTTGGTAGCTTAGGCAAGGTATATCTATGTTGTTGAAATTTCAACCCTTAAAAGGGTGAAAAGGGGATAACTTTTTACTTGAAGTTCTATTATTTCTAAGTAAAAATCACTCAACTTTTTATTTAGGCTTACGGTTGATAACTCACGCAAAGTATGTTGGTGTTTTTGGAATTTTAACCCTTAAGGGGGTAAAAGGGTATACATTTTGTATTTGAAGTTCTTTATTTTCAAAGTAAATAAAGAAGGATTTTTAGAAATTCCACCCTTAAGGGATTATAATAAGGAGTAA
Organism: Anania fuscalis; assembly: GCA_950371115.1. Lineage (NCBI taxonomy): Eukaryota > Metazoa > Arthropoda > Insecta > Lepidoptera > Crambidae > Anania > Anania fuscalis. The sequence continues at coordinate 20,121,442 of OX493326.1, read as the reverse complement.
AAGTTTGTATAAAAGTCTGTCAGTTTTGATATGGATTTCCAAATTTTGTGTTTAGGCTGACGTATGGAAAGAAATTAATAGTGTTTCACCGTTTTTTTTAATTAACCCCCGATGGGGTAAAAAGGGGGATGAAGTTGTGTGTGGAAATTTCTTCGTTTTCAAAGTATAAATCACAAAAAATAATATCGCTTATATTTTAAAGCTCTGGCAAAGTATATGGATGTCGTTGGAATTTCAACCCTTAACCCCGTGAAAATGGGATTTAATTTCGTATTTGAAGTTCTTCATTGTCGAACTAAAATTACTGAATTTATTATTTAAATATTTAGGCTTATGGTTGGAGTCCTACACAATTAGAGTTTTCTGACTTACAGCACTTAAAATGGGTTTCCATTTTGTATTTGTAAAAAATAATGTATTGTCACATGTTTCGTGTTATTATTTCTCTACTTCCGCAAGTCTATCCGTCTGTCTGTCTACAACGAGCAAATATCTCAGCTGTCTAGAAATAGTTGAGGTACTTTTGGATATGGAGTATAGCGGCGTAGGGAATTTCCCGATACCTCACATGATAATATTTATAAAACGTGAAAGTTTACAAGTGTAGCAAGTCAGCGAAAACTACCGTGTAACATTTAAGGCAACTTAGATCGAAAAAAACAATAAAATTTGACCTCTTCATTTATCTACCCTTGATCGGCCCCCTACAGCTGATCGGACTTTGCATAATTATATAAAATGGCAAACTGACTGACTAGGTGATATATCAACGCGCAGTCCTAACCACTGGACCTAGGGACTTGGGATTTTGCAAATGAATAACTTATAACTACGCAAGATTTTTTGGAAACTGTGGGATTAGAATAGGTATATACAAATTTCAATCCTAACTAATTTTATTTTACAAAGGCGTAAGTGACTTTGTTTGTTGATTGTTTTGTTACGCTTACACGTCTTAAAACTCTACCAACTATCATGAATTGTAACACAGATGTTGTCTACGGTTCAGAAAAGGACATATATCCTGAAAAAAGTACTGTTTCCGCGGAAGCAAAATATCTCAAAAAAGTCGTCCGGCATTACAACTCCGCTTACTGGATGTAAATAAATTGCAACGTGATGCCTGTACTGAAAAATGAACAGAGACCATAAGGAAATCTAATATCCCTAATAAAATTTAAAAATCGCGAGTTATGTTAGGCTCTCTTAAAATAATTACTGTTACCTTTGTCTATAAACTGTAATTTTGTGGTAATTGTCATAATATCTTACTAAAATGTCTTTCATGATTACTACTTAAGTGACACTGCAATGAGCAATTTTAAACCGCGGTTTATTTTTATGTTATCAGACTAATAAATAGTGCGTCGATATCTCGCGCTACAACCTATACAATACGTATGTAATATAAGTTTTTGCTTAAAAAAATATTCTTACGGTTTAGTTTACAGTCCTTTATATTAACATACCTGTCCAACCCACGTTGATAGTCTTTACAATCCTGTGCAGCCTTCCTTAAAGCTCACAGTCTTTTATATTAACAAACCTGTCCAACCCACGTTGATACAGTCTTTACAATCCTGTGCAGCCCTTTAAGCTCACAGTCTTCCCTCAACATGTCCAGCCCATAGCTGACAGTCTATAAACCTGCCCAGCCCAATAAAGAACAGCAAAGAACTAGAATTAACATTATATTTAAAAGACATGAATATACATGTCCTTTGTCTTACTGAGCACTGGCTTAAGAAATGTGAAGTACTCATAGGTATCGAAAATTGGAAAGTCATTAGTTTGTTCAGTAAAGAGTCAGCTCAACGAGGAAGATCACTAATTCTTATTAAAAACAATATTAAGTCCAAAGAACGCACAGACATCTTGGCACTCTCTATTGAGCAAACTATTGAACTAGCATGCGCTGAGCTAGAGCGGTATATCATTGTTAGTGTATATAAACCCCCATCGGCAGATTACCTTCCTTTTGAGTCCACCATGGAACAGGTATTAAATATATTATCAAAATCTAATAAGAAAATAGTTGTATGTGGAGACTTTAACATTGATTTATTAGAAGTAACTCAAAACTCTGTAAGGTTCTTAAATCTTTTTAAATCCTATAGTTTAATTAGTCTTTTTAATGAACCTACTCGTATCACTCCTACAACAGCTACTTGCTTAGATAATATTTTCTGTAATTGTGAAGTTAGACAAAAATCAATTATAAACTGCCTAAGATCAGATCATAGTGGACAAATAGCCACATTTGAGCACCATCATGTTTCACCTATGGTAGATATTATTTGTAGGCCAGTCACTGCCAATCAATTAGATAGATTTAAGAATAATATTGATTATGGAATAAATGTATTACCATTCAACAGTGACACTACGGATGTGTCGTATGAAAATTTGTTTGGATTGATTAAAGATGAGTTTAACAATATATCTAAGCAAAAACACCTTAAAATAAATACAAATAAATGTAAATTCAGTGACTGGGCTACGACTGGAATTCATAAAAGTAGGAGAAAATTATATGAATTGTATGACCTAAAAGCGCAAACTCAAGACCCTAAAATTATTGAACATGTCAAAAAATACTCTAAAATCTTTAAAAAAGTATGTTCAGTGGCCAAATCAAATTACATTCGTTATACTATTGCTAGCTCCAAAAATAAAATAAAAGCCACTTGGAACATTATTAATAGAGAAACATGCAAAACTAAACAATTAGATCGCACATTTAGCCTTAATGTTGATAATACAATTATTCAATCCGACAACGATGTAGCAAACGCGTTTAAGGATTTTTTTTCTAATATACCTATTGCCACAACTAGTAAATTAAACTCTTCACGAGGTCTTGCAGAAACTTTTTTGAAATCAAATTTCGAGGAATGCAGTTCTATTCTAAATTTCAGGCATATAAATCCCGAAATTATTGTTAAAACATTAAGAGAGCTAAATTAAAAAAAAAAACAGAAGATTTATGGGGCATTTCAATTATTATAATCAACCATATAATTGATAGTATAGCAACGCATCTTGCATGTATATTTAATCAGTGTATTGATGAAGGCTCTTTCCTAATTTAATGAAATACAGCAAAATCATACCCATATTTAAATCCGGAGATAAAAGTAATCCCTCTAACTATAGACCGATATCAATACTACCAGTTCTTAGTAAAATATTTGAAAAAATAGTGTTTAATCAACTCTTATCACACTTTAGAACGAACAAACTATTGCATGAGAATCAGTTTGGTTTTACCAAGGGTAGAAGCACAACTGATGCGGGAGTTGCACTCATTAAGCATATCTTCGATGCGTTTGAAAATAAGCAAGATGTTTAGGGGTTTTTTGTGACTTGTCTAAGGCTTTCGATTGTGTAGATCACAATACGTTATTAATGAAATTACGGCATTATGGTGTCTCAAATGAATCAGAAAAAATGTTAGTCATACCTCACACATAGAACGCAAACAGTTAATGTCAATAAAACTGACTCTTCCGGGGTCCCATTACGCATGGGTGTGCCCCAGAGCTCTATATTGGGACCCTTATTATTCCTGATATATATAAATGACCTTCCTTACTTTACTAAAGACCTTTGTGAGATAGTATTGTTTGCAGATGATACGTCATTGATTTTTAAAACTGACAGAGGTAAAGCAACCTTTGACGATATAAATAATGCTCTCTCTCAAGTACTACGATGGTTTACTGCTAACAATCTTTTACTTAATGCAAAAAAAACCAAGCCCATCAAATTCACTATGCCCAATGTGAGGCAGGTCAGTACGCATATTAATATGTCAGACGATCACATAGATGCAGTCGATTCAACAACCTTTTTTGGAATTACTATAGACTCCCGACTGCAATGGGGTCCCCATATAATTGCCTTGTCAGGAAGGCTCAGTTCGGCGGCTTATGCTGTGAGGAAAATAAGGCTTATAACTGATGTCGAAACGGCAAGACTAGTATACTTTAGTTATTTTCATAGCTTGTTGTCGTATGGTCTATTGCTATGGGTCTCAGCTGCTGATATTGAGTCAATCTTTGTGTTGCAGAAAAGAGCTGTACGTGCAATATACTGTCTTGGGCCTCGCGACTCTTTGAGCGTCACAATACATTTTTGACAATATTATATATGTTAGAAAAAACCTAAGTTCGTTTAGCCTTAAATGTGATTCACATCATTATAATACTAAAAATAAAAATAAACTTGCCGTTCCGAGCTTCAGATTAAAGAAAGCGGGTAGTTCATTTTTGGGGAAATGTATAAAAATCTTCAATAAAGTACCACAAACTCTTGTTGACTTACCTGTTTATGAGTTCAAAAACCACATTAAAAAAATCCTTATGGAAAAAAGATACTACAAAGTTGAAGATTACTTGAACGACAAGAGTGCATGGACTTAATAACCTGCCTAGCTCGCACTTTACACTATCTTGTAATTGTATTTCCTGTACTAAAATCAGGCTGACAAAGGTGACTGAGTTTCTTGCGCCGTTTCTTCTCATCACCAGCCGATCTGTTGTCCCGAAGCGGTGGTAGGGCTAAGTTATATGTTGGGACGTGTATAAGTGCCCGGAAGAGGGCCTATATACAGAATAAAGAATTTCATTTCATTTCATTTCATAAAGCTGACAGTCTTTACATTTCATAATTCTCAACGTCAGTCAATTCATTCAGTCAGTCGCAATTCAAAGTTCAGTCGAAAAGTCATCGCTGACCAGTCCACCAGCATTACAAAAGTCGTTTCACTTATTACACAATACAACGATTAATTTTAATTGAAATTACCATCAATAATTTCATCTAATGTCATTTAGCATCCATCAAAATAATAATTATTATTTTGATACCTCCTTAGCATTTCGTTTCATAAGGCTCATTCGGAAACACCTTTAAATAGAGTATTGCCGGACAATACTACTAACACATAAGAATGAATAACTTACTGTTGTCTTTTATTTACGCGAACACGATACATTTAAATGAAACTACTTTTACGGATTAAATAAAATGTTAATAAATCGCTAAATAATCCGTAAAAGTAGTTTCAGTTCAATTAATAACTTTATTAATTTATTTTACTATTTAACCGTCTTTGTTTGTCATTTATTCATTTACCTAAACCAAATCTTAGTCTCAGGACATAATCTACCACAGGGTAAGAAGTCGCAGTATCTCAAGGACAATACAATTTGGGACTAGATTTCCCGTAATGTTTTATGGTTTTAATTCTGATTAATAAATGTAATGTTACATATTTAAATGATTTTTTTTAAACTTGATCTGCTTGTTAACGTAACTAATGAGCAAATTTATGATCTGCCTAACATCTGCATTTCCATTTAAAATGCAATAATAACTTTTACAACATAGTGTGAAGCGATTCTTTTTTTACCAGTATAATCTCAAGATATCGCACCACACACAAAACATCCCTCTGTTTAGCCTAGTGGTCGATTGGGAGAGGATGGCACTTCGACATTTAGTCCATTTTTTTTTAGGATTGAAATCTGTGTATTTAACTGTTGATAAATACTAAACCCGCTCAGTCAATCTGACAACTTATCACAAATGCTATAGTGAAAACTGTACTGGTTTAGAGATTACACACCTAAACATTAAGAAACAAATTCCTTATAATTTGGCTTGTGAGCCAAGTGACATAAAATTTGATAAATATCCCGTTTTTAGCAATTTGATTGGAGGGTTTTACTTGTAAAATCAAAACAGTACAACCTAAAGTTCCATATTTTTGTTACATTTAAAATTAACATTAAAAAAAAATTTTCAACACAAAATAAATACTGTGAATGTATTTCTTTCAAATAAACTTTTGTTATTTATGTAATGTGGACATTAAGTTTAATAATTAACCAATCAAAAAAAATACAACTAGCTTACTGTCGTAGTTCTCTGCCCGACCTGCCAATGAACACGTGACGTGTCGGTGACCATCATATATTTTATGACATTCATTAAGCAATTCCCTAAATAAAGATTAAAATTTGGTTCAAACTGTAAGTTGGTGTCACTGTTGGTTACTGTAAAGTAACTGTAAGGTTTTGAGTTGCAGTAAGCAGTTGTTTTTAAATTATTTGATCTTAAACCACCTTTGCTTTAGACAGTTATAATCTTCGCTAAACGAGATAGGCTTTAGAATAGATAATTATGACTAATGTAAATTATTCTACAGGAAATATTGGCTGCTATCATGTTCGCTAACAAAACCGGATTGATATTCGAGTCCCTAAATTTTTCTGCTGAGAGAGTCAAAACTACAAAGGAGGACATTCAAATATATTAACTGTAGTCAAACGTTCTAAAACAACTGTATATTTCATTCAAGTAAATTTATTCGTAGTTCGATAATTTCTTACTAATATCTTGTTAATAACAGTAATGATTTTTACTAAGGAAATCGTGGTTATCAATTTATTTCTTTAAGTTTTTACATGGTATCCAATTCAAATTTATTCATAGATGGATATTAATACTAATCTGCCTAAGAATAGTCGAACAACAGTCTCCAAAAAGGGTGTATTTCACTCTATCATTATCGTTTTTTTTTTTATAAAACTGGTATTGCTTAATGTTTGTCTTTACTGAGGTTTCAGTTTATTTTTAAAGTAAATGTGGGTAGAAATAAAACTACCTACTAATAATTGAAGAGTTGCAGTGCAGCTACTACCACGTCGCTTTACCGCGTTTGACAGTAGAAGGACAAAATTTATATACTGGTATTTTTGTTTCAAATCATTTCGATAAGTTTCAAAACATTTCAATAGACATACTAAATAGCCAATAGGTACAAAGCATACCTTGCCTGTATTTTAGGTACTTGTATTACAGAAATCAGAACACAGTACCACACCATCCAGACCGAGATAATTGTGAAACAGTAAGTGTTTTTTTTTTTACATTGACTCAACCCGAAATCTAAACTGGGACCCCTAAATCGGCGACGCCAAGTCCGGCGAGTTCTCCCACAGCTACGCTATGGATGATCACCCTTTGGCTACTGTGGTAGTCTAATAAGTTTATATCCTGTTTAATTTTAAATCAAAAATTATTATAGCCTAGTCAATAAATCGATAAATTCCCATTGCTGTTTTTTTTTTCAGAACAACTTTCCACATTTGCTAGCTTTTCGTAATCTTTAATCAAGATTAAACCTAGTAAACCACGCCACAACTAGTCAAAAAATATAATTATGTCAGCAATTTTTACGACACTGTTGTACAAGAATAACCGAAGGGTTGAAAAATATAATCGTAGTCATTGCTAGTAAGTGCAGAGGATAAATTAAATTAACCTAGACGTCTGTTTTATTATATGTATAGTCCGAATAAATTATCGCTTGTTCCTGTATCAAGCTACAATACCCTCGAATTAAGTAACATTATGATACAAGTGTGCAAAGTTGATTATTACACACAAGGCATTATTGTAAGCGCGAGCCGCAGGCGAGCGCGATAAGGAAGCCGAGTGTGTAATAATAAATGCACACGAGTTCCATACGATGTTTTTCAACACAATTGCGAGGAAAAAACAAACTAAAATCTAAAATACCTTCTCCGTTTTTGCTGTTTTTCTCTGGATTTTGGCGGCAACAGGCTATCACTTGCGTTTCGTGCCTCGAAAAGTATTTCCGACGGGGTTGAATAACATTTTACTCTTCTTCACTATTTAAAGTAGACATTTTTGATAGTAATTAACCACACAGCAACAACTTTACCAAATATTTTGGGAAAATGGCACGTAAGTTTTGTTTTTTTTTCGCGCGCCGCAATTTCGATGCGCGCGCAGGTTCAATAATGACACAGGGAAAACTGGCCATTCAGCCGGAGTAGCAGCAATTTAAAAAATAAAATAAACTATAAATTATTGTTTTTAAAAATGATAGTTAAGTTAATTTGTGTTTATTAATATACAATTTGATAAAATGAAATATTTATTTGTCATCTTAACCATAAAATAATTTAATATTGGTAAAATATTCAATGTTCTTAGACATAAACTTTTGCTGAATTTAAAAAAAAAAGTTTATATTACCGCACTAGTGCGATAATATTATTACAGCACAAGTGCGTAATATGATGAATTATAAAACTAAAAACGGTGTTATAAGAGTCAATTTACGAGCAACTATGTTGAAAAATATATTATCGACATGTTAATTTTCATCATCATCATTATCATCTCAGCCTATTGCAGTCCACTGCTGGACGTAGGCCTTCCCCAAAGAGCGCCAAAGAGCACGATCTCCCGCTTTTTTCATCCATCCACTGCCAGCCATCTTCCTAAGGTCGTCGGTCCATCGAGCTTTTTTCGCTGGTGTAAAAATATAACTGGATAATATATTCGAGGGGCTTGTCTGGATGTAAAGTACTAAGATGCAGATGCTACTTGTTTTGTTTTTCAATTAATTATTTTCTAACTTTATACATTTAGATTACTCCAACGTTCTATAATAGTTTAGTAAGTGAAGTGATAAATACTGCCATGGATTATTTCAATAAGTACTTAGTCTATTGTACTGTAAGATGCTTCCATATTAGAGACAGAATAACGCTTAGGTAGATTTTTCTGACAATGTTTTTATACAGAATAAGTGTCGATTATGTCAGCACAAAAAATATGTATCACAATCTTCTAGTTAAAGTTTCGATCCATAATGCAAAGCCATTCACGGCCTTACCAGCTTTAGCTGCGATAGTGCTGCTCCTTTCCTTTTGTATCAGCTCCACGCTGCGCTGACGCACCAGGTAGATGTCCTGCTGTCATTCTTGTCAGGTTTGGAGGTCACTCCACTGGGAAGACCGAGATCATTCCGGTGGTTGGATGATCCACTTCATGTATTGGTGTGAAGATTTTGGAGAAGCTCGGAATTTAAGATGGAAGGATGGATGGATTACCCTGAAACTTGTAAAATAATATTAGAAAATGCACATGGTATCCCACTTCTGATGTTAGAATAATAAGCAAATTCGAGATGACTTTCATGATTAATTTATGAAATAATAAAGAAAATACAATTGCTAGTATATGTATTTTAATTAAATACAAACTGAGCCAATCAAACAATAGAAATAATAATCTATTAAATATTTGATTCGTATATTATTAGCAATAAAATTAGCCACAATTTAAATAATCCACAACAAACTATATTTATTATTCCGAAAAACAGCCACAGTATAAATAATTTACAATAACTTATTTTTAATGTAAAAGTATAAGATAAATAACACTTGAAAAAAAAAACATCGACCTCAGGTGGGACTCGAACCTTATTTATCTTAAATTAAACCTTGCATGGAATTGCTAAACACAAAAATTTACAATGTAAAAGTACTTAACTTAACTCCACAGGATGAAACACTGAACTGCCAAGAATGAGATGAACTATCTATTTATACACATTTTACCATCTTTTCCCCACTTCATACTTCGCCATTTTTGGTTGCAAAGTCGACCAATCAGAAAAGAGGAAGTATGATTTTTAATATTACCGGAAATCAATATTTCTCATTTTAACCAGGAAGTTGAAATACATTTAATCTTATAATTCTTACAGAAGTTTGATTAGGTACTAATTGTAAACGTTTAACTGCCGACTCCGTGATAAAATTACTTTGGCTACTGGTATCGAAAAGTGCTCGAAAAGATTGCGTATTACCGTGAGCATCTTGAATCTGCACGATAGCAGCTGTTGCGAGTAACACGGTAGACCTTGACTGCGATTTTGTAAATATGTCGGATCGGTCACGACGAAGCAGGCTGTGATGTTTGCGTTTACAAGTACGACAGGAAAAGAAAGAATTACAATTTCTTAATTGGTGAGAAGATTTTAAACAGTTATAACACCATTTCTTCTCTTCGGCTATTTTTATTCGTTCGTCGATTGATTTCTTAAGAAAATCCGCACACGATGAGATTGAATGCGATTCATTACAATACGAACACCTTTTAGGATAAGATGAAGGCTTATCGATGTTGACTGTAGACTAAGACGGTTCGCCCTGTGCAGCCACTAAAGCGTGTGACACACGGAGACGTTTGGTTGTATTTTGAAACGATTTTTTAGATTTAGGTGAATCTAATGTTAGGTTTCGTAACAAAGACAAAATCGATCTTTAAAAAAAGAGGAAGAATCGTTTATAATCTATGATTTTTAACTGGCCACACCGGAGGTGATCTGCTGGGGAGAAGAGGCAAGATGGCGAATCGGGTCATTCTTTAGTGAGCGCTCGCCGAGGACAGTCGATACCTGTAAGTACTTTGTACCCTGATAGTTATATCCTACCCTGCCATTTTGTGTAAAATGATTTACTGTGCCCTTGTAATGTGATTATTGTAACGAAATATCTAAATATAGTACGATGGACAAGAATATGTGATTTACTTTAAATAGGGAACCTTTTGGGGTAGTAGTGTGTTTTATTACATTTCAGAAGTGGCAAAAACCTACTGCTGTCCTTATTAGTAATCGTTTTACAGTGTACAGATCGAGCTACGACGTCCTGTTTTCGAGATATTTGCATTTAAAGATTAACATAGAACTACATACATTATTTTACTTAACCCGGGTAAAAATTGGTGATTTTAAATCCTTGTGCCCGTTGCGGGGTCTGCGAGGGCTAGAATTACGTTACTTTGAGAAACAATTGATTTTGAAAAGGTATTTATTAAATAAATGTTTACAATTAGCTTATGTTCCTAGTGTACATTGTTTTTTTCTTCTTCCTAGGTATAAACAATCGGGTTTCTTTAGGTTTATGAGGTCTGAAGACCTATTATAACAGTTAAAATGAAATCACGATATACCTTCATTGCAAAATAAATTAACGACAAAGTAAATATTATTCAACAAGCACTTTGTAATAGTGCTGGTTTAGTATCATCTTAATATTTAAAACAATAAAGTACTTATCAACAAGTACCAATTGTATTTCTTTTAAAGTAGTCCACCTTTAATATCAGTAACTCATTCCAACTAACACAAGTACTATCTTTTTGAGTCAGCACAAGCAGAAGGCGTAACCAGATAGGCCCTTACGAATATCCATTATTTTATATCAACTAATAATTAGCCGGCAAGGATTATCAATAATTAAGTCGACTAGCGTTGCGATACTACCGATAAGCACTCAGGGGACCGGCATCACCGACTGCGGCCGCACGAAATGTGCGAACTGCGTGTGCGCAGCAGCGCGATCGCACGCGACGTTAACCCGGATCCAGTGCGTGGTGATGTGGTAGCCGTGTTAGATATCGATTGTTAACTAAGGGGCGAGTGTCACCAGTGGTAGAAATAAGGTTATTTTCATGATTTTTATTTGTAATAAGATAGAAACTCTTAGTAAGTTTTACTATGTACTCAAATAAGGTTAGGAAATTTAGAGTTTTGTGTGATTTGGATAGATTTGTTCGAAAGGCGGAATTGCAAGCTATTTTAAAGGCCGTTTTGTAAAATGTAATGAATTATTTTGGGCGAATAAGATGAGGATCCAGCCATTGGAGGCACCCATAGAGTTCTTAGAAGGGCAGCCGGAGCTATCCCTTGGGCGCTGCTCACGCTCCAAAGAGAGGATGGACAGCCTGCTAATCACCAGTAAGTTTCTACCACAACTATTATTGTCAGTTTGCACACTATGTGTACATACGTGATGTGTCTCGCACCAAAACGAGGAGTCGATTGATGATTATCAGCCAGATGACATCGAGGAAAAGTTAAACCAACTCAGTTTGAGCAGTGACAGACCGGTAAGCCTGGACCTCATTATTGATGGTGTTTTGTTAAAAATGGAAATCGATACAGGTTCATTAGTATCTTGTATAAGTAAGAATACCTATGACAAGTTTTTTAAATACCTACTGAAATATCGAGAAACATGATTTAATTTTTAAATTTTACGACGGTAGTTGTATTAAACCGTTAGGTTGAATTAAACCAACGGTTCAGTGCAATAAGAAGTCCAAAAGATTGGAATTGTTTGTAATCGATGGAGGCACTACTTCACTGCTAGGTAGACATTGGTTGTCTGAGCTAGGAATTAATATTCCACCTTTTCATACGAACGATGTTAACAACATAAATGATAACCTTAGAGGAAGTGATTCTAATAATAATTTAAAAATGTTAATTGACAGGCATAAAGAGTTGTTCAGCGGTGGATTGGGGCGGTTCACTGGCGGCCAGGCTCGGCTGCGGGTGCGCGAGGGGGCGACGCCCGTGTTCCACGGCGCGCGGCCGCTGCCCTACGCGCTCAAGTCCCAGGTGGACGCGGAGCTGGACTGCATGTTGCGCGATGGCATCATTGAGCCGGTCGAGGCGTCAGACTAGGCGACGCCGTTGGTACCGGTACGTAAGGCTGATGGGGGACTACGTATTTGTGCGGATTACAAGGTAACGTTAAATCCCGTCTTGCTGGTCGATAGGTATTCTTTACCCAAAACAGAAGATTTATTAGTAAGTCTAAATGGAGCTGAGTTATTTTCTAAAATTAATTTGTCACAGGCATATAATCAGATGGAATTAAACGATTCGAAAAATTTAACTGTTATAAATACCCTTAAGGGCTTATTTAAATATAATAGGTTGGTATTTGGACATTCTTCTAGTCCTGGCATATTTCAGCGCATAATGTCTAATCTTTTGAGTAATATTCCGGGAGTGGAGGTATTTTTAGATGATGTAATAATAGCCACTAAAAGGGGTCATTTGGAGCATCTAGCTATCTTAGAAAAAAGTATTAAGGAGGTTGTCAAGTAACTGTATGAAACTGAAGAAAAGTAAATGCTCATTTTTAGTAAATGAAGTAAAATATTTAGGATACATAATTTCTAAGGAGGGGGTAAAGGTCGATGACAAAGTGGCGGCTATTGTCCGAATTCCAACGCCCGAGGACGTATCGCAATTAAGATCATTTCTGGGTTTAGTAAATTTTTATGCAAAATTTGTTAAAAATATAAGTGCCATTTTATTCCCTCTCTATAACTTACTTAAAAAAAGTGTAACTTGGAAATGGTCTAAGGATTGTGACATTGCATTTAATAAAATAAAAAATGATTTTGACAAGCGCCGAATTGTTAGCTCACTACGACGCAGATAAACCTATAACTTTAACTTGTGATGCAAGCTTCAAGGGTGGGGTGCTCACTCAGAGGGCGCGGAGGTGCGGCTCAGAGCGGCCGGTCGTGTACGTGTCGCGCGCGCTCACAGATGCCGAGAAACATTACTCATAGATTGATCGGGAAGCTCTGGCTATTGTGTTTTGTTTACAAAAATTACACCAATATTTGTATGGCAGGCGTTTTATTCTTAGAACAGACCATAAGCCGTTGGTAAGTATTTTCGGGCCTAAACATGGAATTCCAGCAATGGCCGCGAGTCGTATGCAGCGTTGGGCAGTCATCTTATCATAGATAGAATACGTAAATAAAAAAATGGCTCCGTTCAGCCGGACGGGCTGTCGCGGCTACCGGTAGTGGCGCGCTCAACGGATAAGTATCAGAGTGACTCATCGCTCGACCCGCCCGAACAAACCTATTTACACTTCGCGCAAGACGAGTTGCTTCTCGATTCTAATAACATTAAACGGCAGACTTTACGGGATCCGTTATTAAGCAGAGTATTATTGTATATTAGAGAAGGGTGGCCTGATCAAAATGATATAAGAGAATTACAGCCGTATTTTAATAGAAAGAAAGAACTATATGAGGAATAAGGTTGTATCATGTGGGGTTATAGAGTAGTAGTACCCGAGAAATGTAGAAGTAAGGTATTATATGAACTTCATGAATCACACATAGGTATCTGTAAGACCAAGGCCATGGCTTGGAGCTACGTGTGGTGGGCCGGCATCAACGAGGCAGTGGAGGCGCTATGCCGGGGCTGCGAGGTGTGCGCGGCGGAGGCCGACGCGCCGCCCCACCATGCCGTCGCGAGTTCATCTTGACTTTTTGGGCCCGTTTTATGATAAGACGTATTTGATTATAGTAGATGCTAGAACTAAATGGATTGAAGTCTATCCGGTACCTAGTACAGCAGCCCGCTATACGTTAAATAAACTTGAGGAAGTATTCGCTAGGTGGGGTTTACCGAGACAGTTAGTCACGGACAACGGTCCACCGTTCGGTTAAAGATGAGTTTAACAATATATTTAAGCAAAAACACCTTAGAATAAATACAAATAAATATAAATTCAGCGACAGGGCCACAACCGGTATTCATAAAATGAACTTAAAGCTCAAACTCAAGACCCTAAAATTATTGCACATGTGAAAAAAAATCTCTAAAATCTTTAAAAAGGTATGTTCAGTAGCCAAATCAAATTACATTCGTGATATTATTGCTAGCTCCAAAAATAAAATAAAAGCCACTTGGAGCATTATTAATAGAGAAACATGCAAAAATAAACAATTAGATCGCACAATTAGCCTTAACGTTGATAATAAAATTATTCAATCCGACAATGAGGTAGCAAATGCGTTTAAGGATTTTTTTTCTAATATACCTATTGCTACAACTAGTAATTTAAACTCTTCACAAGGTCTTGCGGAAACTTATTTGAAATCAAATGTCGAAAAATGTACTTCTATTCTAAAGTTTAGGCATATAAATCCCGAAGTTATTGTAAAAACTTTTAAAGCGTTAAATATGAAAAAATCAGAAGATATATGGGGCATTTCATTTAATATAATCAACCATATAATTGATAGTATAGCAACGCATCTTGCTTGTATATTTAATCAGTGTATTGATGAAGGTTCGTTTCCTAATTTGATGAAGTACAGCAAAATCATACCCTTATTTAAATCCGGAGATAAAAGTAATCCCTCTAACTATAGACCGATATCAATTTTACCAGCTCTTAGTAAAATATTTGAAAAGTTTATCTTCAATCAACTCTTATCACACTTCAGAATAAACAAACTATTTATTCTGAAGTGTGATAAGAGTTGATTGAAGCCTTTTTTCTTTCGGCGGTAGGTGTCAAAAACGTGATAAAGTTCTCCAAATTCAATTTTGTTCTTTTATTGGAAAAAGTTTAAATCTCTTACATATTTCAATATTTTGTGTTACATAACAGTTCAACTCTATACATACTTTATGGGTAACAACATCCTATGAAGATTTAACCTAGTTCACTGTTCCTGCCTGCCGGCCAGCTAATTCACAATCTCACAACACTGACAAAAATCACAACTTAATATGACTACCTTGGAACAAATCACTGAGACGCAGCGTTCTTTGGAGAGCACACTGATGCAGCGTATGGCTGAGTTCGAGTCGCAACTTCATGGGTCTACAACTTCATCTTCAACGGACAGTGCCAGCCTACTGCGAAAGGAATTCTATGCCTTTCGTGATCTTGTTGGTAACATCCTTGCGCTGCTGCGCCAACAAATTTCAGAGCTCTGCAAGAGTGTTGACATAATTGAGACGCGGCACCGCCGTAAGTTTCTGGTTATCAATGGTATACCAGAGACTCCTGACAGCGATGCAAAAGGCCAGCTCATGGATGTTATTCATGGTCGCCTCCAGCTGAAGGACATTGGCCCCACCGACATTGTGTCCTGCCATAGATTGGGAAGTTCATCGGAGGGCCACACTCGGCCGATACTGGCTAAATTCGCGAACACGAACATTAAGGCACTGATCTGGCATAAGAAAACATTGCTCCGAGGATCGTCTATAGTGTTCAGTGAATTCCTGACGCGATCTCGACAGTCGCTTTTTGTTGCGGCCCGGAAACATTTTGGCATGCGCAGCGTGTGGACAACCGACGGCATCATATGTATCAAACTGCCGGATAACACTCGCCGACGGATCGTCTGCGTTTCGGAGTTGGACGCGCTTGTTGTCTCCCATCCCGCGGACCTGGGCGGCAGCCAGAAGAATCCAGAGCAGGCGGTGGCGGCGACAACCTGCAGAGCTGTTACTCCGACGAAGTTAAGAGCGCAGACCGGTAACAAAACAAAAACCTCCGACCCCACTAAAATCAAGCGGTCCACAAGAAAGTAGCTTTTGTTTAACTGGTAGATTTCTCGCATCTTAGTTGTTCTCGGTTGTTTGTGAAAGTACAGTCTGTTTATTAAAATGCTTAAATACCCTGTTTCTCTTTTTCATTTGTATAAGTTTTGTGCAAACACTTTATACCCACTTTTTATTAGTTGTTTTTTTTTACAAATTGACGTATGTCAAAATTGGCATTGTGAGACCGCGGTCCGAATCGTTGCGTGTTGTTTTTTTGTTTCTTTCTTGAAAATGTTTGTGAACGGTTGGTCGGCTGGCAAATGCAGTTTTATTGTTGTTTTGGGACGTTATTAAACATATATGTTTATTATATTATTATTTTACGTATAACTAGTTATATTTGTATCTATCTATTTATAGTTATATATTTCTAAAATAGTGATGGTGATGAGTGATCACGATGATTCTTTTTATTCAGCACACGATTCAACCAACTCCTTTTTCTCCACTTCTAATAGCAGTTGTGTTGGTCATCAGGATACGCTTGAAAATCGGATACATTGTATAATTCCTACTAACAGGAGCAATACGTTCAACGTTTGCCATATAAATGCTCAAAGTATACCAAGCCACTATGATGAACTTTTAAACTCTTTCTCTGCTAGTCACTTTCATGCAATCCTTGTTTCTGAATCCTGGTTAAAACCAAACTTATCTTCCACCAGTTATAGCTTTTAAGTCTCTTTAAGCTCTTTAAGTCCAGAGTGAATAGGCATCTTCTGGGCAAGCTCGCTCTATCGTAGATCCCATCTATGCTCTAGAGCAAGATTGGGGTCAAGAGTAAGCCCATCTCAAATAAAAAAAAAAAAAAAAAAAAGCTTACCAGGTTACATACTTATTCGGAATGATCGCGTGGGTAAGGGTGGCGGTGGTGTTGCCATATATTTACGTAGCAATATTCCCTACAAAATTTTGGATTCATCGCCCTCTCAATATTCTCATTCTATGGAATTTATTTTTCTGGAGGTCATTCTGAAGGGTGTTAGGGCCGTTCTCGGTGTGGTATACTGTCCTCCTACCGTTAATTTTCTTCCCTCACTCGAATCATTACTGGAATCTGTCAGTACAGACTATTCTCACCATATAATTATGGGCGATTTCAATGTCAATCTTCTCAAAACTACGCCTCAGTCGTCAAAGCTTGGCTCCATAATTGAAGCAGTAAATTTTTCTATATTGCTAACTTCACCCACGCACCATAATCTAGATACTTCTGACTCCTTGCTTGACCTGATGCTCACATCCTCCGCTGATCTCACATTGCAACATGGTCAGATTGTTGCACCCGGCTTCTCTCGACATGACCTTATCTATCTATGCTACAAAATAAATCCACCGAAGCCTAAACCTACCATTGTGACTATAAGGAATTTTGCCAAGATAGACCACGATAAACTCGAAGCCGACGCGTCTGCCATCGATTGGACACCAGTATACTCGGCACCTACAATCGACGACAAGGTTTCTCAGTTAAATTCCATCATTTTAAAGTTGTACGATGTTCATGCCCCCTTGAGATCGGTTAAGGTAAGACGTCCTCCTGCACCCTGGATAACAACTGGTGTTCGGATGGCTATGTCAAGACGCGATCGTTACTTCAGGGTATATAAACGTAACCGTTGCGAGGAAACCTGGGAGTCGTTCAAGAGGGCCAGAAATTACTGCAACCAGGTGGTTAGAGCAGCAAAACGTCGCTACATCCACGACAGTATTCAAAACTCTTCTCAAGCTGATACCTGGAAGTTTTTAAAATCTATAGGTATAGGTAAAACGGCTCCTGCCACTAACTGTGATCCTTTTTCTCTTAACGAAATTAACTCCCACTTCTCTTCTTCTCCAATGTTGCACGACAGTATCAAAACTTCTACGGTCTTGTCTATTTCTTCTTTACCCAAACTTCATATCGAGCCTTTCTCTCTGTCTTCGGTGTCGGAGGACGAGATATGCAAGTCATTTACTGCCATCAAATCGAAGGCCGTGGGTTGTGATGATGTAAGTAGAAAAATGCTTTTTCTTGTGCTTTCCCAACTTGTTCCTGTCATAACTCACGTCATTAACTTCTCCTTAAGCACTGGTGTGTTTCCCAATATTTGGCGTAAAGCCTACGTTCTCCCTCTTCCCAAGGTCTCAAACCCCAGTCAGCTTAATCATTTTCGTCCTATCTCTATTCTTCCTTTCCTCTCTAAAGTTTTAGAGGCCGTTGTTCACAAGCAGCTTTCTAGATTCGTACTCAGTAACAACTTGATCAGTGAATTCCAATCGGGCTTTCGTCCAGGTCATAGCACCACGACAGCCTTGTTGAAGGTTACTGAGGACATTCGAGAGGGAATGGAGAAATCCATGGTCACTGTCCTGGTCCTGACGGACTTTTCCAATGCGTTCAATACAGTGAATCACGATATCCTTCTTTCAATCCTGTCTTATCTGGGATTCTCGTCTAAAGCATTGGAATGGTTTAATTCGTACCTCCACGGACGCCAGCAATCTGTGCGTGTCGACCGCCAGTTCTCGGGTTGGAACGATTTGGCGGCCGGTGTTCCCCAGGGTGGCATTCTTTCACCCCTCCTCTTTTCTGTTTTTACTAACCTTATAACCCCCAGTCTTAAATGCTCTTATCATCTGTATGCTGACGATCTGCAACTCTATGCTCAGGCGAACGTGGAAAACCTTAATGCTACCATTGCTGCGCTGAATGGCGATCTTACTTACATTGCGCAATGGTCACGTCAATTTGGCATTTCGGTTAACCCTATTTAATGCCAAGCCACAGTGGTGGGCAGCTCGAAGCAATTGGCCAAAATCAATGGCAATTAACCCTGTTCTTTTTAACAACATAGCCATTCCCTATAGTGATAGTGTTAAGAACCTCGGGTTGATGATAGACAATACTCTTTGCTGGAGTAAGCAAATTGTGGAGGTCAGTAGAAAAGTTACTGCCACGTTGTGCGCACTTTATAAATTTAAAAACTTTCTCCCACCAAACACGAAAATCCTGCTGGTTCAAGCTCTAGTCCTTCCCATAATCGATTATGCCGATATATGCTGCTCAAATCTCTCTCAAGCCCATCTTGACAAACTTGACCGCCTCCTCAACAATGCGATACGCTTTATCTTCGGCCTGCGTAAATATGATCACGTCTCATCTTTTCGCACCCAACTTAAATGGTTACCCATCCGTCAACGCAGAGATCTTAGGACACTTTGCATGCTCTATAGCATCCTACACGACCCGCAGTCCCCAAGCTACTTGAAACAACAATTCATTTCCCTAGGTGCTATCTCTTCTCGCAATCTGCGCTCCTCTCACAGCCTCTCTCTCTACATTCCTCCTCATAAATCGGGGTTTTTATCCAATTCTTTTACTGTATCGGCTATCCGTTTATGGAATTCTCTCCCTCTTAACATTAAACAATCTTCTTCTAAATTTGTTTTCAAAAAGTCACTACGCGAGCATTTTCTTGGCACTCTACGGAACTGAGTTACCTATATCTTCACCTTCAACGTTAATTTGTTCCTTTCACTCATCAATTTTCGACTTCCCGTATGTATTCTTATTATGTTTTATGTATATGTTTAGTAAGTATTTATATATATAGTATGTATCTACTCTGTGCATATTTATTTACGTAAGCATATTAGTATGTAGTGTTACTTGAATGTAAGATATATCAGTTACTATAAGCTCCGCCACAAACTACATTATCTGCATTACCTCAAGGTTGACTGGTAGAGAATGCTGTATATCATTAAGTCCGCCAATTTTACTTACCTGTGCAATAAAGTTTAAATAAATAAACTATTGCATGAGAATCAGTTTGGTTTCACAAAGGGGAGAAACACAACTGATGCGGGAGTTGCACTCATTAAGCATATCTTTGATGCACTTGAAAGTAAGCAGGACGCTTAAGCGGTTTTTTTGCGATTTGTCTAAGGCTTTCAGACAAATCGCAAAAAAACACTCACACTAATCACAAAACGCACAAAACAAAATATGGTGTCGCAAATGAGTCCGGAAAATTGTTAGAGTCATACCTCACAGATAGAACGCAAACAGTTAATGTCAATGGAACTGACTCATCCGGGGCTCCATTACGCATGGGTGTGCCCCAGGGCTCTATATTGGGACCTTTATTATTCCTGATATATATAAATGACCTTCCTTACTTTACTAAAGATCTGTGTGGAGATAGTTTTGTTTGCAGATAATACGTCATTGATTTTAAAAAATGATAGAGGTAAAACAACCTTTGACGATGTAAATAATGCTCTCTCTCAAGTACTACGATGGTTTACTGCTAACAATCTTTTACTAAATGCAAAAAAAACCAAGCTCATCAAATTCACTATGCCCAATGTGAGGCAGGTCAGTACGCATATTAATATGTCAGACGATCACATAGATGCAGTCGATTCAACAACCTTTTTGGGAATTACTATAGACTCCCGACTGCAATGGGGTCCCCATATAATTGCCTTGTCAGGAAGGCTCAGTTCAGCGGCTTATGCTGTGAGGAAAATAAGGCTTTTAACTGATGTCGAAACGGCAAGACTAGTATATTTTAGTTATTTTCATAGTTTATTGTCGTATGGTCTATAACTATGGAGCTCAGCTGCTGACATCGAATCAATCTTTGTGTTGCAGAAAAGAGCTGTACGTGCAATATATATTGTCTTGGGCCTCGCGACTCTCTGAGGGAGGTCTTTAAAGATATTAAAATATTAACAGTAGCGTCACAATACATTTTTGATAATATTATGTATGTTAGAAAAAACATTAGTTCGTTTAGCCTTAAATGTGATTCACATCATTATAATACTAGAAATAAAAATAAACTTGCCATTCCGAGCTTCAGATTAAAGAAAGTAGGTAATTCATTTTTGGGGAAATGTATAAAAATATTTAATAAAGTACCAAAAACTCTTGTTGACTTGCCTGTTTATAAGTTCAAAAACCACATTAAAAAAATCCTTATGGAAAAAGGATATTACAAAGTTGAAGATTACTTGAACGACAAGAGTGCATGGACTTAATAACCTGCCTAGCTCGCACTTACACTATCTTGTAATTGTATTTCCTGTAATAAAACCAGGCTGACAAAGGTGACTGAGTTTGTTGCGCCGTTTCTTCTCATCACCAGCCGATATGTAGCCCCGAAGCCGTGGTAGGGAAAAAAAATTGGGACATGTAAAAGTGCCATTGATGGCCAATTTGCAAAAATAAATGACTTTGACTTTGACTTTACAAGTGCTGATTTCTCACTTTTTATGCAAAGAAATGGTATTGAACAAATTTTTTCAGCCTCTTATCATCCTGCGTCTTATGGGGCTGCTGAAAATGCAGTGCGTACTATTAAAAACGTAATAAGGAAAGTGATTCGGAAAAAGGAAGACATTCAAACATTTTTGAATACGTTTTTGTTACATTATCGAAACACTGATCATTGTACCACAGGGGAAAGTCCGGCCACTCTAATGTTAGAAAGACAAATAAGAACAAAATTAGATTTACCAAGACCAGATAGGTGTAAAAAGGTTAGGGAAGCACAGGCTAGGCAAGTTAAAATTGGGGTGTCAGAGTAACCTTCTCGTGCGGCGGGGTGTTACTAATTAAATTCGGTTACGATCGGGTGTAAGGAGTAGCATCCTGTCCTGGTTCACCCTGGGCAACGGGGGTTAGTAATTTCCTTCGGGTTATTGCTAGCTCACGGCTAAACTCTGCGGAAGACGCTCCCAGTGGGCTTTGGCAGCCCGCTTGTGTTGTGTTGCCCCGGATGCGTCTTGGGGCAGCACTTGCGGGGGGTGATGACTCCCTACTCGTGCTGCCTAAACGGTGGTCGCGGAGGAAATCCGCGACCTGGCCGCGGGGTGCTGACCCTGCGGTTTGTGGTGTCTCTCGCTTCCCAGTATGGTTCGAGCTATGCTGGGCAGCGAGTGGGAGTAAGACGTGGGCGGCCTTTTGTTGCGACACTATGTCGTCGCAAAGTGTGGCCACGGATCGGGCTGGGAAGCTTAAACCCTTGCTGACCCGATCCGAAGTCGTAGAAGAGGGCGGAGGAGACGGCGTTGTGCCGTGCTCAGCTTCCCCCTTCTAGCGGACTAGTGGGTGCGGGGCGGGGGCCCTTAGCTCACATTGCACAGTCTGTCAGTCTGGGGTGATCCCGTGTGTACAGGATCACCCATTCTCTATGCCTGAGGCCCGGTATAGCATGCCGTACGTTTGTGACGCATGGACGGAAACCAGAACACGGGTCCCCATGTGTTAAAATTGGTACAGAGGGAAGTCGAGTGTTAGAGCCAGGGGAAAAAAAGTGTGGATCCGGCAATATCAAGGCGGTACCAAATGGGTACCGTGTAAAGTGACGGAAAGATTAGGGACTACTGATTATAAGACCTCAGACGCTACTGGTAAAGGATCTCGTAGACATATTGACCAGCTAAGACGTAGATCTTCACGTAAATCCCTTGTAGTCCGCCTCCTGAGATCGAGAAACCATCCGCGGATTCCCAGTCCCAGGTAACGGTACCTACGTGCGAAGACCAGGTGCAGTCCAGCGCTAGTCCACCGGGAAGCAAGAGCTCGGGCAGTGATTTGTCTGTCGATCCAGACAAAGACTTAGATAATTTCACTGATGCGAGTTCTTCTCCCGCTCCCGCACCCGCAACTGATTCGCTTGAGTTGGTCACGCCGCCTCGATCCAGACCCATAAGAAAATGTAGGATTGAGAACCCACCGCAATATATTTTTTAATAATGAACTTGTAAGTTAGTCTAGTTTATGACTGTTATTTGTTTAATATTTTGTGGTTTAGACGGTAGGATTGTAATATAGTGTTAAGTAGGTAGTCTTAGATAATAAATGTAGGGTATGCTTTTGTAGTTACCAACCAGTTCAAATATATGTTTAGAACGCAACGGACGTATCATTCGATCTCCCATACACAAGCCTTGACACCGACTCATACAGTTTAGTAATCATGCAGGGAGTCAACATTAAGTCTGCGTAGTAGTCCTTTCAATCTTCCAAAGGCTAGTCCGAAGTTTGTGGGGATTTCAGGTGATGTTACCCATGGCCACTTGGTGTAGTACCTATTTTCCTCGTATACTATTGTGTCGTTAAAGTGTTTCACTGCTTCTTCTTGTTGAGTTGCTTTTGGAGAGTCAACAATCCCTATGCTTTCTAGACTCCATAAGAACTTTAAGTCTGTATCTCTAAGTGGAAGGTCCGGTTCTGTAAGAAAGGGATAAGCTATATCATGGTACTGACAATATGTCACCACCGTAAATGTATCTCTACCATTATTATGTGTCATGGCACCAGAGACAACCCAACCAAAATCTGTGTCTATCAGGAACATATCTTTCTGTAGGTGATATATTTGTTTATGATGAAAGAGAAATAGTAGTCATTTCCAACAAGTAGATCAACCCTCTCGCCCATATTATCATCATCGGCCAAGACGTCTTAGTGTTGAGGCAATATAACTTTAGGCACTGGCACTTTATTTTATTTTATTTAGAAAGTACACAAAACAGAAGTTCAACAATTACAAGACAAGTTAGAAAATTATTACATTAAACAACGATAGGCTGTTATTCCACAGACATGTGTACATAGCATGGTAAAAGAAAAGGATCGAGATTTACAATTTAAATAATAAAAAAAAGGAACAAATATGTTATAATCAATACAATACATACATATGGTACACCGTACAGTCTGTACGTATAATAAATAAATACATTTAATAAAATAGACATGCATAGGTAATACGCGTGTAAGTAAAGAAAAAAAACAAAACGAATCTAAATAGGATTTGCCAATGAGTACCTACGAGGCTACGAGTCATTCAATGATTTTGTGGAGGCCAGATTTCCATTTCTTCAGTAATGTGAGGCACGATGTTGACCTTGATACTTCTAGTTATGTCACGCTTGGTAGTCAACTTTACCTCAGAACAGGGGCTGTGAATTCCTTTTTGTTCGTCTGCTCCAAATGTAGGGTATGCTTTTTTTGTAAATCATCAGTAGGTCTTCATTTTCCGCTTTCAGGTTAAGTTCATTAGCTAACTGCTTAGTTATATAGCTCCGCTGACTCCTGCGGTCTAGGAGTAGGCGGCACTCCTTCGTATTAGTGTTTGGTTTGTTGATGTGGACTTGGACCATCGCTGTCTGTAAAAAAGAAACCGTGTTCAGGTGATTAGACAGGCAGTCTGTCATTATGTTCTCTGTTGTCGTGACTAAGGGTAAGCTGTTACCAGCATTGGTACTTGCTGTCCCTCCGATCATGATGGGGCACAATGCCCTATTATGAGCCTTAGAACAGTAGTGACATTTATTCTTTTTTTGTGCAGTTTCTACTGTTGTGTCCCTTCCGGAAACACATGAAGCATCTTCCTGTCAATTTGTTCTTCCTTTCCTCAATAGTCTTTATTTTAACACACATATCGTTGTAATGGTCTTCTGCGCAAAAGGTACACCCTCTTTTGTTCTTCTTTGGCGTTGGGCCACCGACTGTAATTTGCTTCCTTTTGAAATACTGGCCAGGTTCTTTATTTGCCACTGACCTTCAATCTTCTCTTGTGTTACGCTGTGCAAATGTGTGTAGAGCTGAGGTAGTAGCCTTTTCTTCTTTGTTTACTGGTTCTACTTCTCGATCATGTTCAGATATTTCTAGTGCGGATATTACAACTTCTAGATTTCTTATAAGACTTTCTGTATTATCGCTATCTAATGTCCTAAGCCAACCTGATATACTACCTTTTAAGGAAATTTATCCAATAATATAGATCTGAAGTGGTTGCCTGTTATGTCTTCGCCTAACTCCTTGAGTATTCTCATATGTTTACTGAGGTGATCTAATTTTACTCGGCTGTCTGTAGTAGAGGTAGTTGCTTTATTTAGTTTCATCATCGCTGATTTTGACGGAATAATACCACTGTTGAACCTCACTGATTTCATTTTATAAGAATAGATTAATTAATTAGGTAACTCACAAATTATATGCTTATTGTATTGTGACGAAGAACCCTTTCGGCTACCTCAGGCCTGAGTTCCTCGTCAACATATGTACTGACCCCAGCCCGCGATGCGGTGAGAGGATATGTACCTATTTTTAGGATCCTAACAGGGATTTAACCAAGCAAACCAACGGGACATTTGCACTCTCTATATTGCAAGACACACAATTGTTCCTTGTTCACTTCTTAATCTACCTAGACCTGTGACTGCTGTCTTACTCTCAACTTATTCTATACGGACGGACGAGGCAGGGCGACGGGGATCGGCGCGGTTCCCACGGACGGTATCGCGGATTACGGTCGGCGCGTAGCGAGGCGGGTATTTGTTAATAATCTACTTTTGTCTACGGGTAAGGAAGGCTGGCATGCGGAGTCGTATGCGTGCTCGCCGCAAGAGCATCCGGGCCGGGGATGGGTTCACCGCAGGAGCGCGGTTAAGGTCTGGGAGTAAAGGTTCGAGTCACGCGTGCTAGCCGCTAGGCCTACGAACCTTTGGATCAGGATGTGGGCCCGACCCACTGGGTCGGGTACTTAACTAATGTTAGTAAGGAACAGGGGGCAGCAAATCGTCAGAGTTCCGATGCTCCGAGGCAATGTGAACGGTGGACGTGCGCGCGCGCGAAGACGTCTTGCCACGGCTGCGGAACTCGGACGAGTGCTGCTGAGCTCAAGTTAAGGTGTACCATCTGTATACAAAAAAAAATCGGACTCGGTATTATAGTAACTAACATCTATTCTTTACTATACATACAAGCTTAATTATTTCGGTTTAAATAAGTGATGTTATAATTTACTATATTTCGGGCCAAATATTTACAATATTATTTCTTACTGTATTTATAACAGGTTTCGATCTAATTAATTTAATTATGATGATTTAAACGATGTTTGATGTTCAGTTAATGTTACGGGGATTAAGATTTACAGTTTTTTTTTATCGGTAAATCTGATTACTTACTGATTTTTACAATGTTTGCGTACGGTTTATAATACACTCCTTTTTGGAGGTCGGTTAAACATATTTGTTTTATTTGATAAGTAATACATATAATTAATTACTAACTTTAACAATGTATGCTTATTTGCGTACAATTTGTAATGGCACTTCTTTTTAGAAGTCGGTTAAACACATTTGTTTAATTTGCTAAGTAATCTATTTATCCTATTATGTACATTTGCGATACACTTCTATTTAGAAATCGGTTAAACTTATTTGTTTATTTAGCTAAGTAATATGTTTATCTAATTAGGTACATTTGTAATACACTTCTATTTAGAGATCGGTTAACATATATGTTTATCGGTCTAACAATCTTATTGATTGTAAATTATTATTGTTACAATGTATATTTTTGTAATACACTTTTTGTTAGAAGTCGGGGTAAACATATGTGTTTATCGGTTTAGCAATCTAACTTATTGCTAATTATTATTACAATGTGTAGGTGTTTGTTGCACCTTTGTTGCAAAGTTTTAACGGTTCTTATCTGGTTTCGGTTCACACTGATGCACTATGAAAATGATCACTTACGTAAGTAGAATAATAATTAACAGGAAAACGGTTTTTAAAATTTGCAAATATAAACATCGCGCTGGTCGCGTTATTCGCGTATTGTGCGCGGCTAATGAATTAAGCGTGCATTCGCCGTCGTGGATCGATTTGCACTGCCTCTGCCTGTCCAACGGTTGATGGATGCGCTTGCGTTCTATTATTTGCGTACAACCAGCGCATGTACAATCACGCATTCTAGTTCCTCTTTAATGTTTTAAAGATGGGTAATGCGAT
Source organism: Anania fuscalis (assembly GCA_950371115.1). Classification (NCBI taxonomy): domain Eukaryota; kingdom Metazoa; phylum Arthropoda; class Insecta; order Lepidoptera; family Crambidae; genus Anania; species Anania fuscalis. Next base: position 20,094,576 of record OX493326.1, on the reverse strand, counting down.
CGCGGCGGTATGACTGTCACTACATTTATCTAATTATCTAATGTACGATTTGTAATGTACCTCTTATTTGAGGTTGGTTAAATGTTTCTATTTAACTTGCTAAACAATCTACCCAATTGATTAACTTTTACAATATGTACTTATATAATATGTAGGTACTAAATACACTATATTGTAATGTGCCTCTTTTTGAGGTCGGTTAAATATTTTTATTTAACTTGTTAAATAATCTAACTAATTACTTAACGTTTACAATTTTAGTAAAATGTGTTTAATTTATTACTTTATACAGTTATTGATAAAGGAATTTACTGTTTAAATCTGCTATAGTATACGGATGCTATAATTTATTGTTTACATATAATATACTACTGAAAAACGGGCTCTGCTGTTTAAATCTATGATTTATAAGAAATAAATAAAATAAATACAACCTTATTGGTCCTGGTGACTTCGTCTTGCGCGAACTTCTGGATCCAGGTCCTAGGTTATTCGGAGCGCCTCTTCCTCTTCCTTCGACTAGTACATCGACTCCTAACCACTCTGACTAGTCCTCCGGTTCCAGGTCCGCAGGTCAGCGAGGACGCTGAAGCGCGGTGCCGTAGGCGGTCCCAATGCCAGGTTTCATGGATGCCTTTTGGCCGGGGTTGCTGGTCTGGCCGTTCTGGTGCATGTTGGCCGGCGGTGCCAATGTTGCGTTAAAATGTTTATTTGCGGCTGATGATGTGAAGTTTCGTTTCGGTTTCGGTTCTTTCTTGATTTTATCGTAGTATTGTTTTTGCTGTCGGGAGACTGTGTGGTTTTTAACGACTTCGAGGACTTCTATTTGTGTTTGTTTTTGTGGCGGTTTCGTATAAGCTTGGCAAGTCTTACAGGTCTTTACGTATTTTGCAACGTCTTTGTACATACCTGGCCAGTAATATCGTTGTGATATTCTGTTTAGTGTTTTTGCCGTTCCTAGGTGGCCTGCTGTCGGTGTATCGTGGTTTTCTTTTAACACGTCGTGTTTATCTCTGTCGGTTACACATAACTTCCATTCTGATGTCGAATCTAGTCTTGGTCCGTAGGCGTATTTTGTTATTTTTCGGTACAGTTTTTGGTTTTCGGTTTTATAATCGGTGTTTTCTTTTCGGTTAATTTCTTCTAATTTTCCTTCTGTCCAATCTGTGATGTCTTTTCCGATTGCACAGATCGGGTTTATTTGTTCTCCCTGGATTTGTGTGTCGTTTTCATCGGTCCACTCTATTTTTGCCGTTATTCTGCTTAGTATATCCATTCCAATTATTATTTTCGTGATTTGCGGGTGATATAACATTTCATGATTTATTTGCCTTCCTCTTACTTCAATTTCTAGTGGTAGTGCTTGTGTGATTTTCGGGGTTGCTCCGCTTACTGTGCTTGCTGTTTGTACGGTTAGCAACCGCACATTGAACGTTGAGCAATAAGTTAGCCTAATTAAATGTCTTTGTAAGCAGTTTGCGTACGTCGCGAATCGTCACGTAGACTAGGGCGCAAGCCAGTTGTTCTCTAACGCGTAGTAATTTAACATCTAAGCATAAGAATTATTGTAATAAGTAATTACAGTGTTTTAATAATTAAATGTTCTTTTACTAGAAGCGACTCACCTTAACTATCACGAACTAGCAAAACTATCAAACTTAACCCGATTAACTCTCAGAGTAATCGCGACTTCAAACTTAACTTCATCACTAATATTTATGTAAGGGATCCGCCCATATGTTAATATGGTCCTTGGACTATAAGACCAGCGCCGTGTGTGTTACATTTCACTCGCACTCGCGGAACTATTGAAAACTTACAAAAGTGTCAGTGCAGTGTCTGTGTGGAATCATCATCATCATCATCATCTCAGCCACAGGACGTCCACTGCTGAACATAGGCCTCCCCCAGTGACTTCCAGATCGGCCGATTGGAAGCGGCCTGCATCCAGCGTCGTCCTGCAACCTTTACCAGGTCGTCTGCCCACCTTGTGGGTGGGCGTCCTACGCTGTGCTTGCCGATACGCGGCCTCCATTCCAGAACCTTTCTGCCCCATCGGCCGTCAGTTCTACGTGCTATGTGCCCCGCCCACTGCCCCTTCAGCCGGCTAATCCGTCGGGCTATGTCAGCGACTTTGGTTCGTTCACGGATCTCCTCATTTCTGATTTGATCTCGCAAAGAAACACCGAGCATAGCCCTTTCCATAGCGCGCTGTGCAACTTTAAGCTTCTTAATAAGGCCCATAGTAAGAGGCCACGTTTCAGTTCCGTATGTCATCACTGGTAACACACACTGGTTGTATACTTTCGTCTTTAGGCACTGAGGTATTTTGGACGAGAAGATGTTGCGTAGTTTCCCGAACGCTGCCCATCCGAGTTGGATTCGTCGATTGACCTCTGTGTGGAATATCTAAATCAAAATTGGAGTGCGGAACGTGGTAGCAGTAAACCCGGTGAGCACGTTACAATTTATACCTAACACTCTTGGATTATTGTTTGCGTATTGTATTTACAATGGCATCTTACTCTGCTTTACTCAACGCGCAATCTTCTCTTCTTGACGCCATCAAATCAATTCGTGATAATTTTAAAAAGATAGTTCAACCCGGAAAACTACGATAGAGTATCACGATGAGAGACTTGAGAAGTTGGAGACTTATTGGGCACAATTTAAAAACAACGATGTCGAGGAAAAAACGGGACCCTATTATGAAAAGAATATATACAAATAATTGCGACTTATTTACGAATAAGCAAAAGGATCAATAACTACATCTAAGAACTTTTTTTAGATAGTAATGAGGAGAAAACAATTTCCACAGGACTTTTATTCGACACGGAAACATCAGGCGCCTCTGGTACCTTACAAAACAACACCAAAACGAATGAAAAAGCACATGACAACAAACACGATGAGAAGGTTGTGTTGGATACACGAACACAGGATATGCTCAATGAACAGCGGTCCAACATCCGAGCCTTTAAAAGAGCAGTCCGCAATATTGACATCGATAATTTAAAAGAAAAATGGCTACTTGAAGATAAACTTCGTACCATAGCACAACGATGGGAGAAAGTGGATAATACCTATTGGAAACTTGACAACTTGCTAACTAACAGTAGTGCATATGAAATCGATTATGATAGATTAGAAAGATTATACGAATATACAAAAGAGCAGTTAAATCTAAAAATTTGGAACAAAAAACACCAAGAACAATCAACACCAAAAATTGAGCTTCCGCCATTTAATGGCAACTACGCCAAGTGGACTACATTTAAAGATTTGTTCATAGAACTCGTGCATCAAAATACATTTATATCAAACGCTCAAAAAATGCAACACCTTAAGGCGAAACTACAAGGCGAGCCAGAAAGGCTCGTACAACATCTTAACATCAGTGCGGATAATTATGACGCGTGTTGGCAAATTCTACAAAAGCGGTATGACAACCCTAGACTTCTCTTTACGTATCATGCCAACACGCTATTAAATCAACCCTTAATAGTTAACGCTACGGTCTCGCAACTTAAGAAAATGCACGATACGTCTGTAGAATGTATTCACCCCCTTAAAAACTTTAACATGAATACTGACGCCTGGGATCCTTTAGTAGTTCATATTTTACTAAATAAACTTGATCCAGAGACGACTCAGTCCTTTATAGAGTCCTCGAAAAACCCGAGAGGAATCCCATGCCTACAGGAGTTCTTGAAGTTCATTGAAAATAAGTTCATGGCGCTAGAGTCTAGTACCAGTCATAATCGAAATACTTTAGAAAACCATAGCAAGCCCTCGAAACTTGAAACTGCACCTATGAACTTAAGGGCAAGAATGCCACAGTATAAAAACCAACACGAAAACATATTACTGTCATCTGGCGCATTTTATGATACTCTAATAAAATGTCCTAGATGCGGAAACAATAACACATAACAGAAAACATAAAACTTTTAACTGTTATGTTATTGTAAACAACTTAAAGGACATTGCACAGTTTTAGGAGCAAGAGTCGGTTCAGGAGGACGTGGAAGAAATCGATCCTAATAGTCAATGCGAACAACTTTACAATAAAACAACGACTCGCCTAGCCGATGGAAGATATCAAGTGTGTCTTCCCCTTAAAAGTGAGTTAGAACAACATTTGGGTAAATCGAAATCACAGGCAATCGCCCAATTCCAACAACTAGAACGAAAAATGACAAATAACCCTAACTTCGCACAAGACTACAAGCAATTCATTCATGAATATGCTAATTTGGGTCAAATAAAATAGACAAGAAATAACAAAAAACTCGAATATTTTTTACCACATCACGGTGTAGTGTGACCTGGAGCAATCACAACAAAATTAAGAGTAGTGTTTAATGCCTTAAATAGAACTTCTACGAAGTACAGCCTTAATGACCTCATGGAGGCCGGCCCAAACCTACAAAAAGATATTTTTGGTATTTTCTTACAATGGAGATTTTACAAATATGTCTTAACAGCTGACATTTAAAAAATGTACCGCTTTATTGAAGTACATCCCGATCACCAGGTACTCCAAAAAATTTTCTGGAGAGACTCACCAACCCAACCTCTGAAGGAATACCAATTATGTACGGTTACCTATGGGACGAAAGCCGCGCCTTATTTGGCGTTGAGGACATTAAGGCAGCTAGCTGATGATGAAGGTGACAAATACCCTAAGGCAAAATCGGTACTGTTAAACCAATTTTATGTTGATGATGCGTTATTCGAAAACAACAATTTGGAGGAAGCTAAAGAAACTCGTGACCAGCTTATTCAACTATTGAGATGTGGAGGATTTAATCTCAGGAAATGGTCCAGTAACGAACCAAGATTGGTACAAGATCTAACGAAAGACATGCGTAGTCCCATTAATTTTAATTTTACAGAAACAGAAACGTCAAAAACCTTGGGCCTTGTATGGAATCCTAAAGAGGATGTATTCGTATTTTCACCGACATTAAAAGATACAAAACAACACAAAACGTCAAATTTTAAGCGAAATTTGCAAAATTTTTGACCCACTAGGCTACTTAGCATCGATTACCGTAAAATCTAAGATTTTATTTCAACAAATCTGGAAGCACCAGACGGCATGGGATGAGCCTATATAAGAAGAAATTAAAAGGGAATGGTCAATACTAAGACACGAGCTTTCAAATGTGCAGCAGTTTAAAGTCAAAAGATGGCTTGGATTTGACGCGAACATAGATTGTGAACTTCATGCTTTTTGTGGCGCCTCAGGCGTACGCGTGTGTCGTTTATACCACAGTTTGAGAAGAATCTGGAAAAATCCAAGTCAAATTAATTGCTGCAAAAACAAAGGTTGTGCCAATACAGAACCATCAAACCCTTCCAAGGCTCGAACTAAGCGCGGCACAACTACTCACCCAAGTTGTTACTAAAATTAAAATCTGCATTAATAAGCCGAACATGAAAACCACAGCTTGGACAGATTCAATGGTCGTTCTAGGGTGGTTGAACGGGGACGTCGCACGTTGGAAAACATATGTCGCGAATAGAGTAAGAGAAATAACAACAGTAATACCGGCTGACCAATGGAAACACGTGAGGTCGGAAGAAAATCCCGCTGATTGCGCGTCTCGAGGGTTATTACCGTCACAACTTCAACAATTTCAGCTCTGGTTTGAAGGGCCCGAGTGGTTACGCAACGGCAACACAGAAACTTCGTTGACACAAGACATTACAACAAACATAGATATGAAAGTTCACACCGTAATTCTGTCACCATCAATAGAAAGTAAAAATGACTTAGTAACAAACTTACTTAATAAAAACAAGCTGTTTAATTAGAGCAATACACACGTTAGCCTGTGTACGGTTATTATCCACACATTTAAAGAAGTTGGTAGATAAATGAAAGTCACTGGTAAGAAATAATTTTAACTATATTCACTTCAACTACTACGCTATGATGGTTAAATGGTAGTGGTATGAATGAGCATGCGCGATATGGTTGGTGATTCGTCGAGTACTGGTAAAATTAATAAAATTATACAAAAATGCAATATTGGGTCAAAGTGTGAAAATGATGACGGCGCGCTGTGGCGCGGCGATTTCGTAATGTACGTAAACCGTACATACTCCCGGGCGGGATAAGATGAGATGAAAGAATGGTGGTTGTGCTGGTGAAATGAGGTGTGGTACAAGGTGATAAACAATAGTTTTGGTGCTTAACAAGATGATAGGGCATTAGGTTTTATATTAAATGTGAAAGGGTTCACTTTGGTTTAATAGTTTACAAATTGGTGACGTGCATTCGGCGACGTCGCTTTATCAACTCGCGCACTATGTTTATTTTCGGGACCACTTTCACTAAATTGTTGTTCACTAGCACTAGCACTTACACTTGCACTGTGTGGTTCATTTTTTACGCTAACGCACTGTACACTCGAAGCACAAACTGCGCCTACGTCGCTACGGGCAGCAGCGCGCCGCTCCGTGCGGCGCCTGCGCGCCCGATAGCATCCCCAAGCGGTGACTCCTAGTACTACGGCTCCGATACAAACGTAAATAGCTACGTAATGGTGGACGTCATGGTAAGAGATTTGGCTAATATCAGCTTGCTGTTCCTTCAGCTGATTAATCTGGTTTCCGAGAACTCTCAGATCATTTTCGAATCCACTCGGACTTGTTATTGAACCGACAAGTGTGGTATTGGGCATGGACACCTTTATTATATTGTTGATCGGCGGGATATAATGCGTCATTACGTCTGGTTGAATATCGAAGCGATTACTAAACTGCTTGTGCGACACTATGGTAATCGAGTCGCCCTTGATGACGCAGCTTTCGTCTAGAGTGATAACTCCAGCCTTGCTGAGTCGTTCGCTCACGATCATGTTTCCGCATATTATTCTTATCTGGCACTGACCGCAACAAGAGAACAGGTAGGTATTTATTTTGTGTAATTGTGTCCACATTTGTTTATAGGTGTCAATATTTGTTTTGCAGTTCTGTGGAGTTAGACCTTTTGCGCATAGGGACTGATCATTCTCCAACCGGTATAGAGGGCTGTGTAAATAGCACAGGTGTATGGTTTCATCATCAAGGCTAAGACACATTTGAAAATCGTAATCAGACAAAGGCAAATACACGTCCTTTTGTATGTTCATTGCAATATGAGTGGCAATTGGCACTAGGGTGACCATGCTTCCGTTAATCTCTCGAGATATTGGTATAGTTTTATAGATGTCGTAATGGTCTCGACTGACTAGAGGTATTCTGGCTTCAAAAGATGAATGTTGATGTTCCCGTGAAATATATTGGTAATGGTTTCGATTAACGTGTCTTGAAGGTTCCTCAAATTATATAAAATGTTGGTAGCGATAATGGATGACATAGCAAAATCGTTACTATTGGCAACACCTTGAATCCCGGTTTTTAATTCGTTAGCGGCTTTTTCTAGCGAATTGAGATGCTGGTTAAAGATTTTGTGCTGCTTGTTCATGGAACTTTCTGCTCTTTTCAATAAATTGTACTCGGCCTCGACGACCGACGTCTGGTTCTTCCACAATGTTGCGAGGTGTTGTTGATTGGTTTGTAGTAAGTTTATATTCTTTTTATACTGTTCAGCGAAATCTTCGTCCAGGACTCCGAATAAACTATGGGCAATCGAGCCAATGCCGTTTATTAGCCCACGACGCTGTCTAGACGGTGGTGCTAGCCGCTGATTAAGGCGGGAGTATTTTACTTTTAGTCATCTTCCGACGGATTTATTCACAAAACTAAGGAACTTATAAGAAAAATAAAAATACTATTAAAATATTTGATCTTTTATCTAATGTCTCGGTGAAACCAAAACACGATAATAATAACTTGGCTCGATAGAAAAAAATCTTAAAAATAGGTCGTTTCATGATTTTTGGATCGATATTCTGGAAAAAAATTATATGATACAAGTATGTAAAAATTAAGCAGTTTACTAAAAATCAAAATTTGCTAGTGTCTCGGTGTAAAAAAAAAATCAATTTTGTTATGTTATTAAGTACCAAAGATTAAAAAACCTCGAAAACCATGCACAAAAGGCGTGCAAGCCGCCCCGCCAGTGTCCAGTAGGACGTCGCCGAGGTAGGACCTGTGTTGTGTTGCGCTCGGACTCCCCCCGCCCCCCCGCACACCATCGCGATAGCTACGAAATTTAATTCTTATAAAATATTTAGATTTTTTGTGTGAAGGCAGGCATACCTCAACCTCAATAATTAATGAAAATACAAAATTATTACATGTACAAGAAATACTCTGTAAATTTGTTGTAAGTAATACGGTGATAGTACATACATAATTTAAAATGTAAAAGTATATTATATACATATATATTTTATAATAATTCGTAATTTCTATAACTAGTAAACAACCGATTATAAACCCCTATAGACCGTGTTTAGTCTCAAATTAGAGGTATCGACTAGTTCTACGATTCTTAGGTTAATAATTAGTTTATTGACTTTGATTTGTAAACCAACTATAATAGACCCCTCGTGTTTGGTCTAAAATGAGAGGCCTCAACAAGTTCTACGCGTTTATTTATTTTATTATTAAGTACAAAATGTGTAGTAGGCGGACTTAATGCCATTGGTCTCAAATGAGGGATCTCAATAAGTCATACAGGTTTCTTACATATTTTTTTATTTTAATATTTATAAAACTAAAATAATATTTACAAACAAAATTTACACGAATCGAATGGCATAGCTTTATAGCTTTACTGCATACCGTTGCCGTTGTATACATATAGATTTAGCTATAATTATTAAACTAACGCTAATGGATCCCTTGACTTTTGGTCTGAAGTAAAATTTGCATGACTAGTGCTTTCCCGGAAATTCTCGGTACTGAAATAACTGGGAATTCCCGGGAAAATACATGGCTTCAAGTAACCTATGGTTCCCGCTGCTCGGAAGTACCTACAAACAGAAGAACGCCCTTTCCCCTTCGTCAAAGGTGTCATTTAAATTTTTAAAGTGATTAAAAAGATTACACAAAAATGGCTATATTTTGTAAATAAATACTTAGTAAAAAAATCTGTAATTTACACTGAGCTATTTAACACGAGCACGACTAATTAACACAGTATTATTATCTTAGGTTTTTATCCGGTATCGAACGTAACGTATCGAACGTATTCTCAGTATTTCCCGGTACTCGCTGACTACTGTACCGAGGATTCAAAAATCAGTTTCAGCACCGGTACTGCACAGCCTACATTCTACTACTTATCCTACTACTGATCCTTACTTTATTTTTTGCTCCAATTAGAAAACAAATCTCAAATATGACCATATACAACAACTACTTTGGGGAACTTTGCTACAGAAGCGATGTATTTTGTTTATTGTATAAATTGGCATTATCGTTTGAGGACATATACCCGCCATTCTGAGCCGTCTGAACTTACAACTATTATCATATTTATAAGTACTTAAATGACACTGTCCAAATTGTTTGAAGCTCAGGCCGAAGCTCAAAGAAGTCACGGACATGATATTCAGATAAAAATAATATTGTCTAAAATCTTTAATTATTGAATGTTACTTTTAGAAAATACATATCTCTGTATCACTCAGCTTTTTTAAGCAATTCAGTTTTTATCTGCACTTTATACTGATTTCTATATTCGCCGCCGTAAACCAGACATTTTAAGAACGCCGACTTGACTAATTTAGTTATTATTATTATGATAGCAAATAGGGAAAAGTATATATTAAATAATTTCAGGTAATATTATGTTTCTCTAAAAGAATTGCAAAAAGGGCAGGGAATAGGAGAATGAAGATTATTTTTCCCTAAACATCTTGTCCACGCGCAGGTCAAAATTGAACATTTTCCTTTTCTCTTTATTTCAAGCTCTTTACATTTTTTCCAGTGCTGTAATAAGATGACGGGTTTTTTGTCGATAGATGAATTAATAGCCCCTAAATTATCGCCGGTCGAAACCAAGACACACTGTTTTATTTATTGGCTGGAGGGCGTCAACTCTTGCGCCTCGATGATTTGTGACGACTTTTTTAGAATAGCTTCTATAAGCTATTCTAAAAACTACAGACCGATCACGCTCCTGAGCAACGTCTATACGTTGCTCAGGAGCGTGATCGGTCTGTAGTTCTTAGGTTTAAAGACATTTATTCTCATAAAAACATACAGTTCATTTACAATGAGATTAAACTTATAATACTAATTAATTAATGTTTTATACCCCTGGGGCTGCCTACGTACAGGCAAAACAAAGATTCAAATAAAGGTAGGTCATACACAATATATAATCCTAATTTGGTGAGGTAAAATTATAATAATGTGTATATGTATTTTTTCATTTTAGCTTTGAACATGTTGATGCTTTCGGATTCTTTAATATTGTTAGGTAATTTATTATATAATTGAACTCCCTCAAATAATATGGTCTTCTTTCCGTAGTTGGTTCGAGCTTTATTAAGAATAAGTTTTTGTTTATTTCTTAAATTATGAGTGTTTACTTTTTTTTCTAATTGTACATTGGATTGGATAGAACTTGTTATAATTTTGTAAATCAAGATGCAAGTTGAGTAACTATATAGATGCCTAAGATTAAATATTTTCGTTCTTTTATAAATTTATTTTGTTGGTGTTAGGTAATTATAGTGATTAAGTATTTTTATTATTTTATTTTGTGTTCGTTGGAGTGGTTCTAAGTTAGTTTTAGCGGCAGCACCCCATATTTCAATTAGATAATTCAAATGTGATTTTATAAGCGAATTGTAAATAATTTTGCGAACCTTGGTAGGGATGCAGTTTGTCATTTTTCGTAACGCACCCAATAAAGCTGTTAGTTTGGATTTTACGTGATCTATGTGGAGCTTCCATGTCATTTTGTCATCAAGCCACAAGCCGAGATATTTTTCTTTGTTACTTTGCTGTATGATTTCGCCATTTAAAGTGATAGGGTTATATTCCGGTATTGGTTTATTTTTTGCCGCAAAAATCATAAAAAAAGTTTTTGATGTATTTATTGTTAAGAAATTAAATTTTAACCACTCATTAAGAATATTTAAATCTTTTTGTGCGTTTGACATTATATTTAAAATTGATTGGTCGAAGTTAAAAAGACATGTATCGTCTGCATATAATGTTAGATTTCCGGTTAATCCTATTTGGTTAATGTTATTAAGATAAATTAAGAAAAATAGAGGTCCTATTATCGAGCCTTGAGGAATGCCGCAATTCATGTTTCGTGGCATGCTTACAAAGTTCCCCACCTTAACTACTTGACGCCTGTTATGCAAGTACGATGTAAACATTGTCAGGGCTGGCCCTGTGACCCCTGCGTTTTGTAATTTCTGTATTAATTTTTTATGACTTATGGTGTCGAAAGCTTTTTTCATATCAATAAAGATACCCACAGCCAAGTTCTTTTGGTCTATATTTGTTTTTATTTTTGTTATCAAGTTTATGGTAGCTGTGAGAGTACCAGAGTTTGAGCGAAATCCGTATTGTTCTAAGATGAAGAATTTTTTGTCTGTTAAGTAGTCATTCAACCGATTATACAAGACTCGCTCGAAAATTTTGGAGATGACTGGTAAGACAGATACCGGACGATAATTGCTAGGGTCTGATTTGCTTCCTGATTTGTGAATAGGGCTAACCTTCGCAAGCTTGAGCGAGTCGGGGAAGACACCGCGTAACATGCATGCATTTATACAGTTTGTTAATCGCTCAGCAATAATGCCTTTTAGGCATTTTATCGCCTTGGTAGTAATTTCATTCAAGCCAGAACTAGTGTTAGCATCTAAGTTATCGATAATCTTTTTAATTTCGTCGGTACTGCTAGGCGTAAGGTCGTTGAGTGTTATTTCATGAGTGTAATTTTCATCGTACATTAAAGTATTGCCAGGATTAATATGATATGTTTCTGGTATTTTATTTGCTAGATCTTTACCTATAGATGCTAAAAATGAATTAAAAAGGTCACATATTGCTCTACCCTCTGTAATGATATGGCCCGTGCCCGATATGAGTTTTGGCGGTATAAAGTTTCCTTTTACTTTATTTTGTGCTAGGTTATTAATAAGTTCCCACATTCTTTTCGGATTATTATAATTATCTTGAAAAATTTTGTAATAATAGTTTTTATTTTGTTCTTTTATTAGAGATTTAACCTTTTTTTGTTCTTTCATAAATATTTTTTGTAAGTTTTTGTCTTGTGGATTATTTTTGGTTTGTTCCCAAAGTTTGTTTCGTAGATTTATTGAATTTATTATATTTTTATTTATCCAATCTTTTTGAGGAAGGTTCAAATATTTAACTTTATCCGATTTATTGTTATTTATCTGCTGTAATAGGAACCGTTCAAAATATTCAAAACCATTATCACAATTTGTATATTGTACATTTAGCGTATTAGTGTATAACTTACTGTAATCGAGTGCTCTGTACATAAATCTATTATTAACCTGAGGTTTGAAGCTGTTGATTTCTAAAAAGATGTGTCTGTGGTCTCTATAATTGACATACTAAATGAATTATTTTGATCATTTGTACATATGTGATCTAAAATACTGTTTGTTTTTGCGGTCTTACGTGTACTGTAGTTTTCAGCTATTTTGTTTACTATCTCATAGCCAGATTCATTAATCTCTTGCAGGTATCGGTCGACATAGGTCTCTGGAGTAGTTTTTTTAAGAAGGTAGATATTGAAATCACCAAAAACTACTGATCTTTTCCGTTTTTCTAGCTGCGGAGAGTATATTTCCAAAAACTTATTTAAGTTGGTGTCTCCTGGTTTGTAAATTGCTCCAATGTTCAGGGAAAGCTTTTCCATGTAAACCCATAAATAATGGTTACCGTCTTTGCATAGTTCTTCTGTCACTTCATGTTGTCATGTTTAATACTGTTGTGGACGTATATAGAAACACCACCACCCACGCAGTTCTTTCTGTAGTTGTAGTTATGTGTATAAGTTTTGTAGTTGGTAAAGTTTAGCATCGTTTTCAGAATTTAGCCAGGTTTCAGTTAAAATTACTACGTGTGTAGTCTTAGGTATGGCTTTTAATATACACTGTATTTCTTCAAATTTGCCAGCCCTACGGATGCTTCGCACATTGGCATAAAATAATCTCAATGAGGACGCATGCAACGGTATATTTTCATATTTTTCAACTAAATGATACCTATAACTTATTCTAACTTTTTTTGTAGATAGGTTTATTCGTTTTTTTTAATGTTGTTCACGATAATTTTTGGCACTCCTTTTACATACTTTATTATGAGGTCCTTCTCGCCATCATTGGTACGTTTTTCTAATTCCATCTTAAGCGAGCGAAATAACTGCTGTTGTGTCGGGGTCTGATCAGCGTAAATCTTAATATTTTGCGGCAGCTTTGTCTTATTTCTCAGCAAATATTTTGGGGTCTCATTGTTGTCGAACAAATTTTAATAGGACGGTTTTTTTCAGGAAAGAATTTCCCTAGTCTAGAGGTCTTTATAGGCATAGGACTGGTTTCTTTTATCGCTTTTAACACTTTCATAACTTCCTCAGCTTTTAACACTTTCATAACAACATCATGATTTTGCCTGGACTTAAAGTTGCTATCATTTATTTTAGTGATACCCACAATGATAATATTTTTCTCGCGATCGCAACGATCTTTTACCTCAAGGATGAGGTTTTCGTGAGCGGCGATGAGCGATTTCGACGAAGATACATGTTGTTTACTTTTCATCTGTGATATTTATATTTCTATCTCTTTTATTTTTTCTTGTGTTGTATTGTGGTTAATTTTTAGGATTTTTGCATTTCATTATTTACTTGCTTAAAACGTAGCGTGAGGTTTTCTGTCGTTGATTTTATTGTCTTAATCTCACTCTTGATCTCAGCGATTTCATCACAAATGTTCTTTAAGAGTTTATTTCCTTTTTTGAAAAACCGAGTAACCGCGCCCTCGATCCACGCCCTCGGCGTAGTCTTATTGCCTAAGACGGGGTTGAACAATCTCCTTAGTTCCCCAAGGATGGGTAGCCCTCTTGCTTTTACAACCAATATATAAGGCGATCCTTCCTGTTTTTTAAGGTAGATGTTTCCATTAGAAGTCCAGCAGAATTGATATCTTTCTTGTTTAGCAAATTCTCTTGCAAGAAAGTACAATCTCCTTGATTTCGCCGTGAGGGCCTCTGACAGGAATATTGGCGATGTGTCACTTTTGATGCCCAAATGGCTGGCGTTTAATTTTCGGGTCCTGTTAAACTTTCTTGAACAGCTTAAAAATTGATGTTTTATCAGAGTGCTGGACAGCTCCACGACAATAACAGACTTTGATGTATCTTTTTTGTTAGGTATGCGATACACGTCGCGCAATTCAGAAGGTCGTAGCGTAAGTTCAAAGTTTTGGGCCAGCTGTTTGATATAGCTGAAAAGCGTTTCTTTATTTTCTCTTTCGGCACGGGGGACAAATTTAATCTCCAAGGATGTTTTTTTCAGTGATTTCTCCAGAAGCTCACATTTTTCATCAACCTTAGAGATTTGGGTCACCACATCTCTTCCCTGTCCCTCCAAGCCCTCAATTTTCATCTGTAGATTTTTCAATTCATTTGTCATAAAATCGAGGGACTTTTCGATGTCTTGGTTAGTGTTTTTTATTGTAAAAGTCTGAGCCATAACTTCCTGTATATTTTTGCACAATAAGTCTATTTTATTGTTTTGTGTTTCTTGAAAAGATTCAAATATATTCTTCATTTCCATTTTGAACGCCGTCAACTCATCATAGTTTTCGCCCGATAATTTCCGGCGCTTATCTCTGATTGTTATGTTCGTTTGTTTATCACCGTTATTGACTTCTCGGTCCATAGTAGCCGGTAGGTTAGGCTCGGAGGTTGACACCGACTTGTTCAGTGGCGGCGATCGGAGCATTTTGTATCTAATGCGAGAGTAATAAGGATCAACCGTCTTTGTTAAATAGACACAAGGTTGCTTACGCAGGTCTTGTGCAGGGGTCTTGTTATCTGGTTGGTTCGCCGCACTTTCGATACTATTCGCCTTTCCGTCCAATTTAGTTAGACCTCTGATTTGTTTGACGAGTTTTTGCTTGCAGATATCGATTTAAAGTAATTAGTACGTAAAGTATAAGGTAATAAGTCCTATTTTGCACTTGTGATTTATTTAATTTTCGCCACAATAATTTGCAAGGTTCCACTTTAAACACGACTGATCTATGCAGCGATCCGGAGGGAAGGTTATATTTTCTTTTGGTTCTAGCCACTTGGTTCTTGCAGTCAGTAGAGTTAGATATTCATCTTGCCATCGCTTCCAAATATCTACAAATATTTTCTGTGTAAGCTGCCACCTGGTTCGTTCGTCCTTTTCTGTTTCAAAAATGGTAAGCAACGGTCCACTGTTAAGAAAGTGGGATGGTGTTAAATAATTTAAGTCGTCAGGATCTTCAGTTAGTGGACATAGGGGTCTGGAGTTTAGGCAGGCTTCGATCTGAGCTAGGATGGTGGTAAATTCCTTATAAGTCAACTTCTGCTCACCGACGACACGTTTCATATGGTACTTGAGGCTCTTAACAGCCGATTCCCAAAGTCCTCCAGCTGAAGCCCACGTTGGGGCGTTGAAATGCCACTCTATGCCCATTTCAGTGACCTCTGACAGGAATTCGTCCGTAAAGATATGCTTTATTTCTTCGAATTCCCTGTTTAAAATGCGATTAGCTCCTACGAAATTCGTCCCATTGTCGCTGTAAATATGGTGTGGTAATCCTCTTCTGGCCACCATACGTCGGAGCGCAGCTAAAAACGACGACGAGGTTAGGTCTGACACTAGTTCTAAGTGTACCGCCTTGGTCACCATACACACGAACACGGCAACGTACCCCTTGGTAGTCTTGACTCCGCGTCCCTTATTGGTTTTGATAAGGATGCTTCCCGTAAAATCGACTCCCGTGTGGTAAAAGGGCCGAGATGGGTTGCTCCTGGAGGCTGGTAAATCTCCCATTACTTGCTGTTGTTTCTCCGGATTCGTTCGTCTGCACTTAACACAGAGACGAAGCTGTTTCTTGGTAGCCCGATTTCCGCCCACAATCCAATACTTATGCCTAAGGTATGCTGATGTTACCCTGGCCCCTCCGTGAAGGGTAGATTTGTGCGCCTGGTCAATTAATAGCTCTGTTAACTTGCTAGTGTGTGGAATTATGGCAGGATGCTTCATCTCATCGTCGATGTAAGCGTTTTCGAGCCTACCTCCGACGCGTAAAATGCCAGATTTATCTAAGAATGGTCTCAGGTTAGCAATTTTGCTCTTTTTTTCTACTAACTCTCCGCTTTTTAACTTAGTGATTTCAGCTAAAAACTCTAATGCCTGTGTATCTTTAATAATAATATCTTTAGCCTTTTGTAATTCAGGTAACGTTAAATAAGGTGTTTGGTCACGATTGCGCGATAACGCTCGTAGAGTCCATGCTAAGACGCGCACGGCTCGCGTAAATGTACTATATTTATTAAATAATTGTTGTATTATGTTGTCATTTGTTTTTGTAATAACATTAGTTTGCGCGGATTTTTTGACTTCAACCTCGGTGGTGTAAATTGTTTTTTGTTCTTGGTCGGAATGTGTTGGTAGCCACTTTGGTCCATGCCACCATAGTTGGTGTTGTTTCAGCTGGTCTGCACTGAGCCCACGGCTTGCGCAATCCGCAGGGTTTTCTTCAGACTTGACGTACTGCCAACAGCTGGACGGAATGATCACTCTGTTCGCTACAAATGGTTTCCAGCGACTTGGTTCTCCGTGAAGCCACCCCAGAACGACCATGGAATCGATCCAGCCATATGTTCTGATGTTGTGCTCTGTTAGGCATCCCTTGACCTTGTCCATGAGTCTCGACAAAAGGACCGCGCCGCACAGCTCTAGTCGTGGTAACGTGATGTTTTTGCTTGCGGGTACAAGTCTTGCTTTCCCGGCTACTAGAGTAATGGACGATGACTCATTTTTGCCTACCTTACAATAAATAACTGCTGCGTACGCTTTGGTAGATGCGTCACAGAAGCCATGTAGCTCTATCAAGTCGTTCTGTCCCGTGCTGAGCCATCTTGGTAATTGTAACTGGTCAATCTGGTTAATGTCAGCTAGAATCTTTATCCATTCTGCGCGGATGTCTTCTGGTAACTTCTCGTCCCACTCAATATTTAGTTGCCAAACATTTTGAAATATTAATTTCAATCTGGTAGTAACAGGGGCTAACCAACCTAGCGGATCGAAGATTTTAGATATGTCGGATAGTAATGACCGTTTAATTGGATGAGCGTTAGTTGGTATTATTTTGGATTCAAACTTAAAAACGTCAGCTTTAGGATCCCAACGGAGTCCTAAAGTCTTGGTGGTTTCTGGTTGCTTAAAATTGAAACATTCTTGTTAGGAAACTTGGTTTGGTATTAATTCTGGTATATTGGAGCGCCATTTTCGCAAGTTAAATCCACCCGATTTTAAAATTTTAATTAAATCCGACTGTATTTGTATTGCTTCCTGTACTGAATGACTTCCGTAGAGTAAATCATCCATATAAAATGATTTTTCTAAAACCATTGGCGCCTTGCTATCTTGGTAGTTTGGTTTTTCATCGATGGCCAATTGTTTTAATGTCATCATTGCCAGGAATGGCGCCGCCTTTGTGCCGTATGTGACGGTGGTAAGCTGGTATTCTTTGAGCAATTCTTGTGTTGAATCTCTCCATATGATCTTTTGGTATTTTTGATCATCAGGATGAATCCAGATTTGGCGAAACATTTTTTCTATGTCCGCAGTGAAAGCGTGCTGGTATTGTCTCCACTTTAAATTCAAGGATTGCTAATCCTGCTGTAAATTAGATCCTGCTTCCATTAGGTCGTTTAAGCTATTCCCAGTGCTGGTTTTAGCGGAGGCGTTAAAAACAACTCTAAGTTTTGTAGTCGTAGAGTCGGGGCGCGAAACTGCATGGTGCGGTAAATAATAATCGTGTGACGTATTACCGGCAGAGGCACGCGGCGTATTAGTCATATGACCTAATTCGCTGTATTCATTTATAAATAATTGGTAGTCTTTCGCTATAGTTGGATTTTTTGAAAACTTTCTTTCTAATTGTCGAAATTGTGCAACGGCCATGGGTTTAGAAGGTCCCAATTTGTCTTCTAAATTGGACTTAAGAGGAAGTCTTACTGTGTATCTTCCGTCTTGATTTCTCTCGGTGGTAGATAAATAAAACTTAAGGCATTGGTCTTCGGCGGCCGACATATTTGTGTCAGGTGTTATATCTTCGATTTCCCAAAATCGTTGAAGATCTTCTGTATTACTTAAGACAACATTGCACTGATAAGTTTTAACATTGCCGCACAAAATCCAACCAAACTTCGTTTCTTGTGCGACTGGGTAGTGGAGATCGAGTTTTATTATTCCACTCAAAATAATAGACGCGTATACGTCGGCCCCTAGTAACAAGTCTACGGGACGACTATTGTAGAATTCGGAATCAGCGAGTTGAATGTTGTCTAAATATGGCCAAGATGGTTTTTGAAATGAATGATTTGGTAGCTTGTTAATTAGTGTGTTCATAATAAAAACGTCTGTTGACATAGTAAAGTCGTTGTGTAGGGATGACAGTGTTATATTAAGAACACCCTTGCAATTGTTCTCCTATGCGCCCACTCCATATATGACGCCCTTGCAACGATGACGTGGTAAATGTAATAACTGAGCAGCGTTTTCAGTTATTATTGAGGTCTGTGACCCCTGGTCGATGAGAGCTCGCATTTTATGGTAAGTGCCATCGGTAGCCTGAACATTGACATAGGCAGTCGCTAAAAGAATTTCGGCTATATTTTCCTGAGACACGTTGCATTTCTTTTTGTTTGATTCCGAATTTGGTGTAATGGTAGGCACTTCGCTTGACGTCACAAGTGCATCGTGCAATAACGTATTGTGCTTAGCGTTACATTCTCGACACGTTTTTGTGGATAAGCATTCTTTTCCTTGGTGATTGTAAAGACAGTTTTGGCACAAATTGAATTTCGCAACTGTTTTCCGTTTTGCGTCTGACCTAGATTCACGGAAAGACTTGCAAAAATAAAGCGGATGATTTTGATTACAAAATACACATTTGTGTGTTTCTACGTGTAAAGTTTTAAATGTAGATGATGATGGTTTGAATGATGGTTTATTGAAGTGGTTATTGGTTCCTTGGTATTGATTTGGTTTCTTGAATCGATTTTCTTCTTGTTTTGTGACATCTTGCTTACGCCTAAAGGCTTCTAAAGACGTAAATTTGGATTCGAGAAAGCTTAGAAAATCTTCTATCGTTGGTAGCTCCCTCGGTTTTTGAAGTGACTCGATATAGTCATTATGGGAGTCAGCGTCCAATTTTTGAGCCAATAAATGTACCAAAAGTGGACCCCATGTTGATATATCGACTCCTAACTTTTGAATGGCATGCAAGCATTCATTGGTAGTATCGTGCAGCCTCTTAATGTGAGATGATGATTGACTCTGCATTACTGGTAAATTTAGCAAAGTATTAACGTGAGATGTAAATATCAATTTGGTGTTGTTGAAGCGGTGGTTAAGTATTTCCCACGCTATTTCGTAGTTTTCTGAGCTTATGTTTAGATGCTGCACAAGCTTTTCAGCCTCTCCCTTGATTTTACTTTTTAAGAATTGAAGCTTTTGAGCACTGGATAGAGAAGGATTGTTGTGTATAGCTTCTTGAAACAAATCCTTAAAGGCTGTCCATTGCTGGTAGCTTCCGGCGAAAACTGGTATATCCATTTGTGGCGTTATTTTTTTGCGATGCGAAACCGATCCGATCACCGAAAGCGATCAATACCAAAATGTGGTATTTTGGTATTGATCGCTTTCTTGATGTCATTGAAAGTTTTTTCGTGGTGAGAAAACTCGAGTTCGTATCTCGAATTTTCGCCGTCTAATTCGCTGTCGATTTCCCAATGTAGCAAATCGATTACATTTCATCGCGACTGTAAAGTTTTCAAGACATCTTCAAATTCCCATTTTTCGGCGAGCGAAGGTAAATTAATGTTAGATACCGTACGGGAAAATGCCTTGAAGTTGCTAATCTGCTTCCGTAGCATTTCGTCTAGTTTGCTGCTGGTACCCTCCGACTTTCTTAGGGGTGTAATCGGAGGGTGCTGGTTACTTGTTTGAGGTAATGGTGTTGCTGGTTTAAGAAGAAGTGGTGTGGATGGTCTACTGGTATTTGATTGGTAGGTTGCAATAGTTTGCCTTGTCCGATTATAAAATTCCCTTGTTTTTTCATAATCGTTTTCCTTGAAGTACGCGTGGTTCTGGTCCCCATGTGCACATAAGGATACATGGTTAGTATGAAACTCTTGCCAGTAAGAGTCTAAGGTCTCTAACTTTCTCTTAATTATTTCTGGTGTTTTACGATCGTGGCCATCCTTTTTAAAATTGGTTAAAAGTTGGTCCATGCCCATCATCAATTGGTTTTGTGTTTCCAACAATGCCTCCACGGTGCCGAAGATATTGGAAAAGTAAAAGATAAAATGGAAAGATCTTACTTTTCGATGAGTGGCTGGTGGGGCGAGTCTGCTTGACTCCCTGGTGCCGGAATAGCAAGTCTGCCTGACTCACTACTGCGGGTTACTGGTTGTGGTGAGAGAACTGGTAAATCCAATGGTACTGGTTGTTACAGAACACTCCTCGAGCTTGTAGTAAATCACTATGGTTTGAGTCACTTTTCACTCGCGGATGGTTCCTTTTCGAATCGAAGAGCTTTAATTTTTAAAAGATGGTAAATTTTCGCCAAATTGTTTTGAATATTATCTATAGGTTATGACAAATCCTTGGTAAGATGTCCAGATATGATGTTGAGCTCTCGAAGTAGTTGTTCTGGCTTCAAAAGATGAATGTTGATGTTTCCGTGAAATATATTGGTAATGGTTTCGATTAACGTGTCTTGAAGGTTCCTCAAATTATTTAAAATGTTGGTAGCGATAATGGATGACATAGCAAAATCGTTACTATTGGCAACACCTTAAATCCCGATTTTTAATTCGTTAGCGGCTTTTTCTAGCGAATTGAGATGCTGGTTAAAGATTTTGTGCTGCTTGTTCATGGAACTTTCTGCTCTTTTCAATAAATTGTACTCGGCCTCGACGACCGACGTCTGGTTCTTCCACAATGTTGCGAGGTGTTGTTGATTGGTTTGTAGTAAGTTTATATCCTTTTTATACTGTTCAGCGAAATCTTCGTCCAGGACTCCGAATAAACTATGGGCAATCGAGCCAATGCCGTTTATTAGCCCACGACGCTGTCTAGACGGTGGTGCTAGCCGCTGATTAAGCAAAATAGTATTATAGTAATCGTATTCCGCGTATCCATGCTGTAATTGGGTTAGTATAACGTCACACTGCGATTTTATTTTAGAGTTCGAACATATGGTTTGTAAGTGGTCAAGATATTTGTTGAACAATTCATTTCCTTGTCGGTATGGTTGTATGTAGATTATAGTAAACTATAAGTTTCCATTCATCACGAACGAGGTACATGGTCGAGATCTGGTCGAAATAAAACATATTGTTTTGGTTTTGAAGAGAGGATACGTGGTAGCTTCCGCAGATAGGGGTCCATAGCAAACTAAACATCATTAGAACGAATGATAGAAAGTTGCAAGACTTTTTGATTCGTTTATTATTATGTGTAGCACATTTGACGTCTGATTTGAGTTCTGGTAATGGTTTTATCGTTTGTTGGTCAGGGTGAACCGGTAGTTTAGATAATTTTACTATTGGTCGTTTCATGGTCCCATTCTTGGTTTTAATAGTCACTACTCGGACGTATCCATCCTTTCCAGGATGAAGCTCCATCCATAGGTCGCTGGTTCAAATCCGGCTCGAAGGACCATTTAAATTTACGGTTAATATCCACACATTTAAAGAAGTTGGTAGATAAATGAAAGTCACTGGTAAGAAATAATTTTAACTATATTCACTTCAACTACTACGCTATGATGGTTAAATGGTAGTGGTATGAATGAGCACGCGCGATATGGTTGGTGATTCGTCGAGTACTGGTGAAATTAATAAAATTATACAAAAATGCAATATTGGGTCAAAGTGTGACAATGATGACGGCGCGCTGTGGCGCGGCGATTTCGTAATGTACGTAAACCGTACAGCCTGGGTGTCTCGTTTCATAACAAACGCACGCGCAAGGCGCACCGATAATACAACTGATGACTCAACAACACTGTCTAGACACGGTTACTTGACCCTTACAGAAACTCGAAACGCAATCAATTTAATAATAAGAAATGCACAGGAAATACATTTTAAAAGGCAAATCACCGACTTAAAAAACACAAATAAAGTGAGCACCAACAGCAGTCGAATTTTAAATTTGAACCCGTTTCTTGATAAAAATGAGATTTTACGCGTAGGGGAGAGACTAGAAAATTCAAACTTGTCTGATAATTCGAGACATCCAATTATCATCCCTAAAGACAGTAAACTTGCATCGCTATTGATTGATCAGGCCCATAAAAACACACTACATGGCGGAGCTAGACTAACATTGTCCAAACTGAGACTTCAATACTGGATCATAGGAGGAAACAGTACAGTGAAAAAACAACTACAAAAATGCGTAAGGTGCCGTCGATTTAACACATATACCAATAACCAGTTAATGGCCGATTTACCCGTTGCACGGGCTACACAATCCCCGCCATTCTATCACACTGGTGTTGATTTCACTGGGTGCATGGATGTCAAGATTAACAAAGGGCGTGGAGTAAAAACCAGCAAAGGTTATGTTGTTGTGTTTATATGCATGACCACTAAGGCAGTACATCTAGAATTGGCCTCTGATCTTTCAACTCCTACATTCCTGCTGGCCTTGAAACGCATGACATCTAGAAGAGGCTGTCCAAAACACATTTACTCTGACAACGGAACCAACTTTGTTGGAGCCGATAAAGAACTCAAACGGCAGCTTAAAAACGCAGAAACTTATAACAACACCGAATGCAAGCAGAGCCTAAATGAACTAGGGATTCAGTGGCATTTTAACGCTCCTAGCTGGCCTTCCGCTGGTGGACTTTGGGAAGCTGCAGTTAAATCAATGAAATATCACCTAAAACGTGTGCTAGGGGAACAAAAATTAACCTATGAAGAGTTTACGTTTTTACTTACACAGATTGAGGCCTGCATGAACTCAAGGCCACTGTTAGTGGACACTAACAGAAGATATCGATGACCTCGAATTCCTTACACCCTCACACTTTTTAATAGGTAGACCTATCATAGCACTACCACACGAGAATCTGGAAGAGCAACACATTGGCCTGAGGAATAGATGGCAACTCATTGAAAAGATGAAGCAAGGATTTTGGAAAAGGTGGTCCATGGAATATCTACAACAACTACAAACTCGAAACAAGTGGAATAACATAACAGAAAATTTAAAAGTAGGAGAAATTGTGCTCATAAAGGAATATAATATTGCGCCTGCAAAGTGGGCACTCGGCAGGGTAATAGAAACGCATCCTGGAAATGATGATCTTATCCGCGTGGTAACGCTCAAAACAAAGTCGGGTTTATTGAAATGACCCGTAATAAAACTAATAAAATTACCTATTGATGACACACGCTCGCTGAAACCTGACGCGCGTGACGAACCTACCTCAACGCAGCAAACAATAGTAACCGAACCTAAAGTGAAACACAACACTTGTACGCAACCAACAAAAATAAAAAGTAGTCTGTTTTGCACATTCTTAACACTTCTAACACTGTTTAGTCCAACCCTACAATTAAATGAAATAGTAAATGTCACACAATTCGGATTAAACAGAGCTGTTTATTTTGATAAAATTGGTACCTTACAAAATGTGCATGACAACTGGAAAATCGTAACCTATTACAACATGACGTCGTACTGGAACGGCTTCAGTAACGCACAGGACCTAGTAAGCCATTTAAGTGCAAGTTGTAAACAATTCGAGTACCAAGCTATGTGCAGTGAAATATTAACAGGACTGAATCAGGAACTATCAGAAATCAAACACAATAATTATATGTTACGAACTCATCATGGACAAATTAAAGAACGATTTAAACGTGGACTTGTTAATGGAGTAGGCTATATTGCAAACAGTTTATTTGGCGTACTGGATGACCGATTTGCCGAACAGTATAAAACTGATATCGAAAAACTACATAAAAGCCAACAGCACTTGCTCACACTGATCAAAGG
Source organism: Anania fuscalis (assembly GCA_950371115.1). Classification (NCBI taxonomy): domain Eukaryota; kingdom Metazoa; phylum Arthropoda; class Insecta; order Lepidoptera; family Crambidae; genus Anania; species Anania fuscalis. Next base: position 20,070,323 of record OX493326.1, on the reverse strand, counting down.
ACAAACAACCATCCTGGAGGCCCACAACAATATCATAAAAAGGAATGAAGAAGCCATGAACCTACAGTTTGATCTCATCTCTAAGCATATTAACGCTACTCAGATATTTATACTGGGCCTACAACAAAAAATAGACGTAGAAGATACGGTGTCCCATTTTAACACAATGGCTGCCGCGACTACGATCATCTTGTCTCGACTACAGCACATACAACACATGCTGCTAGATACAGCTACGAATATTCACCACGCCACGTCGATACCAGACTTCTGCCTCTTGACCAATTGTTACAACAACTTAACACTATATCAGGTCAACTACCCAAACACCTCTCTATTCCGGTGGACAACCTACAAGAGCAACTAGCTGACGTCTATAAATTACTAGAAGTAAAATCGAGAATCATAGAGTCCTACTTTATAATTGAAATATTAATACCACTAATATATGCCAGCCATCGAGATTTGAAATGTGTTCATTCGCACCGACTCCAAAAAGAACTGATTGGGTATGTTTTAGTCAATATTATTTTTCGCTTTTTAGTTTCATTTTGAAGTCGGTTTTTAGTTTTTTATTAAACGTTTTTTATTTTACAATTTTAAGTGTTAAGTCCTTTATTTTTTCCCTTCTGACTTCGCCAAAAATGACTTTACAGCAAAGTAACCTTAACTAATATTAGTCCTCTATGGACCCCCCATCCAATGGTATGATAAAAATAAGGTGTTATATAGTGTCAATTTTTCGACAAAAACTTTTAAGTTAAGAAAAGGGGTTACCTACACTCCAACCAGAACGGCGGCTATTTTATTGTCGAAACCATAGGATAAGGTCTTGCGTTAAATAAAAAGTCAAATTAAGAAAGGAACTTTCAAATTTTTTTTCGTTACTGGGTGTGCGGGTACGCCCCCAGTAAATAAAAATTGGCGGTCTGGTACCTCATAAGCTCCACGTCTGCTCAACACACTGCGAAATACGTTCTGTCGACAAATAGCAGTATTATCTTCTAACTCCTATCCGTTAAGGAGTTCTGTGGCTTCCATCATCAGGTCAGCAACATGACATGATGATTACCAGACCCAAAAATCAGCATTGAGTCAGAAAATATATGCAAACTATTATGGGTGCCTATTAAAATTGAGGGTTGCCCTCGATTTCCCAGGGATCCCATGTAAATGGGACCACCTCGCGAGTATACCCTTTCAAACTAAAAAAATAATTTTGAAATCGGTCCATAATTGACGGCGTAATCGCGTAACAAACATACAAAAAAAAAAAAAAAACATTCAGACGAATTGAGAACCTCCTCCTTTTTTTGAAGTCGGTTAAAGAATAATAAGGTATCTTGTGAAATAGGCGCTATAACGAATTCAACGTCATCAAATTGCACGTATACATCTAACAGCTGTAGGAATAAGTGGACAGCACTACATAAACCTAACACATGGATTTATGTATGTTGCGGAGACTGTTCTATTCAAGTCATATGCAACCAACAAATGACATCAAGATACATTCGATTAACTGGCATCATAAAAGTGGACGAAGCATGTGTTATAAAGAATGGAGAAGAAACATTCTATACCCAAAGGCTTTACCAAAACGATGTATTAATCAATCAAGAAGTGACTTCAGTAACCTTCAACGACATTAACAATCTCACGTCCACCCAGCTTACAAACTCAAGCATAATTCAAATTAACACTCACATGACAACAAACGATTACGAAAAACTACAATCAAAAATACGTGAATTGGAAGATCAAGCGGCCACTGATACGGCCACGTCTCATGACGTGCATCAATACGTCATCTCATACAGCACATTGGGGCTCTTGTTGGTCGGCGTTGTAGTTGCGGCAAGCTGCTACGCAATTTGGAAACGTAACAAAAACGACGCAGTGGCGCACGTCTCGGCGGCGGGCATATCCGCGGGACCACCAAAGCCACCGCGAGCATCCGCTTCATCGGAGAATATCAACTTGACTACGCGTCGTAACGAAATTTATGCGACCCCACATAAATTCAATATAAACTTATTTTATATTATTATACTTTAACATTTGTCTTACTTTAACTATACAGGGTGTAGTTTTGAACAGCAACGCCCGACTCAGGGGAAATAGTACACATGAAAGTAATTACAAGAAAAATATAAATTAATATTTAACTATTACTTCATTAGTAAGAAACCTTGTTTAAAAGTATCCTAAAACTTTTGAGATGTGTGACTAACACGCACGGTAGGCGATAATGCTACGAGTGTTACTACGCTACGATAGCTACGAAGGCTACTTTGCAAAATTTTCCCCAAGAGAATGACCGATCGCTCGCCCGCGTAAAAATACCATAATTTCCTGATTTCATGGATTTTTCCATAAAAATTTAAGGTAGTCTTTTAATATTTTTTTTGGCATCAGTGTCGTGTATACTACCACCCCTGAGATGGGCGTTGTTTTACAAAACCACACCTGTATACTTAACCTAAATCTTTCATTTTTTTTGATATTGCCAATATGTACGGTTAGCAACCGCACATTGAACGTTGAGCAATAAGTTAGCCTAATTAAATGTCTTTGTAAGCAGTTTACGTACGTCGCGAATCGTCACGTAGACTAGGGCGCAAGCCAGTTGTTCTCTAACGCGTAGTAATTTAACATAAGAATTATTGTAATAAGTAATTACAGTGTTTTAATAATTAAATGTTCTTTTACTAGAAGCAACTCACCTTAACCCTTGAACCCTACCCATCCTAGGAGAAACATTATTCCTACCCAGGTGTTTCAGGGACCCCAATATTTAAATCATGAATACTACATAATTGAAACACAATTTTAATAAAAATATTATTTATTTAGAAAGAAAGCTTAACTAACGCTATAAAAAACATTTATTTAATTTGGGTGACACATTCTTCACACCTTGGTGCAGTATGTTCACCGCAGAGAGGTTTATGGCACATGCCACAGAAAACCTTTGTTTTACGGTCCTTCCCCCTTGGACAGACAGCACATCTTTTTTTTGCCATGGGAGCAGGTGTTGCGTCGACTAATAAACGCTTTTTTTGTAAAATTCCCTTTGGGAGATCTTGGAGATTTTTTTTTTCTTTTATTTATTTAGGGACTTTTACATGAATGTATGTCAGTCCCATCATAACCTAACAGTTTATAATAATGAAGTGATTTAACATTTATACAAAAATATTTATCATTGATGAGCCACCGAAACCATATTGCATACAAGTTTAGCTGCGTCTGATGCAGGTTGTGCCAAAAGAGTTTGGAACATCCCCACATCAGATGTTGAGATATTTAGTTGACTCATCAAAGATTGACGCTCTCTTTGATTTTTAACACACTCCGATAGCAAGTGTTGTACATCTTCTACCGTATTACAAAATTCACAGTTTGGTGAGTCGGACTTTTTCATTAGATGTGCAAACTTGCCAGATGGAATGTGCCCAGAGCGAAGCCTGAACAGGAGTACCATTACTTTTCTACCTAAGTCTACATTTGAAAACCACGGTATACGAGGAGGCTCACTTACCATGGTCTTAAACCAAATGCCTTTAGCCAAAGATATTTCATTAAAGAAAATCCTCCACATATTATGATGTTGAGTTTTGAAATTAAGTAGAAGTCCAGAGTAATAAGGATCAATTAGAAATTCAACACCATCTAATATTGCTCTTTTGGCTAGTCGATCAGCCTCCTCGTTACCTATGATACCTACGTGGGAGGGAACCCATTGCAAGCAAACCAAATGCCTTTAGCCAAAGATATTTCATTAAAGTAAATCTTCCACATATTATGATGTTGTGTTTTGAAATTAAGTAGAAGTTCAGAGTAATAAGGATCAATTTGAAATTCAACACCATCTAATATTGCTCTTTTGGCTAGTCGATCAGCCTCCTCGTTACCTATGATACCTACGTGGGAGGGAACCCATTGCAAGCATACGGGTTACGGGCATAACGGGTTGCGATTCATAACGCTTTCGTGAATAAGCTGCAGTATGTCATATGCTATCGGTACACCTCTTTTGTCAGAGGCGCACCGAGCAATATGCTGCAGCGCACTCTTACTGTCTGTGAAAATAACAACTTTTTTATTATTTGTGTTCTTAGCGTACTCAAGAGCCTTATAAATCGCAACCAGCTCTACCGACATAATTGAAACATTTGTTGTTATTTTAAATATTCCAACATGCTTCTTCTCTACATTACAAAAAGCTGCACCGTTCCCCCTCTTATCTTTAGAGCCATCAGTTAATATTTTTCAATAGCTTCCGTTATATTTTTCCGAAAGTTCCTTAATAATATTATTTTTTAAGATATTAGGCTCTAAAGTATGTTTTGATTCTTTAACACAATCTAGGTAATCCCTTATGACGTTAATTGCATCGACCCGAGTAACCCAGATATCAAGAGTATACATCTCTAGAGGATATGACGAAAACACTGCAAAATTTTTCGTTTGACTAAAGGCAGTACTAAGTAATGGTGTTTTGTTTCTCGCCAAATATCGGTCCCGATAAGTCGATGCAAGTTCCTCAAGTATACCAGCTGTCGGTGCATTTGCCTTTAAACAATATTTAAAAGCCAAGAAACTTCTTCTTAGAAAAAGTGGAGGGATGCACAGTTCTGCTTCCATAACATGTATTGGAGTGCTCTTGATAAATCCTCCAATTATACGTAAGGCTTGATTCTGAATTCTATCCATCTTAGACAGGTGAGTTTTTGCGCTACTGGCATACAAATAACAGCCAAAGTCAAATCTACTTCTGAGAAGAAAAACGTACATTTTTCTTAAATGACTAGGGTGAACGCCCCAACCGGATCCGGCTAAAATTTTGAAAATATTTAAGAATTTTGATACCTTTTCGACTATTTTGTTGATATGTTTTCTCCAAAAAGGATCTACCTAGCCAGAGTCCCAAGTATTTAATACATTCCGCGAACATTAATGGCTGACCGTTGATTTTTAATGATATGTCATTGTTTCTTCTACCTTTACTAAACATACAGTATTTTGATTTCACCGCGGATAATTCTAATCCCAGTTTTTCCAATTGCTTACTAATTTCATTTAATGCATGTTGTAAAAAATTTTCGCAAATTTAAATAGTTTGGTCGCTAACATAAAAAACAAAATCATCGGCATATTGACACACAAATGCATTTTTAATTTGTTGGGCTAATTTAGAGGTAATAATATTAAAAATGAGAGGAGAAACGGGATCTCCCTGCGCCAAGCCTTTATCTGTCCATCTAACTAGTACATCATCACCCTTTTGACTTTTAATCTTCAGGTGCCTCTCATTTAAGAAAGACCAAAGGTAATTGCAAATATTCTTTCCCACCTGAAGTTCATCTAAGAAGGTAATAGCTTGTGAGACTGATACATTGTATGTATGCATTCTCGATGTCTAAAAAACATGCAACAGTAGAAGTATTTTTTATAAAATTAACTTGGATGTATGAAATTAAACTAACCAAACAATCTAAACAAGACAGACCTTCTAAATCCAGTTGAAAAGTTTGGAAGAATTTTATTTTTTTCTACAAACCACTCTAGTCGTTGCGCTAGCATTGAGTGAAATTTTTTACATAAACAAGACATTAAGGAGATTGGTCTTAGCTTTGGACTAGAGTTGGGGTCACTACCTGCTTTGGGAATGGGAATATTCAGCACATTTCTCCATTGTGTAGGCACATAGTTAAACTTGAAAATTGCATTATATAAACTCAGCAGATATTTCTTTCCGTTCTCAGGTAGATTATATATCATAGAGTGGGAGATTTCGTCTTCTCCAGGAGCAGTATCCTTCTTTTTTGAAACGTGTGATATACGTGGGTCAGGTTGACGAAATAACGACACACTGTAGACACTTTACACTTATATTCCAGCAGAGTAACTCCTTATTCAATACAAGACAGAATTCAAGAACCCCAAATCAACGTTACAAGCCGTTATATCAGTCTAACAAATACCCCCACTTATCTTAACAATTGCACCGGAACTAAGTTGCTGTTTATTCGTAATAATAAAATAATTTAAAATAAAATACATCAGCACTGTTTGAACAAACTCAAAATATGAACTTAATATTCTAAACTAAAATTAATTACTTGCATAAATGTATTTGGCTAGATTTAATTATTTAAAGTAATAAGGAAACGGAAACAGTTACTGCCTATTTATTTTAATATTTAATAAGGGAAACGGATGTATAGCTATTTGGTGTTATTTGTGGAGTAGCCAGGGTGGCGGGACGACAAAATGGAAGTAGTTGCTAACACGTGTTTCATTTCTTGAATAGTGAAATCAGATTCTAAGAGCTCATTAGAGGAATCAAAAGGAGGCAAAGAGTTAGAAACCGAATCAGGTGTCAGAGATAACAAGAGCTCTTTCCTTTTCTCATCAGAGGCATTGAAAAAACTCCGCCTAAGACCTTTCGCCCACCTCATTCTCTGCCATGTCTCTCTAACTGAAGTGGATTGGTCAATACTGTTACAAAATCTTTGCCAACTTTGTGCTTTCGCTTGACTAATTAGACGTTTGGCTTCATTAATTTTGTCATCTAGCTTTTTTAGATTTTCAGGTGTTGGATTGCGCCAAAAATATTTAAAATATAGCCTGCGTTGAGCGTCTACACGAGACAAGGCGGGAGTCCAATAAGGTTTAGGTTTAAATTTATTTTCTGGGTTAGGGTTTACTTTAGTAAAAGGTATACTTTGATCTGCAGCATTTATAAGTTGTTCCTGGAAGTGATCGTACTTAGATTGAATAGCATTTCTCTCAATCATAACCGCTGGCGTCAGCGTTTCTTCTAAATATTTGCTACATAATGTCCAATCGGTTTTACTATAATTGCGACGCTTAATTAACTTTAAATTTTTACTGTAATTCATATAAAGTTTTATAACAAGGTGATCGCTACCTAAATTTTCCTGAGAGACTTGCCATTCAAAGTTAATAGCAATATCAGATGAGGCAAAAGTAACATCCGGGGAACTTTCTTGAATGTTTCCATTAACTAACTTAACCCTTGTAAATTGCCCATTATTAAGGTAAATAAAATCATTATCTAATGCTGAGTCCGACAGCTGCGTACCTCTTGTATCTATTTTATATGACCAATTTGAATGGTGCGCGTTAAAATCCCCAGCAATTAACGATTTTTTTGGGCAAAGCGCAAAAATGTCATCCCAATCCGATTGAGAGGTTCGCACGTAAGACGGACAATAAATAGAAACTACATACTCTAAAAGGCCACAATTTAGCAATTTAATTTTAACTATGTCTATGTCTGAATTATTTAACCTCGTGGGACATATCTGTACTTGTAGAGACTTATGAGTGATAATAGCCACCCCACCATACCCGTCATACCTGTTGTTCCTATAAAAGTTGTAATCGCTAAGATGGATAGGTGATTCAGTTTCCAACCATGTTTCACTTAAGATAGCTATATGAACCCGTTCTTGATTCAGCAAAGCACCGAAGCTGGCCAGCTTAGGTCTTATAGATTGTGCGTTCCACTGTAATATATTGATAACAGAGCTCTTAGCTGGCCTGTTATCTATCAAAAATGTTTTTAAATAATACGTCAATTGCCTCTCCTTTGCTAACAAAATTAATTAGATAATTTTTGATTTCTTCCACTATTAATTTTACAAATGACCTTATTTTATCTTCAAAAGGACTGTCGTTGACAATAATTGTTTTAACTTTCAATAAAAACTTTTTAAAATCAAAATTTTGCTTATTTCGTTCTGTATGTTTAACCTTTTTTCACTTCTTCAATGTACTGAACTTCTTCATTTCTTAATACTTCAGCGTGTACAACTTCGTTTTTCTTCTTCTTATAATATTTATTATTTTCCCTTTCAGTCCTATCTGGTGAGTTTAAACCTTGTGCCTCATCATCTATATCTAGTGAATGGTCAGAAAGCGATTTCTCTTCATGTACTTGTGCCTGTGTTATTAGTACGCTGCTGTATGACTTCTTATTTTTTGTTGGTATAATGGGGCTAGAATTTTAAGATTTGTGGGCAAAGATGGACATAATAATATTTCCTCCATTTGAGGGTTATCAAGTCTAATGCTAGTTTTTTTAGGAAAAGACGTCGTTTTATGTTTTTTTTTGTGGCCATTCTTAGCAACACATATGAGTTAACACCCACTATATTCATAAGGCCAAAAAAAAAACTGCCATTGGCCATCTCTTCGTCCTCCTAGACACACTATATTTGTGACATAACTGGTCCATTAAATCGACGCCAATTTTTGTTTTATTATAAAACTCCACCATCTCTGGTAGTCGATTCTTTGCATCAGGATCTGCTGTTGCATGCATAGTTGACAACATGGGGACTATTTTTTTTGTCTGGACTTTGACGGACAATAGGATAAAAGAGTCAGTTCCTCTGAATAGGCAAATTTTGCCGTGTTGCGATCGCGGTCTTTAGCCTCAAGAAAAGAAGTCGGGATTTCTCTTTTGTTTCTACGTAAGGTACCTACAAGTGTAACTTGCTTTTGCAACAATTCTTTTGCCGCTGGTATTGAAGTGAACCAATTATCACAAGTGAGGTTAGGGTTACGGTTTGTGCCATGAATTGTCTCGGTCAATTTTAAAGTAAAGAAATGAGCAGAGGGTACATTCGTAGGACATGAACCTTTGCCCAAATATACTTAAGCATCTAACATATAGGCTGTTTTGGCATCGCAGGTCATCAAATTTTTTATGCCATACTTGTCTGGCTTGCTAGGAATGTGCATTTTAAAGATACATCTGCCTCTTAAACCCAATAACATTTCGTCTAACGTACAGCAATCTGAAGGGCTGTATAAATTCACTTGAGACTTTGACAACGTTATCAAAAATATCTCTTATTGGTGCTAATCTGTCATTTTGCCGTCTTTCTTCTCGAGATGAGCGGTCATCAAAGCGCAAACAGTTTGTCAGGAACTCAAATCTAGCTTGGCTCATAGTGGCACGGAAATAACCGACTCCTGAGTTTTTATCAAACAACTCCTTCATAGTGACATGGTTCATGTTGAAAACCCCTGCTAAAAGGTAAAGACCAAATAAAGCCTTTATTTCTACCACATTTACATCCTTAGCAAAAGATGGACGTACAGAACTCGACGCGTCTGCGTTTTCATCTTCGGTATTTGGTACAGCTCTGTCTCTCCTATATTTTTCTCGTTGCTTACTAATCTCAAAATGTGTATTTTTGGCAATTTCTTCTAGCTTTTCATCAGAGAAGAAAAGACTCCACGCTTCTAACTCTGTTGTTATTTCTCGAGCTGCAGCTTTAGGCCCAGGAGGATGAAGCACAATGTTTCTCCGAGGAGTCCTAGATCTTGACGGTTTTTGACCTGTCCATCTAAAGCCGTCTTTACCTTTTAGATTTTTAGGGACTGGTAAAACATGAAGGAAATTACCTGAAGCGAAATTAGATAGAGGAATATCATCTTCTGATGAAGAATCATCTGAATTATTAGTGACTTGTTCTGCACGAAAGTCTTCAATAATTCCGTCTTCTTCAACATCATTTTCATCGTCAGGAACCACAACATCACCCGCCTCTTCCTCGTCAGAGAGATCTTCATGCAGCCATCGAGTAATCTGATCATCCATTCTTGTAGTTTAGCTAAAAAAAAATAATAATTTAAATATATCAAACACAATAATAAATTAACTGTCAAAAATAACTTCAAAATGGCGTTTTGTCTATGTAAAGTTAACTAATACTATTACTATGGTTACAAACATCAACAAGTCTAACTTACCTTATTATTTTTTCATCAAAAATAACAGCATATATTAATGTACAAACAGCAGCAGAAATGAAAAAATATTACTCTATTCCTACCCTGGGGTCTGATGGACCCCAAAACAGCGATAATTACGTCTACAGTACACCAGTGCTAATGCACTACTGATGACAAGATGGCCGCCGGCGTCATCGAAGATTAGGTTGAGTCACGTGTCCGTGCGTTTCGTTTCCGCAAAAATATTTTCAAAAAATGAAACACTGGGATTAGCTGGACCCCCGGGTAGGGTTTAAAAGTTAACTATCACGAACTAGCAAAACTATCAAACTTAACCCGATTAACTCTCAGAGTAATCGCGACTTCAAACTTAACTTCATCACTAATATTTATGTAAGGGATCCGCCCTAACACTGTTTCTGACACGGTTTTAGGCTTATGATTTTTTTTTAGGTATTTTTCGTATATTTGCTTGTTTACGTATGACCTTGTCGATCCTGTGTCGACTAGTGCTTTGTATACTGTGCCTAATACGGTTATATTTATGTACGGGCGGTTGTCTCCATGTTTAGTCACTGTATCTAATGTCATGGACTGTAGTAGGTTCTTCTGCTCCTTGCAACATTTGATGCTTAGTACGCCGATTTTGCCGCATCCTGCACAAAATATTATTTTTCTTCCCCTACATTCTCTGGATGTATGTCCGGGCTTACCGCAACTCCAGCAGCATGTGTTCGGGTTGTAATTGTAGATGTATTTTGCTGTTTCTTCGGTTAATCTTGATTCTTGTTTTATTTCTGTTTGGTCGTTTATAAGGCTTCTTTTATCAAAATACCTATTGAAACTCATCTGACGGTCGTCTGTGATGCTTTCGTATTCTTTTGCTAGCTGTGTTAATTGGTTTATTGTGTTAAATTCTAATCAATTTATATATAACTTGTACTTCGGGTTCATATTGTCGTAAATTCTATTTAACTTCTCTTCTTTAGACATGTTTGCGTATCTGCGCATTAATGGTAATTAACTCGATTAAATAATCGGTGAATTTTTGGGTGTAGTTTTGTCTCGATGTTACTATCCTTCTTAGAAGTTCGTTTAATAAAACATTCGATAAACTCCTCCCATGTCGTCCACGAGTCTTTGTTATTTTGGTACCACAACACAGCCTTACCTTTTAGAAGTCTCGGAATCACTTTCAGCAGGTTCTCTTTTTCAATTTCTCCCATTTCGGTCAGTTCGTCCAGTCTTTCCAGAAATTCCACGGGGTCGTCGTACGTGTCGAAATGCAGGTTCCACCTCGATACTATGCACTCACTTGTGTTAGTGCTGTGCTTACCAATTTTCGATTGGTCGACGTTCTGCTCGTCGTGTGACATCTTTGTGCGCTGGAACTCTGTGTTGGAGTTGTCTGTATACTCCTCCTTGTCGCTGGAGGACTGGTTAGGTTGGTCGGATCGGTTTTTTGGCCTGGACGGTTTTTCTTCTCTTAGTACCTGTGCGAGGTTTTGCCTCAGGTCTCGTACTGTCAAGTTTTCGGATTCTATTTTTCTTCTCTTGCACTCTTCTTCAAGTTCTTGTTTTCGCAGGTCGTATATCCAGGACGTGGGCATTAGTTTCGGTTTCTGGTTAATTACGGAGTGTGGTTACTCCCAAGGCGTCGCTCTCTTTCGGCCTTCTTTTGCCTGGGTGCGACGGCTCGGTAAGTACCCTTCCCTGTGGATTATGTGGGTTTTTTCGTTGGGCGCCAATGTGACGAAGAACCCTTTCGGCTAGCTCAGGCCTGAGTTCCTCGTCAACATATGTACTGACCCCAGCCCGCGATGCGTGCGGTGAGAGGATGTGTACCTATTTTTAGGATCCTAACAGGGATTTAACCAAGAAAACCAACGGGACGTTTGCACTCTCTATATCGCAAGACACACAATTGTTCCTTATAACTTGTTCACTTCTTAATCTACCTAGATCTGTGACTGCTGTCTTACTCTCAACTTATTCTATACGGACGGAAGAGGCAGGGCGACGGGGATCGGCGCGGTTTCCACGGACGGTATCGCGGATTACGGAATTTGTTAATAATCTACTTTTGTCTACGGGTAAGGAAGGCTGGCAAGCGGAGTCGTATGCGTGCTCGCCGCAAGAGCATCCGGGCCGGGGATGGGTTCACCGCAGGAGCGCGGTCAAGGTCTGGGAGTAAAGGTTCGAGTCACGCGTGCTAGCCGCTAGGCCTACGAACCTTTGGATCAGGATGTGGGTTGGGTACTTAACTAATGTTAGTAAGGAACAGGGGGCAGCAAATCGTCAGAGTTCCGATGCTCCGAGGCAATGTGAACGGTGGACGTGCGCGCGCGCGAAGACGTCTTGCCACGGCTGCGGAACTCGGACGAGTGCTGCTGAGCTCCTTCCCACCGCGCCTTATAAAGCGTTGTCGCGGGCGCGGTGCGGGCGCGGGCGCCGCGGTACGGGTGCGTAGGCATGGGCGACGGGCGTAGGGCTGTCGAGTCGATACTGTGGTTCGCGTACTAGGGGTGTCGCGCCGCCAGATCCTCGTCACAGTATTAATTATAATTGCTATTACGGCCGACAGAGTTTCCTCTTAGCTACCGCTTGGTTCGAATGCTGACGAGGAACTGACTGAATAGCGATCTCTCTCGATACTGCTGCGGTGTTTTCCCCACCACAACTCAATTACGTCAAGTCCTATTCTTGGTCGACAGTTAGTGTTGCCAACATTTGATTAAAATACATCGAATCACGACATTCGGCCATCCGGCACAGTGCAACCTCCCGGTGCACGTCCGTTACTAAATCAGTTGCTTTAACTTTGGTCCCACAACTTAAATATTACATTCTGGGTATATTATATAAATTGACAAGGTTGGGATAAGATTAATTAACATCGTAAACAGGTCAATAATTAACCACGTCTAAACTTTTATGGTTTCTTGAGCTTACATATTCAATTCTGGATACATTATGTAAATTTACAAGGTTGGGCTATGGTTAACATTGAGAACACGTCAATATAAGTTCTTAATGGTTTAAACTAACTTAAATAACACATAACATATCAGACACATAATACTGTGCACATAACGAATTATATCACGACATTCGTAAACATAACTAAACTAGATCTGCGTTTATTTACTTGACTTTATAAGTCACAAATTTACGAGTTTGGTGACACTTAACATTGCTGGTTAAATATACTACTTACGAACTAGATAATTGAATATTATGCAATAAAAAAAAAACATTGCAATAATCTTTAAAAATATTGACTGGGGAAAATTCATCTAGAATCAGAATATTATTTCCGAAAAACATTGTATGTAATCTTGCATGATAGATAACGGAGTTAGTGCACATGTTTCACTATTACAAATATGGAAAATTACAAAATTACAGTATGTAAATCTTCTGATTAATTACTTTTTATCAATTAGTGATATGACAGACAGTGTCTCTTAAATTAAAGTAAAATAAATATAAAATATGTCAGGTAAATTCAGTCGTTTTAGGAATCTTTAATAAATAAATAAAACTCATGTTCGCCGCAACACTCATAACAAGAGAACGTCCGGACCGACCCCCACGGTCTACGATTTGTTGGACTTGTCTCCAAGTAAGTAGTCCAACAAATCGTGGACCGTGAGGGTCCCAAGTCCCAAAAAATATATAAAAATAAAAACATTAAAAAGTCGACGAAAAAAACATTATTTGGCGGCACGAAGCTCGCCGGGACCTTCAGTAGTCAAAATCGTTCATGTCATGTATTAATTTATCAATAAGTCACTTATATAATATAGATTTTAATTGGTTGGGATTTAGTTGTCTTATGTCATCTGGAATTCTATTGTAAGTATATCTTTAAACACATTGTAAGGCAGAACACTATGGTCTATTTGGATCCCGTTTTGATATCGTGTTACTATCACTAGCTTTTATGATCAATTAAATATTAAATTAAACATTTTAAACGCTTAAGAATTATTTAAATAAAATATTATATGGTAATTTAAGCACTAAATATAACGTTCTTTAAAAGATTGGTACTGCCTAATCGACACTTAGTCTATGAATCGGCAGAGTCAATGCGGTATTTCCGCAAAAACCTAACAATGGCGTTGGGTTTAATAAGAATGCGTATGTCCATTAAGTGTTTTCTGTTTTTAACTAATTATATTGTTTTGTAAAGTTAATATAAATAATTACTCAGATAAAATATATTAAACTTGCCCTGTAAATTTTCTCGATTCTCACAAAAATAAACCGGACGGATTTCGTAAAGGTGCAATGCAACCAACAGTTTAGACAGGGTAGGTACTTCGATCACATTTAGAAAAAAACTATCTAGAATCACATGTAGAACTATTCTAGAGAAATATGGGAATGCTCATTGTACTTTAAAATTTCATGTTACCCCTGGCCTTATCCTGTCTGCAACAATCATCCTATAATACGAGTAATAATAAATAGCCCGTGAGGTCATCTTTAAAAAGTTTTTAATAAAAATTGGAACAGCGTGTTCCGATGATTACCTGGTAAAAATGAAAACGAATAATAATGAATTGTTTCGGCAATCACACCAACTAGCCAACCCCAAACCAAGCAAAACCTGTACTATGGCTACTAGATAACGGACAAACACACCTATATACATTTATAAACATCCATTACTTATGTGCAAATGCTAGTGCTCATCACACTAACATTTGCCGCTTGCGGGACTCGAACCCGCAACCGCCAGGCGTTGCAGTCCGAAGCGCGAACCACTACACCAGACCGTCGTCAAACTCTTTGTGGAACACACATAGCTCTTGAACAGCGCACATGGCCGTTTAACTAATTGTGGTGGAACATACATAGCTCCTTAACAGCACACATGGCCGTTTAACTAGTTGTGGTGGAACACACATGGCTCCTTAACAGCACACATGGCCGTTTAACTAGTTGTGGTGGAACATACATAGCTCCTTAACAGCACACATGGCCGTTTAACTAGTTGTGGTGGAATACACATGGCTCCTTAACAGCACACATGGCCGTTTAACTAGTTGTGGTGGAACATACATAGCTCCTTAACAGCACACATGGCCGTTTAACTAGTTGTCATGGAACATACATAGCTCCCTAACAGCACACATAGCCGTTTAACTAGTTGTGGTGGAACATACATAGCTCCTTAACAGCACACATGGCCGTTCAACTAGTTGTGGTGGAACATAGCTCCTTAACAGCACACATGGCCGTTTAAACAGGACCACGCATTTTCGTACTAACTGACGCAGAACTACAATCGACTTTGAACCTTCTCTACTGTTCAAGATAAACGGTAACGTTCTACATATTAAGAAATAAAACTATAGAAGAGACTTTTTATAAAATACCTGTTGAACATAAAAGCCCGGCTTAAAATGAAATTGGTCAAAAGAGGGCTCACAAAAATTAAATCAAATAATAGCTAAATTTAAGTTTTTTTTTTTTTTATATAACTTTTGAACTTATAACGTTTGGACGAGTCAGATGTGAAGTTCGGTACCATTTTTAGTAGCTTGTACACTTTTTGTTATTTAAAATATTCTACAGTGCTTTTTTAACCGAGATACAATACATATGTATTACTGCTTACTTAGTTTAGATATCTAAAATAGTCAATGTCGTACCGATATGCCTGCTGTATCATAAATAATAATTTCCTATTATGATGTGCAAGTATACAACTTGCGCAATGTAAGTATTTATAAGCCTGGATTAGAAGCGTGAATATTAATAATATTATATTATTAGGCACGATCATTTTCTTTTATAAACAATTATTTATAAGCATGTGTCGATATCATTGTATGTCTACACCAAACTGTAAGCACTACTTTAATAAACTCTGATGTTTCTTTTACAAAGTTATTTTTGCTGTTCTTGATCCTTCGTCATTACCTTATTTAAGAATTTCTACTAAACATATTTAATTCGGTTAATTAATTGAAAAACTATATCCACAAAAAATAGAATAGCCTAAGATTTACAGCCCTACCCCCCAAAATAGTAATATTCCATCGCAAGATAGCAACAACAGCGTCTTTAGATTCTGAACCCCATCATATTATTTGTCAACACAAATTCTAATGTGATCCTTAGCTTTTAGCATCAAATATCAATACATATATATATTTTTTCAAAATTCTATTGTAGATAGAAGTTTAAAGGCTAGCTAATGTGGCAATTAATTGTAGCATAATTTTACCCATTTTACCAACCCCATCAATTGCATGAAATGATTGAGTCTGAGAAACAGGACCTTTTTTTTTAATCAAGAATATCCAACAATTGGAAAGGCTTCTAAGTCTTAACTTTTTTTTATAATTTAATTTGTGCAGACAGACAGTTAATTTGTGCAAACATGTATCAATAATATTGTTATGAAGGAGCGGGGTAATTAAATAAATAATCTGTGCAGAGCAAAATTTATGGCCTGCTTCTGTTGAGCATCAATATGTAAGCTGACATACGGCCTCATTGACCATACTATATAAATATAGTAAAATTAATCATGATATATATTTAAAAATAGACAATTGCCAATATGTACACATTATAAGTACTACTAGTAATAATAAGATTATTTCGTTACAAACATGTATCAATAATATTGTTATGAAGGAGCGGGGTAATTCAATAAATTTAATAATCTGTAGTAAAACCTCAAGAATTGATGAGTATGAATGGATCATCCTGGTGTTGGTAGAATTGATCTCGCTGGGCTTATCCCTTCGACACCCATCCCGATATGAAAGTTTCTTGTCTTGATCTGAAGGAAGCTACGAGCGACCTCACTCGTGCCTGCAGTCGCCTCTGCCGACAGCAGATCTCATCCATGGCGCCGAAAATAATTAAAACAAAAGCATTAGTTAAATACTCATTCTAATCATTGTTCTTAAAGAGTCAGTCAAGTATTCCACCTAATTATTAAACCTTTGGTCAATATAACATGTAGGTACATCTAAGTTTGATGCTTTATAAATTAATGACCCTGCTGGATAAAAATCAAAAATAGTAGTACCTAATCAGGCAGAGTGAAATAAATTTAGTAGAGGGCTTTATAATCGCTCTTTCCTAATTAGCTAATCGTAAGCATTATAATGAGATTTACCTACATCGGTAACCATATGAAACGTTTTTATTCAGAGCTTCTGCTTAAAAATGTGCGATAGACCTAGTCTAATGAACTGAAGATTCATGATGATCACGAATTACATGCATGCATTAAAATTGAAGCATAAATGGTTTATATAGCGTCATAGGTTTAGGTAATGTCATCAACTTTCTTATTGCGGGTTAAATATTAATATATTAATATCATAACCTCCTCGGACCCTTGGTCTCCTATGGGCGACATAGGATGCCATCTAGGAAATCCTTACTAATTCATAGAAATAGTCGTTAAAATGGCGTTTTTTAGTAGTTTCCGATAAGTTGAATAGATGGCGGTACCGCTGGCAACATAGTTTACATTCCTTCGCGAATTATTTTGGAAGTGGGTGCACGTGAAAATGGGTTCCAAAAAAAAGTTCAAAATTGGTGATTCCGGGCAAAGTAAGTGGAATATTTTACTAATTTTATTGTTATTTTGATAAAACTAATATGCTAATCATGTTTAACAATAGTTATCAAATGTATTTACAATAAAATTGACTGCAAACGCCCAAATTCTAACTCAGCATTTGCTTGCAATTGTTTATGTCGCCTATTGTCGACCACGAGATTAATTCTATCCAAAAGTACAGTTTTTGGTGGATATTTTTGTATCATGGTTTTGAATCTATTGTACTGTTTTACACGTTTTTTTTTGGAATATTTTACAATTTAGATACCTAAAAGTTTTCTTTTATAGATGCAGCTCTAAATGATGCTCTGATTGCAGTTATTGACGGTGAAGACTCAGATATGAATATTGATATTGGTGATGAAGACACAACTAACGATCCAGCTTATGTTCCTGCCACTGAAGATGCTACCGAGAGCTCTGAGGATGAGAAAGACGCTCCAGAGGCTGAAAACATCCCCGAATCAGATCAGATCAATCATCCCCAGTAGCTTCACCTATAAATTCAGGCCACACAACTCAGCGTCAAGTTTACTGGAAAACCTTTCTCTGTCTCTTTCCCTGCAAAATTTACAGGAACAGGGACGCTGCAAAAGAAGAGAATACCTAGCTGAAATTTTAAAGTAGACGCTTAGCTTCGATGTGACGGCAGAGGCAGCTATTCACAGCAGGTAATGTCGACGGGACAATTAGCTATAGCTATGGAAGTTTGATAACAAGCCAGTTATTATGGCTTCTAGTGTACATAGTGCTGAACCCACTGACCAATTTTGTAGATGAGACAAAAACAGAAAAGGTAAGGTGATTTAGAACGACCTGATGTCTTCAGACAATATAATAAAAATATGGTTTGCGTACACTATCTAGATAGGATGATTAGCTACTACAGAATATCTACTAGGACTCGTTAGTAGACCGTGAGGGTTATCTTCCATTCCTATGATTTTTGCCGCTGCGGCTAGTTGGATTGAATACAGGGCCAGTCAGGAAAAGTTTGGTATACCTAAGAAGGATATTTTCGATTTTTAGAAGCGATCGTTCAAAACCTGGTCTAGTTTGACGCAGAAGAAGAACTAGCAGAAGCCGATCACTCTTACTCACTGGGGCCGCCAAATAAGCGAGCCAAACAGCAAAATCTTTCTGATATAGTAAGAAAAAGGAGAGTAGACCACTTACCTAATGTATTGGACTCTAAAAACCATTGCAGACTTCCAGGATGCCGGTCAAATGCTGCAGGACATCAATATCCTAGTTGTCAAGTCACTTTGTGCTTAGTAAATAGCCGAAACTGTTACAAATTGTAAATAATTTTATTTCGTGATACAATTTGTAACAGGTTTCATGTATTTATGCTGAATAAAGATGATGAGTATTATATAAAGATTTTGTACTTTTTAGTTGCTTTGAATCCCAGTGTCGCCATTGGGAGACATACTGGAAACCCATTTTCCGGAAAATGGCCGCATAGCTGGGATGACAACCTATACGAAAATACTAATAGTACTTATAATTTACACCTAGCGTAACATTGATAAAAGAAAAACAGGCTGGGACTGAGGAGGATAAAACGACGTCAAAGAGTACCTTCTATTAAGTGATCTAGGACTCATTTAACCCTTAGCTCACTACACACCTAGCCGCTACCTAAAGTAGTATAAAAGGAATATTAATTATTTACTTCTGTACTACTTCTGTACCATAAATAAGCTTTGTGATTTGTTGCAAATTGACTTTTGATTACTTGCTTTAAAATAAGGAAGTACTTGACACAAGCACTCAACACACGGCCGTTGTACTCGTGTTTAATAAAAACTAAGGACACACTTGGGCCTTATTCCTGCTATCTACAAAACCTAAGGACACACTTGGTCCAAGCGACTCACATGGCCGCTTCAACTACCTAATAAAAAGAGGTTTTTACTAAAGGACACACTTGGTCCACGCGACTTACATGGCCGCTTCACCTACCTAATAAAAAGAGGTATTTACTAAAGGACACACTTGGCCCACTCGACTCAAATGGCCGCTTCACCTACCTAATAAAAAGAGGTATTTACTAAAGGATACACTTGGCCCACGCGACTCACATGGCCGCTTCACATACCTAATAAAAAGAATTCACTGGCTTCTATTTAAAAGGCTTTTATTACTAGTTATAATAAATTTCTCAAAACATATAGAAACAAGTAAAATGATTAGCGCTATAGTCTCGCCGTAGCAGAATACTATCCTAATACAATGCTTAGCGACAATCTTAATGATATCAAACTACTTCATTTATCATGGGCAATATTTCAGAATAATTTTCCATTGAAAATTTCGTACATACCTTTTGTGGGCTGCAGCTTCATCGCACTTCTGAGTTTTGACGAAATAATACCACTGTTGAACCTCACTGATTTCATTTTATAAGAATAGAATAATTAATTAGGTAACTCACAAATTATATGCTTATTGTATTAATTATAATTGCTATTACGGCCGACAGAGTTTCCTCTTAGCTACCGCTTGGTTCGAACGCTGACGAGGAACTGACTGAATAGCGATCTCACTCGATACTGCTGCGGTGTTTTCCCCACCACAACTCAATTACGTCAAGTCCTATTCTTGGTCGACAGTTAGTGTTGCCAACATTTCATTAAAATACATCGAATCACGACACTGAGTAATGGGCATCTATGACCTTGGTTTTCCGACCATATTTCTCAGTAAGTACATCAATGGCTATTTTGTATTTAAGACTTCCAGTTATCTTCTCTAGCGCGGAGCCCTGGAGACAGCTAGATAAGTAAGCAAGTTTGTCTGCTTCGGGAAGTCCTGTATTAGGCTGCGTTTCCACCAGAGATGAGCGAGGATGCGTAGCGAGGGATGTGTTTGTTAAGAACCAATAGAATCACTTCGTTTACCTAGCCTCGCTCAGCGAATCAGTTTCTATTGGTTCTTAACAAACACATCCCTCGCTACGCATCCTCGCTCATCTCTGGTGGAAACGCAGCCTTATGGACGCTAACTTCAAACCTATCCCAAAACTGTTTCCATTGCAAAATGTCGCCGCTAAAGACAGGTAGGTTGATCTGAGGCATTTATGTGTTACTGGTAGTACTACATGCATGTTGTCTGGTTGCGGATTTTTCAATAGCCGTGAGTTCAGCCAAGATTCCCTCGGCATCCATTTCTTCTTTGTTGGTTTCGTCCGGAACTCTTGCGAAACCGTATGTGCTGTGTCTAAATAACGTCTAAGTTCCACCCAAAACACGTCTAAATTTGTGTTTAGTATGCATAATGCTTTACAGACGTTTGTTAGTTCAACCCCTGTGGGGGTGGATTGTTGTATAAGGTCTGTAACCTCTATAACAATATCTTTAAGCCTACCCCGTCTTGCTAAAACCCGAGAATAGGCATCCCTCGCGGTTAAGTCTGGGGCAGGTGTGGTAGCCATTGTCCGGCACAATCGCTAGAATTGTAAAAACAGGGATTCCTAAATTTTATACATAAACTATTAAAATATTATCTTAACTTTTTACTAAAGATTTCACAAGATTGTTTCACAAACAAAGCCGAACGTAAAAACAAACAAATGAAAATAAGGTCAAGGACAAAACCACGGATATGGGTCAGACCGGAAGATTAATCCATGGATCTAATAATATCGTCACTCCTTTTTTTTTTGACTAATCTTGGTCTTGACCATCGACGATAAAAATATCTTATCGGAATCCGGACTATTAGGTTCGGTCTATACGCTGTCGGAATCCGTTCAAAAACGATTTATTTCTTAAGTGATGGATTGAATCCGTGATAACCCGGTCCGGTATCCGGCCGGGTACAGACCGAGCCCAAAGTATACGAGTAGATAATATGTGGCGTCACACATTTACGAAACTACATTTTCTCTAGTTTGGATTATTTCGATCTGGGTTAATAAAACAAAATAAATTTTACAACTATATTTTATCTTAGGATTCCGCCTTGCAAATAGGAACCCAATATCAAATATTCTTCATAAGGCAATATTCACATTCCCTCATGGGCCAATCACTCAGATCCCAGCACCTCCACCAAATTTTGTCGCGAAGAATAACATTATAATTATAGTAAATAGTATGGACACATATAAAGTTCCGCGACAAAATGGGGGTGTAAAGCCGTAGGTTCACATTGTACGTGTATACGCGGATTTGGTAGAACTAAGTCACATTTGACTCTCAATATTAAAACAGAATACAAGTTAAGTTAATATTTTCATTAGTACGGAGCGTTTAGGTATATTTACTAACCTATCGATCATTACGAAACCTCTCAGATGAACGTGGGCTTCTTTACGGGAACCACTCTCTCTCTCTCATTAAGAGCCGTATTGCTACGGTACGATAGGTCGTGTCGTTTTGTTACTCTTAAAACTCCCTCTCGGTCACTACATTGACCCAACTCTCTTGGTCACTACGTTGACCTTACTCTCGTGGGGAATAAACCCCAATAGGGCCACCTTCAACCCCTCGCCCTTCTCCTGACCATCTCCTGAACTCACCGTTCCTCTTATCCTCTTAAGTACTACGTACGAGAGCAACAGAGTGTTGTTCTCGTCTACATTACCGTAATAATACCGCGATACATAATCGTAAAGGACGTAAAGAAAAGATCTCTAATTAAATGTGATCCTATACTGATAGTTATAGAACAATATAAATCTCACTTACCAATAATACTGAAGATACACTCTCGGTAGATTAACTCTTGTCGTTCACTGCACCGTACCATATTCGTTACTCCCTGTTTCCGTTTAATGTAAGACTATCCCCTCACTAACCGCCATCTTGCACCGATTTCTTTTTCTCACATGTATTATAGTGGATGTATTCGCGAACTCCGCGACACTCTTGATATGACGTGGTATAGGTTCGGTTTTATGGGAAATTGTTGCTGTAGGTACAGCGACATCTCTAGCCAGAATTATATTCTCAGTTAGCTGTTCAATTGCTTCATCAATCTCCGTTAAGAAGCCAAAAACTTTAGACGAAAGGTGGATGTTATCATTCAGAAAAGATCTATAAGATGACCACTTAGCCTTCGAATAATTATGGCGACAAATTATTTTACGTTCAAACTGTACATTTATCTGAAATAATGTTGGTAAATGATTTGATGAGAGAGCTGTGATTGTTTTAACATTATCAATGTCATGTATGTTACTAGTCAAAATATGGTCAGGTAAGGATGGTTTTAGATTTTCACGATAATGAATCAGAGTGGGGCAATTTGGTGCATATATATTAAAGTCATTATTGATGCAATGGTTATATAGGAGGCATCCGTTAGCATTTCTTGCACCGGCAAACCAGTAGTCGTGTTTGACATTTAGATCGCCCATTAGAAGAACTTGGTCGTCGAATTCTAGTAGCAGATGAATATCACTTGTTAGAAAGGGCAAGTTGGGAGATTGGTACACTGAGAAGATGGTAAATTTGCAACTATCCGTGTTAAGTTTCAAGCCTATTACCTCCAAAGATCTTGTTTTAGGGGAAACTACCAACAAGTGTTCTATATCATCCCTAATAAGAATAGCAACACCCTGACCTCGGCCACTAGAGTGCTTATCATTGCGGTGACAGGCATAACCGGGAAAATTTTGATCAATACGCTGAGTAAGTCTGGTTTCACAAATGGCTACCACATCAACTGACAGATCACTTACCAAATCCAGGAGTTCACTTTGCTTTGTGCTGATCCCGTCGGAGTTCCAATAGAGCACTCTCAAGTCACGCGTGCTAAAAGTACTGACCCATATGAGACAATATTAAGGTGACCTTGTCTAACATGGTTTTGCACTCAACGAATTGTCCTTTAATAGTTTTAATGACATTCAGTATTTGTAGCATTTCTTTGGTAGTATCATCATGGTCCAGGGATTTCACGAAGGGTTTTGTGTGTTCAACTCGTTCAGCAACGACGCCCGCATAGCTTTTGTGCTTGATTGGATGGTTACTCCTTTCGAAATGAGGCTGTGGGCGGTACGGCCGGTTGGTCGGTCCTATGTGGCTGGCAAGTCTAGGCAGTTTGTAACGACCATACCCTTTCAAATCAAAGTATGATTTAAGTAATTAATAAAATAAATATTAAATTTTTCTCTTCAAATTATTTCTAACTAAAAAGGGCAACTTATTAAACACCATGCTTTCTTCGTAATTTTTAACCAATTCCAAAACACTAATAAAACAAGCTTTTAACAGCGGATTGACCGGTATGGACAGTTAAACAATAAAAATAGAAAGATGAAACTTGCAGAGCGTTGCGTAAACGCACGTGGTTATGTTTTGCGGCTGTCGTTGGACATAAGATGCGAAATCGTGGGAAAAGACACTACAAAAAGCTTTTGAAAAGAAGTTTTAAGTAACAATGTGCACCTATAAAAAAGGGAGAAACCTGCATTTGAAACAAAAGGACAGTGGGCGCACATTTTAGCACTTAGGGTGATACACCCATGTGCAATCCATAAATTTGAACAATATTTTAGAAACTTCATTTTTTGTAAGAAAAGGACAATGGACGCACACTTTAGCACTTAGGGTAATACACCCATGTGCAATCCATAAATTTGAACAATATTTTAGAAACTTTGGTTTTTGTAAGAAGGGCAGGATAGGCCGAAATTCGTCACCCCACCACATTCTGGAAGCATCGTAGTGCTTGGGTATAAGAGGGACTGACGGAACAAGGAGCGGGGCTTTTTAGTTGGGATAGGGTTCGATTTGCATCCTGTGTGTGTGTGTGTGAGATGCCCGTGTGTGGTCTACGGGAGAGTCCAAGGAGGAGGTAAGTTGGAGTGGACAGTCAGATTTGGGCGGTCTGACGTAGACGGTCCGAATGGTGTTCGCGTGTGTCCCAAGAAAAGATGCAGAGGGGTAAGTGTTTTGATTATTACAAATTCCTTTTGAAAATATTTAAATTAAAATATTTAAAGACACAGTAACTTTTAAATTTTGATGACGATGATGATGTTGATGCTGATGATAAAGTATTTAATATTGAATTATTTAAAACGTCATTATAATATTTTACATAATTCTCTTGTTTTTCGTAATTTCTTATCAAAAGGAATTTAACAACTTTTTTTCATGTCCTCATAGAAAGCGAAATGGGATTTAATTTGATATGATTTAAATAATACTTAATAAATATAACGTAAATAATTGATTTAAATCATAACTACTTATTTCACAGATTTAATGCCAAATGAATTTAAATAATGTTTATTTTGAAGCTTGGTTATTTTGATTTTAAAGAGTGACATGTTGTTTGCTATTACTTTACCTAATTTCGATTATTGGGTAACATTTTGTGTGCATTGATTTTTTTAATATTGGTTTGAACCCATTTTCAATTTCATGATGACATGGTGCATGCTAATTTTATTTGACTTTTTTTTGTGTTTTATTTTGAGTGTTTATTTGTGGTACCTAAATTAACGCGGACTATTTAAAGTTCATCTTATGTGTTAAAACTCTTTGAAAATATTTAATGGGTTTTGAATATGATTTACGTATCAAAACGTTTATTAATTGATGATTTAGTGCTCATTAGAGCCATTAAAATTTGACATATTTCTGTGGTAAATCAAAGGTCATTTGATCTTGTTTTAATAAAAACAACCTCATTTTTTATTTAACAAATAAGACTGTCGTTTATCTTTTAAATGTTTGCTCGATTATTGAGCCAATTTACAACAAAACAACTTTGAAATCTTCATTTTAAATTTTACTTATCATTATTTTACGTTTAAGACTACGCATATTTGACTTATAAACCTTTACGTTTACCAAATTGACTTACTTGATCTATTTTAACTAACGTTTGGAGAAATATTGAGTTCTCATAGATATCGTAATTTTATTGTAGATAACTACAATTAGGTAGGCAGGTATACGTTCTGACGTTGAGACATCTGACATCAAAAACAAACAAACTTAATTATTTTTTATTGTAGGTGGGAAGTAGGTAGGGTACAGTTAGGATTATATGTTTCTTTGTAGGGTTCTAGGTTCGTAAATATGTAGTTCAAGCAGAGGTTCCGTTAGGTAGGAGTAGGTACCCCTTTTTCCTTAATAACCTATCCTTCCTAATACCTGTTCCATCCTACCTTCTAAAAATAGCTTCATTTGTTTAGGTTTACCGTTGTAGTAATTAGGTAGTTAGGAAATGGGCTATTTTTAGGGATCCTTATACAAAATCCTATATCCATAAAACTGAGAGAAGAATTTAATAGAAGTTTTGAGATTATTTTAAAATTAAAATATTTTGTAAATCTTGTAATTCAAGGGCCATAATTTTAAATTCAAAATAATACTGGTTGATGAGGGAGTATCTATGACTTCACATAGGACATAATGCAGATTTCAGGACCCGGTCTTATACGAGTTGTCATGGATACTGTCTGATCATCTTGGTATTGTATTGAACTAATTAAAACATTAAATCATAAGTAATTCACTGCTCACTTCCGACTGCCAAGGATAGGCTATCAAGGGTCAATTTTACAACATTTATTTCAAATTCAAAATAATACTGGTTGATGTGGGAGTATCTATGACTTCACATAGGACATAATGCAGATTTCAGGACCCGGTCTTATACGAGTTGTCATAGATACTGTTGGATCATCTTGGTATTGTATTGAATTAATTGCAACATTTATTTCAAATCCAAACGATTTTGATTGATGTGGGAATATCCATCTGACATTACTTGGTGTCATGGATATTGTTAGGTCAATCTATATTTCATATAGAGGGGTTTAGTATAAATATTTTGCTAGTTGGAAAATAATCAGAATCTTTAATCTAAATAATGCTGGTTGATGTGGGAGTATCGATGACTTCACATAGGGCATAATGCAGATTTCAGGACCCGGTCTTATACGAGTTGTCATCGATACTGTTGGATCATCTTGGAATTATATTGGACTAAAGGATTCAGATTATTTATTTAGGTAATTAATTTAAGGACCCCGAACCCTTGGTTGACTTATCGTGCAGTCAAATAGGTAGATTTTAGTATGTCATATTAAATTCTTTAAACTCAGTTGTTCCCTTAGTTGCGCATAATTACGCTAAATGCGTTTTGTTTCAGATTTAGGTCCTATTCCTGGGGGTGGCAGATTGCTTGTTTGGGATGATTTTTTTTATCACATGGCCACCACTCCTGGTGAGCGTTTGGTGTTGGGGCTCACCAGGCGCCCCTCGGGGCGTTCTTTTTCCTCTTCCTTGAATGCGCACAAACCCATGAAATTCTCGAGAAAGCTTAATCATAACATCCACGTACCTCTAAAAGAATTTGGTTTACTACTATTAACACAACGTACGGTCCTACCATTTAAACTAGACGATCACACAGCCAATTTAAATTATCACAGCCAAACGTTATTAACGTGGTCCGTTTCGATCTCAATTAATTATTAATTTCCATATAATTTTTAGAGTCAGACGAAGGGGGTTTATTACAAGTTGAGTTGTGTTTTGGGCTTTAGTCCTCTCTTTAAGCCTATTTAAGTACTTCTGACGTTCTACACATTTAGAGTAGTTAGCCGGTTGTTCTTCCTGGCAATTACAACAGCGAGCAGGAGTAGTACATTTTTTTTGGGACATTCTTTGGTAGCATGAAGTTCAGTAAATTTGACGCATCTTGCGGGGAGATTACAGTTGCATGAGGCGTGTCCAAAGTTTTGGCATCTGTAACACTGCGTTTCCGTGGATGGCCCAGGTTTGAAACGCCGGATATCAACTACAGTGTTTCCTATACATATATTTTATTTGACGGAATTTTGATATATCAGATCAAGCAGGCAGCTGGACTAAGAAGGGTGGGCACGGTGAACATTGCCTTGTAGGTGAATTGAGCTTTATCACGCTTACATGTTTGGACCCAATTTTATCAAGTTCGTCTTCGAGAATATCTTCAAAGTATGCGGGTAGACCCCGCAAGACAACTTTATAAATTTTTTCATCTTTTCTTGTTTAAGTATGGAAGCAGATGTTTTCGGCCATGAGACCTTCTTTAACAGATTGGTAAGTGGAAGTTGTGTAGCAGTGGACAGCAACTTTGCTTTTGCTTCAATATTGGAGGTGGAACTCCTTGCTGTGCTTTTCAATCAGCTTTAGAATTGTATTATGGTTCCAGTTGTCTTCCAGGTGTATGATTATAGGCGGAATTTTACTGATGTTCTTCCTGGTTGATACCGCAGCGCGCAATGGTTCAGGTATTCGGTCATCAACAGCTAAGCTGCTGTAACGATTTGAGGTTGTAAATATAGGCTTGTTGGAAGAGTCCTGTCTCGGTGTAGCCGGACGCTTCGGCAGCTGCCAATCCTCTTTTCTATCATCATCTTCTCTATCTCGTTTGCTATTAAGGCTGGCGTTAGAAACACTTCTTGTGAGATACTTGTCCATTTCGGGGTTCAGCACCAATATCGATACTTCCAACTATAGATACCTTGCCCCATCCTTGACAATGAGAAACTGTGTGTGTCGCTTGGGGTTCGTGTAGGGTGAAATACGAGATACGCTTGTGTACGATACCGAAACCGAACGACGAGTCAACGGAGTTGAGAAACAATTAACCGATTGCCAGATACTTAGTTTTGATCAATATTATTCTATGATGTTACTCGAATGATTAAATTATCAGTTTAGTAGGATTTGAAGAGCAAATACATAGTTTTTGTTACGAGTTTCAGGATTATGCCTCACGAAGATGATTTTCCGCCTCACCGGCGCTTGTCTAAACCTGGAAACCAAGCTGGAGCAGCTAGCCAGCTCTCCGAAAGACAAAGTCGCAGCCGTACGCGTAGAGAAAGCTGCAGTCACCGTAGTCGTAGCCGCTCACGCACTTCATCGATCGCAAGGCTATGCCGAGGGTCTCAGAGTACGTGAAATGGAGCGGAAACGGGAAAAATTGAGAGTCCTTGAGCACCAACTGCGTGAGAGCGCCAGCAGCTACGTGATACGTTGGAAAGAAAGTACAATGTTGAGGAGCGATCTGGGCATCGCAAAAGGAGCCGCCAAAGAAGCATACGTGTACGTCACGTAACGAAATGGAAGAACCAGGACTTCGCGAGGGACGCCGTCAAAGAAGCACACGCAGCGCAGGTACTCCGGAGCAACGACGGTCACATGATACACACAAGCATGAAGACAACGCATCGGCAGCACAACAATATAAACGGTCAGCTACCCCTACTTTTTCCACTAGAGATTTTGTAAATATGTTAAATACCATAAAATCTCAACCTCAGACAGTGCCATTATCAACTCAATCGGAGAAAATTTAAAAGGATAGAATGCCAACCCCGAACAAACGCCAAAACGTTTACCATAAATTACGTCAGATGGTGTTACACGCTTCGCATTTAGCTCGCATGTATTCAAATGTTTGAAATCTTAGACCATTCAACCAACAGGAGACGATAAGCTCTCTAATTTTTATGCGAAAAAGTCTGTCATTTCTTGCGGGGGGAATGGAGTACGCACACATAGTGAATTAACACAAACGCATTTTCGATGAAGTTGCTACGCTCGCACACAACAAAAATTATCTAACACTAGCTTAAACTAGACGCACACAAATATATTCACACACAAGGGCAACTTATCCATGCACGAGTGTGACGTCAGTTTATTTAAACGAAGATAGTGCTTAAACACTATCGATAAATTTTATCGATGAGTTCTGCCAGTATTATGATAAGGTTTTAATCAATTCAGACTCTTTATTATGTGTAAAATAGAAACATTCCTTTTGGCTGTCATTAAGATCTACAAGTCAGTATGGTTGAGTCTAAGGTCCGGTCCGGGTAAGTACGGTTTCAATCCATTAAGCAATAAGGTCGTTTTTGAACGAATTCTAACAGATTCCGGCTGGTTAAAGTCCAAGCCTAAAACTGCAAGAAATACCTGCATAATTTGGTTTTCAGGTGAATTTCTTAAATTATGATAAACAAATACTGGGCTATTGCCGCAAAAATCGTAAATATAATTGAAGGTAAAGTTAAATTTTGTAAAGGTCAAATGTGTTAACTATTTTAGCTATATTCTTAAACATTTTCTTTTTGCATAAGAAAAAGTTAACAAATATTAGTGCTATCATGAAATAAAATAACATAATACCTATTTTTTTGCTTAGCTAGACATAAAGTTGTAAATGAATTCAAATATTATTGGTGTGGGTCTGTCTGTGGTGGTGACTGGAGATGGTTGGCTCGGAAACTTTATAATATAAAGTTATGTTTCTATGGAATGGATTCATAAGTTAATTAGTAATTGATAAGGTGGTGAATAATATTTAATAAAAATAATTATCCGAAACATTATCAAATCCGCGAGAATCCGTTGAAAACACGACCCTATTGCTTAAGCGATGGATTAAAACCGTACTTACCCGGACCGGTTTCCGAATGGGTATAGTCCGAGCCATAAAATACGCTTAAATAATAAATAATCTGTTAACTTTTAGCAACAAGACTTTTTTATACTCGTTCAACAAAAATACACGAAACCCACGTTTCTCTAGAATTTAAGGCTCGGTCTATCAGACCATCACATCACATCACCAGCCTATATCAGTCCACTGCTGGACACAGGCCTCTCCAAAAGGAGGATTTTGCCATAATCGCCACGCTTGGCAGGCGGGTTGGCGATCGCAGTTTGGCCAATTGGTAACTTTTTTTTAAGTTTACTCAAATGATTGCTTTTCTCACAGCTTCAAAAGACCGCGTTGACTTGAGTATACCTACCATCTTAATTTCAACTTGATACCTTTACGATCTCCCTAGCCAAAGGGTCTTCTTAACAGACAGACGGACAACAAAGTGATCCTATAAAGGTTTCTTTTTTCCATGTGAAAAACGGACGGAACCCTTAAAATAATCCAGTTTCCTGATGTAGGAGCTACGATGTCATGTACTGGTAAGAAAATAATCCCCTATTTTCGTTAAAAAGTTCAAAAAGGAAAAAAAAACGACAAAACAAATCGTATAAATTATATTTGATAGACACGCATAACGGACATTAATTACTTAATGGAAGGCCGCGCCACTGCGCCAAACGTGCTCAAAAGTCATTGACGAATTTTTGTATCCGTTGGTATAAAAATTCGTCCCCATGCTGTTTGTTATCTTCAGTAGCAGACATTGATGGCAAATCTTCATCACATCTCGACCGCTTTTGAACGCTTTATACCAGTCATAAACACGTGTTTTTGATAAAGTCGATTCACCGTAAGCCTTCTGTAACATCTTTAGAGACTCCGAACACGAAATCCCATTGGCGATGCAAAATTTAAGACAAACTCTTTGTTCGATGTTTTTTTCCATTATGCAATTCGCAATACACACTAGATATGGTATACTAAAAACAATACTGTATTTAATGTAATTATCAGATGTAACTCAAACTCCGCGCGAAAACAGGTGTGCCAATCTAACAACAACAAAAAATATATAATTTTGAATTTGGAACCTTAAACAAATCATCAATTCCCTAAACTTTTTTGACAGAATGTATGTCACACTTTAACGTAAACACTAACGACATCTAAAATAATAAGTCGAACCTGGGGGGTACAAGAACGAGAACATAATAAGTTTAACGTGACAATTTTAGATTGTATGAAGTTAGCATTCTATCCTTTTTAAGTTTCTTTGACTCAATCTAGTAATCTTAGTCACAAGCGCATTTTACCTGATTTTGACCCTTTGTCTAAGAGTCAAACTATCGACATTTGGCTTCGTAAGGTTAATGAATGTGCATGACATAGTAGAATCAGAAAAGTATTTCGACTTTATACTTGCGCACCGAGCCCGGTTTGTTTATGAGCGTGCGTATGCGCCGTCGCACGCACACACTGACAAAATTTATCAGTGATAACGGTGCGCCAGTCGTGGCTGCTACGCCGTACGTAACGCGGGTATTATATGATCAAACGAACTTCCAAGTGAAGTTCGATCATTATTATATGAGTCACTTCATTCGAAGATATAGTATATTTATTACCAGGTAGTCCCTTTAACCTACAGGCAACATCACACGTTTTTAGAGAAAATCTATATTCGATAATCGATCTTTTAACTTTATCGAATGTACGGCCGCTCGCCCCTCCCTAGGCCGTCCATGTTCTAGTAATTTTTTAGAGTTTAAACAAAACAAAACTTTATCTTGGGTTTGAAAAACATACACTTTGCTGTGTTTTTCTTAGTGCGGGTTTAGGGTAACTATATCTTCGAATGAAGTGACTCATATAATAATGATCGAACTTCACTTAGAAGTTCGTTTGATCATATATTTTATTTCGTCACTTCATTCTTCAGATATAGTATATTTATTACCAGGTAGATATTTAGAGACAGAAGTTTTGTTTTATTATTATACATTTAGCTAAATAGTGTTTACAGGCTTATCAGACAGAAACAAATATATTTGTAATCAATATTTTATTTCTGTAAAGAGTTGACTTTACATTTTCATTAATAATCCAAATTATTATAAATTAACAAACACATTCGTTAAATAGTACACAACTAGTAACTATTTTTAAATAATTTGATGAAAAACAGATCTTGCGAAATCACCATCAGCATTAATTATAGGTCTGTTATAATAACGCGCAAAAGATTGAGACGTGGAAGTCCAGCCAGCTGTCTTTCTAATCGCATCTACGCTGAGTCCCGCGGAGCGAGCGGCGGACGTGGCCACGTGCCGCGTGCTGTGCGCGCTGAAGGTGCGCGTGTCGACGCCGCTCTCCGACAGTACCGCCTTGATCCACCGACTTACGGTTTGAGCGGTAGCGGCCTTGTGTGGCTTTTTTATGGTCAACAATAGATTACCCACGTTCTCTGTTCTCAGATTTTTTGTTAAAAAAATATAGTCCTTGAGGACGGAAGCG
The DNA here is from genome assembly GCA_950371115.1 of Anania fuscalis. NCBI lineage: Eukaryota > Metazoa > Arthropoda > Insecta > Lepidoptera > Crambidae > Anania > Anania fuscalis. Next base: position 20,038,012 of record OX493326.1, on the reverse strand, counting down.
GGACAGATGTTTAAGTTTTCGTGAAAGTATGGTAAAAATAACACCGGTTGATTGCGACCGGGCGCGGAGGTTTTGATTGTGTCCGTGATGGGTATCTTAACGCCACTGTCTGTTATAACGATATTAATAAAATAAACTCTCTGTCCTAATTAATGAAATAGTTTGAACCCTGTGCGCAGTGCACAGTGCTAGAAGAACGGTTAATTTCTTTGTGATTTTTTCCATAGGTAATTCTAAATTTGGATGCCAATCAGATATATAATTAAGTACAACTTGTGGGTCCCAAGTAGAATGGTACTTAGGGCAATTAGGTTTGATTTTGTAGGCGCCCTTAAGAATACGCTTGATACGATCGTCAGAGCTGATCTTGTCTCCTAAAAAGAGCGCTAGTGCTGAACGGTGGCTGTTAAGAGACCCATACGAACACCCCTTGTTAAACTGCTCCGTTAAAAAAGACAACACATAAGGAATGGTGTTGTCGAAAATATCTATGTTGTTGGCCATACAAAAATTCCACCAGAGTTTTAACGAGACGCTATACTGTTTGACCGTATTGTCGGAAAGCGACGCCAGCATTAGGTCAAGCGCGTCAGGCGGGACGTCACTGCGTGCGAACGCCGTCCGCAGAGCTTCGCGGCACCCAGGATAAGATATTGTGCAGGGGGTGGTAATCCCTGGAATAAGAACGGAGGAGATTTTTACTGGGTGTAAAGTAATGTATTTTGGACGCTAACAGATTCTGTAAAATTGGAAACCATGGCTGTGAAGGCCAGTGGGGAAATACTAATATACCGGTAGCTTGGTCGTCGATGATTTTTCTCAGACATTTTAGTATTAGGCAAAATGGCGGAAAGGCGTAAAAAATTGTGATTTCCAATTCACAGTAAAAGCATCGACAGCAATAGCATCTGGATCTTGATACCGAGAAATGAATGTATTACATTTGGTATTGTGATGAAAGGCAAAAAGGTCTATATCTGGAGAGCCGAAAAATTTAATTATTTCTTTGAACGCGTTATTTGATAACTCCCATTCCGTATCTGGATTATTTTTTCTCGATTCGGCGTCTGCGCAGTTTTCTTTGGTATTAACGTATGAAGCTAATAGCCAGATATTACGACTCTCGCACCATTGCCAAATGTCCTAGCTAGATCGTTTAAATGGGAAAATTGTATTCCTCCCATTCTATTAACATAGCTTATAGCTGTGGTGTTGTCAATGCGTAATAATATTGCACAATTAGATTCATTGCTAACGAAACTTTTAAGTCCTAAAAATACAGCTAGTAATTCTAACTGATTTATGTGGTATTGTTTTTCGAAATACTTCCATTTTCCATTCACTTTCTTATCGGTACAAACGGCCCCCCAACCTGTTAGAGAGGCGTCTGTAAATATTTTATATTTGTACGGAGTTTCTATTAAGTTGGAAAATGTTGTAAATATGTTATCTCTCCACCCATTCAAATCTTTCAAGATTATGTTTGGGAGGAAAACTTTAGCTTCGTAATTGTTATTGTGATTTAGTAGGGCAAGATATTTTTGCCGCTCTAAAGTTTTTGTGTATAGGAATCCGTATTTAGATGCTGGACATGCTGCAATGAGGACTCCAACAAGTTGGGCAAACTCTCGAATTGTACATCTGGGTAAGTATGAATATTTATCTACTACTTGAGCAATATTATTGCGTTTTTCTATTGGCAAAGACAATGTAAGATTCTTTGAATCATATAAAAATCCTAGAAATTTTTTCACTAATGCAAGATGCAAGGAACTTTTTTCATAATTTATAACAAAGCCTAAACATTGTAATAAATTTAAAGTTTCTCTTACATTGTTTTTGCATTCTTCTAGAATCTAGATCATTTCCTAGACATAAAAGGTCATCTAAAAAAATAACCGACTTGTAGCCCTGTTTTCTTAGGTAAGTTACTACTTCCTTCATTTTTTTTGTAAAGGCTCTAGGAGCTACTGACAGACCATAGGGCATTGCTAAAAATTCATACATAGTCGGTTCTGGTGAATTAAGAGCTTGGAATTCAAATCTTAAGTATTTCCGATCAGTAATTGCTATTGGAACTAAAAGATAGGCTTCCTTAAGGTCAATGGTGGCTAAAAATCAATTTTGAGGAATTAGTTTGGAGGCCGTCCTATAATCCTCCATCTTGAAATGCATATGTGGAATAAATTCATTTAATGACTTTAAATTCAGTATGAATCTTTTGCCACCATTAGCTTTAGGCGCTAAAAATATCTTAGATAAATATTGTTCACTACAAGGAGAGCAAGGCGTTACAGCTCCAAGCTGTTCAAGTTTTTTAATGGCAGCGGAAATTTCTCGACTTTCTTCGATATTAAACGTACACCGTGGAATAACAGATCGAGTCACTTTTTGACTAAATGGAATTGTAAATCCTTGCTCAATCCATGATAACACAACACAATTATTTGTGACATTTTCCCAGCAATGATAAAAAAAATTAAGCCTGCCAGCATGTACCTGCACTATTGCTGTGCGTTGGCACGGTTCTTGGGTTGGTTGAAGTTCTTCGACGGCGTTTGTTGAGTTGTCTTTGCGGGATAAAGGCGACGAATCACTTTCGAAGTTGGTCTCTATCCATAGCTCGGTTCATTGCTGAGATACCTATTCCGAGCATTTGTTGAAAACTAGCCAGCTTTTTATCACGACCTCCGACGATCTCTGAAACCGCAGCTGCAATCTCCGGATTCAGTTTTGGTGATTGTAATAGTTTGCAATTAATAGGAATTAAATGGTCCTTAACTAGTTTGTCTTTATCGTCTTTGGGCAATTCTTTCCGGAGTAAAGGAAGCCACAAAGTAGCTAAGCTGTCGTGTACAGCTTCTCCAAATTCAGGTGTGTCCGACGTCGAAGCACCTAAGGCCGATAACAGCTCGGCATCTAACGAATGTTCAAGTTCGAGTGTAACCTCTGTGGAGGGTGCGCTTGGTACTTGCGTGTGTCCAGGTTGCGCCGCATCGGCGGCCACGGACGGTTGCTGGGTCGCGATCGCAGGCGGTGGCTCATCCGGCTCATCTGGTTGACATTCCGGCATGATAGTCAGGGCCTCTGCTTGTCCATCCATGATAACCGCGAATGATTCAGCGTTATCCATATCTAGCCTATCAAGCTTCAATTACCCACCGGTGGCCGCGAATAATAGATTTCTTATTGTGTCTCTTGACCTTGGCCTGACAGGCTAGAATGCAAGTCTAAATTTAGCACTTGGACGTTAAAATAAATGTGGGTAGTTCACAAACTACACATCAAAATTATTGTAATAGCATTTCGTAAGTAATTATTTTTTCTTGCAGACAAAACTTGTTGCATTTAATCCCCATATCAGGCTTATTTTATGTAACATAGTACATTCGTGGAAAACTTGCGGTTACCCACGTTATCGTTATCAACTCGCAGTTGATACCGATTTTAACATTCATAATGATAAGTATTGGCGTGTAACTCGCAGCTACACCCCATCGCAATAGACTCGCAGTCTATCCCGATTGTATATCACCGAAACTACTTTTTAATTATCACCAAATAGTTAACACTTTGCTTACCTGCAATATTTTCGTCATCTGAGGAGTCAAAAACACGTCGTAGTCGACGTTTTTTATTCTCCTGTTCTTGAATTTTCCTTATTTTGCGTTCGTATCGTTTTAACTTCTCTTGAGCGCTTCGTTTAGGCATTTTTATTGAAAAGTGTGTGCACTTGTTGCCGCACGAAAAAGGAATGACTAGAACATGGACGGCCTAGTAAGGGGCGAGCGGCCGTACATTCGATAAAGTTTAAAGATCGATTATCGAATATCGATTTTCTCTAAAAACGTGCGATGTTGCCTGTAGGTTAAAGGGACTACCTGGTAATAAATATACTATATCTGAAGAATGAAGTGACGAAATATAATAACCCGCGCGCGCGGTAGCGAGGTAATAATTTTGTAGGTTCGTGAAGATGGCAAACAATTCGAGTAGAACATATTGCAGTGTTTATGGATGTCTCAATAGCAGTTTGTCAAATCCGGAATTGTCGTTCTTTATATTACCTAGCGAACCAGAACGGTGAGTAATCTAATCTAAATCTACATACATTTATCATCGTAGGTACATTCATAAATTTGTTTCTTATTTGCTGCTGAAAAATAAGCTGAAACATATTTGTCGAACATGTTTAGGAAATATTTGATGCGGGTTTCGTTGACCAGATACCGATTTGTAGTTAATTTATTGTAACAGATTTATTAAATGAATCATCGTCAGTTATTTAACATCGTTAACATATAGGTCTGTACGTACATACATTGGACGAAAATCTGTCAATTTTTTTAAATTGATATCTCATTATATATTTACATTCTGACTTTAGCTGCAAACGACATTTTAATAAGTTAAACGAGAAAAAGCGACTACTTAAACATCAATAAATTATGGAGAAGGGTTTGGTATTATTTTAATAAGCGACAGCCCTACATGTTTAGGTAATTATCGCTCGCTCGGGGCTCGAGTTGGCAAACTTTTCTGATTCTACTATGACTAGTACTTGGAATATACTGCGAACATTGTCGTATTATCTGAACCGGTATTTACATTGATGTGACTGCCTTTTCTTTTATTTTGCGGCGTAATTCAAGTGCTATGCGTTTGTTTGAATCAGGCGAATGTAAATGGTCGTGACTTTGAGCGACGACAGAATGCTTACCATCCATACCATCAGTTAATTGTTGTTATTGTGACACCACATCTCGAAGCATGATAATTTGCACATCGCCAAAAGTATTTATAACTTACTTTTTTGTTCAAGTGGTATGTTTATCCATCACTATACAATAAATCACCGCCTCGATCAGTTTTTAATGATACTGTATCTCCTGAACAATTAGTACTCATTTTAATAATGTATTTATTTTTTTCACTAACAAGCAACAATTTACAATAACTCGCTGACACACTACGTCGCCGCGTCGTTGTGACTTTAATTTTCCACAAGCGCGGTTGAAAATTAATTTTCCACATAATGATCAACTAAACTCATCTATATTTTATAAAAAAAAATATGATTTTTCTTAAGCACCTACGAATATAGAACAGGTACATAGGCAGGTAAATGAAAACGAATTTTATTATTATACCTACATAGTTGTTAAAGGAGCTCAGCGCTTATTATAGAAGTCATCCTAAAAACTATCGGCAAATTGGCCATAATGTAAAATAAATAGCTTGTAGAATCATAATATCGGCAAATCGACTAGTGATATATCGAGTACCTACTCGTAGAATATATCTAAAGCTAATTAAATTTAGTGGAAAAAAAACCTCGTAGAATCAAACTATCGATAAATTGACTATAGTTGAAAAGATAGCTCGTAATATTACTGATCGACCAATCAACTAGCGGCGTAACGAATATATTGTAAAGAAGCACAAATCAAAAACCTTACTTTTTACTTAATAATTGGATTTTATTCGCAAACTGACAGAGTTTTAGCTTGACAAGTGATCGGTACAAAATGATTGACTAAAATGAGCTTGCATGGCGTTATAAAGGATTGCCCCCCCCCCCCCCCCCCCGACGTCCGCTGGCCACCCAACTCGGTGGGGCCGGCTCTGGCGGGAACGTTCCTGATTGGCTGGCGTGGCTAGGCTAGCTGCGATTGTCTGCTGCGTTTCGTTACACTCGGCCATCCTGCAACAATTGCTCTCGCAATGTGCGAGAAAATAAATAAAAGTTACTAGCTTGTCAAATAATCAGATGATCAGTTAATAGATGCTAGTCTGAATTTCTAGCACTGTCAGATACAGGAACAACTCATTTATGGCTATGGCTACCTTTAAGAAATTTACCTCTTTACTATATACTCCAAACCTGTATCTGTCAATGCCCAGAACATTAGTTAATACACATGGACCAGAGAAAACTAGCTCCAACTTTATTATATTGCTGGCTAACAGGCTCGGCGAGGAGACTTGGCGGGAATGCTCGGCAGCTTAATTGTAGATTAAATTGTTCGAAGCTAACAACTAAGCCCTGAATAGATAGCCGCTGTCTAACAATATCTTAATGATACCTCGTTTTTTTTATTAAAATAACGAGGATATTACAGCCACATAATAAAGAGTATCTCATCATGATCATCATATCAGCCTGTTGCAGTCCACCGCTGGACATAGGCCTCCCCCAAGGAGCGCCACAGCGCACGATCTCCCGCCCTTTGCATCCAGTCGCTGCCAGCTGCCTTCTTCAGATCATCGGTCCATCTAGCCGGGGGGCGTCCTACACTAGCTAGCCTCTATGCACAAAACTATTACATAAAATTAATCTTCTGCATGTACCATGTGAAGTTAAAATATAACTTCGAGTAAGGTATCATGATAACTTTGTGCTAAATCAAAACTGGTAAAGTACCTTTTTGGGGAAAGCAAAAATCCACCCCGTTGATAACCCCTATTTCCAAGAGTTAGGGGATTATGACTTTAAATCTTACTGTTTTATTGTCTAACTGCGACTGGAGTTAAGATTGACGATAAAAGGGCTGGTTTGTGTTATGAATTTTATGTTTATTCGCGATAAATTGTTGCAATTCTTGCATTTTACTTGCAAACAATCGCTTTAAGAGCACATAGCTCAAATTAGTTTTAAAAATGAACATTATGACGGCATTTTTCATTTATTAAAAATATTAAGTATGGCACACTATTACGAATATTGCTATGACCTTAAGCTAGGCAGTAAAAGCACTTATGTTTAGAAAATGATTCATTGGTTATAGCTTAAAGATTTTGTCGGGAACCGGACAGATTTGTATGCAAAACAATAAAACTTACGTTTCTCGTATGCATGAGCTAACAGTTTAATTTACATCTACCCCTATTGATAAGGAATGAACTAGGGTTTAAAATAGCAATAGCTAACAAAATATGAACGGCTGGCAAAATGACGATAGCCGGCAAAATGACAATAGCTAGTAAAATGGTACTGGCTTGCAAAAATGGTAATGGCTAGCAAAAGCAAACTAATGGCTTATCGACTGACCTTTGTCATCTGGCAGTGGTGGTGCCTCGCAGAGATCGGTTAAATGCTTCTCGCCCGGCTGCCAGACAATTTTCTCGGTGCCCATGTTGATAACCTCCATGTAGTGACCGGCAGTGAATGGACGATGCCTTGTAGCTCGAAGTTGCCATTATTTTTCTCAGTTGCACGTTGTCCTTGACCTATGACAGACACTATTTTAAGCACTAGTAACGAAAAGAGCCGATAAAGCTGTATTGCAAGGCGATTTAAATAAATTAGCGACAAGTACTATGCAATTCTTCACAATGTAGGCATAGGCACCTAGCTACCATACCTTCCACCGACTGCTGGCATAGGCACAGGTTTTCCATACTGTCGAAATAGCCACAGAGTTAGCGTACCTCCTAGTAAATGCCAGCATAGGCACATTTTAGCATACCAAATACATTTTAAATATTAGTCTGCTGGAAAATAAATGAAGTAAATATCACCAAGCTGAATGAAGGTGGAGAGCACCCCACAAGCATACTGCAGCTGCACCGTGAGCACACCACGCCCGATGCTGTCACCACAGACGCGCACTACGGCTGCGCCAGCTCTGCACCACAACACCGAGCTAGATGCGCGCCGAAAGCGCTGCACAAGCGCACCATAAACACTGCGCCTGCTGCACTCCGTGATTGCTGCGTCAACACGCCAAACCAAGAGTACCTCATCGGATACTCGGTGTGTATAGGGTTGTATGTGCTACAGACATACTTACATATGTGGTAAATGATACTACTGCCGAAGTTCTTACTTGGATTTATTTAACATGACTTGCCATATTAACTTATTACAAACTCTCCACCTCCTAAATTAGAAATTATGTCCCTACATTAATGATTACTTCGACTGACATAGTAACTGCTTAGCAACTGCCTACTTCAAATGCTCACGAGCAACTGACCGAGTAGCGATCTCTACCGATACTACTGCGGTGTTTTCCCACCACAACTCAATTACGTCATGTCTTTTTCCCGGTCGACTAGTAAGTGTTGCCAACATTTGATTAAAATACACCGAATCACGACATTCGGCCATCCGGCACATCGCAACCTCCCGGTGCACGTCCGCTACTAAATCAGTTGCTTTAACTATAGTTCCTTAACCTTAAATATTATATTCTGGGTACATTATATAAATTTACAAGGCTGGGATATGTTTACTTAACATTGTGAACAGGTCAATGAAAATAATTAAGCACGTCTACTACTGAATTAGTTGACTTAACTATAGTTTCCTAATATATATATTAAATTCTGGATACATAATGTAAATTCAACATTGGAAACATATGAATAACTTAAATAACACATAAAATTTCAGACATCAATAATACTCATAACAAATCATAATCACGACATTCGTAAACATAACTAAACTATTGTAATTTTTTTTTTTTTTTTAGCAATTCCATGCAAGGTTTAATTGAAGATAAATAACACCTGAAAAAAATCATCGACCTTAGGTGGGACTCGAACCCACGTCCCATCGTAAGCCGGGCGAGTGCTTTACCCACTAAGCTACCGAGGACGTCACGTGACAAGATGAAATTCCTCAAGTGTTTTTTCTCGCCGTCAAAGCCAGCGTATTCTGATCAATGTTGTAGCTATATGTATAGCTGAGTAGTATACTACCGTCAACACCCTATAGAAATATTTTTACAAATATTTGACTATTGGTTAAGATCAGAAATGCTTAAACATCGTAATTTTTTTTTTAGCAATTCCATGCTAGGTTTAATTGAAGATAAATAACACCTGAAAAAAAATCATCGACCTCAGGTGGGACTCGAACCCACGTCCCATCGCAAGCCGGGCGAGTGCTTTGCCAACTAAGCTACCGAGGACGTCACGTAACAAGATGAAATTCCTCAAGTGTTTTTTCTCGTTGTCAAAGCCAGCGTATTCTGATCAATGTTGTAGCTATATGTATAGCTGAGTAGTATACCACCGTCAACACCCTATAGAAATATTTTTCCAAATATTTGACTATCGGTTTAGATCAGAAATGCTTAAACATTGTAAATTTTTTTTTTAGCAATTCCATGCAAGGTTTAATTGAAGATAAATAACACCTGAAAAAAATCATCGACCTCAGGTGGGACTAACTAAACTAGATCTGCGTTTATTAGTTGACTTTATAAGTCGAAAATTTACGAGTTTGGTGACACTTAACATTGCTGGTTAAGAGGGTTCCCTCACCAAAACTTCGATTTTTCCTACTTTTTAGCTGCATTCTACTCCTTATTTGATGCGTATAGCCATTATTGAAAGACACTAAAGTAATCTTTGAAGTTTTATCTGTAAAATCATCGTTTAAAATTTGTATTTCCTCTAATTAATAGTTACGAAAACAAGCTTTTAAACGACGTCGATAAAATTGTATTCTGTGCGTCTCCTCCGTAATTAATCCTTATCTTATTATTTGGTTTGTACCAGTCGGTAGGAAATCAAAAAATATATAATTTCATCGCAATTTTTTTTTAAATTGATCCATTATTGACAAAGTTATGGCTATTATTCATTATCTACGGACGTCTGATTCTCTGGCGTGCTGTGCGGGGCAGCGGGAGGCAGTGTGCTGCTAGCTGTCCGAGGGGAAGCCTGTGTCGCTCGTTCCGCCGTGCCGATCAATCACTGCTCGGAACAAAACAGCACGCGCGAAACACTTAAAAAATTTCGCACTTAGCGTGAGTGACTCGAAAGCTTAGGTCGCAGAGCACTCGCTATGTATGCGATGGTTGTGGGTTCGAACCCCACCTGATTCGGTTTTTATTTTTTCAATTCATATTTTTTTTATTTTTTATTTCTAGTTGCATTTATTTATTTGTATTATAAACAAATTAAATATAAAAAATCTGACCTAACTTTATATTACTACTAACTTGCTATGACAGTGGTCTTAGTCTTAGTAGCAAGTATAATTCTGTAAGTAATAAAGAAATAACCTAAATAGAAAACACCAAAAAAACCCTACTTTATATAAAATACACCACAATGTAATATCATAATATAGTTTATATAAGGTGTACGTGATTAGTGTCAGATATTTTTAGGAGTAACTTAGATCATCACATGGATCACATATAAGATAAATTTAAAATTATTGACCAAACAAAAAATTAAAAGTTTTAAAATAAAGAATCAACATCATTCTGTATATGAACCCAAACACCACAAGTAGACTATCACACAACGCTAGCCCATTCAAAATCTCTCCAGGATCACATTCATGCACTCAAAAAATCGTATTACACACATGCTCATAACTTACTACGCCATCCCATACAAGTGTGTGTCTATGAATGAATTCTCTTTGAGATAGAAACATTGTTATTATTTTTATCTCACTCACTCGTTTCATATTATTATTATCATTGGGTGTGTAAGTGTGCACGTGCGTCTGTGACGTACATCTTTTAGATTTTATTACCCGCGAGTTGCAGAAAATCTCATTATCTTTAAAGATGCCATAATTCAGGTTTATAACCTAACTTCAGTACACAAAATGCAAAAATAAACATTAATAGACGACATTCAAGAAAATAATACTTTCAGCAACTGATGCGATGACGATTAATCACTTTATGCTGTAATTTTTTAAAAAATAATTTGTTTTTACAATTACACCAATTATTTAGCTCCAAATTAAGCAAAACATCCTTGACTTACGCACAAATACCTACTCGTGCCCATCACACAAACTTTCGCCTCTTTCGGGATTCGAACCCGCAACTGCTTGAATTTGTCGTCCGAAACGCAAATAACTACACCAGTCGTTCGTAGAGTGGGTAATTGCTTCTATCAATTTTACAGTAAAATAACAACACAACACAGTTTAATTTAAAAAAATGGTTTTTATTAAATTTGCATTACACTTTTTACAAACACCATTTTAAATAACACAACGCAGACAATGAACTTTGACCTCCCATCACACTTGTCATATCACAGTAGGTAGATTTTTGTTGCCTCCCATTCTAGTGGATGCAGAGGGCAGCCCTTAAAATTGTGTCTACTAACACGCACTAATGTTTCACTGTCAAGGTCACCTCGTATTGTTTCGAAAGCACTAATAATACCTACGTGCATTTAACTGTACAGCACTGGTGATGGTTTGGCCATCTTGATCATACATAAGGTCCCACACGTGGAAATCCAGCGTAGTCAGGTCAGGCGAGCGTGAAGGCTAGGTAATAGGCCCACCGCGTTTACTCCATCGACCCTGGAACTGTGCTGGCAGGTACTCGCGAACACGGCTGTCGTAAGGCGCGGGCGCGCCGTCTTGCTGGTAGTGCTAGTGCTGTCAATCCAGTGACAGAACTCCACGCGTGCGTGACACGTTATTCCTGCGATCTCAGCTCCTCACTCCTGCACTCTCGTGAAGTGGTAGTGGTTCCTTTCTTCACTCTTTGGCGGTTTCCACACGTACCGAAGACGGCTGCAGCAGCATCCCTCGTTCTGGCTGTCGGGTGGTGACTCCGATAGGCTGTAGTTCGGCTCATGGTAGCACAAAACCATGGTTAAGTTGAGGTAGTCAGGTTTCGAATACTTGTATTGTAGGGTATGGTGACGATTGACTTATTTTTGTAACTTAATAATAAAAAAGCGTGCGTAAGGGCAACGGTAAGTGTAGCGTTAGCAAAAAAAAAAGAGAATATTCGGTGATGTTTTTTACTTAACATTTCGAATCTTGTATAAATGTACTAAACTTTATAATTAAGATTACTTCTGTTACCATTATTACCAAAACAAATCTGTACCTAGGCACAGAACGTGGCTGTAGTTAAGAGAGATAATCCGTTCTACAGAGATAACGTTCTACGAAAACCAACACCACGTTTTTGGTAATAACTAGTAGCTAGTAACGTTAAGCTTGAAAGGTACTAGCTGATTTTCTCCCTCTTTAGCTCCCATTCAGCATTATCTACAGCAAGGTACTTGTACCTACCTGAAAGTACGTAAGTACTCAACATTGGATTATTTTTCTACATTGGGTAGATTTATTTTGAAATTTGAATTGTAATGAAATGATAAAATGATAATGAAATGTAAATACACTAGAAACCAGCAGTGTAGTAGTCGCAGTGGATAAGGAGTTCGCCCTAAGCGTCGAGGGTTTCGGGTTCAAATTCCGGTCAAGGCAAACCACAAAAATACTTTTAATTATTCAGCAAGTGTTTGGGGGACGAAAAACAGATTCGTAGTACAGACAATACCGCAGTTTGGCCCTAATCAACGCCTGGTTGACTTTACTTTTAAATCTGAGAAAATAAACGTTTCAAAAATAATAAATAGAAAGCAGGTTAAAAAGAAGTTTATTTCAGATTAGAGCCTTTGCCCTTTGATTTAAATCATGCATGGTCAGTGTGAGTATTCCAAAACATAACTAGCCTAGTTTGGGATCGGATCCAAGACCTCAACCTTACACGTAAAACTACTCTGTCATTCATCAGCCGTTTTCCAATTACTCAGAATAGTAAAAAAATAAAACTGTTTTTGCTAACGGTACTTTCATTTCGCTATTTGACTTTCGGCATTTCCGAAGTCCTGTGTCTTCCGCCGCCTTCAGAGTCGGTTTATAAATCAAATGAACCTTAAGACAAAGCGTTAGAATCTAAACTTGAGTATCGACTGTGTTCTGGCGGTCTCTCTTTGAATTTGCGTTTGACGATGCCGGCCCTTGCGATACATTTTTTAAATTTAAATCTAATCACATTAGTTTAGAGTTTAAAATTGGATGGGTGTTGTCTGTTCTTAGGCGGCTGTTGGCAATAAATCATAGTAGCGCATGCACACAAACAAGCGACGTTTGTTGTTGTACTTGAGTAGTAGCTTCTTGTCCGCTACGTAGTAATCAGCTGCTTAGGTTGATAGTTGCGTTTGATATCAAAGTTTTGATCGTGTTTTTCTCTAAAACTAAAGCTCGAATAAAAAAAAAATACTTACAATATTTTTTTGTCAGTAAACTTATTACCCTAAAATATCTGACACTAATTCACGTACATCTCATATACATAAATTGTTTCATCAGATATTTTATTTATCAATAGCGTAGCGAGAGACACTTGAAAGATTTCGTCAAAACAGGTAGCGACTTGGTAGCTTAGGTGTCTAAGCACTCCCTGTTGTGGTGGTTGTGTATGCGATGGTCGTAAGTTCGAATCCCACTTGATTAAGTTTTTATTTTTTCAATTTATATATTTTTTCTTTATTTTGCAGTTTTTTATTTCTTGTTGTATTTATTTATTCTAACAAATTAAATATAAAAGAATCTAACTTAACTTTATATTACTACTAACAAAATAGACAAATAAATTAACCTTAATAAAAACACCAAAAAAAACCTACTTACTATAAAATACATCATAATATATTTTGTTTTATTTTAAATTTGATAAGAATAATTAACAGTTTTCAAATGTACAAAATCAAAAAACTAAACTATTTATGTACCTACATAAAATCAGATATTTTATTTATCAATAGCGAGAAACACGTAAAAGATTTCGTCGAGACAGCTAGTGACTCGATAGCTTAGAATGGTAAAGCACTTGCCCCGTGCATTCGTGGTGTGTGGTGGGTTCGGGTCCCCCTGATGAAGTTTTTTTTTTCAAGTTTTTTAAAATCATATTATGTTTCGTTTTTAAATTTGATTAACATTTTAAACAGTTTTAAATTCTAAAAAAATATCTCCCATGCGAATATCTTCCGGCTACAAAGTGGATGTCATTTTATTTTATGCTTTGGTGGCGCAATTTCACCATGTCGCTCAGCCTTAGTTTGTCGTGTCAGCTCGTCATTGAATGCTCCGAAACGTATTACTTTGATATAGCCTGCAATTCTTTGGTCTACCCTAGCGATTACTTAGACTGGAAATGTCACTTTACGCATGATTTGACCGTCAGAATTTTCCTAACCTTTTTGGTGGCGTTTTGTTCAACGACTTTTAAGATTTGGTGTGTCGTATTCTTAGTACGTGTTTTAGTTTACGCACAAAAATTTATAAGGTTATTTAGGATTTTGATATTTAGTGTAATCTATGTTTTATTACGACATTTAACTTATGCAGTGAATTTTCAGAATTATTTATTTAAATAATTAATTCTAAAATTGAATCATAGTTTTGGTGGCTCAGTTTTGGTGGTTTCTTCTTGCTTCTTAATATAACAATACTATCCCAGGATCCCTCTTTCTGGTCTTGAGTTGGAGCCTAATAACTAAAGACATCATTAGAAACACGCAATGCTTAATGATTTTCTCTTAGAATCTATGCTACTGTGGATCGAGCGAGGTGTCAGGTCGGGCGCACGTTCCGAAATGGGCCATTCCAAATTGGGCCCGGTCTATGCCCTGCTGAAAATCCGGACGATTTATTGAGCCCGCGCTAAACCGTTAGCGCGGGCTTAATAAATCGTCTGCTGGGCGCAGCAAGGTCGTTCTTAAACAGATTCCCACAGATACTAACGCTAAGTAAGTTTTTGTTTGTTGTTATTGTATTCTGTTAACTAGAGTACTAGATAGTAAATATGTTTATAAAGTAACAGTTAGTAATCTCGAAGGAAACTCACAATAATAGGATGTAAACATTCAAAATTGCTTAGTATTCTATCTGTCCCTAATTAGTTGACCACGACTGTATGTCCAGCAGTAGGCTGACGTGGGCTGATTATAATGGACTGAGTATGGTGAATCTTGAAACGCATGAATTACGTTGTCCGGAGTTATAAAGTACCCGAAGATTAATAATGGAACATCAAAATATTTTTTTTTTATTTAGTTCTAGGTGTATTTTAACTAATGCTTCATGGTTTTTGGCTTCATTGAATTTGCAAATAACTGTAAAAAAATAATTAGGGTAGGAAATTTGATCCCCATGGCGTGTCCATTCAATAAATTTTGATCAAACTGTAGAAAAAACTGCAACTTAGGGATAAAACCAGATGGTAAAATGCTACTTTTATATAAAAAGATAAGTCTGTAAATAGATTAGTCAATAAGAATCTGCACTTAAGTATTTAGTTATACTTTAATTTAGAATCAAAATTTTGTCCAGATTTGAGAGTTGATTCCCGTGGTACGACACTAATCTTCACCTGCAGCTCTAGTAATAAAAAGTAGGGATACGAGTGTGCGTTGCCGCGCGAGAATCAGTCGTGAGTTAAGTGTAGTGGAAGGCGGTCACTTCGCAGCATGTATCCACGCCGAGTTACGAAGGTAAATATTTGATTCCCGTGGCATTGTTTCTATACATCGTTGATTACCGTGATAGCCATAAAAAATATTTTTATTGTTTTTAAAGATCGCTTCTTTATTATCGCTATTTATTTAAGTTTGCATTTAAAATATATGTTTGTTAGTTAAAGAGCAATCGATAAAAATTGACGAACTTTGATTCCCGTGGTTTTAATGCCATGGGAATCAATCTTTCTTTATAAAATGAAGGATGCTGTGCCAATGTATTTGTGTTTTTAACACTAAAATAGCTAGTTTCAATGTTATATTCATAGAAACTTTTACATATTTCAGACAACAATTGATTTGACTTATAATAAAGATTGGTTTATTGATTCCCATGCCTTGTTTTTGATTCCCGTGGTAGACAAAATTTCAATTGCTTATATTTTTGAAACTAATTGTGCAAAATGAGTGCCTATTAGATCAATATGTTAAAAAAATATCCAAATTTAATATTACGTCATGATTTTAGCATATCTTTATCATTTTAAATTTTCCACGGGAATCAATCAAATACGCCCAATTTCAAGATTCACCCAGTAGGTAGGTAGGACTATGGTCTTTGCCTGGCATTTGTTACTAACAAACTGACTGATGCATCGGGCATTTTCTAATATGAATTGCAAACGCTCGGTCGGTTGGATCGGGCATTTCAGTCGATCCGACCGATCATCATTTGACATTAGTAGCATCGTAAACCCTTCCCCGAAGTGTATCGGTGTATCAATTTCTCTAATGGGAGGAATGGCTTGCACAGGTTTGTCTATTTGCTTTGTCACCTTCCATAAAGAGTAGTCTGTACTACGGTCACTGGTCAAATGCTCAATCAATTCTTTACAATTTTCAAATTTAAAGTTTTCATAATGACTAAGGTTATTTCTTACAATAACGGCGCTACCACCTCTAGCACGGTTGTTGGAGTGCAGTGCATGATAGACGTCGTATCCTTTGAATGTTATATGAGATTGTTTGGTAAAATGTGTTTCTGATACAAGGCATATGTCAATGTTTTGTGTGACTAGAACTACTTGCAGCTCATTTTGGTCTCTGAGTAGTCCATTGGCATTCCAAGCCATAATTTTTAAGTTGTGAGTCATTTTTTAGGTTTTGATGCGCAGTTTTGGCACTGTTTTCCAGTTTTTTTAGTCGTTCATCAAACGAAGACATATATTTTAGGATTTGATCTAATTTCGCAGCACTATCAGTCACATAATCACTATTTGCATCATCGTTATGTACATAATTGATTTTGCTTGAGCATAGGCATTTTTTTTACTTACATTAATAATAATTATTAGCATAATTGGCAGGATGTTGTTCACCGCAGTGCACACATTTTGGCTTCTCGTCTGCAGGTTTTCTGCAGTCTCGAGTAAGGTGTTTTCCAGTGCACTTTACACATCTTGGTTCTTTTGCGCAGTATTTCTGGGTATGACCATACGCCTGGCATCGTTTACATTGAGGGACAAGTTTGTGCTTTTCCATGGGTGTATTTCTACTTTACACCCTATTATGGACGTGATGCGATATATTTTATCAATCTCATCCCATCCTATCTTCTGACATGCCCTGCGTGTCCCTACACCTGCACACGCGAAGATCTTTGCAAGGCCACCGATAATGCTATATCGGTAGTTAAGTTTTGGTCTTCACACATATGAAAGCCTGAGTCGATACGCAAAGAAGAAGATCAAGTTTCACACCTCCAAGTTAAAGCTTTATAACCACCGTATAGAACAAGTACAATTTTACGACACAAATTATTGTAAACGTTTTAAAATGTATCAAATATAATATTTTGTAATACATTTTTGGGCACACCAAAAATGTATTACAAAATATTATATTGACATAACAAACAATTTCTTCATATTTTGATTTTATGATAAAACTATTAGAAATGCACTATAAGCACTAAGTCACGAATACATTTAAATAACATAGGTAGGCAACACAAGCATATTTTGTCTAATCTTAGTGACCATTATATTTGGTCGGATTCGCGCTGACAGTCTGACAGACAGCTGATCCGACCAGAATAACAAACACAAACTTTTTTTTGGTTTCAAACTGTAACACGTCGTTAAATGTTTTTTATTTTTCTTAATTTAAAAAGCATTATTTAATAAGTAAGACTCATTTTCTACAAAAATCTTATTATTATACCACATAACTCCAAATATCGAATTATTTTCAAACGACTTTGCGATCGAGTTACGCAGGACAATTTTTTAAAATCAATAAGCAAGAAATGACATTTCATGTATCCAGCATTTATTTTTCTAAATGTCATAAACAATTGGAATGTTGCAATTTTCTTAGTTTGAATATCCAAAATTGATTGAAATAAACATTTTGCTATATTATTGTCTTTTTATTTTACGCGAACACGAAACACGAACGCTGTAAAGTGTTCGAAACGTCAGGTTAAATAAAATGTTAATAAATCGCGAAATAATCCGTAAAAGTAGTTTCATTTTAACATTTTTCTGTTAATAGAAACCATGTTTACGCATTAGTTTGCTAATATTTTGAATTGGCAAGAGACTTTTACAAAACCGGTAAAATTTTAATACATAGGCATAACACTAGCACTCAGTATAATTCATTTTGATACTTTTCTACAATTGTCTGTGGCCTCGATGGAATCCCGCGATTTCGATGTTGTTTCGCGTTAAGGTTCCAATCGAACCTTCGGTCGGGGACCGGTCGGATCCGAACATTTGGATTGTACATTTCGCGCTAGACCCCCTGGTCATCTATTAAGATCCTTACAAGCATCTAACGAATTTTTTTTAGTGATATTTAGTTTCGGTGGCGGAATTCAGTTTCGGTGGCGTTATGTTAAAATTAGGTGGCACAATTTCACATATGTTATGTTTTACCCTAAAGATTAGTATTATCAATTTATTTCGTGTGAAAACTCTAAAACAAAATTTGCCATCAAAACTGACAAAAAGTCGCATGTGTAGTGATATTGACCCTTTTAAACTTCGACTAGTCTGTATAGGGAATGCAAAAAATCACCATCTTTTAATTTTAAACATTTATTTTTAAATGATAATACACGATTCCTTCTATTTTAAATGTTTAGTAGTACACATTAATGTACAACCTTCTATGTCATTATTTAATTTTTCTAATAAACCACATAGTTTTTTTAATAATTACAGTGAAATGTCGTGAGACATCGTAAAAAGCGAATGGACGTCTACTAGCGAAAATGCCCACAATAAAAATCAGATTATTATCACCAAAAGGCTGGCCACATTGCCACACTCTATACTTAGCTAACTACGGTAGTATACCGCAACATTGATTAGAAAAAACGATGGCTTCGACAGAAACACTTGAAAGATTTCGCCAAATCGATTAGTGGTTGGATAGCTTAGTAGAGGAAACACACGCCCGGTAGTCCGAGGTCGTGGGATCGCATCTCACTTGAAGCAGTAACTTTTTCAAGTTTTTTTTCAATTTTTACTATGTTTTACTTTTAGATTTGATAAGAAGAATTAACAGTTTTAAATCTTAAGATAAAACAAATAAAAATCGAAACTATTGTTATTGGGAGCATCTATCAAAATGTAGTCTTGAACGGAAAGATGTGTGGCGCCCTCTGTTTGGCATCTTGTGCATAACCTTTTAAAAAAATAAAATGTCAGTCTGTTGCGAATACTAACGTGTTTTATTAGAGGCTTCTCCCGATTTTATCAGTTATTTTAAGTAAAAATAGATAAATCGTGTAAGTTGTATCGCGGAAACATGACTTCGAATTATATTGCCAGTGTGCCGAAGTTAAAAGGCAGGGAAAATTATGATGAGTGGAGTTTTGCGGCTGAAAATCTCTTGGTGCTCGAAGGCATGGATAAGTACATCAAACCAACGGCAGATTTTGAAGTGAAACCAACAGATGACGCAAAAACGAAGGCAAAACTAATATTGACTATGGATCCAGCATTGTATGTGCATATCAAGAATACTAAGAGCTCAGCAGAATTATGGAATAAATTAAAAACCATGTATGACGACTCTGGATTCACGAGAAAAATAACCTTGCTACGACATTTGATATCCATACGCCTAGAAAATTGTGACTCGATGGCTACTTATGTAACTCAGATGGTCGAGACTGCTCAAAGGTTGAATGGCACAGGATTTACAATCACCGATGAATGGCTGGGATCATTATTATTAGCTGGTTTGTCAGATCGGTACTCTCCAATGATCATGGCAATTGAACATTCGGGTATTTCGATATCTGCTGATGTCATCAAGTCAAAATTGCTTGACATGGACGTAGCCATTGAAAATGAAGGAAGTGGTGCAGCGTTTGCCGCCAAAAATAAATTTAATACTAGCAACACTAAACCAAATAAAAATGGCAGACCGTCAAATTCAATGTCAAACAAAAAGAAAACAGAGACAGATTCTTCAACAAAAACAATTACTTGTTATAAATGTAAGGAGGATGGACATTATCGAAATAAGTGCCCATTGTTAAATAAAAACACAAATAAATGCGTGTTTAATGTTGTTTTTCTGAACGGACAGTTTAACAAAAATGAATGGTATGTGGACTCTGGTGCGAGTGCTCACATGACGGCGAACAAAGATTGGGTGAAAAACGTAAATTTAACACCTTGTTTATCTGAAATTGTTGTTGCTAATGAGTCAAGAGTATCAGTAGTTTGTTCCGGAGACATCAACATTGTTTCAGAATTAGACTATGACATAACAATAAAGGATGTGCTATGTGTGCCTACTTTAACAACAAATTTGTTATCAGTCAGTGAGCTTATAAAGAATGGCAACAGTGTCATATTTGAAGAAAAGCATTGTTATATTAGAAACAAAAACAATGATTTGGTTGCAACAGCTGACTTGTCAGATGGTGTTTATAGATTGCGGTTACAAACACAGACATGTATGCTAACTACTTCGGCAGCTAGTGGAAAGCTATGGCACAGAAGACTAGCACATATCAACAATCAAGACATGAACAAGATGAGAAACATTGTTGATGGTATGTCTTATGAAAACAGTATTGACATTACAAAGTCCCAATGTAGAACTTGTTGTGAAGGAAAGCAAATGAGATTACCTTTTCCTCATGATGGTGAGAGAAGTACGGAGACACTTCACAGAATACATACAGATCTTTCAGGGCCAATGGAAATAAGTTCATTAAATGGAGCAAAATATTTCATACTTTTTGTAGATGATTATAGTCGGATGACTTTCATATATTTCCTGAAGCATAAAAGTGAAGCATTCAGCAGATTTAAAGAATTTAAATCAGATGTTGAAAACCAACAAAATAAGAAAATTAAAATGATTAGATCAGACAATGGACTAGAATTCTGTAGTAAGGAATTTGAAAACTATCTTAAACAAGCTGGTATAATTCATCAAAAATCCAATAACTATACACCTGAACAGAATGGGCTTTGTGAGAGAGCTAAATGTCTATTGTATGATGCAAAGTTGGATAAGAAGTTTTGGGCTGAAGCCGCGAATACAGCTCTTTATTTAAAAAACAGATCCATTGCATCAGGATTGGACAAGACACCGTATGAATTGTGGTATGGAAAGAAACCGAATCTCAGCCACATTCGTTTGTTTGGAAGTAAAGTCATGGTACATGTCCCTAAACAGAAACGTTTGAAGTGGGATAGTAAAGCAAAACAGCATATTTTAGTTGGATATGGTGAGGATGTCAAGGGCTATAGACTGTATGATCCTACCAAGAACAGTGTTATCATTAGCAGAGATGTGATTGTGTTAGAAAATGAGATAGATTCCGAAGACAGTAAGGAGTCAGCTATCTGGGTTCCAAACGACGAGACCCGAGTACACAGTATGGAGAAGGAGAGTACAGATTCAGTGGGGGAACTAACACAGGAGATTACACTAACTGAAGATGACTCAGATTGTTGTTCAGATTCTTCTATTTATGTTGATGGCAATGAGTCACTAACTGAAACTCCAGCCAATGCAGTCCAGATGTCATCAACTCCAGAACAGTTGCCAGATCTACCGAGCAAGCGTCCTAGGAGAAAACCTGAGCGATATGGTTTCGGCAATATGTGCATTTCCAGTACTGTTTCAGAATCCGATGCGATAGTGTTCTCGGAGGCTCTGGCAGGGCCCGAGAAGGAGCAGTGGAAGCGTGCCATGGATGAGGAGCTGCAATCATTTGAGGACAATGATGCATGGGAGCTGGTTGATAATCCAGGTGATGTGACAATTGTAAAGTGCAGGTGGGTGCTTAATAAAAAGTTTGATGTGGACAATAATGTGCGTTTCCGGGCAAGATTGGTGGCTAAAGGTTTCTCGCAGAAACCTGGTACTGACTATACAGACACTTTTTCTCCAGTAGTGAAACATTCAACACTTAGATTATTGTTTGCTCAAAGTGTAAAAATGAGAATGAGTATTACTCACTTGGATGTCACTACTGCATTTTTAAATGGTGTTTTGAAAGAAAATATTTACATGTCATTACCTGAAGGTTTTGTGAACAAATGTGGGGGAAAGGTTTTGAAGTTAAAAAGGGCCATTTATGGGTTGAAACAATCATCACTTGCGTGGTATGAAAGAGTTAAAGATTTGTTAATTAAATTAGAATTTAAAAATAGCCACTATGAACCTTGTTTGTTCACAAAAACCAAAGGTGAATTTAAAATTATTGTGGCATTATATGTGGACGATTTTCTGATTTTTTCAAACAGTGACAATGAAACAAATAAATTAAAAAGTGTTTTAGGATCAGAATTTAAGTTAAAAGACTTAGGACCTGTAAGACAATACCTAGGCATGAGAATAAATTCAAATGAAAATAAAAATGTAATTACTGTAGATCAGCAACAATATATTGAGCAGTTAATTTCTAAGTTTCAAATGTCAGATTGTAAAACACAAAGCACTCCAATTGAACCTAAATTGAATATAGAGAAATCTAATAAATGTTTGCCTGATATTCCTTACCAAAAATTAATTGGAAGTTTAATGTACTTGGCAGTATTGACAAGGCCAGACATTGCTTACTCTGTGAGCTACCTGAGCCAATTCAATTCGTGTTACAATCTTGAACATTGGCACTATGCAAAAAGAATATTGAAATATTTACAATGTACAAAGAACTATTGTTTAAAATATACTTCAGATGACACTGATTTACATGGTTTTGTAGACAGTGATTGGGCCAGTGATGCTTTAGATAGGAAGTCCTATACTGGCTACTGCTTTAAATTGTCAAGTTGTGCTATCTCATGGCAAAGTAGAAAGCAGAAGTTAGTTTCACTGTCTAGTACTGAGGCGGAGTACACTGCTCTATCAGAAGCTTCTAGAGAAGCTGTGTATTTAAGAAATGTATTGTATGAAATTGTTGGTAAACAGAGTGTTATTTCTTTGTTTTGTGATAACCAGAGTGCGTTAAAGCTGGCATCAACTAATCAGTGCAATAATAGAACAAAACATATAGATGTACGCTATCACTTTATAAGAGATGTTGTCAGAAACAAGTTTGTAAAAATTTTATACGTTAGAAGTGATGAGATGCCAGCTGACCTTCTTACAAAAGGTCTATGTCCTATAAAACATTACAAGTTTATGAATAAGTTAGGCATTATACCTTTGTAAATTATTTTATATTACCTAGTTTATTTTGATAAGTGGGGGTGTTATTGGGAGCATCTATCAAAATGTAGTCTTGAACGGAAAGATGTGTGGCGCCCTCTGTTTGGCATCTTGTGCATAACCTTTTAAAAAAATAAAATGTCAGTCTGTTGCGAATACTAACGTGTTTTATTAGAACTATTTATAACATAAAATCAGATACTTTATATAAATGACAAAAACCTATAAATAAAATATCTCACAAATTCACGATAGAGTTTATGGGCACACAAAATTGTAACAATAATTCTATCGGGTCAAGTATCCGCAAATTGCCTGATCAATGCTGCATCATAGATAAAAAAAAATCTGCGAGAAACACTTGAAGATTTCGACTTAACAGCTAGTGACTTGGTAGCGAAGTTGGAAATGCACTCGCCCGCCTTTCAAGATCCAATGGGTGAGGGTTCGAATCCCACCTGTAGTTGGTAAATTTTGATTCAATTCATACTGTTTTAATTTTAATTTCAATAAAGAAAAATTACACTTTTAAATTCTAGTATTATTAAAAACCATTTATTAATAAACGTAGCATGGTAGGTAATTGCTAGAAAACAATATTTAAATTTTAGTATTCTGTTCTGCCAAAAATATTTTAATAACTGACAAAATAACCTATAGGGGTTGTCGCTATAATTTATGTATTTTCGTTACCTTATTTATTCACAGCTAATTTATTATGTTTTTTCAACATATTCCACGTGACTTGTCAAAATGTAATGTGCGTAAGGTAATAATAATGTGTAGGCGGCGAAAGTTGCGAGCAAATTATTTTACTCTGCCGCCTGGCCGCCTCTCATAATTATTCTACGATCCGTGCTTTACGTTTGTATTTGCTTAATCATGCCACGAGTACATCGTAGTTTGGCGTAAGCTAACTAGATGTCGCGGCGTTATCGCATTCACTACCGCAATCACTTCACGAAATAATGCAGCGGTGAAGAGGGGACGAGCGGCAGCAAAATGCTCAAGGTCATTGGCTAGGGGAACAGCCTTAAATATACTACTTACGAACTAGATCATTTAATATTTTCCAATTAAAAAAAAACGTTTTCTTTACAAATAGATCATTGCAATAATCTTAAAAATATTGTCAGGAAAAATTCGTTCAGAATCTGAATATTATTTCCGAAAAACAAGTAAGTTATTAAGTGAGGTTCTTGCATGATTAGGGAGTGCACATGTTTCGCTATTACAAGTAATATGGAAGATTTAAAAAAATACAGTAAATCTTCTAATTAATTACTTATTATCAATTAGTGCTATTACAGACTTTGTGTCTTATTACAAATTAATAAAAATAAAGATACAATATGTCAGGTAAAGTCAATTGTATTATTATTTACTATTCCTAAATAGTCAAAATCTTTCATGCCATGTATTAATTTATTAATAAGCCACTTATATTATATAGATTTTAATTGATTGGGATCTAGTTGTTTTATGTCATCTGAAATCCTATTGTAGGTATGTCTTTAAACACACTGTAATGCAGAACACTAGTCTATTTGGATCCCGTTTTGGTCTAGTGTTCCTATCACTAGCTTTCGTGATCAATTTAAGAAGAATTATTAAAATACAATCTTCTATGGTAGGTACTTTATATACGAAGCGTAACGAGATTGGTACTGCGACTGCCTAATCGTCACTCAGTCTATGAATCGGCAGAATCAATGCGGTAACTCCGCAAAAACCTAACAATGGCGTCGGGGTCAATAAGAATGCGTATGTCTAGTATGTGTTTTCTGCTATTAATTAATCATATTATTGTTTTGTAATGTGTAAAATAAATAATTACTAAGGTAAATAAAATGTATATTAAACATGCCCTGTTAATTTTCTCGATTCTCACAAAAATAAATCGGACGGATTTCGTAAAGATGCAATGCAACCAACAGTTCAGACAGGGTGTCACTAAAAGAAACTATCTAGAATCACATGTAGGTATACTATTCTAGAAATATGAGAATATTCATTATACTCTAAAATTTAATGTTAACCCATGGCCTTATCCTATCTGCAGCAACAATGCTAATAATTATATTAAAAAATAGCCCGTGAAGTCATCTTTAAAAACTTGAACAGCGTGTTCCGATAATTACTAGGGTGAAAATGAAAATGAATAATAATGAATTGTTTCGGCAATCACACCAACTAGCTAGCCCTAAACTAAGCAAAGCCTAAACTATGGTTACTAGATAATAAATAAACTTATTTCATTAGGTACATGACTTAGGCACAATTACCTGTGCTCATCACACAAACATTTGCCCCGCGCGGGATACGAACCCGCAGCCAGGCTTTGTAGTCCGGAGCAGGAACCACTACACCAGACGGTCGTCCAATTAATTTTCCAACATTACAATCTTAGACGGGCTTACAAATTTTGACAACTATTTAGAACAATTTTATAATATTTTAGCGCGGTTATTTTAACAAGGTCCCCTTTATAAAATATTGGCTCTAAAACTTTATGGTGTGAAATATATTAATAAGTATTAAGTGCAATGCGCTCATTTTTATCTTTGTTTGCATCACCCCTGCAACAAGCACCCACAGATCCAACAGGACCACGCATTTTCGTACTAACTGACGAAGCGTAACTACAATTATTGACTGAACCTTCTCCACTGTTTAAGATAAACGTTAATGTTCTTCATACTTCAAAATAAAACTTTAAACGAAACTTTTTTATCAAAGACCTGTTGAACATAAAAACCCGGCTGAAATGAAATTGGTCAAAAGAGGGCACACAAAAATTAATAAAAATAGTAGCTAAAAAGATATTAAAAACGTTATAAAGTTTTAACTACTTAGTCAGATGTGAAGTTCGGTACCATTTTTAGTAACTTGCACACTTTTTGTTATTTAAAATATTCTAATATTTATGCACCTTATAATGTAATAAGTACAAATAAATTAAATTTAATTATAGCCAACGTGGTACCGTTATGCCTGTGTCATAAATAATAATTTCCTATTATAATGTGTAAGTAGGTATACAACTTGCGCAGTGTAAGTATTTAGAAACCTAGATTAGTAGCATGAATATATTGATAATCTTATACTATTAGCACGATTACTTTCTTTTTTATACAACGATTTATTAGTATGTGTCGATATCATTGTATGTTTACACCGAACTGTAAACATTACTTTAATAAACTCTGATGTTTCTTAGAATAGTTTGTTACGGGATTGCTACCATGTACCTTATTTTTGAGTTCCCGATATTTCGGCACTGTTGCAAGCGCCATGATCACGGAGTTACTCCGGAGTTAAAAATAAGGTACATGGTAGCAATCCCGTAACAAACTATTCTAATGTTAGTGACCATCAAAATCAAAAAATCCAAATCAAAATCATTTATTTCTGTAAATTGGCCATAAAAGGCACTTTTACATGTCCCAATTTTTTACCTACCACTGCTTCGGGACTATTGTGGGCTAGTGCCGAGAAGAAGCAGCGCAAGAAACTCGGTCACTATTGTCAGCCTCTTTAAAAAATAAATAAATATTTTACAAGATTTGTTGTGAGCTAAGCAGTTTTAAATCCACACATTTTTATCATTTATATAATTACTAACGGTGTAATAGCCCTTTTTCATTAGAGTCCTTTTAACATGCAATTTGAATTCATATACAGGCATTTCAACAATGGATTGTGGTAATTTATTAAAAAAACGAATACAATTGCCCATGAAAGAACTTCCTACCTTGTGCAATCTAAACATTGGAACGGCAAGTTTATCTTTATGCCTGGTATTATACTTATGTATGTCATTTTTCTTAGTAAACAAGTGCAGATTTATGCGAACATACATAATATTTTCAAAAATATATTGTGAAGCGACTGTAAGTACGTTAATTTCTTTAAATAGTTCTTTTGCAGGACAAATATGGTTTCAATATCGGCAGCTGAGCCCCATAACAGTATGCCGTATGACATTAAACTGTGAAAATAACTAAAATACACTAATCTTGCCGTTTCAACATCAGTCAGTTGTCTTATCTTTCTCACGGCATAAGCAGCTGAACTAAGTCTTCCCGATAAAGCCTCAATATGAGCACCCCACTGCAAACGGGAATCTAAAGTTATTCCTAAGAACGTTGAGGAATTAGTCGTATCTAGTTGTTCATCTTTTACAATAATATGCGTTGAGACCTGTCTCACATTAGGCATTGTAAATTTAATGCATTTAGTTTTGTTTGCATTGAGCAAAAGATTGTTGGTAGTAAACCAATGCAATACTTGCGAGAGGGCATAATTGACATCATCGAAAGATTCTTGGCCCCTTTTGATTTTGAAAATTATTGATGTATCATCTGCAAACAATACCATCTCACATAGATCTTTTGTAAAGTAAGGAAGGTCATTTATATATATAAGAAACAACAGCGGTCCTAATATCGATCCCTGCGGTACACCCATAGTTAGAGGTGATCCGGAAGACTCAGCTCTATTTATACATACTTTTTGCGTTCTACCTGTGAGATATGAATTTATTAAAGCTAAAGACTTCTGTGATACACCATAATGTCTCAGTTTTTTAAGTAAAGTTTGATGATCTACACAATCAAAAGCTTTTAAAAGATCACAAAAGACACCTAAAGCGTCTTGCTTACTCTCCCAAGCATCAAATATATGTTTCAAGAGTGCAACTCCAGCATCGGTTGTGCTTCTACCTTTCGTGAAACCATGTTGTTTATTATGTAGTAATTTATTCAGAAAAAAATTAGATAATAGTTGATTGAACATCATTTTTTCAAATATTTTACTAAGAACTGGTAAGATAGATATTGGTCGAAAATTGGAGGGGTCACCTTTCTCACCAGATTTAAATAAAGGAATTATTTTACTAAATTTCATTGAAGTTGGGAATTCTCTATCATCAATACATTTGTTAAAAATGATTGTAAGATATGGGGCTATAGTATTTATAATTGTACTAATGATATTAACAGAGATTCCCCATAGGTCTTCTGTGCTTTTCAGTTTTAATTCTCTAAATGCTTTTATTATTCCATCGGGATTTATATATCTAAAATTTAATGGGGACTTGCATTCGTCAACATTTGATTTTAGAAGAGATTCAGCTAGTTCAACAGACGAAGCAAGATCTTTAGTTTATGAAAGTTTAAAATGATTTTTTTAAAGTTTATTTATGAAAGTTTAAAACAATCTGATGTTTCTTTTTTAAGTTATTTTTGCTGTCCCTGATCTTTCGTTATTACCTGATTTAAAAATTTATACTAAACATAATTGATTCGGTTTAGTTAGTTGAAAGACTATTTTTATATTCGAAAATAGAATAGACTAAAATTTCCAGTCCTCCCCTCCAAAATATTAATATTCCAACGCCAGCAAGCAACAACAGCGTCTTCTTTAGATTCTGAACCCCATCACATATCAAATCCTAATGTGATCGTTAGCATTTAGCATCAATAAATGATTTTTTTATCAAAATACTATTGTGTATGGAAGTTGCTAAGTGATTATAAAGAAATAATTCACGATTAAAGGCCAGCTAATGTAGCAATTAATTTAGCCTACTTTAACCCATTTTACCTACCCCATCAATTGCATGAAATGTTTGAGTCTGAGACACTGGACCTCTTTTCTTATTAATTAGAGAATATACAACAATTGGAAAGGCTTCTAAGTCAAACTTAGAAGCCTTTTTAAAAATTTAATTTGTACAGGGCAAAATTTATGGCCTGCTTCTGTTTCATTAATTAATGCTATTGCACTCGTTAGCCTTTACAATCTATCTATTCATATTCTATGAGGATCAATGTGTAAGCTGACGTACGGCCTCATTGAGCAAACTATATAAATATAGTAAAATTAATGATGATATATTTTTAAAACAAGACAATTGCCAATATACATGTTGTGGCCCGATCTTAAAATTAAACACTTCATGATGTGGCCGGCCATTTAAAAAAATGGTCGTATTTCATAAAACGGCAAAGCAAAACTGGCCATATCGTTTAAACGTCAACGTTTGATGATATGATAATCAACGTTTGGCCATATCATTAAAATAGGTATAAATACGCTTACAAGCTACTGGAATTTGTTTAATATTAATTTTCTCAAAAGATAAGTAAAACATTATAAATATATTTGTAATTTTGAAAGAAAGCCAATAAATAAAAAGATTTAAATAACCTAACTAACCTCCCAAATTACGTGTCGAAGTCCACGACTTTTGACTTTGAGCCTTTTTTTCAAG
Source organism: Anania fuscalis (assembly GCA_950371115.1). Taxonomy (NCBI): domain Eukaryota; kingdom Metazoa; phylum Arthropoda; class Insecta; order Lepidoptera; family Crambidae; genus Anania; species Anania fuscalis. The sequence continues at coordinate 20,008,785 of OX493326.1, read as the reverse complement.
TGACTTTCATAAAAATCACCTAGGGGGTTGTCCATTAATCACGTGATCTTTTTTTAGCATTTTTTAACCCCCCTTCCCCCATTGGTGATACGTAGTGAGGTTTAAGACCACCCCCCCTCCCCCTTCTCAACATCACGTGTATTTTTAGTACCTACAACGAATCTTAAAATTTTCTGAATATTATCTTAATTTAAATACAGGTATAAACTATAATCTTATTTTATTCTAAAATTAAGGACCATAATAAAAATGTCTACACCAGGTTGCAAGTTTTTTTTGATTGCCATAACAATAATAATAAACGAAGAGTGTAATCATAGGAAATTAAAAAAAAAAAAATAAAAAAAAAAACATGTATTGTACAGTCAACAGCACGTCGACCTACCCAAAAGTCAAAAATTCTCCAATAGATTTTCAACTTTAAGCCTAAGTTATAGAGTTCATTTTCAAATGAGAAAATTTGACATTTTGTGGTAGGTCGACGTGCTGTTGTCCATACTAGTACATGAATATATTTAATATATATTGTCCTCGGACCACGGATTAGCAAGACATTCTTCAACACTAACAACTGGATAAGCATCTTGCAGGTCAGTTGTTGGCACTGTGCTTTGTTGAAAATCAACATCGGTTTCATCAAGCCACACTACACGCCGCGCCGTGCCGCTTAATATTTGTTTAAAAATCCCGCGTTTGACGAAAAAATAAATACACGAGATATCTTACTACACCCCCCCTCCCCCTTGTGTTATTTTCGTGATTTTTATCAAACCCCTCCCCCCCCTTTCAAGCCTCACGTGATTAATGGACAACCCCTAGCTTAATGTTTTAACGATAATTCACTGCAATTTAATCTTCTATTTACACTTGTGATTCACTTTCACAATTCACAACAAAGCGATATCAGCGCCTCTGCCGGTGGATAATATAACTATTTTAAGATATGACCACCAACGTTTGGCCATTTCATGAAGTAGTCGATCATATCGTCAAACGCTGACTGATTCATTGATCTGGCCTATCAACATCATGATGTGGCCAGCGGGAACTGTACCGCATCATGAAAAACGACCATTTTATGAAATGGTTGGACAAATCATGAAGTGATTAATTTTAAGATAGGGCCACGACATACACAATCATATAGACAACTTACTGTTATATTACTATTATACTAAGTACTACTGCAAATAATAATATTATTCGTTAGAAACACGTATCAACAATACTGATATGAAGGACCGAGGTAATTTACAAAATTAAATGATCTGTAGTAAACCTCAAGGATTGATGAGTAGCGGTGGATCATCCTGGTGTTGGTAGAATTAATGTCGCTGGGCTGACCCCTTCGACACCCATCCCAATATAAAAATTTCTTGTCTCGATCTGAAGGGAGCTACGAGCGACCTCACTCGTCTGCAGTAGCCTCTGCCAACAGCAGATCTCATCCATGGTCCCTTTGTGCTGGGTAGGCACTAAGTAGGAACATTATTTTAAAAAAAATCTATCACATTTTCCGGTTAAACCATGCGTCGGAACGAAAAAGTCACAAGTATAAAAAGCGTTTAGTTTATGCCCCTCTATAGGACGAAAAACAAAGATTTGTATTTTATGAAGTTTTATAATTTTATCACCCTTTTTTTTTAAGTGTTTAAACACTTTATATTCTATCGCATTTTCCGGTTAAACCATGCGTCGGAAAGAAAAAGTCACAAGTATAAAAAGCATTTAATTTGAGCCCCCTTATACATTGAAAAACAAAGATTTGAGTTTTATTATGTTTTATATTTTTAATGAAAAATTTTTTAAGTTCCAAACGCCTTGCACACTTTGCTACACTCTCAACCAAATAAAGACTTACCAGGCATTCTTGCTTTCCGAGGCAAGCAAAGAAAATTGACTGAGTGAAGATTTATATGGAGCACCACAACTATCCAATTGATATTTATAACGCCTCAACGACATTTCGTGGTTATTACTTTTTCGCGAACTTTAAACTTGTCAGTAATCTTTTAACGTAAAATGTTTGCAACTGTAATCATTATATACTTCAATTAATTCAATAAAATTGTTAGTTTAGTGACAAAAACTTAAATTGTCTCCGACGTAAACACACACAAAACCGGCTCCCCATCGGCTATTTTGTTGATTTAACAATGGTATTTACCTACTTTTAAGATTGTAGTAAAATGAAACCACTGTAATTCCAATCAACTCTTGAGTATATTCACTTCACTTTCATACAAATACAATGATTATACAATTCTCAGCTATCGGACATAGATTCAACTAGTAGTCTTGACACCACTGAGGCTAACGAAGGAATGACAACCGATTCTACTTTTTGCCAAAGCCAAGTTTCTCTACCCCTACTACATTACCACTTCTCTAGCTAAAAATGACGAAAGACAGTCGTTACCGGTGTTGCCATTTTAATTATTCGAAAATATACTAAAATCAAGACAAAATGTACAAAAATCATGACATTCGGCCATCTGATAACGTGCTGTCTCCCGACGCACATTCTAACCCCTTAATTAAAGCAATAGTAAAAACAAAGCTTACACAATTTTATACACAAGATTACAGTTTAAATTACTGCCTGCTAATAAATTAATTTCCATAAATATATAGATCTTAACGTAAAATTATGTATGTACATTGTAAATTTATACATATCATAAGAGCCTAAATTAAATCATGACATTTGGTAACTTTTAGCTATAGAGTACCATAAGGGTAATAAATCTGTACATAATTATTATCGTTTTCAATTGTGTGGATTAATTTTATATACATCTTAATTAATATATATATATTTAATCGATCTAGGGGTCATCCTTATTACAAATGTACGAAACCATTATTAAAATGCAAACGTTGTGGTAGGATTGGACATGACAATGACGGTTGTAAATTAGTACCATTTAACACCTCCAATTTTAATTCTGTCCCTGAAAATGGTTCCGAAAAGAAAACGTTAAAAATAGATGTAGGACAAAAGACTAATGATAAGTTCTTTAAAACCGTCACTGTCGATGGCCAAACTCTAGGCTCTTACATTGATTTTGGTAGCGAGTGTACACTCTTAAGTAAAACCAACGCAGACTGTTTGAATTTAGTAAATGCGTTCGATAATATTCCAGTAGTACGAGGATTTGGTCAGTCTTCTGTCATCAATATATTCGCCAAATTCGATGTATATCGATATCTGAGTATGTTAGTTAATTTTCTCGGGTACCATAAAATGTACCAAAATCATGACAGTATTATTTGTTCACCACATTTTAATACACTTTACACTATAAGAATAATTATCTTTTGACAACTTAACACCCGATTATTCAATAATATTTTTAAAAATCTCCTATAACTGAGGTGAGGTTATGTTACACTCGTAAATATTATGGCCACAGAATAAACTAGGACATCTCTTTGTTTGTTCCGAATTAAGCTAAAATAAGCTTTGGCGTATTCAAACTATGCAAATAAATGTTAGTTCTTTAAGAGATCAATTACGTTACGACTCAATTCGGAACTTACATTACCCGGCTAATGAAAAAAGGCTACTAGGCTGTCACTGACTCTTTCATTTAGACGCGTTAGGCGCCGCATTCTTTATGAGGATAAGTTGCGAATCTCAACTGTCAGGTTATATTGTATGAAAGTAACATCTTTTTAATTTATCCGTATTACGATCAACCCAATTCTCAATTTTCTAAGTATTTTAGTCGCTGTACGGAAGAGCGTTAATCGCGTGAATTTCGCGCTACGATGTAGGCGGTCTCGGCATTGCCTACTCACTCGCGGAGCATGACGTAAAGCGCATTGTTAGGTATTAATATTTCGAGATTTAATAGTAGTCGGTGTTTTCGTATAAGGACACTTTCTCGCTGTCAAAAAAAAAAAACACTTGAGGAATTTCATCTTGTCACGTGACGTCCTCGGTAGCTTAGTGGTCAAAGCACTCGCCCGGTATGCGATGGGACGTGGGTTCGAGTCCCACCTGAGGTCGATGATTTTTTTCAAGTGTTATTTATATTCAATTAAACCTTGCATGGCATTGCTAAAAACAAAAATTTACAATGTTTAAGCATTTCTGATCTTAACCAATAGTCAAATATTTGTAAAAATATTTCTATAGGGTGTTGACGGTAGTATACTACTCAGCTATACATATAGCTACAACAATGATCAGAATACGCTGGCTTTGACAGCGAGAAAAAACACTTGAGGAATTTCATCTTGTCACGTGACGTCCTCGGTAGCTTAGTGGTCAAAGCACTCGCCCGGTATGCGATGGGACGTGGGTTCGAGTCCCACTTTTTTGGCGGAGTTAGGAGGGGAAAAATAGAGGATTTAACACTTAAAATTGTGAAATAAAATAAGTTTAATAAAAAACTAAAAACAGACTTCAAAATTCTTTTTCTTCAAAACTTAAAAGCGAAAAATAATATTGACTAAAACATACCTAATCAGTTTTTTTTGGAGTCGGTGCGAATGAACACATTTTAACTCTCGCTGGCTGGCACCGACTCCAAATTGGTTTATTCCTATGTGTACTGCAAAACCAAATTTACTAAAAACTTAAGTGTGCTTTATTTATGGGAGTCTCTAGTTTATCTAACGCAATAGGTATTTTCCCTACTTTTATCTCTGTGAATATGGCAAGGATGCAAAGTAACACCGTGTATATGAATAAGTTTGATAAAAAACTAAAAACCGACTGCGAATGAACTCATTTTAACTCTCGCTGGCTGGCACCGACTCCAAAAAGAACTGATTAGGTATGTTTTAGTCAATATTATTTTTCGCTTTTAAGTTTTGAAGAAGAAGAATTTTGAAGTCGGTTTTTAGTTTTTTATTAAACCTTTTTTATTTCACAATTTTAAGTGTTAAGTCCTCTATTTTTCCCCTCCTAACTCCGCCAAAAATGACTTTACAGCAAAGTGACCTAGACAAATGTTGTTCTTCTGTGGACCACCCACCCAATGGTATAATAAAAATAGGGTGCTATTAATGATCAATTTTTCGACGAAATTTATTTTAAGTCCCAGACGCCTTTAAAATAAGCTTCAGTTTTCACCTTCCAACTCCGCCAAAAATGACTTAACAGCAAAGTAACCTTAGCTAATGTTGGTCCTCTATGGACCCGCCATCGAATGGTATGATAAAAATAAGATGTTATATTGGGTCAATATTTCGACGAAAATTTTTAAGTCTTAAGGAGAGGGTTTTCCTACCCTCCAACCAGAACGGCGGCTATTTTGGTGTCGTAACCATAGGATAAGGTCTTGCATTAAATACCAAGTCAATTTAAGAAAGGAACTTTTAATTATTTTTTTTTCGTTACTGGGTGTACGGGTAGGCCCCCAGTAAATAAAAATTGGCGGTCTGGTACCTCATAAGCTCCATGTCTGCTCAACACACTGCGAAATACGTTCTGTCGATAAAAATCAGTATTATCTTCTAACTCCTATCCGTTAAGGAGTTCTGTGGCTTCCATCATCAGGTCAGCAACATGACATGTTGATAACCAGACCCAAAAATCAGGATTGAGTCAGAAAATATATGCAAAACATTATGGGTGCCTATAAAAATTGAGGGTTGCCCTCGATTTCCCAAGGATCCCATCATCAGAATCTGACTCGATGTAAATGGGACCACCTCGGGAGTATACCATTTCAAACTAAAAAATAAATGTTGAAATCGGTCCATAATTGACGGCGTAATCGCGTAACAAACATACAAAAAACATTCAGACGAATTGAGAACCTCCTCCTTTTTTTGAAGTCGGTTAAAAACAACGTGCGTGTTGTGTAGATAGATTATAGTATCTTGGACAAAGACGAGTTGGTTATATTATCTATGGTAATGGATTGGGATTGGCTGGCTCTCTCTGGTCGAATCGGATATCGCTACAATGGAGGATGTGTGCAAAACTGTATTTCATAATTTACTTTAATAAATGGACAGTGATTCTATGAAGACTGGTATTATTCAACTACTTACAACACCTACAAGAGTATCTAACAAATGGCGACGAGGATGGAGCAACAGCAAAATGCTGGAGGTAACCACATGGCGAATCGCGCTCATGTTCCCCCAAATTTCATCGAATTTTACGATAACAAAGTTAAGTTCGGAAGATGGATGGATCGTCTGGAAGGAGCGTTTACAATTTACGGGATTCAAGAAAATGAAAAGAAAATTGCTTACTTCTTACATTACATCGGGACCGAGTGCTATGACACATTATGCGACTTACTCTCACCCGAGGAACCGAGAGCTCAAACGTATGAAACTTTAACAAGAGTACTTAGTGAACATTTCGACCCCCAGCCTTTGGAAATAGCAGAATATTTCAGATTTCATCATAGGCAGCAGCAAGAGGGGGAATCGGCGCGCGAATTCCTTGCGGCTTTGAGAAAGATGGCGGCCACCTGCGCTTTTGGACCATTTTTAACAACTGCATTAAGAAACCAATTTACCTGTGGGATAATGGACAAAAGGGTCCAAGAAAAATTTTTAGAAATAAAAGATCTTACACTTGAAAAGGCATTACAGATTGCTCTAGGAGCAGAATGTAAAAAAATTGACAATCAAAACGTGGCATTCACTCATAAAGTCAGTAAATTAGTTTGTTTTCGGTGCGGAGGGCCGCATTACGCAAACAAGTGTCACCACCTAGATGCAGAATGTGGCTATTGCAAAAAAAAGGGACACCTAAAACGGTCTTGTCTGAAAATGAAGCGGGAGAGTTCTTCTAAAATAAACTCTGTAGTAGAGGAACAAGAAGAATACCAGGTACGATGGGTAAATGATTTAGATTGCAAAAAGATCATTGTTAAAACTAAAATAAATGGTATACCTACAGATATGGAATTTGATAGCGGGGCTGCAGTGTCGATAATGGGTCTAACTGAGTTTTCTAGAAAATTTCCAAATTTAAAATTAGAAAAAACCCATGTTAAATTACGGTCTTACTCAAATGATTTTTTAAATGTTTTAGGAGTTGCTACGGTTGTAGTGGAAGTACATAACGAAAAACAGAAGAACTTGAAGCTGTTTGTGGTGTCCAATGATGACAACACTCCTCTGTTCGGTCGGCAGTGGCTGCGTTATTTCTCCCGAGGTAGCTTAATTAACATTTTAAAGGTAAATGCAGTCTCTTTCACACTTAAACAACACTTAAAGAATGATAGGACATTAGGGAAGTTATTTGATAAATACAGAACCTTGTTCGATGAATCATGTGTAGGTGAAATCAAAGGTAAACCGGTTTCAATTCACCTTAAAGAGGGGGCAAAACCCATATTTTGTAGAGCTAGGCCTGTACCATTTGCATTGCGAGAAAATGTAGAAAAGGAGTTAGATAAATTGGAAAGTATGGGTGTTTTGTTGAAAGTTGATTATAGTGAGTTTGCTACACCAATAGTACCAGTGCTAAAACCAAACGGAGAAGTCCGCATCTGTGGTGATTTTAAAGTTAGTTTAAATTCCCAGATTTTAGTTGATGAGCATCCATTACCTACTCCAGAAGAGTTGTTCTCTGGACTGGCTGGTGGCGAAATATTCTCTAAAATTGACCTAAAATGTGCATACCTACAATGGAAAGTCAGGGACCAAGATCAGAAGTATTTAACACTTAACACACATAAAGGGCTTTATCAATGTACTCGTTCAATGTATGGTCTTAACTGTGCGCCGGCTAAATGGCAAAGAAAAATTGAAAACATATTAAAAGACATTCCAGGGGTATCTGTGTTTATTGATGATATTCAAATTACAGCAGAAAATGATGAAATTCATTTAGAAAGACTTGAATCTGTTTTTTCTAGACTTGCAGGGTATGGGCTAAAAATAAGTTTACCAAAATCTAGTTTTTTGCATAATGAAATCGAGTATTGCGGTTATAAATTAAATAAATTAGGAATTCATAACCTGCCTTCTAAAATAAATGCCATACAAAATGCCCCTAAACCAAAAAATATTACAGAATTACAAACCTTTTTGGGTTAAGTAAATTATTATGGTCGTTTTTTAAAAAACATTTCCACTACATTAGAACCTTTACATAAATTACTCAGATCAGAAACTAAGTGGGAATGGACAACTGATTGTGATATTGCTATCAATATAATTAAAGAACAAATGCAATCTGATAGCTTTTTAGTACATTATTCAACAAAATTGCCAGTCATTCTAGCAACGGATGCCTCACCAATAGGTGTTGGTGCTGTAATATCACACATTATGCCTGATGGTATGGAAAGACCAATACAGATGGCATCTCAAACACTAAATAAAACACAGAGAAAATGGTCCCATATTGATAAAGAAGCATATGCTATAATATTTGGTGTAAAGAATTTTTTACAATATCTCTATGGTAGAAAGTTTACCTTGTTGACAGATCATAAGCCTTTAGTTAAAATTTTTGCACCAAATAAACCACTTCCACACATGTCAGCTACACGCATGCAACATTATGCCATATTTTTGCAAAATTTTGAATATGATATTAAATATAAAACATGTAAAGAAAATAGTAATGCAGATGGGTTGTCACGTTTACCAATTAATATAGAAGATAAAGCTTTATTTGAAGAATCTGATATTATTGAAATCAACCAAATTACAGCATTGCCAGTCACGGTTATAGAGCTAGCTATAGAAACTAAAAAGGACATTCTATTACAAACATTATTAAATGGACTGTTACTAGGAAAAAAATAACCCCAAAAGACAGGTTTAATATTGATCAAAGTGAATTTTCTGTTCAAAGTGGGTGCATCATGAGAGGTCATAGAGTGGTAATACCAGTAAAATTAAGAAAAAGAATTTTAGATGACTTACATAATGCACATTTTGGTGTCCACAAAATGATACTTCTATCTCGTAGTTTTTGCTGGTGGCCAGACATTGATCAAGATATTAAGATAATGGTAGAGAATTGTATATCCTGTTGTCAACAAAAAAGTTACCCTAAACAAGTTGATAAACACCACTGGGAGTATCCTTTACACCCATTTGAAAGGGTACATATTGATTTTGCAGGAAAATTTTTAGGTCATTATTTCCTGTTACTAATTGATGCTTATTCAAAATGGCCAGAAATATGTGTTATTGACAAAATAGATACAGATAGTACGATTAAAGTTTTGGATGATATATTTTCTAGATTCGGTTACCCTAAAGTACTAGTTAGTGATAATGGAACTCAATTCGTAAACCCTAAATTTGCAGCGTTTTTGAAACAACGTGGAATAATACACAAGAGGTCCGCACCTTATAACCCAGCCACAAACGGCCAAGCGGAGCGCCATGTGCAAATTTTAAAAAACAAATTAAAGTCGTTACATGCTAACAAGAGTGACATTCAGGAAAAATTAAACTTATTTTTACATCAGTACAGAATTACCCCACACATAACTACAAAAAAATCGCCAGCAGACCTGCTTTTTTCTTATAAAATAAGGTCAAGGTTATCTTTGTTATTGCCCCAGGTTTCCAATGAGAATAATGTAAATCATAATCTTAAAGCACGGCAGTTAAGTGTAGGGGACAGAGTAATAGCCAGAAATTACTGTGGTCAGGAGAAATGGAAATTTGGCACTATTATTAATAGATTAGGATTATTACATTACGAAATTGAAATTGACACCGGTGAGAAATGGCGCAGACATGTAAATCAGATTAGAGGAGTGGGTAGACAAATACCAAAACAGTTATCAAGATCTTTTAATGATCTATCTAGTTATAATGGCTGTTCCAAAAATAACATTTGTAACGCAGAGGAGAAGGTTGATTCAAATAATTCAAATTTTGAAAGCTCTAAAGACAATTTGGCTAAACCTGTTAATGAAACCCCTGTGCATAATGATGATACCATTAATTCAACCTTCTGTTCTGAGAGGTGAAAAGGACAGTCAGGTTTTGTTTCCAGAGAAAGTAGGAAATAATTGTAACTTGGGGAAGGAGGACATTCCGTTACGAAGAAGTACAAGAATTAAGAAAAAAGTTGTGAAATTAGACCTTTAAGAGTATATGATTTTATATAAGATAGCTGCACAGAGTTTTAGATATTGTAATTTAAACTCAAGATAAAATAATAATATTTAAATTAAAAGATAAGCAATTGTTTGTGGGGGAAGACTGTTGTGTAGATAGATTATAGTATCTTGGACAAAGACGAGTTAGTTATATTATCTATGGTAATGGATTGGGATTGGCTCTCTCTGGTCGGATCGGATATCGCTACAATGGAGGATGTGTGCAAAACTGTATTTCATAATTTACTTTAATAAATGGACAGTGATTCTATGAAGACTGGTATTATTCAACTACTTACAACACCTACAAGAGTATCTAACAGTGCGCAAAGATATAACCAACTGGAAATGTAAGAAAACCAAGGAGCTGCATTGTTCTGGATTTTCTAAAACTGTAAGTACAGATAGTAGTGGTTTATTTATAACATCTGAAACTTGTAAAATACAGCATAACCATATATATGCCGGAAGTCGTGTAGAAAAATTGAAAGTAATCGATACAATAAAATCAAGTGCTGAAACTTCTATGGATTGCCCGGTGCAGATTATACAATCTTCTTTAGAGGCTGTTCCCAGTACCAGTGCGCCGTATTTACCTAATAAAAATGCACTACGTCAAGTAATAATAATAAAAAACGTTTATTTCAGATCCACTATCAAGATCCATACAGTGGTGTGTTAGTAACAATATACTTAAGAACTAAGTTAGTTGGCTGGCGAGCTCCAGCATGTCAGGAAGGTACTACGGGAAAACCAGTTGCCGGTACCACGTCGTTCCAGACCCCGGGTCAAGCATTCCACCGTCGAACGCCAACCTGCTGTACTACCTTATATGAAGGGTGTCACTGACAAGATTGGAAACATTTTGAAGCGCGCTTCAATCAAAACCTACTTCAAGCCGCCGAAAAAGATTAACCAATTTTTACCACTTGTCAAGTGTAACATACCTCTTCAAGATGCGGGGGTGTACAGACTGGAATGTGACTGTGGGCTCTCCTATATCGGTCAAACAAAACGAAGTATAGGCGTGCGGGTAAAAGAACATATAGCCGACATCAAACATAGACGGAATACTAAGTCTGCAGTGTGTGAACATGCCTTAGATACACCCAACCATTTCATACGATTTGACCAGCCTAAAGTCCTTGCAAGAGAACGACGATTTGTTCCTCGCATGTTAAGGGAGGCAATTGAAATTAGAAGACACCCGAATTTCAACAGAGAAGATGGTTGGAAAATACCACCAGCATGGGATCCTGTTTTAACGAAATCCCATGCTAGGCCCCGCACTGCAAGACCTCTAGATACAGTTAGCTCTTTTTGCGTAGATAGGAACACAAATTAATATTGACTGAGTGACGGTAGTTTATATTTTTTCAAAATATTGTAAAGACGAATAACACCTTAGTCTACCTGTGACCACGAACGCTGTAAAGTGTTCGAAACGTCAGGTTAAATAAAATGTTAATAAATCGCGAAATAATCCGTAAAAGTAGTTTCATTTAAACTAAGTTAGTATCATAGGATTGTTTAAACTAAATTTATTAAACAAAAAACCTGTTCCTGGATCCGTGTATATGGTTACGAATCCAGTGCTTAAAGATAGGACATGCTGGCTTATCTTAAGTAACCAACAGGATGCTGTTGAAACACAGTACTCTCAGTTGACAGACCGGGTCGGAACCCAAATTGAGCATCATTAAGCTTAAGATGGTGACTCAGTCGTCGCGCAAGCACACCGTCAAGGACCTTCGCCAGTATGGTGGCCAGCGAAATAGGCCTATAGTTGCCCCTGTCTGATATGTCTCCTGTCTTATTTTTGACAATAGGAACCACAATAGTCCTCATCAATGCAGAGGGTAGGTACGAGTGCCTAATACAAAAAGTGTACAGCAATGACAGAACCCTAGGAAGATGAGACCCAGCATGATGAAAGTGTTCTATTCTGAGACCGTCGTGCCCCGGCGATTTACCTTTGTTCATCGTTTTGAGTAACGCTCTTACTTCACTAGATGTAATGTGGACAGGAACACCCGACACGACGCCCCCAGTACGCCCGACATAACCCTCATCCGTCCGAGGCACTGGTTTTACTGAAAAGTGATCCTTGAACAGATTTGCAATCTCTTCCGGCTTACTGGCTCCCTCTACGCTAATGGGGGCAGCTGGACGTGGACTTAGTTTTTTTGTGTGTTTCCAGAATTTGGGGAAGTTTTTACTGTCATGTTCAGATGCCAGCAAATCCATCTTAATTTGATTCCGTTTCCTTTAACAAAATTTCAACTTTGACTTAAATATTTTTCTGGAATCACACATATCTTTATACAGTGGACCCGATCGAGGTTTACCATGCCAAACCCAGTCCAAAAACCCCTGTCTGGCTCTCGCGTGAGCTTTCTTAACGAACTTATTCCAACCCGGAGTGTTTTGGCTTTGTTTTTTACTTGTTTTACGGTTGCTCTGTACCTGACTAGACTCAGCCGCTTCCTGAAGCACAACTACAATTTCACCATAAAACATATCTATCACTACTCTATGAGTCACATCACTACACATACTGTCACAACAAGAAGCGAATTCCTTAAGAAAATCAATTTCTCTTAGACCTTTGGTACATTGTTTGCGATAACATTCAACTTGACAGGAATTTCTCATGCCCCATATAACCTTGTTGACCGAGTGACTTTTCAGGGGACTAAGTAAGGTTGACCCAATCACTCCCAAATTAACTTGAACCATTAACGGATGGTGGTCCGACCAGTATATGTCATAGTAAACCTCGACACACTCAACGGACCGCCACGCCGCTTCCGTGACGAGGCAATGATCAAGTCAGCTTGTAGATCCATGGGCGTCACTGACATAAGTATAGGTACCAGAGTTTATTCCTAATTTAGTTATGTCTGCACAGAGCTAACTTTGCTCTGTACAGAACAAGTGCATTTCTTTACCAAACAATTCCTTAGGATCAGCATTGAAATATACCTAAAATAAATACGGATTCAACATTGCAACTTTCTACTATTGCTGCTATTTCGCTTATACAGTCACAAAACTCTATTAAATTATCTGCGCAATTGGTAGGCATGTACACACATATAACCAGTATCACTCGGTCGCTAAGCGTAATCTTAATTCCAGCAATTCTGTCACTACTGCACTCCACCACAGATACCATCCTATACATAGACTTTCTCCATAAGAGTGCTATCCCACCGAAGGGTCGACCTCGTACGAGTTTGGTGGGATCCATAGATGTCTTACCGTGGAACCCAAAGTCACTATCAATATCACCTAGAGATGGGTTATACTAGGTAAATTTGATACTAGGTGCACCTATTCCTAGTATTTATTAATACTCATCCAAATACCTATTCCACCTAGTACGTAGTAATTTAGCATACTTGACGCTACTAGTGCGGACTAATGCACGTAATATGACTTTAAAATACAATTTTCTTTGAAAAGATACAACCGTAGTATGAATAATGCAATTTGAAATTGAATAATAATGTTTTTGCGGGCTGTTGAGTGATTGATATCCTTCCTTCATACTTCAACAGGCTTAGGACTGTCAACTTAAAAGTTGGCGTATTTAAAAGATATAAATTTCATAAAAATATAACAAGGAGTGAGCTGGATGAGAGAGAACAAAAATTAAAATATTCAAAACCTTACCTGTGTACTAATAGAGTTTAAATTACGTAATACATCAAACACCTATTCCTATCTCACACGTGCCTGTACGTACAGTCGTACATTTACATGAAAATGGTTTGACTACGTTTGTGTGCGTTTGCTTCGTCGTGCTCAAATTTGTTTGGTCAGACAGAGACGGAGTGAATCTCTACGTTCGCACATAAGCTTAGCGAGAAATACTCGGTGCGCGTAATACACGACTACGGATTACGCAATAATAACCTCTATTACTTTCATGGTAGGGTCGGAAATCGTGTAATTTATAAAATACTAGGTGGATCAAGTATTTAAAAAATTGGAATAGGTGCCGCTTAGTACTGTAAAATAGCTAGTGTGTGGATCTGTTCTAGTAAATACGTCTCATCTCTAATATCACCTAATGAAGGAATTTCATTTGGCATAAGCCATGTTTCTTGCAATGCTATAATATCTACAGACTTACAAAGATTTCGCACACACTCAATTGATCTATTCACACTTTTACAATTAAAACTTACGAATTTTGAAATTTGATAACAATTAGAATAATTAATAGAATTCATTTGTAATAATAATACATAACTTTTATTTTTGCTTCTTTTCTTGCGCTTTATTAAAACTAACAAACCTGCGGAAAGAGACACCATTAGGCCATAAATTTTCATCCATGAAAACAGACAATTTATTGTAATTTTTTGTTTTTAGCAATTCCATGCAAGGTTTAATTGAAGATAAATAACACTTGAAAAAAAAACATCGACCTCAGGTGGGACTCGAATCCACGTCCCATCGCATACCGGGCGAGTGCTTTGACCACTAAGCCACCGAGGACGTCACGTTACAAGATGAAATTCCTTAAGTGTTTTTTCTCGCTGTCAAAGCCAGCGTATTCTGATCAATGTTGTAGCTATATGTATAGCTGAGTAGTATACTACCGTCAACACCCTATAGAAATATTTTTACAAATATTTGACTATTGGTTAAGATCAGAAATGCTTAAACATTGTAAATTTTTGTTTTTAGCAATTCCATGCAAGGTTTAATTGAAGATAAATAACACTTGAAAAAAATCATCGACCTCAGGTGGGACTCGAACCCACGTCCCATCGCATACCGGGCGAGTGCTTTGACCACTAAGCTACCGAGGACGTCACGTGACAAGATGAAATTCCTCAAGTGTTTTTTCTCGCTGTCAAAGCCAGCGTATTCTGATCAATGTTGTAGCTATATGTATAGCTGAGTAGTATACTACCGTCAACACCCTATAGAAATATTTTTACAAATATTTGACTATTGGTTAAGATCAGAAATGCTTAAACATTGTAAATTTTTGTTTTTAGCAATTCCATGCAAGGTTTAATTGAAGATAAATAACACTTTAAAAAAATCATCGACCTCAGGTGGGACTCGAACCCACGTCCCATCGCATACCGGACGAGTGCTTTGACCACTAAGCTACCGAGGACGTCACGTGACAAGATGAAATTCCTCAAGTGTTACTATTCAGCTATACATATAGCTACAACATTGATCAGAATACGCTGGCTTTGATAGCGAGAAAAAACACTTGAGGAATTTCATCTTGTCACGTGACGTCCTCGGTAGCTTAGTGGTCAAAGCACTCGCCCGATATGCGATGGGACGTGGGTTCGAGTCCCACCTGAGGTCGATGATTTTTTTCAAGTGTTATTTATCTTCAATTAAACCTTGCATGGAATTGCTAAAAACAAAAATTTACAATGTTTAAGCATTTCTGATCTTAACCAATAGTCAAATATTTGTAAAAATATTTCTATAGGGTGTTGACGGTAGTACACTACTTAGCTATACATATAGCTACAACATTGATCAGAATACGCTGGCTTTGACAGCGAGAAAAAACACTTGAGGAATTTCATCTTGTCACGTGACGTCCTCGGTAGCTTAGTGGTCAAAGCACTCGCCCGGTATGCGATGGGACGTGGGTTCGAGTCCCACCTGAGGTCGATGATTTTTTTCAAGTGTTATTTATCTTCAATTAGACAATTTATTCTTAGGAATTAAAAATTTGTAGGCTACATATTGTTTATCTAATTTCATATCTACCTGTTGCAACTTAACTTCCACACCTGTTTTACGATATATATAACTCGCAATGTCAACCATTGATGACGCTTTGTCGATATTATAGATATAAAAGGGGACCTTTACCACGGCCGCTTTAAAATTACATTCCGGGGACATATCTGCCTTCCCTTTCATACCTACAAAACGATTACGTAGACGTTTACGCTGCACTAAAATCTAGTCCTCGGTAGGTATTTCAACTTTCCACTTCCCATTTCGAGCTACTTCCGACAGTAACTTTTTATTATGGGTAGTAGAAGCCCGTTCTTGTAAGCAATTGCTATTAGAAACCCGTTCCCGTACCACTTGCTCGTGATTCTCACTTAAAATCGCACACAAGGGATGTTATCACTACACTCCTTTGGTAAGCGACACGATTCGTTCATGGCTTGACTTGACTCGCGCCGAAACGGTTCTGCGTTAACGATAGTAGGGGACACTGCGAAAACGTCGCCTTGCGAAACCAAGGTACATAACGCGGCCTCTTGCTGTATCTCGCTCTCGCTCTTGCATTCCGGACGTGGCTGCCCTATACCGCCGACTCTGCTCGCACTGTAGCGTGTGTGTCTACTACACTCCGAGACTATCAGAAGGTTTTAGGGAATTAACGGAAACCACAGAGTCAGTTTACAAATGTCCGGATATATTATTTCTCAGTTGGAAGATTACACAGTCCGAAAATAACTTATATGTTACGTGCCTAGCAAGTATGCCTAGGTGTGTCTAGATTCGGGAACGAGCGGGAGACGACAGGCCTGTGAGCGCTGCGCGCCCGACTCGGTATTGTTTTTGCTAACAACACAGTAATGTAACCCTACATGACACCCCTCCTAAAATTTGGGAACCTTGAAATTAAATAAACCAAATTTTAAGCGAATAGAATCAAAACAAATTAAAAGGTACGTACTCTTAAGTTACTCGTAAGTCAGTGCGCTTACAATAACAATTGTTTATATTTGATACAATGTTGCGGTGTGACGATCTCGCTCATATTTCTAAGTAGATGATAAGAAAATAATGCAAGGTTCTATAATGTTTACATTGACAAAAGTTGTACAGTTCTATTTTTAGATCCAATTATTACTTAGAGTATGGCTAAGATTAATTTTGACATAATATAATTAGCATTTACACAGGTAGGTATTATGTGATACGTTTTAAAATACATATGTTTAGTTAGAAATGTACATTTACATTATGAGATAAGAAATTTTGAAATACATTGTTAACAATCGATTAATTGTTTTATTGATTGGTAGTTATAATAATGGTGATCCTTGAGTCAAAACATACATTTTCATTTAAGTAAAAAATGGATTTACAAGAGGAAAGTTATACTGAAAATCGTAAGCTGAAAAATAACTATGCTAAGAAAATACTACTGTCGTAGGTATTTGGGTTTGCTCGGTACCTGTGGTCATTTTTTTCTTGATGATGTCGTTCACTGCGGCCGATATGTGGTTCCCAACATATCGTTTGGTGCCCTGTCGACACTTGTTGCAAAAGATGCAGATGATGATAATTATGCCACATGCCAGTAATGGTAGGATAATGGCTCCATACAGCTCCACTTTGGTTTTTAGTTCGTTTTTCTGAATGATGGGTGCTGATTGTGTAATGGTGTTTTGCAGATCTTTTGAGTTGTATTGTCCCATTATGATGATGAAAAATGATGGGTCTGATCCGTTGACTGCTTGTACCGAGCGATGCTACAAAACTAATTTAAAATACTTGCTACTTACCTATCGAAACGTACAGGCGGCCTAATGATTCTGCCACTCCGCGTTTTTCGGAGATTGGGGTCATCGGTCTCGTCGTTTTGTAATGTTTCATGCGAAGGAACTATGATTGATGTCGCAACTGTATTATCGGCGTCCGCGTTGTTTAGAATGTAAGCGGGTTTAAGCCTATCTACTGAAATATTTGAACGGCGATTGGGTAATTGCAATTCGAAAACTTTTGGTCCCCTTGAGATGACCTTATAAGGGCCGTCATACGGGGTCTTCAAAGGCTTCCGAACGGTGTCATCTCTGACAAAAACATGACTGCATGTTTGCAAGTCGGGATGAATGAACCGTTGAAAGGTTTGGGCTGCATTTCGTAGTCCGAAGGGCATCCTTGTGAACTCGAATAGTCCGAAAGGCGTGATTACGGCTGTTTTTTCAACGTCGTCAGGATTTATCGGAATAAAATGGCACAATTTATTTACGTCGATGCGAGAAAATATTTTTTTACCTGCTAAAAAGTACGTGAAGTCGTTCATGCGGGGAATTGGATAGCGGTCCGGCTTGGTAATGGCGTTGAGCTGCCGGTAATCACCACAAGGCCGTATGTCGCCGTTTTTTTCGGTACGACGTGCAATGGACTCGCCCACGGGCTCATCGATGGTCGGCATATACCTAATTCCTGCATGTGTAAAAATTCGTCCCTTACCCTTTTACATCGGTCGGGCGGCAAAGGTCTGACCCTGGCGTGCACTGGTGGTCCCTTTGTTTCGATGTAATGGAAGACAGAGTGCTGTGGGGGTTCTTTGAAAGATACTGGTTTTGTTATGCTAGAATAATAATCCAATAAATCGCGATACTCGTTATTATCTTTGACGGATGGATCATTACAATTAGAGATTTGTGCAATAGCGTTAAGTTTAGTTATGTTATCAATTAACTTTTGGGAACTTAAGTCGACTAACAACTCATAATGGCTTAGAAAATCGGCTCCGATTATGGGTTGTTTAACATTTGCTATGATGAAATTCCATCGAAATGCGCGTCTTAATTTTAAGTCTAAGGTCATAGTGTGTGTACCAAACGTTTTTATTTTAGTACCGTTCGCGGCAAATAGCGTAAATTGACTATCTGTATTTACAATTGCACGTTTGATAACGTTAGTCGGAAGGACTGATACATTTGCCCCTGTGTCTACTAAAAAGCTAAGTTTGCTATTACAATCAAGAATACATAAGCGACGGTTAGTACCTCCAATGCAGTGTTCCGTCGTTGACTGCACGGCGTTTAGTTTCCCTTGGGCTTTTCCGTTTTGTCGTTCCAGGCGCACGGGTCACGGCATTTCTTTGCTTTGCTCCCGAACCGATGGTGGTAATAGCAAAGACGTTTGTCGTTGTTTGACGTGGTTGATCGGCTATCGTTTCGGCTGGTGCTGCGATTGCGTGCTGGTTGCGAAGGTTTTCCGTACTGCCTGCTTTTTCGTAGTTCCGCGACTTCGAGGGTTAGGTTTGCTATTGCGTCAGCTAGACCGTCTGGTTGATGCGATACAGAAGCGACCTCGAACGGTTTGCTGGTGTCCATGACTTTGTCAGCGACTGCGGCTAATTTGTCGACGTCCTCGAGGGTGGTAGCGGCTACCACGGTGCGTACAGCTGCCGGGAGGTAGTTTTGCCATAAAACAAGTAGTGTTTGCTGCGTTATTCTCGAGCCTGCGAGTGTTTGCATGCGACGAAGTAACTGTGAAGGTTTTTGTTCGCCGAGCTGCATGTCTCCGATTAGCTTCCGGATGCGTCGAGTCTCCGATTCCTCGTAGGCGGTGGTGAGGCGTTGTTTCAGCGCTTTGTACTTCCCGGTTTCCGGTGGGGACGAGAGAAGATCGGCCACCTCCTGGATGACTTGCTTGCCGAGCTTGGCGTTAAGAAACTGGTAACACGATTCGTCGCTGGCTTTTTGCGGTCCGACAACTGCCTCGAATTGGATAAACCATAGCGCCGGTTGATCCGTCCAGAAATCTGGTATGCGAGATGATACGGATATCTGCATGACGTCTGGTTTCTGCTCTGTTTCAGTCATGTTGACGTGGTGGTTGTATGCCCGATGTGAACCGTGGTTGGTGTGCTCGTTTCTGTATCCGACTTGAAATGGAGTCGCCGCCACGTGGTCACCAAGTGTTCCGGATCGGGTGTCACTAATTTGTAGCGTGTGTGTCTTCTACACTCCGAGACTATCAAAAGGTTTTAGGGAATTAACGGAAACCACAGAGTCAGTTCACAAATGTCCGGATATATTATTTCTCAGTTGGAAGATTACACAGTCCGAAAATAACTTATATGTTACGTGCCTAGCAAGTATGCCTAGGTGTGTCTAGATTCGGGAACGAGCAGGAGACGACAGGCCTGTGAGCGCTGCGCACCCGCCTCGGTATTGTTTTTGCTAACAACGCAGTAATGTAACCCTACAGTACTATTCGAAACCGCGGTTTCATTAGTTTGCGCCTCATCTCGACCGTTGGAAGATTTGCAAATCACCCGCACTGACGTTCGCACTCACATTTGCTAAAGACGATGAGTGTAACAATGGTTAGATATTCACCGCTGCAGATTGCGACGTATTTACCGTTTTTATTGGTACATATTTTAGACCTATGGGCCCACTATCCAAGTCAAAACTGTCTTGTAATACATATGCACCTCTTCTCGTATTTATATTCCGAACGCTAGGGTCAGGTGAATTATCTATCACAGACGCGTGTTTCATATTCTCAACACTTTATTTAAATACGTCAAACTGTCGAACTGTAACGAATTTTTCCTCCATCGCACTCACATGATTTTGTAGTCTCAAAATGTGTCTCAAAATACGCGTAACATCGACATGGTCGAAGGAGACAGGTGAAAGTTTGTGCAGATCTTTAGCTACGAAGATTGGAAATAACTCGCTGCTTGTTCCTTTCATCAGGCTAATTATGTCATCCAGCTCTTTAGACATTTTCTTCTTGCCTTCTTTTCTTCGATTGGGCACCTTTTTTGCATTTGGCAAAGACTCAAAAAGCAGTTTCTTTGCCTTTGTTATATAGTCGGATGAAAACGACGACGTGCACAGCTGATGAACGCTTTCCTCGTCCATGAAATCCAAGACATTCCAAAGGAATGCCAGAAGTTCGTTGATAACAACATCGCAACTCGCGCACTTCACTGTAGTTGACGTTAGAGCCATCACCACGAGCGATGCGTCCGCGACTCACCGCGTCACGAAAAGCACTGCACTGTAATTAACAGAGTAAGAAGACAAAATTCGACATCTACACTGCATTTAAGCCAACTACCCGATTGGGCAACTAAGATTGATGAGGATCAATTTTTATTTTTTAATGAAGAAATCAACAACAAAAGGAAATTTGCAGTTCCTTGATTGCGCTCTGTATTGGATTATGGATGGTACATTTAGGTGTACTCCTCTTCCATTCCTACAAATATACACAATACACGCTTTAGTAGGTAACGACGAGTCAACATGGCGGATACTGCCAATGGTATATGCTTTTCTGCCGTCTATAACTGAAACATGCTCTTAGAGATTTTTTCAAGAAGTGAAAAACTGCGGTGAAACTTTCGGGCTTCAATTAAGTCCACTATATAGTGAAATAGCCGCAATAAATGCCTGCAAACGTGTTTTTTCATCGAGTATCCATAAATGTTGCTTTTTTCATTTGACCTTTTAACTCTTTACAAAGCTCAAGTCCGATCTTGCATGGAGTACTGCTGCCACCTTTGGGACGGCGAAATACCAACTTGCTGCACTTGACTCGGTGGAACGCAGAGCCAAGAGAATAATAGGCGATAAAAAACTGGTGGCGTCCAAGCTGCACAGCCTGACTCACCGCCGCAAGGTTGCTTGCCTATCGGTCTTCTATAGATTGTACTTCGGAGAGTGTGCTCATGAGCTGCATGAGCTCATACCACGGTCACCTTTCTTCCATCGGACATCCAGACGCACGGCCGGCTTCCATCCGTTCTTAGTTGATATACCCATAATCCGCACTAAGCGCTTCTCATCATCTTTTATAATGCGCACAGCTAAAGATTGGAATTCCCTGCCTGCGTCTGTATTTCCGAGTGCATATAACCTGACTCTCTTTAAGTCCAGAGTGAATAGGCATCTTCTGGGCAAGCTCGCTCCATCGTAGATCCCATCTATGCTTTAGCTAGAGCAAGATTGGGGTCAAGAGTAAGCCCATCTCAAAAAAAAAAAAAAAACCAAAAACGTGTGAAAAAAAATACGAAAACTTGGATTAGCTTCAGAAAATGGTAATAACTCGGCTTTTGCACTGAAAATAAGATATTTATTTGCTTTGGCTTTTCTGCCTTCAGAAGAAATTCCTGAAGCATTTGATAAATTGATGGAAGAAAGTTTAATTCCAGACAAAGCCCAAGAACTGGTGCAATGGTTTCGGCGATATTATGTACATGGGCAAATAACAACAAAAAAAATTCAATGACCGTTATAATTTAAAAAACAGAACCATTGTTTGCCCCAAGTTTATGGTCAATACATAAAAATTTGTGCCAAAATATGCCACGATCGCAAAACTCAATCGAAGCTTGGCACAGAAGGTGGAACACATTATTAAATAATAAAAAATGGAATTTGTCGAAGACTCTGAAGGAATTGATAAAAGAGCAAAAATCAACAAATTTAAATCTAGAAAGGATCCTTGCAAAAGTGCCACGCACACCACCACGTAAAAAAAGTAAATCTTTTGAAGATGCTTTACAAAAGGTTATATATAAAAAAAAAATGAAATGGACACAATAACGTTTTTAAAGAAAATTGATAATATCTATAACATATAGAAGTAAATATTTTAAAAAATGATTTTTGATTTGGTATCAAAATTACTAACATGTTTTGTTATTTTTTTTTAGTTGACTTACGAACACAATCATACTATAAATGTTACAAGAACGTGATTTAAATCGCTAATTAAATAATGTTTATTTTTTGTATGTAAGATACATCAATAAATACCTATCAATTATCAAGTTCTTATTACATGTTATTTATCCAATTCTATTAAAGAAATTTTATTACAATCTTTGTTTATTTACATATTATAATATAATATGTGTAATCAATAAGGTAGTATTGCAAGAACTTAATTAATTACACGTCAATTGCAGAAATATGTATATATTTTTTAAAACGTTGACACTTATTACTATGTAATATAGTTCATGTAATGCCAAAAGTTTACATATTTTTGCAGTTAACTGTGCCTATATCTATCTTATAAAATTAGTAAAATAGAAGGTGAAAAATATGTATGTCTGTAGCACTTCCACTAGAGTAGCAATCTTTTTTTTAAATGTTGAGATTTTAAACTTTGATCTTGTGAACTATTGACTTACTAAGCTGCTGACATTCTGAAGTGTTGAGATTTTGAATCGTTAGTCTTACGGTGTTGACGTTTTAAATGTCGATATTATAACTGTATCTAACCATTCTGTATCTTTTTTCAATAACTCCCATAGTGTGTAGGTTTTTTTTCTGACAAATTAGGTATAAAAACTTCCAACATATGTTACCGTGATGTATGAGGGTAATAACTTTAATATTTTTATTGTATACTTGTGTAGGGTAATTCCTTCTTCTAATAAATATTGTATCGAACGGACGTGTTTCTCTCAGCTCCTTAGATTACCTAGATAGAAGGCATTGCTAAGTACATACACAACATTGGCGACGAACTAGAAGAACTACGCGTGTTATTCGACGTAAATTGTGTTTTCAAGTAGTGAAAATGTCGACTGGTAAGCTACAGCCGTTTGACCTCGGCAAGGACAATTGGACTTTGTACATCGAGCGTTTAGAACAGTATTAGATTGTGAACGATGTAAAGCCGGAAAAAAAAGTGCCTACGTTAATTACGTTTATAGGTAGTGATACGTACGAACTAATGGTAAACCTATGCACACCAGAAAGGCCGGCTAAGAAATCATTCGATGACTTAGTAAATTTATTATCGGGCTACCTCCAGCCAAAACCGAGTGAGCCGGCGGAGCGGTTTAAATTTAGACATTGTGTACAACGTAAAGACGAAAGTATATCCGACTACATAGCAGAATTAAAAAAAATGTCTATAAACTGTGGTTTTCAAGGTGACTCGCTTAAAGAAAATTTACGGGATCAGTTCGTGTGTGGGTTAGGGGGTGATGGAATACGACAGAGGCTGTTCGCGGAGGAGAAATTGACGTTCGATACAGCACACAGACTCGCTACGACAATGGAGGCGGCAGAATCAGATGCATCTCTGGTGGAGGACTGGAGCAGACGAGGAGGCAACGGTGGAAGTTCCGTTTACACAAGTGTGAATACAGCGACAGTGTCAAAACGAGGGCGCGTCGGCGCTCCGCGGTACTCGGCGGCGAGCAACTTAGGAGGCCGGGTCGGCCTCGGCACGGGGGTCTACGTTCGCGCACGACAGGCTCAAGCAACCGGACCAGGGGCACCAGGGAGCGCAAGCGGACTAAGCTTTGGACGTTACAAACGCCCAAACGAGAAAACGGCCCATTGTGAAGTATGCGGAGGAAATCATGTTACCGTTAGTTGCAAATACAAGCTTTATGTTTGTCGAGTTTGCAATAAAGAAGGCCATTTAAAGAGGATGTGTCCACAATTTCGGGCGCGAAGCACTCAAGCCACGAGCATGTATGTATTAGAGGAGCAAGTGACGAATAAACAGATCGAAGGAAATTGCGATAGTGACGAGGTAAATAACTTTTCACTAGAATGACAGAAATTCTCGCATTATAAACCTTATAACATAGATATTTGTATTGATGGTAAAACAATTAGTATTTAATTGATACAGGTAGTGTGGTAGCGCGTTTAGTACCTGTCTAACTTAAAGTTTGACGACCGGTGGACTGTATCTAAATAAAGAGTGCGGGCTAACTTCAGTTGCGAGCTGGTCTGCGATGCGTAGAACAGGATAATGATGTAATATGGCGGTCGGTATGCACACGTACAAATGCAAGAAGTACCAGGCTGGGCGGAGGAAATGACAATACGGATACAGCCTGGTGGAAAAAGAAAGGAACGCACGTACCTTAGCTTCTGGATGCTGCAGATGGAGTTGCAGGTGCCTTTCAAGGACACCACGTGGTGGCGCGTGGTCCAGCACGCGGACGGACAGGTTAGATCTTCCTTCAAGAACGCGAACACAAGCGTATTGCCACAAAGCACAGCACACTGTGGTCTAGAATTGGTATACCGAGGTTCAATACAATCAAAGAAACAAATCTTAAGCGCGGTCACTCGCGAAGCGGCGCGAATCGGACTTTTCTGGTCTACGATTGCAACACAACTGTCGCGCGGACGCAGCGACATCTTCAAGCAACGCGAAGATTTCCTCCGCGGCTCCATATCTCTGTACTCTTCTTATAGTACGTGCGGGAAAAGGATAGGAAGTAGGAAGTGCATTATGTACGCGCGCAGACCAATAAAATAACAAAAGAGTAGGGGCGCGAGAAAAATGGCAGAATAAATTCAGTTGTAACTATGGCGACCTATATATATAACCTATAACCTTCCCCCCCCCCCCTTGAAGGGTTACCTTCAAAACAACAAATATTCTAATGAGGTATCTAATCTAAAACTAAAATCCTAACCTAACGTGAATAGCCCACACGATAATGGCTTACTGATTAGGCAAGGGACAGAGACGTATAACCGGGCGCAGATAGGATCCCGTTGTCGTTCTGACGCGGACAATGCGAATAACCCCATTAGAACCTGGGAAAACTTCCTCAACTATCCACAAAGGCCAATGAAGCGGTGGTGCGTTCTCAGTGGTAAGAACCACAACAGTCCCGACAGTGATAGGGTTAGCAGGCGTGTTCCACTTTTGTCGTGACTGCAAAGTATGCAAATAATCACGTTTCCAACGTTTCCAAAACGATTGGACCAACTTATCTAATAGCGAGTGTCGCGAGAGAAGGTGTGATCTATCCTCTTCAATATCTCTAGCTGGCAAATACTTTAACGGGGTCAAAGTAAGAAAATGCGCCGGAGTCAAAGCTAAAGGCTCCGAAGGGTCGCAAGAGAGCGTCCTACAAAGCGGTCTTCTATTCATTACAGCTTCTACTTGAGCGAGCACTGTACTTAACTCTTCAAAACTTAGAATCTGCTCACCAATAACGCGATACAAGTGGGACTTTAGGCTCTTTATATTGCTCTCCCAATCCCCACCAAAATGGCTAGCAGCCGGCGTATTCAATGTCCAACTAATGCGGTTCTCAGACAAAATGTGAGCAAACTCCGATTGAAAATACTTAGAGCTTAAAAACGTATGCAACTCAGATAAAATTCTTTTGGCTCCTACATAATTCGTCCCGTTGTCCGAATAAATGTGACTTACCGGAACGCGGCGAGACAGAAAACGTTTAAAAGCACTCAAAAAACTAGCGGTACTCAAGTCACCTACTAGTTCCACATGAACTGCGCGGAACAAACATAAGCTTTCGTGGAGCGAATTCCACGACCACGAGACACAGTGACCTTGAATGGTCCAGCGTAATCTGTACCTGTGTGTACAAAAGGTTTAGCGGTTTCTAATACACGACAAGAGCGATGATCAGCCATCATCGGAAAAGTTGGCTTAGGACGTAAGCGAAAACAAGGTATGCACTTGTGTACCCTATTACGAATAAGGCTGCGCACAGACAATATCCAGTATTTCTGGCGCAGGAGCGACATCAATAGATCAGGACCAGCGTGACAATTAACCTTATGATGATAATCGATCAACAATTCAACAATATGACCCTTACGGGGTAGAATAATAGGGTGCTTCTGATGAAACTCAAGCTGTGAGTTGCTCAGACGACCACCTACTCTAATCAAACCGTCACTTTAAAACGGGCTTAAGCGTTGAAACGAACGACTGCAAGTCTTTCCTGCTTGCAGGTCTGCTAATTCGTTAGCAAAATTAAGACGCTGGACTTCTTTCCAAATTAACAATTCAGCGTACTCCAAATCAAATGCGGAAACATGTTCGCGCGGTGGCAACATTTTGGCAAATCTACAAACATATATCACGCAACGCAGAAGTTTAGACCATGATGACATGCGTTTGGCTAGATTGATAATAATAGAATCTTCGAGCGAAGTTGAAGACACTAACGAGTGTTTCTTTTCCGCTGGGGGTTCTGCGAGCGTTGAAGGGCTGAAAGCTAAAACTGGCCATTCAGAGGGGCGAGAATGAGCCCATGATGGACCACTAAACCAAAGCGGATGTTCAATAATTTGAGCTGGTGTGAGACCACGCGACAAACAATCAGCGGGATTTTCACCGCCTGAGACATGAAACATGTCTTGCGGGGATAACTCGTCCTGAATTTTGGATACCCT
This sequence comes from Anania fuscalis, assembly GCA_950371115.1. Classification (NCBI taxonomy): domain Eukaryota; kingdom Metazoa; phylum Arthropoda; class Insecta; order Lepidoptera; family Crambidae; genus Anania; species Anania fuscalis. Next base: position 19,981,811 of record OX493326.1, on the reverse strand, counting down.
ATTAGCCACAAATGTATCCCATCTATGTGGCGAGGAGTGAGCCCAACAAAGCGCGACAGTGGAGTCCGAAAATGCAAATATTCTATCGATTCGAATACGATCCTTACAAGATTAAACTACAAAACAAATTACTTTGGCCAGAACTAACAATGCACAAAGCTCGAGACGAGCGAGAGACTGAACCTTACGTGGGGCGACCTTGGACTTAGCACAACAAAGACTGAGAGTTATTTCGTTTTCGTTGTCTACGTGAAAATAAACAACCCCCCCGTATGCTTTCTTACTAGCGTCGGCGAAGCCTAGTAGGGTAACCACACTACCACTGGTGATGCCCACATGGCGCGGAAACTTGATTTGCTCAAGTAGCGGAAGCTCATTCTTGAAGCGAATCCACAACCTAACTACATCATCTGGCGGTTGATCATCCCAATCACAATCACACAACCATAGTTGTTTGACAATCAATTTAGCGTACAAAACCACAGGCGCGACAAATCCAAATCCAAATCCAAATCCCAGATCCTAGCGATACAGGAAAGTATGGTGCGTTTTGTGCAAGCTTCACCAGGCTTGCCAATCTTTAAACTAAACAAATCAGTTGTTGGGGACCAACATAAGCCCAAAACCTTATGCGAATCAGGATCATCAGATTCCTTAACAGTTGAAAGGCGATGCGAGTGCGGAATATGTTCCAAAACCTCTTGCGAATTACTAGTCCACTTGACTAGATCAAACTGACCAGCTTTCATAAGACCTATCACTTCTTCAGCGGTGGAGATAGCATCCGACTCCGTGTCTACGGAGTGGACGCAGTCATCCATGTACAACCCTGTCTCTATAGTTTCCTTGGCCTTCGGAAACGAATCGCCTTCATCGACTGCCAACTGTTTGACAGTGCGTAATGCGTGAAATGGACTAGACTTGAGCCCAAAACAAACTCTATTAAACTGATAAACCTGCAATGGTTCGTCAGGTGAAAAGCGGTAAAAAATGCGTTGAAATCTACGATCACATGAGCGAATACCAATACACAAAAACATCTGACAATGTCAGCCGAAAGGGCGATGCGGAATAAGCGAAAATTTACGATAATACTAAACAAATTACCTTGCAGATTTAGACCACTATACAAAACGTCATTTAGCGAGATTGAAGTGCTAGTCTTAGCACTACCATCGAGGACTACGCGAAGTTTCAAAGTAAGCTTATCTTCTCTAATAACCCCGTGGTGTGGTATTATATAAGACGGCGGGACATCTACCAAGTCCTCCACATCTGTAGGTGCGGGCGAGAGATAACCTTTGTCCATGTATTCTTGAATGACAGCGTCATAAGCTTCTCTTAACTTAGAGGACGCCTCTAATTTGCGTCCTAAACAATAAAAGCGATTTTTAGCTGTGCGCCTTGAGTCGCCGAGAGACTTAATATCGCCTTTGAAAGGAAGCGCGACGATATACCTACCGCTCTCATCACGGGTAGTCATGCAGTAGTTTATCATCTGGACTAAGTATAGGAGGTACGCTAACCTCTTCCAGTTCCCAAAACTTGCGGACGACTGACTCAAGGGGCGCAACAGAGCAACAACAAGAAATCGTAGTGTATGACTCAACACTGACGGGCGCGGGACCAATAATAACGAAACCTAGCACTGTTTCCAATGCGTGAGGTGCGGGTGCGGAAGTATGAATGGAGAGGCCTCTTACCTGGCTAGGTAACAAAAGGTGCGGGAAAATCGATGCCCCAATCAACATATCTATATTACCAGGAATAGCGTAAGTATCATCAGCGAGCGGCAAACTATCAAAACGTGACAACAAAGAAACATCAACTTCAACAGAGGGCAAGCGGTCGGTCACTTTGTCTACAATCAAAGTGTCCGCATCAAAACAAACATTGCGATTAAATCGCGAATAGAATTTAATCGTAGCGGAGTGCTGGACGGTTTTACTAGAACCTCCTATTCCCTTAACAACAGTGCGCGTAGAATTATTGTTTAAAGGCAAATCTAAGCGTTGACAACATTCTTGAGTAATAAAATTACTTTGTGAAGCACTATCCAACAAAACACGAATATAATGCTCCCTTCCATGTGTGATGTAGGTACTTAGCACTTATTAATATTATTGTATGTAGGATAGGGCAGTTCGGAATAAACTGTTGAACGGTAAACACGCGTCTCATTTTATCTCTGGATACTCCCGTAATCTCGCCCCGAACACAGTATATTACATTGGCGACGACTTTGCGAATTCCGTGTGCAGTGAAAAGATAATAATCATGTCGATAGGTAAACTTAACGAGTTTAATGTGAAGTGCGGTACGTGGTCATCGTACGTGGACAGGTTAAACATGTACTTTAAAGTGAACGACATTAAAGAAGATATGAAGTTACCTATTTTAATAGCCAGTATCGGTGACGAGGCATATGAGTTACTGGAAAACCTAGCCAGTCCAGTTAAACCAGAGAATTTAACGTTCGGAAAGCAAGGGAATTGATGCAGCAACATTTACAACCGATACCCTCATCCTTGGCGGAAAGATATAAATTTCGGCAACGAAGACAAAATAAAGGTGAAAATATATCGTGTTACGTGGCGGAGCTTCAAAGACTTTCAAAAAACTGTAAGTTTGGTGCGAATTTGTCAGAAAACCTGCGTGATCAATTTATTTGCGGGTTACATAGTGACGTCATAAGACAGCGGCTATTCGCGGAGGATGACACGACAACTTTCACAACTGCAGTTAAACTTGCAACGTCTTTAGAAACGGCGGAAAGGGACGCAGCCATCGTGGAGCACTCAGAGGCAGCGCCGGCGCCGTCGTGCATGAGTGAAAATAAGGCGGTGTATGCTATTTCGCCAGTATCGGCGCGGGGCCGAGAGGCACGAGGCCGGGCGGCCAGGCCGCTCCCGGGCCAGGCAGCGGCGAACGGGCAACATACTCAACGCCCGGGACTAGGAACTAAAGTGAACAGGAGCTGTAGTGCTTGCGGAGCACGGAGTCATAATTACGGAAACTGTCGATTCCGTGATTATGTGTGTAGCAAGTGTCAGCGGACGGGCCACTTGCGGTGCGTGTGCCCGGAGTGGGGCGCAGCGCCAGCGCCGCGGGGCCCGGCTCAGCGCGGCGGCGGGCAGCCGGCGGCGGGGCCGCCCAGGGACTTCTTCGACGTCGACAGATATAAGGAACTATTCAGTGGCGGGTTGGGCCGGTACACGGGTGGCTCGGCGATGCTGCGGGTGCGCGAGGGCGCGACGCCCGTGTTCCACCGCGCGCGGCCGCTGCCGTACGCGCTGCGCGCGCGCGTCGACGCCGAGCTCGACGCCATGCTGCGCGACGGCGTCATCGAACCCGTCGTCTGCTCTGACTGGGCCTCGCCTCTGGTACCTATTAATAAGCCGGATGGCTCTCTTAGAATCTGTGCCGACTATAAGACAACTCTGAATCCGTCTCTGTTGGTCGACCGCTATCCACTACCAAAAATAGAAGATGTTCTGGTTAATTTGAATGGGTATGCGTATTTTAGCAAAATCGATCTTTCTCAAGCATATAATCAGATAGAACTAGATGAATCAAAAAAATATACAGTAATAAACACACACAGAGGTTTATTTCAGTACAACAGGCTAGTATATGGTTTATCATCTAGTGTAGGTATATTCCAACGAATAATGACCAATCTATTAGGTAACATACCGAATGTACAAGTGTTCTTAGATGACGTCATCATTGGAGGTTTAACAAAATCGGAAAATTTGCAAACCTTAGAGAAAGTTTTCCAACGTTTATTATCTTATGGGCTAAAATTAAAAAAGAGTAAATGTGTATTTTTAGCAGAAGAAGTTACGTATCTCGGCTATGTGGTCTCAAAAGAAGGTATAAAGCCTGATAAGTCAAAAATTGATTCAATTTTACACATGCAACAACCACATAATATTTCAGAGTTACAATCATTCCTGGGTACTGTTAATTTTTTCGGTAGATTCATTAAAAACCTAAGCTCTTGGTTGCCACCCCTGTATAATCTGTTACGTAAAGGTACGGAGAACGAATGGAAATGGGGACCGGAGTGTGAATGATCCTTTACAAAAGTTAAACAGTTGTTATCAGGTAAGCACGTTTTAACTCATTACGATCAAAACAAACCCTTAATAGTAACCTGCGACGCGAGCGCGCGCGGCATCGGCGCCGTGCTGACGCAGCCGGGGCCGCGCGGACAGCAGCCGGTCGCCTACGCGTCGCGCACACTCACACACGCGGAGGCGAACTACTCGCAGATACACCGCGAAGCGCTAGCCATTATTTTTTGTGTAAAAAAGTTTCACCAATATCTATACGGTAGACATTTTAGAATAGTTTGTTACGGGATTGCTACCATGTACCTTATTTTTGAGTTCCCGATATTTCGGCACTGTTGCAAGCGCCATGATCACGGAGTAACTGAAGATCTTGCGGGTAAGTTGTTAAGGGCAAACATATCGGTCTACCCTCTTTCGCAGTCTTTTATTGCACGCGTCGGTACCATTGTCTACAAACTCACTATTTTCTCGCACCTGTTCTCGACACACAACACTAACAGTATCTGACCGCGACACAGCAGGTTGTTGTTTTTTCCGGTTTTTGCACATACGAATCACTGGATTCCAGACACTTGACAATTTAAACCCATCCTCACGATTGAAATTTTTGTACTTTGTAATTTATTTTACATTATTTTATTTTATGGTAGACATTTTATTTTACGTACAGATCACAAACCGTTGGTTTCAATATTCGGTCCGAATACAGGAATACCATGTATGACGGCCAGTAGGATGCAAAGGTGGGCTATCAGTCTATCGGCCTACGATTATGAAATTGAATATGTTAGCACTAGTAATAATTTCGCAGATAGTTTATTGAGATTACCTAAACCATGTGGGAATAACAACTTTTGTGATGAAATTCCCGAACAGACATACCTACACTACGCACAAGATGCGTTATTGTTAGATTATAATGAAATTAAAAAACAAACTTTGAAAGATCCCATTTTAAGTAGGATACTGAGTTACCTGCGTGACGGCTGGCCAGAAACATGTGACATAACGGGGTTACGGCCTTACTTTAATAGAAAATCAGAATTGTACGAGGAGGTAGGCTGCGTTATGTGGGGTCACCGAGTGGTAATACCTGAGGGATGTAGGGATAAAGTTTTAAATATTATTCACGAGCCGAACATGGGCATTGTAAAATCCAAGGCGTTGGCACGTAGCTATGTGTGGTGGGCCGGCATCGACGAAGCCGTGGAGCGCTCGTGCCGCGAGTGCGCGGTGTGCGCAGCGCTCGCGGACGCGCCGGCGCATCACGCGCCCACGCCCTGGCCGTGGCCGGGTCGACCCTGGTCTCGCGTACATCTCGATTTTTTAGGCCCTTTGTTAGGAAAAACTTGCCTAATAGTTATCAATGCTATGTCCAAATGGATTGAAATATTCCCTGTAAGTAGTACGTCAGCCGGTGTGACTATAGAAAAGTTACGTGAACTGTGGGCTAGGTGGGGAGTACCTAAGCAAGTAGTAAGTGATAACGGCCCTCCTATTACAAGTAACGAATTTGCAACATTTCTGTCTGCAGATGGGGTTGATCATGGATTTTCGGCACCGAATCACCCGTCTTCGAACGGAGCGGCCGAAAATGCGGTAAAGACTATTAAGAATGAAATAAAAAAGGCGTCTCTTGTAAACATTAAATAGGTTCTTAATGTATTATCGAAATACGGAACATTGCTCGACAGGAGAATGTCCAGCCGTTTTATTAACGGGGAGACGTTTAAGGACACGTTTAGATTTATTAAAACCAAATAGGGAAACCAAAATCCTAAAATCACAGCGAAAGCAGGTGGAAGCTGCAGGAGGCTCCACTAGGAAGCTAGGAGAGGGAGAGGAAATATGGTATCGACAGTACTTAAAAGGGGAGAAGTGGCAACCAGGGATAATAAAAAGTTCTATGGGGGGCACGAACTACAGGGTAGCGGATTCAAGCGGTAACATAATTCATCGTCACGTAGACCAATTGAGACGTAGATCTAGGAGTTCTCTAGCTTATCCATTAGATTCGTCGAAAGTGAATTTAGATCAAAGCGATAGGTATTCCCACTCAGAGAGCACGGCTCAGTCAGTCCCAGCTGAGGTGTCACCGTCGCGCAGGGTGGCAGAGGACGAGGACGCAGACGGCGATTGCTTTAGAACACCGGAAAAGGAAGCAACTTTACCCTCGGTGCCACCGCAGGACCCAGCAAAAGTACCACCTGTGCCTGCGCCTGCGACCCCTGTACCGACCCCGCCCGATAGACCCATACGTCGCTGTAGATTAGATAAGGCACCTAGATATAAGTTTTAGATTGTATAAGTCATATAAAATAATCATTAGGTTAGTGGGTGGCGGATTTAGCTAAGTAGGTATAGTTTATGGTATGCGATGGGACGTGGGTTCGTGTCCCACCTGAGGTCGATGATTTTTTTTTCAAATGTTATTTATCTTCAATTAAACCTTGCATGGAATTGCTAAAAACAAAAATTTACAATGTTTAAGCATTTCTGATCTTAACCAATAGTCAAATATTTGTAAAAATATTTCTATAGGGTGTTGACGGTAGTATACTACTCAGCTATACATATAGCTACAACATTGATCAGAATACGCTGGCTTTGACAGCGAGAAAAAACACTTGAGAAATTTCATCTTGTCACGTAACGTCCCCGGTAGCTTAGTAGTCAAAGCACTCGCCCGGTATGCGATGTGACGTGGGTTCGTGTCCCACCTGAGGTCGATGATTTTTTTTTTCAAGTGTTATTTATCTTCAGGTATAGTTTAGTTTTAGTGCTGAGGGATGTGATGTAGGTACTTAGCACTTATTAATATTATTGTATGTAGGGTAGGGCAGTTCGGAATAAACTGTTGAACGGTAAACACGCGTCTCATTTTATCTCTGGATACTCCCGTAATCTCGCCCCGAACACAGTATATTACACCATGCGAATCAAAAACAACGACACGTGCAGTAGCAAGTAGCACCGTGGTAGGCGCGGGCGGTTTATTTGTTATCAAGCTGCTACTAGAACAGAGCGCGGCGCTTGACGGCGCGGGCGCCGGCGTGTCTGACACCGGGCGAGCCGGGGCGGGGGCTTCATTTTTTGCGAGAACATTTTGCACAAAATTATTATCAAAATGAAGCATCTAGTGATGTTTACTAGCACATTGACGACACCTGCTATTTGAGTTACAATTAATTGCGCGGTGTTTATTACTCAAACAATTAAAACAATAACCATTTGCCTTAACAAAATCAAAACGTTCCTTGCAAGAAAAGTTTTTAAACGTGTAACATTGATACAAATGATCGTGGTTGTTAGTACACAAACTGCAAGTATTATCATTTTGCGGTGACGCAACTAAATAGCTAGCTACGTAGGTATTTCCGTACCTCTTATCGTTATCTAATTCGAATGACCGGACGGTTTCCGAGTCCATTCTTTTCAATGCGATAGACAAAAACAAATAATCTAGCGGGTCAACCAAATTTAAATTCTTTAGCGCGGCAACAGATGAAGCGAAATTATCTTAAAAACATTCTAAGTTGCTACAATTAGTGTGAGAAATAGCCTTAAAGTCCAAAATCTGATCCAAATAAGCATTTGCCAATAAGCGTTTATCTTCATATTTCTTTTTTAGCGTTTCTAATATCAACAAATAGTTATCAGCGCACGGCGTAATGCCGGTGCACACTGATTGCGCTTTTCTTACCAGTTTACCTATGAGATAATACAACTTATCCGAGCCTGACAAAGAAGGATTGTTATAAACAGTGTTAGTAAAACTAGAATAGAACAAAGGCCAATTCCTAATGTCACCATTAAATTCCGGTAGCTCAATAGCCGGCAATTTAGGCTTTATTATTTGCGGCTTAATATCTAAATGCGGTGGAGCTTGAGGTTTATCCATTAAACCTTTAGCTATTCGCTTGACGCGACAAAGCAAATCTTCGAATGCAAAAAGCGCTTGATAAGAGATAATGTACTTTGGATTTAATTCCAATTCTAAAGCGTTTATTTTGTCTAACAAACTTTCAAAATCGGAGCGTAAATAATCAACGGTTTCAATCTCATACAAGAATGACTTCCTAATTGTTTCGTTAGCAACATTATTTGCGTGATCGCAAATAGTTTGCATACGCGAAAATATCGCTTCTCTTTTAGCGTGCCAAATCTTTAACTGCTGAGCGGTTATATCTATAGGTAATTTATCCATTGCCATTGTGAACGGAGTGCGATGCGTTTTATACAATAGCCATATAAGTACCTAGCAGACGTAATAATTAATGATTAAACGAACTTACCAAGTGAAGTTCTATCATAATTATGCGAGGGCTTTGTCCGAAGAGATTAGAAATGATTACAATGTAGTATCACGCACGGTGATGCCAGTTTACGCACTGTTAGTTGAGTTTTTTTTTTTGTGGGTATTTTTACCTTACGCCCCGCTCGATATCGGTACTTGTCGTCAGTTAGTTTAGAGTTACTTTTGTATTTCTTGCCATCTCACCATAATGGGGTTTTTGCGTTTTAGATATAAGAATAATACACGGGCGGGAGGGTTTCTAACCCTTAAGGATCCGCGCGGCATTAATTTATGTCATCGCGTGTGGTACCGTCGAGACCCGCTTGGCATTATATAATGCCATGGCGCCCGCAGTCGATATTGACTCTGATTGTTAAAGAATTAAAGCTCTGTTTGGCCTGAAACTTTTTTAGTAGAATGAATGATAAATTCTCCGTTCATTGAAACCAAAAACAAATAGACGTTCACGGAAGAAAAAAAAGACAAAAATTGGTGAACTTTTGACTTAGTGTTTAGCGGTCACGTGACACGTGATGACGTGTGGTAAAAAGTGAATTTTAAAAGTATTTTAGTGAAAAAAGGTTAATTTTTTGCCAAAATATCTATTATTGTTAGTTTTAAAGTTATAATAACTATTAACAATAGTATTTCATTGTAATTTGAGCGTGTAACTTGATGTGAATTAAAGTGAAGTACTTGTAGGCGCGCGAGCGAACAATGGCAGTTTTATTGGCCGATAAGAAATAATGTAAACATCATAAAACACCGGGATCAGCATAAGTGGTTACTTTGTTTGAATAGCTTCTCAGAATTGTAACTGTGAACGTCGTGAGTGTAAACATCTGGCCGCACGAACAATAACAAAGCGATAAGAGTCGAGCGCAGCAAAAAAAAAAGGTAGGTGTCAAGTGGCACGGGCGTTACGTCTCGGGGCCGCGCGCGGGGGGGCCGGCCACGTAGGGGCTAATCTCTTCGGACAAAGCCCTCGCATAATTATGATAGAACTTCACTTGGTAAGTTCGTTTAATCATTAATTATGCTCGTGCTTTGTCCTCGAGATTAGAAATGATTACAATGTACATTTTGAGAGACTTCTGTGAGATATCAATAAATACAAAATTAATGTTAATATTTAGGAAATGAAACGTAATAATGTGACGTCCATGATTTTTTTTTTTTTTTTTAGACAACATCACATACATTGCTCTGATCCTATGGTAAGTAGCTAAAGCACTTGTGTTATAGAAATCAGAAACAACGACGGTACCACAACACCCAGACCCGAGCCAATATAGAAAAGTTCGTTTTCTACATTGACCCGACCGGGGATCGAACCCGGAACCTCAGAGATGGCGGCGCCATTTAAAGTCCGGCGTGCTCGCCTCTCGGCTACGGAGGTCGTCCGGATGATTATATTTGATGTTAACACAATAATAATAGGTTCTTATAGCCATAATTATTAAAGGTAACTTATAATTAACTGTTACATTATTTATTAATAATGTACAAAATTAATCATTAATTATACTTCTAGCAAATAAGCGTTGATTATCATTAATATTAGACAATATGATTCTATGATAGAATTTTCACAACAGCATTTCTGATGATTGGGTTGTGATACATGATATTAGCCCAATTTTCGACGTAGATTTCAAATCTGTGACTGAAATTTCTGTACCAGCTCTAGTTTAGAAAATATAACACATTGAATTTTTTAAGAAAACACCGTAAATTTAGAGATAATCCACGTTTATTTAATTCCTAAGTTAAAAAAAACTTTCTTTTTGTTGATTTTCTTGCTGAAGCTGATGGCTGAGAGCTATTCTGAATGGTCCAACAATAGTCAGCAATCATGTGTGCGTTCCAGTAGCCTTGATATCGTTCCTCCATCGTACGAAGGTCTTGGTGGAATCGCTTGCCCTGTTCTTCGCTTAGATCTCCAAGATTGGATGGAAAATAATCCAGGTGGTTGTGTAGAAAGTGTAACTTGATGCTCATGTTACATCCGAGCTTTTGGAATTGACACATCAGTTCTTCAACGTGGTGACAAAAGTCCATATTTTTCTTATTTCCCAAAAAATGTGAACAAGCCAAACAAAGTAATTCCATGCCTTTTTCTCAATCCCAGATCTCTGATAAGGTCGTTTAAATCAGTTTGGTTGAACAACTTTGGCGCTTTCAGGTCATATTCGAAGTCACTATCACTACTTTCAATTTTCGCTTCAAAATGCATAGCCTCCTCCTGAGAAGGACCGGCTTGAGGTTCAGGTGACATGATAGGGCTCGAAATACGTCTGTGTGCCGTCCGTATAGAAGGATATTGCCATTTTGTTCGATTTTTTCGTCTAATACCTGTAATGTTCACTGAACAAAAATAACAGTCATCGTGGTGGTTAACAGGTTCATCCCAGATCATGGCGGTTTCGTAGCGAAATTTATTTCTTTTTTTATTTGACCATAAACGTATAAAATCAACACATGTTTTGCATACCTTTTGCGGAATCCAAGGCTTGTTTTTAATTTCCAGCGGGCGACCAAAGTAATTTTTGTACGCCTCAATTACGATCGCTGTCACATTCAAACGGGATTCTTTAAATATATACTCGCCGCAGATGAAACAAAAATGGCTCGGATCATTCACACAAACACGTCTTTATGATGCCATGTCAAATTATGTTTCGAAAACTAATAAAAGTTAGTAATTTAGCAAAAGAACACTGAAATATGGTGAATTTTTAGTACAAGCTACAACTTGTAAACAAGAGCTGTTACAAAAAAAATGAGGGTATATCTAAAATCAGAGACGTCAAATTAGTAAACATCACGTGATAAAAGTCATTCATCAGACAAAAGTTGCAATTTTGTTGTGCAGTGTAATCGCTTCCGAGTTTGAGTATAGAACATTTGCGTTCTCAAAATAAAAAAATGTCGGCTTCTGAAATGCATACATTTGTGAAATATTTTGGATTATTAATTGGAGATTTTATTCCGGACAATGATTCTGTATGGCAACTTTACATATAACTTAGAAAATTTTTAAATATTGTAATGTCTAATGTTGTGTATGGACAGGATGTACAATTATTAAAATCTTTAATATCTGAATACCATGAATTGTATCTCATGTATACTGCAAGAAGTTTGACGCCAAAGCTTCATTTTTTATTACATTATCCTGATATGATAGAAAACTTTGGTCCAGTAATTTCAATTTGGTCTATGAGGTATGAGGCTAAGCATAGGATATCCAAGCTGTATGCAAATGTTTCTAGTAAAAGAAAAAATATATGTAAGTCGATAAGTATAAAGCATCAACTGCAACTAAACCATATTTTTATTATGAATGAAAATCATGACTTTAAATTTGGCTACAAGAAATCGGTATCAGATAAAACTAAAAATGATATAATACAAAGCCTTCATATCAACACAAGGTGTGTAAGGGGCGCCGACCTACATCACACGGTGCCCAAGTCAACCTCTCCTGCACGCGGTACACCCTGCTATCTAACGAACGAGGCTCTGACGACAAACCGACTGATGGCGGGATAACCATCACAACTCGAGCGTAGCAATTAAATACACAGACCGGTGTCGGGCAGCAGCGACACCGGTAAAATTAGCTACGCACTGCGATTGCCAACCCGCATGCCCAGCGTGGCAATTATGGGCAAACCCCTCCAAACATGACGACACAGACCGGACCACGGCCCCTAGTTCCCGGCCGCCCTGTTATGCCTGACCACGGCGGCAGTCATGGTAAGTGCAGGGCAGGGGGTGCGAAGAATCCCCGGGTTACGGAAGGCCGCCATAAACAACTGACCCTGGCAACGTACAACGGACGCACGCTACGGCTCGATGAACACCTGGCACAACTGGAAGAGGAACTCGGACGGATAAGGTGGCATATTCTTGGGCTATGTGAAGTCCGAAGAGAGGGGGAGGACACCGTAACCCTTGAATCGGGCCACCTTATGTACTACCGAGAGGGAGACCAGCTATCCCAGGGTGGCGTAGGGTTCCTGGTACACAAAACCCTCTGTGACAATGTTGTAGAAGTGTCGAGTGTATCGAGCAGGGTTGCGTATCTCGTCATCAAGCTAACCGAGAGGTATAGCCTCAAGGTTGTGCAAGTTTACGCATCGACCTCGACACACTCTGACGATGAAGTGGAGGATATGTTCGGAGACATATCCAAGGCCTTACACTTCACCACCAAGGCCCACTACAACGTTGTTATGGGGGACTTCAACGCCAAAGTGGGAGTACAAAATCGCAGCGAATCGGTAGTAGGATCCTTTGGTTTTGGCAGTAGGAATTATAGGGGGCAAATGCTTGTCAACTTTCTCGAGAGAGAGGGGCTTTTCTTGATGAATTCTTTCTTCAAGAAACAGCCCCAAAGAAAGTGGACATGGCGAAGCCCCGATAATAAGACAAAAAATGTGATCGACTTCATCTTGACGGATAAGAAGCATATATTCAGAGACGTCTCAGTGATTAACAGGTTTAATACTGGCAGTGATCACCGACTTGTCCGAGGCTCTCTGAATATCAACTTTAAGCTCGAACGTGTCCGCTTGATGAAGTCCAGGCTCCGTCCTAACCTGCTCCAAACCATCGTGGGATCCGAAACGTTCCAGACCAAACTGGAAAACCGATTTGCTGCCATGGAAACCACAAATGCTGTTGATACAAACCAGGCCCTCGAAAAAGTGGTCGGAATTCTCAGGGAGGAAGGTACGAGATTTTGCGCAACTAAGCGTAAAGGCAAGAAGTCGAAGTTTTCGAATGAGACTCTTAGGCTTATGAAGGAACGACGTGAGGACCCACCTGTCACTTCGTCCGAACAAAGGGCTCTCAACAAGAAGATTGGCAAACTAGTACGCTACGACCTCCGATGCTCCAATACACGCTCAATTGAACGAGCGATAGAGCAAAATCGGGGATCGAAAGTGTTTGTCCAGTCTCTCGGGAGAAGCCACTTGACGAAGTTGACGACGGCCAGTGGCGTAGTCGTTGCTTCAAGGCCGGAGATTCTTTCGGAAATTGAAAATTTCTACAGCCAGCTATACGCCTCGCATGCATCTCAACCTGATTCCGAAAATGAGGATTCCAGAGCCACATTGACCCGCCACTTTACCGAAGACTTGCCAGAAGTCAGCCTAGGCGAAATTGAGATGGCTCTTAAACAGCTCAAAAACGGAAAAGCCCCTGGTGAGGACGGTGTTACATCTGAGCTCCTGAAAGCAGGCGGTAAACCTGTGTTGAAGGAACTCCAACACATCTTTAACACTGTTCTCTTTGATGGGAGAACTCCGGAGGCGTGGAGTAGGAGTGTTGTCGTGTTGTTCTTCAAAAAAGGAGACAAGACCCTATCGAAGATATACCGACCCATTTCGCTCCTAAGCCACGTCTATAAGCTGTTTTCTAGAGTCATCACAAACCGCCTTGCGCGAAGACTCGACGAATTTCAACCACCAGAGCAGGCCGGGTTTCGAGGAGGATACGGCACCATAGACCACATCTTCACAATGCGGCAGATTATACAGAAGTCCGAAGAGTACAATCGACCCCTGTGCTTAGCATTTGTGGACTATGAGAAGGCGTTTGACTCTGTCGAGACCTGGGCTGTTCTAGAATCCCTGCAGCGATGCCAAGTCGACTGGCGATATATCCAAGTGTTGAGGTGTCTCTACAATGCAGCCACAATGGCCGTCCAAGTACAGAACCAGCAAACTAAACATATCCCCTTACATCGAGGTGTGAGACAAGGGGATGTTATATCCCCCAAATTGTTCACAAATGCCTTGGAGGATGTGTTTAAAATGCTGGACTGGAAAGGACAAGGCATCAACATCAACGGTAAATACATCTCACACTTGCGATTTGCGGACGACATCGTCATCGTGGCCGAAACGTTGCAGGATCTACAATCCATGCTGAACGGCCTTGCTGATTCTTCTCAACGCATCGGTCTCCGGATGAACCTGGACAAAACCAAGGTTATGTTCAACAACCACATCATTCCGGAACCCATTTCAGTGCAAGGCAGTGATCTCGAGGTTTTTAAGGAATATGTCTACCTCGGGCAAATTTTGCAGTGGGGCAGAAACAACTTCGAGAGAGAGGCCAGTAGAAGAATACAGCTAGGCTGGGCAGCATATGGGAAATTACGTCGAGTATTTACGTCGCCCATTCCACAAAGTCTTAAGACGAAAGCTTTCAATCAGTGCGTCCTACCCGTCATGACATACGGAGCCGAAACGTGGACACTTACGATAGGGCTGGTCCACAGATTTAAAGTCGCTCAGCGAGCTATGGAAAGGGCTATGCTCGGAGTTTCTCTGAGGGATCGGATCCGAAATGAGGTAATCCGACAGAAAACTAAAGTCATCGACATAGCCCATCGAATAAGCAAGCTGAAGTGGCAGTGGGCTGGCCATATTTGTCGCAGAACCGATAACCGCTGGGGTAAACGAGTTCTTGAGTGGAGACCGCGTGTCGGCAAGCGTAGTGTGGGACGCCCTCAGACTAGATGGAGTGACGATCTTCGTAAGGTTGCTGGCAGGAGCTGGATGAGAGTAGCCGTGGATCGTGCAGAGTGGCGTGCAATTGGAGAGGCCTATGTCCAGCAGTGGACTAGTGTGGGCTGATGATGATGATGATGATGATGATATCAACACAATGGTTGATTGTTTTTCTTGTAATTGGTTCACAGTGAAAGGCGTGCATTACAAGAAAAATGTGGTTCTTATGTTAGAAGTAGAAGTTGATTGTCTACCAAAGTTTGCTTTAATTGGAAATGTATATGTGATACTAATTAATAATGAGAACGAGAAGAAGGTTATATTTGATTGTTCGTTATTTGAGACTACAAGTTTTAATGAAAAAAAAATACTGCTATGAGGTAAAGCATGTAAATAAAAGTATGTTTTTTTATCAGGAAAATTAAATTAATTATGCTTGTCATAATTTGACTATAAAGTCACAAAATGTAAGATACATATCTTTGACATTACCAATATAAAATTTTATTATATAACTTTTCCCAATATGTCTCTTGCCTAGATTTGTTCTTATATCTTTAAAAAAATCGTTTGTATACTCTTAAAGATGACTTTATAGCGTGCAGACGGAAATATGAGTAAAAATCCGACGGATCTTAAAATTTGTGATGTATTAATACTAAAAGACCTATTAAAATTGTGATGTTTCATTACCTACCAGTTTAATAGGTTTTTAGTACTAATACATCACAAATTTTAAGATCCGTCGGATTTTTACTAATATTTCTGTCAGTTTTCTCTTTCTTAAGTAAGAAACACAAAAAGGGAGATTTTAAGGTACTTAATAAGAAGAAATCTAGGCAGGGGGAATTGTACATATTGGGAAAGTAGATCATTAATGTGAATTTAACATATTTATTTATTTATTAAGATTGCAAGACAAACACTAATACAATCTGAATAAGACACTTAAGGTACATAATTTGCTATAGCAAAGCGTCGTCTTAATTATAGGTTATATTCACGGCATGCAATGAAACTTACAGGTTGATTACTTGAAAACCTTACTTATTTTATGTAACATGTTGAAATAATGTTAAACAAAACTCAATTAACGTTAATGTTTTGTTTTCTTTAAAACCTCTATCCTTTCATAACCATCCTTACTTACAAGACTTGCTTGGGTTTTTTCTAAATGTACCTACAAAGTTACTGTGTCTTTAAGGATAAAGTTAAATTCTTTCAGTTTCGTCACAAAATAGGCATGCATGTAATTTTTGTGACTAAACTGTCAGCTTTTAACTTTTTCTTAACGACACAGTAACTTTGTAGGTACATTTAGGAAAAAAACCCAAGTAAGTCTTGTAATTAAGGATAAAAATACCTATATAATAATGTAAAGCAAAAAATCTAACATTGCTGTAATTACAAAAAAATATAGTAAACTGAACAATATTTAATCTCTTTTATAAGTAAACTCAACCATTGGACGTGATAATAGCTAACCACAATATTGATAGTAAACACAAAATAGGTAGAAACAGTATCCTTTCATTTGGCCAAATTATTTTTCGCCAAATGTCACTTCCCAAAAAACATATCGCCGATGTTTCATTTCCCAAATGAATCTTTAGCAAATATACATTTCGCACTTTATTCATTCGGTCAAATTATCATTTGGCAAAATTTTAGTTCGTCAATTTTCATTAAGGCAAATGTTAACATAGCAAATGCTTGATTTTGGCAAATATTATATCCCAAAAAATTGATTGGTCAAATTGCCATACACAGAAACGAACTGCTGCCGTTGTTGCATGGTTGTTGACTAAATGCATAGATTATGTAACATTATTACTTACTTAATTTACCAAAACTTACTTTACAAACAGAGATCTTTCCTACAGAGTCTAGGTTAGGTTGAACAGTGTCCGGGGTGTCAGAGTAACCTCCTGTGCGGCGTGGTGTTACTAATTACATTCGCTTACGATCGGGTGTAAGGAGTAGCATCCTGTCCTAGTTCACCCTGGGAAACGGGGGTTAGTAATTTCCTTCGGGTTATTGCTATCTCACGGCTAAACTCTGCGGGAGACGCTCCCGGTGGGCTTTGGCAGCCCGCTTGTGGATGCGTCTCGGGCGGCACTTGCGGGGGGTGATGACTCCCTACTCGTGCTGCCTAGACGGTGGTCGCGGAGATGACCCGCGACCTGGCCGCAGGGTGCTGACCCTGCGGTTGGTGGTGTCTCTCGCTTCTCAGTATGGTTCAAGCTATGCTGGGCAGCGAGTGGGAGTAAGACGTGGGCGGCAATTGTTGCGACACTATGTCGTCGCAAAGGGTGGCCACGGATCGGGCTGGAAAGCTTAAACCCTTGCTGACCCGATCCGAAGTCGTAGAAGAGGGCGGAGGAGGCGGCGTTGTGCCGCGCTCAGTTTCCCCCTTCTAGCAGACTAGTGGGTGCGGGGCGGGGGCCCTTAGCTCACATTGCACAGTCTGCCAGTCTGGGGTGATCCCGTGTGTACAGGATCACCCATTACCTATGCCTGAGGCCCGGCATAATAGCATGCCGTACGTTTGAGACGCATGGACGGAAACTAGAACACGGGTCCCCATGTGTTACTCGCATACGTTGCGTGGTACACCGCAGGTTTTTTAGTGGGTGATACTTTGTCATGGCACAGCGGCGAAAGCCGTTTTAAGATGACGAGGGAGTCCCACATAACCTACCGCTGCCCCCGCGGCGGTAGGTATGCGAAATGCATTTTTCCTGCGCACCAAAAAAAAAAAGGTTAGAACAGTGTCCACACAAAAAGCGCGAAGCCGAGCGAGCCGTAGTGAGCGTGCCGCGACAGCGGCCGGCGAGCGCTTCATATAAATTTTTGCTTCCAATAGTATATTTTCGAAACTCTTAACTTGCCAATAAAGACTTTTGATATGTTTTTTTCCTTACGTAAATCGCATGCCTTGCAATATTTTGGGAAGTGTACGTTTTGCCAAACCATACATTTGACTAAATAATATTTGGTAAAATGAAACATTGCCAAGCAATTATTTGCTAAACAATAACTTGCCATTAATAGTGTTTGCTAACTGAGAAGTTGCGAAAAGTTGTTTTGCCAAATGAAAATTTGGGAAAGATAGTTTGGGATGTGATACTTTGGGAAACTTTTTTGGCCAAACATTAGTAATCCCTTTGAAACTCTTCTACAACCAATTGAAGGTTGTGAACCAAATCCATCTTCTAGCTACACCTCACCCCGTCAACGACATATTCCAGCAGCATTTGCTTACTACATAGTCTGCTCTTTTAAAGACGGAAGTTTCTAACTTTTAGTCATATTCCGACGGATTTATTCACAAAACTAAAGAACTTATAAAGAAAATAAAAATACGATCAAAATATTTGATCCTTTATCTAATGTCTCGGTGAAACCAAAACACGATAATAATAACTTGGCTTGATGAAAAAAATTCTTAAAAATAGGTCGTTTTATGATTTTTGGATCGATTTTCTGGAAAGATTTTATATGATACAAGTATGTAAAAATTAAGCAGTTTACTAAAGATCAAAATTTGCTAGTGTCTCGCTGCAAAAAAAAACAATTTTGTTATGTAATTAAGTACCAAAGATTAAAAAACCTCGAAAACCATGCACAAAAGGCGTGCAAGCCGCCCCGCCAGTGTCCAGTAGGACGTCGCCGAGGTAGGACCTGTGTTGTGTTGCGCTCGGACTCCCCCCGCCCCCCCGCACACCATCGCAATAGCTACGAAATGTAATTCTTGTAAATATTTAGATTTTTTGTGATTTTTTTTTGTGTGGAGCCAGGTATACCTCAACCTCAATTTTACTTTATTTGGTGTTACATCAATGAAAATACAAAATAATTACATGTACAAGAAATACTCTGTAAATTTGTTGTAAGTAATACGGTGATAGTACATACATAATTTAAAATATATTATATATATATATTTTATAATAGTTCGTAATTGCTATAACTAGTAAAGAACCGATTATAAACCCCTATAGACCGTGTTTGGTCTCTAAATCTCTCTCTCTCTCTCAAACTAAAGGGTATCGACTAGTCCTACACGATTCTTAAGTTAATTAGTTTATTGACTTTAATTTGTAAACCAACGATAATAGACCCCTCGTGTTTGGTCTCAAATGAGAGGCCTCAACAAGTTCTACGCGTTTATTTATTTTATTCTTAAGTACAAAATGTGTAGAAGGCGGACTTAATGCCATTGGTCTCAAATGAGGGATATCAATAAGTCATACAGGTTTCTTACATATTTTTTTATTTTAATTTATTTATAAGGGGTGATTTTTTTGGTATTTGGTTTTTCGATGTCATGTTTCTGACAGCTCACGCGTGATTCGTGACATGTGTCAATGCCAAAAATGTTCAGTAAGGTTTGCCATTTCATCATGAACAGACTAACAAACGAACAACGCTTGTAAATTATTGAATTTTATTACCAAAATTCATGCTCTGTGAAAAATGTGTTTCGCAAATTACGACCATTTTATGGTCGTCATAATCGACCCACCGAACAGGCTATTCAAGCTCTCTCAACAATTGGGTTTGGGTTATTCGACCACCTGGAAGATTTTGCGTAAGGATCTCGGTATGAAAGCATACAAAATACAGCTGGTGCAAGAACTGAAGCCGGGCGACATACCACAACGTCGTTTGTTTGGTGAATGGGCCTTAGAAAAGTTGGATGAAGATCCACTTTTTTATCGAAAAATTGTCTTCAGCGACGAGGCTCATTTTTGGCTCAATGGATACGTCGACAAACAAAATTGTCGCATTTGGTCGGAAGATCAGCCAGAGGCACTTCAAGAGCTGCCAGTGTGCACTGTTTGGTGCGGTTTGTGGGCCGGCGGCATCATTGGGCCGTACTTCTTCAAAGATGACAATGGTCGTAACGTTACAGTCAATGGAGCAAGGTACCGTGCGATGATTGCCGACTTTTTTTTGCCCAAAATGGAAGAATTGGACTTGGTGGACATGTGGTTTCAACAAGACGGTGCCACATGCCACACGGCGCGCGATACCATGGACCAATTGAGAGGCGAGTTTGGTGAGCAATTAATTTCACGTTTTGGAGCAGTGCATTGGCCTCCAAGATCATGCGATTTGACCCCAGTAGACTATTTTTTGTGAGGCTACGTAAAGTCTCTCGTGTACAGGGACACGCCAGCCACAATTGCAGCTCTAGAAGACAACTTTACCGCTGCCATTGGTGAAATCCCAGCCGAAATGCTAGAAAAAGTATGCCAATATTGGACCTTACGTATGGACCACCTCAAGCGTAGTCGCGGGCAACATTTGCATGAAATTATCTTTGAAATGAAATGAAATTCTTTATTCTGTATATAGGCCCTCTTCCGGGCACTTACACACGTCCCAACATATAACTTAGCCCTACCACCGCTTCGGGACAACATATCGGCTGGTGATGAGAAGAAACGGCGCAAGAAACTCAGTCACCTTTGTCAGCCTTATTTTATTACAGGAAATACAATTACAAGATAGTGTAAGTGCGAGCTAGGCAGGCTATTAAGTCCATGCACTCTTGTCGTTCAAGTAATCTTCAACTTTGTAGTATCCTTTTTCCATAAGAATTTTTTTAATGTGGTTTTTGAACTCATAAACAGGTAAGTCAACAAGAGTTTGTGGTACTTTATTGAAGATTTTTATACATTTCCCCAAAAATGAATTACCCACTTTCTTTAATCTGAAGCTCGGAACGGCAAGTTTATTTTTATTTTTAGTATTATAATTATGTGAATCACATTAAGGGCTAAATGAACTTAGGTTTTTTCTAACATACATAATATTGTCAAAAATGTATTGTGACGCTACTGTTAATATTTTAATATCTTTAAAGACCTCCCTCAGAGAGTCGCGAGGCCCAAGACAGTATATTGCACGTACAGCTCTTTTCTGCAACACAAAGATTGACTCAATATCAGCAGCTGAGCCCCTTAGCAATAGACCATACGACAACAAGCTATGAAAATAACTAAAGTATACTAGTCTTGCCGTTTCGACATCAGTTAAAAGCCTTATTTTCCTCACAGCATAAGCCGCCGAACTGAGCCTTCCTGACAAGGCAATTATATGGGGACCCCATTGCAGTCGGGAGTCTATTGTAATTCCCAAAAAGGTTGTTGAATTGACTGCATCTATATGATCGTCTGACATATTAATATGCGTACTGACCTGCCTCACATTGGGCATAGTAAATTTGATAAGCTTGGTTTTTTTTTGCATTAAGTAACAGATTGTTAGCAGTAAACCATCGTACTACTTGAGAGAGAGTATCATTCACATCGTCAAAGGCAGCTTTACCTCTGTCAGTTTAAAAAATCAATGATGTATCATCTGCAAACAATACTATCTCACAAAGGTCTTTAGTAAAGTAAGGAAGGTCATTTATTTATACATATATATCAGGAATAATAAAAGTCCCAAAATAGAGCCCTGGGGCACACCCATGCGTAATGGGGCCCCGGTAGAGTCAGTTCCATTGACATTAACTGTTTGCGTTCTATCTGTGAGGTATGACTCTAACAATTTTTCTGATTCATTTGAGACACCATAATGCCGTAATTTCATTAATAACGTTTTGTGATCTACACAATCAAAAGCCTTAAACAAATCACAAAAAATCCCTAGAGCATCTTGCTTATTTTCAAACGCATCGAAGATATGCTTAATGAGTGCAACTCCCGCATCAGTTGTGCTTCTACCCTTGGTGAAACCAAACTGATTCTCATGCAATAGTTCGTTCATTCTAAAGTGTGATAAGAGTTGATTAACCCATTAACGCCTGCTGTACTATAAAAAGTACACAACTGTATTTTAAAATAAAAGTAGTCCTGTAAGTTTTTTTACGCTAGCAACGTTTTTAACCGGTAAACAAAAGTTCACGCAATAAGCCCATAGCTAAAACAAAACGCAATTTGTAAAATAATATGAGGGTAGTCTGCATTTTTTGCCAGTCGGTTTATCGTGTCTGCCGGTGAGTACTTTATTATTTTATATTTCACGATTAAGCTGTAGAATTTGTTAAAAAGGTTTCTTGTTTACTCTATAACATCATATTCTAATATAAAATACATAATAAAGATGAATTTGTATATAGTTCTTCATGCTATAACACATAAAGTGACGATGTACTAACTTTAGTACGATGGGCGCTTGACTTGTAAAATTTTATTTTGTAGTTGATACATTTTTATTTGTGTTTCATTGTTTTTAGTCCCATATTTTATTCGTGTTGTTTGTTGTTTCTTTTCTCAATAAGTGATGATTTATTAACTTTTTTTTAGCTGACAAAAGAAAACAACTTCGAGTACTATAAAATGGCTCATCGACGTACTTTTACGCAAGAAAAGGACTTTTTTGGATTACAAGAAGCTATACATGACATTATTAGCCAAGAAAGTGATGATGATGCTACTTACGACGTGTTTATGCTGCCACCTAATCCAGACGTTATCACCGACGAAGAGGAAGGTGGAGACGACGACTTGTATGTTAACGAATTACCTCAAGATGTTCCTGGTAACATTGAAGTTGTCACCCGCAGACATACCACTACCATTGAAGATGAATGGAGCAGCAGTGACGATGAACCCCTCACAACATTGGCGCCATCTACATCACGAAATGTGCCAAAGAGAAGAAGAGTCGAAACTAATGCTGAATTGCCAACTTGGAGAAAATGCGTGCCTATTTACTCCGTTTCTCGGTCTGATACAAATCAAATTTCTTTTGAAGAACGACGTTCTAATGTTTCGCATATCCTAAAAGGTATGACCCCAGTGAAAGTCTTTGAGTACCTTTTTGACGATGAGGTACTAGAGCTTATCGCAACTCAAAGCACATTATATGCTGGGCAAAACAATAGGCACGATAAAGTCTTTACCCAAGAACAATTGCGAAAATTCCTAGGGATACTTATAATTACTGGATACCATAAATTACCTAGTGAAAGGTCTTATTGGAGCTTGGATGACGACCTCGGTGTGCCACTGGTTTCAGAGTGCATGTCAAGAAACAGATTCTTAGAAATAAAAAGGAACCTGCATTTTGCCGATAATACTTTGGCTATTACCTCTACTGATAAGATGTTCAAATTGCGTCCACTTTGTGATGTTTTACAAAAAAAATATTGTCAATTTGGAATGTTACATGAAGACTTATCCATCGATGAATCAATGGTTAAGTACTACGGCCACCATTCAGCCAAACAATTTATAATGGGTAAACCCGTGCGATATGGGTATCGTAACTGGGCATTGACCAGTTACGATGGTTATTGTTATACATTTGATGTATATTGTGGAAAATCATCTGAGACTACCACCGATCCTCTTGGCTCTCGCGTTGTGAAGACTTTGCTGAACAAAGCGCCCACAAAACCGGAAGAGCATGTAGTGTACTTTGACAACTTTTTTACCAATTACGACTTGCTCGTTGATCTAAAGGGTCTTGGTTACAGAGCTACTGGAACCCTGCGTGAAAATAGAACCAAACAGTGTCCCTTGATTTCATCTAAGGATATGCGCAAAAAGCTTAGGGCTGTATACGACCATAGATTTGATAAAACAAATGAAATATTATTAGTGAGATGAAAGGACAACAATGTTTGTACGATTGGAACAAATTTTGACACTGTAGAGCCATTAGGGAAAGTCAAAAGGTGGTGTACCACAAGAAAACAAAAGGTAGATGTAGACATACCCCACGTGTTCCGAAGTTATAATAAAGGACTGGGAGGGGTAGACCAAATGGATCAGTCCATAGGACTGTACCCAATTGGGGTAAAAGGAAAAAAATGGTGGTGGGTCTTGTTTACATACATGGTGGACATGACTATTTTAAATGCATGGAGGTTACACTGCATTGCAAACCCAGATAGTCGCATGGATCAGCTATCATTTCGAAGACATATAGCACGCACGTATTTGGGCCACAAAAAGAACAATAAAACAAGGAAGTCATCCTCTGCTGTTGACGGAGAAGATAGAACAAATAATGGCCATAACCCTCAAAAGATACCAAATCAACTTAGATGTGTTGTGTGCTCCAACCGAGTTAAAACAGCATGTGACAAATGCCTGAAAACGCTGTGCCTTGATAGGGGATGCTTCGCTCAATATCACTCCTGAGCGCCCATTGTACCAAACTTAGTACACCCCTAAAA
The DNA here is from genome assembly GCA_950371115.1 of Anania fuscalis. Lineage (NCBI taxonomy): Eukaryota > Metazoa > Arthropoda > Insecta > Lepidoptera > Crambidae > Anania > Anania fuscalis. The sequence goes on along the minus strand of OX493326.1, from coordinate 19,957,703 downwards.
ATACAACTTCCATAATATTGTTTGTTTTTATTTTTTTATATTGTGTTAAAATAACTATTTTTATAACAATATTAAAAATTGGTTTTGTACAATTTTCCGTGGTTTTCATTTAGGCGTTAATGGGTTAAACACTATTTTTTCAAATATTTTACTAAGAGCTGGTAGTATTGATATCGGTCTATAGTTAGAGGGAACTAACGCTTACGCACGTTGAGAAATGAAAAGTGGATAGGTGAATGAATACATGAAAAAGTGAAAAAAAGGTGTGTGGATTTCTTTTGATCCAGGTTGCTCAATTTTTAACTACTAATATAAGATGTATTATCTGAAATAAGCAACCGCTATTATAGTCTTTTATGAATAAATTAAAAACTACGCAATGTTGGTTAAATACTAATTTTACCTCTACCTTTATACTTATTTAAATACTAACTAATTGTTATTAGACTAATTTAATAGTTTACTTGCTACTGTCGTGATTCGATGTATTTTAATGAAATGTTGTCAACACTAACTGTCGACCAAGAATAGGACTTGACGTAATTGAGTTGTGGTGGGAAAAACACCGCAGCAGTATCGGGAGAGATCGCTATTCAGACTCTGCTACTGTAGTTCGAAGGTCACTATTTCGACGTACGTTAGTTCGAAAGTATACGAGTACGACGTACGTTAGTTCGAAAGTATACGAGTACGATGTACGCTAGTTCGAAAGTGCACGGCAGCGAAGTATGAAATGCCGGCATACATTCATATTCATATTCATTTTTAATTATTATTTCGTGCTTAAAGTAACATATAATATTTTATTTAAATAATTCTTAAGCGTTTAAAATGTTTAATTTAATATTAAATTGATCATAAAAGCTAGTGATAGTAACACGAGGTCAAAACGGGATCCAAATAGACAATAGTGTTTTGCCTTACAATGTGTTTAAAGATAAACTTACAATAGAATTCCAGATGACATAAGACAACTAAATCCAAACCAATTAAAATCTATATTATATAAGTGACTTATTGATAAATTAATACATTACATGAAAGATTTTGACTACTAGCTGTCCCGGCGAACTTCGTACCGCTAAATAATATTTTTCCGTCAACTTTTTCATGTTTTTATTTTTATATTTTTATTGGGATTTTTATTAAATCCAATAAATCATAAACCATGAAAATCGGTCCAAATGTTCTCTTGTTATGTGTTGCAACAAAAACGAGTTTATTATATTTATTAAAGATTCCTAAAACGACTGAATTTACCTAACATATTTTATCTATATTTTACTTTAATTTAAGAGACACCGTCTGTCATATCACTAATTGATAAAAAGTAATTAATCAGAAGATTTACATACTGTAATTTTTCATATTTGTAATAGTGAAATATGTTCACTATTACAAATATGAAAATATTTTTCAGAAATAATATTCTGCTTCTAGATGAATTTTCCCAGTCAATATTTTTAAAGATTATTGCAATGTTTTTTTTTAAGTTGCATAATATTCAATTATCTAGTTCGTAAGTAGTATATCTAACTAGCAATGCTAAGTGTCACTAAACTCATAAATTTGTGACTTATAAAGTCAAGTTAATAAACGCAGATCTAGTTTAGTTATGTTTACGAATGTCGTGATATGATTTTTTATGTGCACAGAATTATGTGTCTGATATGTTATGTGTTATTTAAGTTAGTTTTAACCATTAAGAACTTTTATTGACGTGTTCTTTATGTTAAACATAGCCCAACCTTGTAAATTTACATAATGTATCCAGAATTGAATATGTAAGCTTAAGAAACCATAATAGTTTAGACGTGGTTAATTATTGACCTGTTTACGATGTTAATTAAACATATCCCAACCTTGTAAATTTATATAATATACCCAGAATGTAATATTTAAGGTATGGGACCAAAGTTAAAGCAACTGATTTGGTAGCGGACGTGCACCGGGAGGTTGCACTGTGCCGGATGGCCGAATGTCGTGATTCGATGTATTTTAATCAAATGTTGGCAACACTAACTGTCGACCAAGAATAGGACTTGACGTGGAAAACACCGCAGCAGTATCGGAAGAGATCGCTATTCAGTCAGTTGCTCGTCAGCGTTCGAACCAAGCGGTAGCTAAGAGGAAGCTCTGTCGGCCGTAATATCAATTATAATTAATACAGTTAGCATGTAATTTGTGAGTTACCTAATTAATTATTCTATTCTTAGAAAATGAAATTAGGAAGGTTTAACAGTGGTATTATTTCGTCAAACTACCTACTACTATACAACGTAAATAATCGTATTGTTGAGTTACCATTTTTGAGATTAGTTTTATCCGCCGTAAAGTACCGTAACAACAATATCTCTGAAACTGTAATATATTAACAAATACATGTTTTATAATATATTGTGATAACAAGTATACTTCGACTATACGTAGTAAAAATTGTAATCCAAGGCAAATATTTGCCGGTATTCGAATCAATGAATTTTCCCGGGAATTTCCGGTTATTTCAGTACCAAGAATTCCGGTAAACAAACCTTACGCGCCCGTGCAAAGCATTGACCAAATAAGTGCGAAGAACGACCCACTACGCAATTTTGTTAAAAATGAGGTTTTCCCTAAGTTTACCGTATGTCACTACTTCCCAGAATTTGTTCTTATCGACACTATCGAATGGTGTAATAATACCGGTTGTTTTTCTTTTTAGGATTCCATACCCAAAGGTAAAATGGGACCATAATAGGTACTGAGGCTCCGCTGTCCGTCTGTCCGTCTGTCACCAGGCTGGATCTCATGAACCGTGATACTTAGATAGTTGAAATTTCCAGAGATGATGTATTTTTGTTGCCGCTATAACAACAAATACTAAATACATTAAATATTTAAGGGGGCTCCCATACAACAAACATGTTTTTTTTGCCGTTTTTATAGATGATGATACGGTACCCTTCGTGTGCGGGTCCGACTCGCACTTGGCCGGCTGTTTCGATTTCAGTTCGATTGCCAGATAGGATTTTTTTTTTCAAACATCTAATAATGCAGTTTTAGTTTTCATCAAAATCGGGCCCGAGACAACTTTTGAGTGTTTTTCTTTATTTGTCATAGTTTTGAATTTGACCTACCACGCCCACGTAAAAAAAAATACACCGTATAATTATTGAAAATATTACAAAACAATATAAATATATCAAAATGAAACAATAATAGGTATAACCTAGCTTTAATTTAACGATAAACTTTAATAATATTGAAATTATGTCATAATTGCCGTGATTGGATCAGGGGATAATTCATAATTTTAGCTTAGAAAATGTAAAGGTATCGTAAGATGACGTATGCGTGTGTGCGTGTGTGCGTGCGTGCGTGCGTGCGTGCGTGCACATATTATTTTTCACTTTTTATATGTTGCTTTTTGAGTCGGGTTTTTTTTAAATTTTATTTTTATTTTGATGGAAGCTTAAATCGATTTGTACAATATAGAGGTCGGGACTGTGTAGATAAATTCCTAACTAAACTTTATAACGATATAAAAAAGATTTACGACGTCTTGAATAAAGAAGTTTCTTGAAAAATGAAATTTAATGATCGCGATGCGAAAGACTTTGCAAGTGCTCACGTCTGTCATATTTGTAATAAACCTTTGATTTTTGACAAAGTTAGGGATCACTGTCATCTTACAGGGCGTTATAGAGGTGCGGCACATCAATACTGTAACTTACGGTACAGCGTGCCTATGTTGGTACCTGTATTTTTCCATAACTTAGCCGGTTATGACTGTCATTTGCTTATAAAAAAATTGGCTGAGAGTTCCGGACCCGTAAAAGTCATACCACGAAATAAAGAAAATTATGTATCTTTTACCAAATTTTTACAATTAAACAATGAAAAGGATGCTCAAATACGGTTTGTTGATTTATTCCAGTTCTTAGGCACTAGCTTAGAGAAGTTGGCAAAGGGTTTGCATAAAACGGATTTTGTACATTTAAAAAATAGTTATCCTATCACATGAAAGATTGGAATGTCTTTTCTGAAAGACAGCTTCCTCAAAAAGTGTATTTTTATAATTCTTTGACTGATGAACATATAAGTGATTCCGACTACGCTTACGCTCAAGAAGTGTGGTCTACATTTAAAATCAAAGATATGGGGGGCTACACAGATCTTTATCTCAAAACAGATGTATTACTGCTAGCTGATATATGTAAAATTTTTAGACAAGTTTGCAAGTCTAACTATTAGTTAGATTCTGCCTTTTGTTAAACTGCTCCAAGTTTATCATTCGACGCGATGTTGTTAAAAACAGGTGTTCAATTAGAATTGCTAGCTGACTTAGAAATAATACGATTTATACAGAAGGGATTTCGCGGTGGAATTTGTTTGTGCACTACAAGGTATGCGCAAGCTAATAATAAATACATGCCGTACTGTAATGGCCCGAGCGGTGGCGTTGTAGTTTGGTGTAGCGGGACACTTGATTGAAACACAATTTAGAGCGGAACTTGATTTTACTATTCAGTTTTCAACGGTTACAACCTTATGTTACGCAGTTCTTGATAGGATGCGAAGTCAGCTTCAACTGATCGTGAAGAGCAGTGGTGGCTATTTTATATGAGAGTAAGGGCTGATAGCACCATGACCCTTGTACAATAATTATCATTAATTAACTAATGGCTAACTACACCGATGATCTCCCAGAGCTAGACGTAGACGAAATTGAGGCGGCTCTCAAACAGCTTCGTAATGGGAAGGCTCCCGGCGAAGATGGAGTCACTTCAGAACTTCTCAAGGCAGGGGGAATACCCGTTCTTAGGGAACTGAAGGGACTGTTCAACTCCGTAATAGCCAATGGGACTACCCCGAAGGCGTGGAGCGAGGGCGTGGTGGCTCTGTTTTTCAAAAAAGGAGATAAAACTCTTCTGAAGAACTACAGACCGATCACGCTCTTGAGCCACGTCTATAAGCTGTTTTCGAGAGTCGTCACAAATCGTCTAGCCACAAGATTTGACGCCTTCCAGCCGCCGGAGCAGGCTGGGTTTCGTAAAGGCTATAGTACCGTAGACCATATCCACACAGTAAGGCAGATTATTCAGAAGTCAGAAGAGTATAATCAGCCTCTGTGCCTAGCCTTTGTGGACTACGAGAAAGCCTTCGACTCCGTCGAGACCTGGGCTGTTCTGGAATCCTTACAGCGATGCCAAATCGATTGGCGGTATGTAGAGGTGCTGAGGAGCCTGTATAAAATGGCATCGATGACTGTTCAGGTCCAAAACCATAAGACGAGACCTATCCAGCTGCTCAGGGGTGTGAGACAAGGAGATGTCATATCTCCGAAGTTGTTCACGAACGCACTGGAGGACGTCTTCAAGACACTGGATTTGAAAGGAGCGGGCATCAATGTCAACGGCGAACACCTCACGCACCTCCGTTTTGCCGATGATATTGTCATTATGGCGGAATCGCTGGAGGATTTGCAGAAAATGCTGCAAAGCCTCAACGCTGCCTCGCGACGCGTGGGCCTGGGGATGAACTTGGACAAGACTAAAGTCATGTTCAATGATCATGCCATCCCCGGACCGGTCTCCGTCGAAAGCGTGGCGCTCGAGGTTGTCAATGAGTATGTCTACCTCGGGCAAGTGATGCAGTTGGGTAGAGACAACTTCGAGCGGGAAATCGCTAGGAGGATGCAGCTTGGCTGGGCAGCGTTTGGGAAGCTGCGTCATATCTTCTCGTCGCCACTGCCACAATGCCTGAAGAGCAAGGTATTCGATCAGTGCGTCCTACCGGTGATGACCTACGGAGCCGAAACGTGGAATATGACAGTAAAGCTGGCCCACCGACTACATGTCACTCAGCGAGCTATGGAAAGGTCGATGCTTGGGATTTCGTTAAAGGACAAAATCCGAAATGAGATCATCAGGCAGAGGACTAAAGTAACGGACATAGTCCAAAAATGTAGCAAGCTTAAGTGGCAGTGGGCTGGCCACATCTGTCGCAGAACCGATGAAAGGTGGAGTAAACGGGTTCTCGAGTGGAGACCACGCCTAGGCAAACGTAGTGTAGGACGACCCCCAGCTCGATGGACCGATGACCTTAGGAAGATGGCTGGCAGTGGATGGATGAAAAAAGCGGGAGATCGTGCTCTTTGGCGCTCTTTGGGGGAGGCCTACGTCCAGCAGTGGACTGCAATAGGCTGAGATGATGATGATGAACTAATGGCTACATTAGTAATGGACAAAGTAAACAATGTATTAACAAATGATTAACAAACATTCAATTGGTAATGATGTGAACTACAATTATTCATTAATGGGTGTGAACTACAAACAATACATTAGTAAGTTATAATATTAACAAAGACAAAGAATGTGAGTGTAGGTCTGTTACACCTCCCTCCTTAAAATGAGAATAATTTGTAAAAATTAGTCGCATCAAAAATTATAAAAAAAAAATACAATAATTAAAAACTTTTACACTAATAATGTTAATTATACCATAATATTTTTAACATATTATACATAAAAATTATTTAGTTTTAATTTGGGCAATTCTTGCTGAACGTCTAATGGGAGTGCGTTCTTGAGATATTTCTCAAATCTCTTCTAATTCTACATCAGAGTTATAGAAACTCTGATCAGTGTTGTGTGAATTGCTATTTCTATTAAGGCTAATAATCGACCTTGTGGTGTGCATAAAAATTTTCTTAGGTTCTTAGGTTAGGTACAGTAGAAGACTTGGAGAGGCGCATGTAATCCATGTTTTCACTTCTGTTGGAAAAAATTGAAGCTCGAAATGAACCAGATTCGGATAAGGAAAATCACGGTAGTTCAGAAGAAGAAGTGGCATCGGACGCGTCTGAATACTCGGAAGATGGTTCGTGGAAGGCGCCAGGCTTTGAGGTTTTCAATCCTTCGGACTCAGAGCTACCTGTTGCAGACTTAGAATTCTTACCTGCCGTTTTAGAGGCCGATCCTCCAATGCCCGAGCCTTCTCCGCAGATTAAGCAAGAGGGCATTGAGAGCCAAAGGCTGGGTACAGACCGATGGAATCGGATCCGTTATAAGGAGGTAGAAAAGTTATTACATGCGGCACCTGTGTTTAGCACCTTAAAGGTCAACATTGAGCTGGGTAACCTGCCTCAGCAGCCATCCCCGGCACTTAACAGGAAGGACGGAATACTGGGCACAATTACCCACGGTTTGCTGTTGCAGCGCAAAGCTTTAGCTGAAGGGTTGAATGCCGTTATTCGTAAATGCCCTAGTGCCGGTGAGGAATTAAAAAACTTTTTGGGTGAGTCCCAATTCAAATCAGTGTCGGACCAGTTGTTGCAATATGTCTGTGCACATCGAGCTGAGACAATTGAAACGAGACGTAGAGTATTTAAATGCAAAAACGATGCTCTTAACGAAGCCCTTCATGCAATCCCACCATCACCAACCCACCTGTTTGAAGAGAAATGGTTAGGGAATTTTATAAAAGATAACGGTGGTCAAGGACAGATGTTCAATTCCTTCAGATATTCTGGTAGGCAAGATGGAATGAGAGATTCCTTTCGTAGACCAACCCCCAAGACAGTCAGAGGCAAACATTTTTCTGGAAGAGCTCGCCCATCAACGGCAGGTAACGCTGCATCATTTCGTCCAGGGGCCCGGGGGGAAGGTAATTTTAGGAGACCGCATGAACCGAAGTTTGACGCTAAAAGACGCGCTTATTCTGGCAAAGAAAAGAGGCCAACAGGCCGTAAATATTGACAATTTTCAGGGAGGGCAGTTAAGAATTTTTTGCCTCAATGGGAAAAAATTGGAGCCCCAGGGCCAATATTACAAATCATTTCCGGGTACTCTATACCATTCAGGACAAAGCCGCCCTCCATTCCTCTTTACAAAAACCAGTCGAGATTCGTAACAAAATCTTCTCCGGCAATGAACAACGAGCTAAAAAAAGTTCTCAGGTCAGGTGTAGTGGAGAAATGCGAGGTGGCCAACGGGTTTCTTTCTCGCATGTTCCTGATTCCAAAGTCAAATGGAAAACTGAGGCAGATTTTCGACTTACGCCGCCTAAATGGCTTCCTCTCTCCGCCAAGATTTCGCCTGATAAATCAGAACAAGATACCCTATATTCTACATCCAGGGGATTACTTAGGGAAGTTAGACATCAGTCAGGCATACTACCATGTACCGATAAAATTGAGCCATCGGCGGTACTTAGCCTTCAGTTACGGCGGTGTCGTTTACCAGATGACATCTCTTCCTTTCGGTTTAAGCAGCGCACCTCTAGCTTTTTCACGAGTAACCAAATGGTTGGCAAGTTTCCTGACACAAAGAGGCCTTCGAGTGTTGGTCTACTTAGACGATTCCTGTTCGCACATCAGGACCCGAAAACTCTGGAGAGCCAGATGAAGGACGTCATAGCTCTTTTCCAAAGTCTCGGGTGGTGCGTAAATTGCCAAAAATCGGTACTAAAGGCCACACACCAAATAGAATTTTTGGGAATCAAACAACCTTTTTATTACTACACGAGGAGCGGTAAAAGCCGCCTCTAGAACCGTGATCGCAGGGTGGTTGAAAACTCCGTTTATAGAATTGGGAATAGAGTGTAGCCCAGGCTCTATCAGATCCGCGGTTGCATCCAAAGGTTATCAAGACAACGCACCACTTGACGAAATTTTAAAACGAGGAAACTGGAAAGTTTTAAAAACATTTTTCAAACATTATTGTAAGGCAATAGATAAGCCACGATCTGCTTTGGTTAATACTAACGCCCTAAATGACTCATTCAACCCTATCTAGGGTAAAAGATTTTTACATTCCTAATGTGATAATGAGACTGAAAGTTACCTTTTGATCTTTTTAATAATTTGTTAAGTGTAGATTTGTTAGATTTTACAATATTAAACACAAATGCGATAATTTAACTCAATTGTATCTCAGCTTATAATTTGATACAAATTATGATAATAAATAAGTATTTTCTACGACAATGATTTCTTAAATACTATACCAAAATATATCACATTACGCTAACAGCAGCGCCGGCAGAATTGAAACACTTCTCCGAAAGGTCAAGCCGAAGGCACAGAGCTGAAATAGAACCGTTTTCCACCCCGGAGGGAAGAAAACGATTATTTCAGGTCTTGCCGAGGCTTGACCTGAGCAAGGCCTTGCCGGCTTTCGGAGATAGATACTGGAGGTTGCGGGCGAGCTTCACCCGCAACGCCTGCCACCGCCGCGACACCGCAGGAGCGGGGTCAATGACCCGCTATCGCAGCTCACACGGAGACGAAAGGTAGTAAGTAGCTAGCTTGTGTGCATACTAGGTAAGGTAGGTAATCTCCGAAAGGTCAAGCCTCGGCAAGACCTGAAATAATCGTTTTCTTCCCTCCGGGGTGGAAAACGGTTCTATAATTCATACTAAATTCATTTATTGGTATAAAATCTAACTTATCTTTATAGTGTTATTTTTAATTTTGTTACAACAATTATCGTTAATTATATCAAAATCTGGAAGAATTGATACATGTTTTGACACAAAATCTTGACTTGTTGAATGTAATATTTCATTCCGTCGCACATGCTGCGGTGAACCGGTTGTGCACGCGCATCACTCCGCGTAGTTCGCCTCTCGCCATCTACGGCAACTAGACTGCACAGAGTAGTTTGTGATACAGAGTGGTTTTGCGAGATGATAAACAGCACTTTTAATCAAGTTGACGATACGTGTTTGGGTCGGGGCGAGATGAGCATTGACGAATCCCTCATCGATAAACAATCACCACCTAACTACGTGACCCAACGAAAGGTGAACCCGTTACCTGCTGCTGGCTATGATATTCATCAAGATATGCAGTTGTTCTAAAGCAAATTAATTGCTACCATGGAGGGCTGGTTTGCTAAATATGACGAGAGAATCTCGAAGTTTTCCAGCGATTTCGGAGAAGTAAAAACCTCGATTCAGTACATGAGTGACAAATACGATGGACTACTTAAGAAATCCGAAGAGGTTCTGGACCGTGTTAACGTGTTGGAAGAGAAAATAAAGTCCCAGGATCATCGTCTTCAACAACAACAACTTCATCAACAACAACGTCGTCATCAACTTGAATCGAAAATCGATCTGGCGGAACAGCAGGGACGTATGTGTAACGCTGAAATTAGCAACATGCCTGAAAGGCGAGGTGAAAACCTAATAGCACTCTTAGAGGCAATTGGCACTGTGCTGAAAAATCCAATATCGAGGCAAGACATAGTTTCTGTACATCGTGTTCCTCAAGCAGACCCCAGGAGCCCGCGGCCAAAGAATATTATTGTAAAGTTTACAAATAGAATGCTGCGCGACAATATTGTAAGTGCAGCGCGCTTGGCCAAGGGCATCAGAAGTAATCAACTAAACATCTCTGGACTTGGTCAATAAAATATTTACATAAATGAACATTTAACATTGAAAAACAAGGGATGAAGCTCGGGAAGCGGCCAAGAGATGTAGTTACAAGTTTTTATGGATCAAACATGGGAGCATCCTTGTTCGAGCAAACGATACCTCACCGGTCATCGCTATCCGTTCCAGTGACGATTTATCCCGGATTAAGCCGCTGCTTAAACCCTAGTTATATTTTATTGCTGACCGGCGTTATGTGTCAATATTTACGTACAAATTTTTCGTATCCAATTTGCTTACGGAATATTGTGTTGGTGTACTGCGTTCTCTGTGATCGGTGTTACTCTGTGCAAACGTGTTTACGAACAAGTGCATCTTTAAAATTGCTTACCCGCTACTACTCGTATATACAAATGATATTTAATTTACATCTGGCGTGCTTAAATAATATGTGTTTCTATATTTACATTATGATCATTTCAACCTGCACTTATGGTCAATTTTACATTATATAATGTAAAATTGACCTGCAATGGGTGTATATTGTATGGTTGGTCGTTGTCATACATGCAGCAGTCACCGGTTATTTTTTCTGTTATGGTTATTATTTTGTGATAAACAGAAGATTCTTCCGTGTGCTACCATTACAATGGTAAGTTTAAATGATTTATATGGGTTTAAAATAAAAGTTAATTCTGTGAAAGCAAACTTGCTTCTTCGATGGACATACATACATATTTTATTTTTATGCAACCGACTTTTAGTACCGCTCGTATTAGTATTAAGTAATTATCAAGTTTATATAAAGGAAACTGTACTTTCCTACTTTGAAATAAATATTCAGGTACATTATAGGTACTGTTCTGTTTATGGATAAGGTAACTATATATTATCAGAACTGTAGAGGACTGAGGACAAAATTAAATACTTTATATGCAAACATATTGACCGACTGCTATGACATAATCGTTCTATCTGAGACCTGGTTAATACCTCAAATAAGTGATAATGAAATTATTGACTCCCGGTATTGTGTTTTTCGATGCGACCGCGACCGCCAGGCCACTGGTAGATTGGACGGTGGCGGCGTTTTGGTCGCGGTGAAGCGCGAGCTACACGCATCTCGTTATTCGCTTAGTTTATTGCAGAAAACAGCTTCAATTGCTAGTGACTCAAAAGTGCCGGCAGTTATTGACTATGTTATTCTAAATTTCGCTTCGAGCAAAAGTGGCTTGCACCATTTGATATGTGGTCTTTATATACCACCTAATCAGTCTTGTGCTACTTATCAATCATTCTTTGATTTAATTCAGAATGTTATTTTATGTAATCGAATTGACACATTTTGCATTGCAGGCGATTTTAACTTGCCCCACTTAAATTGGAACGTTGTGGGTGGTTCGTATCTAGAGCCTTCATCGTGCAGTCTCGATACGTTAACTGAAAAATGTTTTATAAACTTTTTATCTGCCATAGGAGGTTTGCAATATAATCATTTGCCGAATGATAAGGGTCGTTATCTTGACCTATTTATAACCAACATTGATGGAGGTTTATTGGAGTCTCCCTTAACTCCGTTACTTCCAATTGATGGCTTGCATCCTCCATTTTATGTAACTTTAACTTATAGTTTTAACTACAAACCCATGTCTCGCTCTTCCCCGCCTAAGTTCTGTTTTAATGAGGACGATTATACATCTATAAATAGCGACATTAATGCGGTTGACTGGGAACTGGTCATGGCAAACTTGTCTGTCGAAAATGCAGTGAATATATTTTATGAAAAAATCTATGAAATTATTAAAAATAGTAGACTTTATCACTCCTATCATCACACATATACTAAATTGCTCGCTCTCCACAAGCGTCTTTCCAACGATTTGGAAAGATGCCCAAGTAACACCCATACCAAAAAAGACATCTCCCGCATTGTACACAGACTATCGCCCCATATCAATATTACCGTTTATATCTAAAGTTATGGAGCGCGTCGTCCACCAGCAACTCAGTATTTATTTAAGTGAAAATCAATTACTGAATCCTTTTCAGTCTGGTTTTCGGTCCGGACATAGCACAGTTACTGCGTTAGTTAAAATCACAGACGATGTCAGACTTGGAATCGACAATAAACATCTTACTGTTCTAACTTTGTTGGACTTCAGCAACGCTTTTAACACTGTCGATTTCGACCTATTGCTTGGAATATTGCGTTCGCTTAACATATCTCCAACGGTGCTTGACTGGTTTCATAGTTACTTGCATGGACGCCGGCAACGCATTCGTGCTGAGGATTCCTTCTCTGCATGGTGCGACATCAGCGCCGGTGTTCCTCAAGGTGGTGTTCTGTCTCCTCTTCTATTTGCGATCTTCATTAATACTATTACTTCCAATCTATCCTCTTCCTTCCACTTATATGCAGACGATCTCCAAATTTATGCCCAAGGGAGCCTTAATGGCCTTCCCAGTGTAGTGAAGGTTATTAACAATGACCTTGAGTGCATCCTCTGCTGGAGTAAGGCTTACGGACTCCGGGTTAACCCTTCCAAGACGCAGGTAATAGTTCTGGGTGGCTCTCGGCAAATTGCAAGGATTGACTGGAGTACCTTGCCACCCATTACATTCGACGGTGTCAATATCCCTTACAGCAAAGTCGTCAAAAACTTAGGTATTCACATTGATAGCGCGCTTACCTGGACAACGCAGGTTGCGGAGGTTAGCAGGAAAATGTTTGCATCGGCAGCGTCAATTAGTAAATTACGCAACTTCCTACCAATACCTACTAAAATTGCACTTGTACAGGCCATCCTATTCCCTATTCTCGATTATGCAGACTGTTGCTATTTAGACCTCAACGAAAGTCTCTTATGCAAGCTCGAGCGCCTTCAGAACTTCTGCATACGCATCATCTATGGTCTACGTAAGTACGACCATGTCTCCGAACACCGAGCTCTGCTAAAATGGCTACCGATACGACGTCGGCGTGAGTATCACATTCTCACTTTCTTATTTTCTGTGTTATTTAATCCCAAGTCACCACCATACCTAAAGGAGCGATTTCAATTTAGGCAGTCTGCCATCGGTCACGAAATGCGGTCCTCTAATAATCTCCACCTTATTTTTCCCTTACATTCTTCTCACACATATTCGCAGTCCTTCACTGTGCAATCCATCCGTTTATGGAATTCCTTGCCGATGTCTGTTCGGCAGTCCCAATCACTCACAAGCTTTAAAAGTAGACTAAAAGCCTATCTCCTTTCACTTTAGTTTTCTCCTGTCTTTTCTTCATGACTCTTTGATGTTAATTTGGGTTTGTATATATATATATATATATCTAAGTATATTATGTATTATATAGGATATTATATATAAGTATGTTTATTATTTATACTGATAATTTATATATTATGTCTTCACCGCTTCCCCCTCTCAACTTTTACCTCACTGTCCTCTACCTGAAGGTTGTCTGGAAGAGATCGCTTCAAGCGATAAGACCGCCTAAATTGTACCATTCAAAATGTACTTTTCTTTGTGTACTGCTTGTTTTATGTGGTGTGCAATAAAGAGTATCTATCTATCTATCTATCTATCTATCTATCTATCTATCTATTCCTCTACGCCTATCTAAGTCCAGTAAGTTCCCGATATGGTTTTCTCGTCTTCTTATTCATATATTTAGGAATAAAGAAAAAGCGTGGAAAAAATGGAAAAAGTATGGAAATATGATTGATTACATGGAATTTTCGGATTATCGTTGTAGGTTCAAATTAATGTCAAAAGATTGTTACTCAAAATATATACAATCCATAGAAGAGAGCTTACGCGGGGATGTGAAGACATTCTGGAAGTTTGTAAATAGTCGAAAATCAGAATCGGGCATTCCCAGCACTATGAAATTTGGCGACGTTCAATCGGATGACCCGGATGCTATATGTGAACTGTTCTCTCGCTTTTTTAGCTCTGTGCACGAAGAAAGTACGGTTAACGGTTTTAATTTAGAAAATGTATCAAGCAGCACGAATGATAATGGTGAATATCTGTCTGATATCACGATCACACTTTCGGACGTAGTGACGGAACTCAGGCGATTGGACGTTGCTAAGGGACCTGGGGGTCTAGCGCGAAGTGACAAATCCGATATATCGGCCGATTGTTCGGGCATTTCCTAATATGAAATGCAATCGGTCGGTCGGTTTGATCGGGCATTTCACTCGATTCGAACGATCATCATTTGGCATTAGTGGCATCGCAAACCCTACTCCGAAGTGTATCGGTCCGACCGAATATTTGAGTTTGACAAGAGTTTTATCGGAGATCTAATGTCAAATTTTACGACATCTATATAGCTATCGTCTGACCATCGTAAATGGACATATTTGTTAACATGCTTAGAAATATTGTATTTTATACATACCTAATCATTGTTTACAACAAGTTTCACACCTCCAAGTTAAAACTTCATAACCACCGCATAGCACAAGAACAATTTTACGACACAAATTATTGTAAACGTTATAAAATCTATCAAATATAATAGTTTGGTATGCCGGCTTGACAAAACAATTCATTTCTTCTTATTTTGCTTTATGATAAAACTATTAGAAATGCACTATTAGCACTAAGCCACGAATCCCTAAAAATGCAATAGGTAGGCAACACAACCATATTTTGTCCAATCTTAGAGACCATTATATTTGGTCGGATTCGCGCTGACAGTGTGACAGACAGCTGATCAGACCAGAATAACAAACACAAACTTTTTTTATGGTTTCAAACTGTAACACGTCGTTATAATATTATTTTTATTTTTCTTAATTTAAAAAGCATTATTTAATAAATATGACTCATTTTCTACAAAAAAACTTATTATTATGCCACATAACGCCATCTATCGAATTATTTTCAAACTACTTTGCGATCGAGTATCTCAGGACAATTTTTAAAATCAATAAGCAAGCAATGACATTTCATGTGTTCAGCATTTATTTTTCTAAATGTCATAAACAATTGGAATGGTGCAATTTTCTTAGTTTCAATATCTAAAATTGATTGAAATAAACATTTTTCTGTTAATAGAAACCATGTTTACGCATTAGTTTACTAATATTTTGAATCGGCAAGAGACTTTTACAAAACCGGTAAAATTTTAATACGTAGTCATAACACTAGCACTCATTATCATTCATTCCGATACTCTTCTACAATTGTCTGTGGCCACGATGGAACTTCGAGATTTCGATGTTGTTTCGCGATAAGGTTCCAATCGAAACTTCGGTCGAGGATCGGTCGGATGCGAACATTCGGATAGTACATTTCGCGCTAGACCCCCTGGACCCGACGGTTTGCCTCCCCTATTTTTTAAGCTAACTGCTGATTCTATTAGTAAACCTATTTTTTTGTTATACAACAAAAGCCTTCGTGACGGTGTGATACCACTTGTCTGGAAAACCGCTAATATAACACCAGTATTTAAGAGCGAGAGTAAGGGTGACGTAACTAATTACCGGCCGATCTCCTTGTTATCTGTCTTGTCAAAAGTTCTTAAGCGACTGGTACATAACATTGTATACCCGACTGTCCATCGCATAATAACTCCCGAACAGCATGGTTTCGTTAAGAATCGGTCTACTATTAGTAATTTGCTTGTCTATGCTAATTTTCTCTTTGAACGTATGGATGTATGTAGTCAAGTAGATGCTGTTCATACAGATTTTCGCAAGGCCTTTGACAAGGTGGATCACTTACTGCTATTGCAAAAACTTGCCTGCAATAGAATCAGAGGAAATTTACTGCGCTGGTTTGCATCTTATGTCAGAAATAGAACACAAAAAGTCGTTATAAATGGTTTCGCCTCGCATTCAATTGCAGTATCTTCCGGCGTGCCCCAAGGGTCGATTCTTGGACCACTGCTTTTTGTATTATTTATAAATGGCATAGGTAACTGTTTTTTGAATTCTCACTTTCTTTTATACGCAGACGATTTAAAGGTTTACCAAAACATAGTGGATTTCAGCGATTGCATTAAATTGCAGGAAGACCTGGATCGGCTCACGGAATATTGTGTTGAAAATTAGCTACACCTCAGTTTAAACAAATGTAAAAGTATAATTTTTACGAAAAAGATTAAGAATATTATAAAACATCAGTATGAATTGTGCAACGCACCTCTAGAACAGGTCTCAGTAATAAAGGACCTGGGTATTTTGTTAGATTCAAAATTGCACTTTGAAGATCATATTAATTACATTACTAATAAGGCCTTTCAACTTTATGGATTTGTCATAAGGACAAGTGTTTGCTTTAAGCGTCCTCAATCCTATTTATTTTTGTTTAAATCCCTTGTTAGATCCCAATTGGAATATGCTACGTCTATATGGAACCCTTTCTACAATAAGTACAGTGACCGCTTAGAGCGGGTCCAGCGGAAGTTTCTGCGTGTAGTCGAATATAAATGCTTTCACAGAAAACTCTCATATGATAATCTTTTGAAAAAATACTCTGTTCAGTCACTTTTCAAAAGAAGACTGCTCCTTGATCAATTGTTTCTGTATAATATCTGCCATAACAAATTTGATTGCCCTGAAATTATTAAGCAGATTCAATATCGTGTTCCAAACCGTTTAGGCCGATCTTGTAATACTGTAACCATTCGTTTATTTGAACCTAAATTTGCAAGAACAAACGCAGGCAAGCGCGCTCCTTTGAGAAGAATTATGAAAACATATAATGAGTACTTTGTTAATATAGACTTGTTTGCCTTGTCACAGAGTACATTTAAGAAAAATGTTTTAGAATTACTAGACACACTTTAATTACGCTTTGACTATTTTAGGGTTGTTTTCGCTCTTGTGTGTTAAACATCTCAATACTTCACAATGACCGGTGCCTGCTGCATGATGGGGGCGCGGTCTTATTTTTATTGTTAATACTAAATTTAAGTCGCTGTGATGTGGGGGACCCGTTTTGACAGTCGGCTTTATGACGATACAATAAAATTAAAAATAATTTCTTACTTTTTGGAGTCGAATAGTAGGATATATTTAACACTTATATTATATATGTCAAGAGTTAAGTTATTTGAAAAGAAATAATTGGAATACACTTTTAAAAAGTGTCGGAGCGGGCCTGCTGGATCTCGGCGACTATAATGTGTACGATCTAAGTAACCATATTCTTTGTTATTTTAGTGGATAACGGTGCTGGTTGCACAAATATAGAAATTGTTTTATTATGTAAGTGGTTATTGTATCCATATGTGCAATTGTTTGTTGTCCCCAATAAATAAAATAAAAATAAATAAATTAAACATAAAATATAATGTTAGGTGAGTATAATTTACAATTCTTTTTCAAATTTTAAATACCTGTTGATGTTAATCCTATATCGTGATGACTTTTTTTGGTATTACAAATAACCAATTATTTTCATTATGAAGTCGAAACCATTGTTCTTTTTTTATTAAACTAATTCTTGTATCACATGATGAAGGTATTTGACTTTCTATTCCTAATAATAATGTTATTTCACAGTTATCTTTAGCATGTACAGAATATGGTTGGTTTTTCTAATTGACAAATTTAATTGTTATTAAACATCTTTTTACAAATATCAATATTTTCTAATGTAGTATAATGTATTTTATTCTTAGATATCAAAAAATATCTTTCTGACGGTAAAATGAAAACATAAGTATTATTTTTATTTAAAATTGGAACAGGACCTTTATTATATACATCGTAAGATTGTTGCATAATTAATGGAGTCTTAATTATAAACACATTTTTTTCATTCATATAGTACGAAACAATATTAACTAAAGAAAGCATTTCTGCGGCATTATCCACGTTTAATTCTAATGGGTATTGCGTATGAGTCGGAATATAAGAAATAGTTTTTTTCAATTCAATAATATATTGTTCTGGAGTTATTATTATCGGATGTAAATTATTATTTTTAGCAAATAATATAGAGTTAATTACCATAGATATCTCATTATTTACTTCTGTGGTAACTAGAGTTAAGAACGATAAATGTTCATCTAAGTCTTGTTTCATTTCAATATTAAATTTTTTATTATTTGTATCTTTGGTACAATTAGTTAAAGTTTCTAAATTTTTATTAAAAATATCTTCATTTTTCCTTAAGTCGGTTATAGTATTGTTAAAGTTTTGAATGGTTGTTTTTAAAACTTGTGATTGCGATTTTAATAAATTGAATAATTCATGTTCATTTTTATCTAAATTATTTATTGCGCTATCGTATCGTTTTGCGTCTTCTACGTCTAATGTTCCGAAAAGCATTTTGAATAATGTTCCTACGCCATCGATAACGGAACGTTGATCGTTTAAGGTTAGGAATGGAATGTCCGATTAATTCTTTAAGTACAATTTCTTGATTCTTAAATTAAGATACAATTATTCTAAAATTAACATAGATGTTTGGCAAAGTGAAAATTTATTAAATGTATCATGATTGCAAAGATTCTTAGTTTCA
Source organism: Anania fuscalis (assembly GCA_950371115.1). Taxonomy (NCBI): domain Eukaryota; kingdom Metazoa; phylum Arthropoda; class Insecta; order Lepidoptera; family Crambidae; genus Anania; species Anania fuscalis. The sequence continues at coordinate 19,938,848 of OX493326.1, read as the reverse complement.
AATAGTGTTTTCGATAAGATCAAATTTTTTATGCCAATTTGAAATATCGAGATATGTAACTAAATTCCATTCACTATCTAAGTGATTTGCTTTCTCTATATGTTCAAAATAAATTCCACCTTTATTTAAAAGGGTTACATTATAAAGTTCACCTCAGCTAAATGACGCGAAGGTAAATCTGTAACAATAGAATTGTTTAATTACTTATTTAGCTAATTTTAAACGATTTACGTGAATTTTCACTTTCCTTCTTTTAATTTGTATGGTCACGTTTACGGGTGAGTTTATCTTAACGATCTCGTATCACCTATTTTATATGTTTCTATTTTACATTACTTATCGTAGGGTGACGGAACCAATTATGGACATTTTAAGGATGACGTATTAGGTTTTGTCAAAAAACTATTAAGTTTAAAGGATTTAGCTCATGTCATATATAGAAATGATTTACACATATAACAAGGATTAACAATCTCTAAATGTATTGTACTGTAATTTCATAGACTAGTTTTTATTTACCAAAAAAGTGTGAAATTCAAAATCGCCAATAATGGACTGCTTGAGCCTAGAAATGGACAACCACTGATCGACATTATCCAAAAATGGACACCCAGTCATGGACATACAGACAAATTGGCTAATTGGAAGGGACAATAGTTACTTGCAAATAATAAAAATAGTACTTTCACAAAACAGCCTTTATTAGAATTTTATTTTTCTTAATTCTTTGATAATTCTTAAAAGTAGGAACCTAAATCTGAAATTGTGAAAACTTAGTCATTATCAGTCTCGTTTGCAAATCAGTCTCATGTTATATACTTAAACCATAACAATTTTTCGAACCTATAGGTACAATAAATCACTTTAATTACTTTCAAAAGAAACAAAAAGAATGTAACAAAATTATATGGTGGAGATCCATCGATATCTTTGAACTTAAAAATACTGAACTGAGCTTACACTACCTCTTTGCTTAAGTAAATATCACATCAATTTGTTAAACTTACCACCACGTCACAAAATAAACAAAAATAATCTTCTAACAAAATCAAACTGTTTAACTCTTGGAGAGTTACATGTTGAATATATATAGAATAAGAAAGTCATAACAACAAACAATTAAATCAAATTAAATATTATATAAATCAGGTAAGTATTTCTGCATTTCTTCTATTTTAAACATACCTCGTTTGTTGAATGGTACAGGTTCATTTATAATTTCTACAATGTCTTTTTGGTTGTACTAAATTTTATCTGCCTTTTCCGGCATTTATTTTTAAACGGAGATGGAATCCCTGTTCCCTGTTTATTGGGAAATGTCTTTCACTCATACCTATTAGCCACTTTATTAATATATCCTCTTCATACTTCGAAAGAATTGTTTTGGGTCCCATGGCACAGTCAATTGGACTTTTGCCACTAACTTTGTTATACAGCGTAATCCGGGGGACGCCATACCTTTGAGCAGCCTCTGCAATTTTAGCACCATTTCTAACCGCCTCTATAGCACTGCCCATTTGGGCTGGAGTGTAATTTTTCTTCGGCGCCATCTACGATAAATAAATGAAATCCGGTTACGGACACCCAATTATCGACACCTTGTCCATCACTGGAAGCAATACAGCAAAGCCAAAATGTAAACAATGTACATAGTTGTTACTCAAAAACGAATCATTTTAAACAATTAACTTATAATACATCAATAAAAATAATTTTCGACACTTGTCCATCACTGGTAACTATGTTTTTTTTAATACCAGTAATGAACATCGCTAATAAAAATATTTATAGGTTACGTTTACATTTTTATTCAATACAAATATCTTCTTAATATTCTTAGGTTTCCATAAAATTGTGTCACATACAGATAGCAAGCAATTAACCAAAATAATTAACGAAATGCTGCACTTACTCTCTTAATGATTCCCTGAATAAAAGTGGATGTTTCTTACTCTTCACTCCTCTTTATGCCACAATGTTAAATAAAATGGCAGACTTTGATAAATTCACTTGACAGCTATAACCGGATGCATCTGTACTATAAGGTTAGTTGTTGCCATAATAAAAATACCTGTGACATTTGTTAATATTTAGGTTTTATTTTTTTAATGTCCATAATTGGTTCTTGTCCATTATTGGTTCCGTCACCCTAATATATATTTTTTTTGAACTAATTAGATTATTTTTCGCTATTTCTCTAGACTTTCTTAGTTTTAAAGTTAAATCATCTACGTAATCATCATATGAATATTTAAATTCTGGTTGTGCATTCATAGACGATGGTATACTTGGTTTATTTCCAAATAGAAGTTCGTGTGGTGTGAATTTGGTAGATGTATGGACAGCAGTGTTATAAGAAAACATTGCAAAATCTATCCAACGATCCCAATCGTTTTGATCTTCTTGGATGAAATGTCGTAAATATTCTGCTAGAGTAGCATGACTTTTTTCCAGGCTACCGTTTGTCTGCGGGTGGTAAGCAGTTGTGGTTAATTGTTTTATTTTAAATAATTTTGAAACTTCTTTTAAAAGTTTTGATGTAAAATCGGCACCTTGGTCTGTAAGAATACTTTTGGGAATACCAAATTTACACACAAATGATTTTACAAAAACATCAGTGATTGTTTCTGCAGTATGATCTTGCAAAGCGTATGCTTGTGAATATTTTGTTAAATCATCTTGGAGAGTTAGAATGTATTTATTACCATTGAGAGTTAATGGAAAAGGCCCCACTATATCCAAGCTAACTCTTTCGAATGCTTCGCTTGCCGTTGTCGTTATAATCATAGGTTCTCTATGCTTTTTACGCACAAGTTTATTTTGTTGACATGATTCACAACGTGAAATAAAATCTTTAATATCTCTTTTCATATTTTTCCATTTATAATTGCTTTTAATCCTTTTATAAATTTTATGAAAACCTGAGTGACCTGCTATGAGACTACTATGCATTTCTTTCAAGATATCTTCAATTTCGTTAGGCAGCGATCAAAGTGTTATTATATGTATGTATTTAAAGATATCCGTGTTGTAAACTTACAATTATTATAATTTAATTAACCGTGTAAAGCGCCATCTATGGGTTTCGCACAAAATTAAGAATCTATCACGTTCAATCGTATCTGTTCAGCGCGGCCTGTAAAATAGTTCTTGGTTCTACCAAATTACCACAGATGGCGCTACAACTTTTAGGAACTGCTTTGGTTTGTGTAACTGTGATAAAAACTGAACTGCGCTGTATTCGATCTCTCTTTGACTCCTGCGGTCCTACAATAAACACCTACCAAAAAATTCTCCTGGCGTCTTTCTTCTCAACAATCCGTTTTCCTGAATATAAATCTTAACATCATTCAAGATTTTTTCCAATGTAATTGATTATATCTATCACCAAGACGAGTGAGATGTAATTCGTTTTCACTTGCTTTTATCAAATGTTGTTTAATATTATTCAAGATGTTAAAATACATTTCATAGCTTGATTTGTCCCAGTAGTTCTCTTTAGTACAAGCATAATGATATCTAGATTCATTTTCTTGAAAAACAGCAAATTCGTTTACTTTTATATTGCTAATCTTGTTTAAATGGTCAAATTCACTGACTAATTCTTTTAAACCTTTATCATTCATATGTTTATCAGCGGAGATAGGTATAAAATTTTTTTTTGTTTCGCTGTTAACTCGCCGTTAATTTCACATATCTTATCATTTATTATAATTGATTTTTGAGTTGCCTCTAGGAATGATTTATAATTATCATTTGTTGTTGACGCGGTAGTCACAAATACTTTATTTTCGGCAACAGGAGGTATTCTACTTAACGCGTCTGCATTAGTATTTAATTTTCCTAGCTTATAAATTGGTGTATACTCGTATTCTTCGAGTGATAATCGCCATCTGAAAATTCTAGCGCCATCATTTTTAGAATTGAATAGGTACGTTAACGGTTGCTGATCCGTGATCATATTACATTTGCGACCATATAAATACGGGCGAAAATGTTTAACACACCAAATGATAGCAAGAAGTTCTCTTTCAGTGGTTGAATAATTTTGTTCTGCGTTATTCAACGTCCTACTGGCATAGGCGATAGGCAAATCCTGACCAATTGGCCCTTGTGATAAAACTCCTCCTATAGCATGATTACTAGCATCTGTAGTAAGGTTAAATGGTTGACTGAAGTCTGGATATATCAAAATTGGAGATTCACAAAGTTTTTTTCTTAAGAGTTTCAAATGCATGTTGCTGGAGACTTATCCAAATGAAAGGAACATCCTTTTTTAATAATTTAGTCAAAGGTTGTGACAAGTTACTAAAATCAGGTAAAAATCTTCTGCAATAGCCTGCTAATCCCAAGAAACCTTTTATTTCTGTAACATTTTTAGGAATAGGATAATTTTTGATAGCTGACACCTTTCCTGGGTCTGGATTTACTCCGTTTTTGGTGATCAAATGACTTAAATACATTACTTCTCGATTCATAAATTCACATTTATCAGGCTGCAATTTCAAATGAAAATCTTTCAAATACTTCTTTTAACTTTCGATTGTGGTTTTTCCAGATTATCTGCATGTATAACTACATCGTCAAGGTACACAAAACAACAATTACCTTGCAATCCGGTTAAAACACTATTCATTAGACGTTGAAATGTTGCAGGAGCGTTCTTTAATCCGAATGGCATTCTGTTGTATTCGAAATGTCCTTGAGGGACAGTGAATGCTGTTTTCGGAGCATCCTTTGGATGCATTTTGATTTGATGAAAGCCTGAGGCTAAATCAAGCGTTGTGAAATATTTTGAATGACCAAGTTGGTCTAATATTTCTGTTATTTGAGGCAAGGGATACGAGTCCTCGATGCTGACCTCATTTAACATCCTATAATCCACAACTAATCTCCATTTCTTTTGTCCTGATGCGTCTTTTTTCTTAGGGACCACCCATATAGGTGAGTTCCAAGGACTATTAGACGGTTTTATAACGTCATCTTTCAACATCTTGTTAATTTGTTCATTAACTTCTTCTTTTAACGCTTCTGGATATCTTTAACTCTTAGTATTGATAGGAGCTTTCGTTTTTGTGTGTATTTCATGCATTACCACATCTGTGCAGCTTAATTTGTCACCATCTAAATGAAAAATATGGTTGTATTCAACTAACGATTCTTTTTCTTCTTGGTTTAAATGATTCGTCCTAAGACAATTTTTAAGTTTTTCAAGTCGATCGCTTCCGAAATTTTTGTTTTCAATTGAGTTATCTTTGCTGTTATTCTCTACTTGTAATACGTTTTCATTTGAAATAACAATACCGGTTTCCTCTAACTCTACTTGAGGAATAGGGAAGGTCGCGTCTTCGTCGGTTGAGTTTAGTGCGGTCGTTTAAAAGTACTCCCGGGCTAACCTCTATTCGCGGAACTATCCCATGTTTAACCTTTTTATCATTTAATATTTTTATCGGAAAGTCACTTTCGGTTCTAGCCTTGACCGTTATTTTTATTCTTTCTTTATTTAATTCGACTTGGTTTATTTTTTCATCGCACAATTTAAATGTTATATTATTTAATTTTAATGACTTGTTGCTATAGTCAATCATACCATTGTGCTTATTTAACATATCACCTCCAATAATGCCATCAGCACTAATAGGGAAATCATTATTAACGATATGGAGTGTTAATTTTAAATTCTCTAAAAACTACAATTCGACATAGCCTTAACGTCCTTGTAGGTTTGTCTACTTTATCGATCCCTTTTAAATCGGCAAAAATATAATGGATTTCAGCTTCTTTTGGTACTGAACTCTGTTTAATGAGGCTTATTGTTGCACCAGTATTTATTAGAAAACTTTTGTTTTCTGTATCACCTTTAAGTTTGAGTGAAGCATAGTAACAATTGTTTATAGCGGAAATGAGCCCTTCTATTAAATTGTCAACGTTTGGTCGGCTCATGCCATTGGGATTGACTAGTTTTTTTTGGTTAGAGCTAACGCCATCTTTTGTGAAACGATTGTTATTAGCTTTACTAGAATTATTGGGATTGTTTTTGTTTTTTAAAAAGTAACATTCATCTTTAATATGACCCTTCTTTTTACAATAATTGCAAAATTTTGGTTTGGGTCCTGAAAATGTTCTTACTCGACAGTTTACGACTGTGTGGCCTGGTTTACATTTATAACAATGTTTAGTGTTAGTAGTGTTAAGGTTTTGAAATTTAGATATTTCGTTTTTACTTTTAAGCTGTTGTTCTTCTATTACTGCCATTGAAATAGCATTTTCTAAGGTCTTTGGCTGAAGTGCCTTTAATATTAAATTTAAATCTTTATTTAAACCTGTAATGAACACGCTTAGGGCTTGTGATTTTAAAAGTTCCACGCACGCTTGACGAGCTGCCGGAGATTGATTTGAATCTAATGAATTTATTGATTTAACGTAACAATTTTCGACCTTATTAGCGTATGCTAAAACGTTTTCGTTGTGGTCTTGTTTACTAAGTTCTAATGGCCACTGTCCGATGGCTCGTTTTTCTGTGTATGTGTCTAATAAGTTATTTTTAAAATCGTCCCAAGATTGAAATTCTCGATTTCTTATCATAGATCTAGATCGATCATTGTCGGTGATTTTTGTTATGAGTATCTGTAGTAATATATTCCTTAAGTTAGGATTTATTAGGTTATTGACTGTGTCGCAATTGTCCAAAAATTCGTGGATACGCGCCTTATTGCCATCGAATTTAGTTAACATTCTCTCTGCCATTTCTAATGAAATAAAAGTGTTTGTGTTAGATGACGATACATTTGGATTGACAGACATGATTAACTGTTAATTTGATTATATACACTAGAATCTAGAATAGAGTCTTAGTTTAAAAATAATCTTCTTGATTGGCAAATCTCGTACAGGAAAAATCCTTTTTAACGATTCATAACGATGTTTGTTGGCGGTGTACTCACAAGACAAGGAAGACTGCTTGAAGGTGTTTCGTTGACATAGTAGAAGTTCCCGATGTGGCGGTGGTTTGACGTTGTAAACGGTTTTACTAAACCGTCTCGTACAAACTCGTTGGCCTCGTTGATGTTGAATGTGTAGAGAATCGAAGGGTTTTTGTCACTTCACTCCGATGAATATCTCGTACAGTTTCTTCTTGTGTGTCCTCACGTTGTCGACGATCGCACAGGACTTTATAAATCGATCAAATCCCACACTTCTGACACCAGTTGTAATGGCCCGAGCGGTGGCGTTGTAGTTTGGTGTAGCGGGACACTTGATCGAAACACAATTTAGAGCGGAACTTGATTTTCCTATTCTGTTTTTAACGGTTACAACCTTATGTTACGCAGTTCTTAATAGGATGCGAAGTCAGCTTCAACTGATCGTGAAGAGCAGTGGTGGCTATTTTATTAACCGACTTCAAAGAAAAAAAGGAAGAGGTTCTCAATTCGTCTGAATGTTGTTTTTTTTTAAATGTTTGTTACGCGATTACGCCGTCAATTATGGACCGATTTCAAAATTATTTTTTTAGCTCGAAAGGGTATACTCCCGAGGTGGTCCCATTTACACCAAGTGAGATTCTGATGATGGGATCCTTGGGAAATCGAGGGCAACCCTCAATTTTTATAGGCACCTATAATGTTTTGCATATATTTTCTGACTCAATGATGATTTTTGGGTCTGGTAATCATCATGTCATGTTGCTGGCCTGATGATGGAAGCCACAGAACTCCTTAACGGATAGGAGTTAGAAGATTATACTGCAATTTGTCGACAGAACGTATTTCGCAGTGTGTTGAGCAGACGTGGAACTTATGAGGTACCGCCAATTTTTATTTACTGGGGGCGTACCCGCACACCCAGTAACAAAAAAAATTTGAAAGTTCCTTTCTTAATTTGACTTGTTATTTAACGCAAGACCTTATCCTATGGCTTCGACACCAAAAGAGCCACCGTTCTGGTTGGAGTGTAGGTAAACCCTTTTCTTAACTTAAAAGTTTTCGTCGAAAAATTGACCCTATATACCATTGGATGGGGGGTCCATAGAGGACCAATATTAGTTAAAATAGTTTGTTACGGGATTGCTACCATGTACCTTATTTTTGAGTTCCCGATATTTCGGCACTGTTGCAAGCGCCATGATCACGGAGTATCTTGCGGGTAAGTTGTTAAGGGCAAACATATCGGTCTACCCTCTTTCGCTGTCTTTTATTGCACGCGTCGGTACCATTGTCTACAAACTTACTATTTTCTCGCTTTTTTCAGTTACTCCGTGATCATGGCGCTTGCAACAGTGCCGAAATATCGGGAACTCAAAAATAAGGTACATGGTAGCAATCCCGTAACAAACTATTCTAATGTTAGTGACCATGAAAGTTTAAAACAAATATTTGTTAAGGTTACTTTGCTGTAAAGTCATTTTTGGCGAAGTTAGGAGGGAAAAAATAGAGGACTTAACACTTAAAATTGTAAAATTAAAAAAGTTTAATAAATAACTAAAAACCGACTTCAAAATGAAACTAAAAAGCGAAAGATAATATTGACTAAAACATACCTAATCAGTTATTTTTGGAGTCGGTGCGAATGAACACATTTTAACTGTCGATGGCTGGCACCGACTCCAAAAAGAACTGATTAGGTATGTTTTAGTCAATATTATTTTTCGCTTTTTAGTTTCATTTTGAAGTCGGTTTTTAGTTTTTTATTAAACTTTTTATGAGAGTAAGGGCTGATAGCACCACGACCCTTGTACATTAATTATCATTACAATTAACTAATGGCTATATTAGTAACGACAAAGTAAACAAAGTATTAACAAATGATTAACAAACATTCAATTTGTAATGATGTGAACTACGATCATTCATTAATGGATGTGAACTACAAACAATACATTAGTAAGTTATAATATTAACAAAGACAAAGAATGTGAGTGTGGGTCCGTTACAGTACCATGATCGCACTGAGCCAGATTATTTTCTTGTTTACATCGATTGTAACAATTTGTATCGTTACAAATTTTATGTTATCATGAAATTATACACACAATTTTGAAGTAGTTACGTAGAATACATAGTTATACTTAAATCACAAGTAATAAAATAATTTCTAAATTATGTCCATATAAAAAAACATTTTTTTAATGCACAACACATTTTTTAAAGGACACTTTTTATCATGAGATAAACAATTAAACATATAATTACTATACAATTCATTCAACGTATTCAAATTGGTATACCTGTATAACTTATATCTAAAATATCATTATGCCCACATAAATCCTCCACCCGTTTAATTTTTTCTTGTCCTTTTACAATTATTTTCCTATCGTTTAAAAAAGGTTTAGCAATTCTATAAAATTCTCTGTAGTCAATGTATCCTGAGCTCCAACGATAGCCTATGTTTTTCTCTATCCAACGAACTCGTTTTTTTTCTTTGTCAGTGAGTGCAGATAATGGATATAGAGCTTTAATTAAGAATGTATGGGTGTACTCTAGAGTGGCAATAGCAAATTCTTTTACTATGAATTCATTTTTGCTATTTTTGAATCGTTGGAGATCAACGATTAATGTATTGCTATTCATGATATTTTCTTAACTATATTACTCAATGGTTTGTACTCGAATATACAATCGTTTAAAATCAAGCAATAAGCAGCTGTCTGATCTGGTATTTCTTGGTCTGTTTCGATTTCAACTCTCACGTCGATCGAACCTTTTAAAGTTTCGTGTTGTCTGGAACAATCAATTACAAATAATGACGCTACGTCTCTGAATACCTTTAAACTATTCAACGGCTCTGACCGATGTCCTTGATACGACTGTTGAAATTTCGCATTCTGTTCGTATAATAAAGAAAACTTATCTTCTGAAAAACTGACATTCAGTCCCTCATAAGGATAATATGATGAATTCAAAAAGACTCTTACATCACGTACGTGACAATGGTCAAACTTTGCCATAGACAATGCAGCGTTATGTTTGAGGTTGGTTTGTAAGGCGATGACAACAAATCGTGGTTTCTCTATTTGCGATGAAGTTTTTATAGACCAAGTATGTTAACGTGTTTTGGTCAGCAATGGATACTCATGTAAGTCCCAGGAACGGAACGCTAATGGAATAGATCTATCTTTCTCTAAATATTTTAATAGGTCGATTCTTTCACGATCAGATACTTTGACGTGTGGAACTCGCCAAACAATTTTATTTATTACAATATCATCTACGACTTCACGTGTATTTAGCTTGTAGTGTAGGACACACCTGACCCTATTACGTAGCATAAGGCAGGTATATAAGATAGATGAAAGGCTTAATTGAGGACATTATTATAACATCGGTCGACCTAATTACATCTTTTATTGTGCTCCCTGGTCCCAACATTGCATGGCGACCCTGCCAGTAATGCCTTTAATAAAATAGTAATAAAATAAATCTTTTTTTTAAATAATATAAAATTTTTGGACAAAAAGTGAATCTGTAAAGCTGAAAGACGATTAAATTGACGAAAAGTAAAACGTGCTACAACAAAAAGTGCTATGACGATGGAGAGTTTTGCCTGGCTGCCGGGTGTTGACGGAGAATGAAGGTACGAAAACTTGCTGGGCGCCGGGAGCTGGTAGGCGTCTATGGATGAGGAAAGGATAGTTGCTGGGCGCTGGGAGTTGTTGGAGTCGTGATGTGATGAGAAATGTTGGTGCCGGGTGTGTCATGCGTGTCAAAGGAATTATGAAAACGCGGGAATAGAAGACACGGAATTACTTATATTTACTTTTTTGGTTATAATTATAAACTAATTTTTGACGTGGCCACGGTAGTTATTAAGGTTTGGTAAAAATCACGTAAGTAGACAAGTCAATTAAAATTTTAATAGTAATTAATAAACAGTATTTTACAGTTTTCAATCTTTAATCTATAAAATGATAATTAGTAAGCTTTTTTCAATCTCGATTAGCGATTTAGTTGCACACTTTGTAATATCTCTATCTTATCGTTCACGTTATGTGGCGATCAGCATATTTATTTTCACTGTTATTTTATTTATGTCTTTTTTCCAATACATTTACATAAGTATTTGTTTTTACGATTTAATCTCATATAATTTATTATATTATTGAACGGCTATTAAATTTTAGATTCATCATTCACAAGCTTAATTGCATTAAGATTCGTATTGCTGCGTCTCGTGTTTACAATTTATTACAATTTTTACATAATCTTCTGCAAAACCTAATATTTTGTTCAATGGTATAGATGCGGAAAATGCTCCGCCACTAGTATTGCTTGTTCCTGCAGTTGACAATCCCCAAACTCGTGCACATTTAAATTTATTTTCATTTAAGTATAGATAACATTTTCTTGTACTAGTGACACCCGCATCCTTAATCCTTGGGGGAGGCCTATGTCCAGCAGTGGACTGCAACAGGCTGATATGATGATGATGATGACGTTTGATACCTTTTCTTTCGCGGTGCTGTTATAAACATTCACTTTTCCCTCGATATATAAGGTCCGATTTTTTTAGCACTCATCCTGCTAACCTATGACTATATAGGTAAAAAGCAATCCTGAAAACCAACTTTCAAATGTGTATCATAAAAACTAAAAAAAATGAAAATAAAAATACAAAATAACAACATCGACTTCATATTGCATAAACTCGTCCATCTTCAATACGTATAACCATCTGTGATCATCTGTCTTATTCCTTCCTCTTGTACAGAGCGAGAAAGAGCTAACCAGACGTGAAAAATGGCCGGAGTTCATTCATAAACTTATACTACACGGTCAGATGTTTGGCTTGTTTACCTTTAACATTGTTAACTTAAAATTAGGGCTTAAATGTAGCTTAGTGCAAATTTTCTAATTTGAAAATATACATCATTTAGAACAAACCAATTTAAAAAATGCAAAGTCTTAGCTAAGTAAATGTTAAATTAGCAGCTTACCAATGGTAAAACCAGTAAAACGGCCCTCATATCAGCTTATTAAGTAAGTACATGCACTGATCTTCAGGGGGTTTGTTTCCAGATAAGGTAGTGATTCAAATTTCTCATCACACTTTCACAGGCTGCGGACTGACGAGCTATCCAAAATCATGTTAAGATTGTTTTAGGTATGCGACTTTATTATTGAGAAAGGCAATTAAATTATTCTAACTTAATGAAATTCAAAATAACTAAAATAATTTTATGATAACTCGGCGTGTTTAAAAATTTGAATCATCTCTCTACAACGATTGTTTATTTACACTGTTCCTTACTATTGAAAATTTAACTTAGCATGATGAATACACGAAAACATTCCTCCTCATCTAACTCAAGATTTAGGTATTCTAGTTTCTACATTTTTTATTACACTGACCGACCACTCACACGCACACTCACTGAGACTTTTAAATGGTTCTACATTGACTAACTATCACAGAACAAACTAGGTTAAACTTGTGTTTTTAATAAATGATAGATTTTGCGATACTACGACGCGCGCAGGAGCCGGAAGCGCGTCCGTATGACGCATCTAATCACGACAGGTGCATGACCCGAACTAAAAGAAAGCGCACTGCGCAGCAGCGGTCGGTCAAAACTCAAAGTGCGGCCGCTAGCACACCTGACGAAGCAGTAGTGATGTAGTATCTATCAAGATCGCGTGGATCGATACACTGTCATTTAATTTTAATACTAACAATTAAGAAGAAGTTTAATATCATTTTTGTTTCTGTAAATTAAAAATCAAAATGTGATTTTATTTAAACGGTGTAAGGCCGGGTATAGCAAAAGTCCCATTAAATGCCACAGGATGATAGCTTGTAGCAGTTTGAGTTCTTGCTTTTGAAATTTAAAAGCTACCTACTGTCATGTCATGACGGGTGACCTAAAAGTAGGCCCAGCTCTGGTTATTTTAAACTTTTCTGCTAAGATCGACTGATAAAGAAGGCTACAGAAGTTAACCTTCTTCTGCACTTCGTTTGTGCTAAAACGCTTATTAAAAAATTATTAAATAATGTTATTTCTTAGTAAAACAGTCTCGCGTAAGCAATCGATCGAAAAGTAATAGTAATAGTATTCTTTATTTGCATAATACAAATTTTCTTTTACTCTTTGATGAATTCGATCATAAAGAAATAAAGAAATAATCTTTATTTGCTTTAAAACTGTGTACAATATAAGATGTTGGCATGTCATAAATTTTTAAAAGTATCAACAGTCTTATACCTTAAAGTGTAGGCATGCAAATTTATTTAATTTAATAAAAAGGCATTTACACAGAAAAATAATTGTACGAAGTCATTTTTTTACATTATATTGTTCATAATAGTTATGAATAGAATTTAGATTTTATTAGTTAGCACTAAATATATTATTACAAGTAATTGAAAATGTCAGGTTTTTGATTAATTACTAATTAGAGTTGTCGTAAAAAAAAAAAGTCAGTACATTAATAAATAAGTTTACAATATTTTTACATATTATATGCATTCCTATTTCCTAAATATCTACTTAAATTCTTAATATTCCTTTACACTATAGAAATTTCGTTCTGAGAGCCAATGCAACAACATATTTTTAAATTTAACTTTTGGTACGTTCTTTAGATTCGAAGGTAGTTTGTTAAATAATCTAACGGCCATCGAATAAGCATTTTTGCTGAACAGTGCCAGAGTAGAGGGGAGAATGCATAATCTATTTTTTCTTGAGTCTCGGGTGCTAATGCTGTTTGTGTCGTTAATTTTGAAATATTCTGGGTGTTGTTTTACAAGAAGATCCATTTCTGAGATATAAATACATGGCAATGTAAGTATTTTAATTTTTTTTAAAAATGGTTTGCACGATTCCCTATTGTTGATTCCGCCCAGGGCTCGAACGCATTTCTTCTGTGCTTTAAAAGCTCTGTCAAAGTCAACACTGTTACCCCATATTATTATGCCGTAGCGAAGCACTGAAGAATCGTATCCATGATATGATTGCAGTGCTATATTCAATGATGTTACTCTTTTAATTCTATTCAGTGCAAAAACAAATCTGTTAACCTTTTTACAAACATGGTCAATGTGTTCCTTCCAGTTGCAATGTTCATCTAAAATCATTTCGAGAAATGTTGTGGAATTTACAATATCTATTTTATTTTTATCATATTCTAGGTTAAAATTACTTTTTTTCCCCTTATATGTGTGAAATTGTATTGCTTTTGTTTTCTTTATGTTTATTTTAAGTTGTTTTTGTTTAGCCAGTCTATAGTATTATATATTGTACTTTGGACATCAGCTTGCAAATTCTCTGAGTTATTACTTTGAAATACTAGTGTACAGTCATCTGCAAAAAGGATGCATTCGTGTTTTACTGCATCAGGTAGATCGTTTATATATATGATGAATAGCAAAGTAACTTTATTTCGCGCTCAGAATACCCACAATCTAGGTACGAACAGCCTTGGCCAACCTAGAAAGCGCTAAACCGCCTTCGGGCAGAGGTTGGCCCATACAGATAACATTTGATAAAAAGACAGAAACAAACTTAGGAATCTTAGTAGTTAGGATAGGAATAAAAACAAATAATAATAATTATTTAATGAGCCCTGGCCATACGTCAAAATTATTTGAGATTGGGTACCTGGACGCTTCGAGTCAATTAGAACGATTGGGAACTTGTATGGCCTTTGCGTAGGTAAAGGATCTCGGTGATAAGATCACTAGCTCCTGGTCTAATTTGAGTCGGTGTTTTCGGTGCATCTCAAACGATCTAGTACATAGGGGCCGCCCCGGCCGCCGCACTTTTCGGCAAGTGTTTTCGCCGCTTGCCGACAAGGCGGCTAATTCAAAGAATGTTTGGCACGTATATTGTTTAAAACTTTCATGGTCACTAACATTAGAATAGTTTGTAACGAGATTGCTACCATGTACCTTATTTTTGAGTTCCCGATATTTCGGCACTGTTGCAAGCGCCATTCGCTGTCTTTTATTGCACGCGCCGGTACCATTGTCTACAAACTCACTATTTTCTCGCACCTGTTCACGACACACAACACTAACAGTATCTGGAAGCGAAATAGGGTAGACCGATATGTTTGCCCTTAACAACTTACCCGCAAGATCTTTAGTTACTCCGTGATCATGGCGCTTGCAACAGTGCCGAAATATCGGGAACTCAAAAATACCGAATTTGTTAACGTTACGGGACCCAGTTCATAGATGACTAGCATAATCTGCTCTCCTTTATCCCACCGGGATAAGAGCTACCTACTATGCTTTTTTGTCGGTATGAGAATGTCAGGGCTCCGCCCTACATTCCAGTTCATAGATGACTAGCATAACCTGCTCTCCTTTATCCCACCGGGATAAGAGCTACCTACTATGCTTTTTCGTCGGTATGAGAATGTCAGTAATTACTTTATCTTGTGTTTGAAACTGCTATTTCCTAATAGAATATCGGGAGTTATCGGGAGACAAATGAAACGCCATTATAGGTGGAACGGAAGAGAGCATAGACGTATATTTTCCTTTTTAAAATAATTTTACATCATATCCATAGATAGTGCACAGATAATGAAGATAATGCCAGGACTATATTTTCAATTAACATCCTCCCAAAAATGTAGTCCCATTTTCAATGCACAGGACTCATGTTTCTTCCTGGTAGTTCCCTTGGTCAGCGAGTCGGCAGCCATCATGTTTGTCCCAATATACTGGATACTAATGTCTCCACAGGCCACTTTATTGCGTAGAAAGTGGTGACGCACATCAATATGTTTACTGCGGTCCTGAAAGCTTTCTGAAATAGAAAGTTTAATTGCACTTTGATTATCACATAATATTTTTGTAGGTATGGCCTTCTTTATAGGCCATAGTTCAGTGTAAAGTTGCCTTAACCATAAAGCTTCTTGGGTAGCGGCTGACAGGGCCATGTATTCAGCCTCTGTTGTTGACAGTGCCACTGTTTGCTGTCTCTTCGATCTCTAGGATATAGCACATCCCTGAAATATGAAGACGTATCCAGAACATGACCGACGATCTTCAGCATTCGATGCCCAATCTGCATCACAATACCCTATTATGTGTTCTTCATTAGGTTTGAATATTAATCTTGCTGTTTTTGTGCCATTCAGATATCTAAAAAGTCTTTTCACTGCTTGCTAGTGCTGTAGTTCAGCTTGATACTTTCATTTATGATACTTTCACCAGTACATGTTAATGATATTCCAGGTTCCATTGGTGTCATAACTGGCTTACTGTCCTGCATACCAAAACGTTCCCATACTTGTTGTATGTATTTAGTCTGATCAATACCTATTTCTTGATTGTTATATGTTATTCGTAGTCCTATATAGTGATTCGCTATACCAAGCTCTTGCACTTTGAAGTGCCGATGTAAATTTTCTTTAATTTTCTTGGCATAACTCTCAGAATTATATAACAAAAGTAAATCGTCAACATACAGAGCGATCATAAAAATATTTTCTTCATTAATATTGTAGTAAATACACGGATCCACATTTGACTTATGTAGCCCTATATGGTTCAGCACACTGTCCAATTTTATATTCCATGATCTACTAGCTTGTTTGAGCCCATAGATTGACTTGTTTAACTTGCATACTTCTTCTTTCCCATTGCTGTATAATGGAGGTTGTGTCATGTACAACTCACAGTCAATGTCACCTTGAAGAAAGGCAGTGACAACATCCATCTGCTCCATTTTCATTTTATGTTTCACAGCTAAGGCGATCAATAGTCTGATTGATGAATGACGAGCCACTGGTGCAAAAACCTTTTCATAATCAATACCATAACGCTGTTTAAAACCTTTTATTACGAGCCTCGCCTTGTACTTCACAATATTTCCATCAGCACCAGTTTTAGTTTTGAAAACCCACTTACATGGTATTGCTTTTTTACCCTCTGGTAGATTTGACAATGTCCAAGTGTTGTTTTCTATTAAAAAGTCATATTCACTTTCCATGGCTTGTTTCCACTTAGCTGAGTTCGTAAAAGCCATTGCTTCAGTTTCATTTTGAGGATCTTCTTCCGAGGATGAGACACAGTGCACTTCTTGACATAGGTAAGTATTTTCTGGCTGGTTTTTTTTTAATTCTAGGTCTGAATGTCATTGCACATCCAGTAGGTGGACTCACTGTTACTTCTGGTACATAGTCTTCATCACTCAAATCTAACAATTGATCAGACTCATTTCCCACAACTGTTTCAATACTTTCATAAGTATCTGAACTTGTGTTATCTGCGCTATGGTCTTCTGTGGAAATACTTTCATTAGTAGTTTCATTTCCTTCTTGATTTTCATTTGAATCTTTCACTTTTTTACCCTCAGATAATGGAACAATAATATAATTTTTATTCATTTCTTCTTCTAGGAAAACAACTTTTCTACTTTTTATTATTTGTTTACAGCTTTCATCATACAGTCTATAGCCCTTGGTTTGATCACAGTAGCCAACAAAAATGAGATTCTTTGATTTGCTGTCCCATTTCCTCCTCTTTTCCTTAGGTACATGAACCATTGCTTTGCAACCAAACACCTTCATGTTGCTGATGTCTGGCTATTTCCGGTCCACAATTCTTCAGGAGTTTTGAAGCTGAGAGCTTTTGTTGGCGCTCTGTTTGTAACATAGGCTGCAGTAGAAATAGCTTCTGCCCAAAACATTTCCTTAAGCCTGGAATTGAAAAACATACACTTAGCTCGCTCTACCAAAGTTCGGTTCATTCTTTCTGCCAAACCGTTCTGTTCCGGTGTGTATGGATTACTAGTTTGGTGCAGAATACCATTATTACTGATGAAAGTTTCAAAATCTTTGTTTATATATTCTTTTCCATTATCTGTCCTAATTATTTTGATCTTTGAACTTAATTGATTTTTAACAAGTGACTTGAAATGTTTGAACTTATCTAAAGCTTGAGATTTGTATTCCAGAAAATAGACAAATACTTTACGAGAGTAATCATCAATAAACGTGTTGAAATACTTGGCACCTCCGAGGGACTTATTTTCCATGGGCCCACATATATCCGAGTGGATTAGCCCCAGTGGTTCAGTAGCCCTTGTGCCTTTATTTTTAAACGGTTGTCTAGCCTGTTTTCCTTCTAAGCAAGTAACACAAACAACATTTTCGCTTTTGGAACTCCCTGGCAATGTCACTCCTAGTGTTGAATCATTCAACTTATTTAGGTCAGTGAAGTTTAAATGTGGCAAGCGTTGATGCCATAGATAAGTACTTGTATACATAGCATAGGCATAATCATTCACAACATACATACTGTTTTGACATTTTGCAGTCATTAATAATTTTCCATCTTTGTAAACATTACAACTTTCCTTTGAAAAACTTAATTGGCATCCAAGCTGGGTCATCTGACTGACAGACAATAGGTTAGTAGCTAGCTCAGGTACAACAGAACATTTCTAACCTGTATCAATTCCGTTGTATGACCACCTTTTGTTATTTTAATATTTACTGTTCCACATCCTTTTACATCGAGCCGCTTTTTGTCAGCCACCTTGATACTATACTAGTGATGGAGGATGGCTTGAAGTCATACATACAGTCGGAGTTGTTGGACATATGTATACTTGCTCCGGAATCAATGTACCAGCAGTCCTGAGCAGCACCTGATGAAGCGGAGAATGCAGCTGTAAAAACATTTTCATTATTAACACTATTGTCTGTTTTATTTTCTTTCTTTTTATTACTGCGACACTGCGCTCTCAAATGACCATATTTATTACATGTGAAACAACGGGGCCCCTTTTTGAACTTATTCTGAGAATTATTACTGTAATTCTTTTTTTGAAAATTTGTATAAAAAGCTGATGATTCAGTGCCCTTCACATCTTGCAGAATTTTATTTTTAATACTGTTTGCACTAATCTTCACACCAGAACTTTCAATTGCCACTATCATCGGTTTGTAGGTATCTGGTAAACCTGCGAGAAGCAGCGTTCCTAGCCATTCATCATCCACGGCAAAACCGATATTTCGAAGTTTGTGTGCAGTCGACATAACCTTGTTAACATACTCTTCCACATTATTGCAATTGTCAAGGTTAGTTGTAATTAAATCTCGCAAAAGACCCACCTTTCTAGTCAGCCTGGAGTCGTCGAAAGCCTTTTGAAGACTCAACCATACCTGTTTAGCCGTGGTGGCCTCTTGTACGTGTACATAATTAACGGGGTCCACCAACAGTATGATTTTCGACTTAGCTTTGATGTCTTTTTTGATATCCGAGGGAACGTCGCCTTCGTATTCAACATATTCCCATAGTTCCTCATGTTGCAAATATGTTTGCACGGCAAATTTTCAAGTGTTGTAGTTTTCCCGACGGTCTATTGTGCTTATTGAATTCATATTTGCCATTGTATTATCTGAAAAACAAGGCTGAAAAAAGATACCGGCGAACGTGTCCCTAACGTGGCGTGCTCCCTCACAAGTAAAATCCGAAATAATCCGCGAAAAAAACTTTTACTTTTGCGTAATTATTATTCTACAGCCTAAAGGGCGTCTGGGCCCATAACCTAATGACTTTATCTTGTGTTTGAAACTGCTATTTCCTAATAGAATATCGGGAGTTATCGGGAGACAAATGAAACGCCATTATAGGTGGAACGGAAGAGAGCATAGACGTATATTTTCCTTTTTTAAATAATTTTACATCATATCCATAGATAGTGCACAGATAATGAAGATAATGCCAGGACTATATTTTCAATTACCAGTCAGGGCTCCGCCCTACATTCTCGAGACGTTGAAAGTATATTGCATCCCTTTGAAATCAAAACCATCGAAGTATGTCTTGCAAGTGATGGAGTATAAGGAGCAAACGACTAATCTCCCTTATCCCACCGGGATAGGAGATCAAATAACTACTTTACTCTTCCGTTGACATATGGAAACTAAGGCACCACCCTACGTTTTCAAAACGTTGAAAGTATATTTCTTGTCGATGAAATCCAAACCAACCAGGTAAGTCTCGAAACTTTCGACGATCAAGGTTAAGAAGCAAAAATCTTATCTTCCTTATCCCGCCGGGATAGGAGATCAAATACCTATTTTACTCTTCCGTTGAAACGAGGGAACTAGCGCACCACCATACGTTTTCAAAACGTTGAAAGTATATTGCTCGGCGATGACTATACCTCCGCCGATGGAGAATAAGAAGCTAAAATCTCCCTTATCTAGCCAGCATAGGAGATCAAATGACGGTCTGTCTACACTGTAACTGCTACAGTCATGCCATACTACCACCCAACTTTATTTTTCCGTTGGAATGGGGACACTAGGGCACCGTCCCATATCCTCTAAACGTTAAAAATAAAAGAGTATAATCCTCCTTATCCCACTGGGATAGGATATCAAATTATTATAATCTGACTTAATGTCATGACGTCGTAAAGTAGCCTTACGTTACTTTTACTACTTACAATACTAGAGCACATCCCTGTACAAAATTTAAAACTTTTGTAATTTTATTAATCTCCCTGATCCCATCGGGATAGGAGATCAACTTTAGTTCTGGCTTAACGTTGCCATTTATCATACTGACCAGTACAGTGAGGAGAAACAAGCTCTTATTTAAAAGGATTAATATGATATTATTCAACCTTTTCAATATTTTTGCAACCTAGATCAGGATAAACTTCAGACATGTTATAATATGTATACTCGTACTATTGGCACGAAATATGCTAAAAGCAGCGGAGCACACTCCCAGCTTCTTTCTATATCAAAAGACTCGACAGATCTGATTTTAAAGTACAAAACCAATAGATTTTACACCTATGATCACGGTCGTGTTCTAATAATGCCGTTCTTTTTACAAACAACCTAGATAACAAAAATGATATTTTTGTTTACCCTCGAACAATAGACAATTAATGCGTGACAAGTTTTTGCAATGACCTGCTGCCCTCTAAACATTAGCATCATTAACAAATTGGACTGTTCAGAGCTGAGAGATCGTAGCACATGCATCTTTTTACGGCAGTACGACTTCCTTCTGGTAAACTCAAAACCCTGCCTATTTACAAAGGTTGTAATACCTCAGAGGTATTACCTCTTATATCTTTAAGGTAGATGTCAAAACATCTAGGCCGGTCAATAAACATATGGAAGTCTACCCCGCCTTTAAAAGTAGTCATACTTTTATGACACCGTTGTTCTTAATTTCATGAATAAATCGCTATTTATTCGAAGTTGACCATACCGTAGTATGAGACCCCGAGTTACGGACATTTTTATCAAACAAGATTAAAGATAATCATGGATACTACACTTTCGAGCTTTATCAGCCAGGTGTAACATCTAATGTACAAAGCTTTGCATCGATGCGGTAAGATGACGTAAAGGCAAAATGCGAGTACTACCTCTACTTGCTGAAGACACCACACTGATTTATTCGGGTACGAACTGTATCATAACAATGTGCGGAGGATACCCACACCACATAGGTACCATACATAATGTAAAATTGTAAATAGTTGCACACTAATGCAATCAAATATTTATCGTTTGCTGCAGATGGAAGTCTACCCCTTATTATATATATATATCTGTATTTCCGAGTGCATATAACCTGACTCTCTTTAAGTCCAGAGTGAATAGGCATCTTCTGGGCAAGCTCGCTCCATCGTAGATCCCATCTATGCTCTAGAGCAAGATTGGGGTCAAGAGTAAGCCCATCTCAAAAGATTAAGACCATGCAGCGTGTCCCGTAATCCCGTTACTTAGATAAAACTTGTAATACCTACATGCTAAGCGCTGGGGCAAAGAGTGGGGATCGCTCTGCAATTTCACGAAACGATCATCATAAAGATGCGTGTGCGTTAGCCAATTACATAATCGTAATGGTCTTCTGCGCATCTTTCGCCCACGCTCAACATCCGTGTTGTAATGATGTTGATTGACGTCAGTTGAGATCAGTCCACTTAACAAACAGATCTAGTCTAGCTTGATTGTGGATAGAATCTCCACAGACAATCTTAAAGTCTCCTTCCCAACATATGCAAAATTAATTAGATCCAAACCTAAAAAATGCGCACTAATAAGAATTGGTACCGAATTTTCTGGTAGTAATAGTTATACCTACTTACGTAACAACTACTACATGTTACATAAATGATTTTTGGCAATTTTATTTAAGAAAGTAGCTATTGCATTCTTTTGGCATTTCAACTAAAACAAACAAAAAGTGTGGGTAGTATTACATACTCGCCGTTGTGATCGTCTGACACAACTCTTGTTGCTGAATGGCAAAATGCGATGTAAACCAAAACATCGACTTATTTATTGAACACAAAATAGAAAATCACATTCTTTTATTACATACCTACCGTTGTACAATCTGTCTGACGATGATTTTCGCCGCATTCTGTGAAACATTTTCTTTTTGTAAAACTCGGTGCTATAAACAAGGAATCAAATGTTGTAGCTTGCAAATGAGCTGCGTCGTTATTTACTTTAGCTGGATTAACACGCTTTCAGCATTAAGACAGCGCTTGTATGTAGGTGTTTTGATATACGTACGTGAAGTACATTTTAATTTGTAATCGCATTCGATTACTTAGTCATGCCAATTTCAGCCATTTCTATACATTTTGTGTTTAAAATAGCGAAAACGGGTTATTAAACTAGTCGTAACGCTAAATTATAACTATTATACTAGCTTACTGAATGATGAACAACACAAAGTAATTTTATTCTTCAAATTCTTATCTTTGGCATCTGAGCCATATGGCAAAACACCTTCACTCAAAAAGTAACATACCTAATATTACAATAGAAAATTTCATGAGCAGAACACACGATTGAAATGTAATGAGTGTATCGGTATGACAGGTATTCATGTGTGCAACTGGCATGGAACTGGAGACGTATTTTTAAAGCACTCGAATTCGAATTAGTATACGAATTCACAAGAATCGCATACAAACTCCTAGGAAACTGTATGTACCATTCTTAGGTTTTCGTGTGCGAAGAATTGGAATTCGAACGCTTCAAAATTACGCCTTCTGGTACCAGTTTACACTCGTATTGTGCTATGTGGGATAGTTGAACATCCTATGCGTAACTTAAGACCGCTGCTGATCTTTTGCAATAGAAAAAACATTTAGTACTTTAATAGTGCACTTAATTTTTGCTAAGCCTCCGAGCTACCTGCCATCGTAGCAAAAAGCTACAGCATTAATTTATGAATCAAGCTTACTTGACTTTATGCTCTGTCTTAAACTTATATCACTGCATTCTAGACAGTGCCTAATCACAGCGCAATATCATTTACTATCTCAAACCATATCGGTTTAAAGGCGAGCTGGGCAGTCTTATTATAACTTAGCAGCAAATAGTTGCAAAGTTAATTCATAAACTGTTTATTTTTAACCAAGTATAGACTAAAAATATTTTTGATAATCCGAGGGTGTAATCGACGATCTCAGTAGCCGATAGGCGAGCACGCCAGACTTGGCATCGCCACCTCTGTGGTCCTGAGTTCATAGCTAAGCCTGCTATCCGGGCTATTATATAAGCTTCTGCGTAAGATCATACGGGCAAAGTAGATGTGCTTGACCTGTCAAACATGTTTTGTTTAATTGGTCAACAATATTTTAGAAATATACACAAACCGCTGTTTTATTAGTCCGAATGACAACTAATAGGCTTATAGTAACTAACACATCGGTATTGTTTGACTGCACTTATGCAAAAATTAACACATTTCACACTAGCAACTGGATGTATTGTACAATAAGTCCAAAAAATTTGTTTCTAGGAAGCTAAGGATATACAGTTATACAAATTTATACTATATTTTCAGTGGCTTGCATACCTAATGCAATTGTAAAACCTAATTAATGAGCTTAGATAATATCATCATATTTTATCATTATTGATCACATATGCGACTACACAGTACACAGCGCCACCAGGCGATAATAAACACGTCTCTCATGTAAAAGGCTTTGAATAACGGTACAGTACTGTTTAATAGCGACGTTTTACCTGAAAATAAAACGTTTATTAAACATACTTACCTTATTCAAAGCCTGCCTTTAAACCTGCCTGGTGACAATAAAACGCAATGACACGAATATCGAACAATCCTTTGAGCTGCCTGTGGTGGCGCTAGTGTTGCATAGCTGCAGTGGCGGGCTGCGGAAACGTGGGTCACGTGGGCAGGCCATGAGTCATGCCTAGTACTCGAACCGGAAACGCGGATGCTACTCTCATGTAAAAGGCTTTGAATAAGGTAAGTATGTTTAATAAACGTTTTATTTTCAGGTAAAACGTCGCTATTAAAATAAGCGGACACCATATTCAAACCCTCGCAAAATCTTCGGAAGAAATAAATGTACGTTTTTTCATACCCACATATTGGTGAGTAAAGTGCAAAGTGTTAAACGCTACTTCTAGATTTAGTTAGACATCCCTTTATGTAATTTCTCTTAGCTCAGCTTTAGCGATGTAGCACATAAATTAGTATTTCACAATTTATAGGTATTGCTCCATCATTCACAATTGCCGTTTTTTATTTAAATTTTTATTAACAGCATAACTACATTATCGTAAAAAATTATAAAGTGCTTAATCATTTTTCTTATTTTTCTAAACTATGCTTGTTGTTAATATGCTTGTAACTCCGCTCTGCCCTTCAGGTTCAGAAAGTCCAAATCCCAAAATGTCCAACGGTTTCAAAATGACCAATTCCCGTAATGTCCAATTCTCAAAATGTCCAATTCCCGAAATTTCCAATTCTCAAAATGTCCAATTCCCGAAATGTCCAATTCTCAAAATGTCCAATTCCCAAAATGTCCAATTCTCAAAATGTCCAATTCCCGAAATGTCCAATTCCCAAAATGCACAATCTATTGTTGTGTAAGTCCTCATAGCCTTTCTTAAAAAAATTAAATACTAGCTTGTGTTGTGTCAACAGACGGATATGCACTGCATCGGTTACGATAGATTGAGAAGCCGTATTGAGAGAATCTCCGCATACTTGCGAAAAAAATGTTGTCTTATTGTAAGTTAATAAAATGAAATTAACATTGAAGGAAGCGGTATGTGCAGATTTAGGCCCTATCCAGAATATTTGTGAGGAGCCTTTAAAAAATTTAAGGAAAAAATGCCTCAAGGATGAAGATTTGATACCATCATTTCATTCATTGAAAAACTCTCTGTATAGATCTGGTAAAAATTTTTTTGATACAGATTTTTTGACACACAGAAGTACCAGTTTAATTAAGATACCAGAGGTTTTTCAATCATTCTTGATTTGTGAAGATGGTGATATAGATAAAATTATAATATTCGCAACAAATACAGCGAAGAAATTTATAAAAACCCCGGGCTCGCAACCCTACTACGCAGACGGGACATTCAGATCGAGTCCTAAGCCATTTTACCAATTTTTTGTTATACACTTAGATGTGAATTCGGATAAAGAAACAACAAATATTATACCAGTAATATATGAACTTTTTCCGAATAAATTAGAAGCCTATTTTCACTTATTAAAGAAAAATTAGGAGTCCAAAATCCGCACTTTCAAATCCGATTTTGAAATTGCTATCATGAATGCAGTATCATTTGTTTTTCCCCAAGCTACAGTGACCGGCTGTTTTCATCATTATAATGATGCGATATGGAAACATTCCAAAAAGGTTAAATTAAACAGGACAAGTTCAGGGCGTAATACTACCCGGTTGATTGCCATTATAACTTTATTACCAGCAAATGATATACCCGCTGCATGGCACTACATTTTAGAAAAAAGTCCAAAGACGTATGAAATGGATGTTTTTCGTAGGTATTTTGAGTCGACGTGGTACCCAAAAAAGTCGCCAGCATTAAGTTGTGCTGGACAGCGTCATAGAACAACGAACGCATTGGAAGGATGGCACAGACGCTTAAATAGCCGCATTCAGAAAAATCCCAATTTATTCTTATTTCTCTATAAACTAAAATATGAGACTAAATATTGGGACAGTCGCTTAAAAGATTCGCTGTTCAAGACAATGAGAAACAAGAGACGACTAAGAGATATTAAATTCGATAAAAAATACAAAAAATATTTATCCCAATTAGAGAACAAAGATATGACGGTGCCACTAAGACATTTTTGTTTATACATCATCTACACTTTTTGACATTACAAGATTTCAGAATTATTTTGAAATAAATAAATATAATTATTTCAGCATGTTTTTTTATTTTATGTTTAATACCTACCTAACATAAAAAGAAGTCCACGCGGGTAAAACCGGGGGCACAAGCTAGATTTAATATTTTTAAGAAAGGCTATGAGGACATACCCAACAATAGATTGTGCATTTTGGGAATTGGACATTTCGGGAATTGGACATTTTAAGAATTGGACATTTTGGGAATTGGACATTTTAAGAATTAAACATTCCGGGAATTGGACATTTTGAGAATTGGACGTTACGGGAATTGGTCATTTTGAAACCGTTGGACATTTTGGGAATTGGACTTTCTGAACCTGAAGGATTCATTCAGTATATAGGCCCTCTTCCGGGCACTTACACGTTCGAAGATATAACTTAGCTCTGCCACCGCTTCGGGACTATATATCTGCTGGTGATGAGCAGAAGCTGCGCAACAAACTTAGTCCCCTTTGTCAGCCTGATTTTATTACAGGAAATACAATTACAAGATAATGTAAGTGCGAGCTAGGCAGATTATTAAGTCCATGCACTCCTGTCGTACAAGTAATCTTAAACTTTGTAATATCCTTTTTTCAATATGTGGATTTTCAATACGTGGTTTTTGAACCAATACACTGATTAAATATAAATGCAAGATGTGTTGCTATACTATCAATTATATGGTGGATTATATTATTTGAAATACCCCTTTTTTCATATTTAACTGTCTAAAAGTTTTAACAATAATTTCGGGATTTATATGACTGAAATTTAGAATAGAACTGCATTCATCGGCATTTGATTTCAAAAAGTGGATGATGATGATTTGGCCTAATTTTATGTTTAATTTGTCTTTGGTAGGTTGTCAGATAAATTATTATCAGTACTTAAGAATACTGTTTCCTCATTATCTTCTAAGATAAATGAAGACTCTTGATCGTCTGAAGTAATATTTTCGTCTTCAGCATTTATTTTTGTATAGTCTTTAAACGGCTTTAGCAAATTTACCACAGTAACTGGCAGTGGGAGTCGCTTTAAAAATCTTTGACGGCGATCGACCCGAAGCATTGCGATAGCAGGATCCCAGGACTCTAACGCTCGATGAAATAGATCGATCATCGTTTTTTTTTTCGATCCATTTTGCGCCAAATCTTGTCCCGCGATTCAGCGGCCTGCTCAGAGAGCATTCCTATCGGAAGAGAATTGGCCTCGATAATCTCATGACCATGCAACAAAATTTTATGTATAGTAACTGTCATGCCCCTCTAGCATTAAGTCCGCCGGTCGAGGCCCGGAAGGACATCCCTCAGCAGGTTGGGTAAGCCCCTGCTGAGGCAAAGTGGCGCCATGGGTCTGTAACGGCTCCATGGTGCCTCACCCCCGTTCCTCCAGGTTGCGTGTATTAGCACGAGGTTTAGCTAAAGCCTAACGAGGGTGGACCCCTTCCTGTTCTACACACAACCTTCATTAAAAAAATACCTTTTTTGAACGCTGCTTGAAATAAATCAAAAGCTACAAATTCATACAATAAAGAATATTATACTGAGTCTAAAAGAGTATTAAATTATTATTTAATTTTTATTTCCTTAATTACGTAAGGTCAATTTTTGTGACAACCCTAACATTTTTAAGTTAATTATTTTTCCGCGGTAATTGGCGGAGTTGAAATACAGCAAAATTATAGGCGGTAGAGCTTATTTTAAGACATTTATCTGACCTAAGCAGAGATTCTAGTTTGGCGTAGAAAAAGAGAAAAAAAATAGTTTCTTAAATTCTAAAATAAATTATACATATTGTCTTTTCTATATCTACTTTTAAATAACTATGTGTGCGATAATGTTTGCCATAAACCAACGTATCTACCTGTAATACTAAGAAAAGCTAAGTGTGTACTTTTCTTGAAATAATAATAAAATTATAGTTTGACCCAGTGCAAGGTCAACTTTTTAAAATGTTTTTTTTTTTTTAAACTATGGCCAGTTGTCGCCTGGCTGTTTTAGTCTTACATTATTAATGAGTTAAACTTGTGATAGTACTGATAAAAACAGCATGTCACTTTTTCGGGTAAAAAAAAACACTGTGCGCCCGACCATCTAAGCATCTTCATTTCAGCCACGTGCAGCTTCTGAGCATGTGTTTCCTTCACTTTTCACTTGTACGCTACCCATTAGCATATTTTATTAACTGTACCGATACAATATTAAGGAAGACCATAAGTATAACCCAAAATAATACAAATAAACATTTTGTCTTAAAGTTTGGTGACTTGTCTGTTTGTGATTAAGCTCCTAGCACGTAAAGGTGCACGAGGTGGTGCTTACAACCTAATTATACGAATTTGTGACCGACCACGTACGTACCCTTGAATGCTAAAAATGTGTTTTCGCTGCGATTCTGGCGATAACAGCGGTAATTCTTGCAATGGAGTTCGACTCGTACTCCTTCTACGCTTGTACCCTGTTACTATTATTTTTAAATTATTAACTAAACAGAGAGAAGGATCACAGGAAATAAACTGTTTGCTGGAATATGTACAATACATACGATTTACCGCGATTCATAATAACCTTTTGGAGACATTTCTAGGTATTATTACATTTATTATTTGTTCTCGTTGACATCAATTACTTATTTTCGCAATTATTCCACATTGACATCACTAATACATTATTTTCATTTTATATTTCATAGATTAGTCGTCAATTGTTGCGTAATGTTGAATAGTATGGGGCAAAAAAAACGACGGTGGCGTAAAAAAATTATAAATCCGACCGGTAGGTTTGTGGTTTACCCGCTGACATACATTAGTTATCCATTTCACACACACATACACACACTTATGTTTGAACTTTTATAACAATTTTTTTTTATGCAGTAATATAAATAACTTTTCTATCATTTGTATAATCTATCTATGTACTTTTTTTTATTCTCCATAAAGTTGTCTATGTTTATGCTATTTAATTTATTATTTACAGCAGTCCGTGATATTTGAAAGAAAAAATTACTAATATTAACTTTTTACCTAAATTAGTACCTACATAGAAATTTGTAGCTATATGACCATAACATTTAATGCCATTAATTATTTAGGCTGTTAAGCGTTACCTTAACGATAGTTACCTATGGTAAACAGTACTACCTAGTACCTATATAGAATTTTGTAGCTATATCACCATAAAATTTAATGCCATATTTTATTCAAGCTGTTAAGCGATACCTCAACGATAGTAACCAAATAGTAAACAGTGTTAATATTATAAATTATTTTTTCAACTTGTGAAATGATTGACTAGCAGAATATTTATATCAAAATTATTCTCCCCATGACAATCAAAGTGATCCACTGATATAATAACGGATCAAATATGATTGCACAATGATAACTAATTTCTTGTTAAAAATTATTCATAAATATCCTTTCCCAACTATTCTTGCGTAACGTATAATATTTTCGAATTTCTTATGTTAGTGAAACGTTACAACTGATTTAACAAAAGCTGATGTAATATTACTTAAAATTATTAATTTACTTTGTTGTTTTACACCTTATCAAGTTTTGGCGTTCACATAAAAACTTTTTTTTATAGATGTAAAATCAGTAAAACGAAGAAAATTGTAACAACATTGGCACACAGTATCACGGTAAAATTAACCACAAGATTTATAAGTAGGTAATTGTGCACTCACTCACCCAAGTCCTTGCTAGTTTCGGCCTAAGCGAAGGCAAAACGTTCGTCGCGGTATCCCGCATCTGATTGTTAGAATCAGAAGTAAAAACACCGGACAGTACTTACAAACTCTATTTATTCCTACAAATGCCTCCAATAATTCTGTCGGTACCGGAGAGAGATGTTGATGCCTCGGCGATCGCAGTCAAAATGTGCCCCGTCAAGATGGCGGACACCAGTAGTGACGTTACTTTAGTGATGTTTCATGATGATGAATCATAGTCGGTCGTTTGTAATCTTTGTAAATTATTAGGATATCTATCACGATAGGCATTGTTTTAACGTAAATTCACACGCGTTTAGTTCGTAATTTGCTTATTAAAGACAACCCGTCGTCAGTGTTACATCAATCAAACACAAAGGCTAGTGACAGACTGGTTTATTGTATAAGCGCATACCCACATATACAAATAAAACTTATAATTAACCAACAGTTTTCTTTTAATAAAATCAATAAATATAATTACGCGGTGATAGCTTCTAATATTTGACAGTTGCTGCTATTTACCGCGGTACCCTCGGTAGCAGCAATAAGTGAAAGCTCAGTTTACTTTATCTTTATTATAGACTCTGGTAAGTTTTGTCATTAAAATCGTGATAATATTTTCAGATGCTCCATACATTATCATTGAGTTATGCGAGTAGGTTTGTATGGAGAAGCTGAAAAAAAAATCTCGATTTCGATGTTGCTCCCATAGAAAAAGTTGTTGTATATGACCAGCTGATCACGTGGTTTTAAGGAGTGTCCCATTCTCTTGGACAGCCTGTATATATATAGAGATACCATCACGGTAAATGTTGATCTTTCGAAACGTACGATCAGTTAATTGTTGATTCAAAAACAAATGTTGATCCAGAGGCCTTATGTTGATCCATTACTCTTTTGCTCACACTGATGTAACTCCGATAGGATCAACATTTGACATTTTTGTCACGTGACTTGGCAGCAAATTACGCTTGTCAAATGTGGCTCCAATATACAAATCCACTCCGATAAATGTTGATCCGATTCAAACAGACCAATCAGGATGAAGAAAGAGAAAGAGAAAGAAATATTTTATTAGACACACACAACAATACAAAAGTAGAATACATAAAAAATACAAAAAACATAAAAAAGAAAAGGCAGACAAATAACAACATTAAACAACAAGAAAAAGCACAAAAGATTGCATACCATGATCCGCATCGATGTGGTGTCTAATGGGCACCAGCTCAGCATGTGCTGCAGAAAATTGCAGCGCTGATTTTCAGCTGGAGCCCTAGGTGGCCCAGTTCGTAATTACTGCGTGCTCAGTAAACTACATTAAATAACAATAAGTATATCTAATAATTAACTTTTAAAAATAAATAAATACATAAACTTTTATAAGCAATATAATAACCAAATTATTTATATATACATATTTATATATAAAATAATAATAAAATATATATATATAAATATTGTGCGCCCGATGACGTAATACAGACCACCGCGACAGGCGACCAGTACGGGTGGGGCCGTCGAGACGGAAACTTCTACCCGCAAACGAAATGAAATGTATCCATTTACTAAGACTGTGGACGTGAACATTAGTGCATTAGTATTAGGTGGTGTAAAAAAAAAAATATCAAGTGTTATGTGATAGTGCAGAGAAAAAAGAACGTTCCCGTTATCGTACGACCTAAGGGTATAACCCAATAGCTCAAATCAATCAAAAGCCAAATAACCACACTGCCTGGCTATTGTGCCAGCATCGGAGTCTGTTTCGTAAGTATTTTTATTATTTATTCGCACTTTGGTCAATTACTTATACCACAACTAGATCCTCTACTTAAAGGTGTGTTCTGTGTTCTAGGTGTACTTCAGTCTCAGATCGCCTACTAGACCGATACTGAAGATTAATATGCAGTACAGTAAAGACTTGCTGGGTCCAACGGCGCCCCGTACACCGGCATCAAGTTCTACTCGCGTGTCATGACCTTAAGGTGAGTGTTAATAGTCAACAGAGTAAGTCATAAGGTTAGCGATAGTGAAATAAAAATATAATTATGCCTTTTTGCTTCCAGACGCAGCCATAGCTCGATGTCAGACGGATAAGAAAAACAGAAAAATGGACATCACACTACATCAATAGCCCGCAAAAACCAAGCAGATAAGCAGCCTTACGAATTAATTAGTATCACCGGTGGTGGGAACTTAGCATAATACATTTATCATAATTTGTACCTAATCTACATTTGTAATAACGTTATCGTATTTAAAAAATAAAATAATAATAATAATAATCGAATTTCAATAGGTAATAAGATATGGAAAAAAAAATGCATTGAATTGTTAAATAATTAAATTTCACATCAGTGCGTGCTGTACAGTGACAAAAATAATATTCATAAGATAAGATAGACATATAGGTATTCGCTCCGACTATACCGCCGTGCAGTTCTTTTGAATATCAAACAATATTGCCTTCAGATGGGTTTTAAAATTGTTTAAAACGGTTAAATCACGCAACGGTGGTGGTAAATTGTTCCAACACTTGCTAGCCGCGTATCTAAAGCTACCTTTAAATGCAGCAGTTTTGTGCCCAGGGATGCACAGTGGGTGAGAGCATACGCGCTTAGGGTAACGGCTACAATCGCTTGTCCAGACAAATTTATCATATAGATAGGTTGGTTTCCTAGTCTTAACTATGAAGCACTTTACTACTTCCTCCGTGATTAGCCGACGGAGGTCAATCTAACGTTGCCACTCCGCTTAGTACTATAGTTGTACCGCTGTGTTAGTAAGCCGAGTGGCAACGCTGGATTGTTGATCCGTATAAAAACGAAAATATAACTTTAAAAATTAACAAGTTTTTATTTAGTTTTTTACCTGTCCCGTTGTCTGTAATCAAATCTTGCAAGTTAAATTTTATCCACTTCCCGGATTCTGATTGACCTGAAATTTTGCACACATGTGTAAATCGCGTGACAATGCAATATTATGATGCCATGGTGCGGATCTGATGATGTAACTGGAAGGTGGCCATAGGAACTTCGCAATGAAACGATGCAACCTCATCGAGTTTGGGCTCGTTAAAATTATCTTGACGAGTACTTTGTTGCCAGATGGTAACCAGTCTGATGATGAAGCTGGAAGATGGCCATAGGAACTCGGTAATGAAAAGACATAACCCCATCGAGTTTGGGCTAGTTTGATTCGTCAAGACGAGTACTTTGATGCTAGATGGTAACCAGGGTCTGATGATGGAGCTAGAAGGTGGCCACAGGAACTCTGTAATGAGACGACGCAACCCCGACGAAGTTTTAAGATGGTTAACAGATCCTGATCTGATGATGAAGCTGGAAGGTGCTCATAGGAATTCAGTAAAGAAAATAATGGACATGACTGATACAGTGATTATAAAAATATCGAAAAAGTTGGGTAGTGATAGTTTTTAGTCTTTAAGTAAGCCAATTTTCGTTTAAGTTTATAAATAATAAAGATCATAAAATTAGAAGTGTTTTTTTTTCATCTGTTCAAATAGGTATTCCAAATCTACATCTAGTTAGTTATTTTCGTTAAATTAAAGATAATAAGTATTTTTTGTTTACAATTACATTATTATCAGCGCACCATTTCTTTATACAAATTACGTTTTTTAATGCGCAAATTTTCTTATGAGTAAAACAGTTAAATAATATTGAATTATCTAAACAATAAAGTTTACAAAGAGTACTTAAATTAGAAGCGCCTAAATAACTTATTTCTACAATATCGTTTTCACCATCACATAGATCTTGCACCCATTTAATCTTTTCATCTCCTTTTATAAAATCTTTATACCCTTTAAATAAGACTTGATAATTCTTTAAAATTCTCTGTAGTCAATATATCCTAAAATAGAAATATCCTATCCATATAAAAATAGAAAACACAAATTTTTGCTTCCGAATTAATTTAATTATATTTATAGTTAATATTGTACAAATTATATGGAATAATACCTTAAAATACCTGTCAGCAAATCCTCTGTAAACACTTCACTGTTTTATTATTGCACAAATGGAGTCATCACTACAGCTGGCCATGATTGAAATGCAGGCATCTTTTGCCACACAAATGGCAGAGTTTCAACGGAGTTTAGAGCAGGCTACGCCAACAAACACTGTGGCCACACTAGCAGCGGAGTTTACCAGCTTCAAGAAATTTATTCTTGCTTCGCTGTCAAATCTGCGCCGGCAAGCTGGTCTCTTACACCAACAGTGTGATCGGTTGGAGATGCAGGGACGTCGCAAAATATTACTGGTGCATGGTGTTCCTGAGACCCAGGGTGAGGATGTGTCAGCGGTTGTGGTGAGGCTTTCATCGGAGCGGCTACAAGTCCAGATTACTAAGGACGCAATAACTAGAAGCCATCGAATAGGCTGTCTCTCAAAAAACAAAACGAGACCCATACTGGTGAGGTTTTGCAGTGTAGCTGACCGGGACAGGTTTTGGTTTGCTAAAACAGCACTCAAGGGCACGGGGGTTACACTCTCGGAATTTCTAACCAAGCCCCTCATGACGCGTTCCTTGAAGCTCGAAAACGCATTGGCATCTCAAAGTGTTGGACGCGGAATGGGATCATCGTGGTCACGACGGCCGACGGGTCACATCATCGGATAACGACCATGGCGGAGCTGGACGAGATTATCCCCGCGACGGCGGCGTCTGCGGCACAACAAGCCACCACTGCGGGAGTTTCTGGCGTAGGTCAGGGCGACTCCACTAACACCAGATCTAGGCGTAAGAAGTGATAGGATTTGTGCAGTTTTTCATGTCGGAGTAATTTAAATTTGTGTAGGTAGGTCAGTCCAACTTTTTCAGCCTAGCTTCAACGATAGTTGTACCCACTAATTCTTTATTTTTATTTTTTAAATTTAGTACTTTGTTTAACTCCAAAACAAGTAAATTAGATACCCGAAATTCCTAATTTGTTATTTATATTCGTTCGTTTGTTATGTTTTTATTGTCGCATGACAGTTTTGACACATGACAGCTGTCTGATTGTGTGACACGTTCGGAAACTCTCATTCAATGTGGGGCAATAACGTTATAACGTTTTTTATTTTTATTTTTATTTAGGTTGTTTGCTCTGATATGTTTTTCGATGTATATACATATTTCAGTTAAATTTATTGAATTGTGATTGTTCTGTATTACTCAGATATCAAATTAAACACAGGCAGTGCTTGATTTGATGTTTAAGTTGATTTCTTGCAAACAGCTGGCGGGTAGAGGTATAATCGGTGGGTACATTTTAAGTACCTATCGTAAATATTTTATTTATTTATTTTATAGTTACTTAATATTATATTAGATATACCATAAATATTTATGAACGTTTCTAGTGATACATCTGAACATTTTCTCTCTTTCTCTTCTTCATCATCATCTAGTGACAGCAGTTTTCACTCCGCGTTACCCTCTCTATTCGACGAGCTTGATGCTGCTTTTTCTAATGTTCCCAAAAATTTTAATGTGGTTCACATCAACGCGCAAAGCATACCAGCCCACTATCCGGATATGCTTGCAGCTTTTGACAACAAAAACATACATGCTGTCCTGGTATCGGAGACATGGTTGAACGCCTGTCTTCCGTCAACATCTTACTCCTTACCAGGCTTTCAGTTAGTACGAAATGACCGCATTGTTAGATCTGGTGGTGGCATTGCAATATATATTCGTTCACAAATTCCCTTCACGATAGTTAACGTATCTCCTCCATCCGCATCATCTGATGTTGCTCAACATCTTTTTATTGAAATAAGTCTTTCCCACATAAAGCTTCTTCTCGGTGTCTTCTATAGTCCTTCTTCAAAGGTGGATTACTTTTCTGCCTTTGAGAAAACTTTAGAGGACCTGACTCCCTTATACAGTCATACAATACTGATGGGAGACTTCAATACCTGTTTATTTAAAAACGACTCCCGCTCCTCTTGCCTTAGATCTATAACTTCGTCTTGTAACCTGAATATTCTCACTCTTAACGCTACCCACTACTTTCCTAACTGCGCTCCTTCTCTTCTTGATTTGATTATTGTCAACTCCACTGGCCATGTTGAAAAGCACGGTCAATGTGCTTATGCCTTATTTACCTATCGTATAAGATTCGTCCCCCAAAAGCGAGGGCGAAATATCTCCTGCAACGCAATTTTAGTGGCATGAACGTTGATGCTCTTAAACTGGATGCGTATGAGATAGACTGGTCCGTGATTGAGGGTGCTAGTAGTGTGGATGAGAAGGTCACGCTTTTCAATAATCTCCTTCTTGAATTGTACGACAAGCACGCTCCTGTTCGTCCTGTTAAAATTAAACATGTTCCTGCGCCATGGCTTACGGATGAACTGAAGTCGTTGAGAGACAAGAAAAACCTTGCAAAAACGAAGTTTAAAATGGACCCGTCCGACAAAAACCGCGATAAATATAAAATTCTACGAAATCGCTGTAATACTTTGTGTAGAGACGCTCAAAGACGCCATATCTATAAATCTGTAGAAAATGGAGATCCAGCTAAAGTCTGGAGGTTCCTTAAGTCTATTGGAGTTGGTAAAACGCGTAATGATCCTTTCTCTAAAAACATAGATACTGACCTTTTAAATAAGCATTTCTCCATTTCCATCCCTGTTGATAGCACAACAAAAATGAGTACTCTCAGTAAACTTTCGTCACTTCCAACTCCTGACTACCCTTCTTTCAGTTTTAGTCAAGTAGCCGATTGTGATGTTAGGAGAAACATCTCTTCTATTGCCTCTAATGCAGTCGGAAGTGATTGCGTGAGCCGCAACATGATCCTGCCTCTGTTGGATGTCATTACTCCAATAATCTCCCACATCCTTAATCATTCCCTCTCCTCGAGTGTCTTTCCCACGTTATGGAAAGATGCCCAAATAATTCCTCTTCCGAAAAAACCAAATCCTTCCTCTTTCTCGGACTATCGGTCCATATCCATCCTACCATTCCTTTCTAAAGTGATGGAGCGTGTTGTGCACCAACAGCTCAGTCGCTTCC
This sequence comes from Anania fuscalis, assembly GCA_950371115.1. Taxonomy (NCBI): domain Eukaryota; kingdom Metazoa; phylum Arthropoda; class Insecta; order Lepidoptera; family Crambidae; genus Anania; species Anania fuscalis. The sequence continues at coordinate 19,901,956 of OX493326.1, read as the reverse complement.
TTTCCTCAAACCAACTGTTAAATCCTTTCCAATCCGGTTTTTGTCCAGGCCATAGCACGACTACTGCTTTAATCAAAATTACAGATGACATCCGACAGGGTATGGATCAGCAACTACTCACTGTGCTAGTACTACTCGACTTTAGCAACGCTTTTAATACTGTCGATTTCGACATTTTACTGGGATTGCTGCATTCTCTTAACATATCTCCAACGGTGCTTGACTGGTTTCACAGTTACTTGCATGGTCGCCGGCAGCGCATTCGTTCTGAGGATTCTTTCTCTGGGTGGTGTGATGTCAGTGCCGGTGTCCCTCAAGGTGGCGTACTGTCTCCTCTCCTCTTTGCACTTTTCATTAATTCGATTACTCACAACCTAAAATCTTTTTTCCACTTGTATGCAGACGATCTTCAAATATATTCTCAAGGGCGCCGTGAAGACCTTTCCAGTGTTGTGGAGGTAGTTAACGACGACCTTTGTCGTATACTAGACTGGAGCAAGGCATTTGGTCTCAGGGTTAACCCTAATAAATCGCAGGTGATAGTTGTGGGAGGTTCTAGGCAAATTGCTAGGATTAACTGGCCGGCCTTGCAACCTATCACATTTGACGGTGTCCAAATTCCGTTCAGCAAAATTGTAAAAGACTTAGGCGTCCATATTGATAGCACCCTCAGTTGGACAACTCAAACTGCGGAAGTCAGCAGAAAAATGTTCGCAGCGGCAGCGTCACTAAATAGGCTTCGTAATTTCTTACCCATACCTACTAAAATTTCTCTTGTTCAGGCTCTTTTGTTTCCCATTTTAGATTACGCAGATTGTTGCTATTTGGATTTGGACGAGAATCAGCTTAACAAGCTTGAGCGCCTACAAAACTTCTGTATCCGGATAGTTTTTGGTCTACGGAAGTATATGCAACAAAACTTCTGTATCCGGATAGTTTTTGGTCTACGGAAGTATAGGATGCCGCTAGATGGCGCACGCGATTCAGATCGTCTCCGTAATGTTTTGTTACTTAAAAATACTTGGGCATCCAAAAGCTCACTAAAATGTAATTTAGTACAAGGAACTTTGCATAACAGAATGTCACAAACGTTATCTAAGTGAAAGTATCAAAAACTTGGGTTTTATTAAGCGTTTTCTTATTGTGTATATAGTGGATATTATCGCCAATTTGGGAGTGATTGATTTAACTAAAACTAGTGACAGTGAAAAGATGTGTAAATTATATACAATTAAAACTTAGTGAGTGACTACATACAAAAACAACAGCGAAAAAACACATTGTTCGATCGTTATAAATTCAAATAAGAAACGTAAACAAAAATCAGCTGATTAGTCACCTTACCTCCGTATGGCATATCAATCTTCTTGTCGCTAGGTGTCGCTACTTTGTATATTAATTGTCTTATTGATGCGCACCTACCATCTGTCGGCGAGGGAGGGCCCCACATTGAGTATGTAATAAATCCATTAGCCGCTAGAGGCCACTCCGTTCCAGGCCACTCTGGAGTCGATTTATTGGCCGGACTGTGACAGTTCATAGTTCCGCTACTCAACGCTGAAGGCTTGGACCAATCAGCTCAAAGAACAAACTTTGCACGTAACTACATCTGTTTCAAAAGCACGGAACTAACTGACGCAAGCGGAATTTATTGACGGACCCGATTAACACCTGTCAAAACCTAAACCTAAAACTACGATGGACTCCCGTAGGAGGGCGCTATCGGTCACTTGTTCAAAATGTAAGCGTATAGTTGACACTAAAAACACAGTTTTATGCTCAATATGTAGAAGAAATTACGAATATGACTGTGTCGGAAACTCTGAGAAACTGCACCGGCTGAAAGATGCAGACGCCAAAAAAAACTGAAAATGTAAAAAATGCCAACAAAAACTTAAAGGGCACTTAACACCTAGTAACTCAGCTTCTTCCAACGTTACATTGAGGAGGAAACCGTCGCCGACAAAAAACAGCCTAAGTTCCACTCCTAGCAAGCTGTCTGCGCATATCGGGACCCAAAAAGCCTCCTCGGTGACACCAACAACATCTCGAGTGGACGTCTCTCTGACCACTGTACCTGATGTCAGCCTGCAGGACCCCCCGGTATCGCCGGCCACCTCTCTTGTGGACGTCTCTCCTACCGCTGGAGCTGATGACAGCTTACAGCCACCCCTCGCGTCACCGGCCACCCCTCGAGTGAACGTTTCCCTGACCACTGGAGCTGATGTCACCTTACAGGCTCCCCCAATATCACCAGCCACTTCCCAAGGGGACGTCTATCCGACCACTGAAGATTATAACACATTAAAGGCATCCCAAATATCACCAGCCACCTCTCGAGTGGACCTCTCACTGTCCAGTGGCGCAGATGACTCTCCAATCTCTAGGATCTACGATTCACATAATCTAACGGGCCGTCACGACTCACTGGAATCGTTAGACACCACGGATAAGATACTATCTAAAAGTGTCGATTTCACTGAAGTCGACTCAGCCCAAATACAAGACCTGAGAGATAACATTGGATTACTTCGCTCAAAGTATGACATATTACAAAATGAGTTCGATAACACTTTACTCGAAAATAATGAACTACACCAACGGATAAACAAATTGACTAAAGAAAATGAAACTCTAAAATCACTATGTCGGTCGCCTTTGAGCAGCACGGAGTTAACTAGCGACAGCTCTATAAAACATAAACGTTCTCGAAAACGACCTGAGGGTGCTATTCTCTATGGTGAGTTTAGTAAGTCCCCAGTCACTCAGATAGTAACATTGCAAAAAAGAAATACTGACTTAGAAAAACAGCTGGAAAGTACTGAAAATACAATTAGGAGTCTTAAAAAACACATAATGACCTTAGAGCACAGAATATTAACCACGGGCGCTAAACTGATTCCCCATAGTGAAATAAGAAAATCGATAGACAGCGAGCCTAAACAAGACGATAGCAACCATATATACATCTTCGGAACTCAGCGTTGTGTCGGTCTCTCTACAGCACTATTACGGTCAAGGATAAACACGAGTTACGAAAAATATAGAATCACAGCAATAACGAAGCCATTTGCTCTGGCTTCAGAGATCACTAAAAATGTCAAAGATGTGCAGGCAAGCTCAAGAGACAAGTTAGTTATCTGCGTTGGTGAAAACGATTATGATTTAAACATGTTGACCTTAAATCTGCGACGCTTGCTTGCAAATTTCGTTGGCACTGACGTAATTGTTATAAATCTACTGAAGAATATGTACTTAAATGTTAATTACTTAAATAATGAAATTAAAAATATATGTAATAAATACCAAAACTGCCACTTTATAGAATGTAAGTCTCGGAATGTTTCTAACTTGTGTCAGAGTATTAATAATGTTATTGACTATATTGATTATGAGTATAAATATTTAAATGTCAAAGAATTAAAAAAGATTATAATGCGTAATAACGAAGGCAGTTACTCGATTGTCAGTAAGTTTCAGAATGATACGATACCTTTCTATTATTCCAAATCGCAATCCGATCGGGATCCCTCTATTGGTTCTGATGTATGTAGTACCATACAAACTTCCAATCATACAATTCGCCAGAAAGGGACGATCCCGTACTATTTGGCCAAGAGTCATTTGGGGCATAACGCCTCTACTGACGTCGATGTGCATAAAACTACACCTCAGAGTTCCTTACGACAAACAATAAATGAAAATCATTTTTTTCGTTCCTAAAACAGGTAAATATACGTTCAATATTTTGCATCAAAACATTGCCAGTATTTTATCAAAGCAGGAAATACTGGAATTAACCTTACAAGAATTAAATAAAACAAACAATGAGCCAGATTTAATATGCTTGTAAGAAACATTTTGCGTAGCGGAAGCGAGAAATATCTAAATTTATGTAATTATGAGCTGGCAACCATGTTTTGCAGAGACAAACAAAGGGGTGGAACGTGCATTTTAGCTAAACGTAACAGCGTCTATAGAGATTTATCTGAAATCAAATCACACGCAACTCAAAAAGCATTTGAGGTCTGTGGCATAGAAATACCTTTACATAGGTTACTAATTATTTGTATATATAGGACACCCACATCTGATCCAAACGTCTTTCTATCCAAATTAGATCTGTTACTGCATAACTTATCAAAAAAGTACACGCACAACACTAAAATAGTCTTAACAGGAGACTTTAATATAGATACATTAAAACAAGGAAAGATTACCGAACACTTTCGAGATTTATGCCTTAATTACAACCTGCAAATTCATATCAATGTTCCAACTAGAAAAAAGTCATGTATAGACCACATTCTGAGTAACTTAAGGGATGCTGTTGCTACGGTATTACCCCTACATTTGTCTGACCATGATACCGCCCAACTACTAAGTTTCACAGTAGCAGAAAATAAAAATAAACCAAAATCATACACGATTTGCAGAAGAGACTATTGCTGTGAAAATATTTTGAAACTTAAAGAATGTTTGAGTAGCATTTCTTGGTCTAATATCTACTCAGAGTCTAACCTAAACGATGCATTTCAAGAGTTTCATGAAATGTTTTGCTTATTTTACAGTCTTTGCTTTCCAGTAACAAAAAAAAAGATCAGCAGCATCCATAAAATCAAACAAAACTGGATTAGCAAAGGTCTTAAAAATAGCTGTAAAACAAAAAGATTACTTCGTTGCAAATATTATAAAAATAAAACATTATTAAATAAAAATACCTACACAAAGTACTCAAAACTACTAAAAAAATGCATCGAACGTTCTAAAAAAAATTCTAATGCGAAATTTATAAATTCAAGTAAAAACAAATGTAAAGCGGCATGGACAGTAATTAAAAATGAAATATGAAGTTCTAAAAGTTACGATGACATATCTGCAATAAATTTTAATAATCAAACCCTGACAGATCCTTTTGACATAGCCTCGGCTTTTAACGATTTTTTTATAGAACAGACTAATACCAATAATAATAGGCCAAACACACATGAAAGGTTATCAAAAAATAAAATAACTTCCAACTCAATGTTTCTTCACCCTATGACGAAGGAAGAAGTCAGAAAAGAAATTATGGGTTCAAACAACACCACGTCTGAAGGTTTCGATGGTATATGTACAAAAATAATTAAAATATGTGTAGAAGAACTAGTCACGATCCTAACTTACTTAATTAACCTCTCTTTCTCATCGGGTACTTTTCCAAAAATATTAAAAGAATCCATCGTCAAACCATTGTTTAAAAAGGGAGAAAATACCGACATCACTAACTATAGGCCAATTACATTAATACCTATTCTTTCTAAAGTATTCGAAAAGTGCATGCACAAGCGTCTACTAAACTACTGTAACACATTTAAGATCATCAATAGTGCACAGTTTGGTTTTCAAAAGGCCAAGTCAACCACACATGCGATATTTACGCTTGTAAGAACTGTTCTAGATAATATCAATGCTGGTAATCTAACCAGCGGTCTATTCTTTGACTTATCAAAAGCTTTCGATTTCGTTAATCACAATCTGCTACTACAAAAATTAGAGTCGATGGGTGTTAGAGGACCCACCCTTCAATGGATAGCATCTTATTTGAATGACCGATACCAGCGCGTAGTTGTTAAAAAAATAATACAGGACGAACTGGTACCTTGCGCATCTAGCTATAAAAGAATCACAAATGGCGTTCCCCAAGGTAGTGTGTTGGGACCTCTCTTATTTATATTATATATTAATGACATAACAGAAGCAATTAATCACACTTTTATTTTATTCGCTGACGATATATCCATTGTGGTGACATCTAAGAAGCAAACTGACGACTCTATTAAAAAACATGAAATCGAAATTGATAAAACTATTGACCTCATTGTAAAATGGTTAGACACAAATAACTTAAAACTTAACTTAAATAAATCTAATTTCATACAGTTTAATAAATCAAAACACACCCATTGCAATATTAAACTAAACATTGACAGAATAGAAGAAATTGCCCAAACAAAATTTTTAGGTGTCATTATAGACCAAGACATAAGTTGGAAATTACATGTAGACAATCTATGCAATAGAATTAATAGTTTCGTTTATGCACTAAACAAAATGAGGAACGTGACTAATAGACAAACTGTACTCACTACCTACCATGCGTATGTAGTATCTCTACTACGATATGGAATTATAATTTGGGGAAATAGTACGGATAAGAATAGATTATTTATAGCTCAAAAGAAATGCATCAGAGCTATATGTGGGATTCCACCCGGCAACTCTTGTAGACAAGCTTTCACGAACCTTGGTCTGCTACCACTACCTGCTCTGTACATCTTCGAGATTTGTTGTTTTGTAAAGAAAAATAATGAACTGTTCATGAAAGCCAAAGATATAAACACTAGACTTAAAAGACATCCAGAAAGACTGGTCCTAAGTATTATTCCAAAATCGGCTAAATACAAAAAAAATTGTGTTTACATGTGCATCCGAATATATAATAAAGTTCCCTATGATATAATAAATCTAACTATAAATGCTTTTAAGGCTAAGTTGTATAAGTGTGTACTTCCGGCCGTCTGAGCCAGAGTCCTAGAGAAATCTCGCATATCTAGGCTGATAACGAATCGTAGGTGACGCCAATATACCTAGGTTTCATCGTTTGTGACGCACTAGATTTTTTGAAAATTGAAAAAAACCTGGCTCAGACAGCCAGAATTTTACGTTTTCCGACACTCTGGATCTCAAATTCTAGAGGGTTTTAGGGCCCCGTTTCTTATCAAAAGTTTAGTGACGCGATATGTGACGGCATCTAAAGTAGTTTCATCTATTTTGATGCAATGGTTTTCGCGGAATCATGAAAAACGTGTGGTCAGACAGCCTGATATCCGGCTGTCTGAGCCATTTTGTTTTTGCAGATATATAACGAAATATCACATTTCAGACTCATCTTTATGGATTTTACTTTAGTGACGCGATATGTGACAGCTCTCGACCAGATTTGAACCTTCGTTACCCACGCGTTTAGGAGACATTCTAAAAAAACTGTTGGCACAGACAGCCGGAATCCGGCTGTCTGAGCCATCCAGTTCTACCACTTCCAGGTGTTCGTGGTGGCTGGAAACTCATCTAATCGTTAGTGACGGTGATGGTTAATACGAATTATCGTTTGTGACGGCTCTATATGCCGGCAAACAAAAGATATAAGCAAATCAATTGTTCTCCATACATCGATGCATTAGGGTGACCACACTTCCCACTTTATTAGGTATGCAAATACTAGTATAGTAGAAAATCGAGGCAACTCGTTTTACGACAGCTGCTTGCCGTGTTCTTTAAATACGTATTTATCTGTGATTATTACCATGTCCATTTTATCTGTGAATGTGATATTTGATTTAACAATATTTACCATACTTTAGAAATAGCACTAGCACTCGCGCACGAAGGGTTCCGTATCATTTAAAAACGGCAAAAAATCACGTTTGTGGTATGGGAGACCCCTTAAATAATTATTGTATTTTGTCTTTTAGTATTTGCTGTTATAGCGGCAACAGAAATACATCATCTGTGAAAATTTCAACTCTCAAACTATCACGGTTCATGAGATACAGCCTGGTGACAGACGGACAGGCAGACGGACAGCGGAGCCTCAGTAATAGGGTCCCGTTTTACCCTTTGGGTACGGAACCCTAACAAATCATGAATTTCTTATTTTCTGCTCCTCGTCCCAAATGAGCCGTAGGCATGTGGGAAGAGTTGGTAAATTACTCAATGAAACGGGAAATGACTCGCAAAATAAAGATATTATTTATATTCATTTTCTGCATCTTGACCCAAATGGGCCGTAGGCATGTGGGACGAGTTGATAAATTACTCAATGAAACGGGAGATGACTTGCAAACTAAAGGTATTATTTAAATTCATTTTTTGCATCTTGTCCCTAATGGGCCGTTCCAGCATTTCCAGTAAAACACAGCAAATTTCTCTGAATAAGAGTGTTCAAACAAATTTTCCTCTTGAATTACTTACCCTAAACACAAAATAGAAAAAATACAGAAGGTCCACTCCCGCTCCGTTCTCGAAAACAACTGCCCAAATTGGGCTGACTGCCTAGGGTTGCTTTTCTGATTTTTAAAATAAATAAGTGTGCCTTATTACACCGATACAACGATTAGTTTATTCATTCATCTTATCATACGTCCAGGCCTAAATGGGAAGACAGAGCAATAATTACTCTCCCCAACTTGGCATCTTCAATTACTGTCGTTTTTAACAGCGGCGGCAGCTGCGCGTTTTTAGAAATTATACGTACTCACTTCATTACTTAGGTACTGTTATGACTTAAACTGACATTTCTAGGTGGCGTATTTATCCTAGCAACGACAATGTAAAAAAAATCTATGAATAATTTAATATGTTTATAATCTTTTATTCAACGCTTACCTAAAACACTGGTGTGAAACCAATGACGATTTAAGTAAAATGTAAAAGCTCATTCCTGCTAAATGTGTAATGTAATGAAATGAATGATTGATCGCTATAGAAACTTATCTTTACCTTTACGACTTACTTTACTTACAAGAGAAAACCTAGACCTAGTTTTATATACCTTTTAATATTATTTTGGAAATTTAAAGAACGTGTAATCACAATTTTGTGTTGTATTCAAACATCCAAACACACTGCAGCAGTACCTAATAAAAACGCTTATATCCATTTTTCGCATAACAATGATCAATGCGTAGTAAACTGTCGTGAGTGACAGTCCGCTGTAGTACTGCCCCGGATCGTCCGAGATTGCATATAAACGCAATTGTCAATTTGTGCGTAACGATTTTGACGCTTAGTTCCGAGTGGCCTATCTGTCTAGCGCGCCGCCGCTATACGTAATTTGTGCCCTAAACAAGTCACACTTAACCCAAAAAGCAATTATTAGTGTTGATTGGTCCTTCATACCAACGTATACGCAAATACGTATTTAAAGAACACGGCAAGCAGCTGTCGTAAAACGAGTTGCCTTGATTTTCTACTATACTAGTATTTGCATACCTAATAAAGTGGGAAGTGTGGTCACCCTAATGCATCGATGTATGGAGAACAATTGATTTGCTTATATCTTTTGTTTGCCGGCATATAGAGCCGTCACAAACGATAATTCGTATTAACCATCACCGTCACTAACGATTAGATGAGTTTCCAGCCACCACGAACACCTGGAAGTGGTAGAACTGGATGGCTCAGACAGCCGGATTCCGGCTGTCTGTGCCAACAGTTTTTTTAGAATGTCTCCTAAACGCGTGGGTAACGAAGGTTCAAATCTGGTCGAGAGCTGTCACATATCGCGTCACTAAAGTAAAATCCATAAAGATGAGTCTGAAATGTGATATTTCGTTATATATCTGCAAAAACAAAATGGCTCAGACAGCCGGATATCAGGCTGTCTGACCACACGTTTTTCATGATTCCGCGAAAACCATTGCATCAAAATAGATGAAACTACTTTAGATGCCGTCACATATCGCGTCACTAAACTTTTGATAAGAAACGGGGCCCTAAAACCCTCTAGAATTTGAGATCCAGAGTGTCGGAAAACGTAAAATTCTGGCTGTCTGAGCCAGGTTTTTTTCAATTTTCAAAAAATCTATTGCGTCACAAACGATGAAACCTAGGTATATTGGCGTCACCTACGATTCGTTATCAGCCTAGATATGCGAGATTTCTCTAGGACTCTGGCTCAGACGGCCGGAAGTACACGTATAAGTGGCTCATTGACAACAATATATATGACATTAAAGAATTCTTTGACTGTAAATTCTAAAATTTTGACTTGATATAATTAATTATTGACCTGGACATATTTGAAATTATATTTTTAGTGAATTATTTTCGATCTCATATTTGCAATGTTATTTAACTTATATCATTTTACACTGTATTTGCGTGCTAAAAAATTGGCAAGACACGAATGTGCCTTATTCTGTATGTATATCACCTGTTAATACCGTGTTCTTATGCAAATAAAAATTATCTTATCTCATCTTATCTTATGACCATGTCAGCGAATACCGGTCCAAGCTTAAATGGCACCCAATCCGACTCAGGCGGGATATGCATATTCTCTCTTTACTTTTTACAATATTGTTTAGTCCGAAATCACCTCCGTATCTGAAAGAGCGCTTTCAATTTCTGCAATCATCACGGGGTCATGACATGCGGTCATCCAAAAGCCTGCTTCTTAAATTTCCTCTCCATACTACAAACTATTATACGCGGTCGTTTACTGTTCAGTCAACCCGTCTATGGAACTCCTTACCCTTAGTAATTCGGCAATCTGAATCAATTTCTGTTTTTAAAAGTCGGCTTAAAGCACATTTTCTTGCACTGTGAGAACAAATCGTCTCTGGTTTGAGAATTGCTGTTTCTGGAATATCACTGGTTGTTAGTCATGCTATTTCCTGGCATATAGGTATATGTATATATATGTATTATATTTAAGTATGTATGTATGTTTATTTTTATCTTAGCATTTATATTTTTAGGTATTTTTTGTACGTGTATGTAGTTTTTACTTATTGATATTAACATTGTAGGTATATAAATAAAATTACACAATAAGCACTCTGCAGCACTTTCCCCTTTCTTTGTAGTTGTCCTCTGCCTAAAGGTTGTCATTCAATCTATTAACATCAACCGGCTTGAATTTTGTAATACGATGCAAAGTATTGTTTTATTGCTGTACACCGAATCCAAATTACTTTGGAGCCATTGATATCGTCCACTAACTAAAAAGTTTGTAAAGATGTGATTTAATAGTTCTTATTACTCGTTCTACAATAGAGGCTTTTTTAACAGAATATATGGGTCATTGTCAAAATGGTAACTAATTTTGTCCCGAACGTATATCTTTTGAAGTCAAAACAAATGAAACGAACTATGTGTCAAAAAAAAACAAATATGGTTCAATGAGGTACCGTATATTCGTTAACAATTAAAAATACTAATATTTTTTACATTATTTCATAATTAGGCTTCAAATGTCCACTTCGGTGGTCCGTCGCAATACCACTTAATCAAATTAAGAACCAGATAAACAAGTCAAATATTACCTTGTTATTTGATTTGTTTCTTTAAAATGGTTCAGAGTATAGTCTATTTTACTTCTTAACAAAGCAATTGTGTTAAAAGCTTTTAAAATAAAAATTATAAGACATTGTCATCTGTCGCAAAGAACGACCGACTTTTCGGTAATACAAATAAAATGACGTATATTCCTAAAAATATTCAGTTTCTGAACGCACCCATTTATTTGGCATTTAGTTTGACAGTGCTAAACTCACGTGGCGGCCATATTATGTGTCAGTTTTGTGCAGAGGTTAAAGACGCGTTGCGCATATTTAATCTTGTTTTTTTGTAAAACCTCATTGAATCTTTCCGGTTACTGATTTTTTTGGTAAGTTTTTAATCAAAGTTCAATAATATTGCATTGGCATCGTGAAATAATGCGTCTTTTATAGGAATATATGGCGTATTGCATTCTAACCTAAAACATTTGTGTTTTGTACCGGCTTAACCTAAATTTTTCCATTCGGTGGTCATCTTTTCGGTGGTTATGTTGGACCACCGAAAAGACTTAGGACCACCAAAAAGTTATTTTTATCATGGCTAGCTTTAAAATGTCGGTTATTTTTATAACAGGCTCATCGAATGTACATGTACATTTAAGACTAATTAAGGGGAGTAATGGATAATATTTTTACCTACATTTTTCTAACGTTCATAAGCTGTGTGTGATATTATGGCTTGATTCAAAGTAATATTCAGTCATTTTTAGTGGCAAGTTATTGAATTATTTTAATGAACAGAAAACTTTGCATACAGTACGTACAGTACTAATTATATTTTATTTTTATAACAAACAAGTCTCACAAAATAAAGTTTTGTTTGCCTTTGCTGCTTATGCTTTTTTGGATATTTCACCATTTTGTTTGCGAAAACTCAAACCTTGTTTCACAATTTAAAAATAATGCATAAAATACAGATAACTTTCCTAACAAATAGTCTTGGATTTGCTACTAATTAATTATTTAAACTAGACATTTAAATAAGAAGGTTGCTTTTACAGTGTGTGATTTTGATTTAGCTTTTTTTCTTTTTGTTGCTTAGTGCTTTGGAAGATGGCTAAAACAAGAAAAAAACTAACAGAAGAAGAACGAAAAAATAGGCGACGTGAGCAAAAAAAAATAGTAATGCAAAGGTTAAGAGAAAAAATAAAACGAGATCCTGTAGCTTTAGCAGAGAAACGAAAAAAAGATCGAGAGTATTATTATAAGAAAAAGGAAAAAGGTCTTGTTAAGACTATTAAAGGCTTACCCCCTAGAGATCAACGAAAACTAAGGAAAAAATGGAGAGAGGATTCGAAAAAGCGTCATGCAATTAAGAAGATACAGCTATCTGCACAAGATTTGCTAGAACGAGAAACTCCCCCACCTTCTCCTGCATCTTTGCCGTCTTCGTCAACATCTAGAGTCTCATCTGGAAAAATGGTGACCGCCAGAAACCGGAGAAGACTAACAAATGAAAATTTGCATTTAAGACATCATTTGAGGAATTTGGAGAGAAAATTACGAATGTATCAAAAAAGAGATGAAAGAAGATTACAATTGAAACAGAATTTAGAAGAAGAAAATAATTCACAAAATAAGAAAACTAAACAGTTACTTAAAGTTAAACACATGATCCAGAATTTTTTACTTGATGATCAGAACAGTAGGCTTACGTCAGGAAAAAAGGACACTATTACCAAAAATAAGAAGAAAAAACAAATAAGACTGTTAAATGATAGCTTGCTAAATCTCCACGAAAAATTTGTCGAAAAAATCAATAAAAAAATATCTTACAAGACTTTTTGCCGTTACCGTCCATTTTGGGTCATCAATCCCAAGGCATCTGACAGAAATACATGTCTTTGTGCTCTTCATAAAAACACAGATTACATTGTAAATGCTCTAAAAACTCGCAATATTATTAATCAAAATTCAGCATTGGAAGTGGCCAAAGTGATGTGTTGCGAAGGTGAATTAAAAGAAAAATGTATGGAGCGTTCGTGCCCTGGTTGCTTTAATAAAACCTTTAACTTTAATCGATATTTTCCTAATGATTCTATTAATCACTACAGATGGACCACAAAAAAAACTTTACAAGTAGTAAAAGGACGAGAAAAAATGTGCCAAAAGACAGTTAAAGAAGAAGTTCAGACAAACATGAAAGGGTTGACTGAACTTTTGAAATTAAGAATGCCAGTTTTTATGAAACATGTTTCAAATATGCTACATCAATTTAAAATAGTTCGAGTCGTTAAAAGCAATATGAGTTCGGAATCTGCATTACTTCACTTAGACTTTTCACAAAATTATCTTTGTAAATATAGTACTGAGGTACAAGGCGCTCATTTTGGAGGAGCATAAGTTAGCCTTCATACTTCAGTCCTTTACTATAAAGATGAAAATATTCATACTAATTTACAGCATAAGTCATTTTGTACAATCTCTGAAAATTTAAGACACGACCCGACGTTGATATGTGCACATTTAGACCCAGTGATTGAGAATATTAAGCAATTGGTCCCGAACTTACAGTCCCTTCATTTTTTAAGCGATGGCCCTTTGACACAATACCGCAACAAAAATATGTTTTATTTGTTAGTACATTACATCGGTATCCAGCTCAACATAAATGAAATAACATGGCATTACTGTGAAAGCGGTCACGGAAAAGGTGCCTCCGATGGCGTTGGAGGCTGCCTAAAGCGTTGTGCAGATACTCAAGTTGGACTTGGGCGTGATATTTGTGACTTTAAAAGTTTTGTGGAATGTTTACAAAAAAATGTTCAAGCTGTAAATGTTATTCCGATAGATGACTCAAATATTTCCGAAATAGAAAGCACTCTAAACAATGCTGAACTGAATGCTTTTAAAGGAACACTTCGGATTCATCAGCTCGCATGGCATAAAGATAGTCCGTATTTACTACATGCTTGAAGATTGAGTTGTATGGAATGTCCTAATGATTCTGTTTGTAACCATTATGAAATTGGGCAGATTCATGTTAATACTAAATCATTTTTCGACATATTAAGGGATCTATCACCAGAACCCCGTATATATAGCCCGCCTTTTAATATGCCTTCCACTTCAACAGGAAAAAGTAAGTACCACTATCACAATATTTATAGTTCCGATTCTGATCCCTCAGAAGATGGTATACCACTAATACAAGTGAAAGATAAGACCCGTGCGAAGGAACAGGAAGACTGGAACTCTTCTGATGAAAATATTTTCTAATCCAATCCGTATCACCGAAAAGATAGTCTCTTCGGTAGTCACGAATTATTATTTAATTTTTTAAATGATTCTTTTAAGAGAAGATGCCAGTTGATTAGTATTGCAAAAAAAACTTGAATTAAGACTGATTATTACTAATAGTTTTATTATTTTTGTACTGTGATTAAAAATAATTTAGATTATAAGCATTTCGGTGGTCAAGTGCATCTTTTCTGTGGTGCTGTTTGAGTGTTTTTTTTATTTTTAAGAAGAAATAATGTATAACGATCTCATTTCCATATTGCAATGTATAATTAACGTGATACTAAACATAAATAAAGCACTTTTGATTAAATTAGCCTCTTTTAATTTTTTGGACCACCGAAATTCCTTATTTGACAATGACCCATATGGAATAATGATTTATGTTATATTTTTTCATTAACTGCTTAAAAAAATCATTATAAAACTCTGTCCCGAGATCTGTTTGTAAGTTTTAAGGCTTTCTTGTCAATTGAAATAACATATTTTGCATTGCATTCGTGACACATTGTTTTAATTTGGATTTCAGTAGTCTAACCCATACGTATTTTGATAAAGTATCGATGACTACTAAAACATATTTATATCCTTTATTAAATGTTGAAAATTTCTGAAAATCCATAAGATCGGCTTGCCATAAATCATCTATCCCTTTTATAATGGTATGTCTACGAAAGAAATTTCTTCTAGCTGCTTTGTGAAGTTCGTTTACTACCTCTTGTTTACCTATTCTTACCAGGTTTCCCTGTAATCATGAGATCAATTTCTTGTTTTGTGTAATATAGTGTACTCAAATTGTTAGTAGTCAATCTTTCTAAATTGTTTAAGTACTTTTGAATGTTACTTTGAATTGTTTTCATTTTTTTTTTTAATTCTTCAACATTTTTATCGTGTGGTGCCGGCACGTTAAAAGAATAGCACCATCCCTTCTCTTCCTATGGGTGTCGTAAGAGGCGACTACAGGAGAACCGCCACAAGAAGACGGGCAGCAGCGTCTCCTTTCCACCATTGGCCAAACTGCGATCGCCAACCCGCCTGCCAAGCGTGGCGATTATGGCAAAATCCTCCTTTTGGAAAGGCCTGTGTCCAGCAGTGGACTGATATAGGCTGGTGATGATGATGATGATGAACATTTTTATCTACATATTTTTTATTTACCACCTCATCGTCTTTTTCAGGAGATTGTAAACCTTTCAATCTTGATGATCTTAAATCGAAGTCACCAGCATTTGTTCTTACTAATGTATCGGTAATATTGTCAGTAAATTCAAAAAACCGTAAACGCTTATGAACGTGATGCCCGAATTTGTCTATATTCATTGCCGTCTTGTCGGCTTCTTTAGTGCAATGGTACTGCCCAATCCTCCTGATAGAAGATATATATATTCGACGTCTTTTATGATGCCAGCTTCATGAAATTTTTCAATAATTGCCACAATTTCATTATGTACTCCAGTGTTACCAGCTGTCCACGATCCAAGTAGTAATTTCAATCGTTCTACTAATTCATTTGTATCGTTCCAGTAAACTAAATCAGTATCCTGCTTAACTTTTTTTAAAATATCAATACCTTCTCCTCGTTGAAAACTTTCTAAACTACTTGTATGATTTCTTGTAAACTTAAACAATGGTTAAACACATGCATATACTTGTGACGAGAATCTGGAGGCGCGACACCCCTAGTACACGAACCACACTATCGACTCGACAGCCCTACGCCCGTCGCCCATGCCTACACACACATCCGTACCGCGGCGCCCGCGCCTGCACCGCGCCCGCGACAACGCTTTATAAGGCGCGGTGGGAAGGAGCTCCGCGGCCACGTCCGACGCGTTCTTAAACGAGCGAAGTTCTATGTCCACCGACTATACCACCTTGTCGGCAAAAAGAGTAAAATGTCGCTTAGAAATAAGTTGACAATTTACAAGACCTGCATCCGACCTGTGATGACTTACGCCAGTCCGGTGTTTGCTCACATCCCCCGATCGATCCTTAAGGGCTTTCAAATAGTCCAAAATAAGTTCTTGCGCCAAGCCTCGGGGGCCCCGTGGTTTGTGCGCCGTAACAATCTCCACAGAGACTTTGACATCCCGTCTATGGCCCTCTATATGAAAGAAGCGTCGAAGCGCTTCTTTGATAAGGCCATAAACCACCCTAACCCACTTGTAGCTAAAGCCGCCACGTATACGCCCCAGAAGGATGTCGCTCGCCGATTCCGTCGGCCTCGCCACATACTCGATGACCAGGTTGATGATATCACCGCGTTTGTCACAACAGCCAACACCGCCTTAAGCAGTTCAAATACTACACAACATAGTAGCTCGTTTCACCGCGCCCGCCGAAGGGCGCGAGGTCCCGCCTTCCATTTCGGCCGACACAGACATGTGCCTGGCCGCTTCTCCCCTGTCCACCCTTCGGACGACGGCCCAAGCCGAGGTCCGAGCCTACAGAGGCGCCCTTGAGGCCCGAGTCCGATTAACCCCCAGATCGGGCCCGCCAGAAAGGAGCCCGACGGCGGTCCGGCCTGCCTAGGCAGTCCCCGGCCGCGCCGGCGCCACCACTGGCGGGTTCGCCGCTTGGTAGGGTGCCTTACGCACTCCGCACTGGCCCGATCGCGCCCGCTAGTATGGGGCCCGACACGTACGAGCCTGAGGCTTCGCTGCGCGAAGCCTCACACTCGGACGGGTCGCGGAGACCGCTAGTGGGGCGGACCTAGGCTGAGCGCCTTCAGCGCTCGCCATCTCTGCCCGGTTGTAGCTGACAAGGTCTTTTCATTGGGCCGTCAGCGACAGGTCCGTCCGAAAAAAAAAAAAAAAAAAAAAAAAAGCTCCGCGGCACTCGTCCGAGTTCCGCAGCCGTGGCAAGACGTCTTCGCGCGCGCGCACGTCCACCGTTCACATTGCCTCGGAGCATCGGGACTCTGACGATTTGCTTCCCCCTGTTCCCGACATTAGTTAAGTACCCGACCCACATCCTGATCCAAAGGTTCGTAGGCCTAGCCGCGAGCACGCGTGACTCGAACCTTTACTCCCAGACCTTGACCGCGCTCCTGCGGTGAACCCATCCCCGGCCCGGACGCTCTTGCGGCGAGCACGCATACGACTCCGCATGCCAGCCTTCCTTACCCGTAGACAAAAGTAGATTATTAACCAATACCCGCCTCGCTACGCGCCGACCGTAATCCGCGATACCATCCGAGGGGACCGCGCCGATCCCCGTCGCCCTGCCTCGTCCGTCCGTAAAGAATAAGTTGAGAGTAAGACAGCAGTCACAGGTCTAGGTAGATTAAGAAGTGAATTAGTTTTAAGGAACAGTTGTGTGTCTTTCAATATAGAGAGTGCAAACGTCCCGTTGGTTTCCTTGGTTTATTCCCTGTTAGGATCCTAAAGATAGGTACACATCCTCTTACCGCACGCATCGCGGGCTGGGGTCAGTACGTATGTTGACGAGGAACTCGGGCCTGAGCTAGCCGAAAGGGTTCTTCGTCACATACTTAAATCCTTTGTTACTGTATATTGGTTTAGATGGATCCCAATTACGTTTGTGTGCATTAGTATCCATAAGTAATAATTTGTAATTTTGTAAATCTTCCTCTATGATGACATCTAAGTTTGGTACCTTTTTATACAATAATTCTTTTAAGCCTAAAGTTTTTTTAAACTGCGGTTTCCAATTTTTAGGATGCAGTTATCGCATCGTGAATGCGGGTCTTCCGAAACATAAGTTTCCCTCGTTCATTCCTGATGCCATAAGGTATATCTTTCATTAATTCAGGTGACATGGACCATGATAAAGAACCGTTAGCTATACAACAAATGCACGCCGCTACAAAGTTGTATCGGTTTTGCACGGTAAATATGGCGTTGCTTCGTAAAATTGACAAAGAAGTTAGAAAATTGTTAAAGTAATGTAAATAAGTTTAGTGTTTATCAAATATGCGGCTTATTGGTGAGAAGTAATATTAGAATTTGTTGTAATGACCTTACTGTCGTAATTTATGCAACCTTTCAGTGAACATCTAGGCATTTTTATTTTTTCATACAAATGTCAGGTCACGATGACCGCCGACCACTGACTACGTCACATCGGCGTCGGTCGGGTCATTTTCGGGTCTCTTTAGGTCCAACACCCAGACGTGTGGTCCGCCCTGTCCTTACGAAGTAATATATAAGTCAATGAACACAATATTCGATTATTTATTTGTTTTTAAGTGAAATGAGGGATTTGCTTGCACACGTCTGATCTCCTCAGAGGTCAGGAGGGGAGGAATAAAAAGTTTCATACAAAATTTCACCCCCTTAGGGGATGAATTTTAAAAATTCCTTTCTTAGTGCACCCCTACACCTTATAAGGAACCTGCGTGCCAAATTTCAAATCTCCTGAACCAGCGGTTTGGGCTCTGCGTTGATCCATCAGTCAGTCAGCTTTGCCTTTTATATACTACTAGCATTTGCCCGAAGCTACGCTTGCGCTAATCTAGATTTAAAAATAAGGGACAGTGTAAACTTTAAACGTAATCCAATTACAATATTAAAATAAAACTTGACACACATAACTAAACCATAAAAATAATATTTTTAATCAAATTGCTAAAATTATATTACGTAGGAACCTACGTATTATATGGGTTGTAGCGCGAGACATCGAAGCAGTTTTTATTAAGATGTTATGACAATTATCATAAAATTACAGTTTATAGACAAAGGTGAATTAGCTTACAGTAATTATTTTAAGATTGCCTAACATAACTCGCGATTTTTAAATTTTATTAGGGATATTAGATTTCCTTCTGGACTCTGTTCATTTTTTAGTACAGGCATCATGTTTCAATTAATTTACATCCAGTAAGCAGAGTTGTTATGCCGGACAACCATTTCAGAGATATTTTTCTTCCGCGAAACCAGTATTTTTTTCTGGATATACCTTATTTTTGAATGTCCTTTTTTGAACCGTAGACAACATCTGTGTTTCATGATAATTGGTAGAGTTGGAAGACGTGAAAGCTTAACGAACAATCAAAAAACAAAGTTACTTACACCTTTATAAAATAAAATTAGTTAGGATTAAAGTTTGTATATACTTATTCTAATCCCACAATTTCCAAAAAATCTTGCTTAGTTATAAGTAATTCATTTGCAAAATCCCAAGTCCAGTGGTTAGGACTGCGCGTTGATATATCACCTAGTCTAGTTTGCCAATTTATATAAATATACAGTGTCCGATCAGCTGTAGGGGTAGATAAATGGGAAGGTCAAATTTATTTAATTTTTCGATCTAAGTTCTCTTAATTGTTATACAGTAGGTATCGCTGACTTGCTACACTTGTTTCACGTTTTATAAATATTTTCATGTGCGATATCGGGAAATTCCCTACGCCATACTCCATATCCAAAAGTACCTCAACTATTTCTAGACAGCTGAGATATTTGCTCGTCGTAGACAGACAGACAGACGGATAGACTTGCGAAAGTAGAGATTAGAAAATTAGTAATAACACGAAACATGTGACAATACTTTATTTTTTACAAATTCAAAATTGAAACCTACTTTAAGTGCTGTAATTCAGAAAACTCTTATTGTGTAAGACTCCAACCATAAGCCTAAATATTTAAATAATAAATTCAGTAATTTTAGTTTGACAATAAAGAACTTCAAATACGAAATTTAACCCCCTTTTCACGGGGTTAAGGCTTGAAATTCCAACAACATCCATATACTTTGCCAGAGCTTTAAACTATAAGCGATATTATTTTTGTGATTTATAACGAAGGAATTTGCACACACATTTACGGAATATTTCATTCCATTTTCCGACATCCCGCTCGGTTACAAAGCCCGACCTTGGTACAATGCGGACTGTACTCGAGCTGAGGCTCGTAAACAGTCAGCTTACCAGGCTTGGGTAAAAGCTCGAGACCAAAAAGTGCGAGCGCGAAAGGTGCGAGCAAAGAAGAGAGCATATAATACAGCCGCCAGGTCTTGCAAAAGGGTGCTGCGAAAAGCTAGGTTCGACCATGTCAGCCGTATTGGGGCGAAACTTGCATCTTACCCACAGGGTAGTAAGCAGTTCTGGTCCCTGTCGAAATCAGTCGAATCTAACTTCTGCCTTCCTACACTACCTCCAATGCAGAAACCTGATGGGTCACTTGCCCACACCGCAACAGAGAAAGCAAATTTATTTGCCGATCTGTTTGCAAGCAATTCACGTCTAGACGCTGGCTCGAAACATCCACCCACCATGCCTCACTGCGATTCTTTGATGCCAGAGATCTCAGTGCACAACAAAGAGGTCCGTAGATCCCTTCTTGGTCTAGACGTGAACAAGGCCTGTGGCCCAGATGGCATACCAGCAAGAGTGCTGAGATATTGTGCGCCTGAGTTGTCTCCCGTACCGACGCGACTGTACCGCCTCTCTCTCACGACAAAAATCGTACCAAAATCTTGGAAGCTTGCCAATGTGCAACCAGTACCCAAGAAGGGTAGCCGTGCCGACCCTGGTAACTACAGACCGATCGCCATCACTTCCGTACTCTGTAAGGTTATGGAAAAAGTCCTAAATTGCAAACTGCTTTCATACCTAGAAGACAATGATCTTCTCAGTGATCGTCAATATGGCTTCCGCCGGGGACGTTCAACTGGGGATCTTCTAGTGTATGTAACGCATTGCTGGGGCGAAGCCATCGAAAACCACGGCGAAGCAATCGCAGTGTCGCTGGATATTTCGAAGGCTTTCGACAGGGTTTGGCATGCGAGTCTGCTGAGCAAGCTTCCAGCGTACGGTATCCCCACTGGCTTCTGTAGCTGGGTGGCTGACTTCCTGAGAGAACGGTCGATCCGAGTAGTCATTGACGGCTGCTCCTCTGACCTCAAGGCCATTGACGCCGGAGTTCCTCAGGGGCCTGTGCTCTCTGCGACTCTTTTCCTGCTGCACATTAATGACCTGCTATCTTCAGGTATTGTTGGGTACGCAGATGACAGTACTGTCACGGAGAAGTATCTGTCTAGTGCAGGAGCCAGTGGAGTTGAGGTCCAAAGATTGAGAGAGGCCATGGTTGAGCGTACGAGCCTGACGTTAAGTAATGTCTCCCAGTGGGGCGATGACAATCTCGTCAGCTTCAATGCCTCTAAGACGCAGGCGTGTCTTTTCTCTACAAAAAGGAGTCCTTTCACCCTTTCTCCTACTTTCCGAGGTACATCTGTTCCAGTGACCGACACTCTACAACTTCTTGGCATGGAGTTGTCCTCTGACCTCAACTTTGGCACCACCATCGAGTCTAAGGCTCAAATTGCAGCAAGAAAGTTGGGCGTCCTGAATAAAGTCAAGCGGTACTTCACGCCTGGACAGCTTTTAACTCTTTACAAAGCCCAAGTCCGATCTTGCATGGAGTACTGCAGCCACCTTTGGGACGGCTCGGCGAAATACCAACTTGCTGCACTAGACTCGGTGGAACGCAGAGCCAAGAGAATAATAGGCGATAAAAAACCGCCTGCCTGGTTCACCGCCGCAAAGTTGCTTGCCTATCGGTCTTCTACAGATTGTACTTCGGAGAGTGTGCTCATGAGCTGCATGAGCTCATACCACCGTCACCTTTCTTCCATCGGACATCCAGACGCACGGCCGGCTACCATCCGTTCTTAGTTGATATACCCATAATCCGCACTAAGCGCTTCTCATCATCTTTTATAATGCGCACAGCTAAAGATTGGAATTCCCTGCCTGCATCTGTATTTCCGAGTGCATATAACCTGACTCTCTTTAAGTCCAGAGTGAATAGGCATCTTCTGGGCAAGCTCGCTCCATCGTAGATCCCATCTATGCTCTAGAGCAAGATTGGGGTCAAGAGTAAGCCCATCTTAAGTAAAAAAAAAAAAAAAACACAACTTCATCCCTCGTTTCAACCCATCGGGGGTTAATTTATAAAAAACGCTGAAACACTATTGATTTATTTTCATACGTCAGCCTAAATACAAAATTTGGAGATCCATACTTCAAAACTGACGGAATTTCATACAAACTTTTACTCCTTATTTTATCCCTTAAGGGTGGAATTTCTAAAAATCTTTCTTTAGTGGATGCCTGCACTGTAGGTATCACCGATTGCGTGTTTGCCTATAAGTATATTTATTTACTTCGAAAATATAGAACTTTAACCCATATATGCCCAGAACTTTTTTTTTCTCCGATTTCTTTCATTTTTGGATATGTGGATACTTAAAGGGTTCTTATCAAGACTGCATATGTGAATTTAAGGTGGCACTGAGGAAAGGGTGTTTTTTTTAATGGGTCGTAAACGACCCCTGTGTCAGATATGGTTCTTTAAATAACGATGAATAAAAATACCAATATTTTATTTATTATTTAATTTTGATAGTCATTCGAAACAAAATTCAAGAGTGAAACTGTGAAAAACATTTTGCATGTAAATTGACACCACATTTACTGCACGCCGTTACCGTTTTATTTTTACACAAAGCACAGCGAAGTCTTGACTGAGCCTTTTCAATCATATGTTCTGCATTGTGCTTTTGCACCGTATAAGGTACGCTAGTTTAGACCTTTCGAGTAGGTCCTGGTTGAAGCTTTTCTGCTCCGTAGGTCTGCAATAACGTGCGCGCAATGGTCCGTCGAAACTCCAATGTGTCGATGTCGCCCCGGTATTGGCGAGCTAGAAGTGTAGCATTATTCACTGCTACGTCAATGAGCCAAAACATAATAAGTGTATACCATTTTTTGCCTCTCATGGCGGTTCTATACACGCCTACGTTGGCATCCAATCGGTCCACACCGCCCATGTACCGATTGTATTCCGAAATGAGATAAGTTTGTGGTACATCTATCCTTGATTTAAGAGCAGCTGAATATCTTCTTGCCGTTTGAATGGGTTGTACTCCATGTTCAGTAGATAAGAGAGTCACAACGCTATTATCATGCCATCTAACTGCACATATCCCATTTGTTTCATCCAATTGATAATCATAATAACCTCTTATTTCTTTTTGGCATTCTTTTGCGTCTTTCAGTGGGCAGTTTTCAATACGGTTACTACGCACTGTACCCGTCAAAAATACTTGTTTCTCTTTGAGCTCGCTGGCTAATGGCAATCCAGTAAAAAAATTGTCGCAATAGACAGAGAAATCCGTGTTAGGAAACTCCTGCTGTACTTTAGAAATGAGTTTATTGATAACATGACGACCTAACCCTGTTTCAACACGTTCAGAACGCCCTTGATAGGGATTAGCATATAGGCAGTAGCCCAGTCGTGTCGCAGCAATCCACATTTTGAAGCCAAACCTTATTGGCTTCCCTTTGATGTGCTGTTTGCAACCATGTCTACCGTAATACGGAACCATGGATTCATCAATGCTTATTTGTTTTTCAATAGGAGCATACTTTAGGAATTTACTATTTAGCATATCAATAAGCGGACGTACTTTTGCCATCTTGTCATTGTCAGGCAGTTTGCTATTATCGGCCACATGAAAATTGCTAAATATCTCTTCGAATCGGTTGCGACGCATACTTTTTGCGCCAAGGATGTTATGGGTATCTTCATTAGTTTCCCAGTACATTCGGCGTCGTGGCAACGGAGAATAGCCAGACAAAATAAGGATTGCAATAAAACAGTATATATCTTTGACTGACAAAGAAAAAATTATATTTCCCGCTGCAACAGCATATATAACTGTTTGTCTGACTATGTGATCGATTACTTCACTATCGAAAAAGAGCTCAAAGAATTCGAGGGGTTCACTATTTGCAGACAACGTTGTAACATACCTAGGAAGGGGTGTGGTCCACTCGCGATTGCTTTTGGGTAGATCTCTCTTCACCCAAGTCCGATCTTCACCCGCTTGGCGTGAAGTAACTGTATTTCTCTCTCTTCCACGTGCTCCTCCGCGTGCTTTTACGCGTGCTCCTCCGCGTGCTCTTCCACGTCCTCTTCCACGTGCTCTTCTGCGACTTATTTGTTCTGGTGGCACAAGTGGTGTATCATTGGCTTCTTCATCCTCACTGGACGCGGTTTCCTCGGCTAACGGATGCCTCAAAGCTAGATTTGCAGGTGCGAGTAACTGTCTTCGGGATAAATGATGGAAAAATGTATCCTCTTCATCTCCGGAATCACCGCCTGATACCCTGCCATCGCCAAGAGGGTCAATAAAGATGTCAGTACCGAGTATCTCATCGTTAGAGTTAAAATTGTCTAACTCTTCTATGATTTCATTCGTTGTCAGCGTTCGTTTGGACCTAAAAACCGAAAATTGCTATTTAGTACACTTCTTCCCAAGGGGTCGTTACCGACCCACAAATGTTTTAACAACTATATCTGAGTAATAAAAATGTATTTCACAACACTTTCACTTTAATTAGATAGATCATTTATCTAATTTTAGAATGTAAGCCACTGAATAGGTTTTTTAACGTAGAAATAAACATTACTTACATTATTCTCAGCAGAACCGCACTTTTTTGCAACCAAAAATCAAGTCATGACTTGAACTGTCACAACTAGTAACAAAACTACCTGCCAATTAAAAGTAACTTATTTGTTTATGTAGATAGTACACTGATAGATCGATAGATGGCGCTAGGCGTAGAAAAAGTCGTCTTTTGATTCACAAAATCGCTCGTTTTCCAAAAGTTGTTTTTCAGGACAAAAACGACCCACTGGGCATATATGGGTTAAATACAAAATGTATTCACAAAATTTTACCCCCGTAATGGTTAAAATTTCAACAACACCAGCATACTTTGCGTGAGTTATCAACCGTAAGCCTAAATAAAAAATTGAGTTATTTTTACTTAGAAATAATAGAACTTCAAATAAAAATGTATCCCCTTTTCACCCCTTTAAGGGTTGAAATTCCAACAACAAAGATATATCTTGCGAAAGCTACCAACTGTAAGCTTAAATAATAAATTTAGTGAATTTTAGTTAGAAAAGAAAGAACTTTTAATACAATACAGAAATACACAACTTTATCCCTCTTTTTACCCCTTCGGGGGTTAAATTAGCAAAAACGCTGAGACACGTGTTAATTCATTTTCATACGTCAGCCTAAGCACAAACTGTGGAAATCCTAACTTCAAAACTGACGGACTTTCATAAAAACTTTCAACCCCTATTTTACCCCCGTAAGGGTGGAATTTCCAAAAATCCTTCATTGGTGCCTTGGATGCCTACACTGTATAAGGTATCTATGTGCAAACTTTCAAGTCTCTAGGTTCAGCGGTCTGTGCTGTGCTTTGATAGACCAACAGTCAGTTTAGAATTTTATATAGTAGGCTCTGTCAAGAAAGTAACGGGAGAAATGAAATGAAATGAAATGAAATGAAATGAATAATTTATTTGCTAAAAACATGGTGGGATATTGGTGTTAACATTAATATGATAGTACTCATGTTTCACCTTTTTATATGGCATGCAAATATTGATGTAACAATACTATAAATGTCAAAACTCTTATTGCATAATATATCAAACTTAATGTCATTAATATAATTTATTTAATAATGTTTATTGAATCAAAAATCAATTATTTATTAAAAATGTCACTAATTTTATAAAAATTCATAGTACTAAGCCATTCTACAAGTTTTCTTCTAAAACATACATTTGGTAAAAGTTTGATATCATTTGGGATAGCATTGTATATTTTAACACACATGGCATCACATTGTCTCTGGTAATGTTGCAATTTTGGTAAACAATTACATACTAATTTATTTGGGTTCCTTAAGTTGATACTATTACCGTCACTACGCTTTTTAAACAATCTAATATTATTTTTGACAAACATAGCTACCTCCAGAATGTACATACATGGTAACGGCAAAATTTTTAATCTTCTAAAAACAGGTTCACAAGACTCACGAGGGGACATACCACAAATTGCCCTAATGCATCTTTTTTGTGCTCTGAATAGTGAATTCAAGTCAACGGAATTTCCCCAAACCAAAAGTCCATACTTCAGAATTGAGCCTATGTAACCATGATATGCCGCCAGAGAAGTCTGCAAGGTAGATGTGTGACGCAATCTTTTTAAAACAAATACGTAACGATTTATTTTGTCCTGTACAATTTTAATTTGGGGTTTCCAACTACAGCTTTCATCTATAGTTATCCCCAAAAATTTTGTGTTGTCTACTTCTTGTATGTTTGTTCCATTAAAGTTAATGTTCAATGTTAGTTTAGTTTGTCGATTCGTGCCAAATTGAATTAAGTTAGTTTTGTTTAAATTTACTGATAAATTATTATTATTAAGCCATGTTATTATTTTGTCAACTGTAGTATTTATGTCCAATTCATAATCTTTAATATTATTTCTAAACGGAATTACTACCGAAACATCATCTGCAAATAATATGCATTTGTGGTTAGTTACTTCAGGAAGGTCGTTGATGTAAAGTAAAAAGAGTAATGGACCAAGTACACTTCCCTGTGGAACACCACAAGTATTTGTCACAAACTCTGATCTGCTATTTAAAATATTGAAATTATCATCAGTGCTTGTGATTTCAACAGCCTGTCTTCTATTTCGCAAATAAGACTCTAACCAATTATATGCCAATCCCCTCACACCCATGTTTTCCAGTTTAAGAAGCAGCAAATCATGAGATACAAAGTCGAAAGCACGAGTCATGTCAAAAAACACTGTTGTTACTGGAAGTTTAGCATTTACATTTTTATTTACTTCACGCATCAAATGGAACATGGCAAGTGTTGTAGACTTATTTGTTTGAAATCCAAATTGCTCATTTTTAAGTATATCAAATTTCGCAATATAACTAAGCAGTCGAGTCATCATGGCCTTTTCAAAGATTTTTGACAAAACCGGTACTAATGTTATAGGACGGTAATTCTCAAACATTGATTTGTCACCTTTTTTGTATAGAGGCTTTACAATAGATCGTTTTAACAACTCGGGAAAGCATCCTGTCTCAAAAGATAAGTTAATTAAAAATGTCAGTGGTTTAATTAGCTCCTCGGTACAATGTTTAATGACCTGTGTACAAATCCCATCATAACCAGTGGCATTTGTATTGTTTAGTGATTTGAGTATAGTTTTTACTTCACTTGAGACGCATGGCTCCAAGTACAAGCTATTTATTAGATGAGTTTTATAGGTATTTTTTAATGTTTTTCTTTTATTTGTCAATTTAATTAAATAATCATTAAATTCATTTGCTATAACAAGTGGATTGGTTATTATTTTATTTCTTATCATCATTTTGTCAATTAATCTGTCATTGGTCAAAGTTTTTGTCTCATTTTTTATAATTTTCCATGTCATCTTGCATTTGTTTTTAGATTTAGTTATTAGCTTCTGGTTATATTTTTTTTGAGATATACTAAAGCATTTACGAAGTAATTTTGAATAGATTCTATATTTTTTCTTTTTGTCTATTGATTTTGATTTGTAGTATTCGTATCTTAATTTTCTTTTTGTCTGACAGCTTTTTACCAGACCTTTAGTTATCCAGCTTGGTTTTTTATACTTACTTGATATTTTTACCTTTTTCATAGGAAAGCATAAATCATACATGATTGTCAGAATATTATAAAACGAAAGCATCGCCTTGTTAACATCACTCTCATTTAGAATCTCGGAGAAAGATAAACACTTTAGATAGTCACGAAATTTATTTAAATTGTCAAAGCTATAGTCTCTTATCCTGATAAAATAATGAATCGGTATTTCATTGGTGCTTTGTATTGGAATATGTAGCATTTGTGATGTATTATGGTCAGATATATATAAATGATGTAATTCAGCAAAAGCTTCGTCTATATTACTAATTATGTGGTCAATGCAAGATTTTAGTCTAGTTGGTTCAGTTATGTGTAATGTCAGATTATAATTTTTTACTATATCCATAAGATATTTAGTACTCTTTGATAATTCGAGGGTGTTTATATTTATATCTCCTACTAATATTATCCGTACTTTAGGGTTTTTAAGATATTTGTGTAAAATTTCATCTAGGTACCCCAGGAATGTATCGACATTTGAATCTGGGGTTCTATAAAGGCAAATAATGATAATATTGTGTCTAGGTAGTTTAATACCGCAACATTCGAATGTCATATCCTGTGCAAATTGTTTAATGTCCGTTATTTCAATGAATTTAATTTCCTTCCTAATTAATATACATACTCCTCCCCTGTTTTTACCATTTTTCCTACAATATGTCGATGCAACATGATATCCAGATAGGTTTATACAACATTCACTACCAGACCTTATAAATGTCTCAGATAAGCAAACAACATCCGGTCTCTTACCCGCGTCATTTAACTCCGTTAAAGCGACTTCCAGCACATCCCGCTTAGAAAGAAGTCCCGCAATGTTTTGATGGAACAATTTTATAAATTTATAATGATGTCTGTTAATCTCGAAAAAAATCACTAACGCTTTTTACGCTCTCTGTGGATGGACTTTTGTTTTGGTAGTCAAGTTCAAATTCGCAAGACATATCACAATGTTTGGAAATTGTAGTTATTAGTTTATTTAGGTCAGAAAAAATAATCTTGTAACAAAAATTCTTCAAAATGCCTTGTCTACCAGTAAACATTTCTGAAGTATACTTTAGATTCCTATTTGTATCTAAAATGTAGGCATACTCGTATATATTGTTATCTAAATACAGCAAGCTGTTAAACATTTCGATTCTCTTGTTATACAATGTCATATATTTAGAATATCTAAAAGTAGGTAAACAAACAATAACATTCGTATAATTTAGTTCCTGTAGTGCCATTCTTATATAAGATATTAAATCATTGTAATTGTTAGTTTCATCGAAGTCTGTATCACCTACAAAAATTATGCAGTAGTCACGAAAGGTAAAATTAGTCAGCTTATCGTTTAATCCTTTTAAGAGTTGCCGTATACCAGCGCCGGGAGTCTTGTAGTGACAGACTTCCGTGTGGTCTATCATGTTTATTGCCCTTTGCAAAAATTTTCCACGAGCATTACTGCTTAATAAACATAGCTTTCGTTGTTTACTTGTGATTTGCTCTTTACTATTTACGCGAGAACATTTTTCGATTTTATTCTTTGGTGTTGTTATTTTTTGAGGCATGAAATGTGTCTCATTCATGGAATTTTGAATAATTTCCTTGTTGTCCTTTGATACGTTTAACGATTTCCGTTTCTTCTTCGCCGAACTGCTGGTACTTTTACATTGTGGTGTTGTACATATTCGTTTCAAGTTTTCTATGGCTAATTTATATTCAACAATTTGTCTCTTAAGAGCCGAGTTTTCAAGCAATAATTCTTCTATCTGACTATCAGCACTAGCTATTTTATTTTGTAACATGGAGTTTTTGTCTTCCATTACCTTCAATTCCTCTTTCAAGTTAGCTCTTAATTCCGGGCAACTTCTATTGAGCCTTTCTGGCTGCGAAATAAAAGTGTCTTCGTCTTCGCCATCAGATTCAACTCGTTCTGACAGCGAATCAAAAGTGTTTTCAACTGGTACATTAAATACGTGTTTTTCTACACTTTTTTCTGGAGTTGAATTAATTACTGTTGAGGATGATAAGCTATAGTTTTTAGAAGGGGTTTGTATCAATTTTTCATTTTGTGGTTTGAGCTTAGGGTTGTTAGATTGTTTTGCTATCTTCTTAATACAAGTCTTACACTTCCATTGTTTTTTTCTTTCAGCTGACATTAATAAATATAATTTCTCGGACATCCCTGCACAGTCAAATTCGTACCTTTTTTGGCATACATTACACAAAATTGTGCCTCGTTGGTTTACCCTAACTTTACATTTGTTGCAGATTATTGTTGATTCCTTTTGAGTTCTTCTAGTTCTCTGTGTCACATTTGTTGCCATTTTAGTAATAATAAAATTATAAAATTAAAAATAATAATAATAATAAAAAACAAAAGAATTAAAAAATAATAATTTAAAAAAAAATTTGTTTCACTGTGGTTTGAACCGTGAACCTCTACGCATATATAACGCGTTCTAACTTATTGCGCCAAACACAACTTGATCAGATGGGCGAAATTTTGTATACGGTTCAGTTGTTAAAGAGTGTTTGCTGATAGTTCATTGAACTTTGTATTGTTAGGATGAGTCACACACTGGTGTCCGCTGTTGCACTTGTTAACCGTCACATTCACTTCGTAAAAACAAATATATTTTAAAATGTTTTTGACGATTGCACTTCATTGCATTGTTTGATAGCTAGTTTTTAATCACAGTTCGATGGTAAATACGTTTTCCATCATGTTTATATACACTTCAGGTGGCAAATACGGAGAAAGATGTCATTTAACAAATATTTATAACGGAGCATTGCCAAAACACAACCGCTCGGCGCGGGGCGCGCGGTACCCTGAACCAGAAGATTATAATACACAAAATGTTAGTTTTCATCCAAATTTATTTTATCAACTTCAAAGTATGCTCCTTCAGAAGCGATACACTTACGCCAACGAATAATCCAATCATCAAAACATTTTTTAAACCCTTTTTCCGGAATCGAGTTCAGTTCTCGCCTCGAATTATCCTTTATGTCTTCTACCGAATGAAACCGGGTGCTACGAAGTGGTAATTTGAGTTTAGGAAAAAGAAAGAAGTCGGCTGGAGCCATATCTGGTGAATAAGGTGGCTGCTTGATGGAATTTGTTAAGTTTTCAGTCAAAAATTCGTTCACAATGATGGCCTTGTGGGAAGGCGCATTATCGTGGTGCAAAATCAAAGAATTTTCATTCAACAAATCTGGCCTTTTTCGTCTTATTTGCTCTCTTAAACGCCGCATAACGCTTAAATAATACTCTTTTTTTTATTGTTTGACCTTCTGGCAAGAATTCTGAGTGCACAACACCGCGACAGTCAAAGAAAACAGTCAACATGACTTTGACTATCGATCGAGTTTGGCGCGGTTTCTTCGGTTTCGGTTCAGTTGGAAAACGCCACTCCGAAGCTTGTTGACTAGTTTGCATGTCAAACTCGTAAGCCCACGTCTCGTCACCAGTAACAATGCGTTTCATGAATGTTGGGTCGGAATTGACTCGTTCTAGCATGTCCTTAGCCACTCTTATGCGATTGAGTTTTTGGAGAAAATTCGGGTCTTTTGGGACATGGCGAGCGGCAACATGTTTCATAACCAATTGATTATTTAAAATGGTATAAATTGACTCGTGTGGCACTAAAAGTTCGACGGCTAGCTCTTTCAAACTTAAATGAGGATTGTCAGTCACATTTCCTTCACTTTTGCGATGTTATCTTTAGTAGCAGACGTTGATGGCCTACCAGAGCGAGGCAAATCTTCCATCACATCTCGACCGCTTTTAAACGCTTTGTACCACTCATAAACACGTGTTTTTGATAAAGTCGATTCACCGTAAGCCTTCTGTAACATTTTCAGAGACTCCGAACACGAAATCCCATTGGCGATGCAAAATTTAAGACAAACTCTTTGTTCGATGTTTTTGTCCGTTATGAAATTCGCAATACACACTAGTTTGACGAAATAATACCACTGTTGAATCTCACTGATTTTATTTATAAGAATATAATATTTATTTAGGTAACTCACAAATTATATGCTAATTGTATTAATTATAATTGATATTACGGCCGACAGAGTTTCCTCTTAGCTACCGCTTGGTTCGAACGCTGACGAGCAACTGACTGAATAAAATACATTTTGATTTTGATTTTGATTTTTGATTTTGAGCGATCTCTCCCGATACTGCTGCGGTGTTTCCCCCACCACAACTCAATTACGTCAAGTCTTATTCTTGGTCGACAGTTAGTGTTGCCAACATTTGATTAAAATACATCGAATCACGACATTCGGCCATCCGGCACAGTGCAACCTCCCGGTGCACGTCCGCTACTAAATCAGTTGCTTTAACTTTGGTCCCATACCTTAAATATTACATTCTGGGTATATTATATAAATTTACAAGGTTGGGATATGTTTAATTAACATCGTAAACAGGTCAATAATTAACCACGTCTAAACTATTATGGTTCCTTAGCTTACATATTCAATTCTGGATACATTATGTAAATTTACAAGGTTGGACTATGTTCAACATTGAGAACACGTCAATAAAAGTTCTTAATAGTTTAAACTAACTTAAATAACACATAACATTTCAGACACATAATGCTGTGCACATAACAAATCATATCACGACATTCGTAAACATAACTAGACTAGATCTGCGTTTATTTACTTGACTTTATAACTCACAAATTTACGAGTGTGGTGACACTTATCATTGCTGGTTAAATATACTACTTACGAACTAGATAATTGAATATTATGCAATTAAAAAAATATTGCAATAATCTTTAAAAATATTGACTGGGAAAATTCATCTAAAATCAGAATATTATTTCCGAAAAACATTGTAAGTAATCTTGCTTAATAAGGGAGGTAGTGCACATGTTTCACTATTACAAATATGGGAAATAACAAAAGTACAGTGTGTAAATCTTCTGATTAATTACTTTTTATCAATTAGTGATATGACAGACGGTGTCTCTTAAATTAAAGTAAAATAAAGATAAAATATGTCAGGTAAATTCAGTCATTTTAGGAATCTATAATAAATAAAATAACTCGTGTTTGATGCAACACTTATAACAAGAGAACGTCTGGACCGATTTTCATGGTTTATGATTTGTTGGATTTGTCTCCGTCCCAATAAAAATATAAAAATAAGAACATTAAAAAGTTGACG
The DNA here is from genome assembly GCA_950371115.1 of Anania fuscalis. NCBI lineage: Eukaryota > Metazoa > Arthropoda > Insecta > Lepidoptera > Crambidae > Anania > Anania fuscalis. The sequence continues at coordinate 19,868,894 of OX493326.1, read as the reverse complement.
GAAAAAATACTATTTGGCGGTACGAAGTTCGCCGGAGCAGCCAGTAGTTAAAATCTTTCATGTCATGTATTAATTTATCAATAAGTCAATTATATAATATGGATTTTAATTGGTTGGGATTTAGTTGTCTTATGTCATCTGGAATTCTATTGTAAGTATATATTTAAACACATTGTAAGGCAGAACACTATTATCTTTTTGGATCCCGTTTTGATCTCGTGTTACTATCACTAGCTTTTATGATCAATTTAATATTAAATCAAACATTTTAAACGCTTAAGAAGTATTTAAATAAAATATTATATGGTACTTTAAGCACGAAATACCTATAACGTTCTTTAAAAGATTGGTACTGCCTAATCGACACTCAGTCAATGAATCGGCAGAATCAATGCCAAAAACCTAACAATGGCGTTGGGTTTAGTAAGAATTCGTATGTCCATTAAGTGTTTTCTGTTTTTAACTAATCATATCGTTTTGTAAAGTTAAAATAATTACTCAGATAAAATATATTAAACTTACCCTGTAAATTTTCTCGATTCTCACAAAATAAATCGGACGGATTTCGTAAAGGTGCAATGCAACCAACAGTTTAGACAGGGTAGGTACTTCGAACACATTTAGAAAGAAACTATCTAGAATCACATGTAGATATACTATTCTAGAGAAATATGGGAATGCTCATTGTACTTTAAAATTTCATGTTAACCCATGGCTTTATCCTGTCTGCATCAATCATGCTATAATACGAGTAATAACAAATAGCCCGTGAGGTCATCTTTAAAAACTGGAACAGCGTGTTCCGATAATTACCAGGTAAAACTAAAAATGAAAACGTATAATAATTTAATAAATTGTTTCGGCAATCACACCAACTAGCCAACCCCAAACTAAGCAAAGCCTGTACCATGGCTACTAGATAACGGATAAACATACATTACTTATGAACAAATGCTCGTGTTCATCACACCAACATTTGCCGCTTGCGGGATTCGAACCTGCAACCGCCAGGCGTTGTAGTCCGGAGCGCGAACCACTACACCAGACGGTCGTCAAACTCTTTGTGGAACATACATAGCTCTTGAACAGCGCACATGGCCGTTTAACTAATTGTGGTGGAACATACATAGTTCCTCAACAGCACACATGGCCGTTTAACTAGTTGTGGTGGAACACACATGGCTCCTTAACAGGACACATGGCCGTTTAACTAGTTGTGGTGGAACACACATGGCTCCTTAACAGCACACATGGCCGTTTAACTAGTTGTGGTGGAACATACATAGCTCCTTAACAGCACACATGGTCGTTTAACTAGTTGTGGTGGAACACACATGGCTCCTTAACAGCACACATGGCCGTTTAACTAGTTGTGGTGGAACACACATGGCTCCTTAACAGCACACATGGCCGTTTAACTAGTTGTGGTGGAACACACATGGCTCCTTAACAGCACACATGGCCGATTAACTAGTTGTGGTGGAACATACATAGCTCCTTAACAGCACACATGGCCGTTTAACTAGTTGTGGTGGAACATACATAGCTCCTTAACAGCACACATGGCCGTTTAACTAGTTGTGGTGGAACATACATAGCTCCTTAACAGCACACATGGCCGTTTAACTAGTTGTGGTGGAACACACATGGCTCCTTAACAGCACACATGGCCGTTTCAACAGGACCGCGCATTTTCGTACTAACTGACGCAGAACTACAATTGACTTTGAACCTTCTCTACTGTTCAAGATAAACGGTAACGTTCTACATATTTAAAAATAAAACTATAAACATAAAAGCCCGGCTGAAATGAAATTGGTCAAAAGAGGGCACACAAAAATTTAATCAAATAGTAGCTAAATTTAAGTTATTAATAACTTGAACTTATAAAGTTTGGACTAGTCAGATGTGAAGTTCGGTAGCATTTTTAGTAGGTTGTACACTTGTTGTTGTTTAAAATATTCTTATATATAATACCTTACAATGTATTAAGTACAAATATGATGCCTGTTGTATCATAAATAATAATTTCCTATTATGATGTATTGTGCAAGTATACAATTTGCGCAATGTAAGTATTTATAAGCCTAGATTAGAAGCGTGAATATTAATAATATTTTACGATTAGGCACGATCATTTTCTTTTATAAACTATGATTTATTAGCATGTGTCGATATTATTGTATGTTTACACCAAACTGTAAGCACTACTTTAATAAACTCTGATGTTTCTTTTACAAAGTTATTTTTGCTGTTCTTGATCCTTCGTCATTACCTTAGTTAAGAATTTCTACTAAACATATTTAATTCGATTAATTAATTGAAAAACTATATCCACAAAAAATAGAATAGCCTAAAATTTCCAGCCCTACCCCCCAAAATAGTAATATTCCAACGCAAGATAGCAACAACAGCGTCTTTAGATCCTGAACCCCATCATATTAATGTCAACACAAATCCTAATGTGATCCTTAGCTTTTAGCATCAAATATCAATACATATACATATTTTTTCAAAATTCTATTGTGGATAGAAGTTGTTAAGTGATTATAACGAAATAATTCATGTTTAAAGGCCAGCTAATGTGGCAATTAATTGTAGCATAATTTTACCCATTTTACCAACCCCATCAATTGCATGAAATTATTGAGTCTGAGAAACAGGACCCTTTTTTTTAATCAAGAATATCGAACAATTGGAAAGGCTTCTAAGTCTAAACTTTTTTTTAAATTTAATTTGTGCAGAGCAAAATTTATGGCCTGCTTCTGTTGAGCACCAATATGTAAGCTGACATATGGCCTCATTGACCATACTATATAAATATAGTAAAATTATTAAGGAATATGTTTAAAAATAGACAATTGCCAATATACACACATCATAACGTACTACTAGTAATAATAAGATTATTCCGTTACAAACATGTATCAATAATATTGTTATGAAGGAGCGGGGTAATTAAATACATTTAATAATCTGTAGTAAAACCTCAAGGATTGATGAGTACGGGTGGATCATCCTGGTGTTGGTAGAGTTGATCTCGCTGGGCTTATCCCTTCGACACCCATCCCGATATGAAAGTTTCTTGTCTCGATCTGAAGGGAGCTACGAGCGACCTCACTCGAGCCTGCAGTCGCATCTGCCAACAGCAGATCTCATCCATGGCGCGGAAAAAAATTAAAACAAAAGCATTAGTTATAGTTGACGACCTCCGTAGCCGAGAGGCGAGCACGCCGGACTGTAAATGGCGCCGCCATCTCTGAGGTTCCGGGTTCGATTCCCGGTCGGGTCAATGTAGAAAACGAACTTTTCTATATTGGCTCGGGTCTGGGTGTTGTGGTACCGTCGTTGTTTCTGATTTCTATAACACAAGTGCTTAGCTACTTACCTTAGGATCAGAGCAATGTATGTGATGTTGTCCAGTATTTATTTATTTATATTTTATACTCATTCTAATCATTGTTCTTAAAGAGTCAGTCAAGTATTCCACCTAATTATTAAACCTTTGGTCAATATAACATGTAGGTCCATCTAAGTTTGATGCTTTATAAATTAATGACCCTGCTGGATAAAAAACAAAAATAGTAGTACCTAATCAGGCAGAGTGAAATACATTTAGTAGAGGGCTTTATAATCGCTCTTTCCTAATTAGCTTATTGTAAGCATTATAATGAGATTTACCTACATCGGTAACCATATAAAACGTTTTTATTCAGAGCTTCTGCTTAAAATGGGCGATAGACCTAGCCTAATGAACTGAAGGTTCATGATGATTACGATTTACATGCATGCATTAAAATTAAAGCATAAATGGTTTATACAGCGTCATAGGTATGTTAATATCATAAAACGACATCAAAGAGTACCTTTGATTAAGTGATCTAGGACTCATTTGACCCTTAGCTCACTACAGACCCAGCAGCTACGCTTATCTACTAGCTTAAATCTAGGGCACACTTAACCCTTAGCGCACGACACAACTAGCCGCTACGTAAAGTTGTATAAAAGGAATATTAATGATTTACTTCTGTACTACTCCTGTACCATACATAAGCTTTGTGATTTGTTGTAAATTGACTATTTATTACTTGCTTTAAAATAAGGAAGTACTTGACACAAGCACTCGACACACCTGGCCGTTGTACTCGTGTTTACTAAAAACTAAGGACTAACTTGGCCTTTATTTCTGCTATCTACAAAACCTAAGGACACACTTGGCCCAAGCGGCTCACATGGCCGCTTCACCTACCTAATAAAAAGAGGTTTTTACTAAAGGACACACTTGGCCCACGCGACTCACATGGCCGTTTCACCTACCTAATAAAAAGAGGTATTTACTAAAGGAAACACTTGGCCCAAGCGATTCACATGGCCACTTCACCTACCTAATAAAAAGGATTCACTGACTTCTATTTGAAAGGCTTTTATTACTAGTTATAATAAAATTTCTCAAAACATATAGAAACAAGTAAAATGATTAGTGCTATAGTCTCGCCATAGCAGAATACTATCCTAATACAATGCTTAGCGACAATCTTAATGATATTAAACTACTTCTTTTATCATGGGCAATATTTCAGAATAATTTTCCATTGAAAATTTCGTACATAAGTACCTTTTTTTGGGCTGCAGCTTCTTCGCACTTCTGAGTTTTGACGAAATAATACCACTGTTGAATCTCACTGATTTTATTTATAAGAATATAATATTTATTTAGGTAACTCACAAGTTATATGCTAATTGTATTAATTATAATTGATATTACGGCCGACAGAGTTTCCTCTTAGCTACCGCTTGGTTCGAACGCTGACGAGCAACTGACTGAATAGCGATCTCTCCCGATACTGCTGCGGTGTTTTCCCCACCACAACTCAATTACGTCAAGTCCTATTCTTGGTCGACAGTTAGTGTTGCTAACATTTGATTAAAATACATCGAATCACGACACTAGATATGGTATAACTAAAAACAATACTGTATTTAATCTAATTATCAGATGTTTATGGTTGGATGGTTTTTAGATTCTTAAGTATGTAGGTCAGGTAGACATACCGTTAGGCAGGGAAAACCCTTTTACCTTAAAATCATATCCTTCCTGATACCTGTCTAATCCAACCGTCTAAAAGCTAGGTTCATTTATTAAGGTTAATGGACGTAGTAATTACTACGTCCGTTCGTCCGGATAGTTAGGAAATGAGCTATTTTTACGTGCCGTGTAGGGCTGTAAAGAATACACTTCCCCACCGCCGTGCAGGAGGCGTGTCGTAGGAGGCGACAAAATCACGACGTTTAGTTATACTAATATGGTATCTATAATTTATTGTTTAAACATGATATCCTTCGGATAACGGCATGTACTATTTAAATCTACGTCACGAGGAGACAAAAGATACGACCTCATTGGTCCCGGTGTGCTCGCTCTGCGTGCGTGTCTGGATCCATGTTCTGGGTTTTCCGGAGCGCATCTTCTTCTTCCCTCGCTTGTGTGGTCGACTCCTAACCACTCTGACTAGCCCTCCAGATCCTCCAGGTTCTCCTTGCGGTTGTCCGGTCTCGTAGGCGGTCCCAGTATTGGTTCTCGTAGGTGCATGTTGGCCGGGGTTGCCGGTCTTATTTCGGGTTCCATCATCGTGGGCTTTTACTAGTATTTCTTTTTGTCGTGTGTTCCTATGAACTTGGCAACTCTTACAAGTTTTTACGTACTTTGTGATGTCTTTATACATGACTGGCCAGTAATATCGTTGTGATATTCTATTTAGTGTTTTAGCCGTCCCTAGATGGCCTGTTCTCGGTGTGAAGTGGTTTACTTTCAACACGTCGTGTTTATCTCTTTCGGGCACACATAACTTCCACTCAGATGTCGGTTCTAGTCTTGGACCGTAGGCGTAATTAGTTATTTTTCGGTACAGGTTCTGGTTTTCGGTTTTATAATCGGTGTTTTCTTTTCGGTTTAGTTCTTTTAATTTTCTCTCTGTCCAATCTGTGATGTCTTTTTCGATTGCACAGATCGGGTTTATTTTTTCGCCTTGGTTATGTGTGTCGGTTTCATTGGTCCACTTTAGTTTTGCCCCTATTCTACTAAGTAGGTCCATTCCAATTATTATTTAAGTGATTTGCGGGTGATACAACATTTGATGGCTTATATGCCTTCCCCTTGTTTTAATTTCTAGTGGCAGCGCTTGTGTGATTTTCAGGGTTGCTCCACTTGCTGTGCTTGCCGTTTCTGACACAGTTTTAGGTTTACGGTTTTTCTTTAAGTATTCTTCGTATATTGCCTTGTTTATGTATGACCTGGTCGATCCTGTGTCGACTAGAGCTTGGTATTCTGTGCCTAAAACTGCTATTTTTATGTACGGGCGGTTGTCTCCATTTTTCGTCAGTGTTTCCAATATCATGGACTGCACTATGTTGCTCTTTGCCTTGCAACATTTGATGCTTAAAACGCCGATTTTGCCGCATCCTCCACAAAACAATATTTTACTTCCCCTACATTCTCTGGATGTATGTCCGGGTTCACCGCAACTCCAGCAGCATGTGTTCGGGTCGTAATTGGAGATATATTTTGTCGTTTCTCTGGGTACTTGTTTTACTTCTGTGAAGTGCGTTTCTCGGTAGTTTTTCGTTTCGGTTTGGGCGTTTATACTGCTTTTATTATTAAAATTTTTGTCGAAACTCATCTGACGATCATCTGTAATACTTTCGTAGTCTTTTTATGTAAAACTTGTATTTCGGGTTCATATTTTCATAAATTCCGTTTAACTTTTCTTCTTTTGTCATTTTTGCATGTATTACTATCTTTCTGAGAAGTTCATTTTCGTAATTGTTTGGCATAAAAGTTACGATGAAACATTCAATGAACTCTTCCCATGTCGTCCACGAGTCTCTGTTATTACGGTACCACAACACAGCCTTACCTTTTAGAAGTCTTGGTATCACTTTTAGCAGGTTCTCCTTTTCAATTTCTCCTGTTTCGGTTAGCTTGTCCAGCCTCTCGAGGAACTCCACGGGGTCGTCGTACGTGTGTATGTGTGTGTCGTCGTACGTCGAAATGCAGGTTCCACCTCGATACTATGCACTCACTTGTGTTAGCACTATGTGTCTTGCTATTTTTCGATTGATCGACGTTTTTCTCTTCTTGCGACATCTCTGTGTCTTATAATGCGGTGTCGGAGTTATCGGTGAATTCTTCTTTTTCGCTGGAGGACTGGTCAGGTTGGTCAAATCGGTTTTTCGGTATGTCTGTGGTTTCTTCCCTTACCACTTGTGCGAGGTTTTGCCTCAAGTCTCGCACTATCAGGTTTTCGGTTTCTATGCTTCTTTTCTTGCACTCTTCTTCAAGTTCTTGTTTCTTCAGGTTGTATATCCAGGATGTGGGCATTAGATTTGGTTTCCTTGTCGATGGCGAATGGCGGCTACTGCCAAGGCGTCGCTCTCTTTCGGAATTATTTTTTCCTGGGTGCGACGGCTCGGTCTGTACCCTTCCCTGGGGATTATATGGGTTTTTTCGTTAGGCGCCAATGTGACGAAGAACCATTTCGGCTAGCTCAGGCCTGAGATCCTCGTCAGCATATGTACTGGCCCCAGCCCGCGGTGCGTGTGGTGAGGGGATGTGTACCTAATTTTAGGATCCTACAGGGAATCAATCAAGGAAACCAACGGGACGTTTGCACACTCTGTATTTAACAACACACACTGTTCCTTAAAGCTAGTTTACTTCTTAGTCAACCTAGATCTGTGACTACTGTCTTACTGTCGATACACTTGATATCGCGTGAGGCAGGGTAACGGGGATCGGCGCGATTCCCACGGGACGGCGTCGCGGATTATATTCGGCGTGAAGCGTGGCGGGTTTTAGTTAGTAATCTAGTATATTTCTACGGGAGATGAAGGCTGGCATGCGGTGTCGTCACGATCACGCCGCGAGAGCGCCCGGGCCGGGGATGGGTTCACTGCAGGAGTGTGGTCAAGGTCTAGGAGTGAGGTTTCGTATCAACGAACACGCCGCACGAAAGCGAAACCTCGGATTAGAATGAAGGTCGGGTGCTTAACTAAGTTAGTAGGGAAGACGGGCAGCTAATCGTCAGCATTCTGATGTTCCGAGGCAATGGTGAACGGGTGACGTATGCGCGCGCGAGAACGTCTTGCCACGGTTGCGGAGTACGGACGACTGCTGCGGAGCTCCCTCCCACCGCGCTTGATATAGCGTAGTCGCGGGCGGGGTGCGGGCGCGGGCGCCGCGGTACGGGGGCGTAGGGCTGTCGGTAGTCGATACGGTGGCTTGCGTGCTAGGGATGTCGGTAGTCGATATGGCGGTTCGCGTGCTAGGAATGTCGCGCCGCCGGATCCTCGTCACAAGATGAACATGGACAAAACAAAAATTATGTCGAATGCCTATGTTGCGCCCTACCCAGTACCAGTTGGGAGCTCTATTCTCGAAATTGTTGACAAATATGTTTACCTGTTTTACAAGTTATCCAGTTGGGAAGGTCCAATTTTGAGAAAGAGGTTAATCGACGAATCCAACTCGGATGGGCAGCGTTCGACGAACTACGCAACATCTTCTCGTCCAAAACACCTCAGTGCCTAAAGACGAAAGTATACAACCAGTGTGTGTTACCAGTGATGACATACGGAATAGAAACGTGGCCTCTTACTATAGGCCTTATAAGAAAGCTTAAAGTTGCACAGCGCGCTATGGAAAGGGCTATGCTCGGTGTTTCTTTGCGAGATCAAATTATAAATGAGGAGATCCGTAAACGAACCAAAGTCGCTGACATAGCCCGACGGATTAGCCGGCTGAAGTGGCAGGGGGCGGGGCACATAGCACGTAGAACTGACGGCCGATAGGGCAGAATGGTTCTGGAATGGAGGCCACGTACCGGCCAGCGCAGCGTAGGACGCCCACCCACAAGGTGGGCAGACGATCTGGTAAAGGTTGCAGGACGACGCTGGATGCAGGCCGCTTCCAATTGGCCGATCTGTAACTCACTGGGGGAGGCCTATGTTCAGCAGTGGACGTCCTGTGGCTGAGATGATGAGCTATTTTTAGGTTTCCATCCTTATAAAATCCTTTCATAACTCATTTATCCTCAAGACTGAGTGAAGAATTTAATATAAAATTTAGATTAAATTAAAATATACCTAAGTATTTAATAAAATAATTTTTTTTCTTGCTTGCTTCCGACTATCATAAATAGGCTACCAAAGGTCAACTTTACATAATAGGGTTTAAATTCAAAATAATACTGGTTGATGTGGGAGTATCGATGACTTCACATAGAACACAAAGCAGATTTCAGGACCCCGTCCTATACGAGTTGTCATAGATACTGTTGTATCATCTTGGTATTAAATTGAATTAATTACAACATTTAATTTCGTGATTCGATAATTAGCAGTCGTGTTACTTAAATTACTGGATAACAGCTGTTGTCCGTTCACTTTAGTTCTGCCTTTGTATCATATTATTATAAAATAACTTTTAGGTTGAGCATATACGTGTGATGTGACTAATTGCATCTGTCAATCAAGTCTTGTGCGCGCGGCTGGCTCTTCACCTCCTCGAGGACGGGCTCTATTTTTGTACTCGCTCGCACCTCGCTCATTTAATCACTGCGTAATTGTACTACAAACTTATATACAATGAGCAGCCCACGATTCTCGCCGGCTGAAGGTTCATGCATACGAGTTGGAAACCAGATTTGTCCAAACTTACGGCTGCCGATCGACAATCGATGACTGATCAGCAAATAGCTCTCCGTAAGCGCAGAGGGGTAGGAGATGATGATCTTGATATAAAGAAAGAGTTGGCCACTTTTCGAACAGAGATCATGTCATTTTTCTCTAGTTTTGGAGATATACAGCTACAAGAGTTGCAGGATTTTCGTACCGAAATTAAGGAACTAATCGGATCTGTTAAAAACCTGGTTGAAAATCTCACCGAGGAACATGATAAAATTAAACACGACTTATCTGTTACTGAAGAGAGAGTTACATCGGTCGAAAGTAAATTATGTACTGTTAGCGAGGAATCGATTGATGGGGGCATCCCTATGAGCGGTTCCCGACACTAGCGATCATCTGTCATCGGGACGTCACACTACTACGCATCGTACTTGTGCTTTCGCGCTCTAATCCGTATCAATATATTATAATTAGTAGTTGTACCGTTTTATTTAGAAGATCCCTTTAATAGTTTCAGAATCGGGATAGTTACTCACGCGACGCGAGTGGTTACGCGCCCTTTTAGTGATTTTCAGATTAAAACCCGGCGTGCGACGGCGTCATTTGTTGTGACGCTATGCCATCTAAAAATATTTGAAATACAAATGCATGTGCAATGGAAGGGTGATGGGATGTAAAACTTACTGAAAGGTAAACCGAGAACCCAAGTTACCCGCAGGTAAAACGAAAAATATCGACTGTAAGTACCTTTTATTGTTAACTGCGTAGACGCAAACACCGCGCCCTTTTGTCGACAAATTGAAGTTGTCTGTACGAAACAAAGGTGTAAATATTACATTATACTTATGTTGCATGAGGTTTTAAGCTAAATAACCAAGACAAGTGAAATATTTAGTAAACAAATAACTGTGTGAAAAGCAATGGCTGAAGGACAATGTATTCATTGTGTGCTGATACATCAGCTGTTGAGCTAAATTAACTTAAAAGCTCAAGGAATGAATATTTCAAGGGTTTGTGATTTGCACCAAAATTACTAAATTAAACATGAATATGGTTGGGCATCAAGTGTTCTTGCTTAAACGTTATTATCACTTTATGCTCTTTAAATTGTTAATAAAAGCTATTTGTGTGGTTTTGTGTTGGAGGACATCAACAAGCATTCATAACAAATTAACAATTAATTATATGCTGGGCTGCGCTAAGTGTAATATTTGGTAATACATGTGCTGGTATCGACTTGAGTGTTAATCTGCTTCAAAGACTTCAGTTGATTATAACTTTACTTACTAATATTAGGATGAAATAACATTGTTTCATTCGCTAAGATTTGAGTTGATGTATAAATGAGTCAAGCTCTCAGCTTAGTAAACCTTTATCTAATTCTTATTTCTTAGCATACAGTATAAATCATGGTAGTTGGGAAATGCCAGATGGGTTCTGAACTTCTGATACCAGATGCCCAGAAGGAACAAGATTTTATGGTATTTAAACATTTTTGCAATACATGTTAAGCATATGGGTTTGAGGTTGAAATAGGAAACAGAGGATGTTACTGAAGTAAACAGTGTTGAGGCTTACTGTGAGTTGCAGTTTCTACTGGTAAATATCAAATCAATTAATGATTACAGTAAATAATTGTGCAAGGAACACTACAGAGTGTAACAAACTGTGATGAAGTGTTGGTTAATTTATCAACTTGATCAGTTATTAATTTTGCTATCTAAATTAATGTTAAACTTAATAAAGTTTCTCAAGGTAAATAAAATCGGATGCAAACATCATTGTGTATTATGAAGTGTGATTATAGCAAGTTGTTTGCAGTGATGTTACATGACTGAATCTCTGAGTAATATTAAGCACCCAAGCAAAAAGGATTAATCACAATAATGTGTAAATCTTATTGAATTATTAAAATATAGTTACTTAAAGATTCACTAGCCGTGAGCTAAATGATTCCCTCCTCTGGAGTCTTAATTGGATAATGCTGCTCAGCTCCGTGGACAACTTTCACTTTAATATATCACAATCCATTGGCTGCGCAGTGAACTGCTGGTAGCCTATATCGTATGCTGACTGGTGATTGATAGCATAAATATAGTGTGCACATTTTAATGATAAATGTGTCGTGATTCGGTGTATTTTAATCAAATGTTGGCAACACTAACTGGTCGACCGGGAAAAAGACATGACGTAATTGAGTTGTGGTGGGGAAACACCGCAGTAGTATCGGTAGAGATCGCTACTCGGTCAGTTGCTCGTGAGCATTTGAAGTAGGCAGTTGCTAAGCAGTTACTATGTCAGTCGAAGTAATCATTAATATAGGTACATAATTTCTAATTTAGGAGGTGAAGAGTTTGTAATAAGTTAATATGGCAAGTCATGTTAAATAAATCCAAGTTAGAACTTCGGCAGTAGTATCATTTACCACATCTCAGAAGTGGCACCGTGATCTTCAGCCTACATAAGTCAAAGGTATGTTAAATTATTTAAAATTGAATTGTATGTAGGTACCTAAAGAAATTATAAGTTTTAATTACAATTAAGATAGGGAGTGATAAAAAAAATTGCTAGCTAATTCTGAAGGGTAATTTTTAAATTCATGTGTGCGGTATTGAGCTCCGATCATGGTCGGGGCTACTCTCTGATAGAACGGGCACAATGCACAGCACATGTGTTTCAATTTGAAATTGTGTTCGTATATGGTAATACCCTCTGATAATACTAACATCATTTGATACTCATTTATTTTAATCTACCTATCTAATTATTATTTTATTATAAACCACATTTGTATCTGGAATGTGTTTGGACATGGTTGAGACTTTTCGACAGGACAGTTAAGTACTGAGTACGGTTGTGTTTTAATAATTGTTTGTATTTGATCGGGGTTACCCTCCGATAGTATTAACATAATTGAAAACGTATGTTTTTTAGTATATTGTGTTGAGCTTGTATATAGTCGGGGCTACTCTCTGATTATACTTACTCAATTCAAAGCACTATTACGATAATATAGATAATTATTCTTTCATAATAACTTATTATATATTCGTTTATTCGAGGCTACCCTCTGATCGATTTCTACGAAATCGGAAGCGCGATATTTGAAAGTTTTTGTAACGGGACGCGCTTGCATGTGGTCGGGACTATCACCGCCCATACTGGCACATTCTAGACGCGCTTTAATTTGAAACTACCGAAAGTGTTTGAGTACTAAAGGGGGCTACCTAGTCTCCGACACAATACCAGTATATCTGTATATAAGTTAATTCTTTTTTTGACGCTGATTAGTGTGTCGATCTTTATGTTTGGGACTAGTTAAGTGTGCTGTCCAAACGAAAATAAGAATTTATAAGTTAACTAAGTATCTCTTCTTCTATCTTATATTTATTGCTTTCATTTGGTACATAAGGTCAAAAAAAATTAACTGTTCTCCTGTCCTCAAAATGATCCCTGTTAGGGCATTACAATTTAAGGTAATAGAGACAAAAATACGTAAATTAAAATCTATACAATGCCCAAAAGATTTTTTTTTGCGTCAAGTAGGTACTCTTTCAATGTTCTGTGAAATTTAGTATCCTTCTTTATGTTTTTTTATATATGGTGGTAATTTATTATAAACCTTTACTGACATAATGTGGAGCACCAGAACTTACTATGTGTAATTTAGAAAGGTCTGAATAAACGATTTCGTTGACGAAATTCTTTTAAGTATGTTAGTTCCTCTGCTTTAGTTTTAAAGAGTTATAGCTAAGTGGGCTATATGATGTATATGGAATTTGGAGTCAAACTGATTAAATGGTCTTTGACCAAAGAAAAAAAAATATGAAAAGAGATTGGCTAAGTATACTAATTATTATAGGAGCATCCATAACTTGTTGCAGTTGTGTAGATAGAGTAGGCCAGCTTTTGAGTATTCGATGAAAGCTACAGAGCAGTGAGACATGTAGTTATTTAACGTGTAGTTGTGAAGTGTAGCAATGGTTTAAGGCCATGTGTGCCATTATGCATTTTATTGCTTTAATAGAATATACACAATTTTGCAACATTTTTGAGCTAAACTAAAGCGCAAAACATGTCACATCCCTGACTAGGTTTAAAAACTCGAAAAGACTCAAATAAAACAATGATGATAGTTGTTCCACAAAAAAAGACGGCCTCCGTATCCGAGAGGCGAGCTCATCGGACTGTCTATGGCGCCGCTGCCATATCTGAGGTTCTGGGTTCGATTCCCGGTCGGGTCAATGTGGAAAACGAACTTTACTATATTGTCTTGGGTATGGGTGTTGTGGTACCGTCGTTGTTTTCTGATTTTCATAACAAAAGTACTTTGGCTACTTACCTTACGACCAGACCAACGAATGTGTTGGATGTGTTATGGTTCAATATTTAATATTTGCCTTTAAAATATATTTGGATTGGGGTTAAGTATACCCTAAATTTTATTGTTAGGCAGAGCGGCTTATTGTGTCGTGCGCCAAGGGTAAGTGTGCCCTAGATTCTAGTAGTTAAGCGTAACGGCTAAGTGTGTTGTGCGCCAAGGGTTAAGTGTATCCTAGATTCTTGTAGTTAAGCGTAGCGGCTAGTTGTGTCGTGCGCTAAGGGTAAAGTGTGCCCCAGATTCTAGTAGTTACGAATAGCGGCTAAGTGTGTCGTGCGCTAAGTGTCAAGTTTGCCCTATAGATTTTAGTATTAAAACGAAGCGGCAAGGTGTGTGTTTTGCACTAACGGTTAAGTGTGCCCTAGGTTCTAGTAGTTAAGCGTAGCGGCTAAGTGCGTAGTGAGCTAAGGGTTAAGTGAACCCTAGAACATATTACGATTTAATCTGCAATAAGGAATGTTGGTGACAGTACCTATGACGCTGTATAAACTTTTTGTTATGCTACGATTTTAATGCATACATGTAAATCATGATCATCATGAACCTTCAGTTCATTAGGCTAGGTCTATCGCACATTTTAAGCAGAAGCTCTCAATAAAAACGTATTATATGGTTACCGATGTAAATCTTATTATAATGCTTACAATAAGCTTATTAGAAAAGAGCAATTATAAAGCCATCTACTAAATGTATTCCACTCTGCCTGATTAGGTACTACTATTTTTATTTTTTGTCCAGCAGGGACATTAGTTTATAAATCATCAAATTTAGATGTGCCTACTTACATGTTATATGGACCAAAGGTTGAATAATTAGGTTGACTACTTAACTTACCATTTAAGAATAATGATAAGAATGAGTTTATATCTAATGCTTTTGTTTTAATTATTTTCGGGACCATGGATGAGATCTGCTGTTGGCAGAGGCGACTGCAGACACGAGTGAGGTCGCTCGTAGCCCCCTTCAGACCGAGACAAGAAATTTTTATATTGGGATGGGTGTCGAAGGGGTCAGCCCAGCGAGATCAATTCTACCAACACCAGGATGATCCACCCCCTACTCATCAATCCTTGAGGTTTACTACAGATAATTTAATTTTGTTAATTACCACGGTCCTTCATATCAGTATTGTTGATACGTGTTTCTAACGAAAAAAAAAAATATTTGCAGTAGTACTTAGCATAATAGTAATATAACAGTAAGTTGTCTTTATGATTGTGTATATTGGCAATTGTCTTGTTTTAAAAATATATCATCATTAATTTTACTATATTTATATAGTTTGCTCAATGAGGCCGTACGTCAGCTTACACATTGATCCTCATAGAATATGAATAGATAGATTGTAAAGGCTAACGAGTGCAATAGCATTAATTAATGAAACAGAAGCAGGCCATAAATTTTGCTCTGTTTAAATTAAATTTAAAAAAAAAAGTTTAGACTAACAGCCTTTCCAATTGTTGGATATTCTCTAATTAATAAGAAAAGAGGTCCAGTGTCTCAGACTCAAACATTTCATGCAATTGATGGGGTAGGTAAAATGGGTTAAAGTAGGCTAAAATTAATTGCTACATTAGCTAGCCTTTAATCGTGAATTATTTATTTATAATCACTTAGCAACTTCTATACACAATAGTATTTTGATAAAAAAATCATTTATTGATGCTAAATGCTAAGAATCACATTAGGATTTGATATGTGATGGGGTTCAGAATCTAAAGGAGACGCTGTTGTTGCTTGCTGGCGTTGGAATATTAATATTTTGGAGGGGAGGACTGGAAATTTTAATCTATTTATTTTTGAATATAGAAATAGTCTTCCAACTAACTAAACCGAATCAATTATGTTTAGTAGAAATTCTTAAATCACGTAATGACGAAAGATCAAGGACAGCAAAATAACTTTGTAAAAGAAACATCAGAGTTTATTAAAGTAATGTTTACAGTTCGGTGTAAACATACAATGATATCGACACATACTAATAAGTCGTTGTATAAAAAAGAAAGTAATCGTGCTAATAGTATAAGATTATCAATATATTCATGCTACTAATCTAGGTTTCTAAATACTTCACTGCGCAAGTTGTATACCTACTTGCACATTATAATAGGAAATTATTATTTATTACACAGGCATAACTGTACCACGTTGGCTGTAATTAAATTTATTTTTATTTGTACTTATTACATTATAATGTGCATAAATATTAGAATATTTTAAATAACAAGGTGTGCAAGTTACTAAAAATGGTACCGAACTTCACATCTGACTAAGTAGTTAAAACTTTATAACGTTATTAATATCTTTTTAGCTACTATTTTTAATTATTTTCGTGTGCCCTCTTTTGACCAATTTCACTTCAGTCGGGTTTTTTTTTGTTCAGCAGGTCTTTGATAAAAAAGTTTCGTTTATAGTTTTATTTTGAAATATGAAGAACATTAACGTTTATCTTAAACAGTGGAGAAGGTTCAGTCAATAATTGTAGTTACGCTTCATCAGTTAGTACGAAAATGCGTGGTCCTGTTGGATCTGTGGGTGCTTGTTGCAGGGGTGATGCAAACAAGGATAAAAATGAGCGTATTGCACTTAATACTTATTAATATATTTCACACCATAAAGTTTTAGAGCCAATATTTTATAAAGGGGACCTTGTTAAAATAACCACGCTAAAATATTATAAAATTGTTCTAAATAGTTGTCAAAATTTGTAAGCCCGTTTAAGATTGTAATGTTGGAAAATTAATTGGACGACCGTCTGGTGTAGTGGTTCCTGCTCCGGACTACAAAGCCTGGCTGCGGGGTCGTATCCCGCGCGGGGCAAATGTTTGTGTGATGAGCACAGGTAATTGTGCTTAAGTCGTGTACCTAATGAAATAAGTTTATTCATTATCTAGTAACCATAGTTCAAACTTTGCTTAGTTTAGGGCTAGATAGTTGGTGTGATTGCCGAAACAGTTAATGATTCATTTTCACCCTAGTAATTATCGGAACACGCAGTTCAAGTTTTTAAAGATGAGCTCACGGGCTATTTTTTAATATAATTATTAGCAATGTTGCTGCAGATAGGATAAGGCCATGGGTTAACATTAAATTTTACAGTATAATGAATATTCTGATATTTCTAGAATAGTATACCTACATGTGATTCTAGATAGTTTTTTTTAAAGTGATACCCTGTCTGAACTGTTGGTTGCATTGCATCTTTACGAAACCCGCCGGATTTATTTTTGTGAGAATCGAGAGAAAATTAACAGGGCATGTTTAATATACATTTTATTTACCTTAGTAATTATTTATTTTACACATTACAAAACAATAATATGATTAATTAATAGCAGAAAACACATACTAGACAAACGCATTCTTATTGACCCCGACGCCATTGTTAGGTTTTTGCGGAATTACCGCATTGATTCTGCCGATTCATAGACTGAGTGTCGATTAGGCGGTCGCAGTACCAATCTCGTTACGTTTCGTGTATAAAGTACCTACCACAGAAGATTTTATTTTAATAATTCTTAAGCATTTAAAATGTTTAATTTAATAATAAATTGATTACAAAAGCTAGTGATAGGAACACTAGACCAAAACGGGATCCAAATAGACTAGTGTTCTGCATTACAGTGTGTTTAAAGACATACCTACAATAGGATTCCAGATGACATAAAACAACTATATCCCAATCAATTAAAATCTATATAATATAAGTGGCTTATTGATAAATTAATACATGGCATGAAATATTTTGACTATTTAGGCATAGTTAATAACAATACAATTGACTTTACCTGACATATTGTATCTTTATTTTTATTTAATTGTAATGAGACACAAAGTCTGTCATATCACTAATTGATAATAAGTAATTGTAATAGCGAAACATGTGCACTTCCTGATCATGCAAGAACCTCAATAACATACCATGTTTTTCGGAAATAATATTCAGATTCTGAACGAATTTTTCCTGACAATATTTTTAATATTATTGCAATGATCTATTTGTAAAGAAAACTTTTTTTTTTTTTTAATTGAAAAATATTACATGATCTAGTTCGTAAGTAGTATATTTAACCAGCAATGTTAAGTGTCACCTAACTCGTAAATTTTCGACTTATAAAGTCAACTAATAAACGCAGATCTAGTTTAGTTATGTTTACGAATGTCGTGATTATGATTTGTTATGAGTATTATTGATGTCTGAAATTTTATGTGTTATTTAAGTTATTCATAGGTTTCCAATGTTGAATTTACATAATGTATCCAGAATTTAATATATAAATTAGGAAACTATAGTTAAGTCAACTAATTCAGTGGTAGACGTGCTTAATTATTTTCATTGACCTGTTCACAATGTTAAGTAAACATATCCCAGCTTTGTAAATTTATATAATGTACCCAGAATATAATATTTAAGGTTAAGGAACTATAGTTAAAGCAACTGATTTAGTAGCGGACGTGCACCGGGAGGTTGCACTGTGCCGGATGGCCGAATGTCGTGATTCGGTGTATTTTAATCAAATGTTGGCAACACTAACTGGTCGACCGGGAAAAAGACATGACGTAATTGAGTTGTGGTGGGGAAACACCGCAGTAGTATCGGTAGAGATCGCTACTCGGTCAGTTGCTCGTGAGCATTTGAAGTAGGCAGTTGCTAAGCAGTTACTATGTCAGTCGAAGTAATCATTAATATAGGTACATAATTTCTAATTTAGGAGGTGAAGAGTTTGTAATAAGTTAAGGCAAGTCATGTTAAATAAATCCAAGTAAGAACTTCGGCAGTAGTATCATTTACCACAAATGTTAGGTTTTAATTGTGCATGTGCGACTGCACTGTGATGCTGCATATGCATGGATGATGACTAACACCTGCAGCTGATTATAACACTGTGTAGGAATTCATTGAAGGTTGGCACAGTGTTAATGTGAGGACACTCAAACTTATTATAAGTGAGTTTTGAAGTAGAGAGAAGCGCAATGCTTGGTGAGTGATCATTAAATATTGCTTTCTTATTACTAGATCTTGTAATGATCTGCAATATCCTTATTAAAGTTTGACAAAGAATGGCAAACAAACATTGCTCCTGCCAGATTGTGATAGTGAGAACTTGATCCTGGTAATGGTCTTGTTAGTCATCAAGTTGAGCAAGTTAAAAGCTAAGTGTTCGCCTGTTCTTAAAAGTTATGTTATCTATTGTTGACGTTATTAAACACTTTAACATTCTTAATTACCATGAAAATTCATCAATTTTACTAGGTTTGGATACACTGACTTTTGGCTTTACTGGTCAAATATTGACAAATAATTAATGACACCATTATTGTAACAGAAGGAACTAATGCCTTGTGGTGTCCTCTACCAGTCAACCACTGATACTGCTGACTGACTGAAAACTGCTCAGAGCTTACATCTATGTAAAGTGACTATATGAGGAAATGAATAACCTAATAGAACTTTGAGCTAAACAAGTTAATTATTATAGGCTGTGTCATTCATAACTACTGTGAAATAACATGTTGATTGAATGTAAAGGAAACTAGAATAAAGTATCTGTGATGGATGTTGGGTTTACTGCTTTAAGGGGGAAGCAGATCAAATAAAGATCTTGTTTTTGTGTTTTATTGTTGTGGCTTGCAGGCAATGGCATGGAGAGAGACTAACAGTATTAGAAGCATATGCATTACGACAAAAATAAATGCATGGGATGGAGTCCTGTTTGCATGAAAGAGCTGTGATCTATGACTAGCTGACTAAGAAGACCACCTTGGTGGAGTGACGGATATGAGGTCTGATGCAGTTAAGACCTGCAGTAAAATGGTTTGGTATGAAAACATAAACAGGTCAGTAATGTCATTCGGATTCCTTCATGGCTTATGAGTTGTCTATTTTCATGTATGTTAAGAGCATGCATCTTTTCATGATGTCAAACTTATATTTTGAGTATTGGAGGATGGCAGTACAAGTTAATTTTAATGATAAACATCATGGTTATCATGTTGAACTATTATGTTTCTCATGTCTGTATTGCCAGCATACAACATGTGTTGTTATGTGGACTAATGGAAAATCTGGTGAATAACATAAATTGATAGATACAGGGTGAGTAGCTGTGGTTTATGAGAACAATCACTTTGTACTGTTGGCAAGTTGTCGCAAATACTTGCATTGACATTTGACATATTGTCGTTTAAACAGTAAGGTTAATATGGTCATGATGATCCGAAATGTGTATTGCCAATAAAGTCTACTTCATCTGTAAACTGTAAAGTTTATTTTATTTTATTTTATTTATTTAAAGGCACAACTACAGAATACAATTCTATACATATTCACAAATTTGTAATCTAGGTTTAAATTTAAAATTGCATTCAATTTAATGTTGTACACATCGTTCACAAAGAAAATAAATATAAAAGAAAAAGGATACTTGAAAATGGTGAGAGTGTATACAATTCAAAATATGTTATGCATGAAAATTATAGAACCTATTTAACGAATAATATTAAGATACAGCATGGAGCTGTTTTAATATTTTATTGTATGAATATAAACTTTGTGAAAGTATATCCAAGCTTATAGGACTGTTATTATAAGATCTGCACATTCGAGATAACGGATTATTATACGTTACATTGTTATTGCAAACAGGCACAGAGAACAGTTTCGGTTTTCTCTTACTACCACTTGTTTTAAATGAAAGATGGCCTAATAAATCCATAGCGTCCCACTGATTGTTTATGATCTTAAAAAGTACTGATAGATCCTGAATTGAGCGTCTCGACTGAAGCGTACTCATCCCAAAGTACTTAAGTCTAGCTTCGTATGTAGGCAGCTTACGCCTCATGCCCAACTTGCAACTCAAGTGCCGCAGAAAACGCCTTTGGACAGCTTCCAATCTATCTATGTGTATGTTGTATTGAGGACACCATATAATTGAGTTATACTCCAAAACGCTTCTAACAAGAGCAAAGTACAACGTCAACACACTAGCCGGCCTACGAAAAGGCTTTGTCGTTCTTAAAATGAAACCAACAGACCTATTGACCTTTGCTATAATGCTATCATAGTGGTATGTATAGCTCAATTTAGAATCCAGCCACACTCCGAGATCCCTGATCAGATTTCGCCGGGACAGTTGAATGTTATTAATTTTGTAAGAATATTGAATGGGGATCTTCTTCTTTGTAAAAGTAATCAGGCAGCATTTTGCAACGTTCAAGTACATATCGGGTGTAAAAAAAGGCTTAACGAAGCCGAATACTACATATTCTACGTATTATTACGATCATTTTTTTCTTTTACACTATGCCTGGGAAATGACGGGTTACGGAGTTATTGACAGTCAAAGTTAAAATTTTATTTCAAAGATTTTTACAAAATTGACTTCTGTTTGATAATATTAAACTTTTTTACAAAGAAACATAATCTGCTTACACACACAGGCATAGTCTGTGGCATGCGCGCTATACATTGCGGGTTAGAAATAAGTTTTTTTTTTTTGATACCCAAAAATAAAAATCATTTCCCAGCAATTATTTTTTTTGCATTATACTTGGTTTTATGTATAGAATTCGTGGTTTAAGGCTTCGTTAAGCCTTTTTTTACACCCTGTATTATTAATCATACACCAATTATGTACCCTAACAATATCGTCCTGCAAAAACATAGCATCCCCAATGCATCCCACCTCACTGTATATTTTAATATCATCTGCATAAGCAACGCATTTACATTTTATAGATTCTACCAGATCATTAATGAACATTACAAATAAAAGAGGACCCAAATTAGAGCCCTGTGGAATGCCTGATGTAGATTCGTAAGGGTCCGAGTCATACCCATGTACAACCACTTACTGTGTTCGTCGAGACAGGTAAGATATCAGCCACCGTAGGAGTATTCCATGAATTCCAAGATGATGTGCCTTGCGACAAAGGATATGATGGTCTACTTTGTCGAAAGCTTTAGCAAAGTCGATGTAAACTGAATCCACTTGCACATGCCTATTAAAAGCAGTATTAAGGTCATGGATATAGGTTAAAAAATTTGTGGTAGTGGAACGTCCATTGACAAACCCGTGCTGTTTGCTACTAATGATTGGCTTTAAATGAAAGTACAAGTATTTATAAATCAGACTTTCAAATATTTTTGAAAAACAACTAAGTATACTAATCGGCCTAAAGTTTTTTACATCCACTTTATTTCCAGACTTATGTATAGGTAAAATTTTGGCAAGTTTCCGCAGTTCCGGAAAACTGCCTGAACTTAAGCTTTTATTATATAATAAACACAAGGGCTTAGTCAACGAAGTTCCACAGTTCTTTATTAAAATTGGTGGTACTCCATCTGGTCCACCACCTTTCGTAGCATCCACAGAACCGAGAGCCTCCATAACCTCAGATTCTGCCAAAGTAATAGAGGATATACTTCCATTTGATTCTGGAAAATCAGGTACGTAAGTATTTCTGGAAGGTTTGTTATATACAGAAGCGAAATGCCTTGCAAAGAGATTAGCTATATCTATGCCATTATCTGCGAATTTAGAGTTATAGTACATTTCGTTCGGTAAGTTACTTGTAGTGTTTTTTGATCTGGTGTATCTCCAAAAAGCCTTGATATCGGTCCTGATACTATCCTCCGTCCTGTCCACGTATATTCTATAACATCGATCGAATTCATTTTTGGCTCTAGACCTAAGCATAGTGAAAGCATCATAATCACGAGGATTGTTGTATAACTTATATTTTTTATGGTACTTATTTTTTTCTTTTAATATTTTAATCAATACTCGGGAAAACCATGAGGGCCAGGTGTTATTAGAGTTAGACATTGGTGTGTGCTTTTCAATTATATCCCACAAATGGTTATAAAATACCTGTAAGAAATTGTCACAATCCATAGCAGCATATTGATCCCAGTTTATTTTACTTAGCTCTTCATTACACGCAGAGAAATCAGTTTTATGAAATCGGTATTTTTTACAAGTGTTCAGCTTTAGCGGGTTCTGTTTGGTGTAATTTAAACTTATTTCTAGCGGTGGATGATAAGCGTCGACGCGACTTAGAGGTTGAGCCTTTGCAACAACAAGAGGAGTTTGTGAATTATTTAATACCAAGTCCAACACTCTGTTGTAGGAATTTACGTGGAAATTAGATTGCGTCAAATCCAATCTAGCCATTAACTCATACAAAGCACTCATCTTGGAATTCGGTGTAGTTACAGGTTGCTTACAAGACCAGTCAATTTCAGGAAGATTAAAATCACCAATTATGAGTGTTTGCTCGGAGGATGACAAAAGAGTGCCCTCAAAAAGATCCAACAGATCTCTGAATTGTCCGGATTCTATATAAGAAGGTATATAAACTGTACAAATATTTAGAGTAACATGTCTCAGCTGTACACTTACCCACACATTATCCAAGGATGTATTGATCATCACTTTTTCGCTACAAACTAAGCACTTTCTGACTGCGATGAGTACACCTCCTCCATGAGACTTTTTGTATTTTTTCATAAACTCGGCAGATCGATCTCTGCGGTAAACGATGTATCTATCATCAAAAAGTTCAGAAGACGCCACAGATTCACCAAGCCATGTTTCACATAAACATATTACATCATAATTATTCAATAGTACAGAGTTCATTATAACATTGGTTTTAGATTTGGTTCCTCTAATATTCTGATAATAAACAGACAAAGTATCCATAGCAAAAACGACAAAATATTCTAGAATGTTTGCTTATAAGGATTAAAAGGAAAAATGAGCCTAATTTAGCGAGTTCAGTGTTCTAGGACACTTCACGTGGACGAACGGTGACGTTTCATTTTTTCGTATGAATATTCGCCCATTACGCACCCATACGAATTTATAGGATAACTCTTAGGCTTTGGCTCGGGCGGCGGCATAAAGCGATTTATTGGATGGAGACGTAGATGGGCACGGCGGGTCCAGTAAAATTCAGTAGAGATGATCCAAGCTTGCTATTTGGATGCGATCTGTTATAGCGCGTCACCGCTGAGTAAAACTCGTCACGGCAGCGAACACTTTTTAGTTGGACTACTATGGCACGGGGAGCCTTACTTTCTTTATTTTTATGAGCAACCCTAGTGCAGTTTAGTACATCGGCGTCCTGTAACTTATGCGAAACCACATCGGCGATCTTTTTTACTATTGTTACAATATTTTCATTTTTGTGCTCCGGGACTCCTTGAATCTCAAGGTTGTTATTCCTTAGATGTTGTTCCAGTTGGTCGATACGCTCCGACATAACAGAAACAGTTGTACGGAGTTGTTCACATTCGGCTTTCATATTTTTGTTATCAATTACTAATGTGTTTGTGACTTTAATTAAGTCATCATATTGATTGCTAATGTATTGCATCGAGTTTTGTAAATCCAGTAATTTCTCGTTAATAGGAGTCATTTCGGCACGGATAGCAGCTCTAATTTCACTTCTTATTATACTAGTGAGGTCACTATCAGGGCATTCACCTTTATCGCGGCCACGCCTGAATGTTACGTTGTCCTGTGGAGAATCATCCGAAATGCGATCCGGGGAGATGTCTTGAGAGCGATTTGCACGTAATGGTGTATTATCACTTTTTAATTTTCTGCGGTCGCATTCAGGGCAGGTCCATGTTTGTTTTCGATTACTTCCAGCACCGTAAAAGCTGTAGAAACGCTTTTCATTTACACCAGCGCATGTTAGATCATAGGCGTTGGCGCACTTAAAGCATTTAAGAAATAATTTGCCTTTTATTGTATTAGAGCAGCCAGCGCAATCCACCTGATTAGAAGCCATATTGTTAATTCAACAGTTAAGAAGTGCACAAACAGCTCAGCAACAAAGGCGCACACAAAGTTCGCAGTTCGCATACAATATAGTGCCAGGAGCACGCTAACAAATGCTCTCGCGCGTCGACGTTCACGAGTTCGCGAGAAAACAGTCATAAGCGCCGTGCGATGGATGGCACTTACGTATTACGCCAAGTCACCCCAAACTGCAGAACATTGACGGTGTTTTTACACAATTGTTCACTATATTTATCCAATTTATGATAAGAATAAATATCAACCAAAGTTACTAATGTGCGATATCGTTAACGTACAGCAACACTGACATGGTAAATATAAACATTACACTAAAATCCAACTTTTCACCACTATTTTGTCGTAATATACTATCCATGCTATTATTATGCGAACAGATGTCTTGGTGTGGAGCAGTCGTAGCTCGCTAGCTGCCTCAAGGGCTAAGCTGGGATGTCGCGGCTGCGTGGCTGACTGCGGGGCCAGAACCGGAGTATAGCTGCGACTATGCGACTGCCGAGCGGGGCGATGGTTGCGATGTTTTTGGTAGAGCTTTGGACCGCAAATATAGTGTAACAATGACTGCCCACAGGGGAATGCATTAACACTACATCCAACTAGAACGTAGCTCTGATGATGGCTGCGAGGGGATTGCATCAGTAGCCACAGTAAAATAAAGACTGCCCACAGGGGAATGCATTAGTACTACAGCATACTAAACGTAGCTCTGATGATGGCCGTGAGGGGATTGCATCAGTAGCCACAGTGTAACAATGACTGCCCACAGGGGAACGCATTTATTCTCGTACTAGAACTTAGCTCTGATGATAGCTGTGAGGGGATTGCATCAGTAGCCACAGTGTAAGAATGACTGCCCACAGGGGAACGCATTTATATTCGTACTAGAACTTAGCTCTGATGATGACCGCGAGGGGATTGCATCAGTAGCCACAGTGTAACAATGACTGCCCACAGGGGAACGAATTTATACTCGTAGATAAATAACACTTGAAAAAATCATCGACCTCAGGTGGGACCTCGATGATTTTTTAAAGTGTTATTTATCTTCAATTAAACCTTGCATGGAATTGCTAAAAACAAAAATTTACAGAATTTATACTCGTACTAGACTTTAGCTCTGATGATGGCCGCGAGGGGATTGCATTAGTAGCCACAGTATAACAATGACTGCCCACAGGGGAACGCATTTATACTCGTACTAGAACTTAGCTCTGATGATGGCCGCGAGGGGATTGCATCAGTAGCCACGGTGTAACAATGGCTGCCCACAGAGGAACGCATTAGCACTACGTTACATAAGAAAGTAGCTCTGATGATTGCCGTGAGGGGACTGCATCAGGAGCCCGTGTGCAATAGCGAGTGAAGAGAGGGGAACACATTACCAGTATATCGTACAAGAATATAGCTCTGATGATGGCCGTCAGGGGATTGCATCAGTAGCCAGAGTGCAACAATGAGTGTAGAGAGAAACATTACCAGTATATCATACAAAAAGGTAGCTCTAATGACAGCCGTCAGGGGATTGCATCAGTAGCCAGAGTGCAACAATGAGTGCCGACAGGGAAACGCGTTATCACTATATTTATTACGCAAGAAGGTAGCTCTGATGATAGCCGTCAGGGGATTACATCAGTAGCCAGAGTACAACAATGAGTGCCAACAGGGAAAAGCGTTATCACTAAATCATGCAAGAAGGTACCTCTGATGATAGCCGTCAGGGGATTGCATCAGGAGCCAGAGTGCAACAAAAAATATTGACAGGGAAACGCAAACGCAGGCTGTTAGGGGATTGCGTCAGTGAGCAAGTGTAACCTATGAGCCTGGGGACTGCATTGCACTTTCAGTAAACATAGTTCTGATGAATCGCCGACAGAACACTGCATCAGTAGACGAATACAAAGGTGGCCGATCGATAGGGATCTGCTAACGTAATACGGAATGCATAAAGATGCCGACAAAGGACTTGTTGTCAGAAAATTTCGATGATTTGATTCGATGACTGTATCAAGAGGTGACATATACCAGCGATGTCGTTTCACTGATGGGGTATGGTGGATGTTGTATCAGTCATCACAATCATGACGTGAGAGTACTGAGAAGGTGCCGGCAGTTCCACACCCCTAACTGGAACCGCGCTGAACCTTAATAACGTTATTGTTGAGGGTGTCTGTGTCGCTCAAGACATTCAAGTTTAACCAAGGACAGTTGAAAGTCAGCTTATGGTAAACATAACAGGTATGAGGTAACCAATAACACTATGACTGAATGAAGGCGTAAAGCAATTAATTTTGGGGGTAGGTTAGTGAATGGGGAGTAGAACCTGAAATGGTCCAATATTAAAGATTTGTGACTTTTAGATGAATACTTGACGTATCTCTAGGTTGGTAAATGTGGCGTAAAACGAATTCAGTTCAATATCAAGGATATGTAACATTTGAGTTAACTTAATGAGTGATATGACGCTCCATGTGTGTGAGATTCCGCCTGATAGAATGATTAATCTTGTTGATGATAACTAAACCTACACCTTCTTGTTGTTGGGTGAATAATCAGATGAATAAGATGTTAGTTAATGTACTTTTGAGTATATTACAGTACACTGTCTAACAATGTGAGCAAACAAACATGTTATCTGAGGCGCTTGTTGTCGTATTTCGTGGTTGAGCAACTACGCTAAGTGTAGTCTCCGAATTTCACTTTGTGATAAATAGCTGCCGTCTACTGGTTGGAGAAGAAGACTTAGAAGAAGAGAACAACTTTATCGTGGTGGCTATGGTAACCGAACAACCAGGCGCCCACGGATACATCGGAGGAAGACGCAACTTCACATCGTGGCGGACCGAGTTCTCCTTCGGGACGAAGGAGCTGCAGGATGGCCGAAGTGTTAGCGAGGAATCGATTGATGGGGGCATCCCTATGAGCGGTTCCCGACACTAGCGATTATCTGTCATCGGGACGTCACACTACTACGCATCGTACTTGTGCTTTTGCGCTCTAATCCGTATCAATATATTATAATTAGTAGTTGTACCGTTTTATTTAGAAGATCCCTTTAACAGTACTTTATTATCACTGCCGAAAAGCCTTGATGTAGCTAACGAGAAAATAAAAATTCTATAGGCGGAAGGTAGGTAATATTAATAGACAATTCTCGATGCTCAACAATATTGAGACTTCCGGAGTTCCATTTACAAAAGGAGAAAATTTGATGATGATTTTTTCGTAATATATGTACCCGGATTGGTTTCAAACCAATGAGTAGTAACATAGATACGATTTATCGAGTCCGTCGTTTTCAAAATGAAACACAAAATACTACGCGACCGCCCGCAATTATTGTGGGCTTTACCTAAGGAAGGCGCAAGAATGAACTTCTTGAAGCAATTCGAGCACGTCGCGGTCTAACCACAGTGGACCTCGATCTACTGGGACCAGCCAGCACTGTGTACGTGGGATCACTTAACTCCAACCAATAAATTATTGCTAAAGCGCGCTAGACAGTTAAAAGTCGAATATAACTATGATTACGTATGGGTACGCGATTGCAAAATTTTTATGCGTAAAAATGATAAAAGTAAGATTTTATACATTAACAATGAGTCAGATCTGTCTAAAGTCAAGTGACTAGTTATAAATATTTGCTCGTTTTTGTTTTTATCGCATAATGAATCATTTATTTTATATCATTATACTTATTTGCCCGTATATTGTACGCTATTTTCATAATTTTTGTTCGTAAAATAGCCCGCATAACACTAGTAAATGTCAACACACCTACTTCACTTAAAATAATATACGCATTCAGTCGTTACTCAATTATACGCATCACAATATGTATTAATAGGCATCATGTCTATGAGGCTCTTATTAAATATCGTCATAGGACTTGTAAAAATGTAAGCTAGTAACTTATCTATATATTACCAAAACGTGAGGGGTCTTCGAACAAAGTCTCACATTTTTTTATCTCAGGTCGTACGGTCCGACTATAATATTATATGTGTAACCAAATCATGGTTGACTTCCGATTTTTATGACCATAAATATTTTGATAAAAGGTATAGTGTTCTGCGATGCGACCGGTCTTCAACCGAGAGCGGCTTGCTGCGGGGTGGCGGAGTGGCTGTGGCCGTACGGACGAAGCTTTGTCCGCTGCGGCGCGACTGGCCCGTGCCGCCGCGCGCGCATTCTGAATGCCTCTGGTTATGAAAATGAAAATGAAAAAAAATTAAAAATATTTATTTGTTCAAATAGGTAAGTTAACAATATTAGTAGCTGACCCACTCCTTTTAAGTGTAATAACACTTGTGCCAGGAGAGGTCACTCTCCCATATCATAACATAGGCTAGATTAGATACACTAATGGTTACAATAATTACTAGTATAGAAACAACTTATCTATCGTAAGTAAAAATCTAAGGTTGCAAAATTAAAATAACAAATGAAAACAGTTTAGCGTACGTGTGTGTGTGTGTGTGCGCGTGTGCGCGTGTGTGTGTGCTTGTCTGTGTGTGCTTGTGTGTGTGTGTTTGTGTGTATAAATCATTGGAATAACAGTTTTGTCACTTGTGTATGGCAACAATGTCCTCAACATCATCATAGTTTAGATTCTTAATCCAGGTTGTTAGATTTTTTTAAAGTTCAAAATTTGTCTTTGTGTTTATGTATATAGAGGTTTTTATTTATTGTGTTGTATATGTGAGAAGATATATTGGTGAACTGGTGTCTGGCAAAATGCGTTTTACAATTACTAGTCTTACAACAATGTCTTTTCTTCTCTTAGTAAGATTATGACTATCCAGTGGCAAAAGTTTATGTTTTGTTAAGGTTATGTGTAAGATATATAATTGACGAATAGTCAGTACATTAGCCAAAGAGTAAAGGTCAATCGTTGCAAATCTCATTTTTTTGAAAAACATGACTTTTAAAAGTAGCCTCTGGGCACGTTCAGCCTCTAAAAAATTAATATTTGCTGCACCGCCCCATACCGGTATGCAATAGATAATGATTGACTGGGCTAGCGCAACATAGACTCTTATTAGCAGTTCCACCCCTGCAGAGTACCTAAGAACTTTAAAGATCCAGATCATTTTCCTAAGCCTACTGGCGATAAGATCTACCTGAGAGTGCCACGAGAGACGATAGTCAATCATTACTTTTTATTTTACTGGTTATCTATTGCATTAAATCTGGATAGTAAATTTTTAGTATCGCCTAATACGAACAATAGCCGTCAACGTTTTTTAAATATTGCGTGCATTTGTACATTCCACAGGGGCCCGGCTATAAAGACGCGTTGGGGTCATTCCTCGACATCTCAACTGAGATTATACATGATAGACCTAATGACATATTTTCAATTTTGGGTGATTTTAATGCGCCTGACGCTAATTGGCGAACCCCCGCAATTTTTTTCGCACTCTGAGCTAATACTAGAACCAAGTGGTAGCTTCTCAACACAATGTTTATTAGATTTTATGAATCTTTCTGGACTAAAGCAATACAATTATGTAAAAAAAAAAATAGGCGAATTCTTGACTTAGTACTAAGCAGTTGTAAATGTTCCGTAACTGCCTGTGACCATCCACTTACTCCAGAAGATAACCGCCACAAATCATTGTCAATTGACGTAAAAATTTATAATTTGCATTCTTTTAAACACAAACCTACCTAAAGCTTTAATTTTCATTCTGCCGACTTTTCCAAAATTAATGATGAATTAAAACAAGTTCACTAGTCTGATTATTTTTCAAATTTAAACATTGAGGACTGCGTACATAAATTCAATAAATTGTTAAATGACCTTATCTGCAAATACGTTCCACGTCGAAAACAATGTTCTCCTACATCTTCACCTGCCTGGCACAGTCGGGCTTTAAGGAAAGTTTTAAATGAAAAGCGTAAATATCACAAACGTTGGAAACTATATAATGATCATCTAGATTACGCAACCTTTAAAATTATAAGAAAGCGAGCTGAAAAACTGGAGACTGAATGCTACTATAACTTTGTGCGTTCTTCCGAAGATAGAATAAAATCCTATCCAAAACTAGTCTGGTCCTACATTAAATCAATTTCTTCATGTCATGGGGTTCCAAACACAATGTTCTATAAAAATATTGAGACTTCTAATGGCGAGCTTATTTGCAATTTATTTAATGATCACTTTCATTCCATTTTCGAACCCAATAAAAATCCACAAAATCTGTGCACTCTAAGCCCACCATCTAATCCTTCTATAGATTTGCACAAAATTGACATTAGCGAAAACATGGTTCAGGAATATTTAGCCTCCATTAATATTCATAAAGGTGCTGGACCGGATGGGGTTCATCCTTAACTAATCAAGAAATGCTCTTCAGCCTTGGCAATACCTGTTACATTGCTTTTTCAAAGATCTCTACTTGAAGGCTGCGTTCCGAATATCTGGAAATGTGCATGGGTAACTCCAGTATTAGGTACTGGAGTTACCCACCCACACACACACGCCGGGCGCGTAACTCCCAATATTCAAAAATACAGACCTATCTCTAAATTATGTCAATTGAGTAAAATTCTAGAAAAAATTATAACTGATAAACTATCTGAAGTTGTACGTCGACATATTATAATCAACCAACATGGCTTTTTTAGGGGGCGATCTATTGACAGTAATCTCATAACATTTACGAATGATATCTTAAGTGCTATGGACAAAGGATTTTCAGTTGACGCTACCGGTATATTTTTTGAACCGGTTTAACGAAATTGCAGGTGGAACTTTTTGAAAAAGGTTTGGAAAAATATGGGTATTTTTCATTAACCGGTTCAACTTTTCGCTCAGGCAGGTCAACGACCTAAGCTTCGTGAAGATCTGCGAGCGGTGAGCGCGTCTGACGTTTGTTTTTATTCAATAAAACGTTGTTTGCTTATTTATCGTATCACATACGTACAGTGGTAAATGTTCGACATATTTTTGTGAATTATAATTATATTTTTAAACAACAGAATGACAACAAAACGTAAATTTTCTAAAAAATCTGGTAAACTCTTTAGAAGAATTTCCGTTAAAAAAACAGATTTAAACCAAAATGGCACCCTTCAAGTCCTATCTAGATGAAAATGATTAGTTTCATTCATTTTGGTAGTATTCAATTATTTGAATTGATATTCGATAACGAAATATTTACCTCAACAAATAATTTCTCCTCCTCGGCTTCGGCTTAGGCGCAGAACGTCCACTTCGCAAAATGTCTACCTGTCGCAAAAAGTCCACTTCTCAGAATGTCTATTTCACAAAAGGTCTATTTCTCATAATGCCGCTTTTGCAAAACGTCCACTTTGCAAAATGTACCTTTCTCAAAATGTCTCTTTCGCAAAATGCCTCTTTTATCTCTATTCACTCGAGGAGAAGTACAAGGTAAAAAAAAAAAAACTTCTTTATAATTATTTAGTGAATGTATTGTTTGTAACACCACCATCAGACCAGACATAACAGGTATGAAATGAAATGAAATTCTTTATTCTGTATATAAGCCCTCTTCCGGGCACTTATACACGTAACATATAACTTAGCTTATTTAGCCCTACCACCGCTTCGGGACAACATATCGGCTGGTGATGAGAAGAAGCGGCGCAACAAACTCAGTCACCTTTTTCAGCCTGATTTTATTATAGAAAATACAATTACAAGATAGTGTGAGTGCGAGCTAGGCAGGCAATTAAGTCCATGCACTCTTGTCGTTCAAGTAATCTTCAACTTTGTAGTATCCTTTTTCCATAAGGATTTTTTAAATGTGGTTTTTAAACTCATAAACAGGTAAGTCTAGTCTAGTAGTTTGTGGTACTTTATTGAAGATTTTTATACATTTCCCCAAAAATGAATTACCCACTTTCTTTAATCAGAAGCTTGGAACGGCAAGTTTATTTTTATGTTTCAGAATCAATAATGTACATAATAAAAATATATTTATTTATAAAGCTGTAAGAAAATGATTTTCTTTAAAAATTGCTGTACAGTTAAACCTTTTTTTTTCTAATTTATTCAACAAATGTTGGTATATTTGGTTAAAAAAAATCTTTTTGTCTTCTATTACATTTCATTGCTTTAATTATCTCGAATTCTTCCGTTCCAACACTTGTTTTTTGTTCTTCAGCTTGTAAACAAACAAGTATAAACTCGGTTTTTTTGGTATACGTCCTGTGTTTATGCCGACGCAGTAGCAGTGGTTCGGTGACGCTGACCGGCGCAATTATGCAGTGTAACATTTGCGGTACCACTGTCTGTCATAGTAACGTCGAAATCGATGCATCTCTAAACTATCTGGTGCTTGATCCAAAATGTTATACCACACAGCAGGAATTTGGCTTACTGGCACCAGTGTTATTATAGCAGCAATTCATGCTATATTTCGCCCTTCTCTTGTGACCAATAATCCCTTTTTCTCGGTATTTTTCTAAATAGCATCGTTATAATGGTGGTAACAACCGCAAATTTTTGCTTCGAGGAATACTATTGTATCGCGTTTATTTGTGCTATTTCATAGTCACGTTTGAATGTCTTGATTTGAATGCCCAATTTAATTTTTGTCTTTTAAATGAAAAAAGACGGGTGCAAGTGTCTTGCGTTTTATTTGGCAGTAATTAAAATATTACTGGTACTGTGTTGGTGCTATTTTCATTCGAGTTAATGTCGAAATTTAAAATATACATCTGATTAAATGAGGGTGGACACGAAGAAAAAGCATCGTCCACATTGTAGGATCCAGGAGTTTTTATAATTTTTCTTACTTATTCAGTTGCAAATACAAAAAAATTTTCGAATTCACCGCCTGTACGAGGCAACTCGAACAATCTAACTTGTATTATATTTCTATGTAGTTAGCATTATTTCGATGCACTTTGGCCAGCTACGCCTGACCTAAATTTGTTCAATGCAATCAAAAATCAGTGCAATTAAAGCATTCGGCAACTATACACGTCTTGTCATTAAATCCCATCAGCGGTAAATACGGCGCAGTTGTCTGACATATTTCGGTTATCTATCTAACATACTGACATTTATTAGTTAACGAACGTTACATGGTCCTTCGAGCCGGATAATTGTCTTATCTCTGACCGACAGTAGGTTTGTTTGTCATTGTTTTTAAGCAGTCTCATTTCACATAGTGATTGATCAAAGTGAACATTATAAATAGGATAATTTTCATAGCATAATAATTAAGTATTTTTGTACTTTTTGCATGCATTGATGTCATTGTTCTTGATAGGAATAATCATATCCTTTTTCATGTTGACTGCAATGTAAGACGTAGATGGAATATTATAAACTGTCCTGTTGTCTTTGATCCATGGAAGGGATATAATTTTGTTGAGTTCAAACTGATCGTGACTCAATAAAGGTATTTTAATTACCTTTATTAAGTACATCTTAGTTGCTCTAACGTGGACTTGTAGAAATTGATATAAATCTCTTATATTGTCAGTAGGTATTACCAATTCTCCCTGTAGTTGACCTGATATTAGGTTCAGCTGATCCTGAAGTTGATTTGGTGATATTAGATGAAAGTCAGGCTGTCCATAATATATGTTAGTAATTGTGTCAATAAGGGTTTCCTGAATTCGTCTTAAGTTGGTAATGATTACGTTAGTAGACAATGCTGTAGTGATGATGTAAGCCATTTTTAGATGATAAGCGTTCGCTATTTTTACGTCATTGATCTCTTGGGATAAGTTCTTTTGAAGTTGGTTGATGTATGTAAAATGTTGATTCATAATAACTTCATTACGTTTCAAAATATTGTTTTTAGCTTCCAAAATAGAAGTTTGGTTTTTTAGCATCTTGAACATATGATTTTCCGTCCTTTTCACGGCTTCAATATTCTTCTAGTACTGTTCTGTGAACTTATCATCGAGAACTCCAAACAATGAATTAGTAATATTTCCTATTGCGTTAACTAAACCTCTTTTTTCGCGATTTGTCATTTTTGTCTGTAATAATAAGTCATTGTAATGTGTCATTTCGTTTAGTTCATGGTCAAATTGCGTTAATATAGGTTAAAAAGTTATGTCATCAATGCAAACGCTTTTTAAATGACCTATGTAATTGTCAATGTCAGTCATGCTTTTCCAATAATTTGTCATTATAAAAAACTACCATCTACCATTGATCCTGAATAACTCTCACTTTGTCAAAGTATAGAGTCGTGTTAGTTCCTAAAGAGGTAACATAACTTATTTGTTGATATGACGGCGTAATGCATGTCATAAGCAACATAAGTGCCTACTAAGAAGTTAGGACGGTTTCTGGTTCTTCTACTTGGACTCTGCCTTTGAGAAGTTGGTTTGTTATCTATATGGCCTGTAAATTTTTGTTTTTAGCAATTCCATGCAAGGTTTAATTAAAGATAAATAACACTTGAAAAAAAAAACATCGACCTCAGGTGACTCGAACCCACGTCCTATCGCATACCGGGCGAGTGCTTTAAAAACAAAGCTACCGAGGACGTCACGTGACAAGATGAAATTCCTCAAGTGTTTTTTCTCGCTGTCAAAGCCAGCGTATTCTGATCAATGTTGTAGCTATAAGTAAAGCTGAGTAGTCACGTGACGTCCTCGGTAGCTTAGTTGGTAAAGCACTCGCCCGGCATGCGATGGGACGTGGGTTCGAGTCCCACCTGAGGTCGATGATTTTTTTCAAGTGTTATTTATCTTCAATTAAACCTTGCATGGAATTGCTAAAAACAAAAATTTACAATGTTTAAGCATTTCTGATCTTAACCAATAGTCAAATATTTGTAAAAATATTTCTATAGGGTGTTGACGGTAGTATACTACTCAGCTATACTTGGACGTAGTTTAACTTAAAGGACTCAACCCACACGAAGTCACTTTTGAGATATGATTTTTTAAAGTTCAGATGTGTATTCTTCTGTGATAAGGCAAGTAATCAATTGAAAATTACATTAAATTAAAGGTAAAAAATACAAACTTTTTATGGATTAATTTTATAGAATCATTTCGTACATAGTTTGTTAGATATTTCATGAAATATGGGTTTGAGTCCTTTCGGCTAATTGAATTTTTGCAAGAAGTGACCCTTATTTACGTTTCGCTGAAAAGACTCAGATTTGGAAACTTCTTAAAATAAATGATAAAATTATATAAAATGAAAAAATATATAAGAAATAAGGATCAGTAGCCCGCTTGCCGCGCTTTCCCCGGTGGGCTCTTGGGTGGGTTTTGATAATAAGTCAGCCAAATCTACAGCCATAGTCGCGGCCTGGAACTAAAGTTTTTCTGTGGCCCTAATGTCGACTAGGCAGCCCTCTATTTTCGGAAGTTGCTATGCGGCGATGCCACTTATTGGTGGCACTCTTTAAAAGAAAGCAATGTGTTGGTGATCCTGCAAAATATCGGTTTTTCGTTCCGCCTGCTTGCAAGCTCGCTGAGAGTATCTTCGGCAACGTGGTAAGCGTTCCTCCCTAATTGTAGATGAGGGAGTAGAGAGACACCTCCTTGAAGTATACTTCTAGGCTACAAAAACCTTATAAACCCACAATTCACAAGGCAAAAAGCCAGACCTGAGAGAAATTCATATGTGACCTTAATTGTGACCCATGTGGATGCCCATGCTGAGTCGTGCGCAAGAAGATGTTAATATGTTACCATATTCTTAGAAATAAATGAATTTGATTTGATTTTGATTTGGTTTGATTTGATAAGCTGTGCACTCCCAATACTCAGATTCTTACCGGTATAGTAGCTGGTCTATTCCCAGAGTGAGAGCCCTCCCACTAGTTTCATTAGACTCCATCTGTACAGAATAAGCTGGTCCAAAATATCTTTCCAACTACAGGGTAGGAACTAGGCGGCATAATACTGCGCCCTAGGGCCAAAAAGACTCAAATGGTGTCCCTGGTTGTATGTTAGCGTTAGCGTCAGACTCAAAACCCCTTAGAAATCACCTGATAGGAATGTTTAATGAGTGTTTTAAATCTGGTCGCTTCCCTTAAATCTGAAAGGATGGTCAGTTAGTTTTTCTCTGTAAAGAAGGGAGACCGGCGGACACTCCCTCCAGATATTGCCCGATTGTCTTACTCGATGAGATAGCTAAGATATTTAAAAGAGTTTCAGCCCATCCTTGAAGAATGGGTAAACCGTTGCCACAGGCAGAATAAACATTGCCTTGTGTAACGACCATACCCTTTCAAATCAAAGTATGATTTAAGTAATTAATAAAATAAATATTAAATTTCTCTCTTCAAATTATTTCTAACTGAAAAGGGCAACTTATTAAACACCATGCTTTCTTCGTAATTTTAACCAATCCAAAACCCTAATAAAACAAGCATTTTACAGCGGATTGACCGGTATGGACAGTTAAACAATAAAAATAGAAAGATGAAACTTGCAGAGCGTTGCGTGAACGCACGTGGTTATGTTTTGCGGCTGGCGTTGGACATAAAATGCGAAATCGTGGGAAAAGACATTACAAAAAGCTTTTGAAAAGAAGTTTTAAGTAACAATGTGCACCTATAAAAAAGGGAGAAACCTGCATTTAAAACAAAAGGACAGTGGGCACACATTTTAGCACTTAGGGTGATACACCCATGTGCAATCCATAAATTTGAACAATATTTTAGAAACTTTATTTTTTGTAAGAAAAGGACAGTGGACGCACACTTTAGCACTTAGGATAATCCATAAATTTGAACAATATTTTAGAAACTTTGGTTTTTGTTTTTTGTAAGGATAGGCGGAAATTCGTCACCCCACCACATTCTGGAAGCATCGTAGTGCTTGGGTATAAGAGGGACTGACGGAACAAGGAGCGGGGGCTTTTTAGTTGGGATAGGGTTCGATTTGCATCATGTAGATGCCCGTGTATGGTCTACGGGAGAGCCCAAGGAGGAGGTAAGTTGGAGTGGACAGTCAGATTTGGGCGGTCTGACGTAGACGGTCCGAATGGTGTTCGCGTGTGTCCTTAGAAAAGATGCAGAGGGGTAAGTGTTTTGATTATTACAAATTCCTTTTGAAAGTATTTTAATTAAAATATTTAAAGACAAAGTAACTTTTAAATTGTGATGACGATGATGATGTTGATGCTGATGATAAAGTATTTAATATTGAATTATTTAAAACGTCATTATAATATTTAACATAATTCTCTTGTTTTTCGTAATTTCTTATCAAAAGGAATTTAGCAACTTTTTTTCATGTCCTCATAGAAAGCAAAATGGGATTTAATTTGATATGATTTAAATAATAATAAATATAACGTAAATAATTGATTTAAATCATAACTACTTATTTCACAGATTTAATGCCAAATAAATTTAAATATTGTTTTCAACACAGTTGCTCGTAAATTCACTCTTATAACACCGTTTTTAGTATCATAACTCATCATATTACGCACTTGTGCTGTAAAAAGATTATCGCACTAGTGCGGTAATGTAAACTTTTTTTTAAAAATCCAGCAAAAGTTTGTGTCTAAGAACATTAAATATTTTACGAATATTAAATTATTTAAGGGTTAAGATGACAAATAAATATTTCATTTTATTAAATTGTATATTAATAAACACAAACTAACTTAACTATCATTTTTAGAAACAATAATTTATAGTTTATTTTATTTTTTAAATTGCTGCTACTCGGCTGAACAGCCAGTTTTTCCTGTGCCATTATTGAACCTGCGCGCGCATCGAAATTGCGGCGCGCGAAAAAAACAAAACTTACGTGCTATTTTACATTATTATTTGGTAAAGTTGTTGCTGTGTGGTTAATTACTATCAAAAATAACTACTTTAAATAGTAAAGACGAGTAAAATGTTATTCAACCCCGTCGGAAATACTTATCGAGGCACGAAACGCGAGTGATAGCCTGTTGCCGCCAAAATGCATAGAAAAACAGCAAAAACGCAAAGTCATATTAGGAGAAGGTATTTTAGATTTTAGTTTGTTTTTTCCTCGCAATTGTGTTGAAAAACGTCGTATGCAACTCGTGTGCATTGATCATTATCACACTCGGCTTCCTTACCGCGCTCGCCTGCGGCTCGCGCTTATAATAATGCCTCGTGTATAATGACCAACGTAGCACACTTGTATCATAATGTACTATTATTTTGTAGCTTAGTTATTTTGATTTTAAAGATTGACATGTTGTTTGCTATTAATTTACCTAATTTCGATTATTGGGTAACATTTTGTGTGTAATGATTTATACTATTAGTTTGAACCCATTTTCTATTTCATGATGACGTGATGCATGTTATTTTATTTGACTTTTTTTGTTGTGTTTTATTTTGAGTGTTTAAAGTTCATCTTACGTGTTTAAAACCTTTGAAAATATTTAATGGGTTTTGAATATGATTTACGTATCATAACGTTTATTAATTGATGTTTTAGTGCTCATTAGAGCCATTAAACTTTGACATATTTCTGTGGTAAATCAAAGGTCATTTGATCTTGTTTTACATAAAAACAACCTTATTTTTTATTTAACAAATAAGACTATCGTTTATCTTTTATATGTTTGCTCGATTATTGAGCCAATTTACAACAAAACAACTTTGAAATCTTCATTTTTCATTTGACTTATCATTATTTTACGTTTAAGACTACGCATATTTGAGCTATAAACCTTTACGTTTACCAAATTGACTTACTTGATCTATTTTAACTAACGTTTGGAGAAATATTGAGTTCTCATAGATATCATAATTTTATTGTAGATAACTACAATTAGGTAGACAGGTATACGTTCTGACGTTGAGACATCTGACATCAAAAACAAACAAACTTAATTATTTTTTATTGTAGGTGGGAAGTAGGTAGGGTACAGTTAGGATTATACGTTTCTTTGTAGGGTTCTAGGTTCGTAAATATGTAGTTCAGGCAGAGGTACCGTTAGGTAGGAGTAGGTACCCCTTTTTCCTTAATAACCTATCCTTCCTAATACCTGTTCCATCCTACCTTCTAAAAATAGCTTCATTTGTTTAGGTTTACCGTTGTAGTAATTAGGTAGTTAGGAAATGGGCTATTTTTAGGGATCCTTATACAAAATCCTATATCCATAAAACTGAGAGAAGAATTTAATAGAAGTTTTGAGATTATTTTAAAATTAATATATTTTGTAAATCTTGTAATTCAAGGGCCATAATTTTAAATTCAAAATAATACTGATTGATGTGGGAGTATCTATGACTTCACATAGGACATAATGCAGATTTCAGGACCCGGTCTTATACGAGTTGTCATAGATACTGTCTGATCATCTTGGTATTGTATTGAACTAATTAAAACATTAAATCATAAGTAATTCACTGCTCACTTCCGACTGCCAAGGATAGGCTACCAAGGGTCAATTTTACAACATTTATTTCAAATTCAAAATAATACTGGTTGATGTGGGAGTATCTATGACTTCACATAGGACATAATGCAGATTTCAGGACCCGGTCTTATACGAGTTGTCATAGATACTGTTGGATCATCTTGGTATTGTATTGAATTAATTGCAACATTTATTTCAAATCCAAACGATTTTGATTGATGTTGATCCATCTGACATTACTTGGTGTCATGGATATTGTTAGATCAATCTATATTTCATATAGAGGGGTTTAGTATAAATATTTTGCTAGTCGGAAAATAATCAGAATCTTTAATCTAAATAATGCTGGTTGATGTGGGAGTATCGATGACTTCACATAGGGCATAATGCAGATTTCAGGACCCGGTCTTATACGAGTTGTCATCGATACTGTTGGATCATCTTGGAATTATATTGGACTAAAGGATTCAGATTATTTATTTAGGTAATTAATTTAAGGACCCCGAACCCTTGGTTGACTTATCGTGCAGTCAAATAGGTAGATTTTAGTATGTCATATTAAATTCTTTAAACTCAGTTGTTCCCTTAGTTGCGCATAATTGCGCTAAATGCGTTTTGTTTCAGATTTAAGTCCTATTCCTGGGGGTGGCAGATTGCTTGTTTGGGATGATTTTTTTTATCACATGGCCACCACTCCTAGTGAGCGTTTGGTATTGGGGCTCACCAGGCGCCCCTCGGGGCGTTCTTTTTCCTCTTCCTTGAATGCGCACAAACCCATGAAATTCGCGAGAAAGCTTAATCATAACATCCACGTACCTCTAAAAAATTTTGGTTTACTACTATTAACACAACATACGGTCCTACCATTTAAACTAGACGATCACACTGCCAATTTAAATTATCACAGCCAAACGTAATTAACGTAGTCCGTTTCGATCACAATTAATTATTAATTTCCATATAATTTATAGAGTCAGACGAAGGTGGTTTGTTACACTTGCCAGCATTTAACCTTTTTCGTCGCTTTTATTTTTGACATTTAATAGTATTCTGACAACTCTTTTCTTCTTTGGATTCTGTCGCCACTTTTACTTGATGTAACCTGCACAAGCACTCGTGATAAATACACTCGCTACTGTGGCTTAGATGACTAACTTTATAAACTCCAAAGATAAAGGGTTGCTTCTTCATAAAATGTAAAATAGCCTCAAATAAAATAGGAACGGCTGTCCTATAATGGAACCTGAAAACGGCTGAACCAGTTTTTATGGTTTATTTTCGAATTCGTCTCCACCCTGAATAGTAGAATAAATAAATAAATATTGGAAAGCCTGCCGAAAAAAAATTGGCGGTTAGAAGTTCGCCGGGTCAGCTAGTTGATTATATTTCATACAGCCAATTTAATATACGAAATATTTTTTTGATATAATAACGTTGTATTATTAATTAATTTATAATCGTTATTTTAAATATTAATAATATTTACCACAAACAAAATACATATAAACTAAGTCTGAATTCTTTTTCTGAATGAATATATGACTCTCGTTATTTTAAATTTAATTTAACTGAAATGATAGATTGTATGGGTTTTTTAAAGTTAAATAATAATGCGGAGTCTTTAATACATAATCATTTTATCAGAACTGACCCAGGCAGTTTAAGTCTTTACAGCTGAATAAAAGTACGGAGCTTTTAATAGATGATCATTTTATCAGAAGTGACTCAGGCAGTTTGAGTCCTTTTAGCTAAATAAGTATAATGCTTACTTCTTGAGAATTATATTTATCTAAAACGACTTAAATAGTTTGAGGCTATTAAGCTGTATTAAAATGACATGTCTTCAAACATGTGGGTTGAGTCCATATATTTAAAAAATATACTTACCTATAGTGTGTTTATTGCTATGATTTTTTCTGGTATAAAAGAAGATGGGTAGGCCATAAAGATTATTTTGGCATGCATAACTCATTTTTGACCAAAATGTGGATTGAGTCCTTTCTGCTAAACTACGTCCACTTATAGCAACAACATTGATCAGAATACGCTGGCTTTGACAGCGAGAAAAAACACTTGATGAATTTCATCTTGTCACGTGACGTCCTCGGTAGCTTAGTTGGTAAAGAACTCGCCCGGCATGCGATGGGACGTGGGTTCGAGTCCCACCTGAGGTCGATGATTTTTTTCAAGTGTTATTTATATGGCCTGTGTTAATCGGATCCTGGCTCCCGCTGTCACACTCTTGGTGCACAGAAAGCTTAGTAAATTTGACAATTGGGCGTTTAATCGTACCATTTTTCGTATTTAATGTAACTACGCGAACGTGCCCATCTTTGCCAGGATGAACCTCGACAATCTTAGCCAATGCCCATTTTGATGGAGGCATGTTATCCTCATTGATTAAAAGAATGTCATTGATTTTTAAATTAGGTTGATCATGTTGCCATTTAGTACGTTTTTGTAAATGATGCAAATACTCTGCTGACCATTTTCTCCAGAATGACTTATGCATTTTCTCAATCATTTGCTAGCAAGTGTTTATGCTCATGGGCTCCTCTGGGTCAGATAATGGCGATGAAAGTAACGCCCCACCGACTAGGAAATAACTTCATCTTCAATGTTTTCAGATAGAGCATATAGCGGCCTTGAATTAAGGCATGCTTCTATCTGTGTCAGTAACGTATAAAACTCGTCAAATGTCAATTTCTGTTCTCCTATTACCCGTTTGAGGTGGTGTTTGATGCTTTTGACAGCACTCTCCCATAATCCGCCAGCACTGGGATTTGATGGAGCGTTGAAGTGCCAGGTCACGCCCATACTGCTTGTGTCACTTAAGCATTCGGTGTTAATAACTTTTAATGCCTCTTTGTATTCTTTTGTCAACACCTTTATAAAAGGTGTCATTTTTATGATATATGCTCAGCATGACTACACAAATAAGATGTATGTACAGAAAAATATCGACATACCTGCTATACACGAATATACCTCATCTCTTAACGATATAATTAATACCTCTATGAATGGCAACGTGCTTGAAAACTTAGAATATCATGATCAGTTATTTGACTAGATTAATCAGCGTATAGAAGTGCTGAAATCGCAAGATCTACAGCAACTACAAGATAGCAGTGCTGTACATTACTCGACTATTTATGCTATACTGGCGATGCTGACAGTAGTCGCCGGAATCTACATCGGCTGCAAGCTAAAGGGCCGGTGCGCCTCGGCGCGCGCTCAGGAATAGCGACCTGTCATCCTCGAGCTGGGTCGCAGCCAATGTGTCAGTGCCAGTGCCAATAGTGTCAGTGCAGGGCGTGACTATGATCGTAGGTCGAACACAGCAGTGTCGATAGGGCGTGCCATAAGTGGATCCGTGTTAAGTGTAGATAAAGCCACTTCTCCAACTTTTACAAGGACAATTAAATTCTAAGATTTACCTGAACCATAAAACATATGACAAAATTGTTTATTGTCTTTATATTTGTTTTTGACAGTTTATGTTTTAATTGGTTTCTTTTATTTTTTATTTTTTGTAATTGGCAATATGTACGAAGCAACTCAAACAATCTAACTTGTATTATATTTCTATGTAGTTAGCATTATTTCGATGCACTTTGGCCAGCTACGCCTGACCTAAATTTGTTCAATGCAATGAAAAATCAGTGCAATTAAAGCATTCGGCAACTATACACGTCTTGTCATTAAATCCCATCAGCGGTAGATACGGCGCAGTTGTCTGACATATTTCGGTTATCTATCTAACATACTGACATTTATTAGTTAACGAACGTTACACCGCCTTTACATACAAGAAAATTCTTCTCTTATACTTATGGAACACTTGCTGTTGCAGTGGTGGAGTGATGAAGCGTATTTGTATTTGGGATATATTTACGCGCCCTATACAGTGAATCCTTAATTAAGTGGAACGTAGGTAGCAAACCATAATTTGAAGCATATATTTTATTGCGTAATTTGGATTCATTTTTTACAAAAATATTTTGTATGTTTCGAAGATCTTTACACACTGCCCGTTTTAAATACTCAATGTGGTCATGTATTATATTTGTGATATTATTTGTATCGCATGTATGCCGAGTTTCTCTTGTAACTATTTTCCTTGTATTGTCAAGTGATAATGATGCTCTGCACTCTTGTCTATTTGTGCACCGCCACAAAGTGCTTCCA
The DNA here is from genome assembly GCA_950371115.1 of Anania fuscalis. Lineage (NCBI taxonomy): Eukaryota > Metazoa > Arthropoda > Insecta > Lepidoptera > Crambidae > Anania > Anania fuscalis. The sequence goes on along the minus strand of OX493326.1, from coordinate 19,824,487 downwards.
CTTTTGTGAGTTTTGTCTTTATTATACCTATGCACACCACGTATAAGCGCAAATTTCCTTTCTGATTAGTAGTGACAAGACAAAGCTAAATTCTTGCTCCATTTCCAACAAAAAAAAAAAACACGAAATTATGCTTACAATAAAAATAACACGGCACTGATATAACTTTCGCAAGAAATATCCCTGCATAATATTTTTTTTATAAATGTTACCATTTAATAATCTTAATTTAGCTTAGTAAATTAACACAATAATTACTTTTGTTTTTGATGTGAATTGCGAACTATAAAAAAAATATTATGAACTTAATTTTAAAATAAAAATATTGCATGGATCAATTAGATTTATTCAATGCAATTAATATACTGTAGTTTTAATGTTTTTTACCTTGTACTTCTCATCGAGTGAATAGAGATAAAAGAGGCATTTTGCGAAAGAGACATTTAGAGAAAGGTACATTTTGCGAAGTGGACGTGTCGCGAAAGATGCATTATGAGAAATAGACCTTTTGCGAAATAGACACTCTGAGAATTGACCTTGTGCGACCAGTAGACATTTTGCGAAGTGGACGTTCTGCGCCTGAGCTATTTAGTCTAGGGGACAAAAGTGCGTGTTTGAATATCCTCCTCGCAATTGCGCGAGCATGTTCGAGCGCATATTATGCGACTATTCAAGCAAGCTCTAACGTGTTCGAGCGCGAGCGAGCATGTTCATGTTCAGTCAGTGCACTGACTTGATACATAAGCTGTTGACCATCCGCGAGACTGTTCGAGCATCACATATCTTAATTTGTCAAATTGTTAAATCTGTCAAAAATAGAATTTTCTGAATAAAGAATCTGTCAAAAACAGAAATTTGTCTAATGTAAAATTTGTTAACATCATATACCTATCTACCTACCTACATTATTTCGATCCCAAAATATAAGTAATTAAAAGACACCAACCCAACCCACTACAGATATTGTTGTTAAATGTGTAATAAAAACTAATTTGAAATATTAAAACCACCTGGTGATATATACTCGATTTGCGTTTCGACCCATGTTGATAGGATGCGCGCAACGATTACAATGAATGACAGAATGAAACTGACTGATCTTACGAGCGACGCACGCGGCGGAACTTCAACAAGTCACAACAAGTCGCGTCGTGATTGTCGCAAGCGGCTAGGAATTAACCGGTTTATTTAGGTTCAAAGTATCGCTCCTATTTGGTTTCGCACCGGAACGGAATTTTACGATAAAACCGGTTTAACCGTTATTATACCGGTTAATTTTGAACCGGTTTCAAGCCTTGCTATATATACGGATTTTGCTAAGGCTTTTGACAAGATATGTCACAATACACTTTTGGTCAAGCTTTGGGAGTTGGGTATTCATATTCATATTTATTTAATCACTTTCATAGTATAACATTAGTCCACATTACAGGTACAAAAGATTTATTTTGTTACAGAATGACCTTCTAAGGCATTTGTGATTATTCATAATGATCTATTCCGTTGGATCAAATCCTACGTTGAAAGAAGAAGTCAATAAGTGGTTCTCGGTAGGTATACGTCAAAAAAGTTTTATAAAAAACTAAAAATCGACTTCAAAATGAAACTAAAAAGCGAAAAATAATATTGAATAAAACATACCTAATCAGTTTTTTTTTGGAGTCGGTGCCAGCCATCGAGAGTTAAAATGTGTTCATTCGCACCGATTTCAAAAAGAACTGATTAGGTATGTTTTAGTCAATATTATTTTTCGCTTTTTAGTTTCATTTTGAAGTCGATTTTTAGTTTTTTATTAAACTTTTTTTATTTTACAATTTTAAGTGTTAAATCCTCTATTTTTTCCCTCCTAACTTCACCAAAAATGACTTTACAGCAAAGTAACCTTAACTAATATTGATCCTCTATAGTCCCCTATCCAATGGTATGATAAAAATAAGGTGTTATATAGGGTCAATTTTTCGACGAAAATTTTTACTTCTTAAGAAAAGGCTTTACCTACACTCCAACCAGAACGGCGGCTATTTTGGTGTCGAAACCATAGAATAAGTTTAGTTTTGCGTTAAATAACAAGTCAAATTAAGAAAGGAACTTTCAATTTTTTTTTCGTTACTGGGTGTGCGGGTACGCCCCCAGTAAATAAAAATTGGCGAAAGGTAGTATACTTCTCAGCTATACATATAGCTACAACATTGATCAGAGATACGCTGGCTTTGACAGCGAGAAAGAACACTAGAAAAATTTCATTGTGTCACGTGACGTCCTCGGTAGCTTAGTTGGTAAAGCACTCGCCCGGCATGCGATGGGACGTGGGTTTGAGTCCCACCTGAGGTCAATGATTTTTTTCAAGTGTTATTTATCTTCAATTATAATCTGTTTAACCAAAACGTAACACGTGTAACGCAAGTTCGTGACCTTGGTGTCATTTTAGACTCCAAGCCTATCAAGCTTCAATTGCCCCACCGGTTGGATCGCATAATAGATTTTTTATTGTGTCTCTTGACCTTGGCCTGACAGGTTAACTTTTATCCCACACCTTGAATCAGTTTTACAAAAATCTTATAAGCAACTTGGTTTTATTCTTAGAGTAAGCAAGCCATTTAAGCACTCATTAACTTATGAAATCCTGTTGAATAGTTATGTGCGAAGTCATCTGGAGTTCGCATGCGCTGTCTGGAACCCCTACTTCGCTACTCACTCTAAAAGACTAAAAAAAGAGTCCAAAAGAAATTTATCAAATCACTCGAGTATAGAACTGGTAATACTTACACAAATTATACTGACTCTGGCACGCCACAACATTCAACTTCTGGAAAACCGTCGTGAATGTGTTGATTCTGTCTTATTGTATAAAATTATACAAGGTCATCTCGACGTCCCCTCGCTTTTACAAAATATTTATTTTCCAGTGCCACGTGAGCGAAATCGTCGTAGTAAAAATATTTTTTATACAGGATCTAACGAAATTAGTTACATTTCTTTATAGGGTGGTATCTATAAATCATACTAAATACGATGCCAAAAAATAACAAAATAAATCAATAAAATCACATTCAAACCTGAAACACTCTGTTTCTTTTCCAACACATGTGCAAGCTGTAGTTTACAGATCGGTACGTACGTAGTGTACGTACACAGCGCACACTAGCAAGTTTGTTGTGTGTATACTAACTGTCAAGTCAGCTGATCTGCGATTGGTTTAGCAGCACGGCCGGGCTGTCTCGTCGACCAATCACCGACCAATTGTAATCTGCTCCTCTTCATGCACACATGTACCTACATGTGTGTGTAGAATGCGCGTCATAATAATAATGATTGTTATCAAACATTAAAACCAATGCCAATTATTAATTGCCAACATTGTTTTTTTGTTAGTTCAAACTTCGAAGCTTAAGAAAAGATAATTTCAATGTTTTATGACTTAGATTGCATCCTTATTTTAAGTAGATAAGGTATTTACTTGATTTTAATTGTTGTACTCAATTAGTAGTTTTAAAGTTTTATCTTTCCTTAGCAGAGTCATTAGGCGGATAGAAATAAAAAAAAAAAAAACGGTTTTTAATAACATTTATTTTATTATGACACCCTATCTCACTTTCACAGGCTACGGTCTTGCAAATTAAACGTTGTTGTAAGTTTAACTTCCTAGGTACCTATCTAATAAATAAGTTTTTTGACAAACAACTAAATAAATTACAAATCAATCGAGTAAGTAGGTGCCGCTTGGTCCCAATCCATGCTTACCTTGCTTAATTAGGAGTCAGTTTGTTTAAAGGCAATTTACAAATCACCAATTTATAAAAAAATATAAAAATATCCTTCACTGACGCCTACAGACCAAAGCTCAGCATTTGTCGTGACAGCCAGGGACATATCACGACGCTGATTTTCAGCAGGGACCCTGACGTTAGGGGTACAAAAGCACGGCACTAGAGACAGGAAAAGAAAAAACTAAAAACTAACAGCTTAACAAGCAAATAATAATATTGACAGTAGAAGAAGAATAATAATAATAGTAACAGACAGAAAAAGACACAATGTACATATATAATTAGATGACACAAATACAATTTTATTCTCCTTTCCTTGCTAGTCGAACGAAGTATCAGCCCTGTTGAGCCAAAAACGATTTCGGTCCAGTTTGGAACGTGCACCGAATGACACATGTCACCGTACTGTCTAATCTATGCACGCTCAGCCCCGATTGATTGTTGATACTTCGTCTGACTCGTCCACAGAGTACATTTGTATATAGTTTATACCTAACCTACACACAATTTGTTGGTAAAGTAGGTAATTAAAACAATAAAAATGCCAACAAGTTCCGGCATGTGCTTGACCGTGTTATTTTAATCAGTGTAAATGGAGAAAACTATGCTCCAAGCAATCAATCTCAAGAAGGTTCTATTGAGTATAACGGAGACATTCAGTGAAGTAAACCAGCCAGATAATACAGTGCGTAGATTAACATAATGTATAACTACAGTGGTCTCTCCCAAGGGAGAATAGGTGCGGATCACCATATCAATCGCCCGACAGGCAAACCCCAAAGGTAAGCCAAAAAACAAAATAGAAAAAATTATATAAACAAGTAGCACATAGAACAACTATATGAAGCTAACCTCATCTCACCCACAGGGCGCGCGCGGGCATGATGGTATTGCACTATAATTAGTATGATGCCTTATATATCACTGCCTCGGCGGAGGCCAGGCGGTCACAAAATGCAGCTGAGCCTACCCCTTTTCAATTCACTTTTCGCTTTCGTTATTGTGATGTGACGCACTTTGAATGTTAAGATCACTTTCATGACGCACTAAGTCCTTCACTTCTCATGGAAGTCGCGACGCGTAGGGACCGGGGAACGTGCCGACCAGAGAACCGGCCCAGCACAACCAATCCTACGCGCGATGACCGTACCTGCCCGTTAGGTAGGCAGGCACGCACGTGCAACGCGGTCGTAGTGCGCCGGGGCTCCATCTTGCTGGAAGTACTGCAATCCACGGCGGAGATGAAGAGGGATGTTAGCTAGCAGTTCCTCCAAGGTTCCTTAAAGACACTCGAGGTAGCTGTGTCCATTGAGACGCTCCAAAATTACTGCGCCAATTAGTTCATCAACAAGTTGGTAATTGGTAATAGGGTAGTACATAACCCTTTGTTATGCAGATCGTCGAAATCGTATACCGATAGAACATCGTGTTGCACCTGACCTGACTGACACGTCACAAACGCAAGGAAGCAAGTAAGAGACTGACTGAGTGAGTGAGTGACTGACTGATTTATTTCACCACACACAAAAACTGCAGCGCGCGCGCTTTGCAAAAGCCAAAAAAACGCCAGCTAGGGATGCGCGTATGATTGGATTATTTGTAAGATACGAAAACATGCCTGATTGATAGCGGATCGTGAATTGGGAATTGACACCCCGTTTTAAACTAAATCGAGAGTGCGACACAAGTTTTTGACGTGATCACGTCTTACAAATCTTTGACCTTGCCCGACACGTGCCCTGGCGGCACCGGCGGCCTTTCGTCGCGAGCGGCCAGTCGGATACTCTGCGACTTGTTCTTGCCCTTTTTTTACCCTTAAAATTTTTACCCTTAAAAATTTATTATTATTAACTTAAAATTTTTACCCTTAAAATTTTTTACCCTTAAAATTTTTTGAAAAAATAAAGTGGAATTTGAATGGCAAGATATAAGGATTTAATGATATTGTAATTTTTTGTTTATTATTGAGACTAGCTGTTAAATTTAATGTTATGATATTCTTAAACGACACTTCATAAATTTCGAATGTTAGTAGTTTTGTTTATAAAATTTAATAACTCATTACACGACAAGTTGGCGGCCGTGATGAATAACTAATTAATCGTGTACCTAAGTGGTTTTATTAAAGCTGATTACGCAATATTACTTGAGCTTGCGACAACGATAAAATAGTAGCTTGTCGTTGTCTCCGCAGTTTTTTTTTTATCATTCAAAATGATACGTAAGTAAGTACAGCTTTGATTATCAAAGAAAACGAGTAACTCTTTTCGTTTTTTGACGTGAATTAGGTCGCCAGTTCAGATTACATTCTTTGGTCAGTTTGCGGCATCCTGATCGCAACCGCGTTGGCTACGTGATAGCGTGAACATAAAAATCATGGGTAAAAAACCGTTTGTTAAGTTTTACTGACTTAACATCACAACATTAATTACAAACCTAGTCGTATTTTTTCTTATTACTTTATAAAAAAAAAAAACAACTCAAAAACTTTAATTTACCCTAAAAACAGGGTAAATTTTTTCATGTTGGTATCCTGACCCGGCTTCTCTCCCCACTGCTGACCGCGCTTGATTCTTGGATTTTGAGTTTGCCTGTGTGCGTATTTAGTGTGTCATTGTAGTAGTAATCAGCTGTAAAGGGTGTGGAATTTTGTAGTTACGAAATGAGATTGTTATGATGAATATCTCGGAAACTAGCCTGAATTTTTCGCATAAATCTTGTCAGGCTCGGCAGGTATGACGTATAGAAACCCCCATTAAAAGGAATGTAACTAATAACGTTGGATCTTATATACCCTTAATTAGGACGTGTTATGCTAAAAATATATTTATTAGACGTGCGTGCGCGTTATTTAATGACAGTGGCAAACTTTAAGATTTTGATATATTCAGCGGTAAGCTAGGTGATTTAAAGAAAGCATTCAAATGATTCACTTTCTTATTTTGTATCTTTTATTTTCTCTATTTTTATTTTTTACAAATACTGTTATGTAAGAATAGACAAACAAATAGGTATCGTGGCTATTCTTTTTTCAGGATATAGCTGTTTTTAGTAATTTTAGTTCTTATCTCTGCTTTTGCTGCAATTAAGGAAACTGTAGGTTTATCTTGTTTATTTTAATGTTTTACATGTCTCTGAATTTGTATATGACCGTTTGTCATACCAAGCTACATTAGACTTCACACAAGACGAACAGAATCATCCAGTAAACAAGACAATGACACAGCATTAAGATTCTGACTCGAATGAAACTGGATCGGAAGATAAGTCTGTAATATCTGCAACTGACCACAGACCAAAAATGCATATATTTAGAAATGAACAGGTCCGAGGACTCGCAGAAAAAATTAAAAATACTAGATCTGGAAAATGGAACGACATTTACGACGTGAGCAGCTTTGTTAAACCATACGGAACTTCTACACAAATACTAAGTAGCTGCTATGGTTTACCAGACTTGAAAAGCAAAGATGTGATTGTTCTTTCTGTAGGTACGATTGACATAGATCCGTCTAAACTGATCACAAATATTTGTAATACTTTATCAAGATTTAAAAACAATAGAATATTTTTATTAAATGTAAATTATAATCAATATCTTAATGTAAAAAAATTAAATTATGAACTAGAATTAGTTGCTAGGAATTACACAAATTGTACATTTTTAAAAATTGATTACTCTAATGTTGACTCTAACGCACTTAGGTTACCATTTCTCGATCAAATATCCATGAAACTAAATAATGAAATTGACTATCGGCAGTATGTTGAGGAGTTTATTAGAAACGTTCCAAATTGCATAAAAAAAACTATACTGAAGCTAGAGTCTGAAGAAATCCGAATTAAAACAAAACGTACTACAAAAATTACTGACTACTTCACATTAAAAAAAATACTGATGCGGATCTTACAAAAAAAACGACTTCCTTTGAATATACTTCTAAATTAGACGACAAATCATTAAAAAAAGATATCCCGAACAATTCAGATTCCGATTTTTTTCGTGAATAGTAAACTTATTGTATTACATTAAAATATAGACGGTATTCTGAGTAAGCAAGATATATTTATAGTAAATTTGAACGAATTATCAGAAAATTACAAATATAATTTGTCTCTCTGAAACTTTTATTAAATCTGGTAACGGAAGGTAACATACACTTACGAGATTTTGAACTCGCGGAATCGTTTTCGCGAAAAGATAAAAGGCGTGGTGGTGTTTGCATTTTATGTAGAAGAAGCCTAGAGTATAAAAAAAATGTCAGAGGTTAGAAATATATCAGTGGATAGATCCTTCGAATGTTGTGGGATAGAAATTCCAGAGCACAAATGTATTATTATATGTATATATAGGATTCCAAACTGTAAGGAATCGAACCCATTTTTGTTTTTGGTCAGATTCGAAAGACTATTGTACAAATAAAGATCAAAATTAAAAAGAAAAGTTATCATAGCCGGTGATTTTAATATAGACACTCTAAAAGATAGCAAAATACGCAATGGACTTTTACAATTGCTTCAAAACTACAACTACCATTCTCATATTGTTGAACCAACCAGGCGAAACTCTTGTATTGACCTAATAATCAGTAATATACCAGACGCTTATGGTATGATACACAACTTAGGTCTCTCAGATCATAATACAGCCCAAACTCTAGAAATTCCGGTGGTTAATAAACAAAAACGCCTGGAGCAATATTTCATAAAAAAACGAGATTTTAGTCCTAACAATATCAACAAATTTTATGAATATTTGCAAAGTTTGTCGTGGTCTGAAATATATTGTGAAAAAGATGTAAATAAAGGGTTTAATCAATTCCACGAGTTGTTTAGACTTATTTATAACTTATGCTTTCCAATAAAAAGGATTAAAATAACCATAAATAAAAATAATAATTTTTGGATAACTAAAGAAATACGCGTCGCTTGTAAATCAAAACGTCATCTTAGATTTGAATACTATAAAAAGAGAAATAAAGTAAATAAAGACAAATATCAAAAATATTGTGCTATTTTAAAAAAAATCATAAATAGCGCCCAAAAAAATCATAATAAAAATATATAAATCAATCAAATAATATTTGTAAAGCTTCCTGGAACTTGATAAAGAGTAATGGTATGAGGAAAAAGAAATATATTCAACGTATCTTGCAAAACAATAAAAGCCTCACGAATCCTGAAGATATAGCTGCTGCATTTGGTGAGTTTTTCACAAGTCACATAAATATAAAAGTACTACAAATGTTACCAATAAAGTTGGTGTTGAGCATGTGAACAGCACTATGTTCTTGTGCCCGACAGATGCCAACAAAATTAGTAAAATTATTGCAGGCTTAGAGAGTACTACTGCTGTGGGCTACGATGAGCTCTCCACGCACATAATCAAACATTGTAAAAATATTATAGCACCTATACTCAGTCATTTAATAAATCTCTCTTTTGTTCAGGGTTCATTTCCCGACAGCTTTAAAATAACTATTTTAAAACCTATTTACAAGAAAGATAATGCAGAGAACTTTGATAACTACAGACCGATAGCTCTAATACCAATTTTATCCAAAATTTTTGAAAAGGCTATGCATGTTAGAATCACAAACTTTATAAATAAATTAGACATTATAGATGCAAATCAAAATGGATTTCAGAACGGGAAATCCAAATCTCTGGCGGCTTTCACACTCATTAGCACAATTTTAGGCTATGTTGATAAATCTATTGAAGTTATGGCGCTTTTCGTCGACATGAGTAAGGCTTTTGACCTTATATCACATGAATTCTATCTCCTCCTATCTAAGTGCGAAAATTATGGTCTTAGAGGTAATATTAAAAATTGGCTTAAAACCTATCTGAATAACAGAGCGCAATACGTGGAAGTCACTAATTAAGACGTCAGCTCTAATGAGATAGCGTACCGGTCCAAAGAATATATAAATAACATTGGTATACCCCAAGGTAGCATCTTGGGACCACTACTGTTCCTTTTATACACCGTAAATTTTTAATTACCCGAGAAAATTAACTAACATACTCAGATATCCATATACATCGAATTTGGCAAATAAAAAAAATGGAACGGCGTACGGCGTTGGCGTACGAAAGGAATAACTATGAATAAAAAAAAATATTCATAGTTATTCCTTTCGTACGCCAATATTACGCGACCGTTCCGTTAATGTTGGAATGATAATGATTACTATTTGAATTAGCAGGACTTTTATGGTGTATATTTTTAAGGAATGTTAGGGATCTTTTAAATAAATTTCTCTTAAAAAAATTTTTTTTTTATTCACCAAATTCGATGTATATCGATATCTGAGTATGATAGTTAATTTTCTCGGGTAATTAAAAATTCACGGTGTATATCAATGGTCTCCCTAAAGCCATTAAACACTTTTGCACTTTATTTGCTGACGATCTCTCTGTAGTGATCCCAAATATGTTTGACTCAGAATTCGATTATTGTAATGAAATTAATAAAACTATTAGTGACATTGTACTCTGGCTCAAGAAAAATAATTTACAGATTAATATTAATAAAACTAAATATAGTCAATTTCATAACCAGTGAAATAATAAAACAGCCAATTGATTAATACAGCATGATGGACAACCTGTTATACAGGCTAACGAAATATTTTTTTTAGGTATTATAATAGACCAACACTGTACTTGGAAACAGCATGTACAAAAAGTTTGTAGTAAAATCAATAGTTTTTTATATGCGTTATGGCGGCTAACAAACACTACAGACAAGAAAACAGCCTTACTGGCCTATCACGGGTATGTGGCTTCGAATATAAGATATGGTATAATAATAAGGGGGTAACTCGGTAGAACAGGAAAGAGTTTTTATTGCACAGAAGCAATGTGTACGATCTATTTGTAATTTGTCACCGAGAACAAGTTGTAAGCCATACTTTAGAAAGTTAAAATTGCTAACAGTGCCTTGCATGTATATTTTCGAAATGTGTAATTTTGACAAAACACACTTTTACCTTTTTAAGGCGAAGTGTAACAATCTACCTGGCTACCGCGGAAGATTTCCTAACAATCTAGTGCTAGATGTAGCTAGAACAGCTCTCTATGGAATAAATTGTTATTCAATGGCCATAAGAAAATATCATAAATTACCATGTGATCTAAAACTTTTCAATGTACTTGCGGACAAGAGTTATTATTCTTTGCTAGAATTTTTTACAGACAAAAATATGCTATGACCATCATTATAAAAATACCATAACATATAACTTGACTTGTGAATGATATTAATATTAATAAATTGAAATTTAATTTAAAATAATTTGTATGTACCTTGTAATAGATATATTTTTAATTTGAATGTAAAATTTTATTGACATTACCTAATTGTGTTTTAAATGTTAAACTAATATTAATTTTTTACCATTATAAATTCAAGACGTAAAAAAATTTGCTGTGATCATGTTATAAATTTGTATGCCGAATTCGGTAGAACATGAGAACTCTTAACTTTATGTACATCTACTATAACCATGTTCTGGACAAATAAAGATTTCATTTCATTTCGTTTCATTTCATTTCAGTCGGCCTTATAATCTCTTTTTGTATCAAATTTCGGCATTTTCTTACGGGATTCCAATTTAGCTTTTATGGCTCCCAATCGTGATGAGTCCTTACACAGGGAAGTGGCAGCTTCTGCTGTCAACTTTACAGCTTTTTCGACTGCTTGGGTATGGCAGGGAAGACGTAAAAACAATAGTTCACCCTCGCCACCAGATTGGACTATTTGTTGAATTTCTCGATCAGTTAGGTGTTTCAAGATTGGAGGGTCGGTAATAGTTTGTTGCCAATTTATCATATCGATATAATTCGACGCACTAAAGTTAACATTTGTCACTGCCTTGGTGATGGAAGTTGCGACATACTACGTGCTTTTAATACACGCCGGGCTGCCAGTTCAAAAATGTGTCTCTTGTCATCTGTATTTATTGCAAGTAAGATATTTTCAGGATGTGAAAAATAGCTATTGCGTTGAATGACAGGATCGATAACCTTTTTTAGATTTTCTGGCAGGTACCTGGAGGTCGATATGATTTTAAAAAGATGCCGAGCCCCATCTTTACAGGACGGTTAGTTCTTGGAGAACCAACGTGGCGCGTAAACTTTTATGACAAATGTAGCCAGGGTTACCAAATTATCTGATGGTTTTTCTGTTGCTACATACAAACGTAGTATACGATTAGCACGTGTGAGCCAACGAACATGAGATAGTCTACCTGGAGACCTATTCGCCAGATCTTCTGGAAAATCGCCTGATTGTACCACTAAAACAATATCGTGTAATTATTTTTGATCTGAACTCAAATCTACAGCCGTTGTTGGAAGTTCTCCTTCAATCCGATGAACTTTTTTGGGCGGTAGCTGTCAAAAAAGTAACTTAGGAAAAGTTGCTCTCTTGAATTTTTAATATTCATAAATAGTAAACAACTTTATTAATTGATGTAACTGAACCCACCTGCTGTCACCTATCGGCACTACATTCACACAAATATTCTACAAGAACGGACTTATTATTGACACCTCTCTGAAATGGCACTCTTAGCTGACTTAAAGTGGTCCCAGGATAAAATGGAAGCACAACTGTCAAAGCGAATGGCAGATTTTGAAGCTCACTTGAAGGCTGCGTCCACTCCGGCAGATTCACTTAACAAACTGGCAAGTGATTTTTATGTGTTCCGTGATTTTGTATCGGGTCTCCTGAAGGATATGAGACAGCAAATTACAATGTGTGTTGACTCCATCGACGCTATTGAGATGTGCCACCGCCGCAAGGCTCTACTCTTCAGTGGCATTCCAGAAAATGTGGATAATGTCTCGGATGCCGTGATCGACACCATACAGACAAAGCTGGAGCTGCCTGTTTTCGACACTTCCCAGATTGTGTTGTGCCACCGGCTCGGACAGAAGTGTGACAAACGCTGCAGACCTATACTGGTGCGCTTTTCCACATACAATTTGAAGGCGGCAATATGGAAGAAAAAGACACTTCTCAAGGGCACCACTGTGTCTTTGAACGAGTTCCTAACCAGGTCGAGGCAGGCTGCGTTCGTCGGCGCGCGCTCGCATTTTGGTATGCGTAATTGCTGGAGCTCCGATGGGATTATTACTGTCAAGCTTCCCGACGGCGTCATGCGTAAAATCAGCACTAAGGATGAGTTGCAAGAGCTTATCCACCGATTCCCGAAACCTGCAATCAAGGACCCTCAGGCACCAGTTACATCAAGACCCATTCCAGTGGCCTCGAGCTCATCATCGAGGATCGGAACTCGTAAGCAGACCGCTAAAAAATAACTCTGTGACTTTACATCTACCCGGTGGGTATTTGTGTACCTTCCGGTAACTTTTTCTACACACGGTTTGACTTTATTGGAAGGTATACTAAAACTTATTCGTAAATTCATTTTGTGGGTCGAATAGTGCCGTATATTTTGTATTCTGTTTAAATTTTTCAATTAACTCGACAAACTAATACAAAACAAATCTTAATAATATGTCCTGTCACAACTGTCACTGTCATCCGAGTGTCATCATAGCTATAACTTTTTTTTTTAACTTCATAGTTTTGGAACCTCATACTTATTTTAATGTCAAAGATGTCAATACCTAGTAATGTTTTTGCAATTGTTTTGTGGTATATCTTCTTATTTTCTTTTGTCGAGTTTTTGTTTGGGAGTAGGTGAATAAAATTCAAATTTTCTTTTTAATTAAAATTCTGTAATCCTTTTTTTTTACCTTTTGACGTTCTGGTATATTTTTATTTTATTTATCATTTTATATAAAGGATATATTTATATTTATGCAATTATGTCTTTAAACGATTCATATTTTTCAACCAACTCTTCAACTTCTTTCCATTCTTGCAACGATTCATTTAGCGATTCCACCGTTGAGACGCTTGGTACTCAACTTCAAAAATGTTCCATAAAAAATAAGAGCAATCTAAATATCTGTCATATGAATGCTCAGAGTATTGCCAAGCATTAAACTGATCTATTAGACAGTTTTTCATCTGACCTGATCCATGCAATTCTTGTATCTGAATCCTGGCTCAAGCAGTCTCTTTCCTCAGTCTCGTATAGCTTGCCTGGTTTCATTCTTATCCGGAATGATCGCACTGGGAAGGGTGGCGGCGGCGTGGCCATTAAATACCTTAAAGCTGAGATTCCATTAAAAATATTTTTTTTGTCGCCCTCTAATTATTCAGCTACTGCGGAATTCGGCGTCCGCCGGCGCCGTGGATGACTAAAACCATTCGCACTGCAATGTCAAAACGTAACAAGGCCTTCCGTCGTTTTAAGGGAAACAGGACTGACCTGAACTGGTCCATGTATAAATCAGCGCGTAATCGGTGAATTCAAATGATACGAACGGCCAAACGTCACCATATCCATCTTCAAATTCAAAACTCTTCGGCTCCAAATGTTTGGAAATTTCTCAAATCGCTTGGTGTTGGTGGATCAAAATCGGATGATCTACCGATTTCTACGAATCTCAATGATATTAACCGCCACTACACAGATCTACCAACTCTCAATGCATCTGCAAAAACCAATACTCTGGCTTACATAGCCTCACTTCCCACGCCCGATACAGAGCCATTTTCATTCAATCCACTTTCTGAGGATTTCATTCAAAAAACAATTCTGACTATCACGTCTAAGGCGACCGGAGTGGATGGTATAAGTCGCCTTATGATAGCACCTTTGATTAAGCAATTCTTGCCTGTTATCACCCACATCATAAACTTTTGCTTCATTTCTGGTGACTTTCCTGACATATGGCGCAGAGCTGTCGTACGTCCACTGCCCATGGTCCCTAATACTTCTACACCTAGCCATTTTCGATCAATATCTATCTTACCCTTTCTCTCTTATGTAACGGAATCTTGTGTGTTGGGACAATCATCTGCCTATCTCACTCAAAACGATCTATTGAATAATTATCAATCGGGTTTTCTTCCTGGCCACAGCACAACTACTGCTCTGTTAAAGATTATTGAGGACATCCGGGAGGCGATGGATGCCTCTAAGGTCACTGTTCTTGTCTTGATAGACTTCCAAATGCTTTTAACACAGTAGATCACGACCTTCTTCTCGCAGTACTTTGCCATTTAAATGTCTCTGCTCCAGTACTGAAATGGTTTTTATCCTACCTACGTGGTCGGCAGCAGTCTGTCAAGACAGAGCATTCCAACTCCGACTGGCATAAAGTGTCCTCTGGGGTACCACAAGGTGGTATTCTCTCTCCCCTGTTATTCTCCATATTTATTCATCTAATCATCCTCAACCTTCGCTTATCGTATTATCTGTACGCCGATGACCTACAATTATACGCAAACTCAGATTTTAGTGAAATTCCCAAAACTGTCGAAATTATTAACGAGAGCTTGAATTCCATTTCCTCCTGGTCTCGCGATTTTGGTGTTTCAGTGAACCCAACGAAGTGTCAGGCCATTGTTATTGGTGGTTCTAGACAGTTAGCTAAGATTAACACAGCGCTCTTGGATGCTATTGCGTATGAGGGAACTGTTATTCCGTATTGATCTAGTGTAAAGAACCTAGACCTTTTTATTGACCCTACACTTGGCTGGACTGCTCACGTTACTGAAGTTAGCCGAAAAGTATTTGCGTGGATAAGGAGTCTTCACCGCCTTAAGTTCTTCCTCCCTTTCAAAATTAAACTCATGCTCATGCAGACTCTCGTCATACCCATTATTGACTATGCTGATACCTGTTATTCTGACCTCACTGAGGCGCTCACTGATAAGGTGGATCGCCTGTTAAATAGCTGCATTAGATTTGTTTTCGGCCTTCGGAAATATGACCATATTTCAAATCATAGATCACAACTTAATTGGCTTTCCATTCGTCAGCGTAGGAATCTTAGAATTCTTGGCATCCTTTTCGCCGTTCTCAATAACCCATCTTTACTCTCTTACCTTAAGAATAGGTTTACCTATTTATGCAATTCCCATGACCGTTCTCTCCGCTCTTCTAACAATCTCCAACTACTTACGCCTCTTTACCACTCTGCCCACTTTTCCAAATCGTTTACAGTGAGGGCGGCACGACTCTGGAACTTGCTTCTCCTTGACATCAAATGCTCGGATTCAAAACTTTCTTTTAAAAATAAACTCCGAAAATATTTCAGTACATAATTGCATTAATTTAGTAATAGTATGTATGTTTATTTATTTATCAAATATTTATCGAATGGTATATAAATTTATAATGTTATATATATATATATATATATATATATATATATAATGAAAATGAAATGAAAATGTTTTATTACATAAATAAACTTCGTTTACAACACATTTTGGTAACCATCCTTTTAAGTATAAAATACCTGTAGTAGGATGTTACCGCTCTTCCAAAAGTATTAACATTACATTCTTAGTTAGTGCCATTGTGTGATGTATTGAGTGAATTTTTGCAAAGGTTACAGTACAATAGACCACATTCACACGGTGCGGCAGGTTATACAGAAGTCCGAAGAGTATAACCAGCCCCTGTACCTGGCCTTTGTGGACTATTAGAAAGCCTTCGACTCGGTCGAAACCTGGGCTGTTCTGGACTCCTTGCAGCGATGCCAAGTCGATTGGCGGTACGTAAAGGTGCTAAGAAGCCTGTGCAGTATGGCATCAATGTCCGTCCAAGTACAAAACCACCGAACAAAACCCGTCCAGCTGCTCCGAGGTATTAGACAGGGAGATGTTATATCTCAGAAACTGTTCACCAACGCACTGGAGGATGTGTTCAAGACGCTGGATTGGAACGGACTGGGCATCAATGTAAATGGCGAATATCTTACGCATCCTCGCTTTGCCGATGACATAGTAATTATGGCAGAATCGCTGCAGGATTTGCAAAAAATGCTGCACAGCCTTAATGCTGCCTCGAGACGTGTGAGGCTTGGGATGAATTTGGACAAGACTAAGGTAATGTTCAACGAACATGTTATCCCGGAACCAATATCCGTCGAGGGCACTACGCTCGAGGTTGTCCAAGAGTACGTCTACCTTGGACAAGTACTACAGCTCGGTAGAGACAACTTCGAGCGGGAAATCGCCAGAAGAGTGCAGCTTGGCTGGGCAGCATTTGGGAAATTGCGTCATATCTTTACGTTGACACTGCCGCAGTGCCTGAAAAGCCGAGTGTTTAACCAATGCGTCCTACCAGTTTTAACCTACGGAGCCGAAATGTGGAACATGACAGTCAAGTTGGCCCACCGACTACACGTCACTCAGCGTGCTATGGAAAGGTCTATGTTGGGGATCTCATTAAGGGATAAGATCCGGAACGAGGTCATACGACATAAGACTAAGGTGACTGATATTGTCCAAAAATGTAGCAAGCCGAAGTGGTAGTGGGCTGGCCATGTCTGTCGCAGAACCGACGAGAGGTGGAGCAGGAAGGTTCTCGAATGGAGACCACGCTTAGGCAAACGTAGTGTAGGACGCCCCCCGGCTAGATGGACCGATGACCTGAAGAAGGCAGCTAGCAGCGACTGGATGCAAAGGGCGGAAGATCGTGCGCTGTGGCGCTCCTTGGGGGAGGCCTATGTCCAGCAGTGGACTGCAACAGGCTGATATGATGAACAAAAATTGTGGCGTTTTCGCTTGTTGTTTGGCGTTGTGCGTGGTCAGTTTTGGCGTATTGGTACTGCACGTTACCGGTTGGATCCACGCCACTGCACAAAATTATAATCGGTGCACCAGCCCTTTCTTCCGATTGCGAAGGACCAATGTTTGGGTGCATAGAGTGTGTCTGGGGACTGATGTCTGGTAGAGGGCGATGCACATTCACGAAAACACCATTTAAGTAATATTTAGGATTTATCATAACTTCGAGACACACAATCGCTATACAACGTTTTTTAATTAAAAAAAAGGAAGTGGCGTTCAGTGTTGCCACAATAATAAAATTAACAGTAATTTAGTGTTGCTTGCAACAAATATCTAAATATTTTAAAAAAACAAGTTTACTTGTTAGGTCAATTGCTTGAATTGGCATAGAATCATCTATGTATATTAAGTTATTAAGCTAGGGACAGTGATTTTACATAAATGTGTAAGTCTTCATGTAGTGCTAACACTAACCATTAAACCTATGAGTCTATGTGTTTATAAATGTTTATAGATTTCTGAATGTAGGTACAAAATATACAGTAGGATATGGCAGTAGTGAGATGGATGTAATAACTATATACTCGTATGTACTATGTATGTGTAAGACTTGCTTGTATTTAAAGGCCTATATTATCAAAGTAAAGTCAGTATTTAATCAGCATTCTTTGGTTTCATTCCCTTCTAAGTCCCGGCTCTACATGGCGACCCTGCCAGTAGCGCTATACGCGCGCGAATTCGATACCAATAGTGCAAAGTGACCTGCATCATATAAGGAATTGTAATCGTAAACATTTTAATCTCAGTGAAGTTTCAATCATGGATAATTTAATTAGATTGGAGAGCTTTAACCACGATCGTCGTTTCTCACTATTAGAAAGATGGGTAAAACACAATCCAAGGAGGAAGTAATTATCGCTCAAAACGCAGCAGCAGGTAAAAATGAGGCACCATTTGAAGAACTAAGGTTCCATTTATCGACTAGCAGCATTTTGATGATGATCATTACCCTTTGCATGATACTTGGGGTCCTCTACATAATATTTCGGATGTACCGAAAATGTCATAGACGCTGGATTCGACAGAAGGTCGAACAAAACGGCAACTACGGAATACGTCTCTCTTTTCGACGACGCCAGATCTACCCAGATTTAAAAATCGATGAAAGTAGTGTAAAAAAAAAGTGATGTGTGAGTTGTGATGTGCGGTTAATTAAAATTAAGGTGCGCGATATTTAATGGACATTATAGTGGACTATAAGTAAATAATATTTACATGGGTAATAATTGTTATATTTTAATCAATGTAAGCTATTATTTCAGCATTGTTTTTGATGAGATGAAGACATGTAACGTTCGTGGGTTATCACGTCAATCAAGCGTACGTAAAAGTTATAATATATATTTTAATATATCATAATAAAATAATGGGTATGTGGCAACATTTTTAAAGGAATCATATGGAGAATTATTAGCTATAAGACAGCACTTAATTAAGATTGGTCCAATTAGACGACAGGGAAATATTTCGCAGACAAAACTTAGCGAGGCTAAATTGATTGTGCAACAATATAATACTTACATAGAAAACATAAGTAAAGTTGAGAGGTTAGATAAGAGCGCGCAGGCGCTTTACCAATTAAGCTACAGTGACATATCTCGACTGGACGAAATTTGCCTTCTCAATTCATTTGTGACATCAACGCCATCTAGGAAATGCTGCACGCATTATTCCCTTTTTTTTCGAGTCGATGCTTGCCGCACCATGTAACTCTAAACTGCGCGTGATTTTTTACTTTTTGTAAATTATTATTTTATAATAACTTAAGTTTTTATGTATTTCTTTTAGCAAATTACTTTGTTAATATTGTAGAAAGCATATTTTTTAAATTGAAAAAAGACAACTTTCGTCCATGCCGGGATTTGAACCCTGATCTCCTGCTTAGCGCGCAGGCGAGCTACAGTGACATATCTCGACTGGACGAAATTTGCCTTCTCAATTCATTTGTGACATCAACGCCATCTAGAAAATGCTGCACGCATTAGGTATTCCCTTTGTTTAAAAGATGTCATTTAGGCCGCAGTTGACGAAGACATTTCATCATCCAACTCGAAGGCTGAATTTCTAACTATGAACCAAAATAATAATAAGAACTTTAAAAACTATTCCAGGCAGCAGCAGTACCGGAACAACCAGAGGGGTACGTACAACACTAGCCGTGGTCGAGGACATGGCAGAGGCTGGCAACTGCGAGGGGGTGGCCGACAGTGGTACTCGCAGTCTCAGGCACGAGAAACGACACCTCGGGGCAGAGCTTCATATCGAGGTAATGGGTTTTATAATAACAATAGAGCACGCGGTCAGTCTGGAGGACAAATCAGGGTGTTAGCTGAAGAGCCACAACATCGTCGACACAAAATGTGGAATCCGAAAACCAGTTTTTTCGAGAATAAAAGTTACAATATTTTAGCTTGTGATAGTAATCATTGCGTCCAATTGTTTTTAAATAAAATTCATGCTTTTAGTTGGCTTTTAGACACAGGCGCGTCCATATCGGCCATAAAATATAAGTATGTTCTCGATTTCGATATTCCAATTTACAGAGAAATCATTACTATTAACGACATAGGTGGCAAAATCCAGGCATTCAGATACGTGTTTTTAAATCTATACACGCAAGACCAGAACATTAATCATAGTTCTATGTATTTGACA
The DNA here is from genome assembly GCA_950371115.1 of Anania fuscalis. Lineage (NCBI taxonomy): Eukaryota > Metazoa > Arthropoda > Insecta > Lepidoptera > Crambidae > Anania > Anania fuscalis. The sequence continues at coordinate 19,804,330 of OX493326.1, read as the reverse complement.
GGTTGCCTTGTAAGTCGCATGGAAGTCGAGGACAGGACTTTTTAGGAAAGTATAGATCAGTTGTCGACTTTAACAATAACACTTTGTCTTTATGGCGTAACGAGTCTGAAAAAATAAATTAAAAATTGAAAAATAATTTAATTATTTAATGACGTTGCCTGCTAGGTCAGAATCTATACACTATATTAACACTAACTTGACTCAGGAAAGTGTAGTATGTACGAAGGAACGGAGTTTTTATTGCTAGTACTATAGCTAGTCCGGTCAACGGTAAAATACACAGATGGCGTGTAAACATCGACTCCGTAGTAATCTTATATTATAAATTATAAAAATTGTGATTGAGTGACTGATTTTGTGAACAATGTGTGTAGTATCGTGTAAATAAGCTGTACGAATGTTATCTACAAATAATTTTAAGACGATTACGTAAAAATGACGATTGAAATTATTGTGTTTATGTGACAGTGAAAAATGAAGGATAATTCAAGAAACATAAATATTCATTGAAAATAAACATTCAGTGGACTCCGTGAATAATTCTATGTGAAAAATCGGAAGAATCTCACCAGTAATTCATCAAAATTAAGAATTATATTTGTTGTCAGTTATTTTTATTTGAATGTGTCACAGTGTTTGTTGGATCTTGACACTTAAGACAATCTACATAAGGACCATAACAACATCAACATCACAAAGTTAAAACAACGCCATCTTTTGGATTTGAATTGAAGAGTCTTACATTATTAGATTAATGAACCAAACCATAATGTTAGGCAGTGGCTAGTGACATCTATTAAACATTCACAAAGGTATAATAAAGAGTTACTAACCACCCAGCCAATACACTACAGATTTTTCGTCCGCTTTTAGCAATACAGATTAACTCAGTGGAGTAAAACGGCGGATGTTATCCGACAGGTACCTAGATCAATCCTCACCTGGAAGTTGAGAAACTTATTTTTGTGAATAATAAATAGTTAAAATGCCCCCGAGTATTAGTAAAAATAATAAGTGCTCCAAATGTAAACATAGTTTACAAAAAACAGAATTCTTAACATGTTCAAAATGTAAAATGTCTTATGACTTGGAATGCGCTGATGTTTCTGTACAGCGGTTCTACAATACGCTAACAGCCGACCACAGAAAAAAGTGGAAATGTAATACATGTATAGAAAAATCTCGTCAGGAATCAGTAGTAAAAACTGCAACAACGGCGACACCCAGTGGCTCACGAGATAAAAGCACTTCTGAGTCAAAAGCGCTAAATTCAGTAACCACTCCAATAGCTACAGAATCAAGCAACATTACAATGCGTAAAAATGTTATAAATATACCTACTGAAAATTCTTTCGAATCTTTATCAACTGACCATGAAGAAGAAGATACAATTAACTCCTCTCCAGAGTTACTCAAAAAAATTAACAGAAGTTGCCCAAATTTAGCTCGGATAAATGATTTAGAGAAAATTGAAGACATGGAAACGATAATTTCTAATTTAAATGAAAAGTTAGCTTCGGCAGACCAGGAAGTAGTCAAATTACTTTCAGAAAATAATACTCTCAAAGAGGTTATTGCTAAACAAAATCAAAAAATAGCTCAACTCACCCAAATATGCGGCTCCACTAAAAAGACGCAACAAACGAAATCCCGTAAGAACAATAGCAAAAATATAAATGATATAGAGCTCGAATTGGCCAATTCGGTGACGGATGCTTTCGAACAAGATATAAACTGTAGAAGCAAGGAAGAGACAGAACAGCAAAGCCTTGGAAATTCTATCTCAGATATCCATGATGTCTCACTGATTTCTATTGACAAACATAAAATCAAAATATTAAGTGATGAACATCTCTCAGGCCTATCAGCAGCGCTCTTAAAATCAAGAAATGGCAAATGGAACGACAAATATCACCCAACTGCTCATATTGAAAGCGAAGCAACCAGTTCACAAATATTAAAAAACTGTAGCGACACTTTTGTTAATAACTTATCACAAAATGACATAGTTGTGATCTGTGTTGGAGGACATGACCAAAATATTTTAAAGTTAGAATCCGAATTGCATATAGTACTTAATAAACTGAGACATCTGACAGTTTTTATTGCACCAGTATACTTCAACAAGCATCTAAATGTAAATCTGCTAAATAATAGGTTAAAGCTTTGTACAGAGATCTTCCCAAAATGTGTATTTCTGGATATGGACATATATAACTTTAATTATAATTATAAGACTGAATACCTAATGAATGTATGTTATAAACTAATATTGATTATGACGAATATGCTTCTAAATTTCTCGATCCCAAAAAAGTCATGGTATTTTCTCGCAATAAGGTTCAAAATGGACCACTACGGCAATGTAACAAGAGTTTCAAGCGAAAAGTCCGTCAGACAAATATCCTTGATTACTTTCCGACGGTAAATAAAAACTTAGATAATATACATGAAACAAAAAAAGCTAATATGTTTTTTCGTCCCTACATATGAAAGTAATATTGTAAGAGTTTTTCACCAAAATATACAAGGTTTACTGAATAAATTGGACACAATCGAAGTATGTATTGATGAATTTTCTAAAAATGGTAATGCATTAGATGTTCTTTGTTTCTCAGAAACGTTCGTAAAAAAAGGCAGTGAAAATAGTATAACATTAAAACAATTTAAACTTGCGTCGTCTTTTTGTAGAAAAAAGAAACGCGGTGGTGTTTGTATTATGATAAGGAAGTCAATAGGTTACAGGGCTATAGAATTATGCTCTACGCTATCAGTAGAAAATGATTTTGAATCTTGTGCTATTGACATACCGATGTTTAATTGTATAATAGTATGCATTTCTAGAATTCCATTAACAAAAAATATTTATAGATTCATGGAATGTTTGGACATGCTTCTGTATAAACTTAATAGATATGGTCGGAAACAAATCGTTCTCGCTGGTGATTTCAATATAGATACACTTAAAGAGAATAGTATTACCTCATCATTTAAGTCGTTACTTGCTTCGTATAATTTTAATTTACACATTGATGTACCTACCAGACTTAAGTCATGTATTGATAATTTTGCCAGTAATATTAAGAGTGCTAATGGTAAAGTTCACTCCTTGCACCTTTCTGACCATGATACTGGCCAGACTTTACAATTAGAAATATCTGAAATTCGAAAAACTCTGCCAAAATGCTGGTATAAAAGTGTACGAGAATTCAGTAAAGAAAATAAAATTAAATTCAAAACTTATATATCTAGTCTCAGATGGAGCGACGTGTATACTAGCGGGCAAGATTTTAATATTGCTTTTAAAAAATTTCACGACGACCTATGCTTATTTTACAATTTCTGCTTTCCAGAGAAAAGAGTTAAGGTTAATTCGAACAATTCAAAGCCTAAGTGGATAACAAAAGGTATAAAAATATCCAGCATTAGGAAACGGGAGTTAAGATCATTTTATTATAAAAGAAAAACGCTCGATAATGAGATAAGATTCAAACAATACACTAAACTACTCCGGCATTGTATAAATAGATCAAAAAATCTTTACAATAATGCAATTATCACCAATTCTTCAAATAAATGTCGTGCCACGTGGAATGTTATTAAGGACAAAGCTGACACATTAAAATTACACAATGAAATTGAAAATGTAGACATAAATGACATGAATATTAGCGACCCTCTAGACATTGCCACTGCGTTTAATAAATATTTCTTAAATTTGACCAATAATATTAATCACAACACAAAAGTTAATCAATCTGACATTAACACCAGTAGTTCTTTAAGCCACTCATTGTTCTTACTGCCATGTTCTGAACAGGAAATAATCAACATTATAAAAACGCTAAAAAATACAAAATCTGTTGGTATAGACGGACTCCCTACTTTTATCTTTAAACTATGTGCGGATGTACTTGCACCAGTATTAGTTTTTCTTATTAATTTGTCATTTACACATGGTATTTTTCCAGAACTTTTAAAACAATCTAAAGTAATTCCTCTTCATAAGAAAAATAACAAAAAAGACATAAACAACTACCGACCCATTACACTGGTTCCTATATTATCAAAGATATTTGAAAAGGCAATGTCTATAAGAATAAAAAACTTTTTTGACAAACATAGTGTCTTAGTAGAGGAACAAAACGGTTTTCAAAAGAACAAGTCGACAACTCTTGCAGCCTTTACGTTGGTAAAAAGTGTGGTAGACCATATTGATAAAAAAGTTCCTGTAGTGTCGGTGTTTTTTAATATGACTAAGGCGTTTGATTTCGTAGATCATCAAATACTTCTGAAAAAATGTGAGAAATATGGCATTAGAGGACAAGCCTTAAATTGGATCATGAGTTACCTCACAAATAGAATGCAATGCAGTGAAATAGACAAACTCAATGACAAAAATGAAATAAATTCACATAGGTCTCCCTTTCTATTTAATAACCGCGGTGTTCCACAAGGAAGTGTATTGGGCCCTTTGCTGTTTCTCATATACGTCAATGATTTGCCGAAACACATAAATTACCAAACGGTTCTATTCGCGGATGATATATCACTTGTTGTGCCAAATCACAATAAATTATTAAACTTTAACCAAGAAATTAATTCTGCTATAGAACGCGTTAGCGCTTGGCTTGTTCAAAATAAACTATGTGTTAATGTTTCTAAAACGGCTTACATACAATTTTTAAATTACAAGACAAATCATTTAAAATTAAATATAATATGTCAGGGCCAAGAAATCAAAGAAGAAAACGAAACTAAATTTCTTGGGATCACACTCGATAATCATTGTAACTGGAAATCTCACATTTCAAATGTATGCACTAAATTGAGTAAATTTACCTATGCTCTTAAAAAGTTACGATGCATAGCCGGAGAAAGTACTGCAATGACCGCATATCATGGTTATGTGGTCTCAACACTAAGGTACGGCCTAATATTGTGGGGAAATTCAACTGACATACTTAAAGCGTTTATAATACAAAAAAAATGTGTAAGGGCAATTTGTGGAGCAGGACCAATTGAGACTTGTCGACCATTATTTAAAAGATTGAGATTACTCACATTGACAGGTCTTTACATTTTGGAAGTGGGAACTTTCGTGCGAGGTTATCCTAAATTTTTTTAAACAAAATAACGAGGTCAACCATAGACTGCGGCCGAGAGACACAACTCGACTGTTGACACAAGTCAGTTCTAGTGCTTTTTTCAAAAAGAATAGCTTCGCAATGTGCATAAAAATTTATAATAATATTCCACAACTAATACGTCAGCTGCCTACTCATAATTTTAATAAATCTTTATGTAATTGGCTTATTGATAGCTGTTTCTATAATTTGACTGAATTTTTTGACATTAAATGAATAATTGTATGGTTTTGACATTGTATTGAGTTTCGTTTATTTTATTCTTTGACATGTGTGGAGGTATTTAATGAATGTGTTCAAATGTTTAATGTTCCAGTTTTATTATTATTTACACAATGAATTTTTGCATGCCACCATGATGGCGAAACATGTGAATCTATGTATTTTAAAATAATTATGATCTGTCATTTACCATGTTTTATGCAAATAAATTATTTCTATTTCTAATACCGATACGTATTTTGAATACGACGATAAAAGACTTGAATTTATCGAATATTCATATCGATATAGAGAGTTCAAAACAATACGACATTTGTGTTTTTGGCCACAGTGAGAAAAATGCATCACGCGTAAAACAATTGTTTAAAAATTGAATTTGAACAATTTAAATAAAGAAGAAAAAATCAGTATTGAAAGCTTATGTGCTAAATATCCCGGTATATTTTATTTGGAAGGGGACACATTATCAACCACCGATATTTATCAACATTCTATTAAATTAAAATCCAATACACCCCCATATTTTTAAAACCATACAGATTACCGCATTCTTTTAAAAATGAAATAAAAAACCAAATAGATAACATGTTAAGAGAAGGAATTATAGAACCTTGTCAGAGTGAATGGTCTAGTCCTATTTTGCTAGTACCGAAGAAAACTGACCAAAACGGAAACAAAAAATGGCGTTTGGACATAGACTATCGAAAGTTAAATAATAACATACATGATGATAATTTTCCCCTCCCAAATATTACATAAATACTCGACTCTTTATCTGGATGTATGTATTTTTCACACTTAGATTTACATCAAGGATATTACAATGTTAACTTAGAACCAGACAGTCGCAAGTATGCTGCTTTTTGTTCGGGTCAATATCAAATGACTAGGATGCCTATGGGTTTAAAAACCAGCCCTAGTTTGTTTTCTCGCATGATGACTATGCCATTGACGGAATTGACATATGAAAAGTGCTTAGTATACCAAGACGATTTAGTTGTTTGTTATAGTCATATTAAAATCCTTCAGAATGTTTTTGACAGATTACGCAGAGTTAATTTAAAATTAAACCCACAAAAATTTTGTTTCTTACAAAAAGAACTAATATATTTGGGTTACGTTGTATCATCAGAGGGTGTTGTACCTGATCCAAATAAAATAAGCGTTGTAGAAAATTACCCGATTCCCACAAAAACAGACGAGGTTAAGCGTTTTGTTGCCTTCGTTAATTATTATAGAAAATTCATACCTAATTTTGCTACGAAAGCTTATCCATTGAATAACTTGTGTAGAAAAAACGTGACATTTAAATAGGATGAAGAGTGCCAAGAATCTTTTGATTTACTAAAAAATAGTGTAATTAGACACCCAGTTTTACATTACCCCAATTTTTCAGAACAAAATCAGTTTTTTTTGCAAACGGATGCGTCAGGTTATGCAATTGGAGCAGTATTATGCAACGGTGATGGAAAACCCGTAGCATATGCCAGTCGCAGTCTCAATAAAGCAGAAAAAGTGTACCCTACCATCGAAAAAGAGTTACTTGCGATTGTATGGGTAGTAAAACATTTTCGCCCATATTTAAACGGAAGGAATTCAAACTGACCATAAACCGCTTATTTATTTATTTTGAATGAGCGATCCATCTAGTCGTTTAATGAAGTTTAGATTAGTATTAGAGGAGTATGATTTTATACTTGAATATTTAAAAGGAAAAAATAATGCCGTAACAGACGCACTTTGTCGGTTACAGATCACGTCCGAGGAATTAAAGGACATGAACGATTGTACTATAAATGTTATGACGCGAGGTCAAAGGTTAAGACAAGCTAGGGATACTATTATTTCTAATAACGATTGGCCTGATCAACCAAACGTTGTAGAAATACATAGCAACTTTGAGCATTTTACAGAATTACGTTTTAAAAGCGCTTATGAACTAAATCGATATCGAAACTTAAAATAAATTCAATTAGAGAATAAATGTTTGGCCTATGTGCTATCGATAAATATATTTTTTATTAATTTAGCTTTTCGATCACAACTTACGCTAGGCGAATTTGTGAGAGCTAAATTTATTATGTGAAAAAAATAATATAAACGAAGAATACTTTATGAAAATGAAAATAATAATATTTTATTAGTGAAAATGATCAAAGAAATTAGGAAAATAAGTAAATGGCCCGGACCACGAGTTTGTATTTTAAAAAACATTAAAAGAATAACAAATAAAGATGACCAACGTGTGATTTTAAATTACTCTCATCTTCTGCCCACTAGTAGCCACGCGGGCATAGTCAAAGTCAAAATCAAAGTCATTTATTTTTGCAAATTGGCCATCAATGGCACTTTTACATGTCCCAATTTTTTTTTCTACCACCTCTTCGGGACTACATATCGGCTGGTGATAAGAAGAAACGGCGCAACAAACTCAGTCACCCTTGTCAGCCTGGTTTTATTACAGGAAATACAAATACAAGATAGTGTTAGTGCGAGCTAGGCAGGTTATTAATTCCATGCACTCTTGTCGTTTAAGTAATCTTCAACTTTGTAATATCCTTTTTCCATAAGGTTTTTTTTAATGTGGTTTTTGAACTTATAAACAGGCAAGTCAACAAGAGTTTGTGGTACTTTATTAAAGATTTTATACATTTCCCGAAAAAATAAATTACCTACTTTGTTTAATCTGAAGCTCGGAACGACAAGTTTATTTTTATTTCTAGTATTATAATGATGTGAATCACATTTAAGGCTAAACGAACTAATGTTTTTTCTAACATACATAATATTATCAAATGTGTGACGCTACTGTTAATATTTTTATATCTTTAAAGACCTCCCTCCCTCAGAGAGTCGCAAGGCCCAAGACAATATATTGCACGTACAGCTCTTTTCTGCAACACAAAGATTAGCGATGTTAGCAGCTGAGCCCCATAGCAATAAACCACGCTACAATAAACTAAGAAAATAACTAAAATATACTAGTCTTGCCGTTTCGACATCAGTTAAAAGCCTTATTTTCCTCACAGCATAAGCCGCTGAACTGAGCCTTCCTGACAAGGCAATTATATGGGGACCCCATTGCAGTCGGGAGTCTATAGTAATTCCCAAAAAGGTTGTTGAATCGACTGCATCTATGTGATCGTCTGACATATTAATATGCGTACTGACCTGCCTCACATTGGGCATAGTGAATTTGATGAGCTTGTTTTTTTTGCATTAAGTAAAAGATTGTTAGCAGTAAACCATCGTAGAACTTGAGAGAGAGCATTATTTACATCGTCAAAGGTTGCTTTACCTCTGTCAGTTTTAAAAATCAATGACGTATCATCTGCAAACAATACTATCTCACACAGATCTTTAGTAAAGTAAGGAAGGTCATTTATACTACTCTGTCAAGAAAGTACCGGGAAAAGATTAATAATATACAAAATGTTAGTTATACATCCAAATTTATTTTATCACCTTCAAAGTATGCTCCTTCAGAAGCGATACACTTACGCCAACGAATAATCCAATCATCAAAACATTTTTTAAACGCATTTTCCGGAATCGAGTTCAGTTCTCGCCGCGAATTCTCCTTTATGTCTGCTAGCGAATGAAGCCGGGTGCCACGAAGTGGTAATTTGAGTTTAGGAAAAAGAAAGAAGTCGGCTGGAGCCATATATAGTTAATACGGTGGCTGCTCTATGGTATTTGTTGAGTTTTTGGTCAAAAATTCGTTCACTATGGCCTAAGTTAACTATGGTTCGTTATGGCCTTGTGGGAAGGCGCATTATCGTGGTGCAAAATCCAAGAATTTTCATTCCACAAATCTGGCCTTTTTCGTCTAATTTGCTCTCTTAAACGCCGCATAACGCCTAAACAATACTCTTTTTATCGTTTGATCTTCTGGCAAGAATTCTGAGTGCACAATACCGCGACAGTCAAAGAAAACAGTCAGCATGACTGGTTGGGCACCTTAAGTGACCCAAATTTATTATTTTAAAATGGTTTCTATAAGTTAGTATCTGAGGCTATTTGGTTCACGCGCCATAAGGATCGCGCTCTTGGATTCGCTGAACCTGGCGACACCAGCGCCATAGTTTTGGCTACCGTTCACCGAGCGCCGACCAATGCGTCGCATTCTTAACTTTTTCGAAATCGTGAGCGCGTCTTCTCGCGTAATTTTGGTGAGGAGTTCGTTTTTTCTCCATGATGGACAGCTGAAAGTTGCATGAAACTCGTTATAAATACCCAGCAGTGATTTGACAATCTGTTTCGTGAAAGTGCTTCGCGGTGTGAACTGCGAAGAGGAGCTGGTGAGGCGTTCCTGAGCTGGTCTGCAGGTTAGTGGGCCAATAGTTTTCGGTGCTGACGACGAAACCATTTCTCTTTCTTCAATTCGCAGGGTGGGTTTCAAAGGAATCAACATAATTTTTCTACAAACATAATCTTTCATTATTGAGCTCCCGTGTGTAGTCGGCTATTTACACGCTGCTACACCATTTTTATGGTCCTTCATAGCACGGATATTGCACTGGCATATCATATTTTCATTTAAAATACTTATTACAAGTATTATTTTCCATATAAGTTCTTGGATTTTCGCAGATTTACGTAATTTTTGGTAAAGTTCTCGAAGTACAGCGTACCGCCATTGCGCGCCGGTTACGCCATTTGCAAATTCCACATATTTTTACGTCATTTAAAATAATTCAACTCGAAATTATCATTTCAATTTTTTCTCATATTCATTGTGAATACTTGCTTAAAAATATCTACGGATAAAGACAATACGTTTAGTGATTCGAATTATAAACAGTTTTTCGCAGATGAATGATTTATTTATTATTATTTTTTTTTATTACAAGATCCACAGCTCTAATTACAATTAAATTAACTTAAGAACTTAACTTACAGCCAATAACGGATCTACCTTATAAGTTTTGCAAATTTATAATCGTCCGACAATCGCATTCCGAAATAAATATCAAAAGAATTATTTAAAAAATTTAAGAAATCTTAAAACATATTACGGTGCATCTTTCTCTATCTGATGTGTGTGTGAGTGTGTGTGTGTTTTTGTGTGTGTGTGTGTGTGTGTGTATGTGTGTGTGTGCATATTAACCATTCCCTTTAAGTACTTCAAGAACTTCCTTCCTAAACACATTCTTACTGCTATAAAAGATGTCAGTAATATTAAACTTATCGTTGAAAGTTCGAAACGACTGACCAATGCGTTTTGTGCGTAATTTGTTTTTGATTAAGTTACGGCGAATAATTTTGTGTGTCTTGTTCTAACTTTAGGGGCACTAAAACTCAATATTTTGGATGATAGTTCAGGGCTGTCTATATATCCATTGCAAATTCCATGTAAAAAAAACATGTCAGCAAGTATACGCCTATCTTTGAGAGTCGTGAGATGATGATAATGACAGGATTCATCATAGTTTTTAAGATGGCACTGTGACCGATAATTTAAGTGCTTTATGAACCTTTCTTGCATTTTCTCCAAATCTTGAATGTAAATGACATACTGAGGGTTCCAGATTATGCTACAGTATTCCAAAATGCTCCTAACATAAGCGTTATACAGTATTTTTAGGCAACGTATATCCGAGAAGTGTCTACTAACACGCAATATGAAACCCAGGCTTCTGTACGCTTTCTCTTTAATTAGCTCTTCAGGCTTTTGTATCAGAAAACGTCAGCTTGCAGTCAATGTGAACACCAAGATCCCTAACACAAGCCGATTTAGTAATTTTAACATTATTAATAAAGTACTCATATCTGATTGGATGTTTCTTCCGAGTAAAGGAGATAAAAGTACATTTATTTATATTTATTCCTATTCGATTATTAGTATAATATTTTTCTAGATGGTTAAAATCAGATTGTAGGGCAGTACAATCCATATTATTTTTAACTTTCATAAATATTTTGGTATCGTCAGCATACATCAGGAATCGAGCATGTTCGAAGCAAGTACCCACGTCATACAGATATGAAGCGTACAGAAGTGGTCCTAGAATGGAACCCTGCGGAACGCCAGAAGGTATCGCAATGAAATCCAAGCAAAATCCTCCTATAACAACAACTGGTACTATATTGGCCTTTTTCCATATATTAGGAAAGTACCCACCTTGAAGACACCTGTCGAAAACCCATGACACAGGACCGGATAGAGATTTAGCACATTGAACGAAGAATACTGGCGGAATGCCATCGTAACCAGCTCCCTTTGTGACGTCAAGATTTTTAAGCAGTTCATAGATAAACTCTTCAGTAACTTTTATATTATGTATAGTGTCTGATCTAGGAGTTTTATTTACTGAGCAACCTTGGTATTGCTCCCCAGGTTTACTAAAGTTTCTCTCGAAAAAGTTGCTGAATGCAAAACAAATACCCAATGGTGTATCTAACACATTCCGATCGTAAGTCATTTGATGGGGATAGGATGAGCCTACTTTTCTCTTGGACTTTATATAAGACCAAAAATATTTTGGATTTGACTTAATTCTTTGTTGCGAGAAAACAATGAATGATTGATAGCACTCGGCCTGTAGTTTTTTAATATTCCGTCTAAGATTGCTAAAATGTGCATAATCAATAGGGTTTTTATGACGCTTCCAATTCACATGAGTCCTATCTTTTTCTTTAATCAATTTTATTATCGCTTTATTATACCAAACTGGGTAAATATATGTATTTGAATAGCGAGTTTTTGGTACGTAGGTTTGTATAAATTTCGTGATAATATGTTCTGTCACTATTTTCAAATATAAAATTCCAGTCCTGATTTTCAAGCGATTCGTTAATAATATCAAAGTTGGCTCGTTTATATTGATATTTTATGCGAGATTGAGGTTTAATTGACGGAATTAAAATATCTGTGACCACAATAGAAAGAGTCGGATGCAAGGGATCCTCCTTCACTAAAGGCGTAGCTTTCTCGATGGTGACTGATGAATCAGAGTAAATTAGGTCTAATGTATTATAACAGTTGTTAGTGTAAAAGTTATATTGTGACAAACCAAGAAATGAAGACTGAGTGACCAGATTTGACACTGCATTTTGAAGTTCGATGGAGCCCTTCCTCAGAATTATTGGTTCCCCATGTTGCCAATTTATGTTAGGAAGATTGAAGTCGCCCGCGACTATAAAGTGATCATCGCAGTAGGCCGGTAGGCTTTTGATTTCAGAAAGTTGATTTAGAAATATCTGCAATCTAGATGGAATCTGATCATTAGGTGGGATATACACTGTAGCAACATGTAGGTCATGCGTGGATTTGATAGCTGTAGCAGGGATAGTTACCCATACAGACTCAAGACCCCTACACTGCCACTCGGGTCTGACGCGTGCCTGTAAATTGGGAGCACACATTGTCATTACACTACCCCCTAACGAACCCCTGTCCCTGCGAAAAACTGTAAACCTGTCATCGGTCAGCTCAGCATCAAAAATGCTATCGCAGAGCCATGTTTCAGTTATCATAATTATATCGGAGTCCTGCAATAAAATGTTTTTGAAAAAATCATCAGTCTTAGTTCGAAGTCCTCTTACGTTCTGGTAAAATAGCTTAAGTTTCCTCATATTAATGTTATTCATCTTGATCGAATTAAATGTGATGAAACATATGGACAAGTCATAAGTAAGGCCATATAGACAGTCGAGAACAATTGATTCGCACGATAATGAAAGAATGGTTTAAGTAGTATAAGTATGTATTACGCAGAGTATAAATGATAAGTATGAAAATGAGCATCGGGCGTATGCGCACTAAGATTAAGAGGGTGAGATAATTGACAATTGTTACTAATACGCGATGTTATGTATATTAAATATAAGGTGTGAATATGAGTATAAGTTGATTTGTTAGTGTATGTGTATTTGTGTGTGCTGTGTGTTAAAGTGAGTATCATAATGTAATAAGAATTGTTAGTGTGTGTAGTTTGTGTGTGCTGTGTGTTAAAGTGAGTATCGGAATGTAATAAGGGTTGTTAGAGTAGGGAGTAAGGCACTTTGTTACAATATTTTTCCAAGATCGCTCGTCGAGTCTATAGCAAATGGAGTTGAGGTGTCGTTTTTTCTGACATAAATTCGGCAGTTTTTTGTCCACACATACTTGTACCCTGTGTCTTTTGCCTTTTGCCTACAAGAACCCAACAACATTTTATTTTCTTTAATGAGATGTTCATTGATATAGATCCTACTTTCATCACCTCCAATACCGATGTCTCTGGTAGTCATGTTGCGATGTTTACGTGCTGCTGCGAACACTCTGTCCTTAATAGAGCGCTGTCTAAATCTGACTATTATTGGACGCGCTCTGACAGCGCTCGCGGCACGTCTCGGCTGTACTCTGTGGGCGAATTCTATGTCTGTGGGTTGGATGGCAGCACCGACGTGATTCGCCGTTTTCAGCACAATGTTCAGTAACTCCTCATTTTTGGCTTCAGGTATGTTGAAAAGTTCCAGGTTTTGCAATCTCTGCCACTGTTGTTGTTTTCGGTTCTCCACCTCCAACTCTCTGACCCGGGCAGTACAAGCAGTAAGGCCCTCTTTTAGCTTATTGTTCTCTCCCTTCAGAGATCTCACCTCTAGTGAAGTAGAATTGAGCAGCTTTTTCAAGTCGGTTATTTCCTTTCTCAGATCTTCGTATTGGCTGTTTATGTAGGTCAAAGACTCTTGAAAACTTGTAAATTGTACATTTATGCCTTTTAGCTGATCAGATAATCCCTTAGAGGAAGCCTCAAGAATAGCTTTTGTCTCCGACCTTTCTGCTTTCAGAAGCTCCTTCAGCCCACTATCAGTTAAGCAAGTCGGCTTTTTCCGCAGTGTTATGTTGCTGTCCAAGTAGCACTCAGAGTCGGACTCATCTTCGGCAGGAGCAGGTGCTGGTACGTAGTGGGCGGACGGTCGCACTGGCGTGTTAGTATTGTCTGATTTTGGCTTCTTGCTTTTGCATTCTAAGCATCGCCATACGCGTTTGTTCTCAGCATTCATCTTCTTCAGTCGTTTTGGTGAGAGGTTTGCACACTCAAGGTCATACACCTGCTTGCATCTTGGACAGCTTATGAAATATTTGTCATTAATAGCCGTCTTACATCCGCCACAGGTGACATTAACATCCATATTGGCTCCTGACACAGTTACTCGGCCCCTTACACTATATAAAAGCAACGCAGCGCAGGAGCGACACGGCTGTGGATTTACAAGCAGCGGCCAGTTAGTCACAAACCCACAACACAATAGCTACGTCACAGCAGCAATGGGCACTCTGCGGGTTGTCGTAGGTCAGGGTTGTGTCGTGTGCAAAAATTATATTTACGATTTTGCTTATTACTCACTGGATTCTTGATATTTATGCGATATTATTATACCAAAATATAGGTCACTGAGCAAGCTTTATGTTAGTGTAGGTTACGAACACATCAGAGCACTTTAAACACCACTTTTTAATAAATATTTACGGACAATGCACGTGAGATGTTTACTTTAAGATTGCTTTAAGATTTAATCTTATAAAAAACATTTCTAATTACGCGTCAAAAAGTAATGACACTTTCATGGCTAAGTCTGAACCAATTGATGACATGCGTAGTCAGTTCGAAACGATAATAGATAATTTAAATGACCACCAGCTATCACTTGATTTGACGTTTAAGCCAGATTACAAGCCTTTAGATGCGTTTGAAGATCTATACCTTCGAGTAAAGCATATCCGAAATAATATTATTCAGGCGTTGCGATCAGATAATTCATCATCGCGAAATGAATCGTCTAATTCTAATGTTACATGCAACATTAAGTTGCCACCAATAGAATTGCCAAGTTTTGATGGCAAAACACAAAATTGGCCTAAGCTCTACGAAAGCTTTTAATCGAACATTCATAACAACAATCAGCTGACTGACTCGCAGCGCGTGCAGTATCTAGCAGGTAAATTTACGTACGACGCACTCAAGGTCACGGCAGGCATTGTGCCTACGGGTGAAACCTATAATATCATTTGGGAAAGTTTAGTAAAAAAGTTTCAAGATAAACGTGCATTGGGCACGCATTACTTAAATAATATTCTTGACTCTAAGGGTTGCAAAAATACGTCTAATAGTCTTGATTCACTTATTGGCATGTATACCTCTTCCGTGGCGGCATTAAAACAGTTAGGTATCGAGGATTTGTCCGATTTTATCTTATTTCATTGCGCACTTAAGAAAATCGATTCACAAACGGTACAAGCGTTTGAGTTAACGTTTCGAAATAAAGAAATTCCGTCTTATAATGACTTGGTATCTTTCGTGCAAGATCAAGCAAAAATATTGCAACGTTCATACAATAACTCGACGCGGACATCGAACGCTGGCGCGAGCGCAAGTAAGCCGTCCACTAATCAGTCGTCCCGCACTCATATCTACAAGTCGTTCGTCGCGAGTAATGAGAGTGTGCCTACTACTATTTCGCCGACGAAATCGTGCAAATTTTGTAACAAAACCGATCATTTAATTTACGCTTGTTCTCAGTTTAAGACCTTAAGACCGCGGAGAACCCGCGCGCGCGATTTGATTTCATTAAATCAAAACATGGTTGTGTTAATTGTTTAAGTGGGTCACACACAGTTACGTCTTGTAAATCTACGCATGTTTATGATGAATGCAAGAAAAAACATCACACTTACTTACACTTTGATAAAAAAGATCATAATATTAGGTCAAATAATTACGTTCAAGTGTCTCAACTCCCGACCGGTCAAGGGTCATTGACATCACCTGTGGTTCCGTCGCGCGCTCCGTCCGGAGTCGGACAGGCCGACGTAAACATAGACTCGTGCGTTATGAAAAATTGCTCGGCTGATAACAGCGCACCTGTTTCGCCTGCGCTGCGCATTCATAACGCGAATCATAGTGTTGATGTAATCTCCGGTATTCCTTCGCTGTCATTAAGTGTTGAAGTTAGACCTACTTCTTCTATTTTATTGTCAACCGCGCAAGTTTACGCGAATCTAAGAATGGTAATAAAATAATAATACGATGCCCTATTGATAATGGCTCTCAAAATAATTTGATAACCGCTGATTGTTGCAAGGCGCTTAACTTAGTTATAATTCCCGTAAATAATTCTTTTGTTAAAGGAATTGGCGCCGCGTCTCGGCCCATATTGGGGTACGTTAATTTAGACATTGAGTCTCGCGTATACCCAAATAATAGAATAAAATAGAATAACCGCGTTCGGTTTCGTGTTGATGGGTGACTATCCCTGTAATGAGTCTCAAAATAAAATTAATAAAACTTATTTTTCTGCACTTGCACTTAATGATTTAGTGCCAAAATTCTGGCAACTGGAAGAAATACCCAATATGCAATTTTTAAGCCCAGAAGAAACCGAATGTGAGAACTTGTTTGCATCGTCGGTCACTCGCGCTGATGATGGGCGGTATTCTGTCGCGTTGCCTTTTTCTAAAGAACCGAGTGCACTGGGTAATTCTCGTACTGCTGTTTAACGTCGATTGATGGCCTTGGAACGCAAGTTCAAACAGTCGCCTGACTTACAAAAAAACTATAATGACGTAATAAATGAGTATGTCGATAAGGGTTACTTGTCACCAGTCGCCGAGTCCAATATTACTGACGAGGGATACTACATCCCGCATCATGCTGTTATCCGTTCAGATAAGCCAATGCCTCGGATCGTACTTGATGCTAGTGCCGCGACTCACACTGGATTGTCATTAAACGATGTATTACATACCGGTCCCAACTTGCAGGCAGATTTATTCTTGCTATTGCTTGATTTTCGTCTTTTCCCTGTCGCTATGACTGCGGATATAAAGCAAATGTATTTGCAGATTGAAGTCTCTGATGAACATCGTAAATATTTGAAAATCTTATATAGATTCAGTCAAAATGATTTAATACGAATCGTTCAATTTAACCCCTTCAAATCCGGCCCCCCGCGCGAGGTCCAATCGCAATTGAAAACGCCCAATTGAAAACAATTCAAAGTAATATCAAAAAGTACCTTAACAATTTATAAAAATTGACTACGATCAACTTGAGTACATCTTATACACAAAAAAAGAAATCGGTCTTATGATTGCGGCAAAACCAGCTAAGAATGAGTAAACCAGATATCGTCAATGAGCTTCACAAAGCCGCAAGAAGAAATTTAATTTAATTTATAAAAGGAATAGATGATTTATGGCAAGCTGACCTAATGGATTTTCAAAAATATTCGACGTTTAATACAGGATATAAATATGTTTTGGTAGTAATCGATGCTTTATAATAATACGTGTGGGTGAGACCATTGAAATCAAAACTTAAAGATTGTGTTAAGAATGCAATGCAAAGTATATGGTTGGGCACCTTAAGTGACCCAAATTAATTTTTCAAATGTTTATTATTACTAAACCTAAATAATAGGTAATTTCTTTAATAATAATTTATTATTTTCAAATGGTTTCTATAAGTTAGTATTTGAGGCTATTTGGTTCACGCGCCATAAGGGTCTCGCTCTTGAATTCGCTGAACCTGGCGACACCAGCGCCAATAGTTTTGGCTATCGTTGACCGAGCGCCGACCATTGCATTCATTCCTTACCTTTACGACATCGCGGGCGCGTCTTCTCGCGTAATTTTGGTGAGTAGTTCGTTTTTTCTCCGCGATAGACAGCTGAAAGTTGCATGAAATGAACCCAACAGTGATTTGACAATCTGTTTTTAACGGTGTGAACTGCGGTGACGAGCTGGTAAAGCGTTCCTGAGCTGGTCTGCAGGTTAGTGGGCCAAATAGTTTTCAGTGCTGATGACGAAACCATTTCTCTTTCTTCAATTCGCAGGGTGGGTTTCATAGGAATCAATATAATTAATCTACAAACATAATCTTTCATAATTGAGCTCCCCGCGGTTAGCGGCTATTTATACGCTGCTACACCATTTTGTTGGTCCTTCTTAAGCTCGGATATTGCACTAGCATATCATATTTTCTTTAAATGAAAATTAAATTACTAATTACAAGTATTATTTTCCATATAAGTACTTGGATGTTCGCAGATTTACGTAATTTTTGGTAAAGTTCTCGAAGTACCTACAGCGTACCGCCATTGCGCGCCGGTTACGTCATTTGCAAATTCCACATATTTTTACGTCATTTAAAATAATTCAACTCGAAATTATCATTTCAATTTTTTCTCATATTCATTGTGAATACTTGCTTTAAAATGTCTACGGATAAAGACAATACGTTTAGTGATTCAAATGATAAACAGTTGTTAGGTTCCTTCGATGGTGTAGTTGATTTACATGTTAATTAAAAAGCGGACTGTATAATTATAAGGTATATTTCAAGACGAAATTAGCGACATACAGTGACCGCACACTTGGAAGATTGAAAAGTGAGTGTTCGGCGGAGCATCGGTGTTCGCTCACGAACCGAACGTTGCTCGTTGTCGTTCGCCGCCGTTCGCCGCTCCTCGTTCAGTCCCCGGTCTGTGGTACGATGCCCGTGCGTAGACATGCTCCCCGGATTGAAGTGGGAACTTCAAGTGATTGGCAGTGGGCATATGTTGTTGAAGCCGCGCCGAATGGTCTCCTTCTTGGTCTTCAGTTCAGCGACCCTTACGACGCCGTCGGAGCCTGGGTAGACCTGTACGACGCGACCCAGCAGCCAGCAAAGAGGTGGAAGTGCCTTATCCTTCACCAGGACCAGGCTCCCCACTGTGATATTTCCCCTCGATGAAAACCACTTGGTTTTTTGCTGCAGCAAAGATACATACTCTGTATTAAATCGTTTCCAGAAGTGCTGCTTTATAAATTCCACCCTTTGGAATCGCTCGAGTCGGCTTATGTTTCCGCTGTCAGCCACCTGTGGATGCGGAACGGACGTGAGTGACCTTCCAATTAAAAGGTGTGAAGGAGTTAGGACAGAGAAGTCAAGTGGATCAGGAGAAAGAGGAGTAAGAGGACGGGAGTTGAGAATAGCCTCTATTTGAGTTAGACACGTAGCCATTTCTTCGTCGAAATGGGTTAGTTTAAGGAGTCTTTTCAGGTGATGCTTAGTGGAACGAACTGAGGCTTCTGCAAGCCCATTGAAATGCGGGCTGTATGCAGGTGCAAAATTAAAATCAATTCCCTCCTGAGCAACATTATCGGCAATATTAGATTCCTGCAGAAAATGACGTAGCTGATTACAAGAACCGACAAAGGTAGTGCCGTTATCAGACAATATACTGCGAGGCTTACCACGGCGTGAAATAAACCGGTTTAGAGCAGCCATATATGCTTTCTTGGTAAGATCCGTAACAAGCTCCAGGTGAACAGCTTTAACAGCCTGATAAACAAAAACGCAAATGTAAGATTTTAGAAGTTTGCAGCACCTTCCCTATGGTCAGCGATAAGTATTGGACCGGCATAGTCGACACTGGAATTCAGGAATGGAAATTCAAGGTTGCTTCGTGAATTAGGAAGTTGTCCCATTATGGGTTGTGTATTTTGTGCCTTGTGTCGGAAGCATACTGTACATTTCTGCACTGTGGCTCTCGATAGATTTCTACCCCCAAGAGGCCAATAATTTTGACGTATGTTTGCCAAAAGTAATTGCGGTCCCGCGTGCAACATTTTACCTTTGTGGACAGTTTCAAATAAGATTTTTGTCAAGTGATGTTTACTGCACAAAAGTATCAGGTGTTTGACATTGTAGTCATAAGGAGAATTATCTAACCTTCCTCCGACACGAATGATGCCGTCGGAGTCAATAAAAGGCGATAAAGAGATGAGACGATTTTTACAAGGCAATGCATTCCCGGATTTTAAATTAAAATATTCATCCTGGAACATTTCACATAGAGCAGTGCGCAAAATGCAAGTTAATGAAGATTGGATTTCTTGATTTGACAGACAACCCTGTAATTTATTATTTTTATTCTTTAAATTGTAAATATATCTTTTAATGTAGGCTAAGATTCTTTGTAAATAGTTAAAATTTGAATATTTATTAATTAATTCGTGTATAATTTGATTTATTAAATTAGGATTTTGATTAACTGATTAATTTACAAAATTACAATTTAACTCTGGCAGGTCTTGTTTCCCGATATCTTTTGACAACTTTGGCCAAAAACATTCATCTTGCAATAAAAATGTGGGACCTGACTACCACAAAGTAGACTCGCTGATATGATCAGCCTTCACGCCTCGGGAAACCAAGTCTGCGGGATTGTCTTTAGTTGGCACATAGTTCCATTTAGACCCAAAAGTAGTCTCCTGTATCTCATTGACGCGATGCCTAACAAAAGGTTTAAGATCAGTTGACGGTCTAGATAACCAACTCAATACGATCGTTGAGTCGCACCAAAATACGCAGCGCCTAACTGGTAAGGTAAGTGATTCCTTCACCTTGGTACACAGTCTTGCACCTACCAGTGCTCCACACAGCTCCAATCTAGGCATAGTTGTGGGCTTAATAGGGGCAATACGATTTTTAGACGCCAGTAGACGTATTGTGACCGAATTTGAGCTATCAACAGAACGTATGTATAAACAAGTACCATATGCCTTTTCACTGCTGTCCGTAAATACGTGTATCTCATGATAAATGTTGTCGTTACATAGAACCCATCTTGGAGTTTTTAATGCATTTAAAAAATGTAATGTGTTGACAAATGATTGCCATTGATCCCTAATGTTTTGAGGTACTTCCTCGTCCCAGTCGCATTTATTGAGCCATAATTGTTGCATGACTATTTTGGCTTCGACTACACAGGGTCCGATTAGGCCTAATGGGTCAAAAGTCTGACTAATGACAGATAATATGTGTCTTTTTGTAACAGTTGCATGGATATCAATGTTTTAAGAAAACGACAAAATATCTAATTTGCAAATCCATAACAACCCTAAAGTTTTTGTCGAATAATTGTCAGATAAATCTAAATCGAGGTTCGAGTCATTTTCGACATCGATGATTTCCCTTAAAATCTCAGGGCTATTAGACTGCCATTTTCTTAAATTAAGTTTAGGTGAAGCTAATATAGACTTAACTTCCTGGCAGAGCTCAATTGTACTGCGAATAGTGTCCGAGCCACTTAATTAGTCGTCAACGTAAAAATCACGCTGTATGCTACGCTTCACCTATTTGTTATTCGTGACGTCAGCGAGGCTTACGAGACACTTCGTAGCGAGATATGGCGCAGACGCCGTTCCGTAGGTAACGGTGTTCAATGTGTAGGTTTTGAGTGGCTCGGAGGGATCCCTTCTAAAAAAAATACGCTGTAATGGTCGTTGAACAGGATTTAAAATAATGGCCTAATACATTTTTTCGATGTCCCCAGATACAATGTATTTGTGTTGCCTAAACCTAAACAAGATAGATAAAAGATCATCCTGAACCGTAGGACCCACGTATTGGATGTCATTAAGTGATATCCCAGTACTTGTTTTGGCTGATGCGTCAAAAACAGCTCGCAGCTTTGTAGTGGTGCTTGCTTCGCGCAACACGCCATGGTGGGGTAAAAAATAACTAGTTTTATTATCCCGGTTAGTTGACAAATCTTTGCATTCAGTCATATGTCCTAGGGACTCGTATTCATCCATGAAATCTACGTACAAATGCTTGAATTTAGGATCGCGCTCAAACCGTTTCTCTAATGATAAAAACCTACGCTTCGCCATACCGTATGAGTCACCGAGAACACTGGGGTCCGCACTGAGCGGCATAGTAACTACAAAACGGCCGTCCGAACTACGGGCGGTATTTAAACTAAAACTTGCTTCGCAGGCGCGCTCGTCTAAGGAAAGGCAGTGTTTGGGTGAAATTGAATCTAATTCCCAAAATTTATTTTACTCTACGCCATTTGTTTTAGCAAAGTTACAAAAATGTGGTTGATTTAAAGTCGATTTAGAAGGTACGGAACCCGATATCAACCAACCCAACTTACTTTCACACAGTTTAGGCATATTTTTTTCTAAATTAATATGATTGCTCTAAATAACATCCCAAAATAGCTCGGCACCTAACAGAATATCGATATCTGACGTAATATTAAAAGATGGGTCCGCTTAAAATAAACCTGTAGGTATTGGAATACATTCAATGTTTACATAGGAAGCTGGCAATCTCTTTGTTATTTCGGGCAGAATAAAACAGTTAATTTTAACTTGGTAGTTATTGTATGAGGACTCGATAGTTAGGTTGCAAGACTGTGTACTAGTACTAGACAGATTATTGATACCTGTGACCTTGGAACCAGCGTCAACTCGAGACAATCCGATTTATGTACACAAGCTGTCAGCAACAAAGTGTGCTGCTGTCAAGTAAGACTCTGGCGTTGTACCTTTCACCCTTGTCATTCACCACTCTCACCACAGCTGTGGACAGTAGAATATTGTTCTAAGAAGTAGGCAGTATGTTTGTAGACAAGGAGACAGTATTGTACGAGGTAGTAGGCATCGGATAGTTTTGTACTGTATTTTCAGACTCAGATTGATCCAGATGCAACAAGGTATTGTGTTTACTTTTACAGTATTTACAGTGTGAAAATCTACAGCGTTTTTCTGTATGCCCAATACGCAAACAATTCATGCAAACCTTAAAATCCTTTGCTTTCTGTAATCTATCCTCTGCAGTCAATTTTCTAAAAGCATCACACGAATAATGAAAATGATTTTGTGAACATAAAGGACAGGTTATTTTATTTTGTGCATTATTATTTGATGATTGTTTTTGATTTGATTGATTATTTGATGAATTATTATTAGATGATGTAACAATAAAACTTTTTGATTTATTAAAATTATTTGTATGTGTTATTTGTGATTTTTTATTGTCCTCTATTGTTTCAAGTAGATCAGCCTTGTTATTAATGAAAGTACAAAACTGAGCTAAAGTTGGGAAGACTAGGCAATGTATTGCGATATTCCTCCCAATTTCTAGATGTGATGCTATCTAATTTTAATGACATCATGTAAATAATGAGAGTGTCCCAATGCTGCGTAGGCTCATTCAACGCTTTCAATGCCCGTATGTTTTTATTTGTAACGTCAACAACGCGACGCAAAGAAAAACTAGATTCTATATTTATGGGCTCAGCGTTAAATAATGCCTGAACGTGGTTATTAATTAGAAGGCGACTATTGTTATATCGATCGCACAACAAGTCCCATGCCATCTCATAACTATCGCCTTTAAAATCGATATTTTTTATAATTTCGGCGGCTTTTCCCTGCAAAGATGCGCGTAAGTAATGGAACTTGTTGATGCTATCGATACTGCAATTGTTATGTATTAAGGAAAGGAAGGTGTCCCTAAATTCCAGCCAACACTGATAGCTACCATCAAAGCGGGGTAAATCTATTTTTGGCAAACGAATAAAATTGTTCTTTGTCCCACCTGATACCTTGTAACATATTAATGTAACTTACATTTTCCTTATCTTCGAAATTTTAAAGATAATATAAAAACGAACTAAAATGTATAATCATTAGAGAACAATTTATTCACTTTTTTTTTTTTTTGAAAGTTCTTTATTTATCATAAGTAAGTACAAGTAATGTTACATATTTTTTTTAACATTATAACATAACACTAATATTTTTTATAGACACGAATTGCGTCTTTATAAAACATACAGCTTAAAATAAGAAATAAAGACAAAATATGTAGTTTACAAAAAAAGAAATCATAATTAGTGCAGTTATAACCACCTATTACTATTTGACTGAATGTCAACGTAGCTACATATATTATAATAAGGACAAAATAATTCGGGAAAGAAAATTTTATTTTAAGTGAGGTATAATAATCCCGACGCACAAAGTATCACACTAGAAATTAATTTTACCAATTAATGCGGGGCGATGTGAAGAACAACCGAGGAGCTATCGCATTGTGTGAGTGTGATCAACGGCGAGCGCGCAGCGACGGCTCGGCCGGTCCGGCGGTGGGAGCGCTTTCGTCAGCTGTACTCGAGGAAGTAGTGATGGGGCAGGCGGTATCGACAGTATGTGTCGGCATAGCGCAAATTGTTTGATCGTGATTTACCAATGCAAGCTATTAATTTGTTGCTATGATTTGGAGTGTTATATAAATAAAACTTTTTTGACAATTTTAGGATGTGATCTTTGACTAGAGGGAATTTTATTTTGCTGTGTAAGGTTTTTAGGTTGGTACAAAGCTTTGTGTTATAGGCGATTTTGAGGGCTTTATTTTGGACAATTTGTAGTTTATTGTAATTAGTATCTCGAGTACTACTCCAAACTGGTGCGGCATAGGTAATGCAAGGTCTTACTAATGAGGAATATATCCGTAGTTTGGTCTTTGAACTAAGATTACTCTTTCTGTTCAATATCAGACTAAGGGCATTCATCGCTTTGATCCCTTTAATGTGGAGTTCAGTGGCGTTGGCGGACCAGTTAAGCTTATCATCTAGCACCGTACCAAGATATTTTACGGATTTATTCCAGGGAATTGTCTGGTTAGTGTCGATTTTAATTTTCCTTGCCGGTAATGAACGTTTACGCGAGAACAAAATGGCCTCTGTTTTACTAACATTTAGTTTTAATTTCCAGGTAGTAAAGAAGTCAGTAAGGGTATGAAATGACCACTGCAACCGAGTAATTATGGCGTCAATGTCTTTAGATGTGGTAAAACTGGCAGTATCATCCGCAAAACTGGCTAAATGAGTATGCGGTTGTTTTATTTTATCGTTGATGTAAACAAGAAATAAGTGAGGTCCCAAGATTGAACCTTGAGGCACTCCAGCCGGTACTTGGTGAAGCTGAGAAGAGTCTTTTTCAATTTGTACAAAGAAGGTTCGATCTGTTAAATAAGACTGAATTAATTTCACGAGCTGCAATGGTACGTCCATGTTAATTAGTTTGTATAGCAACCCATTATGCCAGACCGTATCGAAAGCCTTTTCTATGTCTAATGGGATCATGCCAGTAGACTGTCCCAAATTCATATGATGAGTTATATGTTCAGCCACTCTTGCTAACTGCTGAACAGTCGAGTGACAACGACGGAACCCAAACTGTTCCGATATAAACTTATCATCTACTGCTTTCAACAATCTTTTGGCAATGACAGATTCAAAAAGTTTTGCAACCGTAAGAAGCAGGCTTATAGGTCTGTAATTTTGGGGAATACTAGCATCTTTACCAGGCTTTTTGATTGTAATGATTTTGCCTTCCTTCCATGCTTTAGGAAAATAGCAGAGCTTGAGGCACTTATTGAAAATTTTAGTAAGTAGTACTATTGCTTTTTGCGGTAGGTGTTTTAAGAGAACGTTTGATACGTTATCGTATCCAGGCGCTTTGCGTCTCTTTAGTTTGCGGAGAGCTTTGCTAACTTCTTTAGGGGTAACAAGTTTAAATTCAGATGTCCCTTCAAAGAATTCGAGTTTCTTAATACTTGTTTTGACAATGGTTTCCGTTTGCACAAAGACGTAGTGGTAACTGAGTACCTGAAGAAAAAAGAAGAATACGAGTGCCAAGCCAAGAAAGCCCAAATAGACAGTTGGAAAGATTTCTGCAGCAAACAAGACCGAGAAGGCCTATGGGAGGGGATTTACAGGGTAATAGGCCGGACCGCCAGGAGAACAGAAGATATGACCCTAACCAAGGATGGAGCACACCTAAACCCAATAGAATCGGCGAACTTGCTAGCGGAGACATTTTACCCAAAAAACCTGGAGGAAACTGACGATGAACACCATCGCTTGACCAGAATGGCAGCGAAATCGGTAAACGCACATTGTCATGATGAACAACATGACCCACCGTTTACCCAGATGGAGCTAAAGACCGCGATAGGGAGTTTTAATCCAAAGAAGGCCCCAGGAGCGGATGGCTTCACAGCGGACATCTGCAGCCGGGCTATCCACCAGGACCTAGAAGCATTCCTTGCCCTATTCAACAAGTGCCTACTGATCGGGCACTTCCCGGACACCTGGAAGGAAGCCACTGTTGTGGTATTAAGAAAACCGGGCAAGGATGATTACACGAATCCCAAGGCTTATAGACCGATAGGTCTCCTGCCGGTATTGGGGAAGGTCCTGGAGAAGATCATGGTAGCAAGGATGAAATGGTATCTAGTACCGAGGTTTAGTACTCGCCAGTACGGATTCATGCCCCAGAAAAGCACCGAGGACGCCCTCTATACACTAATACACCGAATCAAGGGTAAGATTGAGCTGAAGAAGCTGGTAACCCTAGTGTCATTAGATATAGAGGGGGCCTTCGACAGCGCCTGGTGGCCAGCAGTAAGAGTCCGCCTGGCTGAGGAAAAGTGCCCGGTAAATATGAGGAGGCTACTGGATAGCTATCTGGAGCGCAGAAAAGTCAGAGTAAGATACGCCGGGGAAGAAGCGGTTAGAAACACGAACAAAGGATGTGTGCAAGGGTCAATCGGTGGTCCAATCCTGTGGAACCTTTTGCTGGACCCTTTACTAAAAGAGTTAGAGAGGATGGGTCATTACGTCCAGGCTTTTGCCGACGACGTGGTGATGATATTCGACGGTGATACGGCGTCGGAAGTGACAGGGCAGGCCAACGCAGCGTTAGAACACGTAAACCTATGGGGAGCTCGGAACAAGCTCAGATTCGCACCACACAAAACGTCTGCAATGGTCTTAACGAGGAAGCTCAAATACGACACTCCGCGCCTGAGGATGGGGGGGATCGACATCGCTCTCTCTCGGGAGATCAAAATTTTAGGCTTAGTTATCGATGAGAAGTTGACCTTTCGTTCGCATGTAGTCCAACAAACGAAAAAAGCACTCAATATATATAAACAGCTATCAAGAGCAGCGAAAATCAGCTGGGGGCTACACCCTGAAGTGATAAGGTTGATTTATGTTGCAACTGTTGAACCTATTATAATGTATGCTGCAGCAGCGTGGGCTCCAGCGGCTGAGAAGATCGGGACGCAGAAGCTGCTGAACACGGTTCAAAGGGGTTTCGCCCAGAAGCTCTGTAAATCATATCGAACAGTCTCTCTACACTCGGCGCTAACTCTAGCTGGGATACTACCTCTCGACCTCAGGATACAGGAGGCAGCTGCCCTGTATGAGACGAAGAGAGGGTCGCCCCTACTGGAGTTAGGAGACAGAGAGACCGAGAGTTTGGTTAGGTTTGCAGAGACTCCTCACCCAGCTACGCATATGATCATAGAGTTCGAATGCTTGGTAGACCAAAGCCTTGTTGATAGGCACAACGTGCAGGCGGTGCGAATCTTCACCGACGGCAGCAAAATTGAGGGGAAGGTCGGAGCCGCACTCTCCATGTGGAAAGATGAGGCCGAGATCCGCAACCAAAAGTTTCGTCTGTCCGCGTACTGCACCGTCTACCAAGCAGAATTATTGGCCATATGCAAGGCAACGGACGTGATCCTCAAGGGGAGGGAGAAGAGCTACGGTCTATATAGCGATTCGATGGCCGCTTTGGAGACGATCGCTAACCATGGCTCCCTCCACCCCCTTGCCGTGGAAACGAGGGAGAACCTGCGGAAGGCTTTTACCCAGGGCAAAGAGGTATCCTTGTTCTGGATAAAAGCACATGCAGGTCTCCTAGGCAACGAACGCGCCGACGATCTAGCTAAGGAAGCGGCATTGTCCTCTAAAAGGAAAATTGATTACGACAGGTGTCCGGTATCCTTCGCCAAAAGGACGATACGTGAGCGTTCCATTTTAAAATGGAACGAACGGTATAAAGTAGGGAACACCGCGTCCATTACTAAAATCTTTTTCCCAAGCCCAGGGGACGCATACCGCCTGGTGCGCAAGATACAGCCAGTAGGGATGCTCACGCAGATTCTCACAGGGCATGGTGGATTCTCTCAATACTTGCATCGGTTTAAGTGTAGGGAGAGTCCATCATGCGAATGTGACCCCAATATAGATGAGACCGTCCCCCACCTCCTTACTGAATGTCCCAAACACGATCGACTAAGATTCGATCTCGAACAAAAAACAGGTTTAAAAGTCAACATTGAAAACCTCCATAAACTGTTAAATAATAAAGAATATAGAGACGACTTTACCAAATATTGTATGACAGTATGTACATTAGCTGTAAGTAGAAATAAAGATTTAGATAAATAAGTTTTGTTATTATTATTACTTGAATGTAATACCAAAGTAGCAAACAAATGTATAGAAATAAGCAAATAGGAATAAGAAGTTGAAATAAAATTGTATGTAACTCTAAGTAGATAGATGAAAAAGGCCCATAGTTTTAAGTAAAATCGTGTTAAATAAGGACACAAACTGTTTAACATTAAGACCTCCCTAATTCTTAAGAAATAAAGACTCCAATAGCTATAAGACTAAATTAAAAGATAAAATGTAATAGAAAATAAGTAAAAATATAAAATGTATTAAATGTAATAAATAGCATGTGGAAACTAACTTCAAAAATGGAACGACAAAAGACAGAAAGAAATAAAAATATACAAACCCTTGAGTTCTAATCCTGAAAGAACATTCGGGGAACAAAGCCGCAAAAAAAAAAAAAAAAAATGGTTTCCGTTTCAGAGTCACTCACCCAGTCATGTGTTAGCAGCATATTCTGAGAGAAGGCATCTGCAAGGACCTCACATTGTTCACGTGCATTAGCTGTGAAATGGCCGTTATTATCTTTAAGCGGAGGCATAACTGTTGATTTGGTTCTCAGAGATTTGACTACCCGCCATAGATCAGCACTAGGATTATAAATTTTAGCAAGTTTAGAATTCCAAAGGTGATCATTGTAAGATTTTAGAGTCCTTTTAATCGTTTTTTGGAGATAAATTACCTGAGAAAACATTATCCTGCGAATGAACGGATTCTTTTCAGAAAGAGCATGCTTGCGAAGGCGATTTTTGTCACTTATTAAGGTCCTAATAAATTTAGAAAGGTTTTGTGGGCCCGTTTGGAGTGTACCATGAGGAACAAATTTATCTCGTGCTCTGATTACCAATTCTGTGAAGGTTAAAATGGCTGAATCTATGTCTGTAGGTGATTTGAGTGACTCTGCAGTTAGGTTTATATGCTGGTTTAGATAAGATTTAAAGCTTGTCCAGTCAGTTTCTAAGTATCTGTATTGAATCATTTTTTTGCGAGTAAAAGAGCCATCTACGGTAAATAAGACCGGTAAATGGTTTGATGACAGTTGTTCCAGAGCTATTAGTTCAGATACATCATAAGAATTTTTTGAAATAAGCACGTCAGGATTAGATGATATGTGATCTCCGCAGTAATGGACCAAAGTGGGAGTTGGGGGCGTAATGACGTCATAGTCATTGTTAATCATATGATCATAAAGAGTTAGCCCACGGTCATTTATCGTGTTGGAGGTAGTATTCCAGTAAGGGTGTTTTGTATTTAAGTCAGCCATCACCAGCACGGATGACTTTAGGCTAAGTAATAAGTCGAGATCACTTTGAAGTAGGGGTTGGTTTGGGGATTGATATGCTGATACTAGGGCAATTTGTTTGTTCGACAGTGTGAGACTAATACCTACACATTCAATCAGCTGAGTTGGGGGAATGTTTAGGAGACTATAAGGGATATCTGATTTAATAAATAATGCAACTCCCTGACCGATTCCATCAAGTCTCTTGTCTTGTCGCAGACAAGTATAGCCTTGAATGGCTAAGGGACATTTGGTACTTATTTTGGTCTCACACAATGCGACAACGTCAATGGAATAAACTTGTAACACATCAATCAACTCATTGATCTTAGTGCGGATGCCGTCGGCATTCCAGAATAAGATGCGAAGTTTTGTTGCCTCACTAAAAGTGATGACCAAGGTTCGTCAGAATTAGTATTACCTTATCAAGCATGGAATGACAAGACAGGAATTCGTGTACTTCCGGCCGTCTGAGCCAGAGTCCTAGAGAGATCTCGCATATCTAGGCTGATAACGAATCGTAGGTGACGGCGATATACCTAGGTTTCATCGTTTGTGACGCAATAGATTTTTTGAAAAATGAAAAAAACCTGGCTCAGACAGCCAGAATTTCACTTTTTCCGACACTCTGGATCTCAAATTCTAGAGGGTTTCAGGAACCCGTTTCTTATCAAATGTTTAGTGACGCGATATGTGACGGCATCTAAAGTAGTTTCATCCATTTTGATGCAACGGTTTTCGTAGAATCATGAAAAACGTGTGGTCAGACAGCCTGATATCCGGCCGTCTGAGCCATTTTGTTTTTGCAGATATATAACGAAATATCACATTTCAGACTCATCTTTTTGGATTTTACTTTAGTGACGCGATATGTGACAGCTCTCGACCAGATTTGAACCTTCGTTACCCACGCATTTAGGAGCCATTCTAAAAAAACTGTTGGCACAGACAGCCGGAATCCGGCTGTCTGTGCCAGCCAGTTCTACCACTTCCAGGTGTTCTACGTAGCTGGAAACTGATCTAATCGTTAGTGACGGCGAGTGTTAATACGAATTGTCGTTTGTGACGGCTCTATGTGCCGGCAAACAAAAGATATAAGCAAATCAATTGTTTTCCATACATTTATGCATTAGGGTGACCACACTTCACACGTATTAGGTATGCAAGGACTAATAAAGAAGAAAATCTTGGCCAAATTCCCCCGTTTCACGACAGCTGCTTGCCGTGTTCTTTTAAAACGTATTTACACAGACCCTTGAAGGACCAATCAACACATGATTATTACTTCTTGGGTTTAGAGTGACTTGTTTAGGGTACCTAAGTAATTCAAGAGAAAATAATGTATAAACACGCTTACGAGTGATTTGTTGTTGTTAGGAGGCCATCCTGCAGGTCTCACACTACTATACTTATATACAACGTGGCTGGCCGGGGAACAGAACCCAGCCGCGCCCTACCTGCTGAAATGGGCCGTAGGCATGTGGGACGAGTTGGTGAATTACTTAAAGTAATGG
The DNA here is from genome assembly GCA_950371115.1 of Anania fuscalis. Taxonomy (NCBI): domain Eukaryota; kingdom Metazoa; phylum Arthropoda; class Insecta; order Lepidoptera; family Crambidae; genus Anania; species Anania fuscalis. The sequence continues at coordinate 19,773,080 of OX493326.1, read as the reverse complement.
GAGAATCTCTTATTCTATTCCGCAAGTCCATGCTGCACGGGCCTCTCGGCACCAGCAAGACCATCACCATCGTAGAGGCCATCCTGCAGGTGTCACACTACTATACTTATATACAACGTGGCTGCCGGGGAACAGATCCCGGCCGCGCCCTACCTGCTGAAATGGGCCGTAGGCATGTGGGACGAGTTGGTGAATTACTTAAAGTAATGGAAGAATCTCTTATTCTATTCTGCAAGTCATCAGATGACTTGCAAAATATCTTGTCCCAAATGGTCCGTAGGCATGTGGGACAAGTTGACAAATAAAAAAACAGCTTTATTTCCAGTAAAACAAATTACTCGTAAGCGTGTTTATACAATATTTTCTCTTGAATTACTTAGGTACCCTAAACAAGTCACTCTAAACCCAAAAAGTCATAATCATGTGTTGATTGGTCCTTCATAGGTCTGTGTAAATACGTATTAAAAGAACACGGCAAGCAGTTGTCGTGAAACGGGGGAATTTGGCCATGATTTTCTTCTTTATTAGTCCTTGCATACCTAATACGTGTGAAGTGTGTTCACCCTAATGCATCAATGTATGGAAAACAATTGATTTGCTTATATCTTTTGTTTGCCGGCACATAGAGCCGTCACAAACGACAATTCGTATTAACACTCGCCGTCACTAACGATTAGATCAGTTTTCAGCTACGTAGAACACCTGGAAGTGGTAGAACTGGCTGGCACAGACAGCCGGATTCCGGCTGTCTGTGCCAACAGTTTTTTTAGAATGGCTCCTAAATGCGTGGGTAACGAAGGTTCAAATCTGGTCGAGAGCTGTCACATATCGCGTCACTAAAGTAAAATCCAAAAAGATGAGTCTGAAATGTGATATTTCGTTATATATCTGCAAAAACAAAATGGCTCAGACGGCCGGATATCAGGCTGTCTGACCACACGTTTTTCATGATTCTGCGAAAACCGTTGCATCAAAATGGATGAAACTACTTTAGATGCCGTCACATATCGCGTCACTAAACATTTGATAAGAAACGGGGCCCTGAAACCCTCTAGAATTTGAGATCCAGAGTGTCGGAAAAAGTGAAATTCTGGCTGTCTGAGCCAGGTTTTTTTCATTTTTCAAAAAATCTATTGCGTCACAAACGATGAAACCTAGGTATATCGCCGTCACCTACGATTCGTTATCAGCCTAGATATGCGAGATCTCTCTAGGACTCTGGCTCAGACGGCCGGAAGTACACAGGAATTCATGTTTTATGGACTTGATTGTGGATAGTATTTTTAGCATTTCAGCAGTAGTGTTGTCTTGGTGTCCAATGGGTCCGAGGTTTACAGTTGGGGTTTGCTCTGTTCTACAGGTTTGAGGTTGATGCTCCTTATTGGCGGCAACAGTAGCCCATGTTCGGCCATCTAAGGTAGGTCCACGTGGTATATGCTTAACTGTCTGGATCAATTTTAACTCCTCTTTTCTGGCTTCTATGGCTTTGAGGTATTTCTGGCGTTCTTTGCAGAGTCTGTAGTTAGCCGGATGGGGCTCGTTGCAGTTACAACATTTGGCAGGAGTTTCGCGTTCTTTTTTTGAGCATTCACTGGTAGCGTGCATTTCTGTACATTTTACACAACGAGGTGATAGATTGCAATGTTTTGACGAATGTCCAAACGATTGGCAGCGGTTACATTGAGTGCCAAGATAAGTTCTGGCCTTAAATTTCCGTACTTGGATTGCACAGCTGCTAAGAAACCGAATTTTCTGAAATGCTGCTACATCGGTTCCAGGCGGAAGTTGAACAAGGAAAGGTGGGCATGATGACGTGCCCCGGAGTTTTGGAGTTGCATTTTTGAATCCGAGGGATGATAGTTCATTACTTAATTGATCTTCTGCGTAGACCGGGAGACCAAATATAAGGTATTTGTAAGTACGTTCGTCTTTTCTGGAGAACGTCATTCGTCGTTCGCTCGCTATCGTGTTAAGTCGTGCGCGTGCGTTTGCCTCTGTTCTGTCACCGATAACGTATGCAAGTGAGAAGTATACGCGGAGCCGGTTTTTGTTCGCGCTTAGTGCCGTCCGACTTTGCACAGAGTAATTTCAGATACAGAGTCATTCCTCACTATGAGTAATTTGGATCGTACCTTCATAGACCAACCTGGAAATCATTCTGGACGTGGAGACATGAGTGTCGATTTTTCGCTGGAAAAAATTGAGTCACCACCGCCTTCTTTCGTAACACAGCGGAAAGGCATCTCACATGAAGATGTTTTCAGTTTTAGAAAAGAATTTCAAGTATTCCAGGAGAAAATGCTTAACATGTGTGAGACATGGTTTGCAAAGCAGAATGACAGCATGACCCAATTGCTGGATGAGTTTAGAGACGTTAAACAGAGTGTCCAATTTCTGAGTGAAAAATATGATGACCTTGAAAAAGAAACAAAAAACATTCTCAATCGTGTAATCCAATTAGAAAAAATAAATAATTCTTGTAAATCTACACAGCAAATTGCCGAACTTCAAAATAAAATTGATGATTTTGAGCAAAGATCACGAAACTGCAACTTAGAAATAAGTAATTTGCCTGAAAAGCGGGGAGAAAATCTGATTGCTTTGATTACAGACATAGGTAATGCCTTAAAGCACCCCATAGCAAGTCAGGACATCATCGCTATTCACCGTGTTCCCCAGATGGATCCAAAAAGTACAAGACCTCGAAACATCGTTGTAAAATTCTGTAGCCAGATTAAGCGCGACAACGTTATCTCCAGCGTACGTTTGGCTAAAGGTATAACAACTGAAAAACTAAATATTCCCGGTACGCCACGGAACGTATTTCTTAATGAACATCTAACTATACAAAATAAGAAATTATTTCGGCAAGTTCGAGATGCCGCCCGTGAAAATGGCTACAGATACGTATGGATCAAGCACGGCGTCATACTTGTCAGAGAAAAAGAAACTTCACCTGTATACGCTATACGTACGGAAAAAGATTTATCCAAAATCATATCGCGAGTTACAAATACTTAAATTAACGTTTAGTACACTATTTTACCATTCTTTGTTAAAAACTTGTAAGTTAGCTCAGATACACAATTACATCGATTGTAGCCTCTGTAACTCTCACTACACTATGTTTTTGCGATTTGTCGGGTATTATATCGACACTGGCTTTTTATGTTCTAACCTACAGCGTTTAAAAAATTGTAATAAAAGATGTATTTTTTTCTTTTTGAATGATAATATAATACTCTTAAGCCATATTTTTCGTCGTTATAAAACAGAATTAGTAAAGTATTTTTTGTATTTGATAATCTTGTACCTAGGGTGCGGTCAAATGACTCATTATAATTCTTTTGTAATATTCTCACATCAATTTTTTTGTCGCGATTCAGTTAAAACATCTTACTATTCCTATAAAAATAAAAGAGCTTCATAATTTGAATATATACTATCAAAATTGCCGAGGATTACGTACTAAAATAAAAACATTATATAATAATATTCTATCTGAGTGCTACGACGTAATTATTTTAACGGAAACTGGCTAACAGCAAATATTCTTGACAGTGAACTTATTGTGTATATCGTTATTGTGTATATCGTTGTGATAGGAACCGTGAGGCCTGTGGCAAATCTGACGGTGGAGGGGTCTTGATCGCTGTGCGCCGCGAGCTGTGTGTTGTGCGATGCATTTTGGGATCTGATTGTCTTGGTGGTGACGATGATTCGTGTAGATTGCCGGCGTGTGTTGATTATGTTGTGTTGAAACTCTTTTGCAGTGTTGGCGGTGAATACTATCTTTTGTGTGGTGTGTATGTGCCTCCAAGCCAACCCTTTGAAGTTTACCAAGCAATTCTAAATGCCTTGCAGGATCAAAAACTGTTACCCTCAGTAAGTAATGTACATATTTACGGTGATTTCAATTTACCTCAAATTGAATGGAATGTTAAAACAAGTACCAGTAGTTCTGATCTCGCCTTGGATAATAATACGCATAATTCTAGTCGTATTACTTTACTTAACTTTCTATCCGTCATTAATTGTAAACAGCATAATTTGATACGCAACAGCAAGGACCGAATACTCGATCTTTTTATAACAAACGATTTTTTGTCGGTATGCGAACTTTCTGAGAATCCGTTGGTACCCGTTGATCCTCTTCATCCTCCTTTGAGTACATTAGTGTCTTTTAATAAGCATTTTAAACCTCTAACTCGGTCCAGGGAACATAGATTTTATTTTGTTGAAGGTAATTATAATGATATTAACAAAGCTATTCATGATACTGACTGGTTTGAATTATTTCGTGGGCACAGCTTGGAGTCTGCCACAAATATTTTTTATGATACTATCTATAAAATTATAAGAGAAAATATTCCTATGCGACCGACTAAATCAAATGCATTCCCTGCGTGGTTCTCTCGCCCGTTGGTACACATCTTCAAAAATAAACAGCGATCTTGGATTAAATGGAAAAAGTATAAAAATATATCTAATTACGAAGAGTTTTCCATGTACAGAAAGAGATTTAAATTACTTGCATCTAAATGTTGGGAGACTTATATCAAATCAATTGAACTCGGCTTACAAAGGGATATTAAGCGTTTTTGGTCATTCATCAATAGAAATAGGAAGAAAACGGGTCTTCCTGACGTAATGTATTATGATGGTGAGGAACTGTCAGAGCCGCACAGTGTTTGTGATGCTTTTTCTAGATTTTTTTCTTCTGTTTATGAGAAAAGCTATCTTAACAATATGCAGTTCCCAGCGTCAGCTGCCTCACAGGTAAAAAGCTGCTCGATCATCTCAGATCTCGAAATCTCTGAGGAAATGTTAGTCACGTCTCTCAAATCGTTGGACATAACTAAGGGCCCTGGGCCCGATAATATCCCCCCCCTCTTTCTTAAGCACACTGCATACACAATACATGTACCTCTGCTATACTTATTTAACCGCAGCCAACGTGAGGGTATCTTGCCTTATAGATGGAAAACTGCAAACTTAACACCTGTACATAAAAGTGGCCCAATAAATGAAATAACAAATTATCGACCTATATCGCTGTTATCTATTATTCCTAAAGTCTTGGAGCGATTAGTGCACAATGCCATCTATCCTATTCTCCACAAAGTTATAATTCCAGAGCAACATGGCTTTGTGCGTGACCGCTCCACTGTTACTAACTTAGTCACATATGCGACCTTCTTATTTGAGAATATGGATCAGGGACAACGAACGGACGCGGTATATACCGATTTTTGTAAAGCATTCGATAAGGTAGATCATACAATACTTCTCTAAAAAATTGCTTTTAACGGTATTCATGGTAGTCTATGGCGCTGGTTTTCCTCTTATATTACGAATAGAACCTAAAAAGTGGTTGCGCATGGATTTTCTTCACCTGCTGACATGTTTGTGACCTCTGGAGTGGCTCAAGGGTCAATATTGGGCCCCTTGCTGTTTGTTTTGTTTGTAAATGACATTGACAAGTGTTTTAGGCACACTAATTACCTCCTTTATGCAGATGACCTCAAAATCTTTCGCAAAATTGAAAATATTGATGATTGTTTTCTACTGCAGGATGATTTGGATCGCCTTTCAATGTACTGTGTTGAAAACAAATTACAGTTAAGCATTTCCAAATGTAAAAGTATTGCTTTCACAAAAAAGAAAAATAATATCTGTTTTCAATATACACTAGGCAATACTCCACTTGAACAAGTTTCTTTAATGAGCGATCTGGGTATTATTTTTGACAGTAAACTGCATTTGGATGCGCATATTGAAAGTATAGTAAAAAAGGCCTTCAAACTGTATGGTTTCGTCATGCGTACTTGTAGCAGCTTCAAGCGAACAGCCTCCTACCTAGCTTTATATAAGTCACTAATTAGATCTCAATTAGAGTACGCCACCGTAGTATGGAATCCTCATTATAATAAATATAGCGATCAGCTCGAAAGAGTTCAAAAAAAATTTATCCGATCTGTGGTATATAAATGTTTTCGTACAAAGTCATCTTACGAATATAATTTGAAAAAAATTTCCTTACTTTCTCTAAAAGCCAGAAGAATGTTTCTAGACCAAACATTTCTTTATAAAATAATTGATGATAAATTTGATTGCACCCAATTAATCAATAACATTTTCGTACGTACACCTAGTCAATCGCAACGTATTCGCGATACTCGAGCTCATAAGCTTTTTGCACCCAAACAATGTCGAACTATAGCTGGTGCGCGCGCGCCTTTGCGTCGCATTATGCAATCGTATAATGACAATTTTCTTGACATAGATTTGTTTGGGCTTCCTCTTACGCAGTTCAGGGCTAAAGTAGTTTTGCATCTTACAGAGTTACAGGACAGTAAGATCCAATAAAATAAAATTAAATATTACACCTACAATTTACCTTTGGAATGTATAATTTTGTAATTTTGTATAATATCTTTTGTGAATAACGTAGTTGGTTACAAAATTGGTAATAGTATGTGTTTCATGTTTTTGTTTTAAGCAATATTTTGTAATTGTTTGTTGTTCCGAATAAAAAAAAATAAAAAATAAAAATAAAAAAAAAGGGTAAAATAATACATTTTCGGATCTCAAGCCTTCTTGCAGTGCTATGTGACCGTCATTGGAATAACAATAAACTACTATTTTGTTTTTCCCAAGATATTTAAAGTGAAACCCGTTAGTGTATCGGGAAACTAATGTTTTAATGTATTCGTGTGTCCAGTCCGTATTTAGATTTACGTTAATAGGTGGAATCTTACTTGTGTTTTTTCTTGCAGTAGTCGCCTCTTGCAGCTGTGGATTCACTGAGGTTTGGTCATTGGGTAGACCGCCATATCTATTAGATGTTTTTATTGGTTGGTTAGGTTTAAGTTGAGCACTCGGTGCTACACGCTTGGGAGTTTTCCATTCAAATTCTGAATCTCCAGGTCTTTTAGAGCGTGAAACATTAAGCGATGGAATGGAGTTAGATCTGTAGATGTACTTCTCCATAGTATCTAAAGTTCTATGAATTATCGATATGGTGATGCCGTCCCATCACTATTGCAGGTCAGTCACTGGCAGGGATTTAACTCGGATAGCGACGCGTGTGACAACTACGGAAGCGCGCACGCAACTGACTGAGCACTTTATTCACTACTAAACCTAAAACTAAGTAAAAGTAATTAATCAAATAATAATAAACTTAAACCCTAAACTATACTTACAAATTATATTTTTTTAATGCACATAAGTGCATTAAAAAAATATAATTTAATTTATATTTAGTAAAATAAATTAGCAATAATGCTAATTTATTTTACTATGAAACATCACGTAATAACATACAGACGACAACGTAATTAGAAACCCTCTTTTTGGGCTTCATTGCAGTTGGTTAAAATGCTCCTTGATAATAAATACGCACGGGGCGAAGGGCGCGGGGCAAGTGTGGCCGCGGGCGCAGGCTTTCGCGACACTTGTGCGCGGGTCGCCCGCCAGCCTCGACCAGATCTTGTAATACTGGGGCTTCACCTGCGTCTAATGTCTTTAATTAGAGCTCTACCTGACGTAGTACGCAGGTGTGGCCGGTCTGTGTGCGCTAAATTGCTTCAATAACATTAGACGTTAGGCGATAGCTCGGACGGCGGTAACTTTTGACACATCAAAGGGATTAAGCGGGCGTCTAGTGTGTTGTTGTGGCTACACCTACTACACTAAACATGTTAAAACACGATAACATTCAAAAACTCTTTGTGAAATATATGTTAAAGTGCATAGTTATTAAGTAAGGATGGAGTAGACAAAATGAGAAAAGTATTGAGTTCTTGGAAGCGTTTTTTTTTATTTTAAAGACATGATCACAGATCACACGTAAACTAAGTCGCTAGACGCTAGAATCAAACGTCAAATAAGTGTGGCCACGCACTTAGCGCGTAGCTTAATGCTTTAATTTAGTTAACGCTAATCATCCCGTTATTTGAACGTTAGGCGTCACGCAGGTGAAGCCCCAGCATAACAAAGCACCCGCGTACCGCTTGAAGCTACGCGCGATCCTTTTGTCGGTGCGCGAACTAGTTTGCAACTTTATACTTTGATCTCGATGAACTGAAGAGTGTATCTTGTGATTTAACTTCTCACTCAGTGGCTAAAAATAACTTTAATCCCGTATCTGGGTAAGTTGTGCATATTAATATTTTATTTTGCCAGATAAAGGTAGGAGGAATTATGCTTTAAATAATAGTTAACGTTCGTAGCAGTCCAGTGTTGTTGTAATTGCCTATTAGCTTATTTATTCATGTATAGTCCCTTAGCAATTTAGTTATTAGTTAGTTACTCTTAGTCTCGTATTCGTATGCAATACATCTAGGTATAATAGAAAATCAAACGAACTTACCTAAGTGACGTTCGATGATTATTAAACGATGTGATTCGCCCGAAGAAATTACAATAGATATTCATTTACTTGTAGTAGCACGGATTGCTGCTGCCATCTACACACGTTCCAAGTAAACTAAAAACAAAAACCTGCGGCTCCCGCTCCCGCGCTGGCCTCATTCACGTTGAGACCAATCGGCCCATCGCTACCTATTTTGTGCTAAATGGGCAAAATCCGCAATTATGTCGGTAATACAGGGATAGGGAGGGTTGTAATTTCTTCGGGCGAATTACATCGTTTAATAATCATCGAACGTCACTTAGGTAAGTTCGTTTGATTTTCTATTAAACTCTGTGATTCGCCCTTCGAAATTACAATAGATATTCATTTACTTGTAGATGTTTAGAGAGCACAAAATAGCAGAATGTACTTTGAAAAAATAATAGACTTAAGTAAAGAAGACTTGATTTATATAACTTTAAAATAATTAGGTTTAAACAAAAGCAACTGCCTGATTCTTAATTGATCGAACATAATTATCATATTAATGTGAGATGGTACTCGAGACCATTCCGCAAAGAGAGCGAGCGAAAATTTCTGAATCATCCACCGATATTTCTCGGTTATAAAACCTGGCAAACGACTGGGACCTGGCCGTCCAGCCTGCAGTTTTCTTAATAAGATCTATGCTTACACCGTGCCTTTTAGCGGCGGAAGTCGATGCATGCCTTGTGCTGTGCGCGCTGAACTGACCTATACCAACTCCACTCTCTCCCAAAGTGGTCTTGATCCATCTGCTTAATGATTGAGAGCCAATGGCTCTAAAAGGTTTCTTAAAACTAATAAACAACAAATCACAGTTCAATGGCCGCTTTTTAGCTGACTCTGATAAATAATAATTTAAAACCCGAGCTGGACATATAGACGGATTTTCGTTGTAATAAGGAAGAGTAAGTGTTGGTTGGAATCTGTTGATTCCAGAAGTTTTGATTTGATCAGGAATTGTGATTATAAAGGATATTGCCCAAATCCGGGCCCAGATTGCGTCTTTGTAGTTTATATTTCAAAAATCTTGTTTTGAATTTTAATTGCACTGGTATTTTTGAAATTATCTAATGATTAGGGGTTTAAAAAAAACACATAAATAGTTGCAATTTGCATCTCGCATTAATTTCATGTTTATGCAAATTAATGCATTTCCGGTTTAGAATTCCGGAATGAGCCAAAATCGATAATACCGTTCTGACACACGGATTTAAAAAAAGAACTATGAATTTGGAAACGATTTAAAGCACGCCTTGTAACGAACCACCTTTGTCTATACTATAAATTATATGAAATTAATAATTAATTGTGATCGAAACGGACTACGTTAATTACGTTTGGCTGTGATAATTTAAATTGGCAGTGTGATCGTCTAGTTTAAATGGTAGGACCGTACGTTGTGTTAAAAGTAGTAAACCAAATTCTTTTGGAGGTACGTGGATGTTATGATTAAGCTTTCTCGAGAATTTCATGGGTTTGTGCGCATTCAAGGAAGAGGAAAAAGAACGCCCCGAGGGGCGCCTGGTGAGCCCCAACACCAAACGCTCACCAGGAGTGGTGGCCATGTGATAAAAAAAATCATCCCAAACAAGCAATCTGCCACCCCCAGGAATAGGACTTAAATCTGAAACAAAACGCATTTAGCGTAATTATGCGCAACTAAGGGAACAACTGAGTTTAAAGAATTTAATATGACATACTAAAATCTACCTATTTGACTGCACGATAAGTCAACCAAGGGTTCGGGGCCCTTAAATTAATTACCTAAATAAATAATCTGAATCCTTTAGTCCAATATAATTCCAAGATGATCCAACAGTATCGATGACAACTCGTATAAGACCGGGTCCTGAAATCTGCATTATGCCCTATGTGAAGTCATCGATACTCCCACATCAACCAGCATTATTTAGATTAAAGATTCTGATTATTTTCCGACTAGCAAAATATTTATACTAAACCCCTCTATATGAAATATAGATTGACCTAACAATATCCATGACACCAAGTAATGTCAGATGGATATTCCCACATCAATCAAAATCGTTTGGATTTGAAATAAATGTTGCAATTAATTCAATACAATACCAAGATGATCCAACAGTATCTATGACAACTCGTATAAGACCGGGTCCTGAAATCTGCATTATGTCCTATGTGAAGTCATAGATACTCCCACATCAACCAGTATTATTTTGAATTTGAAATAAATGTTGTAAAATTGACCCTTGGTAGCCTATCCTTGGCAGTCGGAAGTGAGCAGTGAATTATTTATGATTTAATGTTTTAATTAGTTCAATACAATACCAAGATGATCAGACAGTATCTATGACAACTCGTATAAGACCGGGTCCTGAAATCTGCATTATGCCCTATGTGAAGTCATAGATACTCCCACATCAACCAGTATTATTTTGAATTTAAAATTATGGCCCTTGAATTACAAGATTTACAAAATATTTTAATTTTAAAATAATCTCAAAACTTCTATTAAATTCTTCTCTCAGTTTTATGGATATAGGATTTTGTATAAGGATCCCTAAAAATAGCCCATTTCCTAACTACCTAATTACTACAACGGTAAACCTAAACAAATGAAGCTATTTTTAGAAGGTAGGATGGAACAGGTATTAGGAAGGATAGGTTATTAAGGAAAAAGGGGTACCTACTCCTACCTAACGGTACCTCTGCCTGAACTACATATTTACGAACCTAGAACCCTACAAAGAAACGTATAATCCTAACTGTACCCTACCTACTTCCCACCTACAATAAAAAATAATTAAGTTTGTTTGTTTTTGATGTCAGATGTCTCAACGTCAGAACGTATACCTGTCTACCTAATTGTAGTTATCTACAATAAAATTATGATATCTATGAGAACTCAATATTTCTCCAAACGTTAGTTAATATAGATCAAGTAAGTCAATTTGGTAAACGTAAAGGTTTATAGGTCAAATATGCGTAGTCTTAGACGTAAAATAATGATAAGTAAAATGTAAAATGAAGATTTCAAAGTTGTTTTGTTGTAAATTGGCCCAATAATCGAGCAACCATTCAAAAGATAAACGACAGTCATATTTGTTAAATAAAAATGAGGTTGTTTTTATGTAAAACAAGATCAAATGACCTTTGATTTACCACAGAAATATGTCAAAGTTTAATGGCTCTAATGAGTGCTAAATCGTCAATGAATAAACGTTTTGATACGTAAATCATATTCAAAATCCAATATATATATTCAAAGGTTTTAACACGTAAGATAAACTTTAAACACTCAAAATAAAACACAACAAAAAAAAAATTCAAATAAAATAACATGCATCACGTCATCATGAAATAGAAAATGGGTTCAAACTAATAGTATAATCATTACACACAAAATGTTACCCAATAATCGAAATTAGGTAAATTAATAGCAAACAACATGTCAATCTTTAAAATCAAAATAACTAAGCTACAAAATAGACAATATTTAAATTTATTTGGCATTAAATCTGTGAATTAATTAGTTATGATTTAAATCAATTATTTACGTTATATTTATTATTATTTCAATCATATCAAATTAAATCCCATTTCGCTTTCTATGAGGACATGAAAAAAGTTGCTAAATTCCTTTTGATAAGAAATTACGAAAAACAACAGAATTATGTAAAATATTATAATGACGTTTTAAATAATTCAATATTAAATACTTTATCATCAGCATCAACATCATCATCGTCATCAAAATTTAAAAGTTACTTTGTCTTTAAATATTTTAATTAAAATACTTTCAAAAGGAATTTGTAATAATCAAAACACTTACCCCTCTGCATCTTTTCTAAGGACACACGCGAGCACCATCCCGGGTGCAATTCAGACCATCTACGTCAGACCGCCCAAATCTGACTGTCCACTCCAACTTACCTCCTCCTTGGACTCTCCCGTAGACCACACACGGGCATCTACATGATGCAAATCGAACCCTATCCCAACTAAAAAGCCCCCGCTCCTTGTTCCGTCAGTCCCTTTTATACCCAAGCACTACGATGCTTCCAGAATGTGGTGGGGTGACGAATTTCGGCCTATCCTTACAAAAAATGAAGTTTCTAAAATATTGTTCAAATTTATGGATTGCACATGGGTGTATCACCTTAAGGGCTAAAATGTGCGTCCACTATCCTTTTGTTTTAAATGCAGGTTTCTCCCTTTTTTATAGGTGCACATTGTTTCTTAAAACTTCTTTTTCAAAAGCTTTTTGTTAATATCTTTTCCCACGATTTCGCATCTTATGTCCAACGACAGCCGCAAAACATAACCACGTGCGTTCACGCAACACTCTGCAAGTTTCATCTTTCTATTTTATTGTTTAACTGTCCATACCGGTCAATCCGCTGTAAAATGCTTGTTTTATTAGGGTTTTGGATTGGTTAAAATTACGAAGAAAGCATGGTGTTTAATAAGTTGCCCTTTTCAGTTAGAAATAATTTGAAGAGAGAAATTTAATATTTATTTTATTAAATACTTAAATCATACTTTGATTTGAAAGGGTATGGTCGTTACAGCCTAAATCGATATTGGTTCAACTCGGAACGGAGAGCTATCCTGCCATTGACACAATGTCATGTGTCAACTGTCAGTCAAGCAAAGCGTGAGCTATTGTTTGAATTGCCTCCCGATTCCGTTTTTCGTTTTGTGTCATTAACTACATACCTACTGTGTTTTCTATTTTCTATAAGATCCAACGTCAGAGTCGATCACGACGGTGTATAAAAAACTGCTCGTTTGTAGTCCCACGCCAACAACGAACGCATTCATTGGACAAGCTCTCCAATTTAATGCTTAATGTTTTGAACTCATGGATTGCAGTTTGCACCTGGTTCAGTAAGTATTGAATTACTTTAATAAAATGTATTAATTACCTTCTAAAGGTATCAAAAGTAAAATTCTTATATTTCAAACTAATACATCGTTTTTTCTAATAAAACCAATGGTTTTTTGTCACAGGTTATGGATGCACGTATCATAAGCCTTGAATGTTTTTCATTCATTCAAGCTATTGGAACTCTTGACGAGATACCTTCACCTCAATTTGGACACCAGCATGTTTGTTTTGGCTGTGGATCTTCGATATTAAGATCTCACTCATACAGAGTATCACCTGACTGTCAAGAAAGAGCTATTATCATTGGATAGGTTCCAATCCACCAGGTACTTTTGATATATTTATAGCAAACTTAGTAATAAAAATAATGTTTTAGTAAGGCTTTAAAGCCGCTGGATGCGGGCCGCTTCCAACCGGCCAATCTGGAAATCACTGGGGGCGGCCTGTGTTCAGCAGTGGATGTCCTGTGGCTGAGATGATGATGATGATGAAGGCTCTAAAAATATTTCTTTAATGAACTTATGTTTTTACAAACTTAATATTTGATATAAGTTCATTGTATCATAGGTGTATATATAATTAAGTGGGTATTCCATACAATGTGTAGTAATTAGTTTGTAGTTTATATTAAACCTTTGACAACCTCCATGGTCCAAAAGCGAGCATGCCAGACTTGGCGTCACCATCAAAGAGGTTCAAGGTTCGATTCCTGATCGAGTCAACATAGAAAATAATCATTTCTATAGTCTCGGGTCTGAGTGTTGCAGTACTGTTGTTGTTTCTGATTTCTATAACACAAGTGCTTCATCTACTTAGCTTAGGATCAGAGCAATGTATATGGTGTTGTCCAATAATTATTATTTATTTATTAAAGGATTATTTTCATATTCTCTTTTTAATGCAGGTTTCAAGATTGGAAAGAGTGTGCTGCCTGTTTGCTATCAGCTAATAGAGAAGCACAAAGATAACGCCAACATGATACAAACCGACCAGTGCTACAGGAAATAAATAAAAAATAAATAAATATAAGGATATAAATAAATACATTTTAAATAACTAGGTACTTGTTTTACTTCTACTTGTAATATTACTTTGTAGAGTATAGCTTGATTTTTGTGTCAATTGGATGGAGTTCTATATTTGTCATACTTAGGATGGTGAGTCCTACTTACTTGAGAAATGTATGTATGATAACATCTGTCACAAGAATCAAGCCTCTACAGAGTATTTAACCATTGTAAAATCTGTAAATCATGACCTTAAAATCATTGACAATCGTTTGGAATAGTTCATCCTCTGGACTACAACTCTCCGGTGTAAGTTTGGATCCCGCAAGAGGCAAGTGGACCCCAGCTCGATGGACCGACGACCGTAGGAAGGTGACTGGCAATGGCTGGATGAAAATCGCGGGAGACTGGTCTTTATTGGAGGCTTACGTCCAGCAGTGGACTGCTGACATGATTATGATGATGATGATGAAGGGGCAAATGTTTGTGTGATGAGCACGGGACCTTGTACCTAAGTCATGTACTTAATAATTTAAAAACGTATTTAGGTAGGTATGTTCATCCGTTATCTAGTCACCATAGTACAAGCTTAACTGGAGTGTTCTAATCCTAAACTAAGTAATTCTCGTCAATCCTTTTCACTTGCCTTCAGTTCAGTTCATTTGGTATGTCTTTAAACAATAGCTAGCTATAAAAACTAGGTGAGATGCATTACCTACTGCAACTACATAACATAACCTCAAAAGGCCTAATATTCCATGGAATTCCTCGTAAACCCCTAATTATATTTCAAAAATATTTTTTGTAGGTACTCTTTAAAATATTTCGACTTTTTTCCCGAACATTTCGTAAAGACGCATGCTGACGCAAAGTGGGCCGAGTTTCTATAGATTTTTGGTCAATATCCTTTAACAGAGTCAACCTTTTTAATGTTACTGAGCCTAATTAGTGAAAGTGTTTGGACACGGTGGGCAGTCACTAAAGCTAATAATGTACACAGCTTTTTTGATAGTATCTCAAAAGACAGATTTTCATTCGGATACAAACTACTTAAATAATCTAAAACCACCGCTGGATCCCACGTTGTGTTATATTTTGGAAGTGAGGGCCTTAACCTTGACACACCTTTCATTAACCTTTTTATTTGACAATTATTTAAAATTTCTGAACCTAATATGAGTGATAACGCGGCTTTAGTAGAATTTAATGTTCCATATTTGCTACTCGTATCAAATAAGGCAGCTAGGAATTGTAAAACTTTACCAACTGATGTAGAAAATACATCAATCTTCTTATTTTGACAAAAAAAGTACCACTGTTTTAAACAAGGGTTATATTGTTTTAACGTGTTATCAGTGAGAGATGCTAGCATAATATCTATAGCTTCAGAAGGCGTGCCTTGCCTGATTAAGGCCTCCCTGACAAAATCCCGGCAGCCAGGGTAAGTCTTCGATGCAACTTGTGGTCCACACTGTAAGATGACAATAATTTCGAGTAAGGAGAAAATTCTAGGCTCACACACTAAATAGGCTCCTAAATAACGGATACCAGGGTTGAGTAGGTAGTCCACAGAGGAACAACCACAATTCCTTTTACTTTATCACTGTTGACCTTTTGTAGAACCTTCAGCACCAAAAAAAAAGGGTAGAAACGCATAAAAATAAAACGAGGACCAGCACAATGTAAAAGCATCTACTGCGTACGCTTCTGGATCCCGTTGCCATGAAACAAACTTCTGACATTAATTATTAAGTCGACTGGCAAATAGGTTAATATCTGGACTACCGAATGTTCTGCAGATGACTTGAAATACATAATGGGCAATCTCCCATTCGACATCAGCATGAATACGGCGAGACTCATAATCCGAAATGTAAATATCCCGCGAACTTAATTAAAGAAATATTAATAAACTTCTCTCTTCACACCACTGCCAGATTCTCCGGCTTATGTCATTTAAATGAGGATATTGAATGGGGGGTATTCAATATCCTATTTATATACGATATGGCCGTGCAGTTTTCGATGCGTAACAAAATCTCACAGTTTCTAAGATTTTGAGCAAATATCTTTAGACCAAAGAAAGCAGCTGCGAGCTCCAAGTAGTTTATGTGTTGCTTTAGTTCTTCGTTAGTCCACTAACTATTCGCTACCTCATTAGAACAACTATGACCCCAACCAGTCCGAGACGCGATACGAATATTTCAATTTGGTAATTACTAGTCCTATTAGGACTAAAACATGTATCTATATTGAAGTGAAGTCTTTATTTATGAAGTCGGGTAGTTTATAAATTGGTCATAATCTTCGTTTTATTGCACACAAGGGAATTTTGTTCTTTCAAAATTTTTATGTACATCCATCTGTTCTGTGCTGCGGGACATAATGATACCAGTAAACCTATTATATGTGCAAAACTACGAAGTCTACTCCTACCCAGGCCTTGGAAATGGATGAGCTCTTCTTTTATCCTCTTTCTTTTGTCGATAGGGATATTAATAGTATTTGCAGAAATAAAATCGAAACCTAGAAAAGTTGCAGTTTGACTGGGTATACATACAAACGCTTTTATCGTTGTTTATAGTGAAACCTAACCATTCCAAAAGGCTTTTTGTGAGTTCGTAGTTTTGCCGACAGCTAGAATAGCACTCATTAAGTAAAAGTAAGTAGTAAACCCTTATTACTACACACTACTACACATCACGAGAAGGTACTGCATAACTAGACGCATCAATTCTGTAAAAACACATGGAGCAATATTCAGACCAAATGGGAGTACTTGAAATTCGTAATATTTACCCAACCTTTGAAAACGGAGGTACTTTCTGTAAGCTTCGTGGATGCTTATAGAAAAATAGGCGTTTTTGAGATCTAATCAACACATCTAAGAGTTTCTATTAATCAACTTCATTGCAGTCCTTTAGCTTGACCGATTCAGATTTTTTAAATTAAGTATAAACCTATTTTCGCCATTACTTTTTTAGAAAGAAAATTGTCCCTCGCATCGCTCGCATTCACAAATAGCACCGATATCAAATAACTTGTTGATTTCTAATGACATATTATACTGATGTACCTCACTTTCGGGTTTGTTTTGAGGTATATTGTTACCCTGAGAAATCTCATTTGGGGTAGGTAAACATAAACCAGTAACCCACGATAAAATGACAAGATCATTTGTGATATGCAACCAATTATCATAAAAGAACTTTAGTCTACCGGCCTGGGAAGATTTAGGAGCGGCATCCCTGGTGTCTTCGTCGGCAACTAGCGGCGGTAGGCAGTCTTGCGGTCGGGTCGCGCTGTCCGCTTGTCGCTCGGCCGACGTGCTGGCTGCTGCTGTCTGCGCCCACCAACCGTCGAGCTCTGCCTCGCTGCTCCTCGGCGAGGGGGAGGCGGCGGCGGTGGCGGGCCCCTCCAGTTTAAAGGTCTTGTCGGCTGTTCACCCTGTTGTCTAGCCCTAGGAGTAGGTTTAGGCTTCGAAATCACGGACCGCAACTCCGCGCCAGCTTTAGAAATAGCTTTCATACTCTTTAATTTTTCTAGCAGATCTTCACCAAATAACATGTGATTATGTTTAACATCTTTGATATTGTCTCTAACTTCCTTGTTGAGACATGCTAATAAAAATTTCTTCCTCGTTATTGTCTCTAAATATTGTATATGACATAGTAACTTGCCTGTATTACTAAGAGACTTTACTGTGTCGTTTTTGCTGTCTAGAACCTTGTGATCTGATAAGACACATGTCAATATATTAGCGATATTAGTGATAGTACACGATATCAGGTTCTGCTTCTCGGCTATTATTGAATCCCTTTTAGCAACATTTTCATTAACAGCTGCTTTAATCTCCGGATTAAGCTTCGGAGCCTGAACAAGTTTGAGATTATCAGGAGTTTCATAGGCGTTTAGGATGTCTCTTACGGCATTCTCTTTAAGTCCGCCCTTAAGGATTTCAGTCCAGCGGCACGCGATATCCTTATGAATATTTGGGCCAAACACGTCTTCTTTCTCGGGAGCATCTCCTAATATACTTAAAACTTCTGGAGCCAGTTCTACTGATTCACTTTGCCCCGAATCTAACTCAATTATTTCAGGCACCCTCGTTTCTTCCGGTGGGATTTGAGGTGGGGCCTCTGAAAATAAATAATATTTTGGACGTAAAGAAACTTACGTGGGGTAAAATACATTTTAAATACACTCGACGTAGGCAAATATGTCCATAAAAATTCACGGTACAATCTCATGGATTGGACTCCAGAATTATGTGTGCTCCCTGTATACTGCGATCTATCTTACAAATAGAACTGAAGTATGATATGGGTAGATATATCCTTACAAAATATATTCATTGCACTGTCAACAACACGAACGTAAAAACCCACATTATCAAAACTTTTATTCATGACATTGACTTATATATTACTTCGTAAGGACAGGGCGGACCACACGTCTTGGTGTTGGACCTAAAAAGACCCGAAAATGACCCGACCGAGGCCGATGTGACGTAGTCAGTGGTCGGCGGTCATCGGGATCTGACATTTGTATGAAAAAATAAAAATGCCTAGATGTTCACTGAAAGGTTGCTTAAATTACGACAGAAAGGTCATTTAAGAAAATTCTAATATTACTTCTCACCAATAAGCCGCATATTTGATAAACACTAAACTTATTTATATTACTTTAACAATTTTCCAACTTCTTTGTCAATTTTACGAAGCAACGCCATATTTACCGTGCAATACCGATACAACTTTGTAGCGGTGTGCATTAGTTGTATGCTTATAGTATAGCCATAAAAGTGCTCACAGTGCACTGAGTGCAGTCCAGTACATGCGATGTAATATAAATATTGTATTTTATGATGATTTATTGCATACTTATCTTAAGTTTACGTGATAAAGAACTACAAGTCAAAAATTGAAAACATGTCAAAAATAACAAAAGGCAAAAGTTAAAAAAAAATATTCGGAGGACAGTGAAATGTAATTAATAAAAATATAAACTATCTGATATAGTTTTTTTAGAACAGTTGTAAGGTATGATTCCGTATATAAAAATAAATTGTATCCACAAACACCCAATTATCTAGCCCAAAACCAAGCAAATCTTGTGCTATTGCGACTAGTTAAATACATTTATAAACATCCATGACTTAGGTGCAAATGCTAGTGCTCATCACACTAACATTTGCCCCTCGCGGGATTCGAACCCGCAACCACCAGGCATTGTAGTCCGGAGCGCGAACTACTACACCAGACGGTTGTCAATGTAATCTCATATAAACTCATGGAGAAAATATGGGGACCAGCACTACTGCGTGCTGCTGAATTCAGAATCATACCTTTTGTTTCATTTCGAGAGATAGAGAGAGGAATTGATTTTTTATAGCTTCAATTATAGGTAGAGATTAGTCATCATTACAACTTATAAAAAAGTATAGTTTTATTTAAAAGTAATGTTGATGTTAAAGTATTTACTAATTACATACAATTAAACATAAACAAAAATATTAATATTGATATTCATTATAACAAACGAAGTTCCTAGGTTTAACTACAGAGCAAGACGTGAATTGGAAAACGCATATAGGTAATGTTTGTACAGCAGACGCGAGAGCTGCGCGCGAGCCGCGCAAACGCGACCTTTAAACTGGCTCGAACGTGGACCAGAACTGCACGCGCGCAGATCGCGCGCACTGTACAAGCCTTGCATGAGTTGCGCTAAAGAGGCGCACCAATCGGTTGCAGTAACGGATCGCGTGCCGCGCGCGTGCAGCGCGACCTGCGCATTCGCGCTGCGTTCGCCAGATCTGGATCCTTATAGAGTCAAAAAGTTTATTTATGATTTAAAGCAGGTTAGATCTGTATGCATGTGATGCACTTAAATAAATAGAGCTTTAATTGCCCAAAAAAGATGCATAAGATGTGTCCCTCCACGAACATCATGTCGTCCTCTATTTGCACAGTTGCAATTACTAACATTGACGTCCCTGTATATATTTGAAACATGTGTATTTGTAATGCAAATTTTTAATAGGGCATTTGAAATTTATCCACGGAACACAAGAAATCAAAATATCCTGCTTCATTAACAATTCAGGCAAAAAAACTGTATGACAATGAGTATAAAAAAATCTTCAATAATATACCTAATGAAATCAAAACCTTGAATAATAATAAATTTAAAACAAAACTGAATAAGTGGCAAATCTCACATACCATAAAGGAGTTTTTTAAATAATAAATATTAATTTCAACATAATTATGATATGACTGACATCTATGTACCTAATTTAATTTAATGCAATTTTAGACTTAATTTTATTTTTAATTTTAGTTCAATTTTATATTTAATTTGCATGCTTCGTGTTGGCTAAACATGCTTGGTACGTTCATTTTAAAACACCTATGCATACCGTGTTTAAGCAAATAAAGATAATTTTATTTTACCTTAATTTATGTTGGCGTAATTAATTTGAAAAAGCAAAAAGTTATATTTACCCTGATACTTCTTTAAATATAACATCTGTGAAATAAAAACTTTTTTCTTAGTTCCTCTTTCGTTATAAGTCGCTCTTACAAGGTTACTTAGGGATGATTTTGTGGTTACTCTATGATTCTATTTGACAGTTGACATCAAAGACTAACAGATGGGGTTAGTGTGTCATGTATGGAGGAAATACAAGGCGATTTGTTCTGTCAGCCGTATCTTTACTTTTTACATCAATGATTCATGAACAATTTTTTTCTTTGCATTTAGAAAGTAGGTCAAGGTCACCGGGACGGTGAGCGCGCGCGGCGGTAATGATACGCAAAAAGGAAAAACGTATTAGTATTATAAACAATTCTGATAAGTACCTGCACTTGTTGAAGCCTCTGGCAACGGTGAACAATAATCCAACTCCGAAAATTCGTGTGAATTCCGAGAATGTGCTGATGAATTTTCGGTATAGCACGAGCTTGATGACGATCTACGACGTCTTTGACGCACTTTAGCCATTTTTCTTTCTAATCTTCGTATTTTATGAGCTAAATGATCTTCTTCATTATCACGATAACGTCTTTTACCCATTTTTCAAACGTTAAAATTGAAAATAACAAATATTGTGAAAATATTTGTGTGCGATGGCGGCGACACAATACGTGAAGGAGGCCAGCGCGGGAGCGGGAGCCGCAGGTTTTTGTTTTTAGTTTACTTGAAACGTGTGTAGATGGCAGCAGCAATCCGTGCTACTACAAGTAAATGAATATCTATTGTAATTTCGAAGGGCGAATCACAGAGTTTAATCAGAAACATACTGCTTAGTTAGAAATACGTTAACATATTTGTATGGCCATCAGTTTACTGTAACCGTCTCTGCTATCCATAGAACTGCCACTTCATCCCAGTTAAAGTTTTTATGCCTAGACTTTTCTAGTACTAGCTAGCTGTATTCCCTGGCTTTGCTTACATTACTCCTGCTTTGAATTCATCAACTCAAGACTAGTGGCAGTACCAGTCCTCGTTTTATCCTATGATTAATTCCTACCGACGTTTATGCAGGAACTACGACCGGGCTCACTCAATATCGAGCAAAAGCTAAGCCCAAGACTCGGACATCTCGGCGGCTAGGAGGAAGCAGCTGTGCAGGGGAGTCAGGCTAAGGGCGTTGCGTGTAACCAATTTTTGTGAACCTACCCACGGCTTCAGAACTAATTTTTTTACCTAAATAATATTATTTTCTTACTTATTTTGGCCGTTTTTTTTATGCCTATTGAATAAAACGTGACAACCTTGGAGCCTGATACGGAACCCGCAGAAGACTTTTCCTGCTGTTTTTTCCCAGCAGCTAGGAACTTCCGGGCCATGGCAACCAAGGGGTGAAAACTTTCCTCAAATTTGAAGCGGTCGGCATAGGCTTTGTCAGGATTGTCTGATAACAGCTCGATGTCGGTCTGTAATTCATTAAATTCGTCGTATAAGCCCTAAAATTTGCTAAAATGACCTTCTAATTCAAGCACTTGTAGGTCGGAAAGTTTTTCACAGCTGTCTTGCTAATTTCTGTAATTCTGTAATTGCTAAAGGTAGTGAGTTTTGCCTTTAACGAACTGCGTTTTTTGATTAATTTATCAGTCATAGTGGGAAAAAAATGAAATAGATTTAAATATAAAAAATTAGGCGTGTGTGAATGTAAACACTATGCGTAATAAAGTAATAAAAATATTAATGAATAGGCGCACAGCTGATGCAGTCTAACGGGATCGATATTGAATAGGTAGATGTAGGTATCGCTATAGAACCTGCTCGTGCGCAAGTATTCACTAAAGTCTGGTGGCCGTAGTGCGACCGCTGCTAGTAGTGTGGAATGACGTGCGAAAAAATAAGCTTGCGCCAACTCAAATAAAGGAAAAAAGTAAGGATTTGAATTGGACTTATGCAAATTAAGCACAATTTTTTGGAAAAAAGATAGAAGTGAGGGAATAATGGATCGGACTCACAGTACGACCGTATCCTTATCCAAAATATCCACAAGTGACTACAGGATCTTCAAATCTTCATGCAACAATGACACGGCGCAATAGATCGGCGGGCGTGTCGTGGCTCGTGGGGTCAAAGTCCGTCACCGCAGTTGTCTTGAATTTTAACTGTGACGAGGTTCTTAATTCACGGTGAGAAAACCAATGTTAGGTTCCTTCGATGGTGTAGTTGATTTACATGTTAATTAAAGCGGACTGTATAATTATAAGGTATATTTCAAGACGAAATTAGCGACATACAGTGACCGCACACTTGGAAGATTGAAAAGTGAGTGTTCGGCCGAGCATCGGTGTTCGCTCACGAACCGAACGTTGCTCGCTGTCGTTCGCCGCCGTTCGCCGCTCCTCGTTCAGTCCCTGGTCTGTGGTACGATGCCGGTGCGTAAACAACAGTTCTTCCTTTTAACGGCTAAAAAAGAACTACTTTTTTCGCGGATGAATGATTTATTTAATCTTACAAACAACATTTCTAATTACGCGTCAAGAAGTAATGACACTTTCATGGCTAAGTCTGAACCAATTGATGAGATGCGTGGTCAGTTCGAAATGATAATAGATAATTTAAATGACCACCAGTTATCACTTGATTTGACGTTTAAGCCAAATTACAAACCTTTAGATGCGTTTGAAGATCTATACCTTCGAGTAAAGCACATCCGAAATAATATTATTCAGGCGTTGCATTTAGATAATTTATCGCGAAATCAATCGTCTAATTCTAATGTTACATGCAACATTAAGTTGCCACCAATAGAATTGCCAAGTTTTGATGGCAAAACACAAAATTGGCTACGAAAGTTATATAAGTTCTACGAAAGCTTTAAATCAAACATTCATAACAATAATCAGCTGACTGACTCGCAGCGCGTACAGTATCTGGTACTGGCACTCAAGATCACGGCAGGCATTGTGCCTACGTGTGAAACCTATTACACCTTTTATATTATCTGGGAAAGTATGGTAAAAAAGTTTTAAGATAAACGTGCATTGGGCACGCATTACTTAAATAATATTCTTGACTCTAAGGGTTGCATAAATACGTCTAATAGTCTTGATACATTTATTGGCATGTATACCTCTCCGTGGCAGCATTAAAACAGTTAGGTATCGAGGATTTGTCCGATTTTATCTTATTTCATTGCGCACTTAAGAAAATCGATTCACAAACGGTACAAGCGTTTGAGTTAACGTTTCGAAATAAAGAAATTCCGTCTTATATTGACTTGGTATCTTTCTTGCAAGATCAAGCAAAAATATTGCAACGTTCAAACAATAACTCGACGCGGACATCGAACGCTGGCGCGAGCGCAAGTAAACCGGCCACTAATCAGTCGTCCCGCACTCATACCTACAAGTCATTCGTCGCGAGTAATGAGTGTGCCTACTACTACTTCGTCGACGAAATCGTGCAAATTTTGTAACAAACCCGATCATTTAATTTACGCTTGTTCTCAGTTTAAGAACTTAAGTTCTCCGCGCGCGCGATTTGATTTCATTAAATCAAAAACACGGTTGTGTTAACTGTTTAAGTGGGTCACACACAGTTACTAGGGATTGCAATCCGGAAAAACGAATCCGGTAATCCGGCGGATCCGGCATCATTTAATGGTTACCGGATCCGGTACCAATATACCGGATCCGGTGCTAGCAGTTTGTGGGAAAATAATATAGCTGTTGCATGAGTAGGTACTTTAAATGCGTTGTGCGTAGTGTTCATGCGTGCGAGTCGTTCGTCGCCGAGTCGCCCCACTACGCTTCGCCAGTACCACCCCGCTCACTCCCCCGCATCCGCGTCGCGCCACCGCCAGCCAGACAGTCATTTGTCTCGCGAGTCGCGAGTCGCGCGAGGAAATAAATGTGTTATGTTTTGTCGCTGCTTCATCAAAATGTTAGTAAATATATATTGTTCTTATTATAAAAAACACAATATCATATTGTTCTTGTATTTACGCGAGCGATTGTATCTGTTGAAAAGTGTTTGATTTAAATAGAATAGATATTGTTTTTGCTCAATCGATAAATGAATCTTGATCACTTATGAGTGTAAGAATTATAAAAAAGATTATAAAATAAATAGTGCTGGATAGTTCACACAAATTGTCTGAATTATTCAACTTCAGAACGAGTTATTACGAGTTGAGTTACATTAATTTATTTTGTTTGTTACAGGTATTACTCGTAGCGTAGTGTAATTTATATTAGTATATCCAAGCTATAAAAAGTTTCATAACATGTCACTTTTAAAACCAATTCAAAATGAGGAGGATTATGATGGAGAGAGTGAGAAAACTATATGGCATTACTTTGAAAAAATGCAAGAAGACAATTCTGTAAACGCAAAGTGCACATTGTGCTCTAACATATTAAAAATAAGTAAAGGTTCTTACAAAGGTTTAAAAACACATTTGAGAACAAAGCATTGCATTTGCATTGATCAAAGTTCTGAAAGTATCCAAGTAAAACGTCCGTATTCTGTTTCATTCTCTAAACCATCTACATCAAAAACCGATTCAGCTAATATTAATTGTGATGAAGAAATATCCAAGAAAAAGTCTAAAACAATTGACAGTTATTTTAAAAAAGAAAATTCAATGGAAAAGATGATCTCTAGAATGGTCTGTAAAAATGGTGTGCCTCTCAGTTTATTTTGCACATCGCCTGATTTGAGATATTTATTTTCAAAAAGTGGATTTCAACTTCCTCATTCACCAAATACTGTAAGATCAATAGTTACAAATTTCGCAAATACCGTTCAATCAGATTTTATAATTGAGTTCGAATATCTAAAGAATCAAGGAAAAAGATTCTCTTTGAGTTTTGACGAATGGACTATCCAAAAAAATCACCGATATTTGAACCTAAATTTACACCAAAAAGAAAAACACTTTAATCTGGGCTTGATTAGAATTCATGGTTCATGTACTGCGGAACATACAATCAGTTTAATAAAACACCGCTTAAAAAGCTTCGGTCTTGATGCTGATACTGATATTATTGGCATGAGTACTGACGGCGCAAGTGTCATGGACAAAGTAGGTAAGCTTATGAATTGCTATCAACAACTTTGCTTTGCACATGGGTAACAATTACTGTGATCGATGTTTTATACAAAAAGAATGAAGAGAAGGCAGAACACTACCTAGCAACAACGCCAACAACATCTAATGAATCAGATACAGATGACGAAGACACAACGAAGATGATGAACAAGGAGTTACAGTTACTATAACGGATCCTCGTCATGCATATCTTTGTAAGGCTGAAGTAATTCCTAGATACATTGATATTCTTCAAAAAGTGCGAAAAGTGGTAAAGCTGTTCAAAAGATCGCCTACTAAATACGATATGTACCTGCAAAAGTATGTGAAAGAACATACAGGTAAAGAATTAAGTCTTATTTTGGATTGCAGCACACGTTGGAATAGTCTTCTATCTATGATAGAAAGGTTTTATAAGCTGAAAGTGTGTATTGATAAAGCTTTGATAGATGTAGAATCTGAAATTAAATTTAGTGACATTGAATGGTCAAAAATAAAAGACTTGATTGACAGTTTGCAGCCATTTTAATTGGCTGTAGAGGCCTTGTGCAGAAGATATTCCTGTTAACTGCAGAAACAACATTATGAAGCACTGCATATAAGGATTAAAGAACGCCGCACTGTAGTAACAGGAATATTGATATACTTACAGAATCCAAAGAAATATCTTGAAAATGTAAACCGATCTGATAATACATTTACTATGCCAAAGAAAAAAGTCATACGATCAGGAATGACAAAAATCTTAGAAAGAGTTATTCAAGAAGATACATCTGAACAAAACATAGAAGAAATAGTAGAAGAAAACTTAGATTCACCATCACTAAAGAAAGATTTGACATTACAGGAAGAATAACAATTAAAAATCCAGCAAGAAGCCACGTGTTATAGCTTACATACTAAAAAAGAGAAAGATTTTGATAAAGTACTAAAAAAAGAAATGACGACATTTGAAAGCGATGGAGTCTGAGGAGAATACTTGTCTGCTTATTTGCTTTTTCATGATTATTTGCTGATAATAAAGCCGACAAGTGTAGAAGCTGAAAGGGCATTTTCGGCCGCAGGCTATATTTGCAGCTCTATTAGAAGTCGTTTAGCTGATGACACAATTAACAATATTTGTTTTCTACGATCTTATTCTCAAAATCAATATTGATTTTCTTTTAAAAATTATATTTTTTTACAATTATTACTTAAAATAATTATTTATCGTAAGTTGATTAAACTAAAGAGTTCTAAACTCATTATTGTGATAATTTTTGCCATTCAATCGTTCGACAGATTCATCAAATCATGATGGTATCTGTCATAATCATAAATACCTATAAGACTTGTTTGTTAGCATTCTCAAATACTTTAATAATGATTTTGATCTCATTTCAGTTAATTACGTAAGGTTAATTGTATCTATTAGATATTATAGTTACTTGATAATTAATATTGTTACTTATAAATTGATCTATCTGTGATATTACTAGTTACCTACACTACTAAATTTTAATTGTTTTCTTGTTGTCTATTTGTCTTAACATTGGTTAGAAAATAAAGTCGATTTTTATATATTTGTGATTTATTTTTTATAAACTACCTACATATAAGTGCAGTGACACTTGAATAACTCACTTATTTTGTACTAAAAAGCGAAAATCATCTTAATTTAATCAATCCGGCCGGATTGATGGGAATCCGGTCGTATCCGGCCGGACTGAAAATGACGCCGGATTGCAACCATTAACAGTTACGTTTTGTAAATCTACGCATGTTTGTGATTTATGCAAGAAGAAACATCACACTTACCTTCACTTTGATAAAAAAGATCATAATATTAGGCCAAATAATTACGTTCAAGTGTCTCAACTCCCGACCGGTCAAGGGTCATTGACATCACCTGTGGTTCCGTCGCGCGCTCCATCCGGACAGGCTGACGTAAACATAGACTCGTGCGTTATGAAAAATTGCTCGGGGTTTCGCCTGCGCTGCGCATTCATAACATGAATCATAGTATTGATGTTTCATCCGGTATTCCCTCGCTGTCATTAAGTGCTGAAGTTAGACCTACTTCTTCTATTTTATTGTCAACCGCGCAAGTTTACGCGAAATCTAATAATGGTAATAAAATAATAATACGATGCCTTATTGATAATGGCTCTCAAAATAATTTGATAACCGTTAATTGTTGCAAGGCGCTTAACTTAGTTATAATTCCCTTAAGTAATCCTTTTGTTAAGGGAATTGGCTCCGCGTCTCGGCCCATATTGGGGTACGTTAATTTAGACATTGAGTCTCGCGTATACCCAAATAATAAATACACGATACATGCACTTGTCGTTGACTGTATAACGGATCAGCTGCCTACTCACTATATAACCAAGGGTGATGTCGGCTATTTAGAGGGATTGCCCCTTGCTGATTTGACGTGGAATATTCCCGGGAACGTGGACGTCGTACTAGGTGCGCAATTGTTTCCATATATTTACTTAGGCAACAAAGTGGAGTCTGGCACCAATGCGCCCCCCGCTTTATTGACCGCGTTCGGTTACGTGTTGATGGGTGACTATCCCTGTAATTGTAACGACCATACCCTTTCAAATCATAGTATGATATAAGTAATTAATGAAATAAATATTATATTTATTTCTCTTCAAATTATTTCTTACTTAAAAGGGTAACTTATTAAACACCATGCTTTCTTCGTAATTTTGATCAATTCAAAACCCTAATAAAACAAGCTTTTTACAGCGGATTGACCGGAATGGACAGATGAACAATAAGATAATATGTTTAACGGATCCTTCAGTGCATTGCGAGAGCGCACGTTGTAATGTTTTTTGTGCCTGACGCTGGACATATGATGCAAAATTGTGAGCCATAGCATAAAAAAGAGCTTTTTGGAATTTTAACAAATAGAAATGTGAAACTATACAAAAAAATAGAATAGTTTGTTACGGGATTGCTACCATGTACCTTATTTTTGAGTTCCCGATATTTCGGCACTGTTGCAAGCGCCATGATCACGGAGTAACAGTGCCGAAATATCGGGAACTCAAAAATAAGGTACATGGTAGCAATCCCGTAACAAACTATTCTAATGTTAGTGACCATGAAAGTTTAAAACAATATACAAAAAATACTGCATTTGAAACAAAAGGACCATAGAAAGGGACGCCATTAGCTCCGCAGGCGAAACTACGCACGTGTATCCCATAGCAAGGCGAGAAATTTGAGGTCAGATGTAGTCAACTTTTGAATAATCCTAAAATTAAAATTATTAAGATTTGATTTGTCCTCAATAATGTACACTATGAGCATCAGACTTAGACGTAGGAGCTAATTTAAAGTCATTTATTAATTTACATTATGTCAAATATTTTGATATACCTAGGTAAACAGTGATACGCAATATTCATATAAAAAGTAATGAAGGAAAAGGGAGTAAATTTATATTTGTATTAGTCCAATAAAGTAAAATAATAGGACTTTAGGAAAGATAGGGTACGTGTTAGAATATTTGCGTGCTATGTTGAAAGGGGGCCCGTGGATCATAGAAGGTTGAGTACCCCTGTAAATTGAAAGATTTCGAACGTCAGCTCTTAAGACATGGGGCGTGGGAGGCAGGGAAGAAATGTGATGTTTGAATAGTTTAGCAGGTTAGGCTTGAAGGTGAGTCAGATTTGGGCGGTCTGACGTAGATGGTCTGAATTGCACCCGGGATGGTGCTCGCGAGTGTCCTAAGAAAAGATGCAGAGGGGTAAGTGTTTTGATTAATAAAAAATCCTTTTGAAAGTTTTTTAATTAAAATATTTAAAGACACAGTAACTTTTAAATTTTGACGACGATAATGATGTTGATGCTGATGATACAGTATTTAATATTGAATTATTTAAAACGTCATTATAATATTTTACATAATTCTCTTGTTTTTCGTAATTTCTTATCAAAAGGAATTTAGCAACTTTTTGTCATGTCCTCATAGAAAGCGAAATGGGATTTAATTTGATATGCTTTAAATAATAATAAATATAACGTAAATAATTGATTTGATGCCAAATGAATTAAAATAATGTTTATTTTGTAGTTTGGTTATTTTGATTTTAAAGATTGACGTTGTTTGCTATTAATTTACCTAATTTCGATTATTGGGTAACATTTTGTGTGCATTGATTTTTAATATTGGTTTGAACCCATTTTTAATTTCATGATGACATGGTGCATGCTAATTTTATTAGACTTTTTTTTGTGTTTTATTTTGAGTGTTTATTTGTGGTACCTAAATTAACGCGGACTATTTAAGGTTCATCTTACATGTTAAAACTCTTTGAAAATATTTAATGGGTTTTGAATATGATTAACGTATCAAAACGTTTATTAATTGACGATTTAGCGCTCATTAGAGCCATTAAACTTTGACATATTTCTGTGGTTAATCAAAGGTCATTTGATTTACCACAGAAATCTCAACGTCGATTGATGGCCCTGGAACGCAAGTTCAAACAGTCACCTGACTTACAAAAAAACTATAATGACGTAATAAATGAGTATGTCGATAAGGGTTACTTATCACAAGTCGCCGAGTCTGATACTACATCCCGCATCATGCTGTTACCCGTCCGGATAAGCCAATGCCTCGGATCGTGCTTGATGCTAGTGCCGCGACTCACACCGGATTGTCATTAAACGATGTGTTACATACCGGTCCCAACTTGCAGGCAGATTTATTCTTGCTATTGCTTGATTTTCGTCTTTTTCCTGTCGCTATGACTGCGAATAAAAAGCAAATGTATTTGCAGATTGAAGTCCCTGATGAAACTCGTAAATATTTGAAAATCTTATATAAGGTCCGATTTTATTAGTGTTCATCCTGTTAACCTGTGACTATATAGGTGAAAAGCAATCGTAAAAACCAATTTTCAAATGTGTACCATAAAAACTAAAAAAGTTAAAAATCAACAACATTGACTTCATATTGCATAAACTCGCCCTATCTTTGCTACGTTTAACCATCTGATTATCCGTCTTATTCCTTCCCCTTGTACAGAGCGAGAAAGAGTTGAAGATAGGACGAGTTTATGCAATATAAAGTTGATGTTGTTATTTTGTAATTTATTTTTAACTTTTTTAGTTTTTATGATTGACATTTGAAAGTTGGTTTTTACGATTGCTTTTCACCTATATAGCCACAGGTTAACAGGATGAACACTAATAAAATCGGACCTTATATAGATTCAGTCAAAATGATTTAATACGAACCTTTCAATTTAAACGGGTCCCGTTTGGACTCAAGTCAAGTCCATACTTGGCAATGCAGACCGTTCGCCAATTAGCCCAGGATATGAGGCCACATTTCCCGGATGCTGCCACTGTGGCAGAGTCTAAACTTTATATGGACGATTTGGTTCATTCTCTCGCAGATGAATCCAGTGCCATTCTTCTTTCACGAGAACTGATCTCGTTGTTTAAGTCCGGCGCTTTTGATTTAGTAAAGTGGACGAGTAATTCTCAAGCGCTACTTGATGATCTTCCGGATTCGCATCGCAGTACGGTAGACTTTTGTGATGATTCTTCTAACAATGCTTCGAAGGTATTAGGCCTTTCATGGGCACCGGTCGATGACAGCTTTTTCTTCACGACTCCTAATGTAGAAGAGAAATGTACTAAGCGGAGCATACTTTCTGTAGTCGCTCGATTGTTTGATGTCCTCGGCTTAGTAGCCCCTATAATTTTATATGACAAGCTGCTTATCAAAGAGCTGTGGCTGTTAAATATTGGATGGGATGACACTCCTCCCGAAAGCATTCTAAAGTTTTCGGCGTTCATACAAGAATTTCCATTAATTTCATCTCTGTAAATTCCTCGGCATGTAGGTATCTTACGTGATAGCACTGTGCTAATCGTTGCCTTCTGTGACGCCAGTATGAATGGGTATGGATGTGTCATATACCTACACACTACTGATCCTGCTGGGAATATCACAGTTAGATTATTGTGTGCGAAATCAAAGGTTTCCCCTACCAAAGTTACCACACTTGCTCGCTTGGAACTTTGCGCTGCGGTCCTTATGTCCAAGCTGATACGTACAGTTCATGAATCTTATCGTGCGCGCATTCCTATTGCAGGAACTTTCGCGTTCTCGGATTCTACCATCGCTCTTTCATGGATACATTCTTCACCGCATCGGTGGTCAGTATTTGTCAGCAACCGCGTTGCCCAGTGTCAGGAGAATTTACCTCCTGAAAATTATTATCATGTTGCCGGGTGTGAAAACCCGAGCGATTGTCTTTCGCATGGTATGTTACCCTCGCAGCTCTTGTCGCATGACTTGTGGTGGAACGGCCCATCGTGGATTTGGAACCCACCTTCGGAATGGCCCGTAAAACCTTTTACTCCTTCCAATGCAGGTCAATTGCCTGAACACGGGGGGAAAGGTACTTACTGCGACAGTTCAGTGTGAACCATTGATCTTTAATGAATTAGCTCAGCGTATATCCTCTTGGGATAAGCTTCTTAGGATTGTCGTTTATATCCTTCGTTTTATAAAGAAAGTTTCTTCTTCTTCTGGCACAGTCAATAATCTTATGACTGCAGAAAAAGCTGTTATTTGTTCTGTTCAAAGAGCTCACTTTGCAGAAGATATCAAAGCTCTTAATAAAGATAAATTGCCTTCAAAAAAGCTGCAAAGCTTATTCGTGTTTCTTGACGAAGATGGGCTGTTGTGCATAGGAGATAGGCTTTCTTATTCTGACTTGTCATTTGAGGCTAAGCATCCTCTTTTGCTCCCTAAGCATAACCCAGTGGTGGATCTTTTAATTGATCATTTTCATGTTATGAACTGTCATACAGGCTCAGGTTTGCTTATTTCCATTTTGCGCCCTTGTTTCTGGATATTGGACGCCAGGACCTTTGTAAGGGCTAGGGTGCGGAAATGCAACTTCTGCTTCAGAGTATACCCATCACACACCAAGCCCATGATGGCAGATTTGCCGTCATATCGTGTAATAGAAAACCAGCTTCTCACTTATGAGGAGTTGCAGACAGTATTGGTTCAGATAGAGTGCCTTATGATCTCTCGCCCACTCACTGTTGTGTCTTCAGATCCTTCACCAGGAGTTATAACCCCTGCGCATTTTTTAATGTCAACTTCATTGCAGTACTTGCCTGCCGTGGACTTGAAAGACGTGCACATTAATCTTGTTCAACGCAAGCAATTACTAGATAGCATGGTTCAGTCTTACTGGAAAAAGTGGCGTTTGGAATATCTGCACACGCTGCAAGTCAGACAGAAGTGGACCTCTCCTGACCGTCCCATAGAAATCGGAACTGTCGAACTTTTTGGATGATTGCCCCCTTCAAGTTGGCCATTAGGTGTAAACACGGAAATTCATCCCGGTTCTGATAGAGTCGTTCGTGTTGCGACGGTCAAAACTAAATGTGGAATTTTCAAGTGTCCGGTTGTAAAACTGTATCCCATACCAACTCAATAAGAATATCATCTCTTATTTAGTATATAATATAATTCTAACAACTATTACTATTACTCAATTTACTTTTATTAATTTGTCTTCTTTTGAAAGTTCTGCGAACTTCCAAGGCGGGCAGCATGGTTGGGCACCTTAAGTGACCCAAATTAATTTTTCAAATATTTATTATTATTACTAAACCTAAGTAATAGGTAATTTCTTCAATAATAATTTATTATTTTCATATTTGGTTCATGCGCCATAAGGGTCGCGCTCTTGAATTCGCTGAACCTGGCGACACCAGCGCCAATAGTTTTGGCTATCGTTGACCGAGCGCCGACCATTGCATTCATTCCTTACCTTTACGACATCGCGGGCGCGTCTTCTCGCGTAATTTTGGTGAGGAGTTCGTTTTTACCGTGATGGACAGCTGAAAGTTGCATGAAATGAACCCAACAGTGATTTGACAATCTGTTTCGTGAAAGTGCTTCACGGTGTGAACTGCGGAGACGAGCTGGTGAAGCGTTACTGAGCTGGTCTGCAGGTTAGTGGGCCAAATAGTTTTCAGTGCTGACGACGAAACCATTTCTCTTTCTTCAATTCGCAGGGTGGGTTTCATAGGAATCAAAATAATTAATCTACAAACATAAGCTGTCATAATTGAGCTCCCCGCGGTTAGCGGCTATTTATACGCTTTTACACCAGTATATTATGTGAATCAAGACGAAAGCCTAAAAATTTACAAACAGATCTTGGTACAGAATTTAATAATGATTATTTTAAGCGTCTTATGAAAATATCTAAAAAAAACATTATTCCAAATTTTTAGTAATAAAAAAGGAATAAGTTTACCACGGTGTATTCCTCTTCCAAAGTGTGGAGGACTTTTTCCAACTATTCCCATATTTGCGGAATCGTCAGCTTTAGGTTCATTAGCTGGAGGAGCTGCAGGTATAGCAAAAACTGTCGATGATTCTAAAGCTGCACAAAAAAGTCTTCAGGAATCTGAAAGACACAACAGAATGATGGAAGCGGTGGCGTTAGAAAAAGGATTATATATCAAACCTCATAAACAAGGAGCGGGCTTATATCTTAATCCAGCAAAAAACTAATTAGACGGCTACCCAGACGTGCACTCGCCAATCTCGATATATTAGAACACGCCAGTAACATTCCATACTTTCGTGGTGTTTACATGAGAGACAAATTACCTTCAAAACCGAGAAAGATAGAATGTGGAATATTAAATTTAGACAGCTCCAAGAATCCAGGCACGCATTGTGTAGCCTTTGTAAAGCAAAAAAAATACGTTGAATATTATGATAGTTTTGGTAATTTAAAACCACCTTTAAAATTTGTCAAATATATGTTTGTTATGTACGTCATTATTATAGTTATATCGACAGCGTATACAAACATCTAAATGATAAAAAACATGTTCTAATAGTATTCATAGACTACAGTAAAGCCTTTGATACATTGAGACATGATATACTTATTGAGAAGCTGAATGATTGTGGTATACGAGGTCCGCTAAACAAATGGTGTCAGAACTATCTTGAAGACAGGTCTTTTGTGGTGAAGATTTAAGACGCTATCAGTACCAAAACTAAAATCTCAGACGGCACTGCGCAGGGTTCAGTGCTTGGACCGCTTCACTACATCACTTATGTTAACGATGCAGTAAATACTGTCAAAACATTTAAAATTTACCAGTTTGCCGACGACACATGTCTTGTAGCAGCTAACAAGAACCCTGATCTAGCTCTCAGGGACTTACAGATCGATTTAACGCAACTGACAAAGTGGTCGCATGATGCGGGCCTTGTTCTTAACGCTAATAAAACTAAAC
This sequence comes from Anania fuscalis, assembly GCA_950371115.1. Taxonomy (NCBI): domain Eukaryota; kingdom Metazoa; phylum Arthropoda; class Insecta; order Lepidoptera; family Crambidae; genus Anania; species Anania fuscalis. The sequence goes on along the minus strand of OX493326.1, from coordinate 19,737,933 downwards.
TAATGTACATAAGTTCTAGTCAAAACAGAAAGCCTCACGATCTCAAACTAATTGCGCATAGTCATATCTGTCTGCATACTAATTTTAACAGCTGCACCTGTGCACCTGTGGAGGTAGTTAATAAGCAGAAGTACCTAGGGTTAATAATTGACGATAGACTTAAATGGACAGACTATATACATCATGTATGTGACAAGTTGCGTGCTATGCTGGCTAAATTTACTCTCGTTAAAAGCAAAATCCCTTTTGCGTCTCTTCTTCACCTGTACAAAGCTTTGGCAGAAACTACTATATACTATGGTCTCGGTAGTTATGGTAGAACCTGTAAATCCCATCTCGATCCAATTTATAGATTACAAGTTAGATTATTAAAAAATATTGTACCTAAAAAAATTAAACTAAAATTTCAAAACAATTACCATGGACTTTTTTATTATTGTAATATTATACCAATTCACGACCGAGTAAAATACATACTACTCAGTGAAAATTACTTCACTGAAGCTTACAAAACATTTGTTTACCGTAGCAACAAAACGCGAAGTGCTTCGAACACAACTGTGTCTGTCTGTGTGGATGGCGCCACATGATCAATGTGTAACTATTGTTAAAATAAATGCCCTTGAGAACTTTAGACGGCGATTCACAGTGTACGGTAAAACCTAAGCTGGTTTTTGTTACACTGTTTAGATATGGAATTAGATATAAGTATTCTATGTAACTTGTATTTAAATAAATAAAGAAAAAAATAAATCAAGCGTTAAGCGCTACAAACTGTGGTCATCTCTGTTTAAATTTTTTAAGGAATGACTGGAAAAATCATTTATATAATGTATGAAATAAAAGTGTCAGTATAGAAATGTCTTTCAATGTGTACACCAAAACACAGAATTAAATAATAACATGCAAAAATATTTCGTTACGTTAACACTTGTGTGCACGATTATACCGGTTTTGGATGACACTAGTAAAGGATGTTTAAATTTATTCTTCACAACGGAAACGAAATAATGACAATCTTTGCATGAATTTCTAATAAATTAATGATACAAATTATATATAAAAAATTGGAGTACACCTTAGTTACCAGCAACCAAAAAATAAAATAAAAAACGTTTCACAAAAAAAAAAACTACAAACACACAAACAAATACTATGTAGCAAATCCAGACCTTAAAAACCACGTACAGGGCGCCAGTATGACGTTGGGCGTCGTTAGTACCTACTGGGAGGTGAAATAACAAACGCCTACTCATTTCATACAAATCTATTACACACTAAACAGGGTCGTGTTTTAACAATGACCTGGTCTGGACTTAGCTTTCGTTCCGGTACTGCCCTGGCTGTGACGGTGCGTTGACACGATGAGGCTCAGCGCTGATGAGGAGCAGGAACGATGACGGGCGGGCAATCTCCATACAGCCACCGAAATGCTGGTTGTGTGCGTTTTCAAATGTTGCAATCAGTATGTTGCAAAACGTACGGTGCAACCTATGGAAAACCACTAGAGTCTTAGTAATATGTTCCTGCTCGCTCTGCCTTTTGTGAACACCCTTTGTTGAAGAACCCATAGGCAAAAGCCGGTGCGAAATGTAAGCGTGTTTGTGTTCACAAGCAGAGCGCCTTCAGGTTCAGAAAGTCCAATTCCCAAAATGTCCAACGGTTTCAAAATGACCAATTCCCGTAACGTCCAATTCTCAAAATGTCCAATTCCCGGAATGTCTAATTCTTAAAATGTCCAATTCCCAAAATGTCCAATTCTTAAAATGTCCAATTCCCGAAATGTCCAATTCTCAAAATGTCCAATTCCCGAAATGTCCAATTCCCAAAATGCACAATCTATTGTTGTGTAAGTCCTCATAGCCTTTCTTAAAAAAATTAAATACTAGCTTGTGTTGTGTCAACAGACGGATATGCACTGCATCGGTTACGATAGATTGAGAAGCCGTATTGAGAGAATCTCCGCATACTTGCGAAAAAAATGTTGTCTTATTGTAAGTTAATAAAATGAAATTAACATTGAAGGAAGCGGTATGTGCAGATTTAGGCCCTATCCAGGCCCAATACTTGTGTCTCTTTGCCGATGCCTGACGGGCTAAGTAAATTGAAATGTATTGTATGATATGATAGTAAATACATTGTACGTTTTAATATCTTAAAAGTGCCTACGGAAAGTACAGTTATACCTGATCTACCAAGTTAGTTGCGTTATATAAATCCAAAAGGGCAAACAAATGGGTTCCTACTTGTCTTCGAAAGTTGATGATTCGATTTTTATTACATCGAACACGTTGTGTCGATAATTCAGTCGTACGATGTTTTATTATGACGATGCTTTATTGGTGCGATGTAACGTTTGTGCGAAAAATTCTGTTGCGAAATACCCTACAGCGATCGCTCATTAGATCGGTAATTTATTCGTTCGATAGATGTGGGTTGGAAACGCCTACTGTTTAGTCCTCAAATTTAATAATTAAGAACCATAATTTGTATTTTAATAAAATAGCATATTATACAGTCAGGTCATAATTTCTGTCACACAATAAAAACTTGAATTTAGAATGCTGGCCACAAAAAAGTTTATTGAATTCGAATTTCGAATTTTTCATGAAAATAAAAATGTACTTTTTAGAATTTTAATTTTTAAATATGGAGTGGACACTTAAAGAAGACCGTGTCGCGGTTATTGCGTTGCATCGTTGCGGTTACGCGCCAATTCAGATTTTCGACTTACTGAAAAATTTGAATATAACCAAAAGATTCGTTTATCGTACCATAAAACGATACAATGAAGACTCTAGTGTATATGACAGGTCAAGAAGTGGTCGCCCTCGCTCTGTTAGGACTCCAGCCCCCCTAGCACTTAAGACACGATATAGCAGTTTATCGACACCTAAATGTCAAAATATGATATAAATAGCTGCCATTTTCAACTTTTATCGAAACCGCGAGCATGTACTGTGCTGGTGACGTCACGCGTTACGATACGATATGATTGATTAAAAGGCGAGCACTTATGTCAGTGATTTTCTGAAAAGTTGAGCATGTATAATATATCAGTGGATATAAAACGCGACCCTATCGATTTTTAACATTTGTTCATGTTATTATACCGACGACATTTGATGTGCGTGATAGAAGAATATCACGAACAAAATACCAATATTTATTAATTTTCTGGCTAAAAAGTAAGAAATATTTGTACGATTGTTGCATAAATGTTCATGCAAAACACAGAAAATGGGAAAATAATAAGATTTTCTCTTTTCAGTCGCGTGCGAAGTGATAAGACAATTTTGTTATTTACTTGCTTTGAAAGAAAAAAAAGGAGGCGATAACTTTGATTCGTCAGTCAAGTAATGATTTTCTCCTCCCTGACAACTTGTTCTTATTAAGGTGTCCGTGAAGTTTGGTAATACGGAGTTATGGGAAGATTTGGCTCCTAAAACTTGCAATGGATACTCTGGTCCTCTGAAAGTAGGTTACATTTTAAAAGGGGCTTCATGTTCATGTCTGTTAGTACTTATTGTATATTACAACATCCATTATGTAAACTAATGTTAACCTAACCATTTTTAGGTTATCTCTTCAGTAATTGTTGCTCGATGGCCATTATCAGTGAGCAAATGATAATGAGGCCAACCAGTGCATTGGGCAGACAACAGTCAGCTAATATTTCCAACAATGTGTGACAGCTGTTTAATACAAGGTAAAATAGTGATTATTACTTGTATAACCTATTAACTGTTAAGCATTTGTTTCACTAGCTATAAAAGTAATATACAAATAAGATATTCTTATTAAAGGTAGCCAAGCTGGACATTAGGAAACCATAAATATTTAATAACAATAATTAAAGAAAGCAATAATAAATCTGTTGATTTCATTTAAACTATTGATAAGTGAAAAAGAATATTAGTACTTATATCTTAGTTGATAGGTACTAATGACGACACATTTATGATCCCTTACAGTTATTTTATGCAGAATTGTTATTTAAATACACATATCAAATTTTTTTCTAGACTGAAAATAAAATGGATAACCCTCCCCGGCAGTCCACATGAAAGGAACCAAGCTACACAAACTTGGAGACACTAAATTTGGAGATCCTAACTTTAAAACTGACAGACTTTCATACAAACTTTTAACCCCCATTTCATCCCCCTGAGGAGGTGAATTTTGTGAAATCCTTCCTTAGTAGGTGCCTACATCATATGAAGAATACATTGCGAAATTTCAAGTATCTAGCCCTAATGGTTTGGCCATTGCGTTGATACATCAATCAATCACTTTTACCTTTCATCTATTCTTATATATGATAGATTAGAATACTCATTTTGTTAACTAGTATTCACCATTTTACAGGTCATCTCTTCATTAAAAATATTGCTAGATGGTCATTACCCATGAGCAAACACCAATGAAGCAAGCATGCACTTGGCAGACAACTTTCAGCAAATCATTTTTTTCATCAATGCGACTAATGCTACTTAGCTGTTAATGCAAGGAAATAGTGCTCCCTATTCTCTTAGGCTTAAAGTTATAATGCTGTTTAGTTCACTTTTTGTCAGGCATTTAGTTTTTAGTAGCAAAAATATTAATTTCTTTGTACAATCCTGAGGTCCAGAGTTTGATTCTCAGTCTTTTAAATGTACAAAATTAACATTTCTATAATATTATTTTGGGTGTAGATGTTGTTGGTTCCGGTTTCTAAAACAGCGAAAGCACTTAGTAGGAGTGAGACGTATTTACTAGAACAGATCCACACACTAGGTATTTTACAGTACTAAGCGGCACCTATTCCAATTTTTTAAATACTTGATCCACCTAGTATTTTATAAATTACACGATTTCCGACCCTACCTTCAAAGTAATAGAGGTTATTATTGCGTAATCCGTAGTCGTGTATTACGCGCATTGAGTATTTCTCGCTAACCTTATGTGCGAACGTAGAGATTCACTCCGTCTCTGTCTGACCAAACAAATTTGAGCGCGACGAAGCAAACGCACACAAACGTAGTCAAACCATATTCATGTAAATGTACGACTGTACAGGCAGGTGTGAGATAGGAATAGGTGTTTGATGTATTACGTAATTTAAACTCTTTTAGTACACAGGTAAGGTTTTGAATATTTTAATTTTTGTTCTCTCTCATCCAGCTCACTCCTTGTTGACTAGCCGGTAAAAACCAGTTTTTATTCTTCCGACAGGTTTGTTTTGGTTTGTTGTCACGCGTCCGTGATAATTGCATAATTTGCATTGCAATAGTAATTTGATAATTAGATTAAATTAGAATAGTTTTCGAGTGTTGATTAGATAGAATTTAACTCCTGTTTCTGAGAAGTTACCAACTTATTTGTGTGTGACTTTAGTAAGTGTTATTGAAACTGTGAACTGTGAGTAAAAGTTATGGCGCCAAAAGGCAGTAGTGTGGCATGGGACCACTTTACCGATAAAGGAAGTTAATAGCGGAGTGTAAATTATGCAACAAAAAACTTAGTTTCAAATCTTCGGTGTCAAACTTGACGAAACATTTAAAATTAAAGCACCCGCTACTGAACTTAGTTTCAAGGAATCAGGTGGCTCCCCTGCCCTCTCTCGCGGAAACTACTCAATCTAGCGCTCAACCTGAACCACAGCAGCAGAACTTGCCGTCTACTTCGACTGTAATACACCAATCTGGCTCATCAACGTCCACAGTGCGTGTGGTACAGTCAGGCTCAAAAAACATTGCATCATATATTTATAAAAGGAATGCAGAGAAGTGTAAGTCTGACATAGATGATTTAATTATGGACTTATTTATTTTAGATTTTCAGCCTTTTCGAATAGTTGAAGACAAGGCATTTAGAAAATTAATTCAAACTGCATTTCCCTTTTATATTATTCCATCAAGGAAATACTTTGCTAATAATTTACTACCGAGTCGATTTGAAAGTGTGCGAACGTCTAAAATAAAACAAATCAAAGAGGATGTTGAGTCGATTTGTGTCACAGCTGATGTGTGGACATCGAGCACAAACGACGCTTATTTAGCTGTAACTGGCCATTACATCGAAAGGGAAAACTGCATCCTAAAATCCGTTTTATTGGACTGTATTGTTTTCTTGTGGGCTCGCATACAGGTGTATTACTGGCAAGTCAGCTATTAAGTATCACCGATGAGTGGAATATTACAGACAAAATAATATTGGCGGTAACAGACAATGGAGCTAATATAAAAAAAAGCTGTAGAAAAAGAATTAGGCTGGAGACATTTTGGTTGCTACGCCCACTCACTAAATTTAGCTATCCAAGATGCAATTAATATATCTGCAGAACTAACCGCCCTAATCGAAAAAGTGAAAGGCATTGTTGGCTATTTTAAAAGATCTACTAAGGCTTGGGAGAAACTTAAAAAAATCCAAATACAAGCAGACAAATCCGTAAAAAGGCCTTTGCAAAGTGTATGTACGCGTTGGAACTCATTATTCTACATGCTTGAGCGGATGTTAGAAATTAAAGAAGAAGTTAACAGTGCTCTATCCAATCTTGACTCAACTGCCCTATCTTTGAGCCAAATAGAATGGGAGATCTGTGAACATGTGTGTCACATTCTGAGACCCTGCGAAGAAGTGACTAAGGAGATCAGCGGTCAGAAATATGTTGCAGGCAGCATGGTTATACCTATTACCACAGGACTAATATCATGTTTAGAAAATTTGGATAGCAGATTATACCACCCTACTGCTCAATGCTTGCAACAGGATTTGATTTCAAAGTTAAAAAAACGATTTGTTAACTTGGACAAAAGCCGTACTTTCAGTAGAGCCATGTTTCTCGATCCAAGGTTTAAGCTGTATTTTGAAGATCCAACTGTGGCCGAAAACACTAAACAGAGCATTATACAGTCAGTTACCTCTTTGATAAATAAAGAAGATCGGGAACAACCCATAGCCCCTGCTGCATCTGAAGAGGAAGAACAACCACGTCCAAGTGCATCCAGCAGTACATCTCGATCAATTTGGAACCATTATAACCAAAAAATGCAAAATATACAACCAAAGGGGACTGGGCAATCTAGAGCAATAATTGAGGTTCAGAGATACCTAGAGGACAAAATAATAATGCCAGATAAAAATATCTCTCCTCTTAATTGGTGGAAGGAGCACAGAAATATTTACCCTCATTTGTACACTCTAGCTGTGACAACGCTAAATACCATGGCTACGAGTGTACCATGCGAAAGGATATTTTCGGCATGTGGAAATTTAATTAATGATAGAAGGACTAGGTTGGGTTGCAGAAAAGTACAGCAGCTTATGTTCCTAAATCAGAACACAGATGAATGAATGAATGAATGAATGAAAATCGTTTATTTGGCACAATTTACAATAATTAAAATTCACGTTACACAATTTATAAACAGCCATGTACCAAATAGGCCCCCGCTCAGCATATGCCGAGGCACAGAATGCCGCGACGCTGGTTTTCAGCGGACACCTTAAGACAAGAGAGTGGGCGTCGAGCCCTACAAAAACGGATATTATTCGTATTAACATTGTGAACTCATGTTGAAAACAAAATGAACAAAGTTCCTACATAGTTCTCACAGAGCTATATTAAATTATTCATTTATATATAATTCGTGTATTAATAAATATGTATATTTAATTGTGTATTTGTTTATATGTATTTTTTTTAACTTAACAAGTGATACAATATTTTTATACAACTATTCTAAACAAGGTATGTTTTTACAACAGTATTATATATATATATATATATATATATATATATATATATATATATATATAATTATAGTAATTACTTTGTTATATTCAATAAGGTCATTCGGCTTTTTGAATATTAAGGAGATGTTTCTTGTATTTAATTTTAAAAGTTTCAATATGAGAACAATGTCTGATGGGCGGAGGAATGTTATTCCAACACTTTGATGCCGAATATCTAAAACTACCACGAAAAGCTGCTGTTTTAAAAGTTGGACAAATTAACCTATCATTAATTCGTGATTGGCGTTGAGTGAACTTAATTTTATTAAATAAATAGGGAGGATCGTTTCTTTTGATAACACCAAAGAGCAAGGTTGCAAAATGCAATTTGCGTCGTGTCTCCATGTTCATCCAATTTTTGCTATTTATATACGGAGTTATATGAGATCTAGGGGGAATAGGAAAACAAAATCTAGTGCAAGAATGTTGAATACGCTGTATCACTTTTTTAGTGCGACCCAATAGACACAGGCCAACCACAGAGTCAGCATAGTTCAACTTTGACAATATAAGCGATTCGCAAAGGTAAATCCTCATTTCCACACTCAGGTACTGTCGTACCTGGTACAAAACCCTCAACCTGTAATAACACTGCTTGATAACATCACTAACGTGCTTTTCAAATCTCAATCTACCATCCATCCAAACACCAAGATTTCTTGCTTCATTAACTTGTTCAACATTGGTTTTATTTAATTTAATTTCTACCACGCCACTATTAATTTGATCGATTTGAGACTTGGACCCCAATACAAGGAATTTGGTTTTGATAGGGTTCAGCACTAAACCATTCTCTTCAGACCATTTAGCTATATGATTAAGGTCTTGGTTGATTTTATTAACAGCATCACTGGTGTCCATTGGTTTGAAAGAAATATATATCTGAAGATCATCGGCATACAAATGATGATTAGCGTGTATTACAGCTTGTGGCAAGTCAGAAGTATAAATAATGAAGAGAATTGGTCCCAGTATCGAACCCTGGGGGACACCTTTATTTACAGGAGATGTAACAGATACTTTCCTTATGCCATTACTAGAAACAATTTCCACCTGTTGTGACCGATTACACAGATAACTGGAAAACCACGCAAGAGCCGTATCATCAAATCCATAATATTTCAATTTAGCAATAAGCATCCTCGTATTGATAGTGTCAAATGCTCTTGAATAATCTAGTAGTACCAATATCGATCCTTTTCCTGTATCCTGTTCGGTCAAAATGTCATCGACCACGTCAAGTAAAGCCGTTGCCGTATTTCTTCCTTTTCTAAAACCTGATTGTTTTTCTGGTAATATATTATTTTCCTGTAAATATTCATTAATCTGTATGCTGACTACTTTTTCTACTATTTTTGACATAAATGGTAATATGCTAACCGGCCGAAGATCTTTTAATTGTGTAGGATTATTAGTTTTTGGTAGTGGTATAACCGTCGCCTGTTTCCATATTTCAGGGTAGGTGCCTGTTTCAAGGGACTTGTTAATGATGTCGGTAATGAGTTGCAATGTACGTGGCAATGTCAAAAGAATCATGTTAAGCGATATTCCATCTACACCCTGAGCGTTGGTGGTGATATTTTTTATGACTTTGAAAACCATTTCTTCATTTATCCGTTTAAAAGAGAACACAGAATTATTATTAAAACGATGAGATAAAAAATATGCAAGGCGGGAAACATTAGCACTATCATCACCGGGAACATTCAAGAAATGATCATTAATACGGTCAGGATCACTAATATTATCTGGTAAATCGGAAAGTTTTGCTTTAAAATCTACAACATTTCGCTTTATGTGTTTCCAGAGTACGCGAGGGTCTTTCAAGTTTTTATTTATACAATACTGATAATACGCAGATTTTTCACTATATATCGCTTCGTTAACTAATCGTTTAAGTTCTTTATAATACTTTTTGTCGCTATCAAGCTTTGTTCTACGACTTTTCACTTGCGCTTTATCTCTTAAAATCATCATATCTTTTATAGTCCGCGTTATCCAGGGATAGCTTTGTTTTCTTACATAAATCTTTTTTACCGGTGCGTGAGTATCAAATAATTCTTTAATTTTAGCATTAAATGCAGCAACAGAGTCACTGACATTTTCGCCAAGTAACTGTTCCCAGGATATATCATTGACATGTGCATTAAAAAGGCCCATGTTAATATCATTTAAAGGTCTGTAAAATATCCATCGAGGTTCAGATTTCGGCCTTTTTAGACTTATTTCATAAGAAATGAATGCGTGAGCACTAAGATCAGGTATATGATCTACTATCACTTTAGTTACTTTCATGCTACTACATACTAAATCCAGCAAAGTCTCGGAGTGCTCAGTAAAATGTGTAGGTTCTGTTACATATTGAGTTAGATTCATACTTTGGAAAAAATCTAATAATTTTTTCGCATTTGTTTCATATGTGCGAAGCATGTCGACGTTAAAGTCCCCTGTCACAATAACTTGGTCAAATGTGGAGAAAAATGTCAGTGTCTCTGCCATAGCATCCAACAATGTATCTACAGTTTGCCAATGTGGCCGGTACATTGTACCAACTGCAATTTTGATTCCGTTCAACTTAATACCGAGCCACATTTGTTCTACTGCGAAACTGTTCGGGTTTTCAAGAACACGAGCAGATATTCCTTTTTTAATTATTTATTAAATTAACTTATTAAATGATTAATATGTATATAGTGTAAAAAAAAGAGGATAAAAAAAACGAAAAGTTATAAAAAAAACAAAAAATATAAAAAGAAACAAAAAATAAAAAAACGTAAAAAACAAAAAAAAACAACAAAAAAATATGTAAATATTTTTATGAAATTGATATCTTTTAAATACGCCAACTTTTAAGTTGACAGTCCTAAGCCTGTTGAAGTATGAAGGGAGGATATCAATCAATCAACAGCCAGCAAAAACATTATTATTCAATTTCAAATTGCATTATTCATACTACGGTTGTATCTTTTCAAAGAAAATTGTATTTTAAAGTCATATTACGTGGATTAGTCCGCACTAGTCGCGTCAAGTATGCTAAATTACTACGTACTAGGTGGAATAGGTATTTGGATCGAGTATTAATAAATACTAGGAATAGGTGCACCTAGTATTAAATTTACCTAGTATAACCCATCTCTAGCACTTAGTTGTCGATGCTAAGGATCAAATGAATGTGTGATGTTGTCAAATAAAATAATGACTTGGTAGCCAATAAGGTAAAGGGTTTGTGACGAAAAAATAAAAAACTCAATTACTCAATAAAAAAAGTAATTATAAATCATTTATTAGTTTACATAATATTAACATTATTTAATAACTAAATTTACACCACTAAAATATAATTAATTTTGTATTTCATATCTACTAGTACTCATAGGTCACTTTTAGATAAATAAGCAATTTATTTTTTATTTTATTTATTTGGATATCCAACAGCATAGCCATAAATATACATTAGTGTAACACATGACAAATATTAAGAAGCCAATAATAGGATATCACAACTTGAGTTTTTAAATAAAGACATAATAAAAGAAGAACAAAAATGTGCATTGACAGTACGATGGTTCTAGATCATAAATGTGTCGGCAAAAAGCAAAGCCAATATTAGCAATTACAAGCAAAACCAGCATAAAATATTTTTATATACAATGTTTATTATGTTTATATATAGATTTTAATTTAATTAAATGAATATAATAGAAAGGGTAAGGGGCGAATATACAACAGAGATCGATTACGTAATACTATTTATGAACCAGATCAATCAGCAGTTGTTGTCATTTTATCTAAGATTTTGCGCTTAAAGGCTGTCTTGGATAAGGCAAATAGGTCGACATCATTAAACGAGGAGTTGTACATTTTAGTGGTACGTGAAAAATGATCATTTTTTCTGTATTTGGTGCGGCTGAGGGGTATGTAAAACAGTTTAGTTGCGCAAGATCGTGGGGGCCGGTTCGGAACGTTATAATCGATGAGTGAAGAGAGATCCAAGCAATCCAGGTTAGAGTTCACGACATCATGCAAAAACGCCAAATCGAGCAATGTTCTCCTGTTCTCCAAGCTAATGAGACCATGAAAGTTACAGGCGTCTTCATAAGATGGAAAATATTTTTTTACCTTAAAATTTAGGTGTTTGACGAAAATTTTTTGAATACGCTCTAACTTATTTTTGTATATTGCATAATAAGGATTCCAGATTATACTGCCAAATTCCAGAAGACTCCTGACGTAAGCGTAGTGGACTAACTTAACACATGTTGTATCCGTGAAAGATTTGCAGACCCTCATCACGAAGCCCAAATTTTTGTAAGCTTTATCTGTTATGGTTTCAATGTGCTCAGTGAACTGGAGTTTGCTGTCGAGCTTTACCCCGAGATCACGAACGATATCCATACCAATATTTGACTATTGGTTAAGATCAGAAATGCTTAAACATTGTAAATTTTTGTTTTTAGCAATTCCATGCAAGGTTTAATCGATGATTTTTTTCAAGTGTTATTTATCTTCAATTAAACCTTGCATGGAATTGCGAAAAACAAAAATTTACAATGTTTAAGCATTTCTGATCTTAACCAATAGTCAAATATTTGTAAAAATATTTCTATAGGGTGTTGACGGTAGTATACTACTCAGCTATACATATAGCTACAACATTGATCAGAATACGCTGGCTTTGACAGCGAGAAAAAAACACTTGAGGAATTTCATCTTGTCACGTGCCGTCCTCGGTAGCTTAGTGGTCAAAGCACTCGCCCGGTATGCGATGGGACGTGGGTTCGTGTCCCACCTGAGGTCGATGATTTTTTTCAAGTGTTATTTATCTTCAATTAGTAAGTTTTGTCAAGTCCAATAATCAATTATTTACAAAATTCAAAGATGTTATGCAAAGAGCCTTGAGGTATCCAGATAGACTTACCCACAGTGTGAGAATAAGGACTAGTCTTTATAAAAAGAATTGCTTAGCCATGTGCGTTAAGGTATTTAATGCATTACCCACAGAATTCCAAACTCTCTCAAAAACACAGTTTCGGAAGGCAGTGAAGTTCTGGTTACAAGAACAGTGCTTCTACTCTGTTAAAGAATATTTAGACTATATGAACAGACTCAGGCATTAGGTAATTAATATGTGGAATGATACTGTGGAGTGTTGTATAATGTAAGAACTGACATTTTATTTGAATAATGTAGTATTGTGCTTAATATTTGACATGATTTACATTACTTATTTGACATATTTATTTAATTATTATTTTTCTCATTTGACATTTGCATGCTAGTAAGTTAGCGAAACATGTTTGAACATAAGATTTCAATGTAACACCTTATAACATGTACCGTGTTTCATGTAAATAAATGAATTTGAATTTGAAAAAGAGATCGGTTTAGTTTTACGGGTGAAATTTATGTGCATGCACTTAACAGTGTTAACATTAAAAGAATTGCGCTTGTAGAATGCTAATAGACGGTCAATATCTCCTTGCATATTTAAGCAATCCTCTACTGATTTTATTTCAAGGTAGATTTTTTTGTCGTCAGCGTAAAGTAGGTGTTTTGAGTGTGTGAAGCAATGGCCGATGTCATACAGGTAGGCGTTATATAACAAAGGTCCTAGAAGGGATCCTTCAGTCGGACGGAACCATCATATAATCAGATTTATGACCACCAACAATAACAGCCTGGCGTCGGTTCGTAACGTTCGAAGTGATCCATCGGAATAGGTCCCCGCAAATTCCAAGCGTTTGCAGCTTCTTCAAAAGAATGGCGTGATCTACCCGGTCGAAAGCTTTTTCAAAGTCCGTATAGATCACGTCAACCTGAGAACGATTATCCATGCACTTTAATACGAAGTTTATGAACTCGCTTAAATTAGTATTAACGGAACGCCGTTTACAAAACCCATGTTGCCTATCACCTATGTTGCTTAATATTGTAGGATATATAACGTCGTAGATAATTTTTTCAAATAATTTTGCTATTGAGTTTAAAATGGAAATTGGTCTGTGGTTGGAAATGACTATTTTGGGGCCTTTTTTGTGGATGGGTATAATATGAGCCTCCTTCCATTTATTGGGAAAGACACCCTCTCTCACAGATCGACTAAATAATATCAAGAGTGGCTTTGAGATCGTATCTGCACAGTTGACTAAAAATACAGGTGGTATGGTATTGCTACCAGCTCCTTTATTAATATTAAGTTTTTTAATATATTTTATCACTGTTTCTCTGTGGAAAAAGGCTGTATGAACGCCTCTAGGAGGTGGTATGTATTCATCTACGCTAACCGTTGAGGAAGAGTTATATACGCTAAAAAAGTATTTGTTAAAACCCTCGCAGATATCTTAAGCAGTTTCAAGTATTTGCGTATTATGCGACATCACATTGGGATATCCCGAGTTTCCTCTCGGGCCACGCATGCTTTTAACAAAATTTCATATTTTTTTAGGATCCTGTTTTAAATTTAATTGGTAATAGTTAATATGTTTTTTGTAGCATTCACTTTCTAGTCGTTTTATCATAGAACGCAGTATAGAAAACTCGTCGTAGTCACGTTTATTGCCAATTTTTTTCCATCTACGGTGAAATTTTGCTTTCAATCTCGTTTTGATTAACGTCTGATTATACCACACAGGGAATGACTGTGAGCTGCGTCGAGTAGTAACAGGGACATGATTGTCTATAATTATATTAATAGTGTCATAAAAGACATAAATGGCTTCCTCAACACTACCAAGGCGTAGTCGGCCCCCCCAATCAATTCCATCCAAATCTTTGTTTATAGCAGGGTAGTTGGCTTAATGATAATTATATCTGGTGTCAGAAGTGGACGACATGAGCGGGGGAACAAAAATATCTTTAGTTCCAGATAGAGAGCGGGATGGAAAGAGTCTTCACTGACTAGGCTGCATTCTGCTTTTGTGACTTGTACATTGAAGCTGGCAAAAACTAAATCCAAAACATTACCATGTAGGTTCGAAAAGATATTGTATTGATCCAGACCAAGCAATCCAAATTTATCTAGAAGTGTTCTAGCCGCGTCTTGTGTGCGAACATAGCCTTGATGTAAAATTTTGGAAGTAGAGTCCGACCAGTCAACGTTAGGTAAATTAAAGTCACCTGCTATCATTACCACGTCTTGAGGATTGTCATTAATAACCCTTTTTGCAGAATCAATAACGTTTAAGATGTGTACATCTTGGTCCAGTTTTCCTCCTACCACATATACAACGCAAACATGAAGGTCACATTTTATAACTGATCCTAAAGCATTTCTGGGAATAGTAATCCACAAAAATTCTGTGAGGGGTACTGACCATTCCAGACGTAGTCTAGAATTAAGATTTCTTTTAGTGAATACCATTACACCACCGCCCGTAGTCGCGGTAAGTCTATCATTGCGAAAAATGTCGTAGTTTTGGTCGCAAATTTCAGAGTCTAAAATGCCTGCATGAAGCCATGTTTCTGTTATGAGAATAATATCGATATCTAATTTCGCTACATTGCGATAAAACTCTAATGTTTTAGTTCGAAGGCCGCGAGTATTTTGATAAAAGAGAGATAAACTAGTCGACATTTTCATCGTAAAAAGTATTAAGTAATATGGTTGTAATGAGAGCGCTTTGAAAAGATACACTTGGATGACGTGGCCTTCGTGCATAGATCCCGATATTATGCGCAACTTTCAAGTCAACACCGTTAATTATTAAAGCAATTAGCTTGAGTATTAAAAAAATATGTGCTGTAATCAACAGAACGCTTCCTTATAGGGACTGATCCTGTCATTGTGCTCGCTATTTTACAAATAAATTTATGAATTATCGAGTAAATTGGTAGTCCGGGCAAACTACGCCCAAGTGGTTCTGGCTTAATACTGTCGTTTTTTAAAAAGTCTAGCAGTGCCAGCGCAACACAACACAACACGAAAAATGAGAGGTCGTTAAATCTATTATAAAATAGATAAGATATAAATGAATTGATCATATAAAACAATATATGTTTTTTTTTTTTTTTTTTTTTTTTTTCTCTAAATAATCATAGTTTATTGTAAACACATCCCACACATGTGCGAAATATGGTGCATTTTGTGTTTATCTATAAATCTGTTGTGCAATATTTCTTATTTACCTAAGCATGTTTCCTCTAGATTAATAATATTGTAACTACAGTTGATATTCCTATTCCTAATAAAAAAAAAAAATAAAAAAAAAATATATATATATATAGAGATTAGTTTAACATTAATGTGTCATGTGATCCGGCTAACGCCCGGCGCTCGCAGGTACCCGGGCCTGCGAGTGTGAAATTTGTTACCGAAGGCCGCACAGGGGTGGACGTCCAGGCCCCCGCGTCGGCGAATGTTACTGGCAGTATACCACAGACAGGACCAGGCTCCAGCCTGGACCTGTCAGGCCTCGCAGAGGCCATACCTACTGGCACAGAATCTGTGCCACCACAACACCAGTGGACCGTAGTCGCCCACAAGCGCCCCTTGAAAAAGGGGAAGGCTGGCTCAGCGGCTCCACCACACAAACAAAACCACACACCAAACCAAGGGCCAACGGGACAACCGGAACGTAGTCGCCACAACCGGCGCGCGAAAAGGAAAGCCCGGAAGCCTATTACCAAAGCGGCAGCCGACGACGTAGCAGCGGAAACGCAGCGCGTACCTGCGCCGCCCACCTCCACGGAGGTGGCAGCGGCACAGACTATACCGGCTCCGCCGCCACTACCACCACCAACACCACTACCACCACCACCACCACCAGCACAGTCGAAAAGGAGAAGAAAGCCGAGAGGTCATCGTAGCCAGATACCTGCTGCGAGTGCTTCCCCTGCTCCTGAAAAGGAGCAGTCTGGGCCTGGGGATCGCCCGGGTGAGCGAACTTCCTCGAAGCAAGCTCGCCTGGACGAGACCCAGTCACCCAGGGGAGAAGCCAAACGCGCAAAAACCGACACGAGACCAAAGCGGACGATGAGCTACGCAGATGCGAATATATCGCATCTGAGAGTAGAGGTTACCACCGTTCCGCCGAGGGACCTCTCGTCCACCCAGGCAGATCAGCTCAAGGAGACTATCGACGATAGTATCGCGAGCGCGCAAGCTCCTTCCTTCCGCGGCCGCCCCTTCCTTCTGGATGGGGCACTAGCGATGTGGTGTGAGGATGCGAACGCTCTCGGCTGGCTGGTCGACAGGGTCAAAACCCTACCATCACCCATACCGGGCACCACTCTGACTGTTATTAAACAGTCAGAGATGAAGAAAAAGCTGAAAGCGGGGCTGCTTGTCCACTCCCGTATCACTGACGCTGCCACACTGCACCAAGTCCTTTGCGCCCAGAACCCGTGGTACAAAGTTGATTCATGGCAGTGTTATGATATGACGGTGGACAACAAGCCTCGAGAGGAGGATTCCAAGGAAAAGGTGATTCACCTTATCCTAGGAATCCCCGAAGACCAGAAGCAGACCATCCTGGAGAGAGATCGCCGAGTAGCCCATATTTCCGGCAGTGGCTACATCCGCTTCTTCTCTCCGGACGAGCCCGTAACAACCGGACCGGAACCAACAGCGACGAGTGAGGCCGCAGGGACAACATCCAACCCAGCGGCATCCACCTCAGCTCCCCAACCGGGTACGAGCGAGATGGAAACAAACTCGGCGCTGCACATTGAGGGGAGCACCAGCGACGAAGATGACGTCCTGTGTAGCCCTTAGCTCCCTCAATGTCATACAAACAAACCTCCAGCACAAGCAGATAGCGGCGGCAACTTTACGCAGAGTGCTGGAGGTCAACAACAAGACCGTCGCTCTGATCCAGGAGCCCTGGATCAGGAATAATAGAGTCTGCGGTCTCAACAACATCGGTGGTAAGTTACTGCTGGACACCTCAGTTGAAAAACCGAGAACCTGCATCTACATGCCTAAAACGTAACAACAACCTTGCTTAATCAATTCTGTTCTAGAGACCTCACAGCAGTGAAGATATCTACAGTACAACAAACCGTCCTAGTGTTAGCTTTGGTGTATATGCCAAGTGAGGGCGAAATTCCTGCAAGGGAACTAGTCCAACTGGTACAACACTGCGAAGCACATGAATGGGTACTGATCATCTCCGCAGACTGCAACGCACATCACCCGCTGTGGGGAAGTAAGGACACAAACAAAAGGGGTGAGTCTTTAGCCGAATATTTACACCAAGCAAACCTAAACATTATGAACAGAGGTATAGAACCCACTTTCCTAAGCTCAAGGTATCAATCTATCATAGACGTTACTTTGGCAACACACGCGGCGGCAGACCTCATTGAGGGTTGGCATGTTTCAGATGAACCCTCCTTCGCAGACCATCGCCGCGTCTGTTTCCAAATACAGTACACACAAACAGACCCTGTTCCATATCGGAACCCCCGCAAAACAGATATAACAAGGTACACAAATCTACT
The DNA here is from genome assembly GCA_950371115.1 of Anania fuscalis. Taxonomy (NCBI): domain Eukaryota; kingdom Metazoa; phylum Arthropoda; class Insecta; order Lepidoptera; family Crambidae; genus Anania; species Anania fuscalis. Next base: position 19,719,717 of record OX493326.1, on the reverse strand, counting down.
AACCAAATCGCTAGGTGATGTACAACTAACAGACGTAACACTTAGTACTGATAACATAGAATCAAACGTTCAGCTCCTAACTGAATCCCTTAGAGACAGTTATGAACTGGCTTGTCCTGAAGTAACACCCAAAACGTCGGGTAAAAGTACCTGGTGGGGGCCAGAACTCGACCGACTACGCAAGGGACTCAGGACACTCTTTAACCGAGCAAAAAACACCAGATCCACTGAAGACTGGGAAAAATACAAAACAGCACAAAAACACTACAAGAAAAGAATCAGATTCCGGAGAACGGAAGGCTGGCATAATTTCTGTAATACCATTAACTCAACCAACCAAGCCGCAAGAATAAAGAAAATCCTTTCAAAAGGCGATCTCAAACTCCTGGGCTCCCTGAAGAAACAAGACGGCACTTATACAAACACAGATGAGGAAACCAGTACAGTACTACTGGAAACTCACTCTCCAGGCTGTCAAATAACGTCAGACTATGTGTGGTCTGACGAGCAATACAGCACACCAACAACCCAAGAATGGGAAATTGCAGACAAGGTAGTAACGACAAATAAAATAGAATGGGCTCTAAAGAGCTTTAAGCCCTTCAAGTCGGCAGGGCTGGACGGAATCTTCCCAGCACTACTACAATGGCAGACCAACTAAGTAACAAAACATCTACTACCAATCTACAGGGCCTGCATTGCATTTAAATACATACCGAAAATATGGAGAGAGGCTAAAGTAGTCTTCCTGCCAAAACCAGGCAAGGAAGACTACACGCACGCCAAAGCTTTCAGGCCCATTAGTCTAACATCATTCCTACTAAAAACACTGGAAAGACTAGTAGACCGATACCTAAGGGACGGAGCGCTAAAACGTAAGCAACTACATCCCCCACAACATGCATACAGAACAGGTAGATCAACAGAGTCAGCGCTGCACATGGTGGTGCATAAAATAGAAACGGCTATCACAAACAAAGCCTCAACCCTAGCTGCCTTCATAAACATAGAAGGGGCTTTCGACAAAACCATGCACAACAGCATTAACCATGCCCTACAGAAATACAACGTCGATCCAGTCATAAGAAACTGGATAACGCAACTAATAAGTAAAAGGGCGGTTCAAATAGTGGTGAACACTACCACAAGAGCAAAGGCAGTAAGAGGATGCCCCCAGGGTGGTGTCCTTTCACCACTCCTATGGAACATAGTAGTGGATAGCCTACTGTACAGACTAAACGAAAGAGGATACACTACTATTGGTTATGCAGACGACCTAACAATACTGATAAACGGAAACGCTGAAAATCTGCTTTGCGAAATTATGCGTTCAGCACTTCAGATAGTAGAAAAATGGTGTGACGAGCATCAACTATTAGTAAACCCGAAAAAGACAGAACTTATCCTTTTCACCAACAAAAGGAAGTTACCTCCACTACAATTACCAAAATTATTTAACACGGAACTCTCGCTATCAACCCAGGTGAAATACCTGGGCGTTATCCTTGATAACAAACTGAATTGGGCGAGTCATATCGATACAAAAATAAAGAAGGCCTGTATAGCATTTTGTCAATGTAGAAGACTAGTTGGTAAAAGCTGGGGTCTAAATCCAAAAATCACACTTTGGCTATACACATCAGTTATCAGACCTTCTATAACTTATGGATCAGTTGTATGGTGGCCCAGAACACAACTGACCACAGTGAAAACAAAACTCCAGAGTCTACAGCGACTAGCGAGCGTAGCAACTACTGGATGCATGAGAACCACCCTATCAGCCGCGCTCGAGTTCCTCCTAAACTTGAGACCGCTAGATCTCATCATACAGGAGGAAGCACAGTCAGCCGCCTTAAGACTAAGAGCAAACGGACTATGGAAACAAAACATAGAAACAACACACTCAAAAGTTCTGCAGGAGGTCCTAAAGGAATTACCACTCCTCGAGGCGCCCATGGACAGAACTCCGTGTCAACACATCTTCGATCGAAGATACAATATCCAACTCACAGAAGAACCAAAAGACAACTCTGGCGTCGATGAAGTTAGGATATATACAGACGGCTCAAAAACGGCACATGGTACCGGAGCCGGCGTCTTCTCGAATGATTTAAACATAAACATATCGACCACACTAGACAAGTTAAACTCCATCTTCCAGGCAGAATGCATTGGTATAACCAAAGCGGCACAGGCGGTTGCAGCCAGAGACGTCCGAGATCTTGGTATAAAAATTGTCTCGGATAGTGCATCCGTACTCCAAGCCCTACAAAACAATGTCGTAACCTCCGCACTCATATTAGAGTGTCACAATGCACTCCTATCCATTGCAAACACGAACAGAGTAGTTCTGCAATGGATCAAAGGACACAGCAACTCACTGGGAAATGACACCGCAGACGAAATGGCCAAAAGAGGATCGAAGGTAGTAGTCTATGGACCGGAACCACTACTGCCTATACCTCAGGCCCAAATTAAAACGTGGCTGCGTGAAAGAACCACAGAAACACACCATACCGAATGGATGAACAGTGTAGGATGCAGGCAAACAAAAGATGCAATTCCGGCAGCATCAAAAAAGCTTGCCCGCAGCCTCATCAGACTAAAACGGAACGAACTTCGGAAGGTTGTAGGTACTATAACCGGTCATTGTTCACTAAACAGGCACCTATTCCACATAGGGAGTAACAGACAGCCCCACATGCAGAGGATGCATGGAGGCAGAGGAAACGCCGCGGCACGTGCTCATGGAGTGCGAGAGTGTGGCAGAACAACGGGCACGGATTCTCCAATCACCAGGATCACTCCCGGAAGCCTTCGGGAGCCTGAAGGGTCTGCTGACCTTCTGGGATGATTTGGGCTGGTTGGAGTAGGGGAAGGACACAACACGCACAATGGCCCAATCAAGAGGCTAAGTGCGGACACCTCCCAGCTAAACTAAACTAACTAGTATAACATTAAGTTGAATATAATAATACGTGGCACTCTGTGGCAATATATAATTGAATATATGTAGTAAGAAATATGTACTTAGTATTACGCATTTGTTCAGTGCATACACGCGTATGAATTGAATTTTTTGACTTGTATTCGCTTTACATAAGGCTTTACATGTTTTACTATTCAGTATAAAAATATTTAAAGTAAGTTGACTAAAATTTAAGACGGTCGAGAAAGTTCTTATTTTTGATTCTAATAACATCAGATGAATCGTCTTTTCTCAGGTATATCTGGCCGAACTTGACCCACACATACTTAAAGTTGTTGTCCTTCGCAAACTGCCTGGTCGCTGCATGTAATTTCTTCGCTTCAGGAGAGAGATGTTCAGTGACGTAGATACGCCGGCTAGGACCTTGGATTCCGAGATGTGACGAGTTCAGCTTGTCATTGCTGTTGATTTTGTTGTGGCGAAATGATGCGGACAGTACGTCATCTCTCACGCGGGGCGAAGCGAGCGTGACCACTACGTTTCGTGGTCGATTGGTAGTGGTGTCAACTTTCGCCACACGCCGGCAGCTGTGAATATCTGAGTCGGTGATAGGTATGTTGATTTTATTGCACAGGGTTTTGAATATTGTCACCACGTTCTCACTAGGACTTTCTGGAACGGCCTGGATCTCTATGTTCTTGTTCCTTGATATTTTTTCTAATGTGGAGAGGTGGGCTTGAAGATGCACCATTTCCTCCCTAAGATGCTGCTGCTTCGTCTGTAGTGTGGTTATAGTCTTGTCCTTCTCCTTCATTTTGCTCTGGAGATCTTTAATCTCTCCCTCCAAAAAATCTGTTGTCTTAGTGAAGTCCTCCTTTAATTCCTTGACCACGCTGTTAAGCTTCAGATTTATGATTGCCTTGAGATCATGAGTCAGAGCAGCACGAAGGTCCGTAATAATTTTGGAGGAAGAGCTCAACTTTTGATCAAGAAGCTCACCGATGCTTTCTAGGTTAATAGAGGTGTAGGTAGGGGCTGACGCTGTAGCCGCCGATTCCGGCCTCATGAAGGTAGGTACAACTGCGGATGTTCGTGCAGGAGAATTGTCGCTACGGTTCCTGCGCGCTGCGGTGTTAACTCTCGCGCAGGAGGGGCACTTCAATGATAAGAGCTGCTCCGATGTAATAGTAGCAGTATTCTCGGCATTCACATTAAGGCATCTCAAACAATAGCGAGTCTAGCATGCTTTGCATTGCAAGTTATTAATATTTTGATCGTCAATAGGCAAATTGCATCCAGCACACTCCATTGCTTGTTTCAAAAAGATGAAATATTCTTAAATGAAGAAAAAGTTCACCCAATATCCAAACAAAGGCTGCAGCCCGCCGTTAGCACGCACTATGCGGTTAGTCACAGGTAATTTCGCGCGCCCGCGCATACGCTTGCTTGGCTCAGTGGCGACGCGGTCGGACCGCCAACGCGCAACGCAGCGAGAACCCGGATCGATCCTCAGCGAGTCCAAAAACAAAACATTCAACTCACGGGGCGCATGCGAAACGTCGGGGCTCCTCGGGCACTTAAGGGCTCCCGAACGGCAAGCTGGGCGAAGTCCGACACAAAAACAAAGGTCCCAGACAAATGCCAACACACGTCCGATCGCTACGATGTCTCAACGCCGAAAAAGCAATATTATAATAATATAAAATTATGTCGAAAACAATTGTATTTACAAAATCCTAGATTCTAGAAGATATGGACTAGAATATTAGTTTATTTTGAAATAATTAATTTAAAAAAGACAAAAATTAACAATTAGGTAAATATTGTCATGGAAAATTATTATACATTTTATAAAAAAATTTATATAACAAACTTTTTTTATGTAAACAAATGATATTTCGAGTTTTTCAAAATCAGTCTTTTTTATTATACTTCTATCAAATCAACAAATAAAAATGAAATATAAAATAATCAATGATATGAGCCAAAGGAACCTTAGAAATTATAATTTAATGATTAAAATAACCTACTAAATAAATCTTTAATAACAATAAAAGTACATTTCATGAGTAAACCTTTTATTTTTCAGGAGACTGCATATCTTAATACACTGGAGCCATGGTTTCTGACTCCAATCATGAACACCGAGGTTATTTTTCCCGAGGTCCCATATACTGCATGACATTGCTCCACAAGCAATGTAATTGAGAGGACAAATGGGTCTGGGGCTTGATAGGTGCCTGCCTGCAATATAGCCTAGACAAGGCATCATCCACATCCTGTTACAAAATAAAATTATGTTACAAATTACAAGACTTGTTATTTTTTAAAGTACAATATTTGCACAAAGTATTAGATTTAGTTGTTTCGAAAAAATAGCAGTGCATTGCTGTATTAACTATCCGGCAAACTCACTGCCATTTCGCCATTCACAGTTTTCAGTCAACCGACTCTGTGGTCCAATAAATTTCCTATGCGCGAATCAGGGACGAGTTGCCATATTACCAGGCAGCAGCCGCAGTTCTAAAATGCAAAAGAATTGATTGAGTTAACTGAGAGACAAACAAATAAGCAATTTTCAAATTGCAAAGTTTTAACAAGTACTAAAATACGAAGTATTAAACGAAACTTACCTTGATTCTCCTGACATTACTTGAGGTAATATGTAATTTCACGGCAAAACTCGTTATTACTCTGATAATGAATAAACAAGGCAAAATATTTCATAAAATTACACTAACTTCTATTGTTTGTTTGTTCAAGTTTGTTGTCAAATAGAGATGTGTCAAAGTTTGGTCCACTGATCAGTTAATTACTAAAGTCCACAGATTACACAGTTTGTCAAAAGCAAGGATCTATAAGTCAAAAGTATAAAAGGTTGCACAAAAAAAAGAAAAAGAATGAATGGAAAATGAATGATGATTGAAAAACAATTTAATACACTGGCAGCATCGTGATACGACTTATCATACCATATCCCGTATTATATCCTATCATATCGTGTCGCTACTACGTTAGTGCTCGCAAAATCGGTATATATCGTGGTGTAGATATGATACTATATCGTTTATCATATATCGTGTTTTGTTCGCGTGCTAGGGGGGCAGCAGTGATAAAAGCTGTAAAGGCGCGAATTCAAAGAAATCCCATACGTAAGCAGAAACTGTTGGCCCTTCAGATGGGCTTAAGCAGGACCACGGTGAAAAGGGTGTTAAATGAAGACTTAGGGCTTAGGGCATATCGAAGAAAAACAGGACATCGTTTGGTCGCTCGTTTAATGGACCTAAGACTGAAGAGATGCCGCGCTTTGTTAAAGCGGTACGCGGAAAAAAAGCATCGTGAAATTCTTTTTTCGGATGAAAAAAATTTCACCGTGGAAGAGAGCTACAACAAACAAAATGATAAGGTGTACGCACACAGCAGTGAAGAAGCGAGCAACCGTATTTCGCGTGTCCAACGAGGTCATTTTCCATCCTCGCTCATGGTTTGGTTGGGAGTCTCTTATTGGGGCTTAACTGAGGTATATTTTTGAGAGAAATGCGTAAAAACGCATGCAGTTGTGTATCAAAATACAGTCCTCAAGAACCTTGTGGAACCTGTTTCTCATACCATGTTTAATAACAGGCACTGGGTATTCCAACAAGATTCTGCGCCAGCTCATAGAGCGAAAAGCCCACAAGACTGGCTGGCGGCGCGTGAAATCGACTTCATCCGGCACGAAGACTGGCCCTCCTCCAGTCCAGATTTCAGTCCGTTAGATTACAATATAGGGCAACACTTGGAGGAAAAGGCCTGTTCAAAGCCTCATCCTGATTTGGAGTCACTCAAGGCATCCTTGATTAAGGCAGCCGCCGATATTGACATGGACCTCGTTCGTGCTGCGATAGACGACTGGCCGCGCAGATTTAAGGCCTGTATTCAAAATCGCGGGGGTCATTTTGAATAAACTTTATTACCATATGAATCTATGTTTTATTAAGTTCATTTTGCTATATAAATGGTTACATAAATAATAAACATGTCTAAATTATTTCATATTACACATGTGACAGATCTTATGAACCTGACTAGGTAATATCATCATGTTGAAAATTAGGAATACAGGTAAAAAATTAACAATACATTAAATACTCATGTAGATTTATTTTAATAAAAAAAAAATCATAAAAGAAAATAACAATTAACATACAACATCAAACATTAATGTTTAGTGTGTGTGTAAGAAAAAAAAGCACATTTGCTATGCATTATATGATTAGAAATGCTCTTAGAAAAAAGTACTTTCTATACCTATCGGAAAGGTTTTCACAAATCCTCGCAAAAGACTGAAATAATCAACATAAAAAAAAACAAGACATTTATTGTTAATTTAAATTCGGCGATGTGCGGTCGATAAGACCATGCGGTCATCAAAGTAGTTATCAAAAACAAAGTCGGGTTTGTTACAACACTTATAACCCGAGATCGGCTGGACCGATTTTCATGGTTTATAATTTGTTGAATTTGTCTCCGCCCCGAATACCTAGCAGAATAAATAATTTAGAAAAAGACGAATGTTATAGTTTTTTCAAACACATTTAAAAAGAGATTATTTTTTAATTATAATTGTATGTAATTATTAATAGCCCTTATATGTATATATTCTTCAATCTGACATTAATAAGACGCAGTATTTTTACTTTAAAAAAACCATAAGTTTGGCTCAGCAAAGTTTGTTTTGGAACTTTATTTTGGAAATTATATTTTCTTGTTGATGTTTTTTGCCATAAATTAAGATTTTTAGCTAATGAACTATAGCACGGAAATATCTCGAAAATTTTCTTCAGGCATTTGGAAGTATCATTCATCGTGGAATGATACTGAGCTTTTAATGAAAAACTAACCTGTCTAGAATAATCAAGTAAACTCAGCTTTCACATATTTCTACTACCGACCGCGGTAAATAGCAGCAGCTGTCAAATCTTAAAAGCTATCGCCGCGTCATTATATTTATTGAATTTAATAAAAGGAAACATTTAAAATACAAAAAACTTGCTTTATTTGTATTTAGAAGATATTTAAAAAAAGAACTTTATTAAATAAGCGTTGGCATAAATATCATACCTGATAAATACATACCAGAGAAGACTGCCTCCAACTATTGTACTACTATTATATTGCTGGCTAGCAGGCTCGGCGGGGAGACTTGGCGGTAATGCTCGGCAGCTTATCCTTGGCTAGGCGTTTTTGTTCGAAGCTAACAACTAAGTCCTGAATAGATAGCCGCTGTCTAACAATAACTTAATAATACCATTTTTTTTTAAATAAGGAGGATATAACGGCCATACAATGAAGAGTATCTAGGTAATGTCCATCATGCAACACAGTTGCATATCAAACACCTACATGTCATTATTCTTAATAATATTACGACTACAAGCATTGCTACAAGCCGTTGCTACAGGCCGTTGCTACAGGCCATTGCTACAGGCCATTGCTACAGGCCATTGCTACAGGCCATTGCTACAGGCCATTGCTACAGGCCATTGCTACAGGCCATTGCTACAGGCCATTGCTACAGGCCATTGCTACAGGCCATTGCTACAGGTCATTGCTACAGGCCATTGCTACAGGCCAATGCTACAGGTCATTGCTACAGGTCATTGCTACAGGTCACGGCTACAGGTCACGGCTACAAGTCACGGCTACAAGTCACGGCTACAAGTCACGGCTACAAGTCACGGCTACAAGTCACGGCTATAAGTCCCAGCTACACGACACAGCTACACGACACAGCTACACTTCACAGCTACACGTCACAGCCACACGTCTCGCTGATCAATGTTTCGCTGATCAATGTCTCGCTGATCAATGTCTCGCTGATCAATGTCTCGCTGATCAATGTCTCGCTGATCAATATCTCGCTGATCAATTTCTGTCTGATCAATTTCTCGCTGCACAATGTCTTGCTGCTCATTGCTCAATAGCTCACTTATCTAACATTCAAAGCTAGGCTCTATCCACAGAACTATTTACACGTTAAAATTAATCTACTGCATTTGCCATGCAAGGTTAAAATATGTATAACTTCGAGTTAGGTATCATGATAACTTTGTGCTAAATCAAAACTGGTAAAGTACCTTTTTGAGGGAAAGCATAAATCCACCCCGTTGATAACCTCTACTTCCAAGAATTAAGGGATTATGACTTATCTTACTGTTTTATTCTCTAACTGCGACAGGAGTAAAGATTGACGATAAACGGGCTGGTTTGTGTTATTAATTTTATGTTTATTCGCGATAAATTGTTGCATTTTACTTGCAAACAATCGCTTTAAGAGCACATAGCTCAAACTAGTTATAAAATTAACATTATGACGGCATTTTTCATTTATTAAAAATATTAAATAAAATAAAATATTGCTATGACCTTAAGCTAGGCAGTAAAAGCACTTATGTTTAAAAAGAGATTCATTGGTAATAGCTTCACGATTTCGTCGGGAACCGGACAGATTTGTATGCAAAACAATAGAACTTACGTTTCTCGTATGCATGAGCTAACATGGAATGAACTAGGGTTTAAAATAGCAATGGCTTACAAAATATGAACGGCTAGCAAAATGACTTCAGCCGGCAATATGACAATAGCTAGTAAAATGGTACTGGCTTTTAAAAACGGTAATGGCTAGCAAAAGTAAGCTAATGGCTTATCGACTGACCTTTGTCATCTGGCAGTGGTGGTGCCTCGCAGACACCGGTTAAAAGCTTCTTGCCCGGCTGCCAGACAATGTTCTCGGTGCCCATGTTGATAACCTCCATGTAGTGACCGGCAGTGAATGGACGATGCCTTGTAGCTCGAAGTTGCCATTATTGTTCTCAGTAGCTTGTCCTTGACCTATGACAGACACTACTTTAAGCACTAGTAATGAAAAGAGCTGATAAAGCTGTATTGCAAGGCGAGTAAAATAAATTAGTGACAAGGACTATGCAATTCTTCACAATGAAGGCATAGGCACCTAGCTACCATACCTTCCAGCAACTGCTGGCATAGGCTTAGGTTTAGCATACCGCACAGGTTTTCCATACTGTAGAAATAGCCACAGAGTTAGCGTACCTCCTAGCGAATGCCAGCGTAGGCACATTTTAGCATACTACATACATTTTAAATATTAGTCCGCTGAGAAATAAATGAAGTAAATATCACCAAGCCGAATGAAGGCGGAGCACCCCACAAGCATACTGCAGCTGCACCGTGAGCGCTTCATGCCCGATGCTGTCACTACCACAGACGCGCACTAGTACGGCTGCGCCAGCTCCGCACCACAACACCGAGCTAGATGCGCGCTGAGAGCGCTGCACAAGCCCACCATGAACACTGCGCCTGCTGCACTCCGTGATCGCTGCGTCAACAGGCATGGATACCCCAAACCAAGAGTACCACATCGTATACTCTTGTATACTCTTGTGTGTATACGATTGAGAGCGTAAAACACACAAAGCACGAACTCAAGGCAGCACATGAAACAGAAACAAATTAACAAGCTCGGCCGCCTGATACGAAATACTAAGTAGGACTTTTCACAGTTTGAAACATCTGTAGGCACCTATAGAGGTAGGTACTTACACATTCTAGGAAAGTAATAAATGGTAGATAATTAACTAGTGGTTTTTATTTCCTCAATCGCAATCTCAACAGGAATAGGAATTCCAATTTTAAGTTCTACGTTTTACTTACGTTATGTATTCTGGCAAATAAACAACTAAACAGTAAATTCAAACTTTGTTGCAACTTGCAACTAAATAATAATATGTAAGAGGTACCAAACAAGAATTAATATCTAAACCACTGAACTAAAAACTGTCGTTTTCGATTGTTTCAAAGTAGTATTATTACCATGGCTAAGGCTGGGTTGGTTTTAGTTTTAAATAACCTTTATCCAAGGACTACATGTTGTAGATAGACAGTCACACGTGGCCATGCTACACCTCAAAAGTTATTAATTAAGCAAATAAATTATTTTTGTTAAAACTTTGCGGGTAGGTATTTTTTATCTAATCCTTCAAAAGATTTGATCTAGCGCGTCGTATAGCTTAACGTATGCACTTCCCCCATCAGACAGCATCTATGCATCTTATAAGCACTATTTTAACTAAAAATTACAGCCACTTTTGAACAACACCAAAATCGAATCAAACTGTTTAACTGTTTAGGTAAAAGTGCATAAGCATCTCCGCTACCATTATGGCTGGCTGGCTGGCAGCAGTTATAGTAGGTAGCTCACGCCAACCAGTTATAATTCGCAAAAAGGATGAACTAGTTTTAGGGATTGTCTAAATCGTGGGACATTTATGCCTCCGAAAACTACACCAGCTACATTAATCGTCAAAAGCATACATGGGCATTAAACCCGTTAGAATGTTTAAAAAAATACTTTTCTATCACCAGGAAGCCACTTCCGCATAAAGCCGTAAATAATTTCCCGTCCACAGACAGTTAATTATCAATAAGCTAGTCTCAAACTAAGCATAGCTTGTACTATGGCAACTAGATAACGAATAAACATACTTAAATACGTTTATAAACATCCATGACTTATGTACAAACGATCGGGGTCATCACACTATTATTTGCGGGATTCGAACCCGTAACCACCAGGCTTTGTAGTCCGGAGCGCAAACCACTACACCAGACGGTCGTCTAATTGTATCAAAAGTAGTATGATAAGTAGTAAATAAATCAAAAGTAGGATCACTTACTGATTTTAGCAATAAAATAACTCCGGCTTTGACGATACCTCTGTACCTAAAAATACCTCATTGCCGACGATTGTCCCTCGAGCAGTGTAGGACGCCTCCGCAGCTCCGTCCCGAGCGCGAATGTCCGCGGTGCACCGCGGCGTACGCGACTGCGGCGAGTGCTTCTGCTTACAATGCGGCATTGACGCCGCTCTCAGGACCGATTGCGTTTCTTAAAGCATTTGACCGTTTACTACTAGGAGTCGCGGAAAACTTACACTACTACCCGTACTTTACACGTAAAGTTTAAACTAAACAATTGTAACCAAGAAATCTAAACAGTGGGAGTGAAAGTAATCCAACTTCTGATTTGTAAATAATCAAAAACTTTACTTTTTACTTAATAATTGGATTTTATTTGCAAACTGACAGAATTTTAGCTTGACAAGTGATCGATACAAAATGATTGACTAAAATGAGCTTACATGGCGTTATAAAGGCTTGCCCCCACCGACGTTCGCTGGCCAGCCGACTCGGTGGGGACGGCTTGGCGGGAACGTTCCTGATTGGCTGGCGGCATGGCAGGCTTTACAGGCTTGGCTTTGGCGGGAACGTTCCTGATTGGCTGGCATGGCTAGGCTAGCTGCGATTGGCTGCTGCGTTTCGTTGCACTATTTAAAAGTCGCATAACAAATCCACTTTTAAAAAGTGTACAGCGACTAAAGCCAATATTATAGTCAAGTGCATTGTCTTTTACGACTCAAATAAAAAAAAAACAAACACAAATTAATCATTACCTCCCGTGCTAGTCGAGACGGTGTTACGGCAAGATAAGATTCTCGCTCCGCAATAAACCAACCGTATAGTATGAGTTTTAGGATGCTTTTCTAATGACGGATTATGCTGCAGCAACCTGCATAGCCGTCGAATGACTCGTAAACAATTATCGAGGAACAAAATAGTAAAACTATCAGATAATTTCGATATTAAAACATGCAGTAATATACAAACAATAAACAAAATATAAAATTAACTGTTTCCTAAACTGGTTCAGTTTGCCAAAATTGTACAAATTTATTTATTTGCTTTAAAAGTGGTATATAAGATGGTACAATACAATAAGCTGGCATGCAAATGTTTAGAGGTTGATAGAGTACAGTGGCGGGCATTGCTTTTATTTCAAAGTAGGCACTAGATACTTACTAATGTGTTTTAGTGATGAAAATCACAGGTTTTCACCAATAACACACATTTGTAAGTACCTACTGCCTACCTCATTTCATTTACCAGGTAGGCACTGCCTAATTGCCTTTATGTACCTTACGCCCCTGATAGAGTATGATAAATAAACAGTTAGTGTCGATTATACAAATCAATAGTAAATTAAATAATGTCAAGTCACATGCAATGTCAAAAAAATTACAACTTCACAACGTCAGTAGATAGAAACATCAAAACAAAAGAGTGCATTTCAAATCCACTGCGTTGGAAAATCATACATAAGCTGGATCCATCATTTAGTCCGGTCCGTTCAGAATTACCGCGGTTTTAATTCATGACCGATATGAAATAAGTAGTGTTGAATGGTACTGAAAAAGAAATTACTAATGTTTTCTCTATTGACAAATGAAAAACTTGATTGAGATATGGCGATACAGAATTGGAAAGCGATTATGGTGATAGCGAGTGATAGTTTATTATTATAATATAATTGTTAATGTAATATAATAATCTAATCAAATTAGCAATACTGTAATATTAGTATAAAATTTAAGTGTCAAGGCATAGATCGAAAGACAATATTTTAATTGGTAAGATTTTTTATCGACGACGTCTGGTGTAGTGGTTCGCTCTCCCTACTACAAGGCCTGGCGGTTGCAAGTTTAAGTCTCGCGAGGGGCAAATGTTTATGCCTGAGCCATGGACGTTTATAAGCGTGTTTGGGTGTTTTTCCGTTATCTAGTCACCATAGTACGGGTTATGCTGGTGAACTGCCTACTGTGAGGTCCTCCCAAAAATAAAACGAACGAGTACCAAATGAGGTGTTTATTCCCCCCGCAAAACTTATGTACAAAAATTTCTCAAGGCTTACACTACTCCGAAAAAAAACTTTAACTGCGTGAGTTACAAGCCACGCAGCGCCATCTAGTACAATCGTATGAAACTAAAGTTACTAAGTTACTCAAATATATCGCCGGCCAAGGACATTGTGATGTCCTTCATACATGTAACAATTTGTGAGTATTAAACATTATGATATGAAAGAAAAAGGTTTTAAAGTCTCTATTTAAGCGTATGTGACGAGGATCTGGCGGTGCGACATCCCTAAACACGAACTGGCAAATTGACAACCCTACGCGGCCGCACCGCGCCCACACCACACGTTCCGCGACGATATATAAAGTGGGAGGCGGGTGGCAGTGGGAGGGAGCTCAAGGGCAGTCGTCCGAGTTCTGTTACCGTGTCAAGACGTCTCCGCGCGCGCGCACGTCACCCGCTCCCATTGTCTCGGAACATCGGAACTCTGACGATTCGCTGTCCCGTCTTCCCGACTAACACTAGTTAAGACACCTTACCCGTTCCCTGATCCGAAGGTCTATCGGCAACAACGACTCCGGTCGTAGGAACCGAGCCTTTACTTCCGTACCTTGACCGCGCACCTGCAGTGAGCCCATCCCCGGCCCGGACGCTCTCGCGGCCTTGTGCCGCTGACGACTCCGCATGCTAGCCTTCATCTCCCGGTAGTTATAATTAGATACTAACAGAACAACCCGCTACGCTCCGCGCCGCCGTCCGTAACTCGCAATACCGTCCCGTGGGAACCGCTCCCAGCGTCTCGGAAACGTCGGGACTCTGGCGACTCACCTTTCCGGTTAACATTAGTTAAGGCGCCCTACCCGTTCCCTGATCCGAAGGCTTATCGGCGGCAACGAATTCGGTCGTAGACACCGAGCCTTTACTCCCGCACCTTGACCGCGCTCCTGCGGTGAGCCCATCCCCGGCCCAGACGCTCTCGCGGCCTTGTGCCGCTGACGACTCCGCATGCCAGCCTTTATCTCCCGGTAGCTACATTAGACACTAACAAAACGCCCGCCACGTTCCGCCGCCGACCGTGACTCGCGAATTCGCGATACCGTCCCGAGGGAAACCGCGCTGATCCCCGTCGCTCTGCCTCGTCCGTATAAGTGTGTAAAAAGTAAGACAGCAGTCACAGATTAGGCCTAGGCTAAGGGTTAGGAGTGAATTAGCATAAGGAACTCGATGTATGTGTTAATCTCAGTGAAATATATATCATAAAACGTCTCGTTGGTTTCTGTGTCAATTCCCTGGTAGGATAACCTTTAATTAATGCTCTCTGCGACTCTTTTCCTGCTGCACATTAATGACCTGCTATCTTCAGGTATTGTTGGGTACGCAGATGACAGTACTGTCACGGCGAAGTATCTGTCTAGTGCAGGAGCCAGTGGAGTTGAGGTCCAAAGACTGAGAGAGGCCATGGTTGAGCGTACGAGCCTGACGTTAAGTAATGTCTCCCAGTGGGGCGATGACAATCTTGTCAGCTTCAATGCCTTTAAGACGCAGGCGTGTCTTTTCTCTACAAAAAGGAGTCCTTTCACCCTTTCTCCTACTTTCCGAGGTACATCTGTTCCAGTGACCGACACTCTACAACTTCTTGGCATGGAGTTGTCCTCTGACCTCAACTTTGGCACAACCATCGAGTCTAAGGCTCAAATTGCAGCTAGAAAGTTGGGCGTCCTGAATAAAGTCAAGCGGTACTTCACGCCTGGACAGCTTTTAACTCTTTACAAAGCCCAAGTCCGATCTTGCATGGAGTACTGCAGCCACCTTTGGGACGGCTCGGCCAACTTGCTGCACTAGACTCGGTGGAACGCAGAGCCAAGAGAATAATAGGCGATAAAAAACTGGTGGCGTCCAAGCTGCACAGCCTGGTTCACCGCCGCAAAGTTGCTTGCCTATCGGTCTTCTACAGATATTACTTCGGAGAGTGTGCTCATGAGCTGCATGAGCTCATACCATAGTCACCTTTCTTCCATCGGACATCCAGACGCACGGCCGGCTACCATCCGTTCTTAGTTGATATACCCATAATCCGCACTAAGCGCTTCTCATCATCTTTTATAATGCGCAGCTAAAGATTGGAATTCCCTGCCTGCGTCTGTATTTCCGAGTGCATATAACCTGACTCTCTTTAAGTCCAGAGTGAATAGGCATCTTCTGGGCAAGCTCGCTCCATCGTAGATCCCATCTATGCTCTAGAGCAAGATTGGGGTCAAGAGTAAGCCCATCTCAAGTAAAAAAAAAAAAAAAAAAATAAGTACGCATCCCTTTACCGCACGCACCGCGGGCTGGGGCCAGTACGTATGCTGACGAGGAACTCAGGCCTGAGCTAGCCGTAAGGGTTCTTCCTCACATTGGCGCCCAACGGAAAAACCCATATAATCCCCAGGGAAGGGGTACTTACCGAGCCGTCGCACCCAGGAAAAAAAATCCGAAAGAGAGCGACGCCTCGGGAGTACCCGCAATCTGCCATTGACCAGAAACCGAATCTAATGCCAACGTCCTGGATATACAACCTGAAAAAACAAGAACTGGAAGAAGAGTGCAAACGAAGAAACATTGAAACCAGAAACCTAACAGTGCGAGACCTGAAGCAAAACCTCGCACAGGTGGTAAGGGAAAAAACCACACCGAAACCGCAGAACCGATCCGAACAAGTCCTCCGGCGAGAAAGAAGACTACACCGATAACTCCGACACCGAATTCCAAGACACAGAGATGTCACAAGAAGACAAAAACGTCGACCAATCGAGAAATAGCAAGCCGCATAATACTAACACAAGTCAGTGCATAGTATCGAGGTTGAACCTACATTTCGACACGTACGACGACCCCGTGGAATTCCTGGAAAGACTGGATGAACTAGCCGAAACAGGAGAAATCGAAAAGGAGAACCTACTTAAAGTGATACCGAGACTTCTTAAAGGTAAGGCTGTGTTGTGGTACCAAAATAATAAAGACTCGTGGACGACATGGGAAGAATTCATAGAGTGTTTTATCGTAACGTTCATGCCAAACAATTACGAAAATGAACTTCTCAGAAAAATAGTGACAGCTAGGCAGAATTACAGTCAAAAATTCACCGATTACCTAATTGATTTACAAACATTAATGCGCAGATACGCAAAAATGCCAAAGGAAGAAAAGTTAAACAGAATTTACGAAAATATGAACCCAAAATACAAATTTTACATAAAGAGAACCGAATTTAGCACAGTAAATCAACTAACACAACTTGCAAAAGACTACGAAAGTATCACAGATGATCGTCAGATGAGTTTCGATAAACGTTTTTATAACAGAAGCAACGTAAAGGTACAAACGGAAAAGAAAAACTACAGAGAAACGCAATCCACACAAGAACAACAAGTACCCAGTGAAACGGAAAAATACATCTACAATTACAACCCGAACACATGCTGCTGGAGTTGCGGTAAACCCGGACATGCATCCAGAGACTGTAGGGGAAGAAAAATAATATTTTGTGCAGGATGCGGCAAAATCGGCGTACTAAGCATCAAATGTTGCAAGAAACAGAGAGACCTAGTACAGTCCATGACATTAGATACACAGACAAAGAATGGAGACAACCGCCCGTACATAAGAATAGCTGTATTAGACACAGTATACCAGAGACTAGTCGACACAGGGTCGACAAGCTCATACGTAAACAAGCAAATATACGAAGATTATCTAAAGAAAAACCACAAGCCGAAAATAGTCGCAGAAACGGCAAGCACAGCAAGCGGAACAACGCTTAAAATCACACAAGCTCTGCCACTACAAATTAAAATAAGAGAAAGGCAAATAAAGCATCAAATGTTGTATCACCCGCAAATCACGAAAATAATAATTGAAATGGATATACTAAGCAGAATAGGGGCAAAAATAAAGTGGACCGACGAAAACGACACACAAACCCAAACAGAACAAATAAATCCAGTCGGTGCAATCGATATAGACATCACAGATTGGACTGAAAATAAAACAAATGAAATAAACCGTAATAAAAACACCGACTATAAAACCGAAAATGGAAAACTATACCGAAAAATAACAAACTACGCCTACGGTCCAAGACTAGAACCGACATCAGAATGGAAGTTATGTGTACCTGAAAAAAATAAATGCCACGTGTTAAGAGAAAATCACAATACACCGACAGTAGACCACCTAGGAACGGCAAAAACACTAAATAGAATATCACAACGATATTACTGTCCAGGCATGTATAAAGACTTCGCAAAATACATAAAGACTTGTAAGACTTGCCAAGCTAAAAGGAAACAACAACAAAAACAAACACCAGCAGAAGTCCACGAAGTCCACGTCGGAAAAGCTAAGAATCGAAACTTCACAATATCAAAAGCAAACAATAATTTCCACGCAACATTGGCACCGCCGGCCAACATGCACCAGAGCGACCATACTAGCAACCCCGGCCAACTTGCACCTACGAGACCCGATACCGCGACCGACTACGGGACAGGACCTGGAGCTGGTGGGCTAGTCAGAGTTGTTAGGAGTCGGCAACACAAACGAGGGAAGAAGAGGAAAAGGCGGACCGGAAAACCCCGAAAAGGAATCCCGAAAAACAGACAAGGCGAACACACCGGGACCGTATAGGTCGTATTTCTCTATTCTAATTATTTTGTCTCCGTAACTTAAATTTAAATAGTATTTACCGTAAAACATAACATAATAAGCTCAAAAAGCCAAGTATATTCCGTTATCATAACGCATACAAATAAAACTTATTTCACTAACATTGTAAACTTTAAGCAATTAATTCAATTGTTTAACAGGTTAAATAAATAAATTTAACCAACCTCAAATACGAGGAGTATTACGAATAGAACATTAAACATAAAAATGAAATGACCATTTAAGTTCTAACCGTCCGCGATCGCATTTACACCCATCTTTAAACATATTATTAAAATTGAACTTCAATTCGTGATAACTGAGAGTACATGCGCTGGTTGTACGCGAACAATAGAACGCAAGCGCACCCATCAACCAGTCAACAGGCAGAGGCAGTGCGAATCGGGCTACGACGGCGAATGCACGCTCAAATTTTTACCCGCGTACAATACGCGACCACCGCGATGTTCACAATAGTAAGTAAAAATACCGTTTTCCCAATAATCATCATTTCACGTAGTTATGTAATCATTTTTTGTTACAAATATAGTATTAAAATGTAAGAAACGTTTATTAATAGCAAATAAACGGACTTCTTAAGAATCGTTTAAAGTTGGCCGGAATGAGACCTACACATTGTATATTAATTAACAACTAGCTAAATTGTCAAACCGAGAAAAAAATATGTTTAACCGACTTCTAGAAAGAAGTGTATTACAAACACACACATTGTAATAATAATAATTAGCAATAAGTTAGATTGTTAAACCGAATAAACAAATACGTTTAACCGACTTCTAAAAAGAAGTGTATTGCAAACGTACACATTGTAATAATAATAATTAAAAATTAATTAAGCCGACCGTCTGGTGTAGTGGTTCGCGCTCCGGACTACAATGCCTGGCGGTTGCGGGTTCGAATCCCGCAAGGGGCAAATGTTAGTGTGATGAGCACGAGCATTTGCACCTAAGTCATGGATATTTATAAACGTATCTAAGTATGTTTATCCGTTATCTAGTCGCCATAGCACAAGCTTTGCTTAGTTTGGGGCTAGATAATTGGTGTGATTGTTGAAACAATTATTATTATTATTATTATTTTACAGTTTTTATATCAAATCTCAGCTATTAAAGCTGGTAACATAGTATCAGATACGGGCTATGCCAAGTAAATGATCCATTAAATATACGAAATGCTTCCTACATTATTCGCTTCATCCTGTAGGAAACGCCTAACTATACGACACGTGTTCAAAATTGCTGCTTTTTGCATCGTAATAAAACTGGTTTCAGGAAGACCTATAAGTTTTAGGCTATTGTGTAAATGGTTAGGTATGACGCCTGTGCTGGATAGTACCAGTGGCACAATGTAAACTTTTTCTAAATTCCAGATTCTCAATATCTCTTCTTTTAATTCTGAATATTTGTGTATTTTTTCAGCCATTGAATTTTTGATGTTGTGAGTATTGGGTACTGCTATGTCTATGAGAAATGCGATTTTATTTACTTTGTCAACAAGGGTTATATCTGGTCTATTGCAATGTATAGTTTTATCAGTCAGTATGGCTCTATCGAAATACATTTTGCAACTGGGGCTCTCCAGTACAGATTTCGGTTCGTATTGGTAATATGGTTTTGGCTTTTGAGGAATCAATTTATGTTTTAAGGCTAATTTTTGATGCACATAGTAAGCGATCTGATTATGGCGGTGTGTGTAATCATTTTGTGTTAGTAGTGGGCATGCGTTTATAATATGTTGTATAGTTTCCGGATACATATGTCATTTTCTACAGCGGTCGTCTTGTGCGTTGGGGTCTTTTATAATGAATTTTCTGTAATTTTTAGTACTTATAACCTGATCTTGGATACCGATCAGAAAACCTTCAGTCTCGGGAAAAAGATAACCTATTTTAAGCCATTTATTTGACGATTCATTGTTTATGTGGGGTTGCTCAAGGTCGTGTATGTGTCTGCCGTGTAGCTGCTTTCTGCGCCAAGTTTCCATCTTATCCTTCTCTGACTGTTGTGCCGTTGGGTAGACTATATGTAAATTAGTAAGGTCAAGCGGTGTAAAGTTCTCATCGGCGTCTATTATCTCTTTGTGTATAGGACTATTGGTTTTTGTGTAGAAAAAATCTCTCATGCTTTTAATCTGACTTTCCCATAGCACTTTGATGTCGACTAATCCTCTGCCTCCTATATTTCTTTTTCGCGACATGCGTTCTATCGCTGACTTTGGATGTAAATATTTATTTTTTGTTAAATTAGTTCTAGTTTTGATTTGTAGGTTTGCTATATCTGTAGATGTCCATTTTATAATCCCAAATGAGTAAGTTAATATCGGTATTGCGTATGTATTTAGTGCTTTGAAAAGATTTTTGGAGTTAAGTTGCTTCTTACATATAAAATTTACTCTTCGGATGTATTCAGCTGTCAGTTCTTTTTTTATTTGTGTATGGTTTATATATTTATTTGGTTTTATTCCCAAATATTTGTATGTATCGTCAATGTTCATGGCTGTTATGTTTATCATTGTCATTATTTTACCTTTATGTATGTGTAGAGTTTTACATTTTTCTAAACCAAACGTCATGCGTATGTCCTTACTATAGTCAGCTGTTAGTTTTAATAAATTTTCCATGTCTCCATTAGATTTTGCAAATAATTTAATATCATCGACGTACCTCAAATGCGCAATTTCTGTATCTTTAGTGAGTTTATAGCCACACTTGGAAATATTTAGCAGATTGGACAGAGGATTGAGTGCCAGACAAAACCACAGAGGACTTAAAGAGTCTCCCTGGAAAATGCCATTACGGATAGATATTTCACCTGTGCTAATTTTAGCTGTTTTTGTAGATAGAGACAGAACAGTTTTCCATTTTGACATGGTATCTTCCAAGAAGGTGATGATTGTAGGATTTATTATGTAAATTTGTAACACCCTTATCAACCAAGAATGAGGCACGCTATCAAAAGCTTTTTTATAATCTATATATGTAACGTGTAAGTTTTTGTTATATTTATGGGCATGTCTTAATACAGTCTGGTCTATCATAAGTTGTTCCTTGCATCCTTTGTGATTTTGTCGGCAGCCTTTCTGCTCTTCCGCTAATATACCGTGCTCTTCGACATGTCTGTTAATTTTAAATGTTATACACGATGTGATTAACTTGTATAATGTGGTGAGGCATGTAATGGGTCTGTATTGTGACGGATTTGATGTATCTGGACTTTTTGCTAGGAGGTGTGTTATTCCTTTAGTTACAAAAGAAGGTAATTCGTCTTCGCCTTTTATAAGATTTGTAATCATTTTCGCTAATATCTCATGTAAACCAACCATCTTTTTGTACCAAAAGTTCTGAATTCCATCCACTCCAGCTGCTTTCCAATTTTTTGTTTTTCCAGTAATAACCTCTATATCATCTTTAGTTATATCCAAGAATTCCATTTCGTTTATAGTCTCCCATCTCCTTTCCTCTTCCCTAACCCAATGCGCGTCTTCGTTATGATCTTGATACTTCTCCCAGAGATCCGACCAGTAGTTTTTTATGTCTTCTTCAGAGGGCAAGGTACTATTTTCATCTAGATTATTTTTGCGACCAAGTGATCTGTAGAAATATTTTTCGTTATTGGTAAATAGCTTATTGTCATTTTTCCTATTTAATGCCTTTAAGTAGCGTGCCAATCTATGAGCTTCAAGAGCCAGTTTTTGTTTTAATGTATCTAACACATCCTGTGGTGTACTATTGTTATTTTCGTATGTCGAGTGCCTAATATTTTTCTTTAATATTATTTCTACTCTTGCTACTAACTTTGGAGATCTATTGTTATTTATGTAATGTGATAGTCTACCTATATCTGCTCTTAAAGATGCAATATCCTTTTTTAACCTTATTTGCCACGGAGGTTTTTCGTTTCTCTTTTTATGACTTGGTGCATAATATGTGTCTATTTTGTACCCTAATTGCCGACTAATGACTACTGCACTGCAGTAAATAAGTGTATGTATGTGGCTAATATCTGAATCTACATCAAAAAAGTTTTGTAAAATGCTAGCGTTGAACAAATTAACTAAGCGGTATAGTTTTTTACTTTCCCTAAGTTTTGGTAGTTTTGGCCGAGTTTCGGGATCCATTTGCGCATATTCCATCAATGCTTCTTGTACCTGACCTATTAATTGACTTTCTATTGTGTTTTTGTTATTAAGATCTATTGTTTGTTGTAGTGTGTTGCTACCAATATGCGAAATGCTCGTTTCTTGGGTAGATAGTTGTACACTTTGAGTATTTGGCGTAAAGGAAGAATCTTCTGTATTAATAGTATCATTATTCCTATGGTTTGTCGACATTGATTCAGGTGTCCTATTTTCATTTTCTTCTAATTCTATGGCTACTTCTTGTTTTATAATTTTTAGTCTGTGTTCTTGTATATAGTGGTTCAGTAGTATAAGTCGCTTTTGATCTGAAATCCTTTGTTCCGATAAATGTGATAGATGAGGGAATTTTCCGACAAAACTTCTATGGAGGAGTGTTCTATATGCTGTTAAGTTTGATTCTAGTTTAGTGATCTTGTAGTATGCTCGTATTATGGCCTCGTTATACTCATTGGTCCACCTCATACGAGGCCGTGATGTGTTACTTGTAGTTTGTGTACTCTGCCTAGTGACTGATGCATACGTTTGACTATTTGATTCAAAATTAGCTGTGTATATGGTGTTCGTTTGTGTATTATCTGAGTGGGACATTTGTGTTTCCTCCTTTACTTGTGTATAAATTTTGTCTATAATTTTTTGTGGTAATAGTTTTTTTCGCATTATAGCCCTACGCTGATCTCCTACTCTCTGTCTACTCACGTATCTCATTTCAGGGAATTGTTTAATAAATAATTCATGTAGTGTCGGTAGATAGGCTCTCGTCTCGGTGTCTAGTTGTGTAATCTTCAAATATGTGCGTAGAATAAATTCATTCATGGCGGTATTCCATGTCCTGCGCACACGTAAGCTTCCGGAGGTGGGTGCAGAATTTGCGACTGAAGATGTCTTCTGCACAACATCCTCCAGTAGCATGCTACTAGTAGGTGAATTTGTAGGAGAGCTTCTATATGGTAAACCTTTATATGACGGACTAGTTGCAACTGAATGAAATGGGCTATTAGTTAATGATGAAAATCCGGAATGCTGGTCTATTGATTCGGCTGTCGTAACTTCGGGTTCATTCCCAGCGAGGGCCCGCCTGCTCAGCTCCTCGCCACCGACGGTCCGCATACTGTAGCACCCAGCGTCGGCTCCAGGTGCGCCCCGGCGATTGCCCCCGGGAAGCGACATTCTCAATACTTTCCGTGAACGTAGCTCCATGTCGAATGGGTTAACTTCCTCGTTAGCCGTGTAAGTTTTTATAGTACACATATCCGCCCCCCACGTGGTCAGGTGTTCGACTCGGACGAAAGGTAGGATTTTAGGGGGCTTATCATTATTATTATTATAATAATTACATTGTTAAACCGAATACACAAATATGTTTAACCGACTTCAAAAAAGAAGTACCTACATTACAAAAATATTGTAAAAATATTAATAAGCAATTAGTTAGATTGTTACACCAAATAAACAAATATGTTTAACCAACTTACATAAAGGAGCATACTCGTATTATTATGTAAATAATTAAATAGATATAATTACTTTACTAATAAAATATTAAATATAGAATCGACTTCAAGAAAGAAGTGTATGTATTACAAACGCACACATTGTTATATAATATTAGCAATTTATTAAATTGTTAAACCGATAAACAAATATGTTAAACCGACTTCTAAAAAGAAGTGTATTACAAAAGTACGCAAATAAGTACAAATTGTAAAAATTAGTAATTAGATGAATTACTTAACCAATTAAACAATTATGTTTAACCGTCTTCTAGTATGAAGTGTATTGTAAATTGTACCTAATATGAATAAGTCAGTAATTAACCGTACCAAGAAATAAAATATAAATGTAAAACTTTGTAATTAACCCCCGTAGCATTTGCTTAAGTACAAGCGTTGTTCTAACCACCGCAATTAAATCAATCAGATCAGAACAAAACATTTGTTAGTAATATTTGGCCCCCGTAAATTTAATAAATTATAACATTATGCAGAAATACAGTAATTTATTTAAACATAGATATTGTCTTAGCTAACTTTATATAGTAAATAAATATACCAGATGTTAGATCAAGCCCGAGATTCTTACTACTTTGTTTATTGTAGATTGTATAACAGAACTTGTGATTTTTACAGGTAAAAATCTCCGAAAGCGGGGAGGAGATGTGACGAGGATCTGGCGGTGCGACATCCCTAAACACGAACTGGCAAATTGACATCCCTACGCGGCCGCACCGCGCCCACACCACACGTTCCGCGACGATATATAAAGCGCAGTGGGAGGGAGCTCAAGGGCAGTCGTCCGAGTTCTGTTACCGTGACAAGACGTCTCCACGCGCGCGCACGTTACCCGCTCCTATTGTCTCGGAACATCGGAACTCTGACGATTCGCTGTCCCGTCTTCCCGACTAACACTAGTTAAGACACCTTACCCGTTCCCTGATCCGAAGGTCTATCGGCAACAGCAACTCCGGTCGTAGGAACCGAGCCTTTACTCCCGTACCTTGACCGCGCACCTGCGGTGAGCCCATCCCCGGCCCGGACGCGCTCGCGGCCTTGTGCCGCTGACGACTCCGCATGCCAGCCTTCATCTCCCGGTAGTTATAATTAGATACTAACAGAACAACCCGCTACGCTCCGCGCCGCCGTCCGTAACTCGCGATACCGTCCCGTGGGAACCGCTCCCAGCGTCTCGGAAACGTCGGAACTCTGGCGACTCACCTTCCCGGTTAACATTAGTTAAGGCACCCTACCCGTTCCCTGATCCGAAGGCTTATCGGCGAAAACGACTTCGGTCGTAGACACCGAGCCTTTACTCCCGCACCTTGACCGCGCTCCTGCGGTGAGCCCATCCCCGGCCCGGACGCTCTCGCGTACGTATGCTGACGAGGAACTCAGGCCTGAGCTAGCCGTAAGGGTTCTTCGTCACACGTAAGTAAATAATGAATCTGGAAGATAACACACTTTGGTAATTGGTCTCTTAACAAAATAATTTTTACACTTCACTGATATCACTCTCACTAAATTATCTTCTCCAGGGTAGGTTTCGACCACTCTTCCTAGTGACCACTTGGAGGGTGGCAAACTATCGTCTTTTAATAAAAAATAAAATTTTAAAAAGCCCCCGACTCAAAAAGCAACATATAAAAAGTAAAAAATTAATGGTTAAACAAACTTACCTGAAGTGAAGTTTGACCGTAATTATACGAGACGTTACATCCGAAGGGATTTAATATTACTATGTAGTTTCACTTCTCTATGTACATGTCTCTATGACGACCTCCGTAGCCTAAGGGCGAGCACGCCGGACTTTAAATGGCTCCGCCATCTCTGAGGTTCCGGGTTCGATCCCCGGTCGGGTCAATGTAGAAAACGAACTTTTCTATATTGGCTCGGGTCTGGGTGTTGTGGTACCGTCGTTGTTTCTGATTTCTATAACACAAGTGCTTTAGCTACTTACCTTAGGATCAGAGCAATGTATGTGATGTTGTCCAATATTTATTTATTATTATTTATTTATGTACTAGGCATCACACACAAATTTTCAGAGCTATAGAACTAAAAAAAAAAAGTTATTAAAATATGATACTGTTTCCGAACCACCAGCGCCATCTGTCGATGACGTAGCGGTCGGTTTGCACGAACCTCATTTATTTTAGAGAACTTAAATTTGCTTATTTCGTTTGGTTATTGGGATGGTCGGATTGACCTAGGGTTGGGCGGGTTTATAAATCCCTTCGGATGTATCGTCTCGTATAATTACGGTCAAACTTCACTTCAGGTAAGTTTGTTTAACCATTACGACGTTACATCCTCGAGATTTAATATTACTATGTAGATGTTTACGCGTACGGCAGTACCCAGCGGCAGACGTGGACGCGTGACGCGTGCTGTGCGCACAGAACACACTCGTGTCCACGCCACTTTCCGCGAGGACATTCTTGATCCATCTACCTATGGTCGAGGGGCTAGCATTGTGAAAGGGTTTTTTGTGGTTAAGATCAGGTTGCCGGTTTGTGGAAGTTTCCTAAACTCATTAGTTGCGCTTATGTACGCTGACATAGTTGAGCCCGGGCATATTTATATTCTTTCGTGAAAGAAAGGTATAGTCAGAGGAGATGTTGTGCGATTTGGTGCAGAGGTTTTGGTTAATTTATTCATGTTAATTACTATTTTGGAATCATAAGTTTTTACGTTAGACAATTCAATTAACGATAACGTCTGGGTCCGTTGTGCAGTCGACAACGCGAGCAGAGTTACTAGTTTCTTGGCGAGAGATTCCAGGGGCTGGTTTTCATTTGGATAGAATTGTGAAAGATAGTTTAGAACTATGTTCGGATCCCAGGTTGAATTGTACCTTGGGAAACAAGGTCTTGTCCTGTAAACTCCTTTTATGAATCGTAGCACCCTATCGTCTTGCGAAAACTGTTTACTCAGTATGACAGCGAGTGCAGAGCGAATGGTATTTATGGTAGAGTAATTCGACCCGGACTCGTATTGTTCAGTCAGGAATTCTAAAACTTTAGGTATTTCTGTGGAAAAAAGGTCTATTTGGTGCGTTCTACAGAACTCCCACCATTTTTTATAAGCGCAGTTATACTGTTTAAGAGTACTTGGGGCTAGAGATGAGATCATAATTTCTGAAGTTCTTATTGGTAATGACTGTCTTGAGAATGCCCGCTTAAAAATATTGACGACACCAGGGTAAGTCGTTTCCATAGCGGGTGTGGAGTCCTGAAAGGTGATAAGAGCAGATCAGACCTTGGTTCTAGGTATATCATTTTGTTGTTGCATAGTGAAACGAACAATGGATACCATGGCTGACTTGGCCAATATGGTACCACCATTATACCCACGGCTCGGTCATTAACTATTTTCCGCAAACATTTTAATATCAGAGAAAACGGAGGGAAAGCATAAAAGAAGTAATCCTTCCAGTCTAATGTAAACGCGTCAATATCGAATGCCGAGGGGTCTCTTTTCCAGGAAACGTACGTTTGACACTTAGTATTTTGATAAGTAGCAAACAAGTCAATTTCTGGTTTACCGAGAGAATTTACGATTTTGTCAAAAGCCGAGGAAGCTAGGCTCCATTCAGTGTCTATGTTTGATCGTCTAGATTCAAAGTCAGCTTCTATGTTGTCCTTGGATTTTATGTACGAAGCTACAACAAATAATTGCCTCGCCTCGCACCACTGCCATAGTAGTTTGGTTGTGCTATGTAGGTGGGGAAATTGAATCCCCCCGTATTTGTTAATGTACGCAATGGCAGTCGTATTGTCGATTCGCAAAAGAATTTCTTTATTTTTCAAGTCTTTTGCGAAACATTTAAGTCCTATAAAAGCAGCTTTCAGTTCAAGCAAGTGTACGTAGTAATTTTAGAACCACTCATGGAAACTTATTTAACTGTCACCTAGTCAATTTGCAGCACATTTTCCACTAGCATCCCTTGTAACATTCATTAATTAACTTAGATTACTCAATTGTTGTATTTTGCTAAAGTCTAGAATTAAAACTAAAACATAACACAAACATAACCTCAGTGACAGTTTGTTTTTTTTTTATCTTGCGAAAGTTGCGCATAGGCAACTAACTTATATTTTTATTTACAACTGTCATTCTGAGAGTCCAATGTTGTCACTTTTAATCTGTCATTTGATCGTTCCATAGCAATTGGATTATAATACGCTATGCGTTCGACTAGTTTTCGGAATTAAAAAAGTAAAGTGTCTGTCAAGTGTCTTGTGTTCAGGAAGTTGAATTTTTAAAATCTGGAAAAAGGGTAGTTTTTGGCTGATGAGTTGAAGCAGGAACTACGTAATGGTTCCAGAAGCTTCCATCGCCTTGCAATAAATACCGGCGCGGAGCCGGGAAGGTCTTTTTTGTTGCCTGTCTGCCGTCCATACAAGAAGTCCAAAGTAGTTGTGCGCCGAGGTGGATCGCCTGCCAGCCCTGTTAATTTTCAAAGCTGTTTGCAGACGGTTTTCTCCTTGAGAAGCTACACCCTCGACTTCTTTAAACTACATATTGTAAGTACAGTGCAACCTGTAATTATTGCTGTTTTCACAATTCTTGTAGTTGAAACTTGATAGGTTATAAAGTTTGCCTTCTTGGCTCATAGGTACCAGTTTTTGCGAGTGACACAGCGGGATACAGTTTGGAACGACGCTTGTGCCACCGCGAGCTGCTTTTAACCCCGTTTTAAGGTAAAAACTTGCACTTTTCATAAATTTTATTTAGGGGAGGGTAGTTCTCTTTTTTAGGGTGTGTCCCCCAATATTCAAACTAAATCATTAATTCATCTTATTACAAAGTATTTTCAATTTAATTAAATCCTTTTAATCACACAGAAGTGACCTTTTAAATAATAATTTATTTCTTTATCGACCCGTCTCGATAACTTCATACTGGGATGTATTCTGGTTCTTAATTAGAAATTGGTACATTCCAGGGGTTTTTTTTTTTTGTATTGAGAACTCGACCCCCACTCCTGCGGACTACACGCAGCTGGGGAAGGCCTGCCTCCCTGGGGTCATAGAACGCGACGGGAAGGTGTGCCGAGTCGACCTCAGGAAAGAAACTTATTTTTATTTTTTTATAGGGTTTACCCACCTTAAGGGTATGGCGCCCACTAGTTATTAACGGAATAGGCTCAACCAAACCGATACTCGCTCAACCCCGTAGGTTTAAAACTTATTCTAAAATACCCACATTTCCCGACCGCTGGCCGGCTCGTAACTTTTTTTTCTGTAGCATCTTGAATACCAAACTCAACCCACCACTGTAACCCTTTTTTATTTGGCTTAAGTAAATAATAAATCATAATCAATAAAGAGAAACAAAATCTTTTATTTAACACAAGTTAATGTGATCATCTGCCTCGGATGCGCCCCACAGACCGCTAGCACGCTCCCCGTTACAATAAACACCCCAGCCAGTTAATGACGCGTCGGAGAAAATTTCTAAAACGAATCTATTACTTCGAATAGGGTTTCGTGAATTCATAATATTATTAGTCTACCACGACAAATCGGGTCTTAATTTAGGGTTTATTACCATAATCTGTTCATAGTCGTCGTCATTATCTTTTAAGGCTAGGAATTTCTCTCTTTCAAGTTCTTTTGTGTATAACCAACCGTAGGAAATTCCAGGACAAGCTGAGCAGAGCGATTCTAGGAAACTAGCAAATTCTCTAATAGATATTGTTTTTAGTTTTGAGATAAGGTTTATTTTATGTAATAATTTTAGTCTTTTAGTATCAGGTAACTGCAAAACCATTTTACGAGAGTCTAGCTCAAACCCTAAAAACGATTGGACTTGAGTCGGGATTAAGTTGCTTTTATTTGTATTTATTATGAATCCAAGACTTTTGAGAAGATCAACAGTCTGTGTGACGCGGTTAAGGCAAGTTTCATACGATTTATCGATTAATAAAATATCATCTAAGTATATGACCATTAAGAAGCCTTTGTTTCTGAGAGAAGAGATCACAGGTTTCATCAGTTTTGTAAATACAAGAGGAGCTAGCGATAAACCGAACGGAAGACATTGAAATTCGTAAATCTGGTCTTGAAATTTGAACCGTAAAAACTTTTTGCTGACGTCATGAATAGGCACCAAAAAGTATGCCTCTTGGAGGTCTATAGAGGCCATAAAGTCGTTTATACTAAGTAACTTTGTTGCAGTTCGTATATCCTCCATTTTAAAGTGGTAGGGATCGATAAATTTATTAAGCTCTTTGAGATTGAGAATAAATCTAAATGTGCCGTCGCTTTTTGGGGTTAAGAAAATTTTGGACAGAAATTGGCTAGGTGTATCGTCGCATTTGACTATGGCTCCAGAGCTCAGAAGTTGAGAAATTGCTAAGTTCATATGTCTTGACTCAGGCTTAGTAAGTAGTTTATTATTATCCGGCTGAGTGGTTTGCGAAGGTAACTTATTAAACGGAATACGAAATCCAGATACGTAACCGAGAATAATGGGATCGTTCGTAACATGCTTCCAGTAGTTAATGAAGTGGCGCAGTCGGCCAGCGTGTTAAAGTACCTTAGTTAGGTCCTGCGAGTCCGTGGGTTCGGTTTCGGCGGTGAAGCTGCTCGATTCATTGTTGGAGGTGGTCTGCGTGATGATTGTTGTTGGTAGGGCTGATAACGATTCTTTTGTCCACCCTGTCTGGGTACCCTTGCTGGTGCTTGGTTCCTGGGTGGGCCACGCCAGTTTCCCTGGCTGGTATTAGTTGGACGGGAGTGGTTATCGACCCGCTTGATTTGAAAGTCGGATCTTTCAGCCGTCTTGGTCGCCTTGATTTTTTCTCCTAGGGTGGCGCCGAACAAAAATTCATCTCGCTTAACTTCCGCAACCATGCCATAGAACTTCTTATCAAGTAAAGTAGTGACCAGCTTTCTTCTTGACTTTGTGTTCTCAAAGTGAAGGTCGAGGAATATTTGACTAATTTCTGAAAGCTTCTTAAGTATGCTAATTTTATCTAAGTCGTTAGTGATAAGTTCCGAAGCCAAGCTTGTAAGGCCGGCAATACCCAGGCCTAGGTAGTTTTGCGACTTTTCGAGATGTTTGTCCCTGTTTTTAACCGTATCGCCCAGGACAGCGGCTATTTCCAGATTTAGCTTCGGAGCTTTTGAAAGTTGAAAGTTTTCAGGAATTAAAAAGTTTTTTATTAAGGCCTCTTTTGCTTTCTTGGTCAATCCCTCAACAATAATCCTACCCCAGCGTTTGGAGATTTCTTCATTGATGGCAGGGCCCAGCGCTTCGTCTTTGCTTTGTGGGTTCCCGAGCGCTTCAATAATTTCTGGCGGTAACGTCTCAGTTAGTTTCGGATTTACAGAACTCGGACCCGCAGTCGGTTCATTTTCTGTAGTTATTTCATTTGGATTGGGAACTATGACTTGTGACATTAAGGGAAGTAATTGTGGTGACACATCCGATCTCGACGAATCCATAAAAAAATCTGATGCAGATTCGGGCGTTGGGCTCCGATGGTAACGGTCGTTTTCTGAAAAATCAGAATAACGAACTGTCGGAAAAGAAAAAAAAAAAAAAAATAACCTACTGTTTGTAGGCACTTTTTGTTTTAAGTCCTTGGTCGCAATCACATTACGGCACGAGACTATTAGTTATCAACTATGATCACATCAAAGAGAATAACTTGCATTGATTAGCCATCAGCCGTAATCACGATACGGAGAATAGCGTTAAGTCGCATTTTTGCTATCAGCCGTGATCTCGACACGGAGAATAGCAGGGTGACGAAAAAACATTTAAAATTTTACTTAGCCTCTGCTTTTAACCTTGGGAAAATATCATCATTCAGAAAGTGGGTAGACGGCAGGTACAAAATGTTTACTCGGTCACAAAACGTTTACTTAGGTATGTTGCTGAAAATAGCTTATTCCCTAGCATAAAATAAAACACTTTTGTTTAAAACGGTACGTTTTTATGTATTGTAGGTATGGAGGTACTATCTGGTAATGATTTTGTCCGTCACTGTTAACTTAATAAACAACACACTTACTAACCTTCATAATCGCTAGATGAAGAGTGTTGGAGGCGTTGTTCAAGTCGCCTAATTTTTCTTCTTATCTTCGAGTTACTTCGCTTCCTTTTTCCCATGATTAAGCCACAGAGAAAGTATTATACTACGTAAATTAAGCTAACCGAATTAAATTAACGAAGTGGTGATGCCCGCACACACAAAAGGAATGAGGTTCGTGCAAACCGACCGCTACGTCATCGACAGATGGCGCTGGTGGTTCGGAAACAGTATCATATTTTAATAACTTTTTTTTTTAGTTCTATAGCTCTGAAAATTTGTGTGTGATGCCTAGTACATAGAGAAGTGAAACTACATAGTAATATTAAATCTCGAGGATGTAACGTCGTAGTATAATAATATTTAAACTATTTGTTAACTCTTTGGCCCTTCAACTTTATTACAAGAAATGTTGCCTAGTTATGTTTTGATCCAAGCGTCATTCGCGTCGGTTGACCGCTTGTATTTCTATTTATGTTGCTGGGTAATTATTATAATCATCTTATTTTAACCTTCGTCACTGCCTCCTTTACTCTTTTTATTAGCACCTGTTTAGTATTTATTTTATTTTCTTAAGCGGTCCCCCGACACGATGACGCTTGGATCAAAACAAAACTAGGCAACATTTCTTGTAATAAAGTTGAAGGGCCAAAGAGTTAAAAAATAGTTTACATATTATTTTTTACTTTTTATATGTTGCTTTTTGAGTCGGGGGTTTTTTAAAATTTTATTTTTATTTAATACTTTTTATAAGATTAGCCCCAACGGCTCAATTCGCAATTTAGTGATAGCGACCATCTTGGATTTGAAATTTAGCATAGTTAAAGGAAGGAAATGAAAGGGCTGACTAGTATTCTACTAGTCAGCCCTTTCATTGGATACCCATATTGAGGGAGCTTAAAAAATATGTAATCCGCCATTTCGTTACGGCGGGCATCTTGGATTTGAAATTTGTCGTAGTGTATAGTATTCTACCAGTGAAGCCCTTTCATTGGATACCCATATTGAGGGAGTTTCAAAAAATATGTAATCCGCCATTTTTTTACGGCGGCCATCTTGGATTTGAAATTTGTCATAGTGTATAGTATTCTACTAGTCAATCCCTTTCATTTGATATCCATATTGAGGGAGTTTAAAAAATATATGTAATCCGCCGTTTTATTACGGCGGCCATCTTGGGCCGATTTTTTATCAAACATAGCTTAGAACACTCCCGACTAATTAATCATTCAAACAAAAAAAACTAAATCAAAATCGGTTCATTTGTTCGGGAGCTACGATGCCACAAACAGACACACACACACACACACACACACACACACACACACACACACGCGCGCGCGTCAAACTTATAACACCCCGTCGTTTTTGCGTCGGGGGTAAAAAACTAGATCTCCTGTCTTAAAATTCGGTTGTTTGGTCATCCATTAAGGGCGTTGTTGTAATCTTGATAAATATTCACTCGACCATTTTTTCCAAAAATCTTGTAACATTTTTTGTGTTAGCTGCCATCTCGTCAGTCGATTAACATTTGAATCTAAATAACTCTCCTCTGGAACGATAGTTGGGGATTCACCCAGAAGAAAGTGTCCAGGGGTCAATGGCAACAAATCTGTAGGATCATCACTCATTGGAGATATTTGTCGAGAGTTTAAGCAGGCCTCAATCTGTGAAGTAACTGTAGACATCTCCTCGTATGTACAAGTGTAGTATTTCAAAGGACACGTTTTAAGAGCCATTTCACATTTTTAGCGCAAAACCTAACTTTTCATGCGCCTAATTTACGACTTTCCGAATGATTTTTCGACTGGTAAACACATGAAAAATATTGCCCAGTCCTTCATCTATGACAATCATGTAACACATTTGCAAAAATGCCTTTTGTCTCTTGTAAAATGATCCATTTCGCCAGCTCAATTTACGAAAATGTCTTATCCTCTTCAACTTCAGTTACCTAAAACTCTTATTGAAATGCATTATTATAGATAGGTAAAAATGCTCAAACATCCGACATATAACCTTGTTAAAATTTCATGTACAAAAATTCGCATTAATTATTACAATACTAGTAAAAAAAAAAAACGATTTGTAAATTTTCCTGAATTATGGCGCCAGTTTACCACGATCTCTTGTTAAAAATAAAGCATAATTTCAGAAATTAATGTCAGAATACCTTTGATCTATATTTAATCAAAAAATAAAATTGAATTGAAGATTCAATCACTAAAATCAACCTAAAAACGAAAATGAAAACATCCCAAAATCCAAATAAATTATGATGCACAAACGCGCGTTCCTCAGAACGGCGCGAGCGCTCTCCGAAGTAGGACCTGTGTCAGTTTTTATCGCACCGTACAACTCGCGATTCTCCGAGCGCGCGTAGCTCCAATTATACTGCGACCGCAAAGTTTTGATCTTTGTTTTATTTTATTTTTTAGCATGTTTTTAATCGATTAGTAAATATTAGTTTGTAAATATTAGTTTTAATACTTTTGAAGATGGGGCGAACAAATCATTATGACTATTGTGTAAAAAAAGTGTATTAAACATTTACAAAAAAAGGACCTTTCCCTCTGGACCAATAATAAAATCTGTTTATGGTGTGCGGTAAATATCTTTTTTTACCCTACAAGCCATCAAATCTTGTAAATTAAATTAATCCACTTTCCGGTAGTCGATTGAGATGAAAATTTGCACACATTTATAAAGCGTGTGACTATGCAATATTATGATGACCTGGATCTGATCTGATGACGGAGCTGGAAAGTAGCCATAGAAACTTTGCAATGAAACGACACAACCTCATCGAGTTTGGGCTCGTTTGAATCGTCTTGACGAGAAGTTTGTCTTTCAATGGTAACCAGGATCTACTGATGGAGCTGGAAGGTGGTAAATGGTCATAGGAACACGACGACGACAAATGATATAACGACCATCGAGTTTGGTTCATTTGATTTGTCTTGATTAGTACTTTCAGTCAGTCAGGAGTCAGATAGTAATCAGTTGGTGTGACCTATGTAGGAAGTTGGTTATAGGAACTCAGTAACTAAGCAACACAACTGCATCGCGTTAGATTCGCCTTAAGATACCAATTACTTCGTAGTCAATCACGCGTCAAAAATGATAAAAAGATCAAAAAATACTTATAACAACAAGCTTTAATGACTTGTCATTACAAAGAACTAAAAACTTAAAATAATTCAAGCCTTTTAAGAAAATTACCATTATATAGGTACCTTTAATGCATTTTCTACACTAATATTATAAAGAGGAAAGATTTGTACCTATTTTTGTATGTTTGTAATGAATAGGCTCAAAAAGTACTCGGCCGATTTAAAAAATTCTTTCACCAATAGAATGCTACATTCTTCCAATTTGACATAGGCTACATTTCATTTTGAAAAAAATTAGGGATCCTTGGTAAAATTTGAACAATGTAACCGAAGGTGTAGAAAAATGAGTCTTAAAATGTCTTTCGTCGAATGCGCTGCCGAAACTATTAGCGATAATTGTCTACCCCGTGCGAAGCCGGGACGGGCTGCTAGTTATAAATAAAATGGTTCATGTAATGTGTGTGTCTTTTTAGTAGCAATATTAAAAACTATATTTTGAACCTATCAAGCTCAAATTACACACAGGTGACCGCGTAATACTATTTTTTTTATTGTGTCTCTTTGCCGTGGCCTAACGGGTTAAAAGTAAATAAACACCTTATAGACATGTAGTCTTTCTATTTTTCTAGAAGCTTTATAAGAGTCTTTCCTTTGGAAAAATATGCAAAAGACGAGCCAATCTAAATTCTGTGCCTTTGGTAAAATTAATTTTATATTCGTATAATCTGGACAATATTGCCTCAATAAAACATAGGAGGGACAATGAGCCAAAGGCACAACTCAGTGTGCAAGAAAACGAACTCATCGAACAATGTGGTCTATTTATAGATGCGGAGCACTGCTTTTTAGGAGCAACACCAGACGGCTTGTACAGTGAAGGTTTGGCAGAAGTAAAATGTCCCAGCTCTGTTTTTGGAATGGACCCTGACACTGCCATACGGCAAAAAAAACTTAAGTGTTTTAAATAAAATAGTCGGTCTCAGGTCGAAATTAGTAAGAACCATGACTGGTACTACCAGGTACAGGGCCAGCTGCACATTTGTGATTAAAAATATGCTTATTTGCCATATGGACAGGTCCCGATTTTCCATTAAAAGTCATGAGGATTCATAAGGGTGACGTTTTCTGGCAGGAAAAAAATCTTCCAAAGCTAACTCAGTTTTATAATTATTGCGTACTGCCAGAAATTGTAGACCCTAGAAAGTCTAGGTCAATGTCTCTACGGCAAATATGTATACAGCGGATAGCATAAACTACCCTAAGTATTTTTGGAGTATGATTTCCAGTAAAAACTATTCTTGCAACTTATTTGTATTATTTAAATCAATAAGTAAATAAAATGAAATATAAATTTTCATATTTTTTTATGCCTACATACCAATATAAGCAGATCAGATTAATAATAAATAATATAAATAATAAATATTGGACAACATCACATACATTGCTCTGATCCTATGGTAAGTAGCTAAAGCACTTGTGTTATAGAAATCAGAAACAACTACGGCACCACAACACCTAGACCCGAGCCAATATAGAAAAGTTCGTTTCCTACATTGACCCGACCGGGAATCGAACCCGGGACCTCAGAGATGGCGGTGCCATTTAAAGTCCGGCGTGCTCTCCTCTAGTCCACGCAGGTCGTTAATTAATAGATTGGCACACAACCTGCTTTTAGGTAGGTACATTACGATAAAAGTATTTTTTTTTATCTCCAAAAATCACCTGAAATAACTCACTCACTATAAATAAACTATTTTTACTAATAATAATAATATAATAGGCAGACGAAAAATGTTATCAAGAATAAAATTTATTATTGCAAGTACGAATATCAATATGTAGTGGTCGCGCTATATCAAACATCGTAGCTGCTTCGTGCTTTCTCTCTCGCTCGCACTGCTCACACGCCGGGATTTACCTAAACTTGAGACACATGAGTAAAGAAACGGAACAGAGACAAAGCTTCTAAAGAGCTAGCAAAATTTATACCTATTTTGGTAGGGTTGGCACAATTGAATAAATTTAAAATATTCTTTTTTTCTTTTTTTTACATTTTTAATTAAAGTAGGTTATTTTTTTACAAATTACATACTCTATTTTTTTTTTTTATTACTTTTGGTTTTTAATAATTTATTGTGTCTTTTAATCGAATGATAAATTCTAAATCTAATATAAAGTTTTTTCAAATAATCCAATGGGAAATAATCACATGGCATATGAAATGTACAATCTTGTAAACGTGCTAATATGGCATTACTAATATTAACAATTTGTACATGAAGATCAAAATATTCGCGAAATTTTGGCTCAAGCAATTCAACGAATGCAATACAATTGTCAGGAGGTATTATCACACACAGTACAATGTACAACCATATTTACAACACTTTTTAAATACTAAAACAAAAATATTACTACGTATTATGTGAGAAACTCGATAACAAAAACAAAATACGCACGACATTCGAGCGTCGTGTCACGCCTGCAAGCCCTGAGATTGACCACTGGCTGATCTAGTTTGAAGCGGTTTCGGCTTATACGTGACAAGCGGCCAGTGGACACGCACACACACGCGTTGCACTTGTAGTGATGTACCTATCACAGCGCATTCGTATGAAGCTTTGTCTCTGTTCCGTTTCTTTACTCATGTGCTTGAGATGCGCTATTTTGTGAAATGGCTCTTAAGTGAAATTTAATTGACTTCACCCCAGCCTTTTACAGGCCACCGAAGTGCGGAGCTGAAGGTGGTATATGATGCCATGTAGTTCCGTCATTAGCTAGGATGTTCTTCACTTGCAGTGCAAATTTTCGGTACTCTTATCAAATAATTTCTAAGTTCTTTATTTCCAGCTGTTTAATTCGTTCCATTATCGCTCTACATGTCTGAGCATTTTCCTCACCTAGCAACGAAGCGCTTGAAAGCTGCGACAAAATCTTGAGTATTTAAAGATGTGACAATCGCAATATGTATGGCTTTGGTCACCATGCAAATGAAAATAGATATATAACCCTTCTGTGTTTTGCTACTTCTACTCTTTGAAAGTCTCAAATCAATTGGTCCTGCAAAATCCACTCCACTATGTAAAAAAGGTTAACAGGGTCTTACACGAGCATCAGCGGGTCTAAAACGGCCGCATTGGATGTTTCATTTTTAATCTGATTCATTTAGTGAAATGTAGCGGAAATGATTTGCAAACCCTAAAACGGCCACATTAATAAATGAATCATATGCAATTCATTTCATCAAATGGATCATATTTGATGACGTTAAAAAAATATAGTGACGCGTCCAATCTTACTTTACGGTTTTTGTGAAAATGAATGTTTTTAACAACACAAAGGAACAAAATGTTTCAAAATACTCAAGTTTTGTGTGGTCTACAAATATAAATACAAAATAATAATAAAAATAACATTAAAATGGTGGTTTACCAATTTGACATTTAATATGAATTACTCTTTTCATAATAAGTGGACCATATTACGAATTTCCATACAAAACTGTCAAATTAGATGAACTGCAAATATGAAATGTTCGAGGCTCATTTTATGATTCATCAAATAACATTTCATTTTAAGATTTGCTAAATGAAACATATTATGAACGGAATATGAAACATCCAATGCAGCCGTTTTAGAC
The DNA here is from genome assembly GCA_950371115.1 of Anania fuscalis. Lineage (NCBI taxonomy): Eukaryota > Metazoa > Arthropoda > Insecta > Lepidoptera > Crambidae > Anania > Anania fuscalis. The sequence goes on along the minus strand of OX493326.1, from coordinate 19,680,900 downwards.
CCGCAGGTAAGGACCCCATCATCTGGTTTCTAGCGCTGACTCAAAACCTAGCACATTTCATGCACTGATGAACAATTTGTCGAACGAGGCTCTTAGCGTGAACTATCCAGTATCGTCTGCGGACGTTACTCAAGATCATCGTTGGACCGCCATGTAAGGTACGTATATGAAAATCGGTAAGTATTAATTTCGTAAATGCATGATTTCCAGGTAGGATTATTTGGTGTTTAGTACAATCAGGTACTTTGTTGTAATCTACCTCCTACTCTTAGGATTCCCCTTTTGTCCAGAAAGACGTTTAAGTTACGGAGTTTACTGTCCCTTACAACATTCCTATTTGCAGATATTCTTTCAATTTCATCTTGAAACACTTCCCTTTGACATAATCTTAAACATACCTCTCTGGCTTTATTTATTTATTTCTATACCTGTTAGATGTATTTTCTTTGATTTTTCCTTGGTAAAGAATCGTAGTATGTATGCTGTTACTCGTAATAGTTTTGTTAAATTTGAATATCTCCTTAATAAATCAGTCTTCATTTTCTGTTATTGTATTTTTTAAAACATTAATCGTTTCTTTTTTCTTTTCCAGGTCCGTTGTGTTCTCCTTTAATTGATAGTATGTAAGATCTTTTTTCAGAAGTTCTTCAGGTCCAGACCACCACAAGTCAGATTGCAAGAGTTGTCTTAAAGAAGCTCCACGAGAAGCCACGTCTGCAGGGTTTTGCGTCGACTCCACATAGCTCCAACATGTTGCAGGTAAGATAGTTAATATTTCAGAGGTTCGACAATAAATGTCCTCCATCTTGAAGGGTGGCATTATAGCCAAGCTAATACTATAGTTGAGTCGATATAAGCATGAATGTCAGCATCAGCTACATCAAGGCACTCAGCTGTTTCGTGTAGTAATTTTGTCAAAAGTACAGCACCACATAATTCGAGTCTAGGTATGGAGACGGTCTTAATTGGTGCGACTCGAGTTTTCGCTGTAATAAGACAAACGTGTATGGTTCCATCAGCCTTGACAACTCGTAGATAAACGGCTGCCGCGTAAGCATTTTGCGATGCGTCACTATAACCATGCAATTATATCTTTAGATCATTGTTGTTTGTATTTAACCATCTATTTATGTTTATATTTTTAGCTTGTTCTAGGTCATTGCAGAAGTTGGACCATTCTGTCTCTACATCTTTTGGAACTTCCTCGTCCCATGTGACTCTAGCCAACCACAATTTTTGTATGATTATTTAAGCTACCACAATAACCGGAGCTAGCCATCCCATCGGGTCAAATAGTCGTGATATTTCGCCGAGAATAAATCTTTTTGTGACATGTTTCGTTGCAGGTCGTAAGTTAATGTCATACTGAAATTGGTCTGTATTTTTATTCCATCTAATTCCTAAAGTTTTAATAACATTTTCTGATTTCAGTATGTACGCCTCCTCTGTTTTGGAATTACCATTTTCTATTTGTTCCTCAAACTCTAATTTCTTACTTGCCCACTTTTGCAATTGAAATCCGCCTGCGTTCATTAAATTTGTCATTTGAGAATGAATTTCAAATGCGTCTTCTAAGTTGTCAGCTCCAGAAAGCAAATCGTCCATGTAAAAGTCTGTCTTTGCAATTTTTGAAGCTATGGGAAAATTCTGTTCTTCATCTACTGCTAGTTGTTGAAGAGTTTTTGTAGCAAGATAAGGTGCGCTTGCTGTGCCAAATGTTACTCTGGTAAGTCTAAATTCTTTTAATTCACTCGCCAATAAATTTTTGATAGTTAGCACTCTCATTGGTAACTTTAATTTGACGATACATTTTGACACAATCTGCTGTAAAGGCGATCTCAGGTTTACGCCATCTCATAACTATTTGTCGCAAATCTCGCTGTAGTTTAGGGCCAATCAACATGTTGTCATTGAGAGATTTACCATTAGAACCCTTGCATGAAGCATCAAATACGATTCTTAATTTAGATGTAGTTTTCTCTGATTTTAACACAGCGTGATGTGGCATGTAAAATGAATTACATGTGGTCTCGTTCTCATGATTGGTTATTTCTTCCATATGGTTTAGTTGTACATACTCCATCAAAACCTTTGTGTATTCTGTCTTAAGTTCCTTGTCTTTGTCAAGTCTCTTCTCTAGGTATTCTAGCCTTTTGTTCTGCTATTTGTTTTGTGTTGCCATAATCAATATTCTTCTGTTTAAATGGAATCTCAACTATGTATCTTCCTTTACTGTCTCTGGTGTATGTTTCTTCAAAGATTGTCTCACATCTTTGTTCTTCTTCAGTAAATTGTTTTTTGGTTTTGTAAATATCTCCAGATTCAAGATCCCAGATTTTTTGTAAAATGTCGTTGTCTTCCTGTTGTGTTGATATGTGTATGTTGACTACATTATGTTTTGTGTCGTTGGCATAAGTTAAGTTGATCTCTCCAGATCAAATCCACCCAAGTCTAGCATTCTGTGCTAATGGTGTATTAAAGGACCCAGGTTTTACATCCTTCAATATAATGTTACTGTAGACTTCAGCTCCTAGAAGAAGATCTATTGAAGCTGGTGTGCTGTAATGTGGAACAGCTGGTTGTAAGCCTTGTATGTGCTTTCATTTCATGTCAACTTGTCTTGACGGTAGAAGATGGGTCAATGACTTAAGCACATATGCCTTTACTGGGAGTTTGAATGCTCTATCATGTTCCGATTGTAGACTCAATGTTACTATGTGTTTAGCGTGCATCACAATGTTACTTCCTAAGCCGCTGATAGTGCCATTTATTGTACGTTTTTTAAGACCAAGATCTTGTGTAGTTTTTTCAGTGATAAATGATCCTTCAGACCCTTGATCGATCAGTGCTCGTAGTTGCAGTGTACGTCCGTTCTCGGCGGTCATCTTGACAAGTGCCGTGGCTAACAATATGTTAATTGTATGTTGGACTCCAGCTTCCATCGCGTAATGTGTTGCTATGTTTTCTCTCTCTTTTGTCTGTATGCTTTGTGTGTATTTGTATCCTTGGGTTGAATTGTCTTGTCGTTTATTTTCAGGAGGTTTGTTGTTGTGATACTCAGTATGAATAAGCGTGTGATGACGTTTTCAACAAATACGACATCTTGACTTTTGTAAATTTTTGTTTTTAGCAATTCCATGCAAGGTTTAATTGAAATAAATAACACTTGAAAAAAATCATCGACCTCGGGTGGGACTCGGTGGGAACCCACGTCCCATCGCATGCCGGGCGAGTGCTTTACCAACTAAGCTACCGAGGACGTCACGTGACAAAATGAAATTCTTCAAGTGTTTTTTCTCGCTGTCAAAGCCAGCGTATCTCTGATCAATGTTGTAGCTATATGTATAGCTGAGTAGTATACTACCGTCAACACCCTATAGAAATATTTTTACAAACATTTGTCTATTGGTTAAGATCAGAAATGCTTAAACATTGTAAATTTTCGTTTTTAGCAATTCCATGCAAGGTTTAATTGAAATAAATAACACTTGAAAAAAATCATCGACCTCAGGTGCGACTCGAACCCACGTCCCATCGCATGCCGGGCGAGTGCTTTACCAACTAAGCTACCGAGGACGTCACATGACAAGATGAAATTCCTCAAGTGTTTTTTCCTTGCTGTCAAAGCCAGCGTATCTCTAATAAATGTTGTAGCTATATGTATAGCTGATTAGTATACTACCGTCAAAACCCTATAATTTTTTTCTCGCTGGCTTTGACAGTAAAATGTCGTTGTCTTCCTGTTGTGTTGATATGTGCATACATATCAACACAACAGGAAGACAACGACATTTTACAAAAAATCTGGGAACTTGAATCTGGAGATATTTACAAAATCAAAAAACAATTAACTGAAGAAGAACAAAGATGTGAGACAATCTTTGAAGAAACCTGCACCAGAGACAGTGAAGGAAAATACATAGTTGAGATTCCATTTAAACAGAAGAATATTGATTATGGCAACACAAAACAAATAGCAGAAAAAAGGCTAGAATACCTAGAGAAGAGACTTGACAAAGACAAGGAACTTAAGACAGAATACACAAATGTTTTGATGGAGTATATACAACTAAACCACATGGAAGAAATAACCAATCATGAGAACGAGACCACATGTAATTCATTTTACATGCCACATCACGTTGTGTTAAAATCAGAGAAAACTACATCTAAATTAAGAATCACTAAAGCACTCGCCCAGCATGCGATGGGACGTGGGTTCGAGTCCCACCTGAGGTCGATGATTTTTTTCAAGTGGTTTTTATTTCAATTAAACCTTGCATGGAATTGCTAAAAACAAAAATTTACAATGTTCAAGCATTTTTGATCTTAACCAATAGTCAAATATTTGTAAAAATATTTCTATAGGGTGTTGACGGTAGTATACTACTCAGCTATACATATAGCTACAATATTGATCAGAGATACGCTAGCTTTGACAGCGAGAAAAAACACTTGAGGAATTTCATCTTGTCACGTGACGTCCTCGGTAGCTTAGTTGGTAAAGCACTCGCCCGGCATGCGATGGGACGTGGGTTCGAGTCCCACCTGAGGTCGATGTTTTTTTTTTCAAGTGTTATTTATCTTGACTATTGTTTACATTGTTTCACTCCATGGTTAAGTATCATGCAATTGAAATAAAGGTTGTTTTTTCTCAATAAATGCCTTCTTGTCTTGAATAGACATTTGTATAAAGCCTTGACATTTGTAAATATAGTGGTCTTCGCCACAAAGCACACAACCCTCTTTAGGCGTATTGTAGAACACTCTCTTAACTGTATTTATAGTCGTAGGTTTGTATGTGCGTAAGGTTCATTTTGTTGATTGTATTCTTTCCAGTGATCTAGATCTCGATTCTAAATATTTTGAAAGGTCTTCGAATGTTGGTAGTGTCTCGTTATCGTGTTTGCTTATTTCTTGTTCCAAACCTTTCAAAGATTCACTATCTAACTTGCTTATCAGTAGGTAAATAATTATCGGATCCCAAGATCTTGTATCTACTCCTATGCTTTTTAATCCACTCAAACATTCTGTTGTCGTATCTAATAAATTCTTGATGGGAATCGCATTTTCATTTGTAATAACTTTAAGTGACATCAATCTTTGTAAATTTGAATTTATTATAACTCTTTTGGTGCCATATCGATCCTTTATTTATAACCAAGCTGAGTCATAATTGCCTTCAGTGACAGGTATGTGTTTTAGTAAAGTTGCAGCTTCTCCTTTTAAGTTTTGTTTCAGTAAATGTAGTTTGTTGACTTTACTAAGAGATTTGTTGTTGTGAAAAGGTGAAACAAATTGATCATAAAATGGAATCCAGTCGTAGTAATTTCCATCAAAGTTTGGAGTCCGTATTGGAGGAAGTTTAATTTGTTGTGATGAAATTTCTGAATCTTTGTTTTCAGCACCATCATTCGGTTTAGTTGGACGTGGATATTCACAATGCCATTTTAACATCGTGTCCTTTGTGCTCACATACTCATCTTCGACTTCGTAATATGTGTTAAAAATGGTTTCATCACTCTATGTACTTTCAATTAATTTAATGTGATTGTTTTGAAACGTTTCCCACAACTGATCAAGTAATGTTATTTTCATTTTGATGTAATTCCATGATAAACGATCCTTAGGAGTTTTTTAAAGTTAGTATATGATTTATCTATTTGTATTTGTAAGCCTAATTGTAATTTTTATAACTGTTCATAGTCACTATGTTCAACACTTTTTTCCATTTTGCGTGTTTTATTTTTGCACTGGCAACACTGATAGTTTTAACGTCACTGAGAGTTCACTTCACTTTGACAGCTAACGTCACTTGATTTTGACAACAAATGTCATGCGTTTGACAGCTCACGTCACTTGAAATGTCACTTGAGTTTGACAGTCCACGTCACTAAATGTCACTCGAGTTTGGCAGCAGCTCACGTCACTTGAGTTTGACAGTTAATTAATATTACTTTGTTCCGAAAACTAAAAACACTTTTTTGTAATCACTTAGGTTTATTACGCACCACTGCTGCTAGACGACTTCTACGACTACCTATCTATTTCGCGAACCGGCTCGGGAGGACCATGAACCGCCTACTATGCATGGCAATGATTGCTATTTTTTATTCATTGTCATATGAAATCACCTGTGATAAATCATTGGCAATGATTTTTTTCTTAGTGTCATAATGTAACACTTTTGCTATTTGCTACTTAAAATGAAATATGATTTATTGGGAACAGTTGCTCCTTGCTACTTTGCTACTTTTTTATGAAATGTCATAAGTATATAGTTCATGAGCTACGTAATGTGCTATGTGTATTATCTAAGCATATTTTTTTCAAACAAATTAAAGTCCTGACCTGAGTCAAATAACTACAAAGTCTACAAACTAAATATTCGTTCACTATTTACAACATTTATTTACAATGCTACACTGGTCACAAACGAAACAAATTTTAATAAACATACATAGCACTCAAATTACGTAACGCACCTATCAGTCATCACCGGGCGACTAGTGAATTTGAAAACATCAAAAACCCACGACGCTGAAAACGTTATTGGAAAAGGATAAAATAATTTAAAAAACCCTCGACTTAAAGATTTAAGTATGTTACGAGATATAATTGACGTAAAGAAGAGTTGGTCTATCGCGGAGTCGGTCATATAAACAATAGGTGCCACGGTAACAACTCACGGAGGCGGTATAGGTATTAAATATAATCTGTCTAAGTAATCATCATCTCCAGCCCATATCAGTCCACTGCCGGACACAGGCCTCTCCAAAAGAAGGATTTTGCCATAATCGCCACGCTTGGCAGGCGGGTTGGCGATCACAGTTTTGCCAATGGTGGAGAGGAGACGCTGCTGCCCGTCTTCTTATGGCGGTTCTCCTGTAGTCGCCTCTTACGACACCCATAGGAAGAGAAGGGGTGATGCAATTCTTTTAACGTGCCGGCACCACACGACAAGTCTAAGTAATGAATAACCAAAACTACTAGTCTGATTTTGATGCGGTTTTTTGCTATACCTATTTATGAATGTACTATTTATGTTAAAGTTTAATATAGTGATGGCAGCCCCCGACGGATTTTTTTGGGTTTTTATTAAGTTCATAGGTAGTGTAATATGATATTGACACATCTATAGCTTCGAGACACAGATCGGTACGTAGGGAAGTGCTATGGAAACTGATACTCTATTGTTTATATGACCGACTCCGCGATAGACCAACTCTACTTTACGTCAATTATATCTCGTAACATACTTAAATCTTTAAGTCGAGGGTTTTTTTTAATTATTTTATCCTTTTCCAATAACGTTTTCAGCGTCGTGGGTTTTTCAAATTTTTTTAATTTTGCTTTTTATTTCAAACTTTTTAGAGGGCATAGGTGTTATGTACAGTGCCAGTTTTAGCACTACCAGCACCCTGGACGAGATTTCTACGGCACCATTCTCTGCCATTCAAAACAAGGCAAGGGATAAAATGAAATACCTATAGTCCATGTAAGCTTCGACTAATAGGACGTAGGTAACCAAAGGATATACGTCCGGGGTATTCATCAACTTATTAAGAATCGGGGAATACTTATATAAACTTCAATAATTAACAAGTGTACCCACTGTAATTAGATTCAGATGGTGTACCAGAACCAGTGCGAGCGAAGCGAGCGCACATTTTTTTTGCGTTTTAAATCTTATAAAGCTATGTATTTCACTAAAATTTAACAAGTGTGGTGAAATACTATTTTAATGTAACCGGAAAAACTGCGAGCGCGCAAACGAATTAGGTTTTTATGCATTTTTACACAAGAGGGTACGGCAACGGCGTCGGCATTGGTGAATTCGACTGCAAAAGCGGCATGCAGAATGTTTGAAAGCCGTACATTTCTATTGCACTTTTTTACATTTATACCTTCGCCTTTGCTAGGGATAACAAGCAGGTCCTTTTGACAGGGATCACGCGTAATTAATATAATATTTATTCGCGTAATTAATAAATAATATTGGTTGCATCACCTCACCCTACTCTAACGCCGCTACTGGTTATGAAATAATACATATCGATATAGTTTATTTAATAGTATTAATATATTAGTATTTACAAATAAACGTAGTTGGTGGACGACGTAGGTTTTTTCTTCTTGAGAATTGTTAGAGTCTCTCCATCACTATTCTCTACAGAAAGATCAGCAACCTGCGATATGCAGATGACACCACACTGTTTGCATCGTCCGAGTGACTCAACTCGATTTCTTGAGTGGAAGAAGAGTGAATTATTTGACCTCACCATAAACAAGGCGCAGACCAAGGTGTTGGTGGTAGACAGACCTGGTAAGCTTATTTGCTCGAATAACCTCCGAGACCTGGAATTTGTTGACCAGTTCGTATACCTTAACTCTCTTCTCAGTAACGTGGATGGCAGTGATAATCAACTACGAATCCTTTACTGAAAACTGCATGAAAATCGGACTAGTGTTTTGGTTTTGCACAAACAGATGTTTAATGCAGCGCCCCCTGGAGAGTTGTCACCGTCATATCTATTCAAGAAAATGCACTAATCAAACTTGAACCGATTACTTAAAACTGCATCAAAATCGGACAAGTAGTTTTGGTTTGGCACAAACAAATATTTACTGCAACGCCCCCTGGTTAATTGTCACCTATCTACGAAAATGTATCAATTAAACCCGAACCCAGCACTAAAAACTGCATCAAAATCGTACCAGTATTGTTGGTTTTGCACAAACAAATGTTTACTGCAGCGCACCTGGTGAGTTGTCACCATAACATCTATCCAAGAACATGCACCAATCAAACTTGAACCCAGCACTAAAAACCGCATCAAAATCGAACTAGTAGTTTTGGTTTTGCACAAACAAATGTTTACTGCAGCGCCCCCTGGTGAGTTGTTACCGTTACACCTATAAAAGAACATGCACCAATCAGAACTGAACCTATCACTGAAAACCGCATCAAAATCGGACTAGTAATTTTGGAGATAATTGGCAACATTGGATTCCACAAACAACCTCTCACTCCAAACGCATATACCATCTCCGTATCGTCGTGGGTAATAAAATCATAATTCATACTTACTAATAACGAAATTTTATTGTAAACAAAACGAGCTCGACGTGGCCTACTACAAAATCATAACAACATAATCTAAACCTTACGGCGCTCAGCATAAAATTCAACAAACAAGAAGGTTTCAACCTGCCACTCGTAAGAAAAATCATGACAAACGAATCTAAACTTTACGTTCATAAGTTTAAAACTCTTAAAATGCTCAGTATCTTTATCGTTCGTCACCTATGATGGCATAAAAAATAGCACAGCATGTTTATCTTTTTCTAACACGCACCTGTAGCAAATCATTCCTACTCGCTCGCGCGCTCAAGGCCTTCACTCAAGTGCGCTCGCTAGACCCGCTCTGCTACATGTCATCAACGAATGAAAAGAAATGCGCATGATATTATATGATTTCACAGTCTGTGATTTGTAGCAGTCAATATGATAAAAAATAGCAGGTGTGACAAATGACTTTCAAATCATGATATTTTACCTGCTACTCATGAAATCGTCTATGCCTACCGCCTACTATGAGGTCCTCCCAAAAATAAAATGAACGAGTACGATATGAGGTGTTTATTCAACCCCGCAAAACTTATGTACAAAAATTTCTTAAGGCTTATACGAAAAAAATCTTTAACTGCGTGAGTTACAAGCCACGCAGCGCCATCTAGTACAATCGTATGAAACTAAAGTTACTCAAACAGCTGGTATGGGGCTAGCTATTTGGTGTGATTGTATAAACAATTTATTAATTTATTTATTATGTAATGATTTACTTAGTATGTTCAGAGTTTACAAATCTAAAGAAACCATTTTGTTATTCTGTTCCCATGAGTTATTTAACTGCTGGGCCCGAGATACACAACTACCATGGACGGACTCCTGGTACGGGCAAGCGGCCAACTGCTGGTGAACTACGGCCGTAGCTCCTCGGGTGGGCGAATAAGCGGTAACATCTCAGTAAGATTAAGACTGTAGCTCCTCGGGTGGGCAAGCGGTAACAGTATGAATGAGTGTAGGCCGTAGCTCCTCGGGTGAGCAATAAGCGGTAACATCTCAGTTCGATTAAGGCCGTAGCTCCTTGTGTGGGCAAGCGGTATTGACATAGATGGGTTAAGGCCGAAGCTCCTTGTGTGGGCAAGCGGTAGTAACCTAAAAGAATTGAGATTAGACATGCGTAGTTCCGGACCTTAATAGTTCCAGAAACTATGTCCGACATTGGAACGATATAGTTCCGATCCGAGGCGCCAAAATAAACAGGTTCATAGTTCTCACATGTCCAAGCGAGACGGACCGAACACCGGTAGAGAACGAGCGATGCAAACGAGCCCGGCCGAGCGTGACCCGATCTCTACCGAGCGCAAAGCGATGCGACGGCACATCGAGTTAAACAATGTGTCATCTTATGCAGTTAGAATAGGTGCGATTTTAGTACAAAAATGTATGTAAATACAATCAATTGATTTATAAATACGCCAGCCAAAGTAGTATTTATGTATTTTCTTTCTTCTAAATAACTTTCATCAAAATGTTCATTTTTATAGATTTTTTGGTTGATAGTCCTAAGCCTGTCAAGTATGAAGGTAAATCAATTGATTTCATTGACAGGTTATATTACATCTATGGAACTGTTTATACATTGGTGAACTAAGACCGATTACGTCGTGTTGACTGAAAAGGCGTACGCTTATCGGTGACTTGACGACCTCCGTGGACGAGAGGCGAGCATGCCGGACTTTAAATGGCGCCGCCATCTCCGAGGTTCCGGGTTCGATCCCCGGTTGGCTCAATGTAGAAAACGAACTTTTCTATATTGGCACGGGTCTGGGTGTTGTGGTACCGTCGTTGTTTTGAATGAATAGTTACAAATAAGGCTTTATAGTTCATTGAAAAGTAGTAGTAGAACACTACAAACTAAAAAGTCAAATATAAAATTAATTAATTAAAAAAAACAAAAAACCCGACTGCGTAAAAAGTGAACTTAAAAGATGAAAACAAGATTTAAAGAATTAATTTGCAGTCGGAGGCATCAAATCCACTAACAGGATAATTATGATTGACTTGGTATGCACTGCGTTAATACGTTATTAAGTAATTTAAATTCATGTAGAAAAAGTCGAATCAAGTAACATAGATTTGATGCCTCAGACTGCAAATTGATTCTTTAAATCTTGTTTTCATCTTTTAAGTTCACTTTTTACGCAGTCGGTTTTTTGTTTTTTTTAATTAATTATTACTTCTGATTCTAACAATCGGTACATTAGAACCATTCGATGTCCATTCTAAACAATGGCCAACGTACATTCGTCGTGTCAAACAGTATATCGTACTCAACGAAATTAAGGACGAGTTGCGCATGCCGTTACTTATTACAGTCGTAGGTGAAACAACTTATTCACTTATGTGTGACTTGTGCGCTCCCAATGATCCGGAAACAAAAACAATCGATGATTTGATACAGTTACTATTAAACCATCTCGAACCACAACGTTCCGTTATTGCGGAGCGCCACGTTTTTCGTTTACGTCCACAACGACTAACTGAAACAATGGCGGATTATCTGCAAGATTTAAAACATTTAGCTACGACGTGCAATTTTGGGACTTTGCTCGAAGAGAACCTCCGCGATCAATTCGTGTCTGGACTATCGAACGTGGCGATGCGATCACGTATTTTTGCGGAGAAGGACATCAATTATAAAGAGGCGGTGGAACTGGCTCTGGCGCTGGAGGCCGCAGAGAGGCACGCGGAGGTGAGCGCTGCAACATCCGCAGCCACGACCTCGGGTGCAGGCGGCGAGGTCGCAGGCGAGGGTCTGTATAGCATGAGCGCGAGGCGGGCGCTGGCGGCTGCGAGCGGGCGAAGGGACCCGCTCTCCCAACCAAGGGCCAGCGGCGCGGCGCCGGCTAGGCCCGGGGAGAACGCTGCCCACCTATGTTGCTGGCGATGCGGCAAGTCACATCGGGCGGACAGGTGTCGTTATGCCAATTAAAATTGTGATGAGTGTAACCAACGGGGGCATTTAAAAGTAATGTGTCAGCGTGTCGCGGCAGTGTACAGCCGGGTCGCCAAAATTACTTAAGTAAAGATTTTTCTGAACACGAGGACCTATATAGTATCGACTTGGTATGTAAAGGTAACAACAACAACAACGTATTTAATAAAGGTTAATATAGACCATTTTTTGATTGAGTGTGAAATAGACACTGGAAGCCGTTTTTCGGCACACTTGAAGAAAAAAAACATCGACCTCAGGTGGGACTCGTACCCACGTCCCATCGCATGCCGGGCGAGTGCTTTACCAACTAAGCTACCGAGGACGTCACGTGACACGATGAAATTTCTCAAGTGTTTTTTGTCGCTGTCGAAGCCAGGGTATCTCTGATCAATGTTGTAGCTATACTGCCGTCATACGGAAAATAGACTTATCTAAAAAAAAATGTCAAAATGAGAGAGAGAGAAATATTTTATTAGACACACACAACAATACAAAAGTAGAATACATAAAAAATACAAAAAACATAAAAAAGAAAAGGCAGACAAATAACAACATTAAACAACAAGAAAAAGCACAAAAATTGGCATACCATGATCCGCATCGATGTGGTGTCTAATGGGCACCAGCTCAGCATGTGCTGCAGAAAATACATAAACTTTTATAAGCTATATAATAACCAATTTATTTATATATACATATTTATATATAAAATAATAATATATATATATATTGTGCGCCCGATGACGTAATACAGACCACCGCGACAGGCGACCAGTACGGGTGGGGCCGTCGAGACGGAAACTTCTACCCGCAAACGAAATGAAATATATCCATTTACTAAGACTGTGGACGTGAACATTAGTGCATTAGTATTAGGTGGTGTAAAACAAAATTTATCAAGTGTTACGTGATAGTGCAGAGAAAAAAGAATGTTCCCGTTATCGTACGACCTAAGGGTATAACCCAATAGCTCAAATCAATCAAAAGCCAAATAACCTCACTGCCTGGCTATTGTGCCAGCATCGGAGTCTGTTTCGTAAGTATTTTTATTATTTATTCTCACTTTGGTCAATTACTTATACCACAACTAGATCCTCTACTTAAAGGTGTGTTCTGTGTTCTAGGTGTACTTCAATCTCAGATCGCCTACTAGACCGATACTGAAGATTAACATGCAGTACAGCGAAGACCCAAAGACTTGCTGGGTCCAACGGCGCCCCGTACACCGGCATCAAGTTCTACTCGCGTGTCATGACCTTAAGGTGAGTGTAAATAGTCAACAGAGTAAGTCATAGGGTTAGCGATAATGAAATAAAAATATACTTATGCCTTTTTGCTTGCAGACGCAGCCATAGCTCGATGTCAGACGGATAAGAAAAACAGAAAAATTGACATCACACTACATCAATAGCCCGCAAAAACCAAGCAGATAAGCAGCCTTACGAATTAATTATGTTCCATAATCTCGTCCTCGTTTTGTACTATGTAGTAGGCACCTTTGTGTAACTACGCGATCTACAATGTTTAAAGTATAGCGCCTTAGAGCGCTATTTATACTGAAAAAAATAAAAAACACAACCAATGGCATCCTGTCCCTGGTGTCACGTTTGATATCTGTCAATCTTAATGTCATTGTACTTTTTTGTACGCTGCGCGATCGTACGTAAATTTTTTCACACGCGTTTATTTTTAGTATTTTACTGGATTAGTAACGTGTTTAGACTATAAAATATTGGCCAGTAAGGTTGACGAAATCTCAAGAAAGAAAGAGTGCCAATTGGAGATGTTTTATAACTATTTGTGATTCAAAACGACGTCGACACCGCCTATCTATTGCAGTCCCGCTTCTGCTTGGCATACAGTTTCTTTTTCAGCCGTGTTTCTGAAGTCGTCGGTCCGTGGAGTTAAGAGAAGTCCTACACTACGTTTACCGAAACGTGACCTCCATAACCTGCAAGAATTTAATCAAGAAAACAAGGGAGTGCTGCTATGCTGACTTGACATCGGGGCTTTTACGAGGATTTCCTCGTAATCGACAGCCACAACCAATCGGCCGTGATGATAGTATGATCATTTTAGCTGTTCACCCCACATTCAATATAGCCCGTGAGAAATTAATCAAGAAAACAACGGATGTCAACTCAGAACCAATGATCAATGACGACCCGGAGCCTTCAAGGGAGGTTGGCCGTGGTGATCGCATGTTCATTCTAGCCGCTGCGTTGTCTCAGAATGACTACAAAACAGAGCCTTGATGGTGGATTGGGCTATTCATTCTAAAGTGTCGTCACAAGATATTGACCTGAGACTTAACATGACATTTGCTCTAGTAGTCTTCATGAAGGGTTGACTATGAGACCAAAGCCTGTGAGAAATTAATCAAGTAAACAACGGAAGTCAACTCAGAACCAATGATCAATGACGACCCGGAGCTTTCACGGGAGGTTGGCCGTGGTGATCACATGTTCATTCTAGCTGCTGCGTTGTCTCAGAATGACTACAAAACAGAGCCTTGATAGTGGATTGGGCTATTCATTCTAAAGTGTCATCACAAGATATTGACCTGAGACAACATGACATCGGCCCTAGTAGTCTTGATGAAGGGTTGACCGTGAAACGAATAAATGTCTTGCACCACAAATATAGTACAAAGGATTAATAATATCAGCAGGTAAGCTGTAAACATCACACATTTATTCCAGCTTATTTGATGTCGCATAAATAATTACCAAAAGAACAGTATAATTACCTTTTCTATCTCGCAGCAGAATTTTACCACTTCCACTTGCTTTCACGAGGGGTCAGCTTGTGGCTTAACATTATTAATTAACATATTGTGGATCTGCAATTCATTATATAAAGCAATCATAGACTGACTTCATCAATTGAAATTGAATATATATTTGAATACAAAATGTCAAGGTGACACTGCTCCTTGAGCACCACTGAAGCTGAAGAAAAAGAGGAGGGGGTAAATATTGGTACTGAGACACCAAGACAGTGTCCACCCTCGATCTTAGCAGTTTTTTCTACCCAACATTTTGACTCAAGAGAAATCACAGAAAGAAGCTCCTTTATTAGCTAATATTAAAGGCTAAAAGACTTCTGAGTAACCAAGTCACAGACTCATACCTAGACAATTTCAATTAGATTTTAAATTTTTGACATTTCATATGTTTCTAATATATTTACTAATTTAGAATTGGGCCTTCCACATATATAAGGCTACCAAGTCTCAGATACACTTGGCCTTTTTTTGCTGCATTCACATACATACAAGACAATGAAATAGCACTTATACCAATTGTGACTTCTCGCAGTGTGGATTTCCATCTCAAGCATTTAATATTATTGATGTACATCTTGATGTTGGCCCAAGAGGAAGAACATTATAAAGCATAGCCAGTTTATAATAGTTGGCATACACATACTTAAAATCTAAACCACAGTTTTGTGTTTTTTAATATATATATATATATATATTTTTTTCTTTCATAAAATTGTAAGTTTGAATAAATAAATAAACATAACTTGCAATCACTAAATAATATCTGTAATCAAAGGATATTCTGTTTACCAGATTGGTGTAGTGGTTTAACATTGGAAGTTACAGGGTTTGATTCCCAATCGGGTCGGGCATACTGCCCTTGGTCATATGCATAATCTTGTACCTTGTAACATGGGAATGCTAGGTCCTTGCTTGAAGACCATTACAATTGGTCTGTTAACTAGTGCATATTTGTGTTATTGTTTCCTATGTTTCATAAGTTATGTGAAATCCCTTTTTTAGACTTACATTAAATCTAATACATTAAGTCCTAAACAAAATTCTAAGTTTTCATAATAACCTATAAATGCACTTAATAATAACTATTCTAATAGTCTGGCTGAAAGTCAAGGCTAGGCTACTTGCCTTCATCAAGTGTGAACAATTCAAGAGAAAGGCACACTCATCTTATTGGTTACAAATAAAAGGTTTATTTACTTTTTGGCAATAATATAATGTAACCATTGTAAAAAGCATTTTATAAATACTAATCACTGTATTCCAAAATTTTTAGAGTCAGTCAAAAATCCATGGCAAGATTTATGAAGCCTTATTAATAGGCATTTACAAAAATGATACACTATTATATGACCCTTTACACTTGTTATATGGTTTTGTAACGAATAATTTTATTTTACAGTTAAATAGACCATGGAAGACTAAGAAACATTTTTAAATCAGTTCAGTTTCTGTAATACCATTATATGACCCTTATACACTTGTCATATGGTTTTGTAACAAATAATTTTATTTTACAGTTGAGTAGACCATGGAAGACTAAGAAACATTTTTAGATCAGTTCAGATTTTGTAAATAGAACATAAAACATCCCAAACAAGTTAAAATTGTCTTAATATAATACCTACTAATTATGTTTCATAAAAACTACAAGCTATTATTAAGCTCCAAACTTAAGAGTACCTACCTGTATGACATGCTATTTTATCAAAGTAGCAAGTATATGGAGATGATTAATATAAAATGAAAATTTCAACTGAAAATTTGGAAATAAACCGAATACAATTGGCAATCAAGGCATTGGTGACAGCTGGCAGTAGTTGACAAATATGTTCACACTCCTCGTTATTGGATTGAGGCTGTCAGGGTACCAGACTGATGTCTGGACCACAGAAAAATTCAAGTTTGAATATTTTTTCTATATTATTAGATGAGACTTATTGGTAAGTTTTTATTTTTTATTTTATTAGTTGAACAAGCATTGATCAGTTAAGTGTTGAATCTTTCTCTTATTAGGTTTCAGAAACTGTGTTGTTTCAGTAACCTATTATTTCCCCCCTGGAGATCCACATACAGTGCAGGAGTTTCACACTGATTTCCAGTTGTATATTATTAATTTGTTTTCTATCAATGGTCTTCTAACAAGATTAATCAAAAATTAATCTCATTAACTATAATAATGTTGAAACCATTGTTAACTAAAGGAAACTAATCTCAGTCTACGCGGAATCGGTGGGTTATTCCTTGCCAGTAAATATGTATGTGAATCCCTCTCCGACTGAATCAATACTTGCAGTATTTCTATTAGTTTTATTTTTTATTTAATAACACATAGGTAACGAAGTATTTGCCATATTAAACACTAATATTGATTTATTTTGAACCATTGATAAGTACAGACGACAGCTCGTCGACCTACCACAAATCATCGTTTTTATCAATGATTTCTACAAGTCAGGCTTAAAGTAAAAAATCTGTTGAACAACTTTTAACTTTTTGGGTGGTAACTTTAAACGTGCTGTTTACCGTACATTGAACAGATGGTTCATTAAAGTTATTTACCAAGATTTCTATTTAAATATAATAAAATAATCATTTCTATAAAATTATTACCATATACCACTTGTACTGGGGTAAAGTTACCTTTTTAAATACCTACCCATTTACTAAGTATGTACATTCTTTTAGATAAATGAGACTAGGTTTAGCTTAAATCATTTTCTTGTTTTCATGATAACATTAAGCAAGCTGATGCCCGCGACTCCGTTTGTGTGAACTTTAGTTTATGCATAAATAATTTCTATTGCAAAAATCGCTATTGCGTCAGTTTCATTTCCCATTTCCATTTAGATTACTTTTTTCGAGTTTATGAGTGATTTGCTTCTTCTTCTTGGTTCACCTGTAAGGATGGTACAACGGTCGTCGGTGTCATCAGTTGACTGCATCAATATACAGAGTTGTATTATCATACGGGGCTGTACCTCCATACAGGGTGGTACCATCAAACAGGATTGTACCATCATACAGGGTTGCACCGTCATACAGGGTTGTACCACTATACAGGGTTGTCCCAGCATACAGGGTTGTAACATCATACAAGGTTGTATTATCATACAGGGTTGCACCATTATACATGGTGGTTACATCATGCAAAGTTATATTATCATACAGGGTTGTATAGATCTGAGATGTTTTGATATTCAGAGTTAATTGATTAATTCCAATGATGAATCAAACAACTACACCCGCGTTAGATAAAATTTGAATGAAGTATCTACTTACTAACAGATACTTCATAAAATAACACCTAAAAATTTTTTACATCTCAAAAATTCAGCAAATCATTAGGTATGTGATCATAATAAATGATTTATTGATTTTGCAACACAACTTTCCTCTTTGAACATCTACATAGTACAAAACGAGGACGAGATTATGGAACATAATTTATTGATTGGACTAACTTACCTAGTGACGTCCAATCCTAATTATGTGAAGTAATCTCGTCCTCGTTCTAATCCCAGCCCAGCCCTGATTCTAGGTTTTTTAGAAATATATATATACGAATGTATATATAATTATATATATAGTCCTTAATATATGTATACGCTTTTATGACCCCTTTTTTGATGTTGAAAGTTGTGTACCTATTCTTTGAAATAATGACATTAAGATTGACAGATATCAAACGTGACACCAGGGACAGGATGCCATTGGTTGTGTTTTTTATTTTTTTCAGTATAAATAGCGCTCTAAGGCGCTATACTTTAAACATTGTAGATCGCGTAGTTACACAAAGGTGCCTACTACATAGTACAAAACGAGGACGAGATTACTTCACATAATTAGGATTGGACGTCACTAGGTAAGTTAGTCCAATCAATAAATTAGTATCACCGGTGGTGGGAACTTAGCATAATACATTTATCATAATTTGTACCTAATCTACATTTGTAATAACGTTATCGTATTTAAAAAATAAAATAATAATAATAATAATCGAATTTCAATAGATAATAAGATATGGAAAAAAAAATGCATTGAATTGTTAAATAATTAAATTTCACATCAGTGCGTGCTGTACAGTGACAAAAATAATATTAATAAGATAGACATATAGGTATTCGCTCCGACTATACCGCCGTGCAGTTCTTTTGAATATCAAACAATATTACCTTCAGATGGGTTTTAAAATTGATTAAAACGGTGAAATCACGCAACGGTGGTGGTAAATTGTTCCAACACTTGCTAGCCGCGTATCTAAAGCTACCTCTAAATGCAGCAGTTTTGTGCCCAGGGATGCACAGTGGGTGAGAGCATACGCGCTTAGGGTAACGGTAATCTAATTAAAATACTTTAAAAATGAGTAACATACATATCCGTCATCAGCAAAAAAGGCGCATGCACCAGTATTTTTCTAATTAGATTTTTGTAAACAGAATCCTAAAAACCTTAATCTTAAAAAGGCGCTTCTGTATTGAAGCATAATATTTACTAAGTAAAAAAAGCCATTTATAGCGCAAGATAAGTTGAAAAGGCGTATATATGTACATACGTCTTATTTTTTTACAAAATATAACGAACCACCTAAGTCTTTCTCTAAAAATATGGAAATTAATAATTAATTGAGATCGAAACGGACTACGTTAATAACGTTTGGCTGTGATAATTTAAATTGGCTGTGTGATCGTCTAGTTTAAATGATAGGACCGTACGTTGTGTTAATAGTAGTAAACTAAATTCTTTTAGAGGTTCTCAAGTGTTTCTTCTCGCTGTCGAAGCCAGCGTATCTCTGATCAATGTTGTAGCTATATGTATAGTTGAGTAGTATACTACCCGTCAACACCCGATAGAAATATTTTTACAAATATTTAACTATTGGTTAAGATCAGAAATGCTTAAACATTGAAATTTTTGTTTTTAGCAATTCCATGCAAGGTTTATTTAACCCGGCGAGAATGTGGAAGAATCAATTTGACCCCGCTGTTTTTATTTTGTGCACAGATATTTGGGCCGCCGCCGTGCGCTTTTAAACGTCTTAGTAGCTGTAGTTATTAAACTTCACACCACACTGCACGCCACTAGTCAGTCGATATCCGCCAGCACAAGGAAATAGACGCCGGCAAACTTGAATAGGGTAATTATGACCCTTCCACAACCGCGATGTTGCATTTTTGTGTCATTTTTCGAGTTATTGTTTTATCGAATTTCACTATGCTTGGCGTTTGTAGACTATGAGAAGGCCTTCGATTCAATCGAGACTTGGGCAGTGCTACAGTCTCTCCAGCGGTGCCATATTGACTATCGGTAATCGAGGTGCTGAAATGTTTATATAAAAACGCCACCATGACGGTCCGAGTACAGGAGCAGAGCACAAAAGCTATTCCTCTGCGGCGAGGCGTAAGGCAGGGAGACGTTATTTCTCCGAAACTGTTTACCGCCGCATTGGAAGATGCTTATAAACTCCTGGAATGGGAAGGATTCGGCATCAACATTAATGGCGAATACATTACTCACCTTCGGTTTGCCGACGATATTGTGGTCATGACAGAGTCGCTGGAAGACCTCGGTACAATGCTCGAGGGCCTTAATAGAGTTTCCCAACAGATAGGTCTTCAGATGAACATGGACAAAACAAAGATTATGTCGAATGCCCATGTTGCGCTTACCCAGTACCAGTTGGGAGCTCTATTCTCGAAATTGTTGACAAATATGTTTACCTGGGACAAGTGATCCAGTTATCCAGGGTAGGTCCAATTTTGAGAAAGAGGTCAATCGACGAATCCAACTCGGATGGGCAGCGTTCGGGAAACTACGCAACATCTTCTCGTCCAAAATACCTCAGTGCCTAAAGACGAAAGTATACAACCAGTGTGTGTTACCAGTGATGACATACGGAACTGAAACGTGGCCTCTTACTATGGGCCTTATTAAGAAGCTTAAAGTTGCACTGCGCGCTATGGAAAGGGCTATGCTCGGTGTTTCTTTGCGAGATCAAATCAGAAATGAGGAGATCCGTGAACGAACCAAAGTCGCTGACATAGCCCGACGGATTAGCCGGCTGAAGTGGCAGTGGGCGGGGCACATAGCACGTAGAACTGACGGCCGATGGGGCAGAAAGGTTCTGGAATGGAGGCCGCGTATCGGCAAGCGCAGCGTAGAACGCCCACCCACAAGGTGGGCAGACGACCTGGTAAAGGTTGCAGGACGACGCTGGATGCAGGCCGCTTCCAATCGGCCGATCTGGAAGTCACTGGGGGAGGTCTATGTTCAGCAGTGGACGTCCTGTGGCTGAGATGATGAAAGAGTATCTATCTATCAATTATTTACGTTATATTTATTATTATTTAAAGCATATCAAATTAAATCCCATTTTTCTTTCTATGAGGACATGAAAAAAAGTTGCTAAATTCCTTGTGATAAGAAATTACGTAAAACAGGAAAACCATGTAAAATATTACAATGACGTTTTAAATAATTCATTATTAAATACTTTATCATCAGCATCAACATCATCTTCGTCATCAAAATTGAAAAATTACTGTCATTAAATATTCTAATTAAAATACTTTCAAAAGGAATTTGTAATAATCAAAACACTTACCCCTCTGCATCTTTTCTTAGGACACACGCGAACAGCATTCGGACTGTCTACGTCAGACCGCCCAAATCTGACCGTCCCTCAAGCCTAACCTGCTAAACTATTTAAACATCACATTTCTTCCCTGCGTCCCACGCCCCATGTCTTTAGAGCTGACGTTCAAAATCTTTCAATTTGCAGGGGTACTTAATCTTCTATGATCCACGAGCCCCATTTCAACATAGCACGACAAATATTCTAACACATACTCTATCTTTCCTAAAGTCCTATTATTTTACTATATTGGACTAATACAAATATGACTGTCTGGAAATATAAATTTACTACCTTTTCCTTCATTAGTTATTATATGAATATTGCGTATCACTGTTTACCTAGGTATATGAAAATATTTGACATACTGTAAATTACTAAATGACTATAAATAAGCTCCTACGTCTAAGACTTACGCTCATGCTGGGGCTTCACCTGCGTGACGCCTAACGTTCAAATAAAGGCATGATTAGCGTTAACTAAATTAAAGCATTAAGTTACGCGCTAAGTGCGTGGCCACACTTATTTGACGTTTGATTCTAGCGTCTAACGACTTAGTTAGCGTGTGATCTGTGAGTGTGTCTTTAAAATAAAATATATCGCTTCCAGTAACTCAATACTTTTCTCTTTTTGTCTACTCCATCCTAAGTTAATAACTATGCACTTTAACATATATTTCACAAAGAGTTTTTGAATGTGACCGTGTTTTAACATGTTTAGTGTAGTAGGTGTAGCCACAACAACGCACTAAACGCCCGCTTAATCCCTTTGATGTGACCAAAGTTACCGCCGTCCGAGCTATCGCCTAACGTCTTATGTTATTGAAGCAAATTAGCGCACAAAGACCGGCCACACCTGCGTTTTACGTCAAATAGAGCACTAATTAACGACATTAGACGCAGGTGAAGCCCCAGCATCATAGTGTACATTATTGAGGACAAATCAAATCTTTATAATTTTAATTTTAGGATCATTCAAAAGTTGACTACATCTGACCTCAAGTGTTCTCGCCTTGCTATGGGATACACGTGCGTAGTTTCGCCTGCGGAGTTAATGGCGTCCCTTTCTATGGTCCTTTTGTTTCAAATGCAGTATTTTTTTGTATAGTTTCACATTTCTATTTGTTAAAATTCCTAAAAGCTCTTTTTTATGCTATGGCTCACAATTTTGAATCATATGTCCAGCGTCAGGCACAAAAAACATTACAATGTGCGCTCGCGCAATGCACTGAAGGATCCGTTAAACAAATTATCTTATTGTTCATCTGTCCATTTCGGTCGATCCGCTGTAAAAAGCTTGTTTTATTAGGGTTTTGAATTGGTTAAGAATTACGAAGAAAGCATGGTGTTTAATAAGTTGCCCTTTTTAGTTAGAAATAATTTGGAAAGAGAAATTTAATATTTATTTTATTAATTACTTAAATCATACTTTGATTTGAAAGGGTATGGTCGTTACATTCGCCCCCAAAATTCTTAGACAGTTTACTGGAATAAAAATTTTTAAAACTTAAAAGATCCAAAGCCTTCAAATCAACAAACTGTTGTTCCAATTTAATAAAACTTATTTAAACTGACAGTGTTAAAGGAAAATGAAATTTAAATCCCTTACAAAATGAGATTAAGTTACGAGTTTAGCTAATCTACCATATAACTCACTGAAATGTAAATATAACAAATCTTCTGAAATAATCCATATATTATCTGTCTCAATTTATCTACAACCTTTATTGCTAACAATTAGGTACTGCATTGAATAGACGGATAGGCATGTCTCTATATCAAAGTTACATTATTTGCACAAGTTTTTTTTTTATTTATTTGTGCAATGTACGATTGTACATGTACGAATTAATTTATTGATATTTGTACCCAAAATAATGTATTGTGTGTATTTAAACCAAATAGAAATTGCTGCAACATAGCACAAAAATTCTGAGCCTCCAATCATCCTATGTATAGCTAGTCTATCGTCAGGCAAACCATTCACTGCAGGGAAACTTGGTTGTGAGGCAAGCTCAGTCCTAGTGACAATATGTCGATACCATCAGTCTAATCGTGCCTTACGTATTGATACGCATACCATCGACATATCCCCACAAGAAAACAGATCACGTTTATAAACTAAAGAAATCACCATACACCGATCAATCTTCTATCTGAGACTCTGCACCAGCTAACAGCCACTTACTATCTGGAGCGTGTGCAGTGTGCTTAGTTCTGGGTGATGTAGAGTATGAATCGGCTGAGGACCAGTACAAAACTGACAATGTTCAGTTTAACTATTGGAAAGCAAACATGAACGTACTAACCTAACACCTATCCCTCAACCGATTCAATGTTGTGAGTGCTTTGGGTCAATTCTATTAATCTATAAAGCGCTAACTATATTCAAAACAAAACTTTGGTAAACATCAATTTAAGTGGGAATCGAACCCATGACCATAAAGGGCTGCGAATTATAAAACTGGCCAAGTGCAAGTCGGACCAGCGCACGCAGGGTTCCGAACCATTATCTATAAAAACGTATGAAAAAATAAAAGTGTGTTGCAAGGGAGCCCCGAAAACATTCATTTTATTCTGGATCCTCGCATTCACTGCTACAATAGAAGCAGAAATACATCATCTGCGAAAATCCCATCCGTCCAACTATCACGGTTCACGAAATCTTAGTAAAGGGTCCCGTTTCACCCAGGGCACGGTACCCTAAAATGTTAAGTCATCGCCTTTACAATAAATAACTATAGTCCCGTAATCAAACACGTGACCTGACCTGATGCTATTTCCAAACCACTAAACTCCTATCACAAAATTACCTAGTGACTTACTACTAACGTAAATTTAAATTTATTAATTATTTAAATCTAAACGAACTCCTTCCTATGTCAATCATCCATTTGATTAGATCAACCATCTATTTGCCAATGTACTGGAATCGAACCCAATACTACGTTACTCTTTGATCCACTACGCTATATGTATCACTTATATGATTACTCAATCTCCTTTAGTGACTTACAACTCTCTTACCTTGTGTTAGATGTGAACCAACCCATGATCAATAAATAGTTCTGGAATAGAACCAGAAACTATGTCGTTCACCCAACCACTAAGCTATATGCAAAACTTAAAAATACCTAAACACCTTCAATGACTACCTAACACAAACCTGGAGTCGAACCAGTCCTATGATAAAAAAACAGTTGTTACCGGAATCAAACCAGACTATGTTAATCATTTAACCAAGTGATTTCTATTATTAATTATAGCCCCCGGTGATGGTAAAATTTGACCATGTCCAAAGTCGTAACTGTGACTAAATTTAATTTACAACCAACAAGCCGTCTGCGCTATTAAAATTAAAACTCTAGAATTAATTGAAAGTTTTCTACAGAAACGATATGACCGTGTCCCGGAATCGAACCGAGGACTTAGTCAACCTTTATACCACCGAGCTTTTATCATTAATTATAATCTTTAATTTCTAAAATGTTGTATCGATGAGGCGTAGTAAATTAACTTTTAGACAAAATTAACTTTAGAAAATATTTATAAATTTAAGTAAAGATACAATTAAGTTCGACACTCAGTTCGTATTGACAAGTTCAAATTTTCAAAAACGACGTTTCTTCTATGAGCCCCACCGATGTCGCGTTACGTGGACCAATCCTAGCCGCTGACGTCACGATGTATTGCTTTGGGCGAATTCATCATCAATTCAATTCGTTCATTCATTCCTTATATGGTAATGTTGGAACATGCCCCCGGCCTTGGAAGCTCCAGCGTCCAACAGTTGTCTTCATGGTGCTCAAAATAGAGGGCAGATTCGAGGAAACGCACGTCTGATAACTCCAGAAGCGGTTTGAATATCAGCTACTCTGGAAATACCGTCTTTGCCTGGTCGTGTAGAAATAATGCGCCCTAGACTCCATTTTAAAGGCGGCGTGTTGTCCTCTTTGATGACGACCATCGTGCCAGTCTGAAGATCAGCTTGGTGATCCCTCCATTTGCTTTTAGTTTGTAGTTCCGAGACGTACTCCTTGCTCCACCTGGTCCAGAAATGTTGTCGGATTTGTTCGATTCGCTGGTAGCGCGTTAGTCGGTGGACGGCGACATCAGTCAGTTGTTCCGTCGCAGGCGCTGTTAGGAGACGACCAACCAGAAAATGAGCAGGACTCAGGGGTTGAAGATCGTTCGGATCAGTGGACATGGGATTAAGAGGACGGGAGTTCAGGATAGACTCAATCTGTGTTAATACTGTGCTGAACTCTTCAAAAGTTAAGTGTGCGTTTTCAACTACTCGTAACATGTGATGTTTGCAGGACTTAACTCCAGCCTCCCAAAGTCCACCGAAATGAGGCGTGTAAGGAACTATAAAGCTGAATTTTATGTTTTGATTTGTAGCGTATTCAATAATATCTTTAGAACAACTAGTTAAAAATTTTGAAAATTCATTGGCAAGTCCTACGAAATTCCTACCATTATCGGAAACAATTTCAGCAGGTTTGCCTCACCGTGCAATAAACCTTTTTAACGCTAGAAGATAAGCATCAGCGGATAGGTCACTGACAAGTTCCAAGTGAATGGCGCGAGTCACAAAGCAAACAAACAAACAAATATATGCTTTTATGAGCTTTGAGCCCCTCTTTTTGCGGTTCAGGATGAGCACTGGCCCAGCGTAGTCTACACCGCAGCATAAAAACGGAAAGCTTGGAGTAATTCTTGTCTCAGAAAAATCGCTCATTATGGGGGATAATGTTTTGCCTCTCAAACGCGTACAAATAACGCATCTATGTACAGTCTGTTTAGCGAGATTCCTACCTCCAACTATCCAGTATACCTCTCGTGTGTTATATAGAAGCGTTTGGGGACCAGCATGCTGTAGACGTTTGTGCTCGTAACGAAATAATATCACAGAAAGCCAGTGCTTTGAAGATAATAAAATTGGGTGTTTTTTATCATAAGAAAAATTCGGTGAATTTTTTATTCTACCTCCTATTCGTAAAATGTTCTGTCCATAAATAAATTAAATTTACTTAAATAATGTTTATTTTTTAAATGGCAATTATTTAATATTATTTAATATTCTTCCGAGAATGATTCTTGTTGTGACAGTCTAATTAAGATCATTTCGGCCTCTCTAAGTTCGTCGACAGTAAGAACTCCACGTCGAACATTATTTCTGTGTCGGATATTATTAATAAAACGTAATACAAACGAGTACAAGTGCAAGTACGTTTCAAACGATTATATTGAGAAAATCTTTCAAATGGAAATAATGATGCTTCTGATGATGTCAGTAACAAGTGGATAGGCTGAACAGGCTTTATTTCGGGTAACTCTAACTGTGCTGTATGTGGCTGGTCGGAAATTGAGTTATTGCAATCGCATTCAGGGTCGCGGAGGAATGTTGGCCCTTCCCACCCTCCTCCTCCTCTAACTTGACTCCTCGCGATACTAAGTCAGCTGGATTATTCTTTCCGCTTTCCGCGCACATGACACCAGGGTAAGTCCTTTGTAATTTCATGAATTTCAGCTACTCGGTTTTGCACGAAAGTTTTTAATAAATTAGGAGCCATGCGGAGCTAACCCAGCACGATCGTTGAGTCAGACCAAAATATGACCTTATCAAATTCGAAATTAAGTGATTCGCGAATTTTATTATATAGCCTGGCACCTAATAAAGCCCCGCATAACTCTAATCTTGGAATACTGACAGGTTTTAATGGCGCAACTTTTTCCTTCGAACAAAACAACCTGACTGTTACAGAATTATGATTGATAGTACGTATGTATATGCATGTACCGTACGCGCACTCTGAGGCATCGCAAAAAATGTGTAATTCCCGACGCACTGGACTAACGCCTATGACGTGACGTGGTATGCGGATTTAATTTAAACCGAGAACAGAAGACGAAAACCGATCCCATATTTTTTCGACTTCAATGGGAACTTTATCGTCCCAACCTATTTTTAGAAGCCATAATTTCTGCAATGAAATTTTTGCAATCATTATAAAAGGACTTAATAATCCCAGGGGGTCAAAGATTTGTAAAATGTTTGACATCTTGTATCGCTTTGTAACAATATTATCGTCTTTACTAAATTGCATACAAAAATAAAATGTATCACTGGAGTGATCCCAACCCAAACCTAAAGTTTTTGAACTTGTATTGTTGACTAAAGATAAGGGCTTAAATAAAAGAGACTGATCAAATACTGGATCATTAACATCAAAATTTAACATCCACTTGCGAAGAGGAAAACAACCAGAATTTAGGACCTTTTCTACTGTGTAACAAATTTTCAATAACTCTTTCTTACTGTCACTACCTGTAATCATGTCATCTACGTAAAAATCCTGGCTTATCACCCTTATGACGTCAGAATCAGTACTTTCAATCGCAAGTTGCTTAAGGCATCTACAACTCAGGAATGGCGCTGAAGCCGTTCCGTAGGTGACTGTATTGAGACGATAGACACCCAATTGTTCAGAAGGATCGTCACGCCATAAAATTAATTGTAAGTCACGCTGATCCTCATGAACTAAACATTGCCGGTACATTTTTTCAACGTCCACGCAAGCTGTATATTTATGACATCTAAATCGCAATAATATAGAAAAAAGATCGCCTTGTATTGCTGGTCCTATCATTTGTAATTCGTTTAGCGACACACTATTACTTGACGCAGCACTAGCATCGAAAACGACTCGCAATTTAGTTGTGGTGCTCTGTTCGCGAAAAACACCGTGATGAGGGAGAAAATAATGGGATGACCCATAACGCTCAACGCGACTCATATGACCTAAACGTATGTACTCATGAATGAAGTCGCTATAAAGTTGCCTATAACTACTATTCCGATGCAATCGCCTTTCAAGGGCCAAAAACCTACGTTCAGCTTTCGTATAACTTTCACCTAAGGTATCAGGGCTCTTTTTGAAGGGTATACGTATACAAAACCTTCCATCAATATTGCGCGTAGTGTTTTTGATGAAACACGTTCCTCTTCTGTGCGCGTGTTCCTACATACTAGAGGTATTGCTTCGAGCTCCCAAAATTGTCTTAATTGAGACTCAATTGTTTGCGTAAAGTTGCATTGAATGTACCTATCATTATGCGGAATGGAACAAACAGGTCCGGAAATAATCCATCCTAATTTTGTGCCTAACAAGAATGGCCCATTAGCTAACTTTATTTTATTGTTCTTTATCAAATCCCAAAATATATCCGCGCCGATAAGAATGTCAATGCTTTGCGTTTGATAAAATTGTGGATCTGCTAATTTAATATTATCAGGAATATTTAATTGCGCGGGAACAACTGCTATAACAGGTATTGATGACGTAATCGTAGGCAAGACAAAACATTCCAAACGCGCAACGAAGGAGTTTGCGTTGAGCTCGTAACCGAATTACCTACACCGCGTATTTTGTGAGTGGACTGTAAAACTGGCGTTTGAAGTAAATCGCATAAAGACTTAGTAATGAAGCATCGCTGGCTGCCACTGTCTAAAAGCGCGCGGGCCGGGTGATAATTATTGCGATGATCGGCTATCATAACTAAGGCAGTGGATAACAAAACTGTTGCTTGCGTGCACTGCGAGCCAATGTGAGCCTTGTTTACTTGAATCTTAGGAATTTGCATGAGTAATGACGCGCACGACGACTGCGATGTGGTGGGAGCGGGCTGCACCTCGGGCGTAGCACACGGTGCAGGCAGCGGCCCACTAGTATCGTGCGACGCAGGGAAAGCGGCGGAACTGTTACTCGAGATGATATTAGGGCTACCGGGATGAACTAACAAGTTATGTTTTTTGTTACATATTCGACACGGCCCAAACCTACAACTATCAATACTGTGACCCGAGCGTAAACAGTTCATGCATAGCCTTTTATCGTTAATTAATTTAAACTTAGATTCCAAATTACTATAAATGAACTTTTGACATGTATAAAGTGGGTGATTTGCATTACACAGAACACAAGTTCTCTTCGTAGGATCGCGGGAGTGACGTTCTGATGTCTTATTAGTGACGACATTGCAGTGAATCTTAGACTGATATTGCGAATTATTTTTCTTATTATCGGGGCTAGCTTTGCTGTGTGATACTTGCAATGTCCCTAACATGTCGGCGCGATCCTTAAGAAAACCTATTAAGTCGTCAATCTTTAATTGTTTTTTAGATTCATTAAAATATGAAATTAATGTTCCCTTATATTGTTCCCACTCGCGTTCCGTTGTCAGGTCCAATTTCGAAACAACTATGTAGATAATTAATGTGTTTCTGTTAACCAACCCATGTTAACCCACGACTCAATAGGTTCACCAATAATTTTTAAAGAACGCAAATTCTGTAGCACGGTGTCTATCAGTTTTCTAATTAGAACAGGGGACTCTTTATTAATAGCTTGCATGGTAAATAAAGGTTTGACGTGGTTGTGTACTAATAATCTGCTGTTATTGTAGCGATTAAGAAGCAACTCCCAAGCAACGGAATAATTATCACTAGAGAATTCTACTGAATTAATCACTAATTCCGCACTTTCCTTTAGCGATGACTTAAGGTAATGAAACTTTTCTATATTGCTTAGGTCTTTGGAATTGTGCACTAATGATAGAAAAGTATCTCGAAACTCGAGCCATTGCTCACATGAGCCGTTGAACGTGGGCATAGAAATAGTGGGTAATTTTATTTATTTATGTTTGTGACTGCTACCACCCTCGGAATTGTCAGTGACCTGATTTTTACTTAAAATAATAATAAATAAATAAATAAATAAATATTGGACAACATCACATACATTGCTCTGATCCTAAGGTAAGAAGCTAAAGCACTTGTGTTATAGAAATCAGAAACAACGACGGTACCACAACACCCAGACCCGAGCCAATATAGAAAAGTTCGTTTTCTACATTGACCCGACCGGGGATCGAACCCGAAACCTCAGAGATAGCGGCACCATTAAAAGTCCGGCATGCTCGCCTGTCGGCCACGGAGGTCGTCTTAAAAGATATTCGGCTTGCGACATAGTACTGTAGAAACTGTCTTCGAATAAATATCTTTGTGATAACTGTTCCTCAGGTGTCAATGGCAATTTCCTCTATTTTATTTTGAATTTAGTTAAACTCTGAAAAACAAGTTATTAGCTCCCTGAATGCGCATTTAAGATCTATACATTTTTTACTAGACATAGGCTCACCTTTGAGTGTCGATAAATGATTTGCGAATCTAGTTAACCTACCCTTAACTATCCCGCGCTTTTTAACCAACTCTTTAAATAAGCTATCATCACAAGATCTATAAGGTGATTTATCACGGTTTTGGGTATCTAAACTCATTTTGGTGGAGTGTGGTGAAAATGCAGTCAAGTACTTACAATTTGATGATGAATACAGCTAGGTACACTTAGCGAAAGGCACGTAGTAGGGCACGTCAAGAAGAATTAGCACTTGTAGTTAACACTGAAATTAGCAGAACGGCACAATATTACACAGTGGAGATGAAGCAGGAACAGGCAGGATGATTGGACGTACCAAGGTGGTACGGAACCGACGTATCCCAGAAATTTGCATATCTCTTTGCCTTACACTGCATACGCTGCTACCTCAACTTCACCAAGGCAATTTTAGGCGGTTTCATGAACAGTTTTGCGCTGCGCTCCAATGGTTAATCTGGTATTACATTTGGCTCTGGAGGTCCATTATGTATCGATGAGGCGTAGTAAATTAACTTTTAGACGAAATTAACTTTAGAAAATATTTATTAATTTAAGTAAAGATACAATTAAGTTCGACACTCAGTTCGTATTGACAAGTTTAAATTTTTTAAAAACGACGTTTTATTCTATGAGCCCCCACCGATGTCGCGTTACGTGGACCAATCCTAGCCGCTGACGTCACGATGCATTGCTTTGGGCGAATTCATGTCCTTATATGGTAATGTTGGAACAAATGTTAATAAAAACTATAAATCATTCAAAACGCACATTATGTGCGCAATCTAAATAAATGAAACCATATTAAGCAATCTTCCTAATATTTTATCAACCAATTAACAATCTTAAGAGTTTCTCGAATAGATAACCAAACTTTGGAAAAAAAAATTGTCGCACGATTAGCATGTTTTGGCCAAATTGTAACACTTGACATGCCCTGAACTATAATTTATTGCCATTCGACGCAACATTAGGACCAAGAGTGCACTTTAAATTCCAACACGTTTCTCGTAAATGTGACAACAGGGTACAAAAAATATGAATAGCCAATTCTAAATACTATTTATGAGTAAAAAACATATTACGTTAGCTTTGTAACTCTAAAACACACACTCGAGTCTAACTTTCACGCTCGAAATCTACAACGAAACGATAAAGTTGAGTGCTGTTTAAATTATGGCTAATTAGTTTTGTTTATTTAAACTCGATTTCTTATTACATTTTTAAAATGCCTATGCCGGTCATGGGACACCTGAATCTTTGTTCTCTATGTTTATGATACGCAAAATGTTTATGTGACCGCTCTTGCTAGCCGACTAAAGAAATGAAATATGAACTAATGCCATGAACCGATTCGGCGATCTTTAAACAAAGAACTTGCTGTAATCTTGTTATGATTAACAGGCTGAAATAAAATGCGTTGAAACGGATAGTACACCATTGTTGTACATACACTAAACGCATTTCTAGACTCTGTACTATTCTAAAAATAGATTTAGTAATTAATACGATCTGTGTTATTTTATCATAAGTATTTTCCGTTAAAGAGATAGAGCCTACAAACTATAGAAGAAAAAAAACTAAATCTAATTGATTGCAAACAACTAAATGACCTACATACGAATATATATGTAAATTGATGTTACCCTATCAGATCTCGCCCCCATTCTTTTCATAACACGTACGGAACCTATGAATTGTAACTAACATATTTTTTTTTACAATAAATAATAAACTTTTCCGTAAAAGGACTTATAGGTATATAAATGCATTTTCTTTCTATGTTGTAAATATACTACAGTTTCACTCAGGAGGTTAAATTAATTGAAATGCCCCATAAAACTTCTGTTTTTTTCAAATTTAGCTCTCTAAAAGTTTTAACAATAATTTCGGGATTTATATGCCTGAAATTTAGAATAGAACTGCATTCCTCGACATTTGATTTCAAAAAAGTTTCTGCAAGACCTTGTGAAGAGTTTAATTTACTAGTTGTAGCAATAGGTATATTAGAAAAAAAATCCTTAAACGCGTTTGCTACTTCGTTGTCGGATTGAATAATTTTATTATCAACATAAGGCTAAATGTGCGATGTAATTGTTTAGTTTTGCATGTTTCTCTATTAATAATGTTCCAAGTGGCTTTTATTTTATTTTTGGAGCTAGCAATAGTATCACGAATGTAATTTGATTTGGCCACTGAACATACTTTTTTAAAGATTTTAGAGTATTTTTTGACATGTTCAATAATTTTAGGGTCTTGAGTTTGCGCTTTTAGGTCATACAATTCATATAATTTTCTCCTACTTTTATGAATTCCAGCCGTAGCCCAGTCACTAAATTTACATTTATTTGTATTTATTTTAAGGTGTTTTTGCTTAAATATGTTGTTAAACTCATCTTTAATCAATCCAAACAAATTTTCATACGACACATCCGTAGTGACACTGTTGAATGGTAATACATATTTGTTTTAATAAGGCTGCGTCGGCCACGTTTCTAAGAGTCTTAAAAATCCATGAGAGCTTACGAATTCTACCTGTTAATAAGTCAATGTAAGCGTACCAATCAAGGCGCTGGTCGACCATTACCCCGAGATATTTACTTTGCGATATTTTATCTATACTGAAACATGAGCAATTTTGGTTGGTGAAATCTTTACATACATGAATTTTTATTTCGTAGTCAAAATTAGGCTGAGAGCTATTGTATTTTGTGAAACATATGTAATTTGTCTTAGAGACATTCAAAGTTAATAAGTTGTTATCTAACCAACAAGCTATTTGAGCCAGACCATTATGAGCGAGGTTATGTACCTCGTCACATATTGAGCCAGAAAAAACTATAGCGGTGTCGTCAGCGTAAGAATTTTTTTTTCCATTTTGAATATTTAAGTTACAAAGATTATTTATATAGATTAAAAAGAGGGTTGGCCCCAAGACACTTCCCTGGGGTACACCATATGTAATATCAGCGGGCTCGCTGAGGTAATCACCAACTTTAACACTTTGCTGACGATCACACAAATAGTTGGTGAGCAATGCTAGAGGGGTACCCCTGACTCCCATTGATTCTAGTCTGCGGATAAGGGTGGGGATAAAGACGGTGTCAAAAGCCTTTTGATTCACAATTACAGAAAATATTATCTAAGCAAGTAGCTGTTGTAGGAGTGATACGAGTAGGTGCATTAAAAAGGTTAATTAAACTATAGGATTTAAAAAGATTTAAGAACCTTACAGAGTTTTGAGTTACTTCTAATAAATCAATGTTAAAGTCTCCACATACAACTATTTTCTTATTAGATTTTGATAATATATTTAATACCTGTTCCATGGTGGACTCAAAAAGAGGGTAATCTGCTGATGGGGGTTTATATACACTAACAATGATATACCGCTCTAGCTCAGCACATGCTAGTTCAATAGTTTGCTCTATAGAGAGTGCCACGATGTCTGTGCGTTCTTTGGACTTAATATTGTTTTTAATAAGAATTAGTGATCCCCCTTGTTGAGCTGACTCTCTACTGAACAAACTAATGACTGTCCAATTTTCAATCCCTATGAGCACTTCACATTTCTTAAGCCAGTGCTCAGTAAGACAATGGACATGTATATTCATGTCTTGTAAATATAATGTTAATTCCAGTTCTTTGCCAGAAAAGCATTGTATATTCTGATGAACAATATTGAGGCAGTTAGACTTTTCCTTTGTCATTGTAGGATGACTGCAAGAGATTTCCTCTATTGTCTTATTATTTAATTTAAATGTATATTATTATTACTTAGAACTGATTCCAAGGTGTGGCTTAACATGTCATTACTCTGTTCAATAGAAGCAGATTTGGTAGCCAAGTTCTTGGCTGAATAATTAATATAATATGATAGCGACATTGCTATCTGTCTTTTGATTTTTCCACTGAGATAATATTTATCCCTGGTCAAATGATATTAAATATTTTTAATGTAATTATTTATGTCAATAATATGAAATTTATCAGAATTGTGTCATGGTATTCAAACAAAGATTCATTTTGTAGCGAATATTATTTTCTTTCTGTGGCAAACTGACGCTATAGGGGAGTGTAAACATCATAATTTTATTTACATTTAACAATTGCAATGATTCTTAATATTTTGTCAAGTCCTTTTTGTTTACATTGCCCCTATCACCTAATAATATCAGTAAAGTTGTATTTTTATCAAATTTATAATTCACAACATAATTTATTATATCAACAAAATGTTGAATCTGGCATGCAGTGATTAATAACACTTTATCCCAAGTATGTGTTCAGTAAAGGGCCCATATTTTTTCCTATTCTATCGCTGAACATAACCAAACTTGATTTTACAGGGCTATTTATATGATTTTTCTTTGCTTGGGAACCAACGGAGACATGGCTTGAGTTAATACATTTTTTGTTTTTTAATTTTAGAGTAACTGGTGACTCACATCCTAACTGAGAGCCAAGTGAGCAACTTTCATTTAAAGTTATATTATTACACCACACTTTTTTTTTTGTGATAACATAGCGCTGAGTCATTACATCTAATGATTTCTTAAGATTACATAATTTTAATTCTAAGTTTTGAACATTTATTTCATAGTCAGACACACTTTTTTCTAAAAAAAAAGAGTACAAATCTAGTTTATCGACTAATTTTCTTCTTTCATCTATTTGTTTGGTGTAAGACTGTAAACATTTCTGCTTTTTGATTAATTTCTGAGTTCTTTTAATAAACTTATTAACTTTGACATATTTCCTAATTTTATTTTTACTTAATTTAGCAAGGCAACCAGGATAAGGGGATTTTAAAGTTATGTCACCTGTTAAATCAATAGTTGTAACAGATTTATTGCTAGATGAAGTTTGGAGGGGGCTGGGCGCACTTCCAACTAATTTATTAAATAAATAATTAGTTTGGTAGTCAACATGATCTTGCTTCTCTGTCTCCAGGTGTAGGATGTGGTACTGGGCGTCATTGAGGTCTTGATGAAGCAAAGACATGCGTTTTAAATTGAGCTCATATTCTTCGCTGCACTGGTCGAACCTATCAATCACGGATTGAAGTTTATTTCGCTCGTCAACAACTAACAAATAGTTGGAGGGCAGCTCAGCCATCTCTTTTTTTAAATTAGTATTTTTATTCCATACTTCCATTAGTTCCCTTTCATTATCCTCTCTTTCACTACTCAATTGCTCAACCAACTCCTTGGATGCCTTCAGTTCCTTCAAAGCCAGTAAGAGTTTTGACTCCTCCTGGCGAGCATAGGCTTTGTGAGTAAGCATTATGTATCACGATATGAAAAATTACTCCAATGAATCGATAGATCAATTATTATCTATGTGGTTAAGTATTTCAGTTTGAAAATATAACCTCAACGCGGGTGATGTCAATATCACAATAGAAAGTAAATCGACTTACTGTTTATTTATGAACATTAAACAATGTAATTAACTTGCTATATAAATTAATTGGAACAGAGAACAATGAATAACAATGGTACAAAACTTTTGTAATTGCAAATTTGCAATGTCATTCACTATCGTCCACCGGCGATAAGTAAATACGCAATACACATAAAATACACACACTTCAATCTCACAAATTATTTCTTAACAGTAATTACACATTTAGGTACGTTCCGCGATAAACATTAGGCCTCAAAATTAAAATTTAACAATTAAATAAATAAAATCCTCAGGACGAGATCTTATTGCCAGTGTTGCCACAAAAAAAAGAGAGGAGAGAAGAGAGGCGGTACAGTCGCGTCAGTACGGGAGACAACTCAGGCGCACAATATCTCAGCATTCTTGCTGGTATGCCATCTGGACCACAGGCCTTGTTCACGTCTAGACCAAGAAGGGATCTACGGACCTCTTTGTTGTGCACTGTGATCTCTGGCATCAAAGAATCACAGTGAGGCATGGTGGGTGGATGTTTCGAGCCAGCGTCTAGACGTGAATTGCTTGCAAACAGATCGGCAAATAAATTTGCTTTCTGCGGTCTGCTCTGTTGCGGTGTGGGCAAGTGACCCATCAGGTTTCTGCATTGGAGGTAGTGTAGGATGCAGAAGTTAGATTCGACTGATTTCGACATTATGTCAAATATTTTGATATACCTAGTGTCGTGATTCGATGTATTTTAATTAAATGTTGGCAACACTAACTGTCGACCAAGAATAGGACTTGACGTAATTGAGTTGTGGTGGGGAAAACACCGCAGCAGTATCGGGGGAGATCGCTACTCAGTCAGTTGCTCGTCAGCGTTCGAACCAAGCGGTAGCTAAGAGGAAACTCTGTCGGCCGTAATAGCAATTATAATTAATACAATAAGCATATAATTTGTGAGTAACCTAATTAATTATTCTATTCTTATAAAATTAAATCAGTAAGGTTCAACAGTGGTATTATTTCGTCAAAACTCAGAAGTGCGATGAAGCTGCAGCCCACAAAAGGTATGTACGAAATTTTCAATGGAAAATTATACTGAAATATTGCCCATGATAAATAAAGTAATTTGATATCATTAAGATTGTCGCTAAGCATTGTATTAGGATAGTATTCTGCTACGGCGAGACTATATAGCACTAATCATTTTACTTGTTTCTATATGTTTTGAGAAATTTTATTATAACTAGTAATAAAAAGGCTTTTAAATAGAAGCCAGTGAATTCTTTTTATTAGGTAGGTGAAGCGGCTATGTGAGTCACGTGGGCCAAGTGTGTCCTTTAGTAAATACCACTTTTTATAAGGTAGGTGAAGCGGCCATGTGAGTCGCGTGGACCAAGTGTGTCCTTTAGTAAATACATCTTTTTATTAGGGAGGTGAAGAGGCCATGTGAGTCGCTTGGGCCAAGTGTGTCCTTAGGTTTTGTAGATAGCAGGAATAAGGGCCAAGTGTGTCCTTAGTTTTATTTAAACACGAGTACAACGGCCAAGTGTGTCGAGTGCTTGTGTCAAGTACTTCCTCATTTTGAAGCAAGTAATCAATAGTCAATTTGCAACAAATCACAAAGCTTATTTATGGTACAAAAGTAGTACAGAAGTAAATCATTAATATTCCTTTTATACTACTTTACGTAGCGGCTAGTTGTATCGTGCGCTAAGGGTCAGGTGTGCCCTAGATTTAAGCTAGTAGATAAGCGTAGCGGCTAGGTGTGTAGTGAGCTAAGGGTCAAATGAGTCCTAGATCACTTAATCAAAGGTACTCTTTGACGTCGTTTTATGATATTAATATATTAATATTTGACCCGCAATAAGAAAGTTGATGACATTACCTAAACCTATGACGCTATATAAACCATTTATGCTTCAATTTTAATGCATGCATGTAAATCGTGATCATCATAAACCTTCAGTTCATTAAGCTAGGTCTATCGCACATTTTAAGCAGAAGCTCTGAATAAAAACGTTTTATATGGTTACCAATGTAGGTAAATCTCATTATAATGCTTAGAATAAGCTAATTAGGAAAGAGCGATTATAAAGCCCTCTACTAAATGTATTCCACTCTGCCTGATTAGGTACTACTATTTTTGTTTTTTATCCAGCAGGGTCATTAGTTTATAAAGCATTAAACTTAGATGTACCTGCATGTTATATTGACCAAAGGTTTAATAATTAGGTGAAATACTTGACTGACTCTTTAAGAACAATGATTAGAATGAGTATATAACTAATGCTTTTGTTTTAATTACTTTCGACGCCATGGATGAGATCTGCTGTCGGCAGAGGCGACTGCAGGCACGAGTGAGTTTGCTCTTAGCTCCCTTCAGATCGAGACAAGAAACTTTCATATCGGGATGGGTGTCGAAGGGATAAGCCCAGCGAGATCAATTCTACCAACACCAGGATGATCCACCGTACTCATCAATACCTTGAGGTTTTACTACAGATTATTAAATTTATTTAATTACCCCGCTCCCTCATAACAATATTATTGATACATGTTTGTAACGAAATAATCTTATTATTACTAGTAGTACTTATCAAGTGTGTATATTGGCAATTGTCTATTTTCAAACATATATCATGATTAATTTTATTATATTTATATAGTATGGTCAATGAGGCTGTATGTCAGCTTACATATTGATGCTCAACAGAAGCAGCACCATACATTTTGCCCTGCACAAATTAAATTAAAAAAAGTTTAGACTTAGAAGCCTTTCCAATAGTTGGATATTCTTGATTTAAAAAAAAAGGTCCTGTTTCTCAGACTCAATCATTTTATGCAATTGATGGGGTTGGTAAAATGGGGAAAATTATGCTACAATTAATTGCCACATTAGCTAGCCTTTAAACGTGAATTATTTCGTTATAATCACTTTACTATTTTGGGGGGTAGGGCTCGAAATTTTAGGCTTTTCTATTTTTTGTGGATATAGTTTTTCAATTAATTAACCGAATTAAATATGTTTAGTAGAAATTCTTAAATAAGGTAATGACGAAGGATCAAGAACAGCAAAAATAACTTTGTAAAAGAAACATCAGAGTTTATTAAAGTAGTGCTTACAGTTTGGTGTAGACATACAATGATATCGACACATGCTAATACATCATTGTTTATAAAAAAAAATGATCGTGCCTAATAGTATAATATTATTAATATTAAGGCATCTAATCCTTACATTGCGCAAGTTGTTTACTTGCACATTATAATAGGAAATTATTATTTATGATACAGCAGGCATATCGGTACGACGTTGACTATTTTAGATATCTAAACTAAGTAAGCAGTAATACATATGTATTGTATTTCAGGCATCATATTTGTACTTAATACATTGTAAGGTATTATATATTAGAATATTTTAAATAACAAAAAGTGTACAAGCTACTAAAAATGGTACCGAACTTTACATCTGACTAGTCCAAACGTTATAAGTTCAAAAGTTATAAAAAAATATTAATAACTTAAATTTAGCTACTATTTGATTAAATTTGTGCCCTCTTTTGACCAATTTCATCTCAGCCGGGCTTTTATGTTCAACAGGTATTTTATAAAAAGTCTCGTCTATAGTTTTATTTTTAAATATGTAGAACGTTACCGTTTATCTTGAACAGTAGAGAAGGTTCAAAGTCAATTGTAGTTCTGCATCAGTTAGTACGAAAATGCGTGGTCCTGTTGAAACGGCCATGTGTGCCGTTAAGGAGCTATGTATGTTCCACCACAACTAGTTAAACGGCCATGTGTGCTGTTAAGGAGCTATGTATGTTCCACCACAACTAGTTAAACGGCCATGTGTGCTGTTAAGAAGCCATGTGTGTTCCACCACAACTAGTTGAACGGCCATGTGTGCTGTTAAGGAGCTATGTATGTTCCACCACAACTAGTTAAACGGCCATGTATGCTGTTAAGGAGCTATGTATGTTCCACCACAACTAGTTAAACGGCCATGTGTGCTGTTAAGGAGCCATGTGTGTTCCACCAAAACTAGTTAAACGGCCATGTGTGCTGTTAAGGAGCTATGTATGTTCCACCACAACTAGTTAAACGGCCATGTGTGCTGTTAGAGAGCTATGTATGTTCCATCACAACTAGTTAAGCGGCCATGTGTGCTCTTAAGGAGCTATGTATGTTCCACCACAACTAGTTAAACGGCCATGTGTGCTGTTAAGGAGCCATGTGTGTTCCACCACAACTAGTTAAACGGCCATGTGTGCTGTTAAGGAGCTATGTATGTTCCACCACAATTAGTTAAACGGCCATGTGCGCTGTGCAAGAGCTATGTGTGTTCCACAAAGACTTTGACGACCGTCTGGTGTAGTGGTTCGCGCTCCGGACTGCAACGCCTGGCGGTTGCGGGTTCGAATCCCGCGAGCGGCAAATGTTGGTGTGATGAACACTAGCATTTGCACATAAGTGATGGATGTTTATAAATGTATACAGGTATGTTTATCCGTTATCTGGTAACCATAGTACAGGCTTTGCTTAGTTTGGGGTTGGCTAGTTGGTGTGATTACCGAAACAATTCATTATTATTCGTTTTCATTTTACCAGGTAATTATCGGAACACGCTGTTCCAGTTTTTAAAGATGACCTCACGGGCTATTTGTTATTACTCGTATTATAGCATGATTGATGCAGACAGGATAAGGCCATGGGTTAACATAAAATTTTAAAGTACAATAGTATATCCACACGTGATTCTAGATAGTTTTTTTTTCTAAATGTGATCGAAGTACCTACCCTGTCTAAACTGTTGGTTGCATTGCACCTTTACGAAACCCGTCCGATTTATTTTTGTGAGAATCTAGAAAATTTACAGGGCAAGTTTAATATATTTTATCTGAGTAATTATTTATTTTAACTTTACAAAATAATATGATTAGTTAAAAACAGAAAACACTTAATGGACATACGCATTCTTATTAAACCCAACGCCATTGTTAGGTTTTTGCGGAAATACCGCATTGATTCTGCCGATTCATAGACTGAGTGTCGATTAGGCAGTACCAATCTTTTAAAGAACGTTATGCTTAGTGCTTAAATTATCATATAATATTTTATTTAAATAATTCTTAAGCGTTTAAAATGTTTAATTTAATATTAAATTGAT
Source organism: Anania fuscalis (assembly GCA_950371115.1). Classification (NCBI taxonomy): domain Eukaryota; kingdom Metazoa; phylum Arthropoda; class Insecta; order Lepidoptera; family Crambidae; genus Anania; species Anania fuscalis. The sequence continues at coordinate 19,639,635 of OX493326.1, read as the reverse complement.
CATAAAAGCTAGTGATAGTAACACGAGATCAAAACGGGATCCAAATATGTGTTCTGCCTTACAATGTGTTTAAAGATATACTTACAATAGTATTCCAGATGACATAAGACAACTAAATCCCAACCAATTAAAATCTATATTATATAAGTGACTTATTGATTAATTAATAAATGACATGAAAGATTTTGACTACTGGCTGTCCCGGCGAACTTCGTACCGCCAAATAGTGTTTTTTCCGTCAGCTTTTTAATGTTTTTACTTTTATTGGGACGGAGACAAATCCAACAGGTCGTGGACCGTGAAAGTCGGTCCAGACGTTCTCTTGTTATGGGTGTTGCAACAAACACGAGTTTGTTTTATTTATTAAAGATTCCTAAAACGACTTAATTTACCTGACATATTTTATCTTTATTTTACTTTAATTTAAGAGACACCGTCTGTCATATCACTAATTGATAAAAAGTAATTAATAAGAAGATTTACATAATGTAATTTTGTAATAGTGAAACATGTGCACTAACTCCCTTATCTATCATGCAAGATTACTTACAATGTTTTTCGGAAATAATATTCTGATTCTAGATGAATTTTCCCCAGTCAATATTTTTAAAGATTATTGTAATGTTTTTTTTTTTAATTGCATAATATTCAATTATCTAGTTCGTAAGTAGTATATTTAACCAGCAATGTTAAGTGTCACCAAACTCGTAAATTTGTGACTTATAAAGTCAAGTAAATAAACGCAGATCTAGTTTAGTTATGTTTACGAATGTCGTGATATAATTCGTTATGTGCACAGTATTATGTGTCTGATATGTTATGTGTTATTTAAGTTAGTTTAAACCATTAAGAACTTATATTGACGTGTTCTCAACATAGCTCAACCTTGTAAATTTACATAATGTATCCAGAATTGAATATGTAAGCTTAAGAAACCATAATAGTTTAGACGTGGTTAATTATTGACCTGTATACGATGTTAATTAAAAATATCCCAACCTTGTAAATTAATATAATATACTCAGAATGTAATATTTACGGTATGGGACCAAAGTTAAAGCAACTGATTTAGTAGCAGACGTGCACCGGGAGGTTGCACTGTGCCGGATGGCCGAATGTCGTGATTCGATGTATTTTAATTAAATGTTGGCAACACTAACTGTCGACCAAGAATAGGACTTGACGTAATTGAGTTGTGGTGGGGAAAACACCGCAGCAGTATCGGGGGAGATCGCTACTCAGTCAGTTGCTCGTCAGCGTTCGAACGAAGCGGTAGCTAAGAGGAAACTCTGTCGGCCGTAATAGTAATTATAATTAATACAATAAGCATATAATTTGTGAGTAACCTAATTAATTATTCTATTCTTATAAAATGAAATCGGTGAGGTGCAACAGTGGTATTATTTCGTCAAACTAGGTAAACAGTGATACGCAATATTCATATAATAACTAATGAAGGAAAAGGGAGTAAATTTATATTTCCAGACAGTCATATTTGTATTAGTCCAATATAGTAAAATAATAGGACTTTAGGATAGATAGTCTTTAGGATAGTAGATAAAAAACGTCGTTCGCAATCGTTGGAAGCAGACGTGTTGCTTGTTGCTCGTCCAATTTATTTTCTGTGTTCACGCTATAACAGTCTCTGAGTGCTATTACATTACTTGTCAGAATCCAGTGCGAACAAGGTGCTACTTTCCTTTAAAAAATAATTGTGTCCGGCCGTCGTCGGTGGAATTCGTGCGAACGCTTCGCGGGTGCTTGGCAAGTGCGCGTGCGCTCCCAGTGTGTTAACAAAGGACAGCTCATATTCCGTCTCCTTCACCCTGTTGCAGTTTTTTACATACGCTCCTAACCACAATGAAGACATGCGCTGCTTGTAATGACTCTGCGATAAACAATGACTATTTGGAATGCACGCGATGTGCTGAAGCGTACCACTATCTGTGCCTTAATTACTCATCAGAAGAGGTAAAATCCATCGACAGCGATGTAAGGCTTAAGTGGCTGTGTCCAAACTGTAAAAACAAACAACCCAAAGGTGATAACTCGAATGTGTCGGTTCACCCTTCTACGCCAACAGGAATGGCAGAAATAACCTTTAATGTAACACGCCGTAAGGTTCACAATAAGCCCGACCCAACACAGTCATCTACGAGCGGACAGTCAGATTATGTAACACGCACCGATATTCAGCGTATTATACGAGAAGAGATGCGATCGGCGATGAGTGAGTTCGCAGTTGACTTAAAAGGTACCTTAAACCTTGGGCTCCGTGAGTTATCTGATCAGCTTGGCGAGTTTAAAAATTCTTTGGGCTTTTTAAGCGAGCAGTTTGATGCTTTGAAAACCGATATTGACACCCACGGCACAAAAATTAAACAGTTGAAATCAGATAACGATTCTTTCCGTTCGGAATTAACCGCACTGTCTAGCCGAGTTCGTCAGATGGACCAAATGTCGAGGTCTACGAACCTCAGCTTCAATGTGTTCCCGAGCATAGGTCAAAGAATGTGGTCGCTTTAATAAAACAACTTGGGCAAGTGATTAATTATCCTATTAACGAATGCGACATATCTTACTGTTCCCGTATTGCTAAGGCAAATCCGAACTCATCCAGACCTCGATCAATCCTGATTAAGTTTGCCACCCCACGTGTCAGGGATTCTGTTCTTGCTGCCTCAATCAAATACAACAAGAATCACCAGAATGAAACATTGAACTCAAGCGTAATGGGCTTGGATGACAAGGGGACCCCGCTATACGTGGTGGAAAACTTATCTATCGAAAATAAAAATCTACATGCAGCGGCTAGACTTCGTGCGAGGCAACTTAACTACAAATATGTATAGGTGCGTGGCGGGCGTGTTTACGCGCGCAAATCGGACACATCGGAGGCGATTTTCATCCGCGATATAGACTCAGTGAAAAATCTTAAATAAGTAGATTATTTCTTTCTAGATTAAAATTGTGTTAGTATTATGAACGTTAAAATTCAATAGTAAAATTAATATATATTATCAAAACGTTAGAGGCTTAAGGACTAAGACGAATGATTTTTATTTGAACATATTTGCGTGCGAATATGACATAATCGTGCTTTGTGAAACGTGGCTGGCAAATGACATAGTGGACTCTGAATTATTTAGCAACAGGTATCTGGTTTACAGGCGCGATCGTGAGTCCAGTGGTTTGAAAACCTGTGGCCCTGTTTCAAGTATTAACTGTATATTGATGGGCACAGACCCTGTAGATCTTGTAATATTAGCTTGGTTTACAGAGCATGTAATCTCTGTGCAGTTTTTACACCATGTTGTTTTGCAATAACTAGCACTTAGGTATTTATCAATAATATAGGCGATGTTGCATTCACAATTAATTACTGAAGCATTTGGTTCTAATTTAAAGTGCAAATTTAAAAGATTATCCCTGATTTTATAAATATCTGGTCGATTTAGGGCCATTGATAGTATTAAATTAGAAAATAAGTCATTACTAGTTTTTAAAGCCTGTAGTACATTTTTCTTTAAAGTGCATATTACTGCAAATAGATGTGCTACACTGTCAAACCTACAAGTGTTATGCTTTGAAAAAAATCCGATGTTTGAGCCATTTCTGAGTAATAGTATATCTTAACCTGTCAAGCTTCAATTCCCCACCGGTGGCCACGTCATAATAGATTTTTTATTGTGTCTCTTGACCTTGGCCTGACAGGTTAAGGTTTGAATGACAAGGATATTTCTTTTTCTTCGAACTGGCTATCGATTTGTTCACGGTTTTTAATTGAATTCTCTGATAATAAATCAATATTATTATTTTGTTTTTTTTCTTTCTTTTCTTTTATAGTTTTACGCTTTTTGTTTGCGTACCCTCTCCAGTTTTCTATATAATATGATGGTTTATTTGAAAAAATCGAATCTTCTGAAAACGACTCCCGGTCTGTATTTTTTCGTTTTGTTTGTCAAGGTCGTGTTGTAGTTTTGTTTTTTTGTTTATTGAAATTACTTGTATTTTTTGGATCATATTTGTCAAAGCTCATTTTACTTCCGCCGTAAGAAAAATGTCGCATAAGAAATACATCTATTCGTTCACGGCTATTATTTAAAACCAAAGATTTAATATTTTTAAAATTACTCTCAGAATTGCTAGATGACGGTCTAGCATTATTAGAATTGAAATATGTAATTAAAACATTCGACCACATGGGCAACTTTTTTAGTAAACGCGTAAGTAATTTTAGAATAGGAGGAAAAAAATATGGATTGGCAGGGATTTTACTATCTTTGTCTTCTGTTAGATCGACATAAAGCTGTTCTTTGTTTATCTCGTCCAAAAAACAAAAATCTAGTTATGTCTGAGAACGAATTTCATCATCTTCCTTACTGTCACGCTTATCGGATGTTGTTGAATCGATTATTATATCTTCTTTTTCAGAAATATGTAATTGGTGTAAGGCCTCAATAGTCTTTTGACATCGATTGTCTTCAAAATTGTTCATTGCAATGATAATAATATTGGTTAAATTTTTTTTTACTTCTAAATATTCTGAACTGTTTTTAATGGAGACAATACATTTAATATAAAAGTACTTAATATTTTTTTCAACGGAATCAAAAATCTTTTGATCGTGTAATGTTTTGATAAAATGGGAGGTGTCGAGTCTTAGAAAAGATTTCGGACGTTCTGCAGCTATACCTTCCAATATTTTAAAACAATTTTGTAAGTAAGTTTCAGTACTTTTAAATTGAGTGAATGTTTCAACGATTGCTTTTATTAAAGCACTAGAGTCATCTGTTAGTATTTCATTAGGATATTTTCTTAAGCTTTTTCTCCAAGTCTGCAACCGATTTGCTATACTATCTGCCGTATGCGAACTTGAAATCATTTGGCAGAGTGGCACACTACTACCAAAATATTTCTGAAACCCTAACCTTACTGGATTGCCTAACCGGCATGTGTCAGCTGGAGACACGTTTCGTCAGCTGACACACAAAAAACACCTTATAGTAACGAAGATCTGATTGCTGCAATTTTATGACTGGAACGTTTCGATGGCTCTCATTATGCGTTATACTATGGCAGGCTAAGAATTCCTCTTAGAATAATGAGGAAGCTGTAGACATGGATACGATTTACGTATCAAAACGTTTATTAATTGATGATTTAGTGCTCATTAGTGCCATTAAACTTTGACATATTTCTGTGGTAAATCAAAGGTTATTTGATCTTGTTTTACATAAAACAACCCTAGTGGTTTTATTTAACAAATATGACTGTCGTTTATCTTTAAATGTTTGCTCCATTGTTGAGCCAATTTACAACAAAACAATTTTGAAATCTTCATTTTACCTTTTACTTATCTTTATTTTACGTCTAAGACTAAGCATATTTGACTTATAAACCTTTACGTTTACCAAACTGACTTACTTGATCTATTTTAACTAAATTTCGGGGAAATGTCGAGTACTTACTGATATCATAATTTTATTGTAGATAACTACAATTAGGCAGGCAGGTATACGTTCTGACCATAAGACATCTGACTTTAATCAAGAACAAACAAACTTAATTGTTTTATATTGTAGGTGGAAAGTAGGTAGGGTGCATATAGGATCATACGATTCTTTATAGAGTTCTAGGTTCGTAAATATGTAGTTCAGACAGAGGTACAGTTAGATAGGAGTAGCTACCCCTTTTTCCTTAACAATCTATCCTTCCTAATACCTGTTCCATCCTACCTTCTAAAAATAGCTTCATTTGTTTAGGTTAACCGTTGTAGTAATTAGGTAGTTAGGAAATGGGCTATTTTTAGAGATCCTTATACAAAATCCTATATCCATAAAACTGAGAGAAGAATTTCATAAAAGTTTTGAGATTATTTTTAAATTAAAAATAGTTTGTAAATCATAAGTAATTCAAGGGTCAATTTTACAATATTTATTTCGAATTCAAAATAATGCTGGTTGATGTGGGAGTATCTATGACTTCACATAGGACATAATGCAGATTTCAGGACCCGGTCTTATACGAGTTGTCATAGATACTGTTTGATAATCTTGGTATTATATTGAACTAATTGCAATATTAAATCAAAAGTAATTCACTGCTCACTTCCGACTGCCAATGATAGGCTACCAAGGGTCAATTTTATAGCATTTATTTCAAATTCAAATTAATCTGATTGATGTGGGAATGTTCATCCGGCATTGTATGGTGTCATGAATATTGTTGGGTCAATCTGAATTTTATATAGAGGGGTCGTTAGAGTATCAGTTTCTTACTAGTCAGACGAGTAATCAAAATCTCTAAATTCAAGATAATGCCGGTTGATGTGGGAGTATCTATGACTTCACATTTGACATAATGCAGATTTCAGGACCCGGTCTATACGAGTTGTCATAGATACTGTTGGATCATCTTGGAATTAGATTGGACTAAAAGATTCACATTATTTATTTAGGTAATTAATTTAAGGACTCCGAACCCTTGGTTGACTTTTCATGCAGTCAAATAGGTAGATTTTAGTATTTTATATAAAATTCTTCAAACTCAGTTGTTCCCTTAGTTGCGCATACTTACGCTAAATGCGTTTTATTTTAGATTTAGGTCCGATTCCTGGGGGTGGCGGATCGTTTGTTTGGGATAATTGTTTATCACATGGCCACGACTCCTGGTGAGCGTTTGGTGTTGAGGCTCACCAGGCGCCCCTCGGGGCGTTCTCTTTCCTCTTCCTTGGCTGCGCACAAACCCAAGAAACTTCCGAGATAACTAATTCATAACATCCACGTACCTCTAAAAGGATTTGGTTTACTACTATTAACAATACGTACGTATATTTAAACTAGACGATCACACAGCCAATTTAAATTACCACAGCCAAACGTTATTTACGTAGTCCGTTTCGATCTCAATTAATTACTAGTTTCCATATTTTTAGAGGCAGACGCAGGTGGGTTGTCTTCCCAATACCGTAAGCCGGGGATAGTTTGATCAATTTTAAAGTTAAAAGAGCTGTAATAACAGAAAATTATTAGATGGAAGTCTGCAAAAAAACACATATAATCGGTATTTTCTGTGCTATCGATATGCCGAATAAAAAAAAGGCCACGTCCAATGGTTGGCACAGATGCGTGGAGTTAGGAATCAAGCATACAAAATTAATTTCATTTTCAGCACACATCTGTGTCCAGATGTGATGAAAGATTGTCGCCTATTAAAACTTTTCGACCAGTTAATTTTTGTGCATGCGGCAGAAAACATGTCTTAATCCAATCCCTAAAAGTTGCTACATCTATCCACCCACTGTCCGTTCTATTGAATTGCGAGCCCCGAGCACAACAACTTTTTGCACAACATGATGTCCCTCTTTGGCCTCGCTCATTCCAGGTATCGTACACCTTAGAGCACCTTTTCTAAATTGTCAAAATATGCATTTATTGTTTCCCTTGAAACCGCGGCTCTAGCTTTTTTATATTAGATGCAACGCGCTGGGAAAATAAATGTTTATGTCTTTTAGTAGAAAATATGCCCAATCTGGTCCTGGAAGATTGTTTTTAAATTTTGAGACAGAGCATCCTTTTTTGTCCAGGTAAGATTTCGAAAGAAATCTTAAATCTAACATGGTAAGGGGGTAGCCCCTTTCGGCACATTTTGCAGCAGATTCGAGTATAGCGATTTCCTTACTTTCTGAGAACACAGTTTGAGCACCAGGTTTCTTAATATGTCGGCCTTTATATTTATTATACAAAGTGCCAAATGGAATTTTATAAAATTCTAAAGCACCACGAATAGTCATTTTTCCGTCGACCACTTGTGTAAGAGCTTGGTTTAATCGCTCTTTGGAATATTTTCTGTAATCCCGGGAACCTACATTTTTCTTGTATGTACGAGGCCTCAACACCGTGATAGTAATGATTTTAAGCGCTTTTGGAAATCAACCAATAAATTGAACCCAAAGTCGGGTGTTCCTGTGAATAAAAATAGAAAGATGAAACTAGCAGAGCGTTGTGTGAACGCACGTGGTTATGTTTTGCGGCTGGCGTTGGACATAAAATGCGAAATCGTGGGAAAAGACATTACAAAAAGCTTTTGAAAAGAAGTTTTAAGTAACAATGTGCACCTATAAAAAAGGGAGAAACCTGCATTTAAAACAAAAGGACAGTGGGCACACATTTTAGCACTTAGGGTGATACACCCATGTGCAATCCATAAATTTGAACAATATTTTAGAAACTTTATTTTTTGTAAGAAAAGGACAGTGGACGCACACTTTAGCACTTAGGATAATCCATAAATTTGAACAATATTTTAGAAACTTTGGTTTTTGTTTTTTGTAAGGATAGGCGGAAATTCGTCACCCCACCACATTCTGGAAGCATCGTAGTGCTTGGGTATAAGAGGGACTGACGGATCAAGGAGCGGGGGCTTTTTAGTTGAGATAGGGTTCGATTTGCATCCTGTAGATACCCGTGTGTGCTCTACGGCAGAGTCCAAGGAGGAGGTAAGTTGGAGTGACATTCAGATTTGGGCGGTCTGACGTAGACGGTCCGAATGGTGTTCCGTGTGTCCTAAGAAAAGATGCAGAGGGGTAAGTGTTTTGATTATTACAAATTCCTTTTGAAAGTATTTTAATTAAAATATTTAAAGACAAAGTAACTTTAAATTTTGATGACGATGATGATGTTGATGCTGATGATAAAGTATTTAATATTGAATTATTTAAAACGTAATTATAATATTTTACATAATTCTCTTGTTTTCCGTAACTTCTTATCAAAAGGAATTAAGCAACTTTTTTTTCATGTCCTCATAGAAAGCGAAACGGGATTTAATTTGATATGATTTAAATAATAATAAATATAACGTAAATAATTGATTTAAATCATAACTACTTATTTCACAGATTTATTGCCAAATAAATTTAAATATTGTTTATTTTGTAGCTTAGTTATTTTGATTTTAAAGATTGACATGTTGTTTGCTATTAATTTACCTAATTTCGATTATTGGGTAACATTTTGTGTGCATTGATTTTTTAATATTGGTTTGAACACATTTTTTAATTTCATGATGACATGGAGCATGCTAATTTTATTAGACTTTTTTTTGTGTTTTATTTTGAGTGTTTATTTGTGGTACCTAAATTAACGCGGACTATTTAAAGTTCATCTTACGTGTTAAAACTCTTTGAAAATATTTAATGGGTTTTGAATATGATTTACGTATCAAAACGTTTATTAATTAATGATTTAGTGCTCACTAGTGCTATTAAACTTTGACATAGGTATTTCTGTGGTAAATCAAAGGTCATTTGATTTTGTTTTACATAAAAACAACCCCAGTGGTTTTATTTAACAAATATGACTGTCGTTTATCTTTAAATGTTTGCTCTATTTTTGGGCCAAATTACAACAAACAATTTTGAAATCTTCATTTCACTTATTACTTATCTTTATTTTACGTCTAAGACTACGCATGTTTGACTTATAAATCTTTACGTTAACCAAACTGACTTGATCTATTTTAACTAACTTCCGGGGAAATGTCGAGTACTCACTGATATCATAATTTTATTGGAGATAACTACAATTAGGCAGGCAAACGTTCTGACGTTGAGACATCTGACTTTAATCAAAAACAAACAAACTTAATTCTTTTATATTGTAGGTGGAAAGTAGGTAGGGTGCAGTTAGGATCATACGATTCTTTATAGGGTTCTAGGTTCGTAATTATGTAGTTCAGGCAGAGGTACCGTTAGGTAGGAGTAGGTACCCCTTTTCCTTAATAACCTATCCTTCCTAATACCTGTTCCATCCTACCTTCTAAAAATAGCTTCATTTGTTTTGGTTAACCGTTGTAGTAATTAGGTAGTTAGGAAATGGGCTATTTTTAGGGATCCCTATTCAAAATCCTATATCCATAAAACTGAGAGAAGAATTTAATAAAAGTTTTGAGATTATTTTCAAATTAAAATATTTTGTAAATCATAAGTAATTCAAGGGTCTTTATTTCAAATTCAAAATAATACTGGTTGATGTGGTAGTATCTATGACTTCACATAGGACATAATGCAGATTTCAGGACCCGGTCTTATACGAGTTGTCATAGATACTGTCTGATCATCTTGGTATTATATTGAACTAATTGCAACATTAAATCATAAGTAATTCACTGCTCACTTCCGAATGCCAAGGATAGGCTACCAAGGGTCAATTTTACAACATTTATTTCAAATTCAAAATAATGCTGGTTGATGTGGGAGTATCTATGACTTCACATAGGACATAATGCAGATTTCAGGACCCGGTCTTATACGAGTTGTCATAGATACTGTTGGATCATCTTGGTATTATATTGAATTAATTGCAACATTTATTTCAAATCCAAACGATTTTGATTGATGTGGGAATATCCATCTGACATTACTTGGTGTCATGGATATTGTTAGGTCAATCTATATTTCATATAAAGGGGTTTAGTATAAATATTTTACTAGTCAGAAAATAATCAGAATCTTTAATTTAAATAATGCTGGTTGATGTGGGAGTATCGATGACTTCACATAGGACATAATGCAGATTTCAGGACCCGGTCTTATACGAGTTGTCATCGATACTGTTGGATCATCTTGGAATTATATATTTTTTTTTTTTATTTATTTGGACAACCAACAAGATCATACACCTTAAAAGCTAAAAGTTACAAGATGAGGGTTACAAGAGATGGTGCGGCCTTAATTACAGGTTGCCACGGAAAGCGCAAACAAAAGTTGGGTTTGGGAGCATAAGGCGTCCCTTATCTTAAAGAAAAAAGTTAAGTACATAGGTATACATAAACATTTGTTACTTAAATATCTACTGAGAAATTATACATTGTTAGGCATAAGTACGCGTAATTTCTTTTTAAATGTGGGTAGACTAAGATTGAATACATCGATATCTTTGTTTTTACAAACATTATTATAGTCGGCTTGGAGTCTATTAATAGGAGAGAAGTGGCCTAATTTTGATTTAGAGCGTTTCGGATTAAACAGTGAGTATCTAGAGAGACGTGGGATATTATGAGAGATTGTGAAATTAAGTTTTTTAAAGCAGTTGGGGGCAATTTATGTTGCCATTGACTAACTTATGAAGAAACGAGAGATTTAAAATTTTACGGCGTTTTTTAAGTGATGTGAGCTTGAAATAAGTAAGACGGTCCACATAACTATTCAGGCTTTTGCACTTGTTAAATTTATAGGATAGATGGTATAAAAACCTCTTCTGAACGCGTTCAATTTTATTGGAATGAACTTCGTAATGCGGATGCCAAACTACGCAACAGTATTCTAGGAGAGATCTGACTAGGCTCTCATACAACCTTATGATGCTAGATTTGTTTTTAAAGGTTTTGGTATTTCTGATAACAAAACCAAGGCATTTTAATGATTTATTTACTATGTGGTCGTAATGTTCTTTGAAATTTAATTGCTTATCAAGAATAACACCGAGGTCACGAACGGATCTAACCTCCTGAATACACCTGCCAGCTATTGCATAAGCACCCGGCAACTCACTATGCTTACGAGTAAAATGAATGTAACAGCATTTGTCCGTATTCAACACCATCCCGTTGCTCGCACACCAGCAAACGAATCTGTTTAAATCTTCTTGAAGCAGCGTTTTATCGTGAGTATTCCTAATTGGTCTCATTAATTTTAGATCATCAGCGTAAAGATATGGTTTACTGTTTCTAAAGCAGGAGATGACATCGTTCATGAAAATATTAAAAAACACAGGTCCCAAATGGGAACCTTGAGGGACACCAGATAAATTGTGAAATGGGTTGGACTCAAAACCACTCACCACGACCTTCGATAAGCGATCACGCAGGTACGACGAGCACCATTTGAGGAAAGCGCCAGGAAACCCAAGATGCGATAATTTCTCAATTAGGGTATTATTTGATAGATCTGTGTATATGACATCCACCGGTATGCGGTCATCCACAGAGCGGGATATCTCATCGACAAAGTCCACTAGATTGGTGTTAGTGGAGCGAGCAGCAACAAACCATGCTGGAAATCCGCCAGTACACTCTTTATGTGCCATGAAATATAAGGACATAGCAGAGATTCCAGCAACTTGGCGAACACAGACAAGATGGTAATGGGTCTGTAATTTGTTGCATTACTTTTGTCACCGGATTTGTGAATTGGCACAACAAGGCCCATCTTCCAAACTGATGGAAACGTGCCCGAAGCAAGTGATGTATTAAAGATAAGTGTAAGAGGTGGGGACAGTTGCTTAGCGCAGTTGCGAGCGAAAATGAAAGGTATTCCATCTGCTCCAGCTCCCTTGTTTCTGTCGAGAGATTCAAGACGTTTCAGAACTTGGTTTTGAGAAAGAGATAAAATGCTCAATGAGTGTGGGACTTCACATTTATTGCTGGCGTGATTGGTAGACTGGGCTAACGCGTCACCTGTGCTATAAGAGGTCGAAAAGAATGCTGCAAGAGTATTACATATTTCAGGACCAGTTGAAGCTGTTGTGTTGTTATATTTGATTGAGGAGGGAAACGAAGCACTGTTGGTATTTTTCTGCTTTATGTAAGAAAAAAAGAATTTTGGGTCGGATTTGATAGATTTTTCAATTAACTCTATGTATTTATTATAACACTTAATGATTAAGGAATCGCATCTTTTTTTTAAAGATTTAAAAGATAAGTTATCGAGTGGGTTCTTATATTTTTTGAATCGAACACGAAACCTATTTTTTTCTTTAAGAAGCAGTTTTAATTCTTTTGAATACCAAACAGGGATACTGTTAGGGGCAGTAGATGAAATAGGTACATATTTTTTGATCGCAGAATTAAGTATCTGATAGAATCTATCAACCATCAAATCTACTGATGTACATGTGCCAAACTCATGCGACCAATCAGTGTTAGCTAAAAACTTGCGGATGCTGTCATAGTCTGCCTTGTGAAAATTGTTTTTAAAGAACTTTGTATTGGCTTGTAACTTATGAGTCGAGTTGTTAAGAACAGCATTAAATTCTAACGCGGGATGATGGGAATCGATTTTACTGAGGGGTACTGTTGGGGACACAAGGTTGTCAATTGGTATATTCGTAAGTATTAAGTCCAAAACTTTGTTATTTTTATTGGTTATGTAATTAAGTTGATGTAAGCTGTTTAATGTCATGAACTCTAATAGATCAGTCGACGTTGCGCTACTGGTATTTATTGTAGGCGTTAGTGGCGATCCCGGTATACCATTCCAATCTATATTACTCTGAAGTCCCCGCATATCAAAATCAAATCGTATTTACTTAGAAATAAATTGGCGTTACTACAGAAATGTTCAAAATGTTCTTTAGAGACTGGTGGTGAGAAATAAACCGTGCACAGTAGAATTTTTTCAATGGTCCTATCCCCTACAATATCAATTTCAATCCACAAGTCCTCACACCCGCTTTCATACTGTTTCAAGATGCGTGATTTGATTTGTTTTGAAACAGCTACCAAAACACCCCCTCCTCCCTTTTTATGTTGTAAAGGACTTGTTTCGCGGTCGCGCCTATAAATGTTGTAGTGACAGGTAAAAAGCTCTGAATCCATAAAACTATTATTAAGCCACGTCTCGTTAAGAATAATAATATCATAGTCACATCTAGCTGAGTTAATGTATATGTCATTTGTCTTTGTACGCAAGCCACGAACATTTTGAAAATAAATATTTAATTTAGACTTGAATTTTAAACGTTATTAAATAATGACACATTTTAGGTACATGAAAATAATTAAACTAAACCAAGCTACAATGTTACAGTCTGTTCAATTTCTCTAGGGCTTCTTCGTTACGCACAAAAATTGCTTCAGATGTTTCAGTTTTCCGAAGGTAAACTCTGCCGCCGCGGATCCAAACGTACTTATAGCTTTTTTCTTTAGCTAATTTGCGCGCCGCAGCGTGTAGATGTTTATTTTCCGGTGACAAATTCTCCGTAACGTAGATAGGGGTAACTTTAGTAGATAATATTCCGAGATGCCCTGAATTGAGTTTGTTTCCAGGATTTTTCTTGTTAAAATTGATTGCCGCAGCGAGAAAACAGTCACGGGTTCGTGGTGAGTTCAGTTTAAGTAAAATCGAGCGCGGTCTAGGGCTGTTAGATTGTAATTTTGCCGTTCGAGAGCAGTAGCTAATATCATTTTCGTTGACGTTGAAATTAATAGTTTTACCAAGGTCTTGCACAATGGTTATTATGTTCTCAGCCTTGCGTTCAGGGACGCATTGTATCTCCAGGTTAGATGAACGGGAAAGTTGATCAAAGGTGTTTAAACGCAGCCTTAAGGAATGCATGTCGGATCTCAAGGTCTCATTTTCCTTTTTTAACACTGTTATTTCTCTATTGGCGGCCGAAATATCATTCTTGATGACGTCAAAGCCCTCACTAATAAATTCTAAGGAATTTTTAAAATCGTTAAATTCGCTCAACATTTCCGAAAACTGCGACTTAAAAGTTTTTTTTAAGTCAATCACGCAGTCCGTCATAAAATCTTTCATAGCACCGCGCAGCTCGTCGCGAATAATTTCGCGTATATTCAGCGAGCCCGCATCCGAGGTAGATGACAAATGTATATTCGGGTCGCTGTCCGTCCGATTGTGTACCTTGCGCCGAGTATTTATAAAGGTCATGTCTGCCAACCCTGTTGGCGTAGACGGCCGCACTGGTTTACACAAGTTATCATTTTTTGGCTGTTTGGTTTGACATATCGAGCAAAGCCAATTGCTTTTAAAGTCTCCAGGGGCCTTATCCAGTTCGCTTTTTTTGATGTTTATGCATAGAAGGTGAAATCTATTAAAGCAGCGCGTACATTTCATATAACTGTCATCGTCAATCGCATCAGGACAAGCCGCACAACTATTCATCTTGTTTACACACACGCGCACACTATAAAGCGCAAACTCGGTAGGTCAGAAAGAGTGAGCAATTATGAACCCTTGGTAGACTTATCATGCAGTCAAATAGGTAGATTATAGTATGTCATATTAAATTCTTTAAACTCAGTTGTTCCCTTAGTTGCGCATAATTACGCTAAATGCGTTTTGTTTCAGATTTAAGTCCTATTCCTGGGGGTGGCAGATTGCTTGTTTGGGATGATTGTTTATCACATGGCCACCACTCCTGGTGAGCGTTTGGTGTTGGGGCTCACCAGGCGCCCCTCGGGGCGTTCTCTTTTCTCTTCCTTGAATGCGCACAAACCCATGAAACTCTCGAGAAAACTTAATTATAACATCCACGTATCTCTAAAAGAATTTGGTTTACTACTATTAACACAACGTACGGTCCTACGATTTAAACTAGACGATCACACAGCCAATTTAAATTATCACAGCCAAACGTTATTAACGTAGTCCGTTTCGATCTCAATTAATTATTAAATTCCATATATTTTTAGACATGAGTTCTATTCGGTCAGCCGTCACGAGCGGTCGCCTACAACACGTGCGCTGCAAGTGGCCCGAAACGAAAAAATCTTTTTCAACACAGTTGCTCGTAAATTCACTCTTATAACACCGTTTTTAGTATCATAACTCATCATATTACGCACTTGTGCTGTAAAAAGATTATCGCACTAGTGCGGTAATGTAAACTTTTTTTTTAAAAATCCAGCAAAAGTTTGTGTCTAAGAACATTGAATATTTTACGAATATTAAATTATTTAAGGGTTAAGATGGCAAATAAATATTTCATTTTATTAAATTGTATATTAATAAACACAAACTAACTTAACTATCATTTTTAGAAACAATAATTTATAATTTATTTATTTTTAAAATTGCTGCTACTCGGCTGAACAGCCAGTTTTTCCTGTGCCATTATTGAACCTGCGCGCGCATCGAAATTGCGGCGCGCGAAAAAAACAAAACTTACGTGCTATTTTCCATTATTTTTGGTAAAGTTGTTGCTGTGTGGTTAAATACTATCAAAAATGTCTACTTTAAATAGTAAAGACGAGTAAAATGTTATTCAACCCCGTCGGAAATACTTATCGAGGCACGGAACGCGAGTGATAGCCTGTTGCCGCCAAAATGCATAGAAAAACAGCAAAAACGCCAAGTCATATTCGGAGAAGGTATTTTAGATTTTAGTTTGTTTTTTCCTCGCAATTGTGTTGAAAAACGTCGTATGCAACTCGTGTGCATTGATCATTATCACACTCGGCTTCCTTACCGCGCTCGCCTGCGGCTCGCGCTTATAATAATGCCTCGTGTATAATGACCAACGTAGCACACTTGTATCATAATGTACTATTGTTCTTAAAATCCAAAGCCCAACGCGCGGGCCCTGTCTTTGATAATAATATTGCAATTTTTCTTCAGCCTTTGAAGTCAATAACAAGTGTATAAATTTTAAAATAAAATCAACGGGACGCGGGATAAGGTTTTTTAGAACCACCCCTCCGTAATTTAATTCTTGCATAGGTTTTAGCTATCTCGAAGTATGTGAGCCAAGTGTGTATAGTGTTGTTGTGCCAATCGTCTTACGAGTGCTCCAGCGCAGCTTCAGGGAAAGGAGAGACCATCGCATTCACATCTTAAGCCTGTGGCGAGTTGCAAAGGGTTCGAGTAAGGTCCACTAGCCCAGCTACTACGCGTGTTGGCGCAAACCCGGTGAGATCAGTCCTTTACCTTACAAACAAACACCAAGTACCTAACAGTTGCGAATTGAATAACAAATTCGATCACTTCGAACCTATCAGAATTACTAGTTTCCATAGATTTAAATAGGACAATACTCAAACAGCAAACCTCAGACCGAAGTCTCTAGAATATTATAATACTTACATTACTTTAAAGTACCATAAATTCATAAAATATAAGTAGGTACTTAAAAATTATTGAGGTATAAAGCAAAGTTTTCTGTAACTCTAACCATCGACTATCAACTTACGTCTCATCATTCCCAAAAAGTCTCAATACCGAAAAAGACAACACATGTTAAACATAAATCTGAAACAAAACTGTTTCTTGCATAACACAAAAGCAAGAAATCAATACCCCGGGTTTAAGCCACATCTAGTTACCATTGAACCCATCTGAAAAGTATAGTGACCCAACAAAAAACGGCAAACCCATAAAAAAACTGACGCAACAAGCATTACAAAAACACTAATAAATAACAATTCTGCAACCTTTACACCCTAGCCATAAGTCTCTAATATACTAGATTTAAGCTTTCCCCCACAGCCCAAACAATGTCAACAGCAATAATCAAAGTAGCTGGAGATGGAAATTGTCTGTTTAGGGCAATATCACTCACACACACTAGACCATGGAGCAGTCAGACGTGATCTTGCGGGATACGTGGAAGAAAACCAAGACGACGATACATGAAAATAGCTATTGCCAGCAACGTTGACACAGACAACCAAACACAATACCGTAACTACATTGCAAAGCAATACAAAGACGGAGAATGGGGTGGTATACAAATATCAACATTCATCAGAATGAAAGTAGATCGAGCTTAGTCTTCCAGCCAAAAAATCCAAACGATTCTGTTGGTGACATAAACCTCATCTATGACGGTAGCCACTATGATAGTCTCATATACGTTAATTTCTGGAAACGAATATACTACGCTAGTAAACAAGGTATTACATATAGAGAAGAGCCAATATCAAAACACACTGGAAAGCACAAATGACTCGATAAGCTCCCCCATGAGTATTGAGGATTATGCAGACAAAACCGGATATCGCCTAGTCAGTACATCAACTCGCCCTAAACATAACATCGACAGCCGAGTAACCTAAAAATTGGCACATGGAACGTCCTAGGCACCGCAGACCCCAAGAAGTAAGACGAAATTAATAATTTCCTAAATAAAAACAACATAGTTAACGCTTGCTTACAGGAAACCCACATACTCCCGGTAATATCATTATCGATATTATCAGACGAGAAAAATTACGCTGGGATACTTCTTTTGGCAGACCAATTTGTAAAAAAATGTGGAAATCGGGCAAAAGAATATCATAATTCGACCACATACTTGCAAAAGCAAACAATACAAGTCTATTCACCTTTATAAAAGGAGAGCCTAATAAGAAAACTTCGGACCACTAATCATGGGTGAGCTAACCCAAACAAAATTAAATTCACAAGACACTTTCCGGTAGCAACAAGAGAATCCAATAAGATTCCAGTAAACCAATATTTTAAGGACCTTTTTCAAGGACCTTAATAGCATGCATCCTTCTCAGCGTATGAAAACCATATATAACTTTTACCGAAGATTTAAAACAACTGAAAAATACAGGAAGAAGACCACATATATACCTATTTCTAATTGGGAAAAGGAACTATCAAAATCTGACGGTCGAGCCATATCTCTATGTAAGAACGAGAATATAAATGACCTTTGCGAAGGCCTAGGCAATGAAGAAGTTGCTAAAATAATCAATAGTATGCGGTACATCACTAGGTATGATATTGACCAAGTAGTCACGGAACTATTTAAAGCTCTACCCGACAAAATGTTCACAGACCCAATGGAGCACTTTAGGAATGCATGGTAAAGCAATATCATGCCATCAGCCTGGACGCAAACCGTCCAGATTCCGATTCCAAAAAAAAAACGAACCCGAAATCAACTAACGAATATGAGAGCATTTCGACATGCTGTACTGTGTTGGCTTTAGAATATACCAACCAACTTTATTCTGTCCCGTCTTGATAAATTGACCAAAAGCCTAGGTAACAACTCCGTAGAATTCTTAACGAGAAATGGCGGGAAGGCACAAAAACATACGTCATGGCAATCGACATGGAACAAGCTTTTAATACCGTAAACTTGAATGCATTGAAAGACATCCTCGTGTCCAGGACTAATAAGACTTTTACCAATAGGATTATAAAAGCTTGTATGAATGAATCAACATGCATAAGGTGGTTTGGACAACAAACACGGTTTATTAACAAAGGCAAAGCAGTCGAACAAGGTTGCCTACTGTCACCCCGTCTCTTTACCATTCTGATTGACGACGTTTTAAAATCTCTAGAAGAAGAAGTACCATTCCTTCATCTCAATCACGACCTAATATTATCCCTACCGATATGCCTATCATTTGCTGACGATATAATTATTTAGGAACAAACTTTAGACAACTACAAATAATTTTATTCTTGACTCAAAGAACTCCTCCTTACTGTTGGACTAAAATACCACAAAATCGAAAATCTTGATCCGTGACCCGACAAATACCTGCAGGCGCACTCAAATACTCCAAATTAGAGATGGTACTAATATCCAACCAGTCGAGGAGATAAAATTGCTCAGCACTTACATATCATCAAGCAAGGAGCTAAATACTCCAAATTCTAATTCCTTTTATAAGAAAAACCAAGATGCAATGGCAGCTAGCAAAACAATTGTATAAAATGATCATTGACCCTACAATGACGTATGGACTAAAGGCCGCCGCGCTAACCAAAGCAAACCGATCCATGCTTAGACGGTACGAGCGGATCATTTTAAGAGACATACTTAGCCACAGCAAATCTCCACCGAAAAACCAAAAAGTACACCAACTTCTGATGAGCAAGAGAATAAAATTTCTCTGACTATGTTACTACGGTCATATATTACGGCGAACGAAGCTGCACGTACTCCACAGCGCTATAAAACTCAAAGCAAATAGGCTAAAGATTGGCAGGCTCATATTTACGCGGAAGGACTCGCTCTCAAATGATCTGAAATACTATAATAAAACCCTAATAGAATGTAAACACCTAGCCGTAAACAAAAAGGGGAGATGAGACAAGCAGCTCAAACAATATTCGAAACAGAAGAAACTGACAGTGAATCCAACGCCAGGAGCTCATACGAAACAACAACATTTATGAAATAATGACGCAGAACAACTAGCAAGCCAAACCAAGTAACAAAATAACATAATAATCAGGAAAAAACCACAACACCCAAGGCCAGATTGCCCAACCCATCATCATCAACGCTCAATCCTAACAACAATAAACCCGTCTTTACCCATTTTCCTATACCAGGCTCAGGATGCATATCTACTTGGTTGTGGTCGACTGGTTTCAGCCGACTTGCGCGGTCGGTTGGCTGGTCGGCCGTCCTATCCCATCCCAGAGCGTGTCCCTCCTTATAAAATGTGCTACCTGGTATGCCGGTTTGACCGGAGCAGGCTTTGATCCTGGCTGGGCTAGTACCTCGTATCGTATCGTATCGTATCGTAAATTACATATATTTTTAGACATTGACAAAGGTGACTAGTTACAACGTATATTCTTTTAAGTGAACATTTCCATACTTACTCATAATTTGTGTTCGCTTACACGGCTTAGTACACAGACTTGTTGTATTATGTAACATTACTTATTCCAACAAAACAGTATTTGACCGAAATCTGTGTGCCTGTATACCCGTGTACAAAACTTAAATGAACTCGTGAGGCACACTATATGTCCACGCTAGCGTAATAATTTTACTTTTCTGCTAAGATAGTTTTTTTAATACCTACATTACAAGTAGATTTACTCGCATATTTGAATGTTCCCTTCTTTTGTTGTTGTTGAGAAAACAGATGATTATTGTTTCATTGCAAAACTTACATACTCGAAATAAGTGCTATAAAAACTAACAAGCTATAAGATAATTAACTCACAATTGTGTTTTTATAATTCCGATCCAAATACGTGATGGAACATTAATAAATCCCGGCAATATTTTGGTAATTACTGAAATAAATAATTTAATTTCTCAACACCGCATTATACCTCACGGTACGTATTATATTATACGGGTTCGAATCCCGCGAGGGACGAATATTGGTGTAGTGAGCACAAGCTTTGCTTGGTTTGGGGTTAGATAATTGGTGTGATTGTGGAAACAATTTATTTATCATTTATTTATTTATACCTCAATATTAAACTTAATTAAGCACCAATAAAGCAGTTAATAACTACAAGCTATATAACTAAACAGCTTGTTATATATTCGCTCTTCCGTTTATCTTGATTATCTTTTCTCAATAACTCTGGAATCGAACCAGTCATTACAACCACTAGGCCAGTGGTTGTAATGACTGGTTCGATTCCCGGATGTTTTAGAAAATAGTCACTACTAAATCGTTTGTGACAACGTGGTTATTAGGCTGCTCTAGATACACACCACTGTGTTATGAATGATTTGATTTCATCCTTATCCTGAAGGCTGTCACCTTCTTGAAACAGTTTTTGACATCTATGTTTAGATCATTTTATTTACCATGACTGATGACTCATTCTTTGTCTGTTTGTTTCTTCCTTACTAAATATGCAAATTATAATAATTTGGGCTGTGGCCTGAAATTAGCTTATAAGATGGGCATCGGCGAAAACGTGCCATAGCAGATCGCAAAGGCAATCCTCGAAATATTGAATGTAGCTCTGCCCGACCAAATACGCAAGCACCTCACGCGAATGGTACCGGTTGACATATGAAATGCCAACGGCATACCAGACGCCTTGATTGAGACTATAATACATATACAGTAGTTTATTTGATCAGTGGTACATATAGCGATAAGACCGCTTAAATTGTACATCTTTCTGTAAATATCAACTGTAAGTTCTTTGTTTGGTGTGCAATAACGAGTATCTATCTATCTATCTACATACTTCAGAAATTAACACAACTAATTAAATCGGTATCCAAACGACTAGTCAGGTTTACAAATTAAATCGGTACCTATGCAAACGACCAGGCAGCCATTTATCTGCAAAAGTAAAGTAAATATGACTGTCACAATTTACAAAAGTAGTGATAGACAAATAATATTATTATCGTAAATTTGCTATTCCTAAACTATCTGGCTATGAAGAGCTTAGTTCATGTACCAAAAATAGTAATTTAATCGCTATACATATTAATACATGTTAAGTTTAGTTTTTTTAACAGTATTTTATATTAATTCATTGTACCATGCTATTAATATTTAAATTTAAAATAGCTAGACGCTCACTCAAGGATCAATTTCATTGGTTTCTATTTAAATTCAGATTACTTGTCATAAATAGCTTAGCACTGGCAAGCGTGGTCTCATTAGGAAATTATCGGTAATGTCGTAGTTGACGCAGCAAGCTACGAGGGTACTATGATAATCCGGGGGCTGAAAGAGTAAATCTATACTGCTAAACCAGGAATTAACGATACACGTAGGAATAAAAGTTTTTAGTGTACAGACAACGAATTTTCTCATAAACATGAACAATGGCCCCGTGTTTATACGGGAAGTAGGTAGGTAGGTATTGTCTAAAATGTGGTAATGAGTATGTTTTATTTTATGAGGTCTAATAGTTTAAAAAAATACGGGTCAGGTTATATTATAAATTCCTCAAACTGTTCTATTTTAAAAGTAACAAACTCAAATGTCCGACGATTATTAAACATACATAATAATATAGTAAGTCGGGCTGAGAATCTGCGGATCCAAGAAAGGTCAACTGATTTTTGGGATACTAGCTTTACGATTTTTAGGATTGTTCCGCTCTAAAAACTCATAATGAAATGCACTCGTAATTCATGGTGCTCATAAACACATACAACTGAATGATTGTAAATACAAGTTTCTTTTACTATTCATCTACTCACACGTTTCAATTTTCAAGTAAAGACTTTGATGTTTAAACAGATCATACCGATAGATTATCCTAAACAAGGAAGGTTACTTAGGTATGCATAAAATAGGACATTATTTAAAACTTCATGAGGTGGCTAAACACTGAAGCAAAGTTTAATTTAGGTGTGTTAAACACTTACTTTAAACTAAACGTTACACGATTGATATCGTGTTACATC
The DNA here is from genome assembly GCA_950371115.1 of Anania fuscalis. Lineage (NCBI taxonomy): Eukaryota > Metazoa > Arthropoda > Insecta > Lepidoptera > Crambidae > Anania > Anania fuscalis. Next base: position 19,616,785 of record OX493326.1, on the reverse strand, counting down.
ATTTATGCTGAACTTTCCGAAAAATTACTTCGTGTAATATGGTATTCACTTTTTGCCAGTAATTACTCAGAACGTAGCATGTAGGTGTAATACGTGTGTCGAGACCCGTCTTGAAAACATTCCACAAGTGGCGTTATGGACAAATTACTCAATATATGCCAAAAAATGCACTTTCGGCTTAGATGAGTATTAAAAAAAAAACACAATAAACAATACTAACGTAAGATAAATAAAATATGTTATCTTCTATATAATACGCGGAGTATACATTTACAAAACCAATATTAAGGCGGGAGTATTTAACTTTTAGTCATCTTCCGACGGATTTATTCACAAAACTACGGAACTTATAAGAAAAATAAAAATACTTTTAAAATATTTGATCTTTTATCTAATGTCTCGGTGAAACCAAAACACGATAATAATAACTTGGCTCGATAGAAAAAATTCTTAAAAATAGGTTGTTTTATGATTTTTGGATCGATTTTGTAAAAAGATTTTATATGATACAAGTATGTAAAAATTAAGCAGTTTACTAAAGATCAAAATTTGCTAGTGTCTCGGTGCAAAAAAAAACAATTTTGTTATGTTATTAAGTACCAAAGATTAAAAAACCTCGAAAACCATGCACAAAAGGCGTGCAAGCCGCCCCGCCAGTGTCCAGTAGGACGTCGCCGAGGTAGGACCTGTGTTGTGTTGCGCTCGGACCCCCGCACACCATCGCAATAGCTACGAGATTTAATTCTTGTAAATATTTAGATTTTTTGTGTGGAGCCAGGCATACCTCAATCTCAATTTTACTTTATTTGGTGTTACATCAATGAAAATACAAAATTATTACATGTACAAGAAATACTCTGTAAATTTGTTGTAAGTAATACGATGATAGTAAATACATAATTTACAATTTAAAATGTAAAAGTATATTATATATATATATTTTATAATAATTCGTAATTGCTATGACAAGTAAACAACCGATTATAAGCCCGTATAGACCGTGTTTAGTCTCAATTTAGAGGTATCGACTAGTTCTACACGATTCTTAGGTTAATTAGTTTATTGACTTTAATAACAAACAAACAAACAACCTCCTCCCTCTTGGTTATCTTTTTCGAGTTCACAAACTTGTCACAAAGTCAAACAAATAAACGAAAATAACTAGCATAAAACACAATCATTATCATGACGCTTACGTCAATTCAATTAAGTAATATTATTTTTAAATTAAGAAAGTTTGGGTACTTTACCTACAATAGTGGCTCGCAATGCTGTCCTCCTTCTTGGATGCACAATCTTGCCCGCCTCGATATGGCCTGTGTTGCATTTCGCACCATTGCAGGCGTTATGGTTTCGAACACAGACCGCACACGGTGTTCCATTTCAGCCACTGTATGGAAGTCCGTAAAATAAACTCTGTCCTTAACATAACCCCACAAAAAAAAGTCCAGTGGCGTAAGGTCGGGGGAACGAGCCGGCCAAGCTACGGGTCCCGCGCGGCCGATTCATCCTCCTGGGAACCGAGAAGACAGATACATCACGAGCGAAATGTGCCGGGGCACCGTCGTGCTGGAACACCATGTCGTTTTGTTGCTCGAAGTAATCGGTTTCGATTACCGGGATGTCATCAATGGCGTCTTCGAATTCAGTTTGGAGGAATGTCAGGTAGTTATTACCGTTTAGCCGGGCGGGTAAAATGACCGGACCGATGACATGGCCGTTGTAGACTCCTGCCCACACATTGAGACGCCATTGATGTTGAAAGTTGCCCTGCCGTGATACGCGGGGATTTTCGAGTGCCCAAACATGTTCATTGTGAACATTCGAGATGCCGGACCTGGTGAACGTGGCCTCGTCCGTCCAAATAACCCGGTTCACGTAGTTGGGGTCGGCTTCCAGCTGTGCGAGGTATACCACTGTGTACCACTGGTGTACCACTCACAAAACGTGATCCGAGGCGCGAAGTCATTCGGAATTAATTCCTGGGTGCGACGGTAGTGGTACGGGTGTTGACCATCATCTCTAAGTATTCGCCACACTGAAATATGGCTCATGTTAAGTCTCGCCCCGGCACGCCTTGTACTGGTCGTCGGTTCACTTTCGAAAAGCTGCAAAACCTCTTCTACGCGTTCCTAATTAGTATTCGGATGCCCACTGCCACCTGAACGATGAAAAGAACCCGTAGAGTGAAGACAAGTCACCATGTTGTAAAAACACTGATACGACGGCAGACGTTGCCTTTTAGCCGCCGGTCTACCGTCGATGAATCTTTCCCGATAAATATCCCGTGCTCGAGCTAAATTTCCATCAGCTCGACCTACACACAACATCATTTCATAGTATTCCGCATTGGAAAACACAGACATCTTCAAAGCACACACGTAATCACAGTTTTCGCAACGAAAATACCAATAAATCACACCGAACACGCACAAAGCAAATGAACGACTGAAGGCTGACCGACCGCCTCGCCAAAGCGCGGGCGGCGGCTCGCCGACTAAAGCTGGAAACATACTATCGGACGCGGCTTACGGACGCGGCTTACAGCCGCGACTTAAAGGAATCTAGGTATTGAATGTACACTAAGGTGTGCAAACCATCGGACGTCAGTCGCGGACGTAACCTTGGGCTGACCTTGAGCGCTCGGACGTCCGACAGCAATCTGGCGCGCTGGATTTTTCTGTAAGCCGAAAACGTCCGCGGACGGTATGCACGGGGTGCGGACGCGTCCGAGCGTGAGCGAGCGAGAGCTCGCACGTGCTTATTGATTGCATGAACATTTTTATTATATGATAGCTAGCGATTTTGCTCGTTACTAAGGCTCCGCTGTCCGTCTGTCTGTCTGTCCGTCTGTCACCAAGCTGTATCTCATGTCAGTGATAGCTAGAAAGTTGAAATAAATATTTAAGGGGGCTTCCATACAACAAACGTGATTTTTTTGCCGTTTTTATAGAAAATGGTACGGAACCCTTCGCGCGCGAGTCCGGCTCGCAGTTCGCCGGTTTTTACAGATAATGGTGCGGAACCCTTCGTGCGTGAGTTCGACTCGCACTTGGCCGGTTTTTTTTGGCCTGGATAATTGTATTCAAAATCTACTAAACGATACCGTTTTTTTACTAAATTATCGTCATCTTTGTCACAAATCTACCAAAAACGTAGAAATCTACTTAAAGTGGTCACACTGATGGCGTCCGCAAGCAACGTCCGAAAGACCGTGCACACTTATCAGTCGCGGCTGTAAGCCGCGTCCGTAAGCCCCGTCCGGATAGTATGTTTCCAGCTTAAAGTTCAAGGTGAATGTACAATGTATTTTACCAGATTTGCAAAAGCGACAACGTAGATTTTTCCTCAGCTTCTGTCTTGTTTTTTTTAACAAACAAATTAATAATTATTGACGATTGGCAGCCTATCGGAAATCAAAAAGTTTTTTATTTATACGGAACACACTAAAGAATCGCTACCAGGAGTAGCAAAAAGGAGTGAAATGAAACGTTGTAAAGAGTAATCAACAACAGAAAAGTCTTTGGCAACTTCCGATAACGCATCAGGCACATAAGTTTAGGTTTAGTTCTGGTGGTTCTGGTTTAGGTGTGGTGAATAATCATAAGTTACTTTCAAATAATAGGAACAAGACATGAAAATTATCATTACTTTCATACGATGTTTTAGTGTTATTAAACCGACAGCCGTAAACCAGTTAATTATTACAAGCATTAAAATATCAGTCTCAGCTTCTTGTTTCTGGTCTTCTGTGAAACCACGACCAGTGCGAAGATTGAACTCCTAGCTTCTAGCAAGTTTTATGTTTTTGGATAATAATTCACGATCAAAGGTTACTATTTTTTATGACATTAACATAATGTTAATGAATTTGGCATGTAATATTACGTTTCATGTGCAAAATAGGCACTTAATGTGGAGAAAGTTGTATTCTGAATGTACGAGCTACGATCGTACATTTGTTAGCCGCGACGTCAGCGACCTACAAACCAGCGCGACCCATGGACCCTGCACATGCACCGTCGGCACTCTACACCGACGGCACACTACGGTCCACCTATGCATGTGAATACATTATCACCATTGTATATAAGCATAACTTTTACACATAATAAATTAGATATCAACCGTCCGTGTTGGTTCTCATTTCCCTCCGCTGCGGCCAAGACTCCCTTAGCCGTCACTATGATCAGTCTGGTGAGTCTGCCAGACTGGCAGCGGGTCCACACCACCTACCTACTGTCCTAACGCTGCTACCCTGGGCGACCTGGGAGCAGCTATCATTATCCTCTTATCATCCTTATTATATTTAAGTATTTATTGTTAGGTGGGGCTAGGGCTCTAGGGACTTAGTGTCTTGGGGTAAAGGGACTCTACGCTCACTGGGGAGTTAGTTCCCGTCCGACCTTATATTCTGGACCGCGGGAGCGGTGCTATACAAGCACTTGCTTCCCGCCCGTACATATTCGAGCCGGATAAATTATCATCTACCTATGGACCTTACAGTTGGTCTTTCCATATAAATAACCCTTAACTTGCACCGGGAAGGGGTGCCTTACAACCACTTTGTCTTCCCGGCTGTTTTGTATTTAATTCCTTAAGAATCCCAAAGTCTATCATTGACTTACACTACTGACTTACAACGACAGCATATCATAATTATTCTATCCTTTAACATTACATACGTTGACTGGTAGAAAATACTATTACGCATTAAACCTAACAATTTTACTTGACGTAAATTATTATTTTTTGCACTAATTACTTTATTAACTTGGGTGAATAAACTAATCAATTGCCCTAGTTGCATTTCATGTGGAATGTGAGAAGTCAGCAATTCTCGCGTTTCGACACCTAATACAATTTATCAACTTTATCATTTTATTTTTAAACATTCACATACTAATGACAGACTGTTGATCTTGCTATCGAAGCAACAACATTTTATAAGACTTTATTTACATAAATAGGTAGTGTAGGTAACTAACAAATAGGGAAATTATAACATTAACTTTTATTTACGGGAGCGGTGCCTTACAACCACCTGCTACCCGGTGTATCACTAACATGACAAAACATAACATAATATCATTATTATCAGTAGTATATAGCTACATTATCAATTCACTGACGGGAGGGGTTTTTTTTTTTTTTTTTTACTTAAGATGGGCTTACTCTTGACCCCAATCTTGCTCTAGAGCATAGATGGGATCTACGATGGAGCGAGCTTGCCCAGAAGATGCCTATTCACTCTGGACTTAAAGAGAGTCAGGTTATATGCACTCGGAAATACAGACGCAGGCAGGGAATTCCAATCTTTAGCTGTGCGCATTATAAAAGATGATGAGAAGCGCTGAGGGGTGCCTTACAACCACCTACTTCTCGCAATAACATGCTTGACAACATCATGCACTTGCAAATCTTATCACATTTACATTAACATAACATTATTTGCATTTGTATTGACATGTTTGTCAAGTTTAACTTATCAATATCATTATCATAACATACCATTATTTAACAGTAGTCTATGGCTACATTAACATTTTACTGACGGGGGCGGTGCCTTACAACCACCTACTTCCCGCAGTGACACTAACTTGACAACATCATGCACTTGCAAGAAACCTATAACATTAACATAACATTATTTGCATTTGTATTGACATGTTTGTCAAGTTCACTTCATCAATTTAACAATGCCATGACATTATCATTGCATTGACGGGAGCGGTGCCTTACAACCACTGGCTTCCCGCTTTAACATTAACAATGACATGATCTACAACATTTGACTTGAGCACTGAACTTGAGCTTTATGACATGAACAAGGTATCATCTATAATCATAATATTAGCATATCCTTATTCCCTTGTCCTAATCAATATCCTCCAGCACGGGCAGGATTATATCGACAAGTCCATCATATCAAGACTGTGCAACCAAGCACAGACAGCCAGGACCCGATAATCAAGATTCGGCGTCCCGAGGCAAAACAACAGGGGTGCGTGACGTAACAGGAAGCGTCCGCACAGCGACAACTGTAGTCGGAGCATCTCCACTACTTCATCAGCCGCATTAGCATCGGCATATCAACGGGATCATTATCAAGACTGTGCAATCAAGCACAGGCAGCCCGGGCACCCGATAATCAAGGTTCGGCGTCCCGAGGCAAAACAGCAGCCGTGCGTGACGTAGCAAGAAGCGTCTGCACAGCGACAACTGTAGTCGGAGCATCAGCACCTCCACTACTGCATCAGCCGCGCAAGCATCGGCATACCAACAACCAACAGGAAGCGTCTGCACAGCGACAACTGTAGTAGTCGGAGCATCAGCATCTTCACTACTTCATCAGCCGCGCAATCATCGACATACTATGACATCAACACCACAAGCCTGCAGACAAGGGACACCAACTGCTGCAGAGTTCCAGCAACTGTTCATCAATGTCAGAACAGAAAACAAGCAAATCACCAAGTCCATCCATGGAGTCGCCACCGAAATCACGTCAGGTCAGCGAGCAGATTGCCAACTACAAACCAATGGATCTTCGTCATCTCTTTGAAGATGCCAATATGTACGAGCAACCTCGTACATTACATCACAGCACTACAACACATTTGGCTGGCAGCTGGAGCCGCAGCCTTCACCAGCTTCTTCGTCTTTTGAAGATGCCAATATGTACGAGCTACGATCGTACATTTGTTAGCCGCGACGTCAGCGACCTACAAACCAGCGCGACCCATGGACCCTGCACATGCACCGTCAGCACTCTACACCGACGGCACACTACGGTCCACCTATGCATGTGAATACATTATCACCATTGTATATAAGCATAACTTTTACACATAATAAATTAGATATCAACCGTCCGTGTTGGTTCTCATTTCCCTCCGCTGCGGCCAAGACACCCTTAGCCGTCACTATGATCAGTCTGGTGAGTCTGCCAGACTGGCAGCGGGTCCACACCACCTACCTACTGTCCTAACGCTGCTACCCTGGGCGACCTGGGCGCAGCTATCACTCTCCTCTTATCATCCTTATTATATTTACGTATTTATTGTTAGGTGGGGCTAGGGCTCTAGGGACTTAGTGTCTTGGGGTAAAGGGATTCTACGCTCACTAGGGAGTTAGTTCCCGTCTGACCTTATATTCTGGAAGACGGGAGCGGTGCCTTACAAGCACTTGCTTCCCGCCCGTTCACTGAATTTAAAATAGTCTATGATTTATGAGGTCAATGACTCGCACAGCTGATAGAACAGCGTGGAAATTACGATAAATTAATATCGATATTTTCAAAAAACTTCGATATAAGTTTTTTCCGAAAGCATAACAGCTAGAACAAAAAGGACAGCGCCAGTAATCTCAGTTTCATTCACCATCTATCGCATTTCAGGCATTATTCGTTTTTTTGAAACACCTTGTAGATTTAGGTATAATTATTAAACTAACGCTAATAAAATTTGCATGACTAGAGTTTTTCCGGGAATTCTCGGTACTGAAATAACGGGATTTCCCGGGAAAATACGTTGCTTCAAGTAACCTATGGTTCCCGCTGCTCGGAAGTACCTAAAAACAGAAGAACGCCCTTTCCCCTTCGTCAAAGGTGTCATTTAAATTTTTAAAGTGATTAAAAAGATTACACAAAAATGGCTATATTTTGTGAATAAATCCTCAGTAAAAAATCTGTAATTTAAACTGAGCTATTTAACACGAACACGACTAATCAACACAGTATTATTATCTTAGTTTTTTATCCGGTATCGAACGTAACGTATCGAACGTATTCTCGGTATTTCCCGGTACTCGCTGTCTACTGTACCGAGGATTTAAAAATCTGTTTCAGCACCGGTACTGCACAGCCTACATTCTACTACTTATCCTACTACTGATCCTTACTCTATTTTTTGCTCCAATTAGAAAACAAATCTCAAATATGACCATATACAACAACTACTTTGGGAAATTTTGCTACAGAAGCGCATGTATTTTGTTTATTGTATAAATTGGCATTATCGTTTGAGGACATATAACCGCCATTCTGACGCGTCTGAACTAACAACTATTATCATATTTATAAGTACTTAAATGACACTGTCCAAATTGTTTGAAGCTCAGATCGAAGCTCAAAGAAATCACGGAAATCATATTCAGATAAAAATAATATTGTCTAAAATCTTTAATTATTGAATGTTACTTTTAAAAGTACATACCTCTGTATCACTCAGCTTTATTAAGTAATTCAGTTTTCATCTGCACTTTATACTGATTTCTATATTCGCCGCCGTTAACCAGACATTTTAGGAACGCTGACTTGACTAATTTAGTTATTATTCTATGATAGCGAATAGGGAAAAGTATATATAAAATAATTTCAGGTAACATTATATTTCTCTAAAAGAATTGCAAAAAGGGCAGGGAATAGGAGAATGAAGATTAGTTTTCCCTAAACATCTTGTCCACGAAAAGACTTTTGACACCGGTTTTGCTCAACAACCAAGAATTTTGCATGGCGCCTTATATCCTATATGAGGCAGGAGTTTCAGCTTTGGAGATCGCGTCTTACCAAGCACCGGATCTTTTTATGGATGGAATCTGACTGGCCTCTGGCGACCCGTAAAATATATGTGTTAAAAATAATATTTGTTTTGTTATTAATAAGAAACAATTGATAGGATGATTTCGGAGTGTGTTTAGCTATGTGTTAAATAACAACGCCTTCAGAAGGTGGAATGGTAGAATGAATTTATTGGATAACTTAAGCTATATTTATACATGATTATTTACAATAGGAATTAGTTACCGACCAATTAAAAAATTACAATTAACACCAATCAGACGATTGTTTGTCGTCTTTCTCGTACTTGGCCTCTCGTTCGTCACGGGTGTCTGCGGGGATCAAGCGCGCGGGGCAGGGCGATCGCGCGCGCCGCGTAGTGCAGGTCGCCTCGGCCATTTCATCGGCGGCGGCGGCGCAGCGTATACGCGTGCACGGAGGAGTGCCCGTGTCGCGGCGTGGTTGCTGTGTCGTCATCCAAAATAGCTCTTTTCAGAGCTCCCATCTTGTTTCTGAGTGACGATGAACAGCTCTTCTCAGAGCTACCGTCGTGTTTTGGTGGAGAGAGCGCAAACAGCTCTTTTCAGAGCTACATTCTATTTCTTGTCGAATGCGCTTGTGTTGGTGCTGTGCGAGTAGCTACAGTACTCCCTTTCAAGTGAAACGTACAGGCTTCTTGATAATACGCCCATAACGTGTTTGCTTCATTGCTGATGGTATTGGTGGTAATGAAGGTAAAGGTACGGTAACTTGGCTTGAGGTAACTTGGTTTGATGAGGTAACTTGACTTGAGGTAACTTGATTATGTTGAGATGGTAAGGTAACTGCGTCTGCGTCTGGTAACAGGTAAGCTGGCTTCACTCTGTCTATTGATATGTTGGTTTCGCGATCTGGTAATTGGATGGTGTAGACTTTATCTAATCGCTTGATCACGCGGTATGGGCCTTCATATGGTTGTTGGAGTGGTTTCTTGACCGCGTCTATTCTTATAAACACGTGACTGCAGGTACGTAGGTCGTTGTGCACGAATATGTGTTCCTTGTTGTTATGAGTATGAGTTGTGATACTCTGCGGCTTGTTTTCTTCTATGTTTGCTCGTAGTCTCTCGACGTAGTCGCTATTCAATGCAGACGTCGTCGTAGGTAACATAGTTGCAGTGAAAAAATCACCGGGCAGGCGTAGTGTGTAGCCGTAGACGAGTTCAGCGGCGCTTACCCCACTGTTAGTGTGCAGGGCGGTGCGTAGTCCAAACAACACAGTAGGTAGTTCTGTGAGCCACGATTTCGAGTTGGCTAACTTCGTGCGTAGTGCAGTTTTCAGTGATCGGTGCCATCGCTCGATTATTCCGTTGCTTTGAGGGTGGTAGGGCGTAGTTCGAATTTTCTTTATTCCCATTATCTTCATTAGGTTTTGGAACAGCTGACTCTCGAACTGACGACCTTGATCACTTGTGAGCGTTTCTGGGCAACCGAATCGTGTTATCCAGTGTTTATAGACAACATCCGCTACGGTTTCGGCGGTAATGCCATCTGTAGGTATTGCTTTGGGCCACTTTGTTAGTCGGTCGATCATAGTGATTAGGTAGCGATGACCTTGACTCGTTGTAGGTAAAGGTCCAACAATGTCGATGTGTACGTGTTGAAAACGATCAGTTGGCGGGAACTTTGAGATAGCGGAGAATGTGTGTCGTTGTATCTTGCTTTTCTGGCAATCTATGCAGCTGTTCGTCCATTTTTCGATATCGCTGTTCATTGATGGCCAAAAGTACTTCTGTGACGTAAGTTTTCGACTTGTACGGGTACCGGGATGACTGATGTTGTGTACACTTTTGAACACTTCGTAGCGATGTTTTTCTGGTATGTAGGGTCGAATATGGCTTGTAGATGTTTCGCAGTAAAGTTCTATGTCGGTGTTGGGAATAGTTATTTTCTTCAAAGTTATGTTGTCTTGATGTTGTAGTTGTTGTATTTCGGAATCTTGTTGTGCTCGGGCTATCTCATCGTAGTCGATTGAAGTGGGCGTGGTTATGGTCTCGATGCGGCTGAGTGCGTCGGCTACGATGTTTTGTTTACCGCTCACGTGACGTATGTCGGTGGTAAACTCGCTGATAAACAAAAGTTGACGTGTTCTTCTCGGCGTCTCGGTAGGTGACTGACATTTACTCATGGCGAATGTGAGTGGTTTGTGATCGGTGTATATGATCAGCGGTCTTCCTTCGAACATCTTGCGGAAATGTTTCACTGCCATATACATTACGAGTAGTTCACGATCGTAGGTTGAGTATTTAATCTGTGCATCTGAGAACTTCTTGGAGAAATAGCCGAGTGGTTGCCATTTTCCTTGCACATATTGTTGTAGTACTGCTCCGGCTGCCTTATCAGATGCGTCGCATGATAACGCGTAACGTGCGTCATATGAAGGGTGAGCGAGTAAGGTAGCGTTTGTTATGCTAGTCTTACACGCATCGAATGCTTGCGTTGCTTCATCGGTCCATTCTATTAGTGTTTTGTCTCGCTTCTTCACGTTATGTAGGTAGGCGTTCAACGGTGCTCGAATTGTTGCGGCGTTAGGTATGTGGTCGTGATAAAAGTTTATCATCCCGAGGAAACGGCGTAATTCTTCAATTGTCTTCGGTTTTGGATAATTATTGATGGCTTCTATCTTGTCAAGTGGGGGTCTGATTCCGTCTTTTGACACGACATAACCGAGGAAATTGACTTTAGGTTGTCCAAGGTTGCATTTTGCGGGGTTGATTGTGATGCCATGTTGTTCCAATCTTGATAACACGGTTCTGAGATGTTCACGGTGCTCTATGCTATTTCTTGAACCGATAAGGACGTCATCAATGAACGGAAATACGTAGTCTAGGCCTCTAAGTACTTCATGGATGTACATTTGGAAGGTTTGTTCAGCATTCTTTAATCCCGGGCACATGCGCGGAAATTCGAATAGACCCATCGGCGTAATAATGGCGGTTTTTTCAATATCCTCTTCTCGTACGTTCAATTGTTGGTATGCACGATTTAAATCAAGGGTTGAGAATATTGTCTTGCCGGATAAATGGTAGTTGAAGTCTTTGACGCGAGGTACTGGATACCGGTCGGGCTTCGTAATAGAGTTGAGACGGCGATAGTCACCGCAAACTCGTATGTCTCCGTTCTTCTTAGGTACGACGTGTAGTGGTGATGACCATGGACTCTTGCTTGGGCGGCATAGTCCTTGTTCAATCATGTTCTCGAATTCTTTTTTTAGTGTGTTATATTGTTTTAATGATTTTACGTACAAATTACCAAAAAAAAGGGATAAAATCCAAAATAAATGAAACGGGAATTAACTCGATTATAATTTAGGAACAAAATATAACCTCTTTTGCCTGACGATTTGACCGGGTTACACAGTGGTGGTGTGGTCACAAGCTGACTCAGCCTGTCCTTTTTTTTGGCTCACCAGTCAACTTGTGACCACGGTCGGTGTAACCCGATCGAAACGTAATTACGGATAAAATCATTATGTGAATCACTTTCAAGGTAGCGTTTGTTATGCTAGTCTTACACGCATCGAATGCTTGCGTTGCTTCATCGGTCCATTCTATTAGTGTTTTGTCTCGCTTCTTCACGTTATGTAGGTAGGCGTTCAACGGTGCTTGAATTGTTGCGGCGTTAGGTATGTGGTCGTGATAAAAGTTTATCATCCCGAGGAAACGGCGTAATTCTTCAATTGTCTTCGGTTTTGGATAATTATTGATGGCTTCTATCTTGTCAAGTGGGGGTCTGATTCCGTCTTTTGACACGACATAACCGAGGAAATTGACTTTAGGTTGTCCAAGGTTGCATTTTGCGGGGTTGATTGTGATGCCATGTTGTTCCAATCTTGATAACACGGTTCTGAGATGTTCACGGTGCTCTATGCTATTTCTTGAACCGATAAGGACGTCATCAATGAACGGAAATACGTAGTCTAGGCCTCTAAGTACTTCATGGATGTACATTTGGAAGGTTTGTTCAGCATTCTTTAATCCCGGGCACATGCGCGGAAATTCGAATAGACCCATCGGCGTAATAATGGCGGTTTTTTCAATATCCTCTTCTCGTACGTTCAATTGTTGGTATGCACGATTTAAATCAAGGGTTGAGAATATTGTCTTGCCGGATAACTGGTAGTTGAAGTCTTTGACGCGAGGTACTGGATACCGGTCGGGCTTCGTAATAGAGTTGAGACGGCGATAGTCACCGCAAACTCGTATGTCTCCGTTCTTCTTAGGTACGACGTGTAGTGGTGATGACCATGGACTCTTGCTTGGGCGGCATAGTCCTTGTTCAATCATGTTCTCGAATTCTTTTTTTACTTTTTCGTCTCTGTGCGGAGGTATGGGACGAGCACGGCAATGTACGGGTTGGCCTTCAGTTTCTATGTAATGTTGCACGATAGTTTGATTACTGAGCTTCATTGATGTTATTCGTGTTGTTCCAGGAAATTCGGCGAGTATGTCGTGGTACGACTGTTGTATGTCGATACTGCGAACTGTAGGTATGTGCGTAGCTCGTACTGGTGCGTTGACTTTGAGATTGGTAACGTTATCGATGAGTTTTCGGTTTTTCAGATCGACGAAAAGTTGGTGTTGTTTGAGATAATCGGCACCGAGTATAGGTTTAGATACATCGGCGACGATAAACTTCCACTTGTAGGGTCGGCGAAGTTGGAAATCGAGTTCTAGCGTTTTCTCTCCGTATGTTGGAATAACGGTGTTGTTGGCGGCGTAGAGTTTGAATGGCAGTGGTGTTGTGACTTGCCCTTTTTTTCGTGGTAATACGGATATGTTGGCCCCAGTATCTACCAGAAAAGATAGACCAGTCTTCTTGTCGGTGACGAATAGGCGTATTAGTATTCTTGAACGTCGGTTTCCGCCGCTGCCAACGCTCCATCTAGTTTTCCGATTTCTTGAATGAGCAAGGTGTGGTGCATTTCTTTGCTTTGTCTCCGAACCGGCGGTGATAATAACATATTGGTGAAAGTTCGTCGTCGTTACGTGTGCGGCTATCGTTGCGATTGCGAGATTGGGAACGGTTTCTTCGATAGTTGTTATTATTGTTCGGTCTTGACTTAAGTTCGGCGACTTTAAGTGACAGTTTTCGTACTTCGCTGATTAGGTATTGTATGTCGGATTGAGCTTGAGCTTGAGGTTGCGGTGGCGGTGTAGTGATGGCTGAGATTTCGCGCGTCTGCTCCATCATCTTGTCTGCGAGTAGCGCGAGCTCTTCTAATTCGGTTTGTTTGTTGAATGACTCGCTAACGGCGAGCACAGAACGGACGTACGGCGGTAGGTGGTTTGTCCACATGTGTCGGAGAGTGGAGTCTGGGATTCGATCTCGGGCGAGGTCCTTCATTCTTCTGAGTAGCTGCGATGGTTTTTGTTCGCCGAGCTCCATTTCTGATAATAATTTCTGGAACTGACGGCTGTCAGACTCCTCGTAGACGGTAATAAGCCTTTCTTTTATTGCGTTGTAGAAATTGTTATCAGGCTGGTTGTAGAGAAGATCAGTGATTTGCTCGACAGCTGATTCTGGTCTTCTTCCGTGCGTAGCGGCTTCAAAGCTGTAAAACCATAATCTGGGCCTGTCGCGCCAGAATGGTGGTATTCAGAACGACAGTGCGATGTTGGCGACTTCTGGTGGGCTGACGCTGACTGGATGATGATTCCGTGCTTCCTCCATATTTGTTGCATTTGCTTGAGTGTCGGATTCCGTTGACTGCATTCTGGGTTTGTTTCAAGTTGGTGTTCGTGTTCGGGTTCACCACTTCGCGGCCTCTCGTTCGTCGCGGGTGTCTGCGGGGATCAAGCGCGCGGGGCAGGGCGATCGCGCGCGCCGCGTAGTGCAGGCCATTTCATCGGCGGCGGCGGCGCAGCGTAGACGCGTGCACGGAGGAGTGCCCGTGTCGCGGCGTGGTTGCTGTGTCGTCATCCAAAATAGCTCTTTTCAGAGCTCCCATCTTGTTTCTGAGTGACGATGAACAGCTCTTCTCAGAGCTACCATCGTGTTTTGGTGGAGAGAGCGCAAACAGCTCTTTTCAGAGCTACATTCTATTTCTTGTCGAATGCGCTTGTATTGGTGCTGTGTGTTATATTGTTTTAATGATTTTACGTACAAATTACCAAAAAAAAGGGATAAAATCCAAAATAAATGAAACGGGAATTAACTCGATTATAATTTAGGAACAAAATATAACCTCTTTTGCCTGACGATTTGACCGGGTTACACAGTGGTGGTGTGGTCACAAGCTGACTCAGCCTGTCCTTTTTTTTGGCTCACCAGTCAACTTGTGACCACGGTCGGTGTAACCCGATCGAAACGTAATTACGGATAAAATCATTATGTGAATCACTTTCTACAAAGTAAGAACCTTTCATAGTATAATTTGTTGATCTATTCTAATATTATAAAGAGGATAGGTTTCATTGTTTGTTTATATGGACGATTAGGCTCCAAAACTACTGAGCCAATTTCATTCTTTCACCATTAGATCCCTACATTATTTCTGATGAACATAGGCTACTTTAAAATCCTAAAAAATGCACCATTCTTTAGGAATACGAGAAATTTCACAATAACTGGCGCTGAATAATATAAGATGTATTATCCGAAATAAGCAACCGCTATTATAGTCTTTTAGAAATAAATTAAAGACCACGCAATTTTGGTTAAATTCTAATTTTACCTCTACCTTTATACTTATTTAAATACTAATTGGTATTATACTTATTTAATAGTTTACTTGCTACCTACTACTATACCACTTAAATAATCGTATTGTTGAGTTACCATTTTTGAGATTAGTTTTATCCGCCGTAAAGTACCGTAACAACAATATCTCTGAAACTGTAATATATTAACAAATACATGCTGTATAATATATTGTGATAACAAGGTGTACTTCGACTATAGATAGTTAAAATTTGTACTCCTAGGCAAAAGACAGAAGAACTGAACCCAATAATATCTTTAGATGGTGCTCCTGTAAAGTTGGGTTTTAAAACATTATGATGGTTTACGTAGGAGGCATCCAATTGTAGTATCGAAATTCCTGGGAAATACTTCCTATTAGCTAATATTTGCCGGTATTCGAATCAATGAATTTTTCCGGAAATTCCTGGTTATTTCAGTACCAAGAATTCCGGGGAACAAACCCTACGCGCCCGTGCAAAGCGTTGACCAAATGAGTGCGAAGAACGACCCACCACGCAATTTTTTTAAAAATTAGGTTTTCCCTAAGTTTCCCGTATGTCACTACTTCCCAGAATTTGTTCTTATCGACACTATCGAATGGTGTAATAATACCGGTTGTTTTCTTTTTAGGATTCCGTACCCAAAGGGTAAAACGGGACCCTATTAGGTACTGAGGCTCCGCTGTCCGCCTGTCCGTCTGTCACCAGGCTGTATCTCATGAACCGTGATACTTAGATAGTTGAAATTTCCAGAGATGATGTATTTTTATTTAAAAAAAAATGTAATTAAAAATTCTAAACAGAATACTTTAAATATGTAAGGGGGCTCCCATACAACAAACGTGATTTTTTTACTTACGTGACGTACCCTTTGTGCGCGAGTCCGACTCGCACTTGGCCGGCTTTTTCGATTTCAGTTCGATTGCCAGATAGGAATAAGTTTTTTTTTCAAACATCTAAAAATTCGCATTCGCATTATTCGAGGGGAATAAGCAAGACTCCGATGGTATCTTGCTCCACCAAACGATGCTGGAGCAAAACAGGGAGCGCATAGGGCCGCTGCCTGGGGGTGATCGCCGGGGCGCGTCTGGGGCTGGCGCTGGACGTGGCAGCATGCGGGCCGCCAGCACTACCCGACTGGGCCGACCACCTGCCCAGTCACCGCCATCATCGCCTTCAGTGCGCTTGGCACCAGCAGGGGCTTTACAGGGGCGATTGTCTGAGTCCACTTTGGTTCTGCCTTGCCCTGAACCCTCTAAGCAGATTGCTGGAGAATTCGGGGACGGGATTTCAGTTTCGGAGAGGGAGAGATCGGGTGTCGCATCTTTTTTACATGGATGACCTGAAGCTGTTAGCCCCAACAGCTCCGAAGCTGAGGGAGCTACTAAACATCGTTGTTGATTTTAGTGGCTCCATCAGAACGGAGGTCGGGGTTGATAAGTGTGCGGTTATCCATATGACGAGGGGAAAGATTACTCGGTCGCAGGAGGTTAACCTTGTTGTCGTCAAACTGCAAACACTTTCCGAAACTGATACATACCGGTATCTTGGTATGTCACAGAGTATAGGTTTGAGGGAATCGGACGTAAAACAGTCTGTTGTTGAAGCCTTCTTCGACCGCCTTACAAAGGTGCTTAATAGTTCTTTGTCGGGGGTCAACAAGGTCAAAGCCTATAACGGATGGGTTATGCCTATTCTCTTATACACCTTTGGCATTCTCAGATGGACTCAGACCAAACTAAACGCTCTGGATCGGAAAGTCCGCACAACTATGACACTACATAGAATGCATCACCCCAGGTCGTCGGTCATGAGGCTGTATATCCCGAGGAAATGTGGTGGTCGAGGCCTGTTAAGTGCTAAACCATGCACAACCACGAGGTATCTAGCCTCAGAGCGTATTTCCTGGCAAAGACCGACACAACGATGCATTGTGATGTCATAGAATGTGATCAAGGACTCACCCCTCTTGATCTGGTCAACGAGTCGTGGCAGTCGCCGGCGATACTAAGTGTCTCTGATCGCGAGACCGTATGGAAAGGGAAAGAGCTGCACGGACGGTTTTTCAAGGCTTAACACGAGCCCCACGTGGACCGAAAAGCTTCCGTGCATTGGCTGCGCTTTGGAGACCTCTTTGGGGAAACCGAGGGGATTGCTTGTGCGATACAAGACCAGGTTACGAGGATGAACAATTACCGAAAGTACATCATAAAGGATGGCACAGTGGACATTTGTCGGGCCTGTCGCCATCCTGGAGAATCACTCCGTCATGTGGTTTTGGGTTGTTCGGCTCTTGCTAACACTGAGTATCTGCACAGGCATAACCAAGCAGCCAAAATTCTCCACCAAGAGCTCGCCCTGAAGTACGGTCTCGTGAGCCAGAGACTACCCTATTATAAGTACTCGCCGGAGCCAGTACTCGAAAGTGACAGTATCCGGCTCTACTGGGACCGGCCCATCATCACTGACAGGACTATTCTTGCGAATAAGCCTGATAAAGTGCTGATGGACCGGGCGCAATCGAAGGTGTTTTAGTGGACGTCACTATCCCTCATGACGAGAACCTTGTGAAGGCCGAGACCGAAAAGCAACGCAAGTACTTGGACCTAGTACACGAGGTTACCGAAATGTAGGAAGTGGCGTCCACTGAAATCATACCAATTATTATATCGGCAAACGGGTTAATCCCAGCCACATTAGGTTCACACCTAAAAAGGCTGGGATTCATCGGCGGCTTGCTTCCAGCAAAGATGCAGAAAGCGGTGGTGCTTGATACTGAGAGGCGAGAGGTTTCGGCCTATAGAAAATAATAATAATTAAAAAAAAATAAACAAGGTATGAGGACATACCTACCTCTGATGAATGGCCGAGCTAAATTGGCTACTTGACAATTTTTGGAAAAGTGTTTTCAACTTTACAGCAAATGGATTTCACAATTTGTTGAAATAAAGATTTAAATTATTGATTATTTATAGGCCGCACCATATTCAATTATTTTATTATATTATTTTTACAACAGTCAAGTACCCAATTCGGGGATGAAGACATCCCCGCGGCAGAATGGCCGTCTGTTAGCTTTCAGACATTTTTCTTCAGAATTAACTTCTCAAACCATTCAAATGCGACTAAACGATTTCTAAGAATAACAAAATAAAAATACAGGTTTACTTTTCTATGCCAATTTAAAATCAAGCGCCATTTCGACATCGGCAGTCATCGGGGAGTGACGTGTACGGCACTTTATTATTAAGAAAATTATATTATCGAGATAGAGATAAAAGCAGCTAAATTGGATCCTGGTGGTATTATTTTCGGTGCAATCCTGATTTTATAATACACAGGTGATGTCAATGACCCTTGACCGGTCGGGAGTTGAGACACTTGAACGTAATTATTTGACCTAATATTATGATCTTTTTTATCAAAGTGTAAGTAAGTGTGATGTTTTTTCTTGCATAAATCACAAACATGCGTAGATTTACAAGACGTAACTGTATGTGACCCACTTGAACAATTAACACAACCACGTTTTGATTTAATGAAATCAAATCGCGCGCGCGGAGAACTTAACGTCAATCGTAATATGAATTGCGGTAACCGCCAAATGGCAACTTTACAGGAGAGGCGAAAAACAAAATTACAATCGCAATAACAGTTGTTACTTTTTGTGTTCTTATCCGATTGCAATGCTGTTTCCACCTATTTATGCAAAATGTTGAGATCTTTCAGCTTTAATAAAACATATTTAGCCTTCTATTATGGTTTTGAAGATGACATGGTGCTTACGTTATTTTTTTAGAAAAAGTATTGCGTTACCTTAATTTTTGTAGAAAAAAATATTAAGAGCTTTAAAGTAACTCACATTACATGCAACCATAGTTGAACGTATATCACAAACGATATATAATTTCATAACGTATGTGACCACAGTTTTCATGTCGTGTACATACGCTGTAGTAAGGTTATTATTATAGTATTACCATACTTATTCCCTTATATTAAGGTCTAATATAGAACAATATCGAGATTATTAATTATTTTTGGCTAACTCGAGAAAAAGGGTCGGCATTATAAATATAGCCATTAAAAAGCGAGAAAAACTGTTTTAATAATCTCAGTTATACTATAATAAATTTTGTTTTTAGGCTTTTCTATTATTAAGGCTCTGCTGTCAGTCTGACTGTCACCAGGCTGTATCTCATGAACCGTGATAGTTAGACAGTTGAAATTTTCACAAATGATGTATTTCTGTTGCCGCTATAACAACAAATACTAAGAACAAGAATAAAATAAATATTTAAGGGGGTTCCTACACAGCAAACGTGATTTTTTACTCGTTTTTATAGATAATGGTGCGGATCCCTTTGTGTGCGAGTCCGACTCGCACTTGGCCGGTTTTTAAGTTTAAATCATACGGGATAAATCCATTAGACTCAATAGTAACAATTGTGTAGGTGTTTTAATTTAAGTTTTCGCATTGTGCCTTTTTGAAATAGTGGACTATAAAGTATCACGTAAATTACGCATTAAGAGAGATATTTTGGGAGCTTGTAGAAAAATAATGTTTTAATATTATATGATTAATGGAAGTATTATAAAAATATTTTCTTTTCTAATGCCAGTAATAATAACTAGTGGATAACAGCAAGATACAGGAAACTATCAGTCCTATACCTGACGCTAATGACTCCAGAACTACGCTAATACGCCACTATACCGACATTTCCCAAAACTGGACATAGACGAAATTAAGTGGGCGCGGCTCTCTAATAGCTTGGTAGTAGAAAAACGCCCAGGGGAAATGGAGTCAAAGCTTTTTAAGCCAGGGGCCAACCAACGCCAAACGCCAAAGCCAGTCAACTTACGTTCTAAGGAACTAAACAAACTTTTCTGTTCCGTACTTCAGTAACATTGTGGTGGATCAAAAAACTAGATAAAACTCTTCTAAAGATTTACAGACCTCGTCTGCCCTAAGCCATGTCTATAAGCTGTTTTCGAGAGTCGTACCAAATCATCTTAACACAAGATTGAATCCTTTCCAGCCACTGGACCAGGATGAGTTAGGCTGTACACTAAAGAACATCCAGAGTAAGACAAATTATACAGAAGTCAGAAGAATGTAATCAGGTCTCATACTTAGCCTTTTTGGATTACGAGAAAGCCTTCGACTCCGTCGTGACCTAGACTGTTCTGGAATTCTTACAGCGATGCTAATTTTTTGGCGATATATCGAGGTGTTATGGAGCCTGCACAAAATTGCATCAGTTACATTTCAAGTCCAAATCACCAGACAAGACCTATCTCGTGAACCGTAACGCTTTGTTGGGAAGGCGCGTGATATAAGTAATAAAAAATCATCTTTAATACAGAATAATTCAAAAATCGTGATCTAAATTTATTAAAATAACATCATAATACTAATTACTTATGTTTTAACAGCCAGTAAAACATATTCATGCACAGGTTTAGTGTTTTACTTAAAAATTTATGTCATTGAAATTTAACGTAAGCACCAAAAATTTTGCAAATACATTTAAAATAAATTCAAATTGGTCCTTACGGTAAACTACAAATTGAATTTATTTATAAAATGGACTTAAGTCACAAAAATAAGTGTAAATGAAAAAAAACTACCTAAATTTTGTTAACGTATTTACCATTTTTTTCAAGATATGTAGATTTTAAAGACACCAATCGATAGAGCGGAAAATTTGCAGTCGAACTGTATGTATAACTCAATATCGCCATTTTGGCGGTTACAGTAATTCATATTACGATTGACGTAAGTTCTTAAACTGAGAACAAGCGTAAATTAAATGATCGGTTTTGTTACAAAATTCGCACGATTTCTTCGGCGAAGTAGTTGTAGGTACACTCTCATTACTCACGATGAACGTCTTGTAGGTATGATGGCGGGACGACTGATTAGGGGACGGCTTACTGCTCGCGCCAGCGTTCGATGTCCGCGTCGAGTTATTGTTTAAACGTTGTAATATTTTTGCTTGATCTTGCACGAAAGATACCAAGTCATTATAAGACGGAATATCTTTATTTCGAAAAGCTAACTCAAACGCTTGTACCGTTTGTGAATCGATTTTCCTAAGTGCGCAATGAAATAAGATAAAATCGGACAAATCCTCGATACCTAACTGTTTTAATGCCGCCACGGAAGAGGTATACATGCCAATAAATAAATCAAGACTATTAGACGTATTTATGCAACCCTTAGAGTCAAGAATATTATTTAAGTAATGCGTGCCCAATGCACGTTTATCTTGAAACTTTTTTACCAAACTTTCCCAGATGATATTATAGGTTTCACCCGTAGGCACAATGCCTGACGTGACCTTGAGTGCGTCGAACGTAAGTTTACCTACTAGATACTGGACGCGCTGCGAATCAGTCAGCTGATTATTGTTATGAATGTTCGATTTAAAGCTTTCGTAGAACTTAGGCCAATTTTGTGTTTTGCCATCAAAACTTGGCAATTCTATTGGTGGCAACTTAATGTTGCATGTAACATTTGAATTAGACGATTCATTTCGCGATGAGTTATCTGATCACAACGCCTGAATAATATTATTTCGGATGTACTTTGCTCGAAGGTATAGATCTTTAAACGCATCTAAAGGCTTGTAATCTGGCTTAAACGTCAAATCAAGTGATAACTGGTGGTAATTTAAATTATCTATTATCGCTTCGAACTGACTACGCATCTCATCAATTGGTTCAGACTTAGCCATGAAAGTGTCATTACTTCTTGACGCGTAATCAAAAATGTTTTTTGTAAGATTAAATAAATCATTCATCCGCGAAAAAAGTCGTTCTTTTTTAGCCGTCAAAAGGAAGAACTGTTTATCATTCGAATCACTAAACGTATTGTCTTTATCCGTAGACATTTTAAAGCAAGTATTCACAATGAATATGAGAAAAAATTGAAATGATAATTTCGAGTTGAATTATTTTAACCCTTAATTGGTCGCGTGGGGTGTCATACACCCCAAAGCAGGTTTCCAGGTTCATAACATTTTGTAGAGTATGTTTATGACTAGTTACACTATATATTTGATTGATTACTTATTAATAAACCAGTATTGTACACGCATCTGAATCTATCATTTCACCTCCCGAGCACCCAACCTTACATGGCGACCCTTGCCTTGTTCGGATTGTGGATGGCTCCGCGGCGCAGCAGCTCGCGTTACATACCCGTTGGTCACGCAGTAAATCAGCTTTAAAATCTATTAAGTGAAAAAAACCAGTAAATATGGGAAAAACACACAGCAAGCCGAACAACCCTCAAGAGATGTTTGAGCAACTTGAGAAACACAACGAGTTCCAAAGAAACAACGGCAGATTTGTGGAATATATGGGACAGATTTCCTGGTACATGTTCGTGGTTATCATCATCGTGGTTGTGGTGCTCATTGCCCTCGTCATCAGATACGTAAACAAATGCCTTAACAAGAGAATAGAGAGAAGAGCACGAGCTGACGCCTTCAGACTCAAGAAGATCGAATCATCCGAGGAGCAGCCCCCTGTTTAGTCCCCCCCTACCCCATGTGTTGTGTTCAGTGAAGTGCGCGAGTGTTATCAAAATAAAGTTAATTTCAAACGAAAACTTTAAGTACATAAGCAAAAGTACGCGATAAAAATAACTTTTACGTTTTAACCGGTGCTGTTTAAATGAACATTATAGAGACGTTAAAATAATTATGTTTAGTAATTCGATAAGTATTCTCCTATGAGCAAGATATGCAAGCCCAAAAAGGTATGTAATTTAGACAGTACGACATTAAGGCGAAGTTATTTAAAATTATTTTATAATATGTTATGGCCAAATATGTGGAACAATTATATGACGAATTATATAAAATAAGGACTTGTCTAATTAAAATAGGCCCTAGTAGACGAGAAGGTAATATTTTAGTGAAAAAAATTGAGGAGGCAAAAGTAATACGAGATCAATATAATTTATTTTTAGATGAAATTAGCCGTGTACGACCATTTAAAGATGTCGCAGAAAATGATTTAATAGATGCATTGTGTACAAAGTTTAAGAACTTGTATAAGGAAATTGTGAATTTGACTCATACTCCTGTTGTTAGTGACACAAGTAATTCATCAAAAATGGAGACGTTTGATCTTAAGGTTGCGTTGAGTTTATTGCCAGTTTTAGACGACAGTGAATCGGTAACGAAGCAGCTTATAGACGGTATAGAATGTTATAGTTCCGTCCTTGATACAGCGTCCAAGCCCAAATTGATTTCATTTGTCCTTAAAAATAGACTTTCTCAGTCAGCAAAATTAAGGCTGTTACCAGATTATCCTGATGTAGAGACTTTGATTAATGATTTAAAACGGGTATTATTGCCTAAAAAGTCCGCAGTTTCGATACAGAATCAAATGCAACGTGCTAGACAAAATGATATGTCAGTGAACGATTATGGTAAGCAACTGGCAGAAATGTTTGTTGACCTCACGATTGCGCAAGCCGACGGTGACAATTCAAAATTTTCAGTTCTTAAGCCTATTAACGAAAAGCAGGCGATAAAACGCTTTGCCGATGGATTGCGTAATCGAAGGTTAAGCACCATCATCGCCGCTCGCAATTTTGAAAATTTAAAAGATGCTATACAAGCAGCGGTTGATGAAGAACTAGCGGTACCGTCTACTTCAAATGACATAATGACCATGAACCGCACTAATAACAATAACAATTTCAGGAGAGGAAATTCCTACAGGAATCGCAGTTTTCACGGCAGAGGAGGTAAGTTCTACCAGCAGCAAGGCCGTGGCCGTGGCGGTTATGAAGGCTCCGGCGCTTTCCGGTCCGCTGAAAGTGGACGCCGCCAAAACAACTATCGGAGAGGAAACCCGGGACAGCGAAACTTTAACAGAGGTAGGCCCAATTATTATCATAATCGCGGTTACGTTGCGTATCCCTCGCGCAACGAGAATGTGCAACTTTTAACAGATACCTCTAGTCCTGTTCAAGAAAAACAAGAACCCGAAAACAAGTTTTTTCGTGAATAATGAGTCCATTTTATCTTGTAATAATAAATCACTTCTAGTACAATTTAGTTTGGATAGTACAAGTAACTCATTATTATTTTTACTTGACACCGGTGCATCGATCTCGGCCATAAAGAGAGCGCATGTTCCAAATACGGCGCGAATAATTAAGGAGAGGATTATTATAAACGGAATAGGTGGTAGTATTGAAACAATCTGACACGTGTACCTTAAATTGGGAGTGTATAATGAAACGTCACTGAATCATAAGTTCTATGTATTTGATTCACTACCTTGTACGGCAAACGGTATATTGGGTGATTAATTTTTTTAGAATGTTCTCGGCGCAGATATGTTACGAATCAAATACTTTGTCATTACGAAGTGCAAATAATAATAGGATTTGCTTACCTATTTATAGAAAACATAATAGTTTGATTATACCATCACGTTCAGAGTAAATGCACTACATATCAACTTCATTATCAGAAGATGTGGTAGTTTGCACGAAAGAATTATGCGAAGGTGTATTTTTGGCAAGTTCCATCGTTATGGGAAAATTAATGGGAAAATTCCGATACAAATATTGAATACAACTGAAAAGGACGTCGCCTTAAGCGATATTGTTCCAACCTTGCACAAGTTACGTGATTATGACATATGTACATTTAGTAAAAACAATGTAGATTCAGACAGAGTAAAGAAAATATTTTCGTTATTGCAGTTAAAACATTAAAACAAGGAGGAACAGATATCTATTGAGAATTTGTGTGCTAAATTTCCCGATATTTTTTATTTATCTGGCGATAAGTTAACAACTACTAGCGTCTTTGAGCAATCAATTACATTAAAACCTAATTCGGAACCTGTCTACGTAAAACCATATAGGCTTCCCTACTCACAAAAAGGAGAGATTAAAAAACAATTAGATAAAATGTTAAGTGAAGGTATAATTGAACCATCTAAAAGCGAGAGGTCAAGTCCAATTTTACTCGTTCCTAAAAAGTCGGATAATAACGGTGAGAAAAAGTGGAGATTAGTTGTGGATTACAGAAAACTAAATAATGCAATTCAAAACGATAAATATCCACTACCTAATATAACTGAGATCATCGATTCTTTGTCTGGTTCTGTATACTTCAGTCACCTCGATTTGTATGCAGGATTTTATCAAGTCAATTTGGACCCCAACAGTAGAAAATACACAGCATTTAATTCAGGACAACACCAAATGACCAGAATGCCTATGGGACTAAAAACGAGCCCGAGTGAATTTTCTAGGATGATGAATATAGCTATGTCCGGTCTAACTCAGGAAAAATGTCTTATTTATTTGGACGATTTAATAGTTTTTGGAAAAGACCTGTATTCTCAAAATAAAAACCTTTTAGACGTGTTTTCTCGTTTAAGAAAATGTAACTTAAAACTTAACCCTGAAAAATGCGACTTCTTAAAGAAAGAATTACTTTATTTAGGCCATATCGTTTCGGGAAACGGAGTATTACCCGATCCTGAAAAATCTAAAGTATCAAAAAATTATCCAATCCCAAACAATGTTGATGAAGTGAAACGCTTTGTGGCTTTCGCTAACTATTATCGAAAGTTTATCCCCAATTTCGCCGAAAAGGCTCACCCCCTTAATAATTTATGTCGCAAAAATGTACCTTTCGAATGGGATCAACTATGTCAACAATCTTTTCAGACCTTAAAAGACAGTCTTATATCACCACCTGTACTACAGTACCCAGATTTTTCAGAGCAAAACACTTTTGTAGTTCAAACTGACGCATCTGGATATGCGATCGGTGCGGTCTTATCCAACAAAGATGGCAAGCCTGTGGCTTACGCTAGCCGAAGTCTAAATAAGGCAGAGAAACGATATCCCACAATAGAAAAAGAATTGCTCGCTATTGTGTGGGCTGTAAAACACTTTAGACCATATTTGTTTGAACGAACGTTTAAAATTCGGACTGACCACAAGCCTCTAATTTATTTATTTGATATGAAGGACCCGGCGAGTAGATTACTAAAGTTCCGCCTAATTTTCGAGGAATACGATTTTCATGTAGAGTATGTGAAAGGTTCTGACAACGCAGCTGCAGATGCATTGTCACGAATGGTTATAAGTTTGAATGATTTAAAAGAGATGAATGAGCATATTGTAAATGTTATGACTAGGAAACAGACACGACAATTAGACACGAATCTTCCGGTAAATATGGTACCCACCGACTCTCGGCCTGATCAACCGATGGTCGTGGATACTCATATTAAACCGAAAGAATCCATGGAATTACGATTTATAACTGAAATTGACTTGAAGAAATTACGAGAGAATAAGGAAATATCGTTAGAGAGTAAAACTTTTAGTTATGTGTTGAATAAAAATACTATATTTATTAATCCAGCTTCTCGATCGCAACTGACGCCAGGCGCATTTGTGAGAGAGCTCGGAGAGTTTTGCAAATCAATGAACGTCGACGAAATATATTTTGTAATGAATAATAATAATGATATTTTTGTGAAAAAGCTAGCTAGTGAAATAAAAAGTGATAAAACATGGACCGGTCCTCGACTATGTGTATTGAAAGATATAAAGAGAATAGATAATATAGACGATCGTAAAGTAATACTCAATGATTTTCATCTTTTGCCTACGAGTGGCCACGCGGGCATTAGACGAATGGCCAAAACTATAAAAAGATATTATTTTTGGCCCGGTTTAGATACCGATGTTAAAAACTTTATTAAAAATTGTGAAAAATGCCAAAAACAAAAGCATTCTATTCACACGAAAGAACCAATGTCAGTCACGACGACCGCAGGTTCTGCATTTCAGAAAATATTTTTAGATACGGTAGGACCTTTAGATAAAGATATTAATAATTATAGTTATATACTCACGATACAATGTAAACTTAGTAAGTACGTCGAAGCTTATCCTTTAGTAACTAAAAGTTCTTTAGAAATAGCGCAATGTTTTGTAAATAAATTTATACTTAGATACGGCGTGCCCCAGGAAGTAGCCACAGACCGGGGAACGGAATTTCTATCCTCAACATTCCAAGAGGTATGTAAGTTATTGCATATAAACCAATTAAACTCCACAGCATATCACCATCAAAGCATCGGAGCATTGGAAAATTCCCACAAGCATTTAGGCGCTTATCTGAGGATCCAGACGGATAATCACCCAGATGCTTGGAGTAAGTGGTTACCCTATTGGTGCTTTTCTTTTTCACTTCGGTGCATTCCGAAACGCAATTTACGCCGTTTTAATTAGTTTATGGTAAGAAATGCATTTTACCCAGTAACTTATGTAATCAAACAGTTGACCCGCTATACAATTACGATTCATACCCCGCTGAGTTACGGTATAGAATCCAAACTTCTCAGAAGGAAGCATATAATAATTTAGTTAGAAGCAAATTAAATAGGAAATCTAAGTACGATCAAGTATTGAACCCCGTTACGTATAAGCCAAACGATATGATACTCGTGAAAAATGAAACCGGCAATAAGCTCGACAACATTTATTTAGGCCCTTATATTGTTATTAGAGATATATCACCGAATGTTGAAATTATGAAAAATGGTAAATTGGATATTGTACATAAAAATAGAACTAAATTGTATCAAACTTAATTTTAATTGTAAATTGTGAAATAATTATGTACTAAAAATAATGTTTAAACTTATTATTGGATAACATGTAATTTCATATTATATTTGTTTAATATCTAACTGTAAAACTTAGTTAAAATTATGCTATACAAAATAAAATAAACTTATGTAATTTTATTTTATTTTTTCCTTTCGGGGAAGGTGTAGAGTATGTTTATGACTAGTTACACTATATATTTGATTGATTACTTATTAATAAACCAGTATTGTACACGCATCTGAATCTATCATTTCACCTCCCGAGCACCCAACCTTACAATTTTAATATTTGAATTTTGCGCACTGTTATTTTAGGTAGCTTCGTAAATAAGTGTAAAGTCACGATTCAGCTGCGAGCGGCGCTCGGTTGTGTTCGGTTGGGCTCGGGGAGCGCGTTTGGGGTGCTCAACAACCCAGGTGACTGTTTGCGTGGGCCAAATCGCGGGTTATCAATTTTCTTTTTTCTTTTTTAAAACATAGTATTTTGACAAATACGAAGTTTCAGGTTATTTTTATTTTGAGGGTGGCAAAAAAAGGTCTGAAATTATTCATTATGATAATAATAAATAAATAATAATATTTTTTTTTAAATCAAATTTTGCGCAAGCTAGAACAAGGTAAGATAATAAAACCAAAGGAGGAGTAGATACGAATGATCAGATGTGTGCCAATTTTATTGTAGGCAGACGTACCAAAAGATGGCCGATGGTGATATTTTTTAATTTTTTTAATATCAAAGGTATCAATTCCTCTGTAATTTATAAGTTTAAAATTGACTCCAATATGTCTATTCGATTATGCTGTCGATTTAGTTAAACCTCACTAAATTTCAAGAGCAGGCATACCCATATTACCACGACAAAAACCACTTAAAAGGCATCATGAAATTGAGGACCAAGAATCTGTTTCTGGAACATAAAGATAGCAGTCATACGAAAGGTGTCATAATTGTCCAAGAATGCGGGATAGAAAAACAAAAACTGAAAACACAGAGTTTTTTTTTTTTTATTAAAATGAAAAGAAGTTTAAAAGTTGATTAAGATGTAATTAAAATGTTCCTATTAACAAAAGTCAGATTTTGCATGTATTTCGTATTTTAATTAAATATATTGATTGGGGGTGCTAAATACCCCACGCGACCTCTGATGCAACATTTTAGGCGCGCCTAATTAAGGGTTAAATGACGTAAAAATATGTGGAATTTGCAAATGGCGTAACCGGCGCACAATGCCGGTACGCTGTAGGTACTTCGAGAACTTTACCAAAAATTACGTAAATCTGCGAACATCCAAGTAATTATATGGAAAATTATACTTGTAATAAGTATTTTAAATGAAAATATGATATGCTAGTGCAATATCCGTGCTATGAAGGACCATTAAAATTGTGTAGCGGCGTGTAAATAGCCGACAACACGCGGGGAGCTCAATTATGAAAGATTATGTTTGTAGATTAATTATGTTGATTCCTATGAAACCCACCCTGCGAATTGAAGAAAGAGAAATGGTTTCATCGTCAGCAATGAAAACTATTGGCCCACTAACCTGTAGACCAGCTCAGGAACGCCTCACCAGCTCCTCTTTGCAGCTCACACCGTGAAGCACTTTCACGAAACGGATTGTCAAATCACTGCTGGGTATTTATAACGAGTTTCTTGCAACTTTTAGCTGTCCATCACGGAGAAAAAACGAACTCCTCACCAAAATTACGCGAGAAGAAGCGCCCGAGATTTCGAAAAAGTTAGGAATGCACGCATTGGTCGGCGCTCGGTGAACGGTAGCCAAAACTATAGCTCTGGTGTCGCCAGGTTCAGCGAATCCAAGAGCGCGATCCTTATGGTGCGTGAACCAAATAGCCTCAGATACTAACTTATAGAAACCATTTGAAAATAATCAATTATTATTAAAGAAATTACCTATTACTTAGGTTTAGTAATAATAAATATTTTAAAAATGTATTTGGGTCACTTGAGTTGCCCAGTCACTACTTTATCAGTAGTTAGATATTGAGGTATCTGGATCAGGATCAGGATCCTGATCCTGATCCAGATACCTGGATATGATATGTATTTACAGTAAATAAAAATAAATTGCGTATTTCAGTCTTAATGCAGGTTTGATTGATAAAAATTTAATGTTTTTTTTTGTACTAGTGTAACTTTCTAGTTTTCCTGCCAATGATGTGTATACCTATAATTAAAGAATAATACCTTAATTATTTGTTACTAATGTTGTCTTTGTATGCTGTTGGTGTACCTACCATATTTTATAAAATAAAATAAAAAATAGAGGTGGTCAGTTTCAAATAAAATACACAAAAAAGATCATTATGTTTATTAGAAAAGTATATTATTTTCTAGACACCATTTATAAAGACAAGATACATTTTTTAACGCACATATTTTGTTATAATATAAACATCTAAAAATATCGGATGATAAAGTATAATTTTCATACAATCTCGTTAAACTAGGACAGTTCTCATCTTCTAAGTCATACACCTTATCACTTTGTAAAATATTTTTTAACCAAATAACTTTTTCCGAACCTTTAGTAAAAATACATTTGTTTTTTAAAAAATCACTTATGTAAACCTTATAATTCAAATATGGAGGATATGTCCCATACATATCCTTCATTCCAAGTTATTCCTCTGTTTCTTTCAATCCAGCTTACTTGGAGCCGCTCCGTTTTAGGTTAATTATAAAACGGATATGGTGGTTTTATTAAGATTACAAAGATACGCTCTGCATTTTGAATTGCTATTTCTTTTGGTATAAACTCATTATTTTTATTTTTAAAACCTTGTACATCGACGATAACATTCATGATAATTTTCGCACTATGTTACTTAACGGTCTGTACTCAAACAGACGATCGTTTATGATCAAACAGTAGGCTGTTGTGTTATCTGGTATATCTTCTGAACTTTCAATTTCTACCCGAACGTCAACTGGTCCGGTTTTTAGTGAATCATTTTGTCGTGAACAGTCAATAACAAACAGTCTTTTTTTTTTAATGTGGATATATCAAGCAGTGGGTCGATAGGAAGGTTGTAATATGACTGTCGAAAATATGAATACATTTCATATAATATACCGTATTTATCTTCGTCAAATTTCAGGTTTAGTGAGTCATACGGAAAATATTGAGAATTTTGAAACAATTTAACATTTGTCACTTTACAATGGTCAAATACAGAAGAGCTGTTAGTAGCAATATTCTTTCTATTTGTCTGTAAACCTATTATAACATATCTCGGTTTCTCTAACTGAGAAGCTGTTTTTATAGATCAAGAATGTTTTGTTGTTTTAGGTAATACTGGATACTCATATAAATCCCAGTTTCGAAACGCTAGTTGCAGTGGTTGATCTTTTTCTAATAATTTGAGTAACAATAATCTATCACGATCAGCAACTCGTACATGCGGAACACGCCATTGTATTTTTTTTACATCTAAATCAAAATAATCACTTGTTTCCATTGTCAGGCAGTTCATAGTAGATCTGCTTCTTTTTAATATAAGTTCATGTCTACAATTTACAATTATTTTATTATAATCTTCGGCAAAGCCTAGTATTTTATTTAACGGAATAATGACACTGAAATTCTCTCTTTTTTGTTTACGACCGTTTACATTCCACCCCCACATTGCACTAGCTTTACTTTCCCCTTCATTCAAAGAAATATATGATTTTATTGTAGTGGTTATGCCAGCATTTTTAATGCGATCAATTTCAACCCCATTTAATTCATATCTTATGTCTTGAAATAAAAATGAAAACGGGTTGTTAACAAATTGAACCTCTTTTTTTGATATTTTTCCAGCAGCATCTTTTGAAAATACACTTACACATCCTTCGATGTAAATAGAGCTTGCTGATGGTAGCAGGTACACATCTTGTTGATGAATTGGTATTCTGATTTCATCGTTTTCTTTAAACCTATTATTGTATGGATTGTATGTATGTATTTCATAACTTTCGATAGAATTATCATGTTGAGGTAAATCAGTGATTTGTAGCATTTTGTATTTTAAATCCAAGAGCACGAAGAAATTCTTTGTTACGTTTAGTAATCTTTTTAAAATTCTTACTAGTGTTCAACCGTCTTCTCACTTTCGTTATTGGGAGTGAAGTATTCAGTTTTTTTCTTACATCCAGGTTTTTATTAAAAATAATCATATTTTCTTTAACACTTAAATACTTGTCCTTGAAAAGAAGTATTATGTATGTATATGTACTATGAGTGCAATGATTTAAATGTTTTAAATTAAAAAATACAATTCTTTATAAATACAAGATTTGTTTTCGTAACCAAAATGACTTAAGAAATTTTAAGCACAAATGTCCGCAGTTGTATGCATTATCTTTTTGCACATTGTCATTATTAAAGTATATATTTGACCCCACATAATTGACGAATTCTTTCGGTGGTTTCAAATTACCGTAACTGTCAAAGTACTCAACATAATCATTAATTTTCCATAGGCTACCCAATGAGTCCCAGAGTTTTTAGATGAATCTAAGTTAATAATGGCGCATTGATAATGGCTGTTTTGGCAATTCATCTCTCATGAAAACACCTCGAAAAAAGGGTATATTTTTCGAGTACATCATTATATCAATATTTGTCAAGGGTCTTTTGGGTAGCCGGCTATTTAGTTTTTTTTTCTTTGTTACATATATTCCTAATCCATCTTTATATGGTTTGAGATGTTATCCTTTCCCAATACAGAATGATTCCATTTTTCGTTATGTCGTTTTAGCTCTGCTAATCGCTTTTTTGCCGTTTAATAATCATTAATAGTTTTTGTGATTCCAGCAACCCCACCAGCTAAACTGCCAGCAGCAGATAAGCCTGCAAATATGGGTATTAATGGAAGAAATCCACCAGTTTTAGGTACTGGTATAACTCTTGGCACTTGTACTGGTAGATTCGAAGATAATTCTTTTGCAGCTGCCATTGCTAGCTCCACAACCGCTTTCTTACATTTTGGTTTCAGATTTTTGAGATGTCTTTTTGTATGTGTGACAATATTTTTAAATGTTTTCTTAAAGCCAGATCCTGACATATATTTTTTTGGAGAAACGGAATTGCTTTCAGGAATAGTATTTTTCTTTTGTTTTTTCATCATTGTTAAATAAACCATGTTTTTTAATAAACTTAAAAAAAAACGAACAATACAGTTGTTTACTTGTTTAACAACCTTATGTTACTGATTAAAAAAAACTTAAGATATCTCTTTATATCGTCGCCGTAGAGTGAAAACCTCTTAAGTGTTTTTGAGCAAACTTTTCAGGAGGAGAAAAAAACCGTCTGGTGAAAAAAAATTGTACTAGGTAGATTTTTGTTTTAATTATTATTGTGAGTAAAACTAAAGCTCGTTCAAACGTCATTAATGTATATTTAAAATCTTTATCCTAAATGAACTGGCGGTTACTTACGAGGTTTTCGAAAAAAACTACATGATTTTTGTTCTAATTTACGAGGTTTTCGGAAAAATAACTACAGTTGGAATTTCAAATAATCAACTTTATTTTGGTATCAATCATCACAAAGTAGGCACAATAAGTTTCATAACAGTTAACATTAATAATAATAATAGGAACCTTAGTATACAGCCTCATTTTTGAAATAATCATGGCACAGTAAAGACTAAAGTATTATTAGTTTTCCTTAGAAATAAAATTGCAAGTTTGTAACACCGGAATATAAAGTGATTGTAAGAAAATAATGTAGAACAATTGTGAGAAAATAATCTCTATACTAAACTACAAGTTACATTGTTAATACTAATCAATCGCAGAAGTAAGTTAGCGATCACAAGCTGCTAATTAACTACGAACTTAAATGACTTATTATAACACAGGTAAGAACATCAATGTTCAAAACAATTGGAATCTAAATAAATGTTCTCGTTCTTAGCTTAGGTAAAATAATCACAGATCAATAAAACTTACTATCAAAAATTTATAATACTAGCCCGCGTAAATAATCAGTCACAAAATCTACTACTATTTAGTAGGTACCTAATCAAATCTTAGATAGTTTAATTAACAATATACCTAGATTGTTTTCCATGATAGAGAATGAGTTGTCCAAGAACTTTTAAGGCTTATCGCTCAGGATCCTAATTCTAATGTCGTATAGTTTTGATTTGTAGTATAACTATAACGATCGCAATAAAAAGTTATTTTTGAAACACAATTATAAAAGGCACTTATAATAGTAGTTACAGGTAACTCAGCTGTAGCTCATACATACAGGAAATAAAATTATTAATATCAAAAAGTCTAAATTAGTTACTGAGTGCCTATTTCAAGTACTTTTCTACAACTGCAAGTGTCGGCATTTCGTCTTTTCTCACTGCATAGATGTGGTAGTTGATCATAAAATGAATGCACATCATACGGTAAGACCATCTTTAATTCTTGTAGGTGCACATACTTGCTTCTAGGAATAGCTATTCTAGAATCATGCAAAGATGGCATAACATCAGAAAGACTAGGCATCTTTATCCGTTTTGGCAATTGAGCAAAGTCTTCTGTAAAAACTTTTTTAAAGAAAATTTTTCCATCACTACGGTATTCGATGGACCGTAAATCGAAAACAGTGTCATCTCCGGCTTTTTTTCCAGGCCTGATGGAATTAAGATATGGCAAAGTACTGAATTTTCGAAAGAACGTGTGATGTAAATATTCTACTGTGTATGGCTTATTCAATCTGGCATTTCGACACACTTCAACATATTGTGCTGGTGAATAGATCTCACGGTTCTTTAATTTTCTCTCAATAGTGGAGTGCATTGAATCACACTCCATTTGGGTGTGGCCCTTCTCTAAATATTTATGTGTGATTGTGATGGATTTTTTTACTGCCGCAAGAAGCAAAGCGTTAGCGAGAATAGCATTTCGGTTCTGATTTGTACAGCCATCGCTCCAGAATATCACATGCTTGATGTTTGCTTCAATGTAATTATTCAAGAAGTGATAGATAATGCTGGCAAATTCATCTGCGCTAACGCCTCCTTCGGACTCATGCCAGATAAAGCAATATCCGTCGCCTGTATTTAGGTCGAATAAAGTGAAATTGTGAACTTTAAGTTTGGTCTTGTAATAAAGAGCTGAAGCATTTAGAGATGGCGACAATAAAACTGCTTGCAGATCAAATGTGAAAACTTTTACAGTTGGATCGTTAATACTTCTGTCAGAAGACTTTTCCTGCCTCGCAGTATCCTTGCGCAAAATATGTAACGAGTATGCCTCATCACTTAAGTTACCGACGCGATGAGTGCAACAAACATCACACTCATCTTTTTTTGGAGAGAACAAAGACAAATTTATGGCTTCAAATTCTTCCCAAAAAATAAACTTGGATGTTTTAAAGTTTTCTTTCTCTTTCTGTGCGAGGAAGTTAAGGTATTCTCTGTACACACTTTGTTTGCTATTCCAAATAGATTCTAAATATAATTTGCTGGTCGATTTCCGGCAGTAATGCGACTCTAACTTCGGGAGGCTGTTAAGAAATTCACGAACGTATTTCCTGCCGCTGACTTCATTCTCTTTAATGTTGCTGTTCCTCTTAGTTTGATGTCTAACATGTGAAGGGGTTTTTGTCCAACTATGAACCGACCATTCCCCTATGTTAAGAGTATTAAGATACATTTTTTTGCAAACTATCAAATTTCCATCAGGGGTACTTAATGTGTACTTATAAGTGTTTTCTCTTCGTGTGTTTAAAGTATTACATTTGCGCCTTGATACAGCTTGGCAACTAACCGACTGTTTTACCCAAACTTTTTTAGCTTGCCATGACAGTTTCCAAAATTCCTTGAAACACAATTTTCTGCTTTCGTCTGTTAACTTGGAACATTGGTAATATTTACTACCTTCTGTATGAGAACAGCGAGTTTTCATTCGACGCTTATTTCGGTCTATGTCAAAAACTATTTTTCCATCTTCGGTCTTTCTTCTTCCTTTGTATGTTTTACCTTTCATTCGCTTGTTTTTATTAACTTCATTTTTCCAATTTTCTTTATTAGCTTTACCCTTTTTTGCGCGCTTAGGTCTTTCATTTGTCGTGATATTGTCCGTTTCGATATCGGTGGATTCATGTGATGTATTAAATGATGATTCATTAGGCTCGTAATCAGAATCTCCATCATCTGGCGAAAAATCTGCGTCTTCTAAGCAAGGTTAAGCTACAGTTGCATTAATTTCATCAACGGCTGAAGAGCATAGCATTGGATCAAGATCGTTAGAGCTAAATGGAATCATCATAGATAAAAAATCACTGTCATCTCGAATTGGTTCCATTGCTGCCATAGATTCTAGTCCTAATTCTTGCCCAACCAAAGTGGAAATTGATGGTTCGTTTATTGAATCTTTTAAAAGAGTAACTTTTCCAAAATATTCACTCTCCTCTAGGAAGACATCTTCTTCATTATAGTCTAGTTGAATATTTTGATGTTGAGTAATGTTGATATTTTCATTTATGACGTTTAGACACATTTCAGCGAGTGTGATAGGTTG
Source organism: Anania fuscalis (assembly GCA_950371115.1). Classification (NCBI taxonomy): domain Eukaryota; kingdom Metazoa; phylum Arthropoda; class Insecta; order Lepidoptera; family Crambidae; genus Anania; species Anania fuscalis. Next base: position 19,580,293 of record OX493326.1, on the reverse strand, counting down.
TTGATTTACTAGACAAAATGACATCGAACTTTCTAATAAAGATGGCGAATTATTTCCTTCAGGTAGCTCTATTGATGGCTGTACTGTGGCGTCTGCGTGGCTATTAACATCTTTTTGTAAAGCCAATTCTATCTCATGTTCTTGCGTCAAATTACATGTATATATTTTTTTTCTTCGCAGTGTATATGGCCTGGAACCAATTTCGGGGGACCAACTTTCATCACCAGCATCCATTATTGTTAAACTAGAAGAACAAAAAATCCTATTTTACAAAAAGCTTTAAAAATCTACTATGTACTTAGAAATTTTACCCCACCAAAACAGTTGGCATAATAGTTCGTAGGTACTAATAAGATTAAACCCTAACACTAGAATTCGCTGTAATAAAAAAAGTTTGTGATAAGTACATAAAAGTGGATTTAACATTTCTAGGTCTTGGTAAAAAAAATTACATGCATACTTAATAAATTTACTTATTTAGGGTCTTAAGTAATATTATTTTCCTACACCCTGGCTGAAAACTAAAATAATTATAAGCAATTTTATCAGTACTAGTTCCAATCGAGTACCTACACGACTTGTAGGTATTGCGGCGGGGTGCGAGCGCCAAAACCCCTATCACTATCATGCCATGCGCCTAATTGTTTTGGTGGGGTTAAACAAACGTATCATTATGATTAGTAGGAAAAACTAGTAAGTATGTATGTTTGGAAGCTTTTCATTTTACTTTAATTTAAAAACAAACCTCTTAAGTGTTTTATACAATGAATTCACACGTTGATATTCGAATGAAAACCTCTTAAGTTATTTTAATGAGGATATCAAGTACTAAAGTAAAATAATACGAATACGCAACATTCTTACTAAAATAAAAACTATACAAACATTTTATCTCACGCCCTTAGGTAGGCACGATTTCACCATTTATGTTGGTTTTTTTTTTCTAATGAACAAAGTTTATCCTAATAAAAGTTTTAGCTTCTGAAACGCATTTTGTGTGTTATCTGAGTTTAGCACTTAGTGTATGTTCGTTTATTAATTTTATACGAATACCTCATAATATCACAGGCGAAGTTTGATAACTGATATCAAGTAAAATGAAAAGCTCGCATGTGAGTTAACGAGTTATCAAAACTTAAAACAATATGTCGTTACGAGGTAAACAATCAATAATCTTAATAAAATCTATAGTACGCAATAACAATGCAAATTTATACGTTTAAAACACAAAGATAACTTACCTCTTTAAAGTCACAATAAACAAATCTCCGAAAAAGCACTTTGAACGTCTGTTTTCACGATTTTAACATGCGCCGACCTGTCGTCCTCGAGGTAATCACACCAGACTAGTTCACGCGAGAGAATACGAGGTTCTCATTCAACGTCATAGATGGCGCTATTTGTATCAGATGAGCGTGTGAGTTAAACTAGAATGTGCGTCGCGAGGTTTTCTTTCAAATAACGTAATAAAAAAAAAAATGAGCAAAAATGCACTCCCGAGGTTTTCACTCTACGGCGACGATATGTGATATTATTTCATTTTACTTAGAACAGAATCCGACAAAGAAGGTAATGGTATAGAATGTATCTACAGTACATTACTTTTGTGTATCCAACTGTTTTCAGTGTTTGATAACCCTAACCATTTGACATAAACTTTGTCTCCTTTTCTTTTTATTACTTTTTCAACGAGATAAATATCTGGATGCTTAGTTTTTTGCAGTTCTTGACTGTAAAATGCACCTAATATGGGACGTTTTCTAGCATCTTCTAATAAATACGTACAAGGGTTTGTATTTTGTACTTTAATGATCTTAAACAGCTCTGTAGACCAATTGGGCGTGAAACTTTTTTCAAAACATCCTTTATATTTACTGATTCTAACATAATCGCCTACATGTAATTTTTTATTCTTTAATTGTTTCTTAGATTTACATGTTTCTATATATCTTTGTAGAACAATTTCTTTATTATCTTGATTTATTGATGACGGTGTTTGTTTCACTGTATTGTGAAAAGTATTATTATAATTAAATACATTTTATCAAGTGTTCCATCGATCCATTTGTAATTACCTTTCGAATTAAAATCTTTGTAAAGTTTATTTTTTAATGTTCTTATGAACCTTTCTACAATTGATGCCTTTTTTGTAGAATATGTAAAGTAATGATTAATTTTAAATGTTTCCATGATTTCATTAAATGTGTTATTATAAAATTCTTTTCCTAAATCTGTCTGTAAATTTATCGGCACCCTTCCTTTATGTAAAATAGTTTTGAAAGCTTTTGCCACAAGTTCTTTATTTTTTTGTTTAAGTGGCATAGCCCAAGCATATTTGGAAAAACAATCTATAACCACTAATATGTATTTAAATCCACAATTCGCTTTTGAAATTTTTTGCATACCTATTAAATCAGCCTGCCAAAGGTCATCAATATCTTTCAAGACTACATTTCTGCGAGGAAAATTTTTTCTTGCATTTTTGTGAATTTCATTTATTACGTCCTGTTTGCTCATAGTGTTTCTTTAACTTCCCAGCAATTTCATTTAAAAAAATTAATCGTTCAAGTATTTTTATTCGCTCACTTATTTTGGTTAAATATTTATCAATATTGCTTATCTTTTCAGCAATAAATTTATCACTTAATTTATGACAAATATTGTAAGGACAACTTGACATTCAGTGCTTTTTGATATTAATTCGCTGCTTTCAGTATTTTTTACACGGACTAAATTTTTATCTTTACAAACATCCATGTTCATGAATAGTTTGCTACTAAAACATTGCATGAAAAACTTATTCTTTTATAATACCAGCTTCTTTTAATTCTTCAATAATCGATATAATTTCATTGTCATGATTAGTGTTTCCAGCACTTTTTGATGCAATTAATAATTTTAATCTGTCAATTAATTCATTTGGGTCATCCCAATAAACATAATCAGTGTTATGTTTATATTTTTTGAACTTTGGAATATAACCCCCAATTTTAGGTTCAGAACATTTTTGTTTATCATTTGTTTGACTAAATATAGGTTTATTAATACGACAGTATTTCAATCCCTTATCACCTTTAATTTGCCCATTAGGATTGAAATCCCTTTTGTGTGCATTTGTAATGCTTAGTATATCTTTATAAACCATTTTATCGTTTTCAGAAACTAAATCTAAGTTAGGTTTTTTTCGGATCAAGAGCTCTTGTAAGCCAGGGGTTAATTCAAAACGATTATCACTGATGCTTAAAATTTTATCTTTTTCTGCGTTTGATGAATTTTTTGATACAGATATTTTGACCTCTGCGTTTCCGATCATAAGTTTCTTGTTTTCACTGCGAATCCCAAATGGTATGTTTATATTGTCATAAATGTCCATTATACCCTCCTTATTAAGTGACATTAACGTGTCGTTTTTATTTTGTATCGAACTTTCATCATCTTCACTGTAATATTCTGAATCAGACATGATCGTTTATCTTAAAGTCTCCTCATTATTTACATTATTTACTGATTTATATTTATGCAATGAGAGATCATCTTGTTCATTCACTTTAATAAGAGTTTCCAAGGGATCAGTTATGGGTTTGAATACTTTTTTATACTTAAGACTGGAAGCATCTTCTTCATTACGGATTGATTTTAATTTGTTTTTAATATTATGTACTGATTTTACCAACTGTTCTTTTATATCGGTATCCATTTGAGATGTATATCAGAAGTGCAACTGGTAATTGCAAAAACGTGAATACAAATGAGAAGTTTGAAGTAGAATGTAGTATTTATTGAATATTTAGAAAAAAATAAATGTATCAAAACCTTTTCGGTATCGTCCTTTGTCGAGCGCACAATCTTTATTGATAACTAAAAAACTGAAGTGGTCTTGCCATATAGAAAAACACGTTTTTTTAAATTTTAACCATTCTATGTCAGTATTAACGTGCTCATTGTATATATGTTTTAAATTAATATCATCTTGTTTAAAAATTAACAAGAGATTTACGTTATCACGCACTAGTTGTTTAGGTGTTTTTGAATAAGTTTGAGATAGATAAAAGCAATTTATTTCTTTATGCCTTCCCATGACAAAGTAATTGCGTATATTTATTTGATTTTCACATGCAACGTCGTCAAATATTATTACTGAGTTTTTTAAAGCGTCATTAGGATGAATCACCTCCTTATTGTCATTAAAAATAAAGAATTGAGCTTCTGGAATTTTCTTCATTACTTCATTCAAAAAACAGTACTTTGGTTGGAACACTGTCTTAGAGTACAAATAAACATGCTTGCATTTAAGAACATTTTCATGAAACAAAAGATTCAACATAACATTAGTTTTACCACAATTTGAGGGACCACATATAATACATCGTATTGAATTAGGTAAGAGAATACTATGTTTAATATCGTCAATTTTTTTGGTGACTTTTAAATTGTGAACTTCTAGATCTAGTGATTGTTTGACAAATTTCATTGTATGGTTAGTTCAGAGTCTGACGATTGTCTGCATTTTGACTGGGTCAACGTGTGAATATAAATAAAAATAAAAGAAATTTTTACATAACATATTTATTAAGTTATAGTTATAAGACATATTATTTTAATTTATTAAAATACACACCTTGAAAACATATTAATTATCAACATTAACATAATAATCAAAATTATCATCTTTTTCTTACAAACTATACAATTTATCAAAATATACCATAATTTAAAATATGGTGCTACAGTGCCCAAGGCAGTGTTTCAATTTGGTTAGGTAGTACTTGGACTTTATCATCATTTCGATTTATCACTACTTTATCTAATACTTGAGAGAACAAAACATGTTTAATTGATTTGATCACATTCATTTTACATCTGAAACTTTTATCAGTTAAAAGCGCTTTTTTGTAAATACTTTGATGAAGTTGATTTTTTACCGGTTTAGTTACACCTTTAGCCTTTTTTATTTCTCCTTTTTTGGTATTAATACAATATAACTTTGACCTTAATCCTGTGAATTCACTGATAACTTCACCCCCCAGTTCATCCTTGAATAGACCCGGAATTTTGGCGTTAAGTCTAGGTATTTGATAACAATTATCAACATCAAAGTTACTAGTATCAAAATTTTGTATTTCTTCCCTTATATCATTATAAATATCTCTAGTTTTTATGATGTATAAAAGACTATCAGTATCGGTGTAGCACAATCTTGCTTTGTTTTGATATCTAGTTTTAATAAAGTCATAATGAAATTGATATAAATGTTGTTTCGCATATTCTAAAACCGAGAAACCGATATAAATTGGTCGGTCAAGAGTTAACTTTTCTGGGCTTGGATGAATGGCTGCAAAATTTTCTGAGAATATTGTAATACTTTTCAAGTTAGGTTTTGCAATTAATTTTTCAGCACCAACTTTTTTATTTGTAATATTTTGATCATCACACCAATTTGTTACTAATTTTATATTGACTTGTTTACGTCTATTTTCTATTGTTTTCCCAAATATAGCGTTATTTAATAGTTTAAAAAAATCTTTTTCAAAATCTGACGATGAAGCTTGACGTAAACGAGTATTTAAATCTATGTATTTCTTTAAATAGTTTTCTTGATAAAATGTAATAACGCGATGGATTTTTCTTAAAATAAGTCCATTTTTCAAACATTCCTTTAAATGAACGTAATGTATGACGTACTTGAATTTATCATACAAGCTAGCAATTAATTTTGGAGTTTTTCCTCCGGGAGGAATAAATTTTTCTGGTGCAAAAGTTAAATCACGATGCACATTATGAAGATCGTCTGGGTAGGCTAAATCAACTTCTAGAATGTACCCGACATGCGAATCATCAGAAACGTTAACTATGTCTAAAGCATCAATTTCTCGAGGAGTTAAAAAGCGAAAATTTGATATTGGCATTTTTTTTGCCATCGCATAACCGTAAAGATTGTTACAGTCAAGATATATCAAGTAAGTTGATGGTTGCGAGTTATCGAAATTCGGTAAATATTTATTATTTGCTTTAGCGTTCCGTAGAGAACATTGTGATAGACCACCGCGTATTCCTTTCTCTATCATCTCGTATATCTCTAAATCACATATTAACTCTAGTCGAACACCTGTATAAAGCAACATTGCATCCCAGCTTAAGCTCGGGGCAGTTATATAATAAGCGGGGTCAAGTTTATAATGTCGTAAACTTGTATTTCTAAAATTTTCAAATATATCACAAAGTAACAAGACGTCTGTTTTCAAGTATAAATCTGTGTATTCACCTAAGGATTTTATCTTAAACTTATTCCACACATTACGCGCATGTTCGTATTCTTCCTCAGTTATATGTTCACATTTGATGCTATTGTAAAACGATTGTTTAGGGGGAAGAACATCATCCTCAAATTTAGAAAATTTGTCTACATAATCATATGGGTAAATACCCTTACGAGTCAGTAATTTGATCTGTTCTTTTTCTTGAAACTCTTTTGCCAGAGAAACAAAATCTGTTTCAGCTAGATTTTTAGATAAGTCGTTCAAACTTGAGCTTAAGAACTGAAAAGAATCAATAAATTTTATTTGTAAGGGACATGGGCTTTCTCTTGTTTTGATAATTTTTGTGACTGATATGTATTTTTCTTTTGATTGAGGTATTATTTTAAAACAGCCATCATATTTTGCTAATTCATGAATAAAGAGGTGACAATCATAACCAGCTAAGTTATGAAAAATAACAGGCACAAATTGACATACTTTATACATCAGATTACAACGAGAATGCGCAGCACCTCGGTATTGTGATGTAATGTGATCGTGGTCTCTTACTTTATCGTCAAAGAGTAAGTTTTCACAGATGTGACATTTCAAAGAGTTTTTATAGTTTTCTTCTTCCATTGGTGATAAAGGCGTCATTGATTTTTTTAAAGACAATTTATAATAAATATCTTCTATATCTCTTATCAAGCTTTCGATAAATATTTTTACACAGTCTGGTCCTCTATATGAAACATACTTGTTCAGATTAGAATCATGTGAGCAGCAAATATAATAACCAAAACATGAAGGCTTGTGTAGTTTATAAACCCTTGTTTTTTCAATTTGACATACATCGTGGTCTGAAAGAAGACTTTCAAAGTCAGCGTATATAACGAAATTTATTTTTTGTTTTCTTTTATAGTTTTTAAATTGTAAAGTTGTGTTTTTCTCTGGTAGAACTATCAATATTTTATTGCACATATGAGAACTGTACTTTATCTCACTTGTGAAAAACTGCAAACATGAGTCACATAAATACATTTTGCCTTTATTAAGAGTTATCTGACGTTTGACCAAACGCAATAAATCTTTTATTAAACAATAGTGACTCATCCCATTTTTTTCAATATACAGCAAATTTATATGATTTATTTTTCTTAACGAAGTTACATATAACGGGCCAGTAACATTATCCTTATTATCTAATCCATACACATTAATACTCACTTCCTTATTTATTTTCTCAAACAATTTAATATCTTTGTATGTGATTGGAAATGACATACCTTCATAATTTAATACTGTGTTATAATGAGGATATGAATTAGTTCTACATACATTTTTCTTTTGAGGAAATAGACCGGCAACAACGCTCCATAAAAAACAATGATTGTCGTTGTTTTTAATATTTATGCAACTCTTAGTATTTTTTATTTTACTTGGTAATTCAATATAAGAATATAAGAACCAGCTTTTAATGGGGAATATTTATTTATGTTTATCTCCAAGTGGCTCATTAAAACACAGGACCAGCCAGACTCACAATGTTCAAGTTCTGATATTTTTCTTTTAAATGTATAAATAGCATTCTTAAATAATTCTTTAATGTCTGTACATTGGTAAACTATTTCATATTTTGTCATAAATGATTTCAGTACTCGTTGACTTCATAAAATAAGCAAACAGCTTTAAATTCAATTTAATACACTTATGTTTCACAAGACAATCATTGATTATTTTTATTATATCATTTTGGCTATCCATTAGAAAGGCCTCTGGCATGAGGTACTCATCAGATGGATTTAGCCTATAAGACACGATTCTATTATTAAATGCCGTGGCTGTGACGAAGAACCCTTTCGGCTAGCTCAGGCCTGAGTTCCTCGTCAACATGTGTACTGACCCCAACCCGCGATGCGTGCGGCAAGAGGATGTGTACTTACTTTTAGGATCCAAACAGGGAATTAACCAAGGAAACCAACGGGACGTTTGCATTCTATATATTGAAAGACACACAATTGTTTCTTAAAACTAGTTCACTTCTTAATCTACCTAGGCCTGTGACTGCTGTCTTACTCTTAACTTATCCTACACGGACGGACGAGGCAGGGCGACGGGGATCGGCGCGGTCCCCACGGACGGTATCGCGGATTACGGTCGGCGCGTAGCGAGGCGGGTATTTGTTAATAATCTACTTTTGTCTACGGGTAAGGAAGGCTGGCATGCGGAGTCGTGTGCGAACTCGCCGCAAGAGCGTCCGGGCCGGGGATGGGTTCACCGCAGGAGCGCGGTCAAGGTCTGGGAGTAAAGGTTCGAGTCACGCGTGCTCGCCGCTAGGCCTACGAACCTTTGGATCAGGATGGGGTCGGGTACTTAACTAATGTTAGTAAGGAACAGGGGACAGCAAATCGTCAGAGTTCCGATGCTCCAAGGCAATGTGAACGGTGGACGTGCGCGCGCGCGAAGACGTCTTGCCACGGCTGCGGAACTCGGATGAGTGCCCCGGAGCTCCTTCCCACCGCGCCTTATAAAGCGTTGTCGCGGGCGCGGTGCGGGCGCGGGCGCCGCGGTACGGATGCTTAGGCATGGGCGACGGGTGTAGGGCTGTCGAGTCGATAGTGTGGCTCGCGTACTAGGGGTGTCGCGCCGCCAGATACTCGTCACACCTCCTCCCCGCTTTTGGAGATTTTTACCTGTAAAAATCACAAGTTAAGGTGTACCATCTGTATACAAAAAAAAATCAGACTCGGTATTATAGCAACTGACATCTATTTGTTTACTATACATACAAGCTTAATTATTTCGGTTTAAATAAGTGATGTTATAATTTACTATATTTCGGGCCAAATATTTACAATATTATTTCTTACTGTATTTATAAAAGGTTTCGATCTAATTAATTTAATTATGATGATTAAAACGATGTTTGATGTTCAGTTAATGTTACGGGGATTAAGTTTTACAATTTTTTTTTCTCTATCGGTAAATCTGATTACTTACTGATTTTTACAATGTTTGCGTACGGTTTATAATACATTCCTTTTTGGAGGTCGGTTAAACATATTTGTTTTATTTGATAAGTAATACATATAATTAATTACCAACTTTAACAATGTATGCTTATTTGCGTACAATTTGTAATGCACTTCTTTTTAGAAGTCGGTTAAATACATTTGTTTAATTTGCTAAGTAATCTATTTATCTAATTATGTACATTTGTAAAACACTTTTATTTAGAAATCGGTTAAACATATTTGTTTAATTGGCTAAGTAATATGTTTATCTAATTAGGTACATTTGTAATACACTTCTATTTAGAAATCGGTTAACATATATGTTTATCGGTTTAACAATCTTATTAATTGTTAATTATTATTGTTACAATGTATATTTTTGTAATACTCTTCTTGTTAGAAGTCGGGGTAAACATATGTGTTTATCGGTTTAGCAATCTAACTTATTGCTAATTATTATTACAATGTGTAGGTACCTTTGTTGCAAAGTTTTAACGGTTCTTATCTGGTTTCGGTTCACATTGATGCACTATAAAGATGATCACTTACGTAAGTAGAATAATAATTAACAGGAAAACGGAGGGTTTTTTAAATTTGCAAATGTAAACATCGCGCTGGTCGCGTAATTCGCGTATTGTGCGCGGCTAAAGAATTGAGCGTGCATTCGCCGTCGTAGATCGATTTGCACTGCCTCTGCCTGTCCAACGGTTGATGGATCCGCTTGCGTCGCGTTCTATTGTTTGCGTACAATCAGCGCATGTACCATCACGCATTCTAGTTCCTCTTTTATGTTTTAAAGATGGGTAATGCGATCGCGGCGGTATGACTGTCACTACATTTATCTAATTATCTAGTGTACGATTTGTAATGTACCTCTAATTTGAGGTTAGTTAAATGTTTCTATTTAACTTGCTAAACAATCTACTTAATTGATTAACTTTTACAATATGTACTTATATAATATGTAGGTACTTAATACACTATCTTGTAATGTGCCTCTTTTTGAGGTCGGTTAAATATTTTTATTTAACTTGTTAAATAATCTAACTAATTACTTAACGTTTACAGTTTTAGTAAAATGAGTTTAATTTATTACTTTATATAGTTCTTGATAAAGGAATTTACTGTTTAAATCTGCTATAATGTACTACTACGGATGCTATAATTTATTGTTTACATATAATATACTACTGAAAAAAAACGGGTTCTGTTGTTTAAATCTGTGTTACGACATACGTCATCTAGCGGAGGCTGAAGACATTACTATCGTTTGCCAACTAGCAGGAGCTATGAAGTTTTCGACCGGTCACATCGTGGTTCTACAGATTTCCGTGTGGTGTCGCTGTCATCAACCTATATAACGCTGTGTCTATTACAATAAGACTCACTTCAACTCTGTAACACATTTTCATATTTTAAAAATATACGTATCAAGTATCACAAATTAAACGATTTATTGAAGAAGACTACCGACCCCCGCTGATCCTGTCTGCAAGCCTGTACTCGAAACATTGGACCTTCTTCGCCGATTTTTAAGAAAATACCAGCTACCTACATCATTCGCATCAGCCAACATCAGCTCCGCCAGGCACCAGCGTCAGCAAGGTCGTATTCCTTCCCTATCATCTCCTACCTAATATTTGTGTTAATACCGTGCTTTTTCTCTGTAGAAAATATTCATACCCGTAACACCGTAAGTACTTTACCTTTGTTTTCCCTTTAAGTCCCAAAATGAGTGTAGATGGTGGAAATTCTAATTTGGAACTGCCAAAATCTCCGATTAAAAATAAACTCAGTGATCTTAAACGTATACGCGGCACCTTAAAAGCCCGTATTACTAATTTACAAAAATTTGTCGTTAAGTTTGAACTGGGTACACCTACCCCCTTGCAAAATTCCGAATTAAAAATTCGTTTACAGAATGCCTAAGACACTTTTCAGGAATTTAGTAATAAAATTGAGATTTTATCTGACGAAAGAGAACTCGATGAACAGTTAGAATATCGTGATACGTTTAAAAGTTCTTATTTTAGTGTTCTAGCAGTAATACATCAGTTAATTAAACCTGAGAAAGACTGTAACGTTTCTGAAAGTGTATCACAGCAATTTAAATCTGTTTCTAATATAAAGTTACCCGACATAAAACTACCTTCCTTTGATGGATCCTATGATCACTGGCTTGAGTTTAAAAACTCATATTTTTCTTTAATTCATAAACGAACTGATTTAGATTTTATACAAAAGTTTCACTATTTAAAATCATCTGTAAGCGGCAGCGCCTTACAAGTAATCAGTGCATTGGAATTTACGGGTTCGAATTACATTCACGCATGGGAGTTATTAGAAAATAGATTCCATAACGAAAGACTTTTAGTGCATAATCACGTACGATACGATACGATACGAGGTACTAGCCCAGCCAGGATCAAAGCCTGCTCCTGTCAAACCGGCATACCAGGTAGCACATTTTATAAGGAGGGACACGCTCTGGGATGGGATAGGACGGCCGACCAGCCAACCGACCGCGCAAGTCGGCTGGAACCAATCGACCACAACCAAGTAGATATGCATCCTGAGCCTGGTATAGGAAAATGGGTAAAGACGGGTTTATTGTTGTTAGGATTGAGCGTTGATGATGATGGGTTGGGCAATCTGGCCTTGGGTGTTGTGGTTTTTTCCTGATGATTATGTTATCTTGTTACTTGGTTTGGCTTGCTAGTTGTTCTGCGTCATTATTTCATGAGTGTTGTTGTTTCGTATGAGCTTTTGGCGTCGGATTCACTGTCAGTTTCTTCTGTTTCGAATATTGTTTAAGCTGCTTGTCTCACCTCCTTTTTGTTTACAGCTAGGTGTTTACATTCTATTAGGGTTTTATTAAAGTATTTCAGATCATGTGAGAGCGAGTCCTTCCACAAAAATATGGGCCTGCCAATCTTTAGCCTATTCGCTTTGAGTTTTATAGCGCTGTGGAGTACGTGTAGCTTCGTTCGCCGTAATATATGACCGTAGTAACACAGTAAGAGAAATTTTATTCTCTTGCTCATCAGAATTTGGTGTACTTTTTGGTTTTTCGGTGGAGATTTGCTGTGGCTAAGTATGTCTCTTAAAATGATCCGCTCATACCGTCTAAGCATGGATCGGTTTGCTTTGGTTAGCGCGGCGGCCTTTAGTCCATACGTCATTGTAGGCTCAATGATCATTTTGTACAATAGTCTTGCCATTGCATCTTGGTTTTTCTAATAAAAAGGGATTAGAATTTTGGAGTTCTTAGCTCCTTGCTTGCAGCGGGTTTTTATTGTTTCTCTTCTGCTGTGCCCTGATGTTATGTAAGTGCTGAGCTATTTTATCTCCTCGACTGGTTGGATATTAGTACCATCTCTAATTTGGAGTATTTGAGTGCGCCTGCAGGTATTTGTCAGGTCACGGATCAAGATTTTCGATTTTGTGGTATTGATTTTTAGTCCAACAGTAAGAAGGAGTTCTTTGAGTCGGGAATAAAATTATTTGTAGTTGTCTAAAGTTTGTTCCTAAAATAATTATATCGTCAGCAAATGATAGGCATATCGGTAGGGATAATATTAGGTCTTGATTGAGATGAAGGAATGGTACTTCTTCTTCTAGAGTTTTTAAAACGTCGTCAATGAGAATGGTAAAGAGACGGGGTGACAGTAGGCAACCTTGTTTGACTGCTTTGCCTTTGTTAATAACTTTGTGTTTGTTGTCCAAGCCACCTTATGCATGTTGATTCATTCATACAAGCTTTTATAATCCTATTGGTAAAAGTCTTATTAGTCCTGGACACGAGGATGTCTTTCAATGCATTTAAGTTTACGGTATCAAAAGCTTGTTCTATGTCGATGCCATGACGTATGTTTTTGTGCCTTCCCGCCATTTTTCGTCGGGAATTCTACGGAGAGTAAAAATATGATCATCGGTAGATCTACTTTCTAGGAAGGCTGCCTGATAGTTGCTTAGGCTTTTAGTAAATTTATCAAGACGGGACAGAATAAAGTTGGCGTATATTCTATAGCCAGTACAGTACAACATGTCGAAATGCGCTCATATTCGTTAGTCGATTTCGGGTTCGTTTTTTTTTTGGTATCGGAATTTGGACGGTTTGCGTCCAGGCTGATGGTATGATATTGCTTTGCCATGCATTCCTAAAGTGCTCCATTGGGTCTGTGAACATCTCGTGGGTAGAGCTTTAAATAGTTCCGTGACTACTTGGTCAATACCTGGTGCTGTGCCGCATACTATTGATTATTTTAGCAACTTCTTCATTGCCTAGGCCTTCGCAAAGGTCATTTATATTCTCGTTCTTACATAGAGATATGGCTGGACCTTAAGATTTTGATAGTTCCTTTTCCCAATTAGAAATAGGTATATATGTGGTCTTCTTCCTGTATTTTTCCGTTGTTTTAAATCTTCGGTAAAAGTTATATGTGGTTTTCATACGCTAAGAAGGATGCATGCTATTAAGGTCCTTGAAAAAGAATTAGAATTCGCGGTCTTCATTTTTTCAATATGTACTGCAACTTGGTGCGACAATGTTTTAACTCAAGTCGGGATGTTGTATCACGCGAATGTCGGTTACGAAATTTAGCTTTCTGTAATTCAGCTAGCGCAAGTCTGTGCTCCTTAGATATGTTTGCTACCTTCTTGATAGTGTTAGTAGCACTTAATTTCATAATTTCTATAATCGTATCCCAAGGTAGTGGTCGTTGGTGTTGATTGCTAATATTCCAGGCTTCAGTGGTCATTTTAATTTCATTTTGGATTTTTTGCGGATGGCTTCATGTTGTAGTAGCTCATAGTTTAAGTGCCTGTAGTTAAAATATTGGTTTACTGGAATCTTATTGGATACTCTTGTTGCTACCGGAAAGTGTCTTGTGAATTTAATTTTGTTTGGGTTAGCTCACCCATGATTAGTTTATGGTCCGAAGTTTTCTTATTAGGCTATCCTTTTATAAAGGTGAATAGCCTTGTATTGTTTGCTTTTGTAAGTATGTGGTCGAATTATGATATTCTTTTGCCCGATTTCCACATTTTTTTACAAATTGGTCTGCCAAAGGAAGTATCCCAGCGTAATTTTTCTCGTCTGATAATATCGATAATGATATTACCAATGTCATTGGAGTCTTTGTGTAGCAGTAGTGTCAGTGTAATGTCTTTTGGTTTTTGTTTTATGGTTTGCAGTAAGAGTAACCTGGAAATTGTTTAAGTAGCTGCCGCCGTTTTGTTCGGTATGTGGGCCGTGATTATGAATAGCTTTCTGTTAAAATGATTTATTACTATGGATGCAGCCATGATATCTGGGTAGCTAATTACGTTTTTTATTTGCAAGGTTGTGCTTTTCTTGACCACGATGGCCAGGAAACGGCTTTTGTTTGATCCTGACAATAACCATTTGTACTTTTTAGAGCTGTATGTTCCCGGGAGCATGTGGGTTTCCTGTAAGCAAACGTTAACTATGTTTTTTTTTATTTGAGATGCGCTTACTCTTGAACCCAATCTATGTTGTTTTTATTTAGGAAATTATCAATTTCGTCTTTCTTTTTGGGGTCTGCGGTGCCTACGACGTTCCATGTGCCAATTTTTAGGTTACTTGGCTGTCGATGTTATGTTTAGGGCGAGTTGATGTACTGACTAGGCGATATCCAGTTTTGTCTGCATAATCCTCAATACTCATGGGGGAGCTAATCGAGTCATTTGTGCTTTCCAGTGTGTTTTGATGTTGGCTCTTCTCATTATGTAATGCCTTGTTTACTAGCGTAGTATATTCGTTTCCAGAAATTAACGTATATGAGACTATCATAGTGGCTACCGTCATAGATGAGGTTTATGTCGCCAACAGAATCGTTTGGATTTTTTGGCTTGAAGACTAATAAGGTCGATCTATTTTCATTCTGATGAATGTTGATATTTATATACCACCCCATTCCCAGTCTTTGTATTGCTTTGCAATGTAGTAACAGTATTGTAATTGGTTGTCTGTGTCAACGTTGCTGGCAATAGCTATTTTCATTGTATCGTCGTCTTGGTTTTCTTCCACGTGTCGCGCAAGATCACGTCTCACTGCTCCAGGGTCTAGTGTGTGTGACTGATATTGCCCTAAACAGACAATTTCCATCTCCAGCTACTTTGATTATTGCTGTTGACATTGTTTGGGCTGTGGAGGAAAGCTTAAATCTAGTATATTAGAGACTTATGGCTAGGGTGTAAAGGTTGCAGAATTGTTATTTATTAGTGTTTTTGTAAGTGTTGGTAATCCTTGTTGCGTCATTTTTTATGGGATTGCCGTTTTTTGTTGGGTCACTATACTTTTCAGATGGGTTCAATGGTAACCAGATGTGGCTTAAACCCGGGGTATTGATTTGTTGCTTTTGTATTATGCAAGAAACAAAAGTGTTTTTTGGTCTCTTCTTTTTGCTGTTTCTTGTAAATTTAAATGTTTGGTTGAGTGAAACTATACTATACTAAGATTTATTGTTACCAAAGATGTTTGCTTTGTTTCAGATTTATGTTTAACATGTGTTGTCTTTTTCGGTATTGAGACTTTTTGGCAATGAGCGTAAGTTGATAGTCGATTGTTAGAGTTACAGAAAACTTTGCTTTATACCTCAATAATTTTTAAGTACCTACTTATATTTTATGTATTTGTGGTACTTTGAGGTGATGTAAGTATTATAATATTCTAGAGACTTCGTTCTGAGGTTTGCTGTTTGAGTATTGTCCTATTTAAATCTATGGAAACTAGTGATTCTGATAGGTTCGAAGTGATCGAATTTGTTATTCAATTCGCAACTGTTAGGTAGTTGGTGTTTGTAAGGTAAAGGACTGATCTCACCGGGTTTGCGCCTACACGCGTAGTAGCTGGGCTAGTGTGCCTTACTCGAACCCTTTGCAACTCGCCACAGGCTTAAGATGTGAATGCGATGGTCTCTCCTTTCCCTGAGGCTGCACTGGAGCACTCGTAAGACGATTGGCACAACAACACTATACACACTTGGCTCACACACTTCGAGATAGCTAAAACCTATGCATGAATTAAATTACGGAGGGTTGATTCTGAAAACACTTATCCCGCGTTCCGTTGATTATTAATTTAAGTTTAAATGTTTAAATTAATTTATTTTAAAATTTACACACTGGTTATTGACTTCAAAGGCTAAATAGAAATTGCAATATTATTTTCAAAGACAGGGCCCGCGCGCTGGGCTTTGGATTTTAAGAACAAAAGATCTTTTCGTTTCGGGCCACTTGCAGCGCACGTGTTGTAGGCGACCGCTCGCGACGGCTGACCGAATAGAACTCCTTTTAGTGCATAATCACGTAAAGGCATTATTTAATGTTGCTTCTATTCCTAAAGAATCGCCACAGCACATAAGAACATTAATAGACACCATATTACGTAATTTACGCGCCTTAAAATCACTCAACGAACCGACAGACAACTGGGATACGTTAATAATCTATTTAATCATTTCAAAACTAGATGTCTCACGGAACGCGAATGGGAAAATCATAAAGGTTCAATTACAGGATCTAGCACGGATAAAAAGTTAACCTTAGACGAATTATTACAATTTTTACGAAACCGGGCTGATACTTTGGAAATGATTAACATAAATCACCCAAAAGGTGCTTTTACAGGTCGAAATACGTTCGAGTCTAAACGACAAATATCACAAACCACTTACAGTTATGTCACTACAAATAACAAGCCTAAACCAGAAAAACGCATCCGTAATTGCTTGATGTGTAAAGAAAATCATGCACTTTATGCTTGTTCTGTTTTTCTTAATTTACCCGTAAAAAATAGATCAACCTTTGTAGACAAACATAAACTTTGCCGAAACTGTCTACGTGCCGGTCATACTATTAACGACTACTTATTCGGTCCTTGCAAGCAATGCAAATCAAAACATAATACATTGTTACATTCAGACTCAACAAAACTTGTCGGTGAGTCGAACATAATTAATAAAAATGCGTGCGGTAGTAGCACATCAACCGCGCTGCATTCGTCAACCGTCGCTTCAAATACGCCCAAGGTATTACGCGGTTCACAAGTCGTGTTACTTTCTACTGCGTTAGTGGAAGTAGCCGTCAATAATAACGAATTTCATACCGTTCGGGCTCTTCTCGACAATGGATTTGAACATTGCATTATTACGGAAAATTTAAGTAAACGTTTAAACGCTTCATATTTACAGTCCGCTATTCGAATTTCGGGTGTGGGACAGTCGGTCTCGCAATCAAACAACTTGTGTAATATTCTTATGCGTTCAAAGTCAAGTGATTATAATACGTATATTACTTGCTTAGTTTTACCGAATATTACTATGCGTGTACCTTCGAATCATTTTAATTGTGATTTAATACAATACCAGACAATATTTCACTCGCAGACCCTACTTTTAACGTACCTTCAGAGATCGAGCTTTTGATAGGTGCTGATAAGTTTTGGGAGTTATTAAACGACAATAAAATTCGATTACCTAACGGCCCGTTCTTGCAAAATAGCAAGTTAGGTTGGCTTGTATCGGGTCCGTTATATACAGATAGCCTGCGCATTAATAATCAGGTGTCTTGTAATTTTACTCAAAGCTTAGATAAGGAAATACGTAAATTTTGGGAAATCGAGGATATCTCTAAAGTAGGTCGGGTTCTCACTAAAGATGAAATCTATTGCGAGAACTTATTCGAAACTACAACTATACGCGAAAAAGACGGCCGGTTCGCGGTTCGAATACCGTTTAAAGAAGCGACAGACAATCTAGGTGAATCTTACACGATAGCATACAACAGATTCTTATCTTTAGAGCGAAAACTAAATCGATTACCTGAATACAAAAAAATGTATTGCGAATTCATGCGTGAATATGAAGATTTAGGACATATGACGCGTATTCAAGCATATGGCATTCCTCATTACTTCCTTCCTCATCACGGCGTTTACCGTGAGGGCAGTTTAACTACTAAAATACGTGTAGTGTTTGACGCGAGCGCAGTTACAGCATCAAATAAGTCACTTAATGACATTCAACACACAGGACCGCCACTTCGGAATGATACTTTTTCGATTTTATTAAGATTTAGACAACATAAGCACGTCGCATGCGCTGATGTGGAGAAAATGTTTAGGCAGGTCAATATACAAGACTATATGCGCCAATATCAATTAATTCTTTGGCGCGAGAATCCGTCTGATCCAATAAACATTTATCAATTAAATACGGTTACCTACGGCACCGCATCCGCACCATACCTAAGTATGCGTTGTTTACAAAAGACTCTGCTACTGTAGTTCGAAGGTCACTATTTCGACGTACGTTAGTTCGAAAGTATACGAGTACGATGTACGCTAGTTCGAAAGTGCACGGTAGCGAAGTATGCTCAAATATTCCTTTATATCCATTGTTTCCAAATATACATCCAAGTATACATCGCACTCGATAACTTTGTAATAAATGTACGCCGGCATTTCATACTTCGCTGCCGTGCACTTTCGAACTAGCGTACATCGTACTCGTAAACTTTCGAACTAACGTACGTCGAAATAGTGACCTTCGAACTACAGTAGCAGAGTCTTTACAAAAGTTAGCACAAGAATGCGAAGATAAAGAAACAGCTAGTGTCATTAGGGATGACTTTTTCGTAGATGATTTGATCACAGGACACGATGACCCTCAATCTTTACTAACGATATGCGAAAAACATTTAAAGTGTTGCAATCGGGTTGCTTTCCTCTTAGAAAATGGACTTTAAGTTGTGACGTTACACATAATTGTTCAAAGGAGCTCTCGATCGGTGACCTTACTCAAAATAAAACGTTAGGACTGGGCTGGTTAAATTCCACAGATGAATTATACTTTGCGACTAAGGTCAACCCAGATAACATCATACTCACGAAACGTGGCATGTTAGCTATTATAGCTCAAATATATGATCCGTTAGGCTTGTTGGCTCCAGCCATCATTATAGCAAAAATATTATTACAAAGATTATGGTTATTAAAATTAGACTGGGACGCGCCGGTTCCCGATGACGTCACACACAGCTGGTTTAACTTTATCGATGCCTTGCAGTGTCTCAGTGAATTACGCATTCCACGATTCGTAAGGAGTGTTTACACTCAACATTCCGAATTACATATTTTTACGGACGCATCTCAACAAGCTTACGGAGCGTGTGCTTATACACCGTGAATTTTTAATTACCCGAGAAAATTAACTAACATACTCAGATATCGATATACATCGAATTTAGCGAATAAAAAAAAAAAAAATGAGAAAATTATTTAAAAGATTGTAACGACCATACCCTTTCAAATCAAAGTATGATTTAAGTAATTAATAAAATAAATATTAAATGTTTCTCTTTAAATTATTTCTAACTAAAAAGGGCAACTTATTAAACACCATGCTTTCTTCGTAATTTTTAACCAATTCCAAAACCCTAATAAAACAAGCTTTTAACAGCGGATTGACCGGTATGGACAGTTAAACAATAAAAATAGAAAGATGAAACTTGCAGAGCGTTGCGTGAACGCACGTGGTTATGTTTTGCGGCTGTCGTTGGACATAAGATGCGAAATCGTGGGAAAAGACATTAACAAAAAGCTTTTGAAAAGAAGTTTTAAGTAACAACCACAACAACAAAAAGTGCACCTATGAAAAAGGGAGAAACCTGCATTTGAAACAAAAGGACAGTGGACGCACATTTTAGCACTTAGGGTGATACACCCATGTGCAATCCATAAATTTGAACAATATTTTAGAAACTTCATTTTTTGTAAGAAAAGGACAGTGGACGCACACCTTAGCACTTAGGGTAATACACCCATGTGCAATCCATATATTTGAACAATATTTTAGAAACTTTGATTTTTGTAAGAAGGAAGGGCAGGATAGGCCGAAATTCGTTACCCCACCACATTCTGGAAGCATCGTAGTGCTTGGGTATAAGAGGGACTGACGGAACAAGGAGCGGGGCTTTTTATTTGGGATAGGGTTCGATTTGCATCATGTAGATTGTAGATGCCCGTGTGTGGTCTACGGGAGAGTCCAAGGAGGAGGTAAGTTGGAGTGGACAGTCAGATTTGGGCGGTCTGACGTAGACGGTCCGAATGGTGTTCGCGTGTGTCCTTAGAAAAGATGCAGAGGGGTAAGTGTTTTGATTATTACAAATTCCTTTTGAAAGTATTTTAATTAAAATATTTAAAGACAAAGTAACTTTTAAATTTTGATGACGGTGATGATGTTGATGCTGATGATAAAGTATTTAATATTGAATTATTTAAAACGTCATTATAATATTTTACATAATTCTCTTGTTTTTCGTAATTTCTTATCAAAAGGAATTTAGCAACTTTTTTTCATGTCCTCATAGAAAGCGAAATGGGATTTAATTTGATATGATTTAAATAATAATAAATATAACGTAAATAATTGATTTAAATCATAACTACTTATTTCACAGATTTAATGCCAAATAAATTTAAATATTGTTTATTTTGTAGCTTAGTTATTTTGATTTTAAAGATTGACA
This sequence comes from Anania fuscalis, assembly GCA_950371115.1. NCBI lineage: Eukaryota > Metazoa > Arthropoda > Insecta > Lepidoptera > Crambidae > Anania > Anania fuscalis. The sequence continues at coordinate 19,559,490 of OX493326.1, read as the reverse complement.
TGTTGTTTGCTATTAATTTATCTAATTTCGATTATTGGGTAACATTTTGTGTGAAATGATTTATACTATTACTTTGAACCCATTTTCTATTTCATGATGACGTGATGCATGTTATTTTATTTGACTTTTTTTGTTGTGTTTTATTTTGAGTGTTTAAAGTTCATCTTACGTGTTAAAAACCTTTGAAAATATATATTGGATTTTGAATATGATTTACGTATCAAAACGTTTATTAATTGACGATTTAGCGCTCATTTGAGCCATTAAACTTTGACATATTTCTGTGGTAAATCAAAGGTCATTTGATCTTGTTTTACATAAAAACAACCTCATTTTTATTTAACAAATATGACTGTCGTTTATCTTTTAAATGGTTGCTCGATTATTGAGCCAATTTACAACAAAACAACTTTGAAATCTTCATTTTACATTTTACTTATCATTATTTTACGTCTAAGACTACGCATATTTGACTGATAAACCTGTACGTTTACCAAATTGACTTACTTGATCTATTTTAACTAACGTTTAGAGAAATATTGAGTTCTCATAGATATCATAATTTTATTGTAGATAACTACAGTTAGGTAGGCAGGTATACGTTCTGACGTTGAGACATCTGACATCAAAAACAAACACACTTAATTATTTTATATTGTAGGTGGGAAGTAGGTAGGGTAAAGATAGGATTATACGTTTCTTTGTAGGGTTCTAGGTTCGTAAATATGTAGTTCAGGCAGAGGTACCGTTAGGTAGGAGTAGGTACCCCTTTTTCCTTAATAACCTATCCTTCCTAATACCTGTTCCATCCTACCTTCTAAAAATAGCTTCATTTGTTTAGGTTAACCGTTGTTGTAATTAGGTAGTTAGGAAATGGGCTATTTTTAGTGATCCTTATACAAAATCCTATATCCATAAAACTGAGAGAAGAATTTAATAGAAGTTTTGAGATTATTTTAAAATTAAAATAATTTGTAAATCTTGTAATTCAAGGGCCATAATTTTAAATTCAAAATAATACTGGTTGATGTGGGAGTATCTATGACTTCACATAGGACATAATGCAGATTTCAGGACCCGGTCTTATACGAGTTGTCATAGATACTGTCTGATCATCTTGGTATTATATTGAACTAATTACAACATTAAATCATAAGTAATTCACTGCTCACTTCCGACTGCCAAGGATAGGCTACCAAGGGTCAATTTTACAACATTTATTTCAAATTCAAAATAATACTGGTTGATGTGGGAGTATCTATGACTTCACATAGGACATAATGCAGATTTCAGGACCCGGTCTTATACGAGTTGTCATAGATACTGTTGGATCATCTTGGTATTGTATTGAATTAATTGCAACATTTAGTTCAAATCCAAACGATTTTGATTGATGTGGGAATATCCATCTGACATTACTTGGTGTTATGGATATTGTTAGGTCAATCTATATTTCATATAGAGGGGTTTAGTATAAATATTTTGCTAGTCGGAAAATAATCAGAATCTTTAATCTAAATAATGCTGGTTGATGTGGGAGTATCGATGACTTCACATAGGGCATAATGCAGATTTCAGGACCCGGTCTTATACGAGTTGTCATCGATACTGTTGGATCATCTTGGAATTATATTGGACTAAAGGATTCAGATTATTTATTTAGGTAATTAATTTAAGGAACCCGAACCCTTGGTTGACTTATCGTGCAGTCAAATAGGTAGATTTTAGTATGTCATATTAAATTCTTTAAACTCAGTTGTTCCCTTAGTTGCGCATAATTACGCTAAATGCGTTTTGTTTCAGATTTAAGTCCTATTCCTGGGGGTGGCAGATTGCTTGTTTGGGATGATTTTTTTTATCACATGGCCACCACTCCTGGTGAGCGTTTGGTGTTGGGGCTCACCAGGCGCCCCTCGGGGCGTTCTTTTTCCTCTTCCTTGAATGCGCACAAACCCATGAAACTCTCGAGAAAACTTAATCATAACATCCATGTACCTCTAAAAGAATTTGGTTTACTACTATTAACGGCGTACGGAAGGAATAACTATGAATAAAAAAAAATTTCATTCATAGTTATTCCTTCCGTACGCCAACGCCGTACGCCGTTCCGTTTTTTTTATTCGCCAAATTCGATGTATATCGATATCTGAGTATGTAAGTTAATTTTCTCGGGTAATTAAAAATTCACGGTGTATACGGACATCTAACGGATTGGATGTTGTTGTTAAATTACTTTGCGCAAAAGGTAAGGTCGCGCCCCTAAAGGTTATCAGTATACCTAAACTTGAGCTTTGCGGTGCACTCATAGATGCAAAACTTTATGAAAAAATAGTTGAGTCACTTTCATTAAAATTCGATAAAGTAATATTTTGGACAGATTCCACCATTGTTTTAGGCTGGCTTCGGTCACCTCATTTACTAAAAACGTTTGTGCAAAATCGAGTAACTGAAATAAACGAGTTAACAAGTAGCACACAGTGGTTACATGTAAATACTAAAGATAACCCGGCAGACCTAGTATCTAGGGGTCTTAACTTAAAACTGCTTAAAGATTCGAAGTTATGGTGGAACGGTCCTGATTTTTTAAGCAAACAGGATTACTTAAATTCAAATCTTTCTAATTATACGATAAATGTAATAAATAATAACGAATTACCAGAATTAAATCTAAAGAAAGTCAGTTTTGTCGTTAGTAAATTACCAAACTTCATAGATTTCACCGTTGCGTATGTACTCCGCTTTATAAACAACATGCGCTTGCTAGCGAGTGAGCGTCGCGATAGGAAAACAAGTTCTTTGACAGTCGACGAGCTAGAACGATCACAGCGCGTCGTCAGTAAATTCTCACAAATGCATTCATTTCCCTACGTTTATCAGTGCCTACTGAATGAAGTGCCAATTGAGGAGTGTAACAAAAACAAAAAGGAAACCAATCGTGTGTTGGGACTCAATTTATTCCTAGATGAATTCGGATTGATTAGAGTTGGTGGCCGATTAGGTAATTCGTCGAGTTTTGATTTTAATAAGAAATACCCCATTCTATTGTGCTGTAGTCATCGTTACACTATGTTACTTTTTAGGTACGAACATTTGAAGTTAATGCATGCAGGCCCACAACTTCTAATATCTCACATGCGTGAATGTTGGTGGCCTTTAAGGGCAAGAAATTTAGCAAGGAAAATTGTTAGTGAATGCGTGATCTGCACTCGAATTAAAGGTAAAACATTGACACCTATTATGGGAAATTTACCCAGTGCCCGTTTAGACCCGGGTAGCCCTTTTATACGTACTGGAGTTGATTATTGTGGACCAGTGATGATTTTAAACAGAAAAGGAAGAGGGGCTAGGCTAGTCAAGGGCTAATATTTGTCTTTGTTTTATTACACGTGCTATACATTTAGAGCTCGTTAGTAGTCTTTCTACAAATGATTATATATTGGCTTTTAAACGTTTTATATCACGACGCGGGAAACCCGCAGAAATATTTTCCGACGATGGAAAAAAAATCGTAGGTGCAGAAAAAGAACTTTCTTTGTTTTTGATGACAATTCTGAAAAAATTTCGGATTATGCTACACATAGCCGCATTAAGTTCCATAGAATTCCAATTTATGCAAGTCATTTTGGGGGGCTGTGGGAGGCATGGGTAAAGTCCTGTAAATTTCATCTTAAACGTATTGTAGGAAACGCTAATTTAACTTATGAGGAGTTTAGTACGGTATTGACACAAATTAAAGCCGTCCTGAACTCCCGCCCCATGTCACCTCTGTCCTCAGATCCAAGCGACTTTTAACCATTAACTCCTGCTCATTTTCTCATCGGCCGACCGCTGACCTAGACGGCTTCGCATGACCTCACCAACGAGAGAACCAGCTGCCTGACACGTTATCGTCGAGTCGAACAATTACGACAACATTTTTGGCAACGATGGGCAACCGAGTACATTTCCGAGCTGCAGCTGAGGACGAAGTGGAAGCAGCGTGCTGAGGACATCAAGCTGCACAGCCTTGTCCTTATTAAAGAAGATCATCTTCCACCGCTAAGATGGAGGCTGGGCAGAGTCATACGTCTGTACCCAGGCAAAGACGGCGTATCCCGGGTGGCTGACATACGCACAGCGACAGGCGAAATTCAACGCGCCTTCTCCAAGATCTGCCCACTGCCGGTGCAGCCCATGGAGTCTAATGAGTGATCCTGACCTTCTGCGTACCCATTTCGGAAGTGATACTTCCAAGGCCGGGGGCATGTTACGACATACGTCATCTAGCGGAGGCTAAAGACATTACTATCGTTTGCCAACTAGCAGGAGCTATGAAGTTTTCGACCGGTCACATCGTGGTTCTACAGATTTCCGTGTGGTGTCGCTGTCATCAACCTATATAACGCTGTGTCTATTACAATAAGACTCACTTCAACTCTGTAACACATTTTCATATTTTAAAAATATACGTATCAAGTATCACAAATTAAACGATTTATTGAAGAAGACTACCGACCCCCGCTGATCCTGTCTGCAAGCCTGTATTCGAAACAATCTGTGTTTTATAAAAAAATAAATAAAATAAATACGACCTAATTGGTCCTGGTGAGTTCGTCTTGCGCGAACTTCTGGATCCAGGTCCTAGGTTGTCCGGAGCGCCTCTTCCTCTTCCTTCGACTACATCGACTCCTAACCACTCTGACTAGTCCTCCGGTTCCAGGTCCTCCTCGCTGAAGCGTGGTGCCGTAGGCGGTCCCAGTGCCAGGTTTCATGGATGCCTTTTGGCCGGGGTTTTTGGTCTGGTCGTTCTGGTGCATGTTGGCCTGCGGTGCCAATGTTGCGTTAAAATGTTTATTTGCGGCTGATTATGTGAAGTTTCGTTTCGGTTTCGGTTCTTTCTTGTTTTTATCGTAGCGTTGTTTTTGCTGTCGGGAGACTGGGTGGTTTTTAACGACTTCGAGGACTTCTATTTGTGTTTGTTTTTGTTACGGTTTCTTATAAGCTCGGCAAGTCTTACAGGTCTTTACGTATTTTGCAACGTCTTTGTTCATGCCTGGCCAGTAATATCGTTGTGATATTCTGTTTAGTGTTTTTGCCGTTCCTAGGTGGCCTGCTGTCGGTGTATCGTGGTTTTCTTTTAACACGTCGTGTTTATCTCTGTCGGTTACACATAACTTCCATTCTGATGTCGAATCTAGTCTTGGTCCGTAGGCGTATTTTGTTATTTTTCGGTACAGTTTTTGGTTTTCGGTTTTATAATCGGTGTTTTCTTTTCGGTTAATTTCTTCTGATTTTCTTTCTGTCCAATCTGTGATGTCTTTTCCGATTGCACAGATCGGGTTTATTTGTTCTCCCTGGATTTGTGTGTCGTTTTCATCGGTCCACTCTATTTTTGCCCCTATTCTGCTTAGTATATCCGTTCCAATTATTTTTGTGATTTGCGGGTGATATAACATTTGATGATTAATTTGACTTCCTCTTACTTTAATTTCTAGTGGTAGTGCTTGTGTGATTTTCAGGGTTGCTCCGCTTACTGTGCTTGCTGTTTTTGACACGGTTTTAGGCTTATGATTTTTCTTTAGGTATTTTTCGTATATTTGCTTGTTTACGTATGACCTTGTCGATCCTGTGTCGACTAGTGCTTTGTATACTGTGCCTAATACGGTTATATTTATGTACGGGCGGTTGTCTCCATGTTTAGTCACTGTGTCTAATGTCATGGACTGTATTAGGTTCTTCTGCTCCCTGCAACATTTGATGCTTAGTACGCCGATTTTGCCGCATCCTGCACAAAATATTATTTTTCTTCCCCTACATTCTCTGGATGTATGTCCGGGCTTACCGCAACTCCAGCAGCATGTGTTCGAGTTGTAACTGCCGATGTATTTTGCCGTTTCTCTGGGTACTTGATGTATTTGTGGGGATTGCGTATCTCGGTAGTTTTTCGTTTCCGTTTGGGCGTTTATACTGCTTCTTTGATCAAAATTTCTATTAAAACTCGTCTGACGATCGTTTGTGATGCTTTCGTACTCTTTTGCTAGCTGTGTTAATTGGTTTATTGTGTTAAATTCTGTTCTTTTTATGTATAATTTGTACTTCGGATTCATGTTGTCGTAAATTCTATTTAACTTCTATTCTTTAGACATTTTTGCGTATATGCGCATTAATGTTTGTAACTCGATTAAATAATCGGTGAATTTTTGGGTGTAGTTCTGTCTCGATGTTACTATCCTTCTTAGAAGTTCGTTTTCGTAATTAGTCGGCATGAAGGTAACGGTGAAACATTCGATGAACTCCTCCCATGTCGTCCACGAGTCTTTGTTATTTCGGTACCACAACACAGCCTTACCTTTAGAAGTCTCGGAATCACTTTCAGCAGGTTCTCTTTTTCGATTTCTCCCATTTCGGTCAGTTCGTCCAGTCTTTCCAGAAATTCCACGGGGTCGTCGTACGTGTCGAAATGTAGGTTCCACCTCGATACTATGCACTCACTTGTGTTAGTACTGTGCGGCTTACCAATTTTCGATTGGTCGACGTTCTGCTCGTCGTGTGACATCTTTGTGTCCTGGAACTCTGTGTCGGAGTTGTCTGTATACTCCTCCTTGTGGCTGGAGGACTGGTCAGGTTGGTCGGATCGGTTTTTTGGCCTGGACGGTTTTTTTTCTCTTAGTACCTGTGCGAGGTTTTGCCTCAGGTCTCGTACTGTCAAGTTTTCGGTTTCTATTTTTCTTCTCTTGCACTCTTCTTAAAGTTCTTGTTTTCGCAGGTTGTATATCCAGGACGTAGGCATTAGTTTCGGTTTCTGGTTAATTACGGAGTGTGGTTACTCCCAAGGCGTCGCTCTCTTTCGGCCTTCTTTTGCCTGGGTGCGACGGCTCGGTAAGTACCCTTCCCTGTGGATTCTGTGGGTTTTTTCGTTGGGCGCCAATGTGACGAAGAACCCTTTCGGCTAGCTCAGGCCTGAGTTCCTCGTCAACATGTGTACTGACCCCAACCCGCGATGCGTGCGGCAAGAGGATGTGTACTTACTTTTAGGATCCTAACAGGGAATTAACCAAGGAAACCAACGGGACGTTTGCACTCTATATTTTGAAAGACACACAATTGTTCCTTAAAACTAGTTCACTTCTTAATCTACCTAGGCCTGTGACTGCTGTCTTACTCTTAACTTATACTACACGGACGGACGAGGCAGGGCGACGGGGATCGGCGCGGTCCCCACGGACGGTATCGCGGATTACGGTCGGCGCGTAGCGAGGCGGGTATTTGTTAATAATCTACTTTTGTCTACGGGTAAGGAAGGCTGGCATGCGGAGTCGTGTGCGAACTCGCCGCAAGAGCGTCCGGGCCGGGGATGGGTTCACCGCAGGAGCGCGGTCAAGGTCTGGGAGTAAAGGTTCGAGTCACGCGTGCTCGCCGCTAGGCCTACGAACCTTTGGATCAGGATGGGGTCGGGTACTTAACGAATGTTAGTAAGGAACAGGGGACAGCAAATCGTCAGAGTTCCGATGCTCCGAGGCAATGTGAACGGTGGACGTGCGCGCGCGCGAAGACGTCTTGCCACGGCTGCGGAACTCGGACGAGTGCCCCGGAGCTCCTTCCCACCGCGTCTTATAAAGCGTTGTCGCGGGCGCGGTGCGGGCGCGGGCGCCGCGGTACGGATGCGTAGGCATGGGCGACGGGCGTAGGGCTGTCGAGTCGATAGTGTGGCTCGCGTGCTAGGGGTGTCGCGCCGCCAGATCCTCGTCACATGGCTATAATATTTATATTCATGTTTTCGAATTCTGATTTCAGTATGCAATTACATTTGTGTAAATTAGTTCTCACATGAAATCGGTATTCACTTTTAGGTATTTCAATTTGACAGTATTCACATTTCATTAAATCTTTGTAATCAAATCTTGACCTGATGGTGGGTTGGACTGTAAAAGAAACAAATCACAATTAATTTAAGATCAAAGTTTTTTTATTCATTCATTTCTTCCATTGATAATTCTTAATCTAATTGGGGTAACACGATTATAATAAGAGTACACGATTAAACATTTTAAGATAGTAACTAGGTAGTATTTTATACGTACGTAAACTATCATTGTAAGTAACTTAGTGATCTAAACGCGAAATAGGATTACAATTCGAGTACATTATATAAAGCTATATTATTATTTTAATAATAATTACTAATAAATGTAGGGGGGTAGCCTCGGTATTCTTAGCGTGTAGCCGTTAAAAAGTTGACAAGATGCTGCCATGCGTCAGTGTTCTCATCTGACCGATTTTTAACGCATACAATCGAGTGCCGCCAACGATTCATTGGCTGAACTCTTTCGATTTCATCGCACTTGGGTTTACAAGTCAATAAAATGCGTGCCCGGTTTGTCATCGAACACCTGACGAGAATGTCCGTTTGCGAGCCTACGTGTAATGTAAGAAACGAGAGGTGTAGGTCTTTTACCAGAACTCGCAGGTATTATAACGTCCTCTTCCTCGCTGTCGCTCCCGAAGAGATCATACGCAGAAGGTCTCTTAGCAGAGATAGGCTTGAATACTGGCTTCTTTTTTTTCGGTGCCGGTGAGTGGGCAGGACTTGCTCTCGATGTGCTCGCCTCTGGAAAATGTTTTCTTCTCTGCTTTTTTTCCACTCGGGGGCGGGGAGCTTCATCGTCAGACGGGAATAAAAGGTCAGCGTTTCCTCTTTCGTGTGACCTGGAAACAATAAAGAAATAGTTTGAATACTACGCGTGAAACAGTTATATTAATGAATTAATATAACTACGATTTGTATAAAATATCAATCGTGAAGCGAATAGTGCAAGTTATTTTACCTCAAGAATGATTGATTTGATAAGTATTATTAAGCTAATAAAATAAAACATAAATTATTGTCGCGTTACTGAATACTGAATAATTGAATACGGAACTAATTAAATATCAATAATACAATATGCTCATCACAAATATTGATAAACTGAAAATAACGATTACTGAATACCAAAGAACTGAATACTTTGAGTAATGAATGTAATTATAAAGCAAAAAGAACTTACATTTTTTTTAGAAGATGTAGTTAACCGCTTGAAAAATCCTGTATGTTGATGTTCACTTCCAGAAATTGCAATGACGCTCCCGTTTTTTGGTTCGGTTTAAATATTGATTGATGACCATATTTTCAACGTCCCCCCCTCGCCAACCACAAGTACAAAGTCTAATCTATCCCAAAAATGAAAAATGCTTTACAAACAAAATAATAGTACTACGCGAACGTATAGACTTCTGCTCAGTTTACAACAGCATACTAGTGTTACACCGCAGATTCAGATGCGATATTTTTTATTAATTTATAAATGTGATCATAATTTTCTTTGTTTGTTTGTTGGTCATACCTGAACTATTTCACCAACTATCAATTTATTTTGCAACTACAGACATGTCGCATACCATTATTTAAATGTAAACTGAATGAACGAAGTCGGAAGAAAAAGTAAGTGTTTATTTATGTATTAAAGGAGAGGTTTAGGTAGGTACTCTACACTTACCAGCACATTTTCAATATCAAACAAACACACACAATTTAATGAAATATACATAAGTACATAGATATTTGTTAAAACAGGGGTGTCGAGACTTTGGTGAGATCGGCCAATCGATGTATCGATGTTCCGTGGACCGTTAAGGATGGGCGCCGCAGTCTATGCACCCCTGACTACACGACTCATGCGTATCGTATGCCTCTCGCGAGTCTTATTTCACGTTACCATTTTTGGAACAGCTAAGGAATAGATTACGATTCTATACGATTTTAAACTCTATTAATACACTCAAAAAAGTATATAACACGGAAACTAAAAAAAAAAATACTGTCATAAAATTGTATTCTCCCGTTGTTACAACGTAACGTTAAACATAAATTCTCCAATGTCGGTAAGTTAATTAAAAGTTATTTTTTACACAGTTTTCACAACTTGATTGATTTATTATGTTCATTACATCGTTGTTTGTTTTGCTAAGAGATCAAATAAATATGATATCAACTTTTATTTATAAGACATCTTCTATACTTACATGTTTTATATAAGAATTAACTAAATAATTTTAATTGATTTACTTTTCCAGGACAGCGAAGATATCTTCCCCTTTCAACCAATTCAACCAATCCCAACTAGACTTTTATCCACATTAAGTGCCTATGTTGCACATGACACGTAATATTACATGCCAAATTCATTTACATTATGTTAATGTAATTAAAATTAGTAACCTTTAATCGTTAATTTACATCCAAAAACATAAAACTTGCTAGAAGCTAGTAGTTCAATCTTAGCGCTGTCTTGGTCTCGCAAAACAGAAACAAGAAGCTGAGGCTGATATTCTAATGCTTGTAATAATTAACTGGTTTACTGCTGTGATTTAATAAGACTAAAACATCAAATGAAAGTAATGATAAATTCTTGTACCTATTATTTGAAAGTAACTTATGATTAATCACCACACCAATAACCCTAATGATAAGTACTAAACTTAAACCTAGCTGCCTGATCAATTCTTTTCTGTTATATTGTTTACTCTTTGCGACGTTCCATTTTACTCCTTTGTTCTACTCCTGGTAGCGATTTTTTAGTGTGTTCCGTATTTAAAAAAAACTTTTTGAATTTCGACCATAGACTGCCAATCGTCAATAATTATTAATTTGTTAATTTGTTAATTTGTTTGTTTAAAAAACAAGACAGAAGCTGAGAAAGAAACTACGTTGTCGCTTTTGCAAATCGGGTAAAATACATTGTTCATTGACCTTGAGATTTACCATACATTTAATATCGTTAAAATAACCGGCAGAATGGAGTAAGAAAATACCATTCCGCTTGACTTGTATGCTGGGGTGTATGTACACCCTGGTGTCAGACTTTATGAGCCGCTATTTTAACAATTAATGTCTTGTTTTTGACCTAGAAATCAAACCAGGAACCTTCGGTCACCGAGATCCATACTCGATCCACTAGATTAAGGCGTTTACGGGAATGGAGTACTAGGACTCCTCCATCGCGTTCGGTCTTGAGCTTCGCGTTTGATTTCACTCCAAGTCTTGCCGATCTTTTTCGCCTCATCTGCTACAGTGCGACGCCGAGTCTGCTTGGGGCGACCACATTTGCGTTTTCCTTGGGGATTCCAATCCAGAGCCTGTATGGGAATATGATCGGGATCCCTCCGGAGAGTGTGGCCAATCCAATTCCACTTGCGGCACTTGATCTGCTGGTCGATCGGGGTTTCGGGGCAGCGTTCGAACAGCTGTTCGTTGGAAATTTTCTCGGGCCAGTACACACCCAGGATTTGGCGAAAACAGCGGTTGATGAAGACCTGGAGTTTGTGCGAGATGGACTTGGTGACCTTCCACGTTTCGCACCCGTATAGCAATACGGATTTGACGTTGGACCCGAAAATCTTGATCTTAATCCTTCGTCTTTCTAATACGGTTGGTTGTGTGAAAAAAAGGGTTGTTGCATTGATTTTAACCCGACTAAAAACGCAAAAATGTGTAAAAAGTATTTGTACCATCCATCACCAACATCTGAAGAGGATTTTGAAGATAAAATTGTATTTTTCGAAATTATTGTTTTATTTACCTATTTTAATTCTGTAGCCTAACTCCGTTAAGGGCCGAAATACATAGCCGCGTTGCGGCGCCGCGCCGCAAAAATCGGCAGTGCCACCTGCCGCTATATCGAATTTTGCGGTGCGCACCGCGCCATGCTTTCTAGCGTCACACACAAATGGATGTATTCAGTATCTTCTCTGTCGTCTATTTAAATTGGTGTAATGTCTGCTTAACAACAAAAGACCAATACGTTTATTGCGATCCATGCTAGAGATACGTCCACCAACGTTCAAAACTCATAAAGCAATGGTTGCCCTACAGGTCGGCAGTAGAACGCTTTAATTTGCGGCGCCGCAACGCAACGCTCGGTGGCGCGTTTAGATGCGGCGCGGCGCCGCAACGCGATAATGTGTTTCGGCCCTAAGTCCTATTTTACACTAATCTAATCAAAATATTTTTGAATTGTGCTTAACCAATGGTACGCCTTAAAAATCACCTACAACATGTTCGCTTTTACCTAAAAACTACAAATAAATATTCACTTTTTGTTTGCAAAATTATTCTCATAAAAATATTAATAAATAATAGTCTAATTTTAGGGAAAATTTAGGTTGGCAACGCTGGAGCCGCTCGCGCTGCAGCGAGGCGGCGGCCACTGCGGCCAGTCGTTCATTTGCTTTGTAATTGTTCGGTGTGTTTTTGTTGTGACCTGTGTTTACGTGTGTGTTTTAAAAATGTCTCTGTTTTCCAATGCGGAATACTATGAAATGATGTTGTGTGTAGGTCGAGCTGATGAAAATTTAGCTCGAGCACGGGATCTTTATCGGGTAAGATTCATCGACGGTAGGCCGGCTGAAAGGCGACGTCTGCCGTCGTATCAGTGTTTTCACAACATGGTGACTCGTCTCCACTCTACGGGTTCTTTTCATCGTTCGGGTGGCAGTGGGCTTCTGAATACTAATGAAGAACGTGTAGAAGAGGTTCTGCAGCTTTTCGAAAGTGAACCGACGATCAGTACAAGGCGTGCCGGGGCGAGACTCAACATGAGCCATATTTCAGTGTGGCGAATACTTAAAGATGATGGTCAACACCCGTACCACTACCGTCGTACCCAGGAATTAATTCCGAATGACTTCGCGCCTCGGATCACGTTATGCGAGTGGTATCTCGCACAGCTGGAAGCCGACCCCAACTACGTGAACCGGGTTATTTGGACGGATGAGGCGACATTCACCAGGTCCGGCATCTCGAATATTCACAACGAACATGTTTGGGCGCACGAAAATCCGCCATTATTCGTTAAAACAGGATCCCATGCTGGTGGTATTTTCCAACCATCTTCTCTGTTGAAATTCGGGTGTCTTCTAATTTTAATTGCCTCCCGTAACATGCGAGGAACAAATCGTCGTTCTCTTGCAAGGACTTTAGGCTGGTCAAATCGTATGAAATGGTTGGGTGTATCTAAGGCATGTTCACACACTGCAGACTTAGTATTGACTAGACGATTTGTTCCTCGCATGTTACGGGAGGCAATTGAAATTAGAAGACACCCGAATTTCAACAGAGAAGATGGTTGGAAAATACCACCAGCATGGGATCCTGTTTTAACGAAATCCCATGCTAGGCCCCGCACTGCAAGACCTTTAGATACAGTTAGCTCTTTTTGCGTAGATAGGAACACAAATTAATATTAACTGAGTGACGGTAGTTTATATTTTTTTCAAAATATTGTAAAGACGAATAACACCTTAGTCTATCTGTGACCACGAACGCTGTAAAGTGATCGAAACGTCAGGTTAAATAAAATGTTAATAAATCGCGAAATAATCCGTAAAAGTAGTTTCATTTAAACCTTATATTAGGTTGGGGAAAAAGTCTTTTCGCATTATAGTATGTATGAACTTGTAATAAAATCTCTTTGGCTGTACATTTGTACCTGGCTGGTTTTGGTATCATTAAAAGTTATAATTCCAAATTCAAATTAGGAAAATATGTGTTTTTGATTTGTTTTTCGTACAGTCAAGATGAGTGAATCTAATGTAGAAAATCGATACGTACGTACGTTCGTACATAAAAATGCAACGCAAGCCGCGAAAAAAAATTTTCGATGTTTATGGACCTAGTGCAGTGTCTGTGAGAGTAGCACAAATTTGGTTTAAGCGTTTTCAATCCGGAAATTCTGATGTCAAAGATGCACGTCGCTCTTGTCGCCCTATCTAAATATATAAAAGAAGAAACTGACTGACTGACATATCAACGCACTGCCCAAACCGCTGGGTCTAGAGATTCCAAATTTGGCACGTAGGTTCCGTATAAGATTTAGGGGTGCACTAAGAAAGGATTTTTCAAAATTCATCCCCTTAGGGGGTAAAATGAGGGTCCAAAGTTTGTATGAAACTTTTTATTCCTTGATCATATTTGCATGAAATTTGGTATGAATTAATTACGGAAAAAACAAAGAGTTACGTATTTCAGCATTTTCTAAAATTCAACCCCTAAAAGGGTCTTTTCTTTTCAAAAGTAATTTATTCCATAACAATATTTATACAATAAAGTAAGTAATTTAACCTTACATTATTTTATCATGGTATTAAATCACTTTATGAGGCTGTAGGACACCTTTAAAAGTTTTTGAACATTGACTACTTACAACTATTAACAACTTAATACTTACAGCCATAAAATATTGGAACATAAAATTTTTCATTCTGAAATTAATATGATTTTTTTTGTGTTAAATTCATTTAAGGCAATATACATCCTAGGTAAGTACTGACCCAGTCGTCAATTGCGTGCAACCAAAATAAAATAATATTATTTAAAATGAAATAATATTAGCATTTCTGTTTACTATGCACGGTGGTCTTAGATTACTTGTTACCCACAAGTTACGTTAAGCGCGTGCGGCGGTCGGTCGGATCGGCCTGCCTCGGCGAGCGCGGGGCTCGGCGACGCGCGCCGCAGGTCGTGGGGCATCGGGCCGTTCGTTCGGCCGCGGGTTCGATGGCAGTGATGTGGTAAACGGTATGTGCCGTATTTATCGATATAGACAAATTCCATGCGCGCGTTTGTGCAATGTGCGAAACTAGACTACTTTTGTGAAACTTATAACTTGTACAGAATTTAGATGCCAGCTTATAAATGAATTGTTTTAGAGTAGGGAAATTTATCTTCTGATGTAGCTGTACTAGATTTGTACGAAATGGAGTATTAAGGGCTATTTTCATAGCTTTATTTTGGATTACTTGTAGATCACGATAGTTGGAGTCGCAGGTACTGCTCCACACTGGACTTGCGTAGGTAATGGTCGGTCTTATGAGAGTTGTGTATATTCTCAACTTGGTGAAGGGACTTAGTTTGGACCGCCTATTGAATATGGGGTTTAAGGCACCGAGAGCTCGGGCTCCCTTTATCTTGAGATTTTCGATGTGTTTCGTCCAATTTAATTTGCTGTCCATAGTGACACCAAGGTAGCGAACAGTCTTGGACCATGGGATGTTGTGTCCAGAGATTTTAAGAGTCCTACTTGGGAGTTTACGTCGTCGAGTGAATAAAATTGCCTCTGTCTTGGTTTCGTTTAGCTTTAACTTCCAATCAGAAAAGAATGATTGAAGAGCGTCTAGTGACAACTGCAGCCGTCTAATGATGATATCTGCGTCATCTGACGATGTATAAGATGCCGTATCATCGGCGAAGCAAGCTAAATGAGTTTTGTTCTGGATAGGTACATTGTTGATGAATAATAAGAAGAAATAAGGCCCAAGGATAGATCCTTGGGGCACTCCAGCTGGTACCTCAAAGTTATCAGACCTACAATCGCCAATATGAACTGCAATTTTCCGGTCAACAAGATAAGACTGTATTAATTTAACTAAATTTAGCGGGATATTGGATAATATTAACTTATGCAGTAAGCCATCATGCCAAACGGTGTCGAATGCTTTTTTGATATCTAACAGAGTCATGCCCGTCGATTGATGCAGGTTCAGGTGGTGGGAAACATGTTCGGAGACTCTTGCCAGTTGTTGAACCGTCGAATGAGACGAACGGAAACCAAACTGTTGTGGGATAATTAGATGCTTAGAAGCATCCGTCAGCCGTCTATAGATGACTTTTTCGAGGACTTTGCCCAACGATGGAAGCAAACTAATCGGACGATAATTACTTGGAATGGAGCCATCCTTACCAGGTTTTTTTATAGCGATAACTTTGGCCAATTGCCACTGATCGGGGAAGTAGCTTAATTTAAAGAAACCATTTATAATTTTAACAAGGTATACTAGCTGGTGAAAGATGGCTTACTAGGGCTTTTTGCGAGAGATTTTTTAATAGGATATTGTGAATACTATCGCCTCCTGGTGATTTGCGACAATTAAGGTAACGCAGTATATTTTTGATCTCTGGGACGTACAGTGTAGCTCAAGTCAACCATCGACTGACTATTGAGCTTGCCAATTAAAAGCTTGACATCATTTTCATATGGGCTAATCCAATTGGTAGTAAGAAACATGTTATTTTGAAAAGCGCTAGCTAGAGCCTGACATTGCTCACTATCACTTTGGGTTAATGTTCCGTCTAACTGTTTCAGTGGTGGTATGACAGATGTTTTTGGTTTCAATGATCTGGTAACTTTCCAAATTGCAAATGTTGGGTTATCAACTTTAGCTAATTTATTATTCCATATGTTATATTGGTGGTTTTTTATAGCTGTAGTAATAAAATATTGTAATTTATTAATCTCGAAGCGTATCTCCTTTTTTATATGTCTATTAAAAGGGTTAGATTCTATTCGGCGTAGTTTATTTCTATATTTTATTAGTTTTCTTACAGGACGTGGTGGTTTAAATTTAGCATTAGGTAATGGACCAGTGGGAATATGAGTATCTCTAGCGGCCAGGATATTTTGTTGTAGGTAAGATATAGCGTCATCAATCTCACTTGTGGTGCAATGAACGCTAGTTGTAAGAGTCAGGTTGCTGTCAATAGCAGATCTATATCCCTTTCAGTTAGCTTCACTGTACCTGTATATTTTAGGGACTGGAGTAAGCGCGAGAGCACCCTTCATTGTAATAAATATGGGTAGGTGGTTAGACGACAAGGTCGGAAGAGCTTGAACTTCGCTGAGGCCTGTTACATTGAAGGCTAAGATTAAGTCAGGATTGGTAGAATTAAAATGTTGCCTGTAATTTACTTGCGTAGGTGTATTCGATGCGTGAATAACGTAGTCATGCTCTAACATATGGTTAAATAGAGTTTTTCCACGACCATTGACGTAACTACTGCGCCAGAGTTTGTGGTTGGCATTTAAATCACTTATTACGATGGTATGTGGGCAAAACTGAAATAACAAGTCGACATCGTGATTTAGGAGTTCTAGGTTTGGAGACTGATAGGCTGAAATGATAACGTTGTGTACACCAGAGATACAGATTTTGATACCAATGGCTTCCATGTGCTTAGTGTTTGTAATGGATATAAAAGAGTACTTTATGGTATTTTTAACAACAAAGGCCACACCCTGGCCCCGTCCGCTACCACGTTTATCTTGACGAAGACAAACGTACCCTGGCGTCACTAATGGAATATTTTGAGTGAGTCTAGCTTCGCACACAGCTACAATGTCGACAGAGAGTTCACTTACCAAATGAAGCAAATCCCCGATTTTGCTGCGGAGACCATCAGCATTCCAATATAAGAGTTTGAGCTTAGCTACTTGATTAGACGTAACTTCCGAGATGAGTCAATACTAAGGAAACTTTGTCCAACATGGAATTGCAAGCTGAGAACTTAGATTTAATGGCTTTTATGACAGTAAGTACGTTAAGTATTTCTCTCGTGGCATCATCGAGGTCCGTATGTTCAATGTTACTCGTAGTAGTCTTCGGCTCTTTGAACTTTGGTGGTCCACTGAGCCAGCGGCTGCTGGTTGGAAGTGTATCAGCAATGTCAGGCGCATTTATTGGCTGATTGATGAAAACCGGTTGCGGGTGTGTCCTAGGTATGTTTTCAGGCCGGCCGATGGGTCTGAAGCCTGGCTTTCGTTCCTGATTCTTTTTGATTTGTAGACGTTCCAGATATGATTGACGTGAGGGACAGTTGCGAAAGTTCGCCGGGTGTCTTTCTCCGCAGTTACAGCATTTAGCTGGCTCAACTCTGTCCTTCTTAGGACATTCAGTTGTAGCATGTGGCTCTGTGCATTTAACACACCGAGCAGGTCTGTTGCAATTTTTCGAAGCGTGACCGAAACCTTGACATCTATAACATTGTGTTCCGTCAGTACGTTTTGGTTTGAACTTTTCTATTCTTACAAGGCAGTTCAGTATCCTTATGTCTCCGCGCTGGCATTTGGAATTTTCTAAACCTTAAGAACCTGACCTATCATTAATATTGTATCTCATCTTAGGGACTTCGGTGACCTATATAGTGGCCTTCAAGCTATTGAAACACTTATATAGCCATCTGAAGGGATACACGAGTAGTGTAGCACAGTGGTAATACTCCGCTATATCCGCTTGCTAATATCTACGAGTACTCATAATTGGTTGTGAACTACGACTATTTCCTGGAATATACGTATAAATCTCACCGGCTGTTAATTATTCAAGAACCCCTCTACCACAAATATATATTAAAAAAAAATGACTGACTGACATATCAAAGCACAGCCAAAACCGCTGGTCCTATAGATTCCAAATTTGCAACGTAGCTTTCTTATAATGTCTAGGGATGCACTAAGAAATGATTTTTCAAAAGTTATCACCTAAGGGGGTGAAATAAGGGTCCAAAGTTTGTATGAAAGTCCGTCAGTTTAGGTTTAAAGAAATTTATTTCTCATAAAAACTTATAAAATAGTTCACTTACAATGAGATACATAATTTTTGTGATTAACATTATTTTTTATTTTGCCTCTGGGGCATTGCACTTATAATTTCTGAACATGATTTTTAAGTCTATTCTTGTATATTTCTAAGCTATCGCATTCTTTTATATCGTTCGGTAACTTGTTGTACAGGTGCGCTCCGTCGAATAATATCGTTTTCTTGCCACAGCCAGTGCGCGGAATGATCAACTCCGGTTTGTTTTTATTTCTTAGGTTATGTGTTAATGTTTTTTTTGGTAGCTGTATGCTTGTTTAAATGGAATTAGTGATTATTTTTTTTACTAAGATACAGGTACAATAATGGTAAAGTTGTTTTATATTTAATAGTTCGGTTTTTTCGTATAGTTCTTTTGTTGGCGTTAGGTAGGGATAATGAAATAAAACTTTAATTTATTTATTTTGTAGTCTTTGCAACAAACAAAAATTTAAGTTAGTTATAGCAGCTGAACCCCATATTTCCACTAAATATTCCAAATGCGTCTTTACCAGGGAATTGTAAATAATAATGCTGATTTTCTTTGGAATACAGTTTGAGACTTTACGCAGCGCGCCCAATAGGGACATTAGTTTCGTTTTAACATAATTAATATGAGGCTTCCATGTTAGTTTGTCATCTATCCACAGTCCCAGATATTTTTCTTGGTCAGAGCGTTTTATTATCTCATTATCTATAGTAAGCGGTGAAAACTGTGGAAGAGGTTTATTTTTAGCAGTTAAGACCATGAATGAAGTTTTAGATGCATTAAGAGGGTTCCCTCACCAAGACTTCGATTTTTCCTACTTTTTAGCTGCATTCTACCCCTTATTTGATGCGTATAGCGATAATTAAAAGACACCAAAGTAATCTTTAAAGTTTCATCTGTAAAATCATCGCTTAAAATTTGTATTTCCTCTAATTAATAGTTACGAAAACAAGCTTTTAAACGACGTCTATAAAAATGTATTCTGTGCGTCTCCTCCGTAATCAATCCTTATGTTATTATTTGGTTTGTACCAATCGGTATGAAATCAAAAAATCTATAATTTTAAATTGATCCATTATTGACAAAGTTATGGCTATTATTCATTATCTACGAACGTCTGATTCTCTGGCGTGCTGTGCGGGGCAGCGGGAGGCAGTGTGCCGCTAGCTGTCCGAGGGGAAGCCTGTGTCGCTCGTTCCGCCGCGCCCGTGCCGATCAATCACTGCTCGGTACAAAACAGCACGCGCGAAACACTTAAAAAATTTCGTCACTTAGCGTGATTGACTCGATGGCTTAGGTCGCAGAGCACTCGCTATGTATGCGATGGTTGAGGGTTCGAACCCCACCTGATTCAGTTTTTATTTTTTCAATTCATATTTTGTTTTATTTTTATTTTGCAGTTTTTTTTATTTCTAGTTGTATTTATTTATTTGTATTATGAACAAATTAAATATAAAAAATCTGACCTAACTTTATATTACTACTAACTTGCTATGACAGTGGTCTTAGTCTTAGTAGCAAGTATAATTCTGTAAGTAATAAAGAAATAACCTAAATAAAAAACACCAAAAAAAACCCTACTTAATATAAAATACACCACAATGTAATATCATAATATATTTTGTTTTATTTTTAAATTTAATAAGAATAATTAACAGTTTTTAAATATAAAAAATAAAAATAACTAAACAATTTATGTATATAAACATAAATTGTTGTTTTTGAATGAAACAATTTATGTTTATATACATAAATTGTTTCATCAGATATTTTATTTATCAATAGCGTAGCGAGAGACACTTGAAAGATTTCGTCAAAGCAGCTAGCGACTTGGTAGCTTAGGTGTCTAAGCACTCCCGGTGGATGTGTATCCGATGGTCGTGAGTTCGAATCCCACTTGATTAAGTTTTTATTTTTTCAATTCATATTTTGTTTTTTTTATTTTGCAGTTTTTTATTTCTTGTTGCATTTATTTATTTTAACAAATTAAATATAAAAGAATCTAACTTAACTTTATATTAATACTAAAATCAATAAAGAAATAAATTAACCTTAATAAAAACACCAAAAAAACCCTACTTACTATAAAATACATCATAATATATTTTGTTTTATTTTAAATTTGATAAGAATAATTGAAGATAAATAACACTTGAAAAAAGTCATCGACCTCAGGTGGGACTCGAACCCACGTCCCATGGCAAGCCGGGCGAGTGC
Source organism: Anania fuscalis (assembly GCA_950371115.1). Lineage (NCBI taxonomy): Eukaryota > Metazoa > Arthropoda > Insecta > Lepidoptera > Crambidae > Anania > Anania fuscalis. The sequence continues at coordinate 19,538,861 of OX493326.1, read as the reverse complement.
TTTACGAGCGAGCTTTGACAGCGAGAAAAAACACTTGAGGAATTTCATCTTGTCACGTGACGTCCTCGGTAGCTTAGTTGGTAAAGCACTCGCCCGGCTTGCGATGGGACGTGGGTTCGAGTCCCACCTGAGGTCGATGACTTTTTTTAAGTGTTATTTATCTTCAATTAAACCTTGCATGGAATTGCTAAAAACAAAAATTTACAATTGATAAGAATAATTAACAGTTTTCAAATGTACAAAATCAAAAAACTAAACTATTTATGTACCTACATAAAATCAGATATTTTATTTATCAATCAGCGTTCGTGTTTCGTGTTCGCGTAAAATAAAAAGACAATAATATAACAAAATGTTTATTTCAATCAATTTTAGATATTCAAACTAAGAAAATTGCAACATTCCAATTGTTTATGACATTTAGAAAAATAAATGCTGGACACATGAAATGTCATTTCTTGCTTATTGATTTTAAAAAATTGTCCTGCGTAACTCGATCGCAAAGTCGTTTGAAAATAATTCGATATTTGGAGTTATGTGGTATAATAATAAGATTTTTGTAGAAAATGAGTCTTACTTATTAAATAATGCTTTTTAAATTAAGAAAAATAAAAAACATTTAACGACATGTTACAGTTCGAAGCCAAAAAAAAGTTTGTGTTTGTTATTCTGGCCGGATCAGCTGTCTGTCAGACTGTCAGCGCGAATCCGACTAAATATAATGGTCACTAATGCTTGTGTTGCCTACCTATGTTATTTAAATGTATTCGTGGCTTAGTGCTAATAATGCATTTCTAATAGTTTCATCATAAAATCAAAATATGAAGAAATTGTTTGTTATGTCAATATATTATTTTGTTATACAAATATTTTGATACATTTTAAAACGTTTACAATAATTTGTGTCGTAAAATTGTACTTGTTCTATACGGTGGTTATAAAGCTTTAACTTGGAGGTGTGAAACTTGATCTTCTTCTTTGCGTATCGACTCAGGCTTTCATATGTGTGAAGACCAAAACTTAACCACCGATATAGTATTATCGGTGGCCTTGCAAAGATCTTCGCGTGTGCAGGTGTAGGGACACGCAGGGCATGTCAGAAGATAGGATGGGATGAGATTGATAAAATATATCGCATCAAGTCCATATTAGGGTGTAAAGTAGAAATACACCCATGGAAAAGCACAAACTTGTCCCTCAATGTAAACGATGCCAGGCGTATGGTCATATTTAGAAATACTGCGCAAAAGAACCAAGATGTGTAAAGTGCACTGGAAAACACCTTACTCGAGACTGCAGAAAACCTGCAGACGAGAAGCCAAAATGTGTGCACTGCGGTGAACAACATCCTGCCAATTATGGTAATAATTATTATGAATGTAAGTAAAAAAAATACCTACGCACAAGCAAAATCAATTATGTACATAACGATGATGCAAATGTACCTACTGATAGTGCTGCGAAATTAGATCAAATCCTAAAATATATGTCTTCGTTTGATGAACGACTAAAAAAACTGGAAAACAGTGCCAAAACTGCGCATCAAAACCTAAAAAATGACTCACAACTTAAAAATTATGGCTTTGGAATGCCAATGGACTACTCAGAGACCAAAATGAGCTGCAAGTAGCTGTAGTCACACAAAACATTGACATATGCCTTGTATCAGAAACACATTTTACCAAACAATCTCATATAACATTCAAAGGATACGACGTCTATCATGCACTGCACTTCAACAACCGTGCTAGAGGTGGTAGCGCCGTTATTGTAAGAAATAACCTTAGTCATTATGAAAACTTTAAATTTGAAAATTGTAAAGAATTGATTGAGCATTTGACCAGTGACCGTAGTACAGACTACTCTTTATGGAAGGTGACAAAGCAAATAGACAAACCTGTGCAAGCCATTCCTCCCATTAGAGAAATTGATACACCGATACACTTCGGGGAAGGGTTTACGATGCTACTAATGTCAAATGATGATCGGTCGGATCGACTGAAATGCCCGATCCAACCGACCGAGCGTTTGCAATTCATATTAGAAAATGCCCGATGCATCAGTCAGTTTGTTAGTAACAAATGCCAGGCAAAGACCATAGTCCTACCTACCTACTGGGTGAATCTTGAAATTGGGCGTATTTGATTGATTCCCGTGGAAAATTTTAAATGATAAAGATATGCTAAAATCATGACGTAATATTAAATTTGGATAGTTTTTTAACATATTGATCTAATAGGCACTCATTTTGCACAATTAGTTTCGAAAATATAAGCAATTGAAATTTTGTCTACCACGGGAATCAAAAACAAGGCATGGGAATCAATAAAACAATCTTTATTATAGTTCAAATCAATTGTTGTCTGAAATATGTAAAAGTTTCTATGAATATAAAATTGAATCTAGCTATTTTAGTGTTATTAACAAATTACAAAGTAATGACACAAATTAAGATTATCTATGAATCACAAATACATTGGCACAGCATCCTTCATTTTATAAAGAAAGATTGATTCCCATGGCATTAAAACCACGGGAATCAATAACACGGGAATCAAAGTTCGTCAATTTTTATCGATTGCTCTTTAACTAACAAACATATATTTTAAATGCAAACTTAAATAAATAGCGATAATAAAGAAGCGATCTTTAAAAACAATAAAAATATTTTTTATGGCTATCACGGTAATCAACGATGTATAGAAACAATGCCACGGGAATCAAATATTTACCTTCGTAACTCGGCGTGGATACATGCTGCAAAGTGACCGCCTTCCACTACACTTAACTCACGACTGATTCTCGCAACGCAGACTCGTATCCCTACTTTTTATTACTAGAGCTGCAGGTGAAGATTAGTGTCGTACCACGGGAATCAACTCTCAAATCTGGACAATATTTTGATTCTAAATTAAAGTATAACTAAATACTTAAGTGAAGATTCTAAGTGACTAATCTATTTACAGACTAATCTTTTTATATAAAATTAGCATTTTACCATCTGGTTTTATCCCTAAGTTGCAGTTTTTTCTACAGTTTGATCAAAATTTATTGAATCGACACGCCATGGGGATCAAATTTCCTACCCTAATTATTTTTTTACAGTTATTTGCAAATTCAATGAAGCCAAAAACCATGAAGCATTAGTTAGAATACACCTAGAACTAAATAAAAAATTATATTTTGATGTTCCATTATTAAACCTCGGGTACTTTATAGCTCCGGACAACGTAATTCATGCGTTTCAAGATTCACCCTACTCAGTCCATTATAATCAGCCCACGTCAGCCTACTGCTGGACATACAGTCGTGGTCAACTAATTAGGGACAGATAGAATACTAAGCAATTTTGAATGTTTACATCCTATTATTGTGAGTTTCCTTCGAGATTACTAACTGTTACTTTGTAAACGTATTTACTATCTAGTACTCTAGTTAACAGAATACAATAACAACAAACAAGAACTTACTTAGCGTTAGTATCCGTGGGAATCTGTTCAAGAACGACCTTGCTGCGCCCAGCAGACGATTTATTGAGCCCGCGCTAACGGTTTAGCGCGGGCTCAATAAATCGTCCGGTTTTCAGCAGGGCATAGACCTTGCCCAATTTGCAATGGCCTATTTCGGAACGTGCGCCCGACCTGACACCTCGCTCGATCCACAGTAGCATAGATTCTAAGAGAAAATCATTAAGCATTGCGTGTTTCTAATGATGTCTTTAGTCATGGGATAGTATTGTTATATTAAGAAGAAAGAAGAAACCACCAAAACTGAGCCACCAAAACTATGATTCAATTTCAAGTTAATTATTTAAATATATAATTCTGAAAATTCACTGCATAAGTTAAATGTCGTAATAAAGACATAGATTACACTGAATATCAAAATCCTTAATAACCTTATAAATTTTTGTGCGTAAACTAAAAGACGTACTAAGAATACGACACACCAAATACCATCTATGCTCTAGAGCAAGATTGGGGTCAAGAGTAAGCCCATCTCAAAAAAAAAAAAAAAAACTTAAAAGTCGTTGAACAAAACGCCACCAAAAAGGTTAGGAAAATTCTGACGGTCAAATCATGCGTAAAGTGACATTTCGAGTCTAAGTAATCGCTAGGGTAGACCAAAGAATTGCAGGCTATATCAAAGTAACACGTTTCGGAGCATTTAATGACGAGCTGACACGACAAACTGAGGCTGAGCGACATGGTGAAATTGCGCCACCAAAGCATAAAATAAAATGACATCCACTTTGTAGCCGGAAGATATTCGCATGGGAGATATTTTTTAGAATTTAAAACTGTTTAAAATGTTAATCAAATTTAAAAACGAAACATAATATGATTTTTAAAAACTTGAAAAAAAATCTTCATCAGGGGGACCCGAACTCACCACACACCACGAATGCACGGGGCAAGTGCTTTACCATTCTAAGCTAAAGCTAAAACTCTGACATTACGTCGAAGAGAGACAGGAAGCCACTGAAGCTGAGAGCGGTACGAGGAAATGTGATCAAATTTGCGTATGCAGTAAATGAAACGAATGCCATTATTTATAAGACGATCCAACTTGTTAAGCAAAATTTGGTTTATGTCTGGGTAACACACATCAGCATAGTCAATGAGAGGTAGAACTAGGGACTGGACGAGGGAAATTTTAGTCTTAACGGGAAGAAAATGCTTAAGTCTGCAGAGGGAGCGTAGTGTAGCGGTGACCTTTCCACTAACTTCGGCAACGTGAGTGGTCCAACTAAGCGTGGGGTCTAAGTGAAGGCCAAGGTTTTTGACACTCGGGCAAAAAGGAATATCTACCCCGTTTAAGCTAACTGGGGCCAAGCTAGTAAAGTCAATCCGGCACATTTGTCGCTGACTACCAATAATGATGGCCTGGCATTTGTTGGGATTTACAGTTACACCATAACGTTCAGACCAAGATGATATATGCCTGAGCTAAAATGTATCAAAATATTTGTATAACAAAATAATATATTGACATAACAAACAATTTCTTCATATTTTGATTTTATGATGAAACTATTAGAAATGCATTATTAGCACTAAGCCACGAATACATTTAAATAACATAGGTAGGCAACACAAGCATTAGTGACCATTATATTTGGTCGGATTCGCGCTGACAGTCTGACAGACAGCTGATCCGGCCAGAATAACAAACACAAACTTTTTTTTGGCTTCAAACTGTAACACGTCGTTAAATGTTTTTTATTTTTCTTAATTCAAAAAGCATTATTTAATAAGTAAGACTCATTTTCTACAAAAATCTTATTATTATACCACATAACTCCAAATATCGAATTATTTTCAAACGACTTTGCGATCGAGTTACGCAGGACAATTTTTTAAAATCAATAAGCAAGAAATGACATTTCATGTGTCCAGCATTTATTTTTCTAAATGTCATAAACAATTGGAATGTTGCAATTTTCTTAGTTTGAATATCTAAAATTGATTGAAATAAACATTTTGCTATATTATTGTCTTTTTATTTTACGCGAACACGAAACACGAACGCTGTAAAGTGTTCGAAACGTCAGGTTAAATAAAATGTTAATAAATCGCGAAATAATCCGTAAAAGTAGTTTCATTTTAACATTTTTCTGTTAATAGAAACCATGTTTACGCATTAGTTTGCTAATATTTTGAATTGGCAAGAGACTTTTACAAAACCGGTAAAATTTTAATACATAGGCATAACACTAGCACTCAGTATAATTCATTCTGATACTCTTCTTCAATTGTCTGTGGCCTCGATGGAATCCCGCGATTTCGATGTTGTTTCGCGTTAAGGTTCCAATCGAACCTTCGGTCGGGGATCGGTCGGATCCGAACATTTGGATAGTACATTTCGCGCTAGACCCCCTGGTCATCTATTGAGATCCTTACAAGCATCTAACGATTTTTTTTTAGTGATATTTAGTTTCGGTGGCGGAATTCAGTTTCGGTGGCGTTATGTTAAAATTACAATTTCACATATGTTATGTTTTACCCTAAAGATTAGTATTATCAATTTATTTCGTGTGAAAACTTAAAAACAAAATTTGCCATCAAAACTGACAAAAAGTCGCATGTGTTGATATTGACCCTTTTAAACTTCGACTAGTCTGTATAGGGAATGCAAAAAATCACCATCTTTTAATTTTAAACATTTATTTTTAAATGATAATACATGATTCCTTCTATTTTAAATGTTTAGAAGTACACGTTAATGTACAACCTTCTATGTCATTATTTAATTTTTCTAATAAACCATAAAGTTTTTTTAATAATTACAGTGAAATGTCGTGAGACACCGTGAAAAGCGAAGGGACGTCTACTGGCGAAAATGCCCACAATATAAAATCAGATTATTATCACCAAAAGGCTGGCCACATTGCCACACTCTATACTTATACCGCAACATTGATTAGAAAAAACGATGGCTTCGACAGAAACACTTGAAAGATTTCGCCAATTATCGATTAGTGGTTGGATAGCTTAGTAGAGGAAACACACGCCCGGTAATCCGAGGTCGTGAGATCGCATCTCACTTGAAGCAGTAACTTTTTCAAGTTTTTTTTCAATTTTTACTATGTTTTACTTTTAGATTTGATAAGAAGAATTAACAGTTTTAAATCTAAAGATAAAACAAATAAAAACCGAAACTATTTATAACATAAAATCAGATACTTTATATAAATGACAAAAACCTATAAATAAAATATCTCACGAATTAACGATAGAGTTTATGGGCACACAAAATTGTAACAATAATTCTATCGGGTTGAGTATCCGCAAATTGCCTGATCAATGCTGCATCATAGATTAAAAAAAAACTGCGAGACACACTTGAAGATTTCGACTTAACAGCTAGTGACTTGGTAGCGAAGTTGGAAATGCACTCGCCCGCCTTTCAAGATTCAATGGGTGAGGGTTCGAATCCTACCTGTAGTTGGTAAATTTTGTTTCAATTCATACTGTTTTAATTTTAAAATATAATAAAGAAAGTTACACTTTTAAATTCTAGTATTATTAAATACCATTTATTAATAAACGTAGCATGGTAGGTATTTGCTAGAAAACAATATTTAAATTTTAGTATTCTGTTCTGACAAAAATATTTTAATAACTGACAAAATAAACTATAGGGGTTGTCGCTATAATTTATGTATTTTCGTTACTTTATTTATTCACAGCTAATTTATTATCTTTTTTCAAAATATTCCACGTGACTTTTCAAAATGTAATGTGCGTAAGGTAATAATAATGTGTAGGCGGCGAAATTTGCGAGCAAATTATTTTACTCTGCCGCCTGGCCGCCTCTTATAATTATTCTACGATCCGTGCTTTACGTTTGTATTTGCTCGTAGTTTGGCGTAAGCTAACTAGATGTCGCGGCGTTATCTCATTCACTACCGCAATCACTTCACGAAATAATGCAGCGGTGGAGAGGGGACGAGAGGCAGCTAAATGCTCAAGGTCATTGGCTAGGGGAACAGCCTTAATAGTTAGTAAGTTACATTTAAACCATTCATTCAGCACATCCAAGTCCCTTTGAGCGTCGCCGATCATTGCGTGATACATTTGCCGAAATAGAAAAGATAGTTGTTCTTTTAGGCCAATTTTATTTATATTATTAATATATATCAAAAACATCAATGGCCCAGTTATCGAACCTTGTGCTATTCCGTAAGACATACTTCGGGACGAACTCGTAAAGTCATCAATTTTGACCACTTGAAGTCTATTTTGTAAATAAGATGCAAGCATATTGATAGCTGTTCCTGTTATACCGATGTCTGTTAGTTTCTGTAAGAGTTTTTGGTGGCTTACTGTATCGAATGCTTTTTTTAGGTCGATAAATATCCCAAGTGCAAGGTTTTTTTGGTCAATATTAATTTTAATATTCGTAATTAGGTCTACTGCTGCGGCCAGAGTATTTGATTGGGAGCGGAATCCAAACTGGCGGTCATTTAAAAAGTTTTTTTCAAGCAGATATGTATTTAGACGGTTATTTATTTATTTATTTAAACTTTATTGCACAGATTTAAGAAAAATCATACAATAGGTAGACTTAATGCCATGAGGCATTCTCTACCAGTCGACCATTAGGCTAAACAGAGATGTTTTGTGGGCGGTGCGATAAAGACACACAATTAAACTTTTTTAAAACTAATAAAATCATAAACTACATAAAAATGCATAAACTAAATACGATCATTTATGTATACACATAAACTAAATACTATCATACATAGACTACATAGACCTGATGATACATACATAAATAAATATGAATATGACGACGATAAGTAAGAGATTAAAAGAGTTCAAGTGGATGATTACAATTGACGAAGAAAATGGGTGCGAACACGCTTCTTAAAAGAATATTTGCATGGCGCTCGTTTGATATTTTCGGGAAGGGAGTTCCAAAGCCGAATGGATTGAAGAACAAAGGAGTTGGAAATAAAGCCAGTGCGGTGGGAAGGAGTGGAGAGAGTAAGTTTATTAGTGGAGCGTAAGTTACGGGAATGCGTAGAACTAAGAAGACAAAATTGAGATTTCAGGTAGGAGGGAGAATTAGGATCATTCAATATCGAAAAGAGAGCGGTTAAAACTCTGACATTACGTCGAAGAGAGACAGGAAGCCACTGAAGCTGAGAGCGGTACGAGGAAATGTGATCAAATTTGCGTATGCAGTAAATGAAACGAATGCCATTATTTATAAGACGATCCAACTTGTTAAGCAAAATTTGGTTTATGTCTGGGTAACACACATCAGCATAGTCAATGAGAGGTAGAACTAGGGACTGGACGAGGGAAATTTTAGTCTTAACGGGAAGAAAATGCTTAAGTCTGCAGAGGGAGCGTAGTGTAGCGGTGACCTTTCCACTAACTTCGGCAACGTGAGTGGTCCAACTAAGCGTGGGGTCTAAGTGAAGGCCAAGGTTTTTGACACTCGGGCAAAAAGGAATATCTACCCCGTTTAAGCTAACTGGGGCCAAGCTAGTAAAGTCAATCCGGCACATTTGTCGCTGACTACCAATAATGATGGCCTGGCATTTGTTGGGATTTACAGTTACACCATAACGTTCAGACCAAGATGATATATGCCTGAGCTAAAATGTATCAAAATATTTGTATAACAAAATAATATATTGACATAACAAACAATTTCTTCATATTTTGATTTTATGATGAAACTATTAGAAATGCATTATTAGCACTAAGCCACGAATACATTTAAATAACATAGGTAGGCAACACAAGCATTAGTGACCATTATATTTGGTCGGATTCGCGCTGACAGTCTGACAGACAGCTGATCCGGCCAGAATAACAAACACAAACTTTTTTTTGGCTTCAAACTGTAACACGTCGTTAAATGTTTTTTATTTTTCTTAATTTAAAAAGCATTATTTAATAAGTAAGACTCATTTTCTACAAAAATCTTATTATTATACCACATAACTCCAAATATCGAATTATTTTCAAACGACTTTGCGATCGAGTTACGCAGGACAATTTTTTAAAATCAATAAGCAAGAAATGACATTTCATGTGTCCAGCATTTATTTTTCTAAATGTCATAAACAATTGGAATGTTGCAATTTTCTTAGTTTGAATATCTAAAATTGATTGAAATAAACATTTTGCTATATTATTGTCTTTTTATTTTACGCGAACACGAAACACGAACGCTGTAAAGTGTTCGAAACGTCAGGTTAAATAAAATGTTAATAAATCGCGAAATAATCCGTAAAAGTAGTTTCATTTTAACATTTTTCTGTTAATAGAAACCATGTTTACGCATTAGTTTGCTAATATTTTGAATTGGCAAGAGACTTTTACAAAACCGGTAAAATTTTAATACATAGGCATAACACTAGCACTCAGTATAATTCATTCTGATACTCTTCTTCAATTGTCTGTGGCCTCGATGGAATCCCGCGATTTCGATGTTGTTTCGCGTTAAGGTTCCAATCGAACCTTCGGTCGGGGATCGGTCGGATCCGAACATTTGGATAGTACATTTCGCGCTAGACCCCCTGGTCATCTATTGAGATCCTTACAAGCATCTAACGATTTTTTTTTAGTGATATTTAGTTTCGGTGGCGGAATTCAGTTTCGGTGGCGTTATGTTAAAATTACAATTTCACATATGTTTATTTTATTTTATTTTATTTTATTCGATAAGGCTTACCAACTAAATACATACAAAAAGATTACATTTAACAGGCTTTATGTACCGGAGTGCATCGTATATGCATTTAAATTAAAGGTATGCACAACATTACTATATTAATATACTTTTTAAAACTAAATATCAACAATAGGAAAACTAGTAGTGCTTCTTACAAAATTCCGATATAGATTTCTTAAAACTAACAATAAATGTTATGTTTTACCCTAAAGATTAGTATTATCAATTTATTTCGTGTGAAAACTTAAAAACAAAATTTGCCATCAAAACTGACAAAAAGTCGCATGTGTTGATATTGACCCTTTTATACTTCGACTAGTCTGTATAGGGAATGCAAAAAATCACCATCTTTTAATTTTAAACATTTATTTTTAAATGATAATACATGATTCCTTCTATTTTAAATGTTTAGAAGTACACGTTAATGTACAACCTTCTATGTCATTATTTAATTTTTCTAATAAACCATAAAGTTTTTTTAATAATTACAGTGAAATGTCGTGAGACACCGTGAAAAGCGAAGGGACGTCTACTGGCGAAAATGCCCACAATATAAAATCAGATTATTATCACCAAAAGGCTGGCCACATTGCCACACTCTATACTTATACCGCAACATTGATTAGAAAAAACGATGGCTTCGACAGAAACACTTGAAAGATTTCGCCAATTATCGATTAGTGGTTGGATAGCTTAGTAGAGGAAACACACGCCCGGTAATCCGAGGTCGTGAGATCGCATCTCACTTGAAGCAGTAACTTTTTCAAGTTTTTTTTCAATTTTTACTATGTTTTACTTTTAGATTTGATAAGAAGAATTAACAGTTTTAAATCTAAAGATAAAACAAATAAAAACCGAAACTATTTATAACATAAAATCAGATACTTTATATAAATGACAAAAACCTATAAATAAAATATCTCACGAATTAACGATAGAGTTTATGGGCACACAAAATTGTAACAATAATTCTATCGGGTTGAGTATCCGCAAATTGCCTGATCAATGCTGCATCATAGATAAAAAAAAAACTGCGAGACACACTTGAAGATTTCGACTTAACAGCTAGTGACTTGGTAGCGAAGTTGGAAATGCACTCGCCCGCCTTTCAAGATTCAATGGGTGAGGGTTCGAATCCTACCTGTAGTTGGTAAATTTTGTTTCAATTTATACTGTTTTAATTTTAAAATATAATAAAGAAAAATTACACTTTTAAATTCTAGTATTATTAAATACCATTTATTAATAAACGTAGCATGGTAGGTATTTGCTAGAAAACAATATTTAAATTTTAGTATTCTGTTCTGACAAAAATATTTTAATAACTGACAAAATAAACTATAGGGGTTGTCGCTATAATTTATGTATTTTCGTTACTTTATTTATTCACAGCTAATTTATTATCTTTTTTCAAAATATTCCACGTGACTTTTCAAAATGTAATGTGCGTAAGGTAATAATAATGTGTAGGCGGCGAAATTTGCGAGCAAATTATTTTACTCTGCCGCCTGGCCGCCTCTTATAATTATTCTACGATCCGTGCTTTACGTTTGTATTTGCTCGTAGTTTGGCGTAAGCTAACTAGATGTCGCGGCGTTATCTCATTCACTACCGCAATCACTTCACGAAATAATGCAGCGGTGGAGAGGGGACGAGAGGCAGCTAAATGCTCAAGGTCATTGGCTAGGGGAACAGCCTTAATAGTTAGTAAGTTACATTTAAACCATTCATTCAGCACATCCAAGTCCCTTTGAGCGTCGCCGATCATTGCGTGATACATTTGCCGAAATAGAAAAGATAGTTGTTCTTTTAGGCCAATTTTATTTATATTATTAATATATATCAAAAACATCAATGGCCCAGTTATCGAACCTTGTGCTATTCCGTAAGACATACTTCGGGACGAACTCGTAAAGTCATCAATTTTGACCACTTGAAGTCTATTTTGTAAATAAGATGCAAGCATATTGATAGCTGTTCCTGTTATACCGATGTCTGTTAGTTTCTGTAAGAGTTTTTGGTGGCTTACTGTATCGAATGCTTTTTTTAGGTCGATAAATATCCCAAGTGCAAGGTTTTTTTGGTCAATATTAATTTTAATATTCGTAATTAGGTCTACTGCTGCGGCCAGAGTATTTGATTGGGAGCGGAATCCAAACTGGCGGTCATTTAAAAAGTTTTTTTCAAGCAGATATGTATTTAGACGGTTATTTATTTATTTATTTAAACTTTATTGCACAGATTTAAGAAAAATCATACAATAGGTAGACTTAATGCCATGAGGCATTCTCTACCAGTCGACCATTAGGCTAAACAGAGATGTTTTGTGGGCGGTGCGATAAAGACACACAATTAAACTTTTTTAAAACTAATAAAATCATAAACTACATAAAAATGCATAAACTAAATACGATCATTTATGTATACACATAAACTAAATACTATCATACATAGACTACATAGACCTGATGATACATACATAAATAAATATGAATATGACGACGATAAGTAAGAGATTAAAAGAGTTCAAGTGGATGATTACAATTGACGAAGAAAATGGGTGCGAACACGCTTCTTAAAAGAATATTTGCATGGCGCTCGTTTGATATTTTCGGGAAGGGAGTTCCAAAGCCGAATGGATTGAAGAACAAAGGAGTTGGAAATAAAGCCAGTGCGGTGGGAAGGAGTGGAGAGAGTAAGTTTATTAGTGGAGCGTAAGTTACGGGAATGCGTAGAACTAAGAAGACAAAATTGAGATTTCAGGTAGGAGGGAGAATTAGGATCATTCAATATCGAAAAGAGAGCGGTTAAAACTCTGACATTACGTCGAAGAGAGACAGGAAGCCACTGAAGCTGAGAGCGGTACGAGGAAATGTGATCAAATTTGCGTATGCAGTAAATGAAACGAATGCCATTATTTATAAGACGATCCAACTTGTTAAGCAAAATTTGGTTTATGTCTGGGTAACACACATCAGCATAGTCAATGAGAGGTAGAACTAGGGACTGGACGAGGGAAATTTTAGTCTTAACGGGAAGAAAATGCTTAAGTCTGCAGAGGGAGCGTAGTGTAGCGGTGACCTTTCCACTAACTTCGGAAACGTGAGTGGTCCAACTAAGCGTGGGGTCTAAGTGAAGGCCAAGGTTTTTGACACTCGGGCAAAAAGGAATATCTACCCCGTTTAAGCTAACTGGGGCCAAGCTAGTAAAGTCAATCCGGCACATTTGTCGCTGACTACCAATAATGATGGCCTGGCATTTGTTGGGATTTACAGTTACACCATAACGTTCAGACCAAGATGATATATGCCTGAGCTAAAATGTATCAAAATATTTGTATAACAAAATAATATATTGACATAACAAACAATTTCTTCATATTTTGATTTTATGATGAAACTATTAGAAATGCATTATTAGCACTAAGCCACGAATACATTTAAATAACATAGGTAGGCAACACAAGCATTAGTGACCATAATATTTGGTCGGATTCGCGCTGACAGTCTGACAGACAGCTGATCCGGCCAGAATAACAAACACAAACTTTTTTTTGGCTTCAAACTGTAACACGTCGTTAAATGTTTTTTATTTTTCTTAATTTAAAAAGCATTATTTAATAAGTAAGACTCATTTTCTACAAAAATCTTATTATTATACCACATAACTCCAAATATCGAATTATTTTCAAACGACTTTGCGATCGAGTTACGCAGGACAATTTTTTAAAATCAATAAGCAAGAAATGACATTTCATGTGTCCAGCATTTATTTTTCTAAATGTCATAAACAATTGGAATGTTGCAATTTTCTTAGTTTGAATATCTAAAATTGATTGAAATAAACATTTTGCTATATTATTGTCTTTTTATTTTACGCGAACACGAAACACGAACGCTGTAAAGTGTTCGAAACGTCAGGTTAAATAAAATGTTAATAAATCGCGAAATAATCCGTAAAAGTAGTTTCATTTTAACATTTTTCTGTTAATAGAAACCATGTTTACGCATTAGTTTGCTAATATTTTGAATTGGCAAGAGACTTTTACAAAACCGGTAAAATTTTAATACATAGGCATAACACTAGCACTCAGTATAATTCATTCTGATACTCTTCTTCAATTGTCTGTGGCCTCGATGGAATCCCGCGATTTCGATGTTGTTTCGCGTTAAGGTTCCAATCGAACCTTCGGTCGGGGATCGGTCGGATCCGAACATTTGGATAGTACATTTCGCGCTAGACCCCCTGGTCATCTATTGAGATCCTTACAAGCATCTAACGATTTTTTTTTAGTGATATTTAGTTTCGGTGGCGGAATTCAGTTTCGGTGGCGTTATGTTAAAATTACAATTTCACATATGTTATGTTTTACCCTAAAGATTAGTATTATCAATTTATTTCGTGTGAAAACTTAAAAACAAAATTTGCCATCAAAACTGACAAAAAGTCGCATGTGTTGATATTGACCCTTTTAAACTTCGACTAGTCTGTATAGGGAATGCAAAAAATCACCATCTTTTAATTTTAAACATTTATTTTTAAATGATAATACATGATTCCTTCTATTTTAAATGTTTAGAAGTACACGTTAATGTACAACCTTCTATGTCATTATTTAATTTTTCTAATAAACCATAAAGTTTTTTTAATAATTACAGTGAAATGTCGTGAGACACCGTGAAAAGCGAAGGGACGTCTACTGGCGAAAATGCCCACAATATAAAATCAGATTATTATCACCAAAAGGCTGGCCACATTGCCACACTCTATACTTATACCGCAACATTGATTAGAAAAAACGATGGCTTCGACAGAAACACTTGAAAGATTTCGCCAATTATCGATTAGTGGTTGGATAGCTTAGTAGAGGAAACACACGCCCGGTAATCCGAGGTCGTGAGATCGCATCTCACTTGAAGCAGTAACTTTTTCAAGTTTTTTTTCAATTTTTACTATGTTTTACTTTTAGATTTGATAAGAAGAATTAACAGTTTTAAATCTAAAGATAAAACAAATAAAAACCGAAACTATTTATAACATAAAATCAGATACTTTATATAAATGACAAAAACCTATAAATAAAATATCTCACGAATTAACGATAGAGTTTATGGGCACACAAAATTGTAACAATAATTCTATCGGGTTGAGTATCCGCAAATTGCCTGATCAATGCTGCATCATAGATAAAAAAAAATCTGCGAGACACACTTGAAGATTTCGACTTAACAGCTAGTGACTTGGTAGCGAAGTTGGAAATGCACTCGCCCGCCTTTCAAGATTCAATGGGTGAGGGTTCGAATCCTACCTGTAGTTGGTAAATTTTGTTTCAATTTATACTGTTTTAATTTTAAAATATAATAAAGAAAAATTACACTTTTAAATTCTAGTATTATTAAATACCATTTATTAATAAACGTAGCATGGTAGGTATTTGCTAGAAAACAATATTTAAATTTTAGTATTCTGTTCTGACAAAAATATTTTAATAACTGACAAAATAAACTATAGGGGTTGTCGCTATAATTTATGTATTTTCGTTACTTTATTTATTCACAGCTAATTTATTATCTTTTTTCAAAATATTCCACGTGACTTTTCAAAATGTAATGTGCGTAAGGTAATAATAATGTGTAGGCGGCGAAATTTGCGAGCAAATTATTTTACTCTGCCGCCTGGCCGCCTCTTATAATTATTCTACGATCCGTGCTTTACGTTTGTATTTGCTCGTAGTTTGGCGTAAGCTAACTAGATGTCGCGGCGTTATCTCATTCACTACCGCAATCACTTCACGAAATAATGCAGCGGTGGAGAGGGGACGAGAGGCAGCTAAATGCTCAAGGTCATTGGCTAGGGGAACAGCCTTAATAGTTAGTAAGTTACATTTAAACCATTCATTCAGCACATCCAAGTCCCTTTGAGCGTCGCCGATCATTGCGTGATACATTTGCCGAAATAGAAAAGATAGTTGTTCTTTTAGGCCAATTTTATTTATATTATTAATATATATCAAAAACATCAATGGCCCAGTTATCGAACCTTGTGCTATTCCGTAAGACATACTTCGGGACGAACTCGTAAAGTCATCAATTTTGACCACTTGAAGTCTATTTTGTAAATAAGATGCAAGCATATTGATAGCTGTTCCTGTTATACCGATGTCTGTTAGTTTCTGTAAGAGTTTTTGGTGGCTTACTGTATCGAATGCTTTTTTTAGGTCGATAAATATCCCAAGTGCAAGGTTTTTTTGGTCAATATTAATTTTAATATTCGTAATTAGGTCTACTGCTGCGGCCAGAGTATTTGATTGGGAGCGGAATCCAAACTGGCGGTCATTTAAAAAGTTTTTTTCAAGCAGATATGTATTTAGACGGTTATTTATTTATTTATTTAAACTTTATTGCACAGATTTAAGAAAAATCATACAATAGGTAGACTTAATGCCATGAGGCATTCTCTACCAGTCGACCATTAGGCTAAACAGAGATGTTTTGTGGGCGGTGCGATAAAGACACACAATTAAACTTTTTTAAAACTAATAAAATCATAAACTACATAAAAATGCATAAACTAAATACGATCATTTATGTATACACATAAACTAAATACTATCATACATAGACTACATAGACCTGATGATACATACATAAATAAATAAATATGAATATGACGACGATAAGTAAGAGATTAAAAGAGTTCAAGTGGATGATTACAATTGACGAAGAAAATGGGTGCGAACACGCTTCTTAAAAGAATATTTGCATGGCGCTCGTTTGATATTTTCGGGAAGGGAGTTCCAAAGCCGAATGGATTGAAGAACAAAGGAGTTGGAAATAAAGCCAGTGCGGTGGGAAGGAGTGGAGAGAGTAAGTTTATTAGTGGAGCGTAAGTTACGGGAATGCGTAGAACTAAGAAGACAAAATTGAGATTTCAGGTAGGAGGGAGAATTAGGATCATTCAATATCGAAAAGAGAGCGGTTAAAACTCTGACATTACGTCGAAGAGAGACAGGAAGCCACTGAAGCTGAGAGCGGTACGAGGAAATGTGATCAAATTTGCGTATGCAGTAAATGAAACGAATGCCATTATTTATAAGACGATCCAACTTGTTAAGCAAAATTTGGTTTATGTCTGGGTAACACACATCAGCATAGTCAATGAGAGGTAGAACTAGGGACTGGACGAGGGAAATTTTAGTCTTAACGGGAAGAAAATGCTTAAGTCTGCAGAGGGAGCGTAGTGTAGCGGTGACCTTTCCACTAACTTCGGCAACGTGAGTGGTCCAACTAAGCGTGGGGTCTAAGTGAAGGCCAAGGTTTTTGACACTCGGGCAAAAAGGAATATCTACCCCGTTTAAGCTAACTGGGGCCAAGCTAGTAAAGTCAATCCGGCACATTTGTCGCTGACTACCAATAATGATGGCCTGGCATTTGTTGGGATTTACAGTTACACCATAACGTTCAGACCAAGATGATATATGCCTGAGCTAAAATGTATCAAAATATTTGTATAACAAAATAATATATTGACATAACAAACAATTTCTTCATATTTTGATTTTATGATGAAACTATTAGAAATGCATTATTAGCACTAAGCCACGAATACATTTAAATAACATAGGTAGGCAACACAAGCATTAGTGACCATTATATTTGGTCGGATTCGCGCTGACAGTCTGACAGACAGCTGATCCGGCCAGAATAACAAACACAAACTTTTTTTTGGCTTCAAACTGTAACACGTCGTTAAATGTTTTTTATTTTTCTTAATTTAAAAAGCATTATTTAATAAGTAAGACTCATTTTCTACAAAAATCTTATTATTATACCACATAACTCCAAATATCGAATTATTTTCAAACGACTTTGCGATCGAGTTACGCAGGACAATTTTTTAAAATCAATAAGCAAGAAATGACATTTCATGTGTCCAGCATTTATTTTTCTCAATGTCATAAACAATTGGAATGTTGCAATTTTCTTAGTTTGAATATCTAAAATTGATTGAAATAAACATTTTGCTATATTATTGTCTTTTTATTTTACGCGAACACGAAACACGAACGCTGTAAAGTGTTCGAAACGTCAGGTTAAATAAAATGTTAATAAATCGCGAAATAATCCGTAAAAGTAGTTTCATTTTAACATTTTTCTGTTAATAGAAACCATGTTTACGCATTAGTTTGCTAATATTTTGAATTGGCAAGAGACTTTTACAAAACCGGTAAAATTTTAATACATAGGCATAACACTAGCACTCAGTATAATTCATTCTGATACTCTTCTTCAATTGTCTGTGGCCTCGATGGAATCCCGCGATTTCGATGTTGTTTCGCGTTAAGGTTCCAATCGAACCTTCGGTCGGGGATCGGTCGGATCCGAACATTTGGATAGTACATTTCGCGCTAGACCCCCTGGTCATCTATTGAGATCCTTACAAGCATCTAACGATTTTTTTTTAGTGATATTTAGTTTCGGTGGCGTTATGTTAAAATTACAATTTCACATATGTTTATTTTATTTTATTTTATTTTATTCGATAAGGCTTACCAACTAAATACATACAAAAAGATTACATTTAACAGGCTTTATGTACCGGAGTGCATCGTATATGCATTTAAATTAAAGGTATGCACAACATTACTATATTAATATACTTTTTAAAACTAAATATCAACAATAGGAAAACTAGTAGTGCTTCTTACAAAATTCCGATATAGATTTCTTAAAACTAACAATAAATGTTATGTTTTACCCTAAAGATTAGTATTATCAATTTATTTCGTGTGAAAACTTAAAAACAAAATTTGCCATCAAAACTGACAAAAAGTCGCATGTGTTGATATTGACCCTTTTATACTTCGACTAGTCTGTATAGGGAATGCAAAAAATCACCATCTTTTAATTTTAAACATTTATTTTTAAATGATAATACATGATTCCTTCTATTTTAAATGTTTAGAAGTACACGTTAATGTACAACCTTCTATGTCATTATTTAATTTTTCTAATAAACCATAAAGTTTTTTTAATAATTACAGTGAAATGTCGTGAGACACCGTGAAAAGCGAAGGGACGTCTACTGGCGAAAATGCCCACAATATAAAATCAGATTATTATCACCAAAAGGCTGGCCACATTGCCACACTCTATACTTATACCGCAACATTGATTAGAAAAAACGATGGCTTCGACAGAAACACTTGAAAGATTTCGCCAATTATCGATTAGTGGTTGGATAGCTTAGTAGAGGAAACACACGCCCGGTAATCCGAGGTCGTGAGATCGCATCTCACTTGAAGCAGTAACTTTTTCAAGTTTTTTTTCAATTTTTACTATGTTTTACTTTTAGATTTGATAAGAAGAATTAACAGTTTTAAATCTAAAGATAAAACAAATAAAAACCGAAACTATTTATAACATAAAATCAGATACTTTATATAAATGACAAAAACCTATAAATAAAATATCTCACGAATTAACGATAGAGTTTATGGGCACACAAAATTGTAACAATAATTCTATCGGGTTGAGTATCCGCAAATTGCCTGATCAATGCTGCATCATAGATAAAAAAAAAACTGCGAGACACACTTGAAGATTTCGACTTAACAGCTAGTGACTTGGTAGCGAAGTTGGAAATGCACTCGCCCGCCTTTCAAGATTCAATGGGTGAGGGTTCGAATCCTACCTGTAGTTGGTAAATTTTGTTTCAATTTATACTGTTTTAATTTTAAAATATAATAAAGAAAAATTACACTTTTAAATTCTAGTATTATTAAATACCATTTATTAATAAACGTAGCATGGTAGGTATTTGCTAGAAAACAATATTTAAATTTTAGTATTCTGTTCTGACAAAAATATTTTAATAACTGACAAAATAAACTATAGGGGTTGTCGCTATAATTTATGTATTTTCGTTACTTTATTTATTCACAGCTAATTTATTATCTTTTTTCAAAATATTCCACGTGACTTTTCAAAATGTAATGTGCGTAAGGTAATAATAATGTGTAGGCGGCGAAATTTGCGAGCAAATTATTTTACTCTGCCGCCTGGCCGCCTCTTATAATTATTCTACGATCCGTGCTTTACGTTTGTATTTGCTCGTAGTTTGGCGTAAGCTAACTAGATGTCGCGGCGTTATCTCATTCACTACCGCAATCACTTCACGAAATAATGCAGCGGTGGAGAGGGGACGAGAGGCAGCTAAATGCTCAAGGTCATTGGCTAGGGGAACAGCCTTAATAGTTAGTAAGTTACATTTAAACCATTCATTCAGCACATCCAAGTCCCTTTGAGCGTCGCCGATCATTGCGTGATACATTTGCCGAAATAGAAAAGATAGTTGTTCTTTTAGGCCAATTTTATTTATATTATTAATATATATCAAAAACATCAATGGCCCAGTTATCGAACCTTGTGCTATTCCGTAAGACATACTTCGGGACGAACTCGTAAAGTCATCAATTTTGACCACTTGAAGTCTATTTTGTAAATAAGATGCAAGCATATTGATAGCTGTTCCTGTTATACCGATGTCTGTTAGTTTCTGTAAGAGTTTTTGGTGGCTTACTGTATCGAATGCTTTTTTTAGGTCGATAAATATCCCAAGTGCAAGGTTTTTTTGGTCAATATTAATTTTAATATTCGTAATTAGGTCTACTGCTGCGGCCAGAGTATTTGATTGGGAGCGGAATCCAAACTGGCGGTCATTTAAAAAGTTTTTTTCAAGCAGATATGTATTTAGACGGTTATTTATTTATTTATTTAAACTTTATTGCACAGATTTAAGAAAAATCATACAATAGGTAGACTTAATGCCATGAGGCATTCTCTACCAGTCGACCATTAGGCTAAACAGAGATGTTTTGTGGGCGGTGCGATAAAGACACACAATTAAACTTTTTTAAAACTAATAAAATCATAAACTACATAAAAATGCATAAACTAAATACGATCATTTATGTATACACATAAACTAAATACTATCATACATAGACTACATAGACCTGATGATACATACATAAATAAATATGAATATGACGACGATAAGTAAGAGATTAAAAGAGTTCAAGTGGATGATTACAATTGACGAAGAAAATGGGTGCGAACACGCTTCTTAAAAGAATATTTGCATGGCGCTCGTTTGATATTTTCGGGAAGGGAGTTCCAAAGCCGAATGGATTGAAGAACAAAGGAGTTGGAAATAAAGCCAGTGCGGTGGGAAGGAGTGGAGAGAGTAAGTTTATTAGTGGAGCGTAAGTTACGGGAATGCGTAGAACTAAGAAGACAAAATTGAGATTTCAGGTAGGAGGGAGAATTAGGATCATTCAATATCGAAAAGAGAGCGGTTAAAACTCTGACATTACGTCGAAGAGAGACAGGAAGCCACTGAAGCTGAGAGCGGTACGAGGAAATGTGATCAAATTTGCGTATGCAGTAAATGAAACGAATGCCATTATTTATAAGACGATCCAACTTGTTAAGCAAAATTTGGTTTATGTCTGGGTAACACACATCAGCATAGTCAATGAGAGGTAGAACTAGGGACTGGACGAGGGAAATTTTAGTCTTAACGGGAAGAAAATGCTTAAGTCTGCAGAGGGAGCGTAGTGTAGCGGTGACCTTTCCACTAACTTCGGCAACGTGAGTGGTCCAACTAAGCGTGGGGTCTAAGTGAAGGCCAAGGTTTTTGACACTCGGGCAAAAAGGAATATCTACCCCGTTTAAGCTAACTGGGGCCAAGCTAGTAAAGTCAATCCGGCACATTTGTCGCTGACTACCAATAATGATGGCCTGGCATTTGTTGGGATTTACAGTTACACCATAACGTTCAGACCAAGATGATATATGCCTGAGCTAAAATGTATCAAAATATTTGTATAACAAAATAATATATTGACATAACAAACAATTTCTTCATATTTTGATTTTATGATGAAACTATTAGAAATGCATTATTAGCACTAAGCCACGAATACATTTAAATAACATAGGTAGGCAACACAAGCATTAGTGACCATTATATTTGGTCGGATTCGCGCTGACAGTCTGACAGACAGCTGATCCGGCCAGAATAACAAACACAAACTTTTTTTTGGCTTCAAACTGTAACACGTCGTTAAATGTTTTTTATTTTTCTTAATTTAAAAAGCATTATTTAATAAGTAAGACTCATTTTCTACAAAAATCTTATTATTATACCACATAACTCCAAATATCGAATTATTTTCAAACGACTTTGCGATCGAGTTACGCAGGACAATTTTTTAAAATCAATAAGCAAGAAATGACATTTCATGTGTCCAGCATTTATTTTTCTAAATGTCATAAACAATTGGAATGTTGCAATTTTCTTAGTTTGAATATCTAAAATTGATTGAAATAAACATTTTGCTATATTATTGTCTTTTTATTTTACGCGAACACGAAACACGAACGCTGTAAAGTGTTCGAAACGTCAGGTTAAATAAAATGTTAATAAATCGCGAAATAATCCGTAAAAGTAGTTTCATTTTAACATTTTTCTGTTAATAGAAACCATGTTTACGCATTAGTTTGCTAATATTTTGAATTGGCAAGAGACTTTTACAAAACCGGTAAAATTTTAATACATAGGCATAACACTAGCACTCAGTATAATTCATTCTGATACTCTTCTTCAATTGTCTGTGGCCTCGATGGAATCCCGCGATTTCGATGTTGTTTCGCGTTAAGGTTCCAATCGAACCTTCGGTCGGGGATCGGTCGGATCCGAACATTTGGATAGTACATTTCGCGCTAGACCCCCTGGTCATCTATTGAGATCCTTACAAGCATCTAACGATTTTTTTTTAGTGATATTTAGTTTCGGTGGCGGAATTCAGTTTCGGTGGCGTTATGTTAAAATTACAATTTCACATATGTTATGTTTTACCCTAAAGATTAGTATTATCAATTTATTTCGTGTGAAAACTTAAAAACAAAATTTGCCATCAAAACTGACAAAAAGTCGCATGTGTTGATATTGACCCTTTTAAACTTCGACTAGTCTGTATAGGGAATGCAAAAAATCACCATCTTTTAATTTTAAACATTTATTTTTAAATGATAATACATGATTCCTTCTATTTTAAATGTTTAGAAGTACACGTTAATGTACAACCTTCTATGTCATTATTTAATTTTTCTAATAAACCATAAAGTTTTTTTAATAATTACAGTGAAATGTCGTGAGACACCGTGAAAAGCGAAGGGACGTCTACTGGCGAAAATGCCCACAATATAAAATCAGATTATTATCACCAAAAGGCTGGCCACATTGCCACACTCTATACTTATACCGCAACATTGATTAGAAAAAACGATGGCTTCGACAGAAACACTTGAAAGATTTCGCCAATTATCGATTAGTGGTTGGATAGCTTAGTAGAGGAAACACACGCCCGGTAATCCGAGGTCGTGAGATCGCATCTCACTTGAAGCAGTAACTTTTTCAAGTTTTTTTTCAATTTTTACTATGTTTTACTTTTAGATTTGATAAGAAGAATTAACAGTTTTAAATCTAAAGATAAAACAAATAAAAACCGAAACTATTTATAACATAAAATCAGATACTTTATATAAATGACAAAAACCTATAAATAAAATATCTCACGAATTAACGATAGAGTTTATGGGCACACAAAATTGTAACAATAATTCTATCGGGTTGAGTATCCGCAAATTGCCTGATCAATGCTGCATCATAGATAAAAAAAAATCTGCGAGACACACTTGAAGATTTCGACTTAACAGCTAGTGACTTGGTAGCGAAGTTGGAAATGCACTCGCCCGCCTTTCAAGATTCAATGGGTGAGGGTTCGAATCCTACCTGTAGTTGGTAAATTTTGTTTCAATTTATACTGTTTTAATTTTAAAATATAATAAAGAAAAATTACACTTTTAAATTCTAGTATTATTAAATACCATTTATTAATAAACGTAGCATGGTAGGTATTTGCTAGAAAACAATATTTAAATTTTAGTATTCTGTTCTGACAAAAATATTTTAATAACTGACAAAATAAACTATAGGGGTTGTCGCTATAATTTATGTATTTTCGTTACTTTATTTATTCACAGCTAATTTATTATCTTTTTTCAAAATATTCCACGTGACTTTTCAAAATGTAATGTGCGTAAGGTAATAATAATGTGTAGGCGGCGAAATTTGCGAGCAAATTATTTTACTCTGCCGCCTGGCCGCCTCTTATAATTATTCTACGATCCGTGCTTTACGTTTGTATTTGCTCGTAGTTTGGCGTAAGCTAACTAGATGTCGCGGCGTTATCTCATTCACTACCGCAATCACTTCACGAAATAATGCAGCGGTGGAGAGGGGACGAGAGGCAGCTAAATGCTCAAGGTCATTGGCTAGGGGAACAGCCTTAATAGTTAGTAAGTTACATTTAAACCATTCATTCAGCACATCCAAGTCCCTTTGAGCGTCGCCGATCATTGCGTGATACATTTGCCGAAATAGAAAAGATAGTTGTTCTTTTAGGCCAATTTTATTTATATTATTAATATATATCAAAAACATCAATGGCCCAGTTATCGAACCTTGTGCTATTCCGTAAGACATACTTCGGGACGAACTCGTAAAGTCATCAATTTTGACCACTTGAAGTCTATTTTGTAAATAAGATGCAAGCATATTGATAGCTGTTCCTGTTATACCGATGTCTGTTAGTTTCTGTAAGAGTTTTTGGTGGCTTACTGTATCGAATGCTTTTTTTAGGTCGATAAATATCCCAAGTGCAAGGTTTTTTTGGTCAATATTAATTTTAATATTCGTAATTAGGTCTACTGCTGCGGCCAGAGTATTTGATTGGGAGCGGAATCCAAACTGGCGGTCATTTAAAAAGTTTTTTTCAAGCAGATATGTATTTAGACGGTTATTTATTTATTTATTTAAACTTTATTGCACAGATTTAAGAAAAATCATACAATAGGTAGACTTAATGCCATGAGGCATTCTCTACCAGTCGACCATTAGGCTAAACAGAGATGTTTTGTGGGCGGTGCGATAAAGACACACAATTAAACTTTTTTAAAACTAATAAAATCATAAACTACATAAAAATGCATAAACTAAATACGATCATTTATGTATACACATAAACTAAATACTATCATACATAGACTACATAGACCTGATGATACATACATAAATAAATATGAATATGACGACGATAAGTAAGAGATTAAAAGAGTTCAAGTGGATGATTACAATTGACGAAGAAAATGGGTGCGAACACGCTTCTTAAAAGAATATTTGCATGGCGCTCGTTTGATATTTTCGGGAAGGGAGTTCCAAAGCCGAATGGATTGAAGAACAAAGGAGTTGGAAATAAAGCCAGTGCGGTGGGAAGGAGTGGAGAGAGTAAGTTTATTAGTGGAGCGTAAGTTACGGGAATGCGTAGAACTAAGAAGACAAAATTGAGATTTCAGGTAGGAGGGAGAATTAGGATCATTCAATATCGAAAAGAGAGCGGTTAAAACTCTGACATTACGTCGAAGAGAGACAGGAAGCCACTGAAGCTGAGAGCGGTACGAGGAAATGTGATCAAATTTGCGTATGCAGTAAATGAAACGAATGCCATTATTTATAAGACGATCCAACTTGTTAAGCAAAATTTGGTTTATGTCTGGGTAACACACATCAGCATAGTCAATGAGAGGTAGAACTAGGGACTGGACGAGGGAAATTTTAGTCTTAACGGGAAGAAAATGCTTAAGTCTGCAGAGGGAGCGTAGTGTAGCGGTGACCTTTCCACTAACTTCGGCAACGTGAGTGGTCCAACTAAGCGTGGGGTCTAAGTGAAGGCCAAGGTTTTTGACACTCGGGCAAAAAGGAATATCTACCCCGTTTAAGCTAACTGGGGCCAAGCTAGTAAAGTCAATCCGGCACATTTGTCGCTGACTACCAATAATGATGGCCTGGCATTTGTTGGGATTTACAGTTACACCATAACGTTCAGACCAAGATGATATATGCCTGAGCTAAAATGTATCAAAATATTTGTATAACAAAATAATATATTGACATAACAAACAATTTCTTCATATTTTGATTTTATGATGAAACTATTAGAAATGCATTATTAGCACTAAGCCACGAATACATTTAAATAACATAGGTAGGCAACACAAGCATTAGTGACCATTATATTTGGTCGGATTCGCGCTGACAGTCTGACAGACAGCTGATCCGGCCAGAATAACAAACACAAACTTTTTTTTGGCTTCAAACTGTAACACGTCGTTAAATGTTTTTTATTTTTCTTAATTTAAAAAGCATTATTTAATAAGTAAGACTCATTTTCTACAAAAATCTTATTATTATACCACATAACTCCAAATATCGAATTATTTTCAAACGACTTTGCGATCGAGTTACGCAGGACAATTTTTTAAAATCAATAAGCAAGAAATGACATTTCATGTGTCCAGCATTTATTTTTCTAAATGTCATAAACAATTGGAATGTTGCAATTTTCTTAGTTTGAATATCTAAAATTGATTGAAATAAACATTTTGCTATATTATTGTCTTTTTATTTTACGCGAACACGAAACACGAACGCTGTAAAGTGTTCGAAACGTCAGGTTAAATAAAATGTTAATAAATCGCGAAATAATCCGTAAAAGTAGTTTCATTTTAACATTTTTCTGTTAATAGAAACCATGTTTACGCATTAGTTTGCTAATATTTTGAATTGGCAAGAGACTTTTACAAAACCGGTAAAATTTTAATACATAGGCATAACACTAGCACTCAGTATAATTCATTCTGATACTCTTCTTCAATTGTCTGTGGCCTCGATGGAATCCCGCGATTTCGATGTTGTTTCGCGTTAAGGTTCCAATCGAACCTTCGGTCGGGGATCGGTCGGATCCGAACATTTGGATAGTACATTTCGCGCTAGACCCCCTGGTCATCTATTGAGATCCTTACAAGCATCTAACGATTTTTTTTTAGTGATATTTAGTTTCGGTGGCGGAATTCAGTTTCGGTGGCGTTATGTTAAAATTACAATTTCACATATGTTATGTTTTACCCTAAAGATTAGTATTATCAATTTATTTCGTGTGAAAACTTAAAAACAAAATTTGCCATCAAAACTGACAAAAAGTCGCATGTGTTGATATTGACCCTTTTAAACTTCGACTAGTCTGTATAGGGAATGCAAAAAATCACCATCTTTTAATTTTAAACATTTATTTTTAAATGATAATACATGATTCCTTCTATTTTAAATGTTTAGAAGTACACGTTAATGTACAACCTTCTATGTCATTATTTAATTTTTCTAATAAACCATAAAGTTTTTTTAATAATTACAGTGAAATGTCGTGAGACACCGTGAAAAGCGAAGGGACGTCTACTGGCGAAAATGCCCACAATATAAAATCAGATTATTATCACCAAAAGGCTGGCCACATTGCCACACTCTATACTTATACCGCAACATTGATTAGAAAAAACGATGGCTTCGACAGAAACACTTGAAAGATTTCGCCAATTATCGATTAGTGGTTGGATAGCTTAGTAGAGGAAACACACGCCCGGTAATCCGAGGTCGTGAGATCGCATCTCACTTGAAGCAGTAACTTTTTCAAGTTTTTTTTCAATTTTTACTATGTTTTACTTTTAGATTTGATAAGAAGAATTAACAGTTTTAAATCTAAAGATAAAACAAATAAAAACCGAAACTATTTATAACATAAAATCAGATACTTTATATAAATGACAAAAACCTATAAATAAAATATCTCACGAATTAACGATAGAGTTTATGGGCACACAAAATTGTAACAATAATTCTATCGGGTTGAGTATCCGCAAATTGCCTGATCAATGCTGCATCATAGATAAAAAAAAATCTGCGAGACACACTTGAAGATTTCGACTTAACAGCTAGTGACTTGGTAGCGAAGTTGGAAATGCACTCGCCCGCCTTTCAAGATTCAATGGGTGAGGGTTCGAATCCTACCTGTAGTTGGTAAATTTTGTTTCAATTCATACTGTTTTAATTTTAAAATATAATAAAGAAAAATTACACTTTTAAATTCTAGTATTATTAAATACCATTTATTAATAAACGTAGCATGGTAGGTATTTGCTAGAAAACAATATTTAAATTTTAGTATTCTGTTCTGACAAAAATATTTTAATAACTGACAAAATAAACTATAGGGGTTGTCGCTATAATTTATGTATTTTCGTTACTTTATTTATTCACAGCTAATTTATTATCTTTTTTCAAAATATTCCACGTGACTTTTCAAAATGTAATGTGCGTAAGGTAATAATAATGTGTAGGCGGCGAAATTTGCGAGCAAATTATTTTACTCTGCCGCCTGGCCGCCTCTTATAATTATTCTACGATCCGTGCTTTACGTTTGTATTTGCTCGTAGTTTGGCGTAAGCTAACTAGATGTCGCGGCGTTATCTCATTCACTACCGCAATCACTTCACGAAATAATGCAGCGGTGGAGAGGGGACGAGAGGCAGCTAAATGCTCAAGGTCATTGGCTAGGGGAACAGCCTTAATAGTTAGTAAGTTACATTTAAACCATTCATTCAGCACATCCAAGTCCCTTTGAGCGTCGCCGATCATTGCGTGATACATTTGCCGAAATAGAAAAGATAGTTGTTCTTTTAGGCCAATTTTATTTATATTATTAATATATATCAAAAACATCAATGGCCCAGTTATCGAACCTTGTGCTATTCCGTAAGACATACTTCGGGACGAACTCGTAAAGTCATCAATTTTGACCACTTGAAGTCTATTTTGTAAATAAGATGCAAGCATATTGATAGCTGTTCCTGTTATACCGATGTCTGTTAGTTTCTGTAAGAGTTTTTGGTGGCTTACTGTATCGAATGCTTTTTTTAGGTCGATAAATATCCCAAGTGCAAGGTTTTTTTGGTCAATATTAATTTTAATATTCGTAATTAGGTCTACTGCTGCGGCCAGAGTATTTGATTGGGAGCGGAATCCAAACTGGCGGTCATTTAAAAAGTTTTTTTCAAGCAGATATGTATTTAGACGGTTATTTATTTATTTATTTAAACTTTATTGCACAGATTTAAGAAAAATCATACAATAGGTAGACTTAATGCCATGAGGCATTCTCTACCAGTCGACCATTAGGCTAAACAGAGATGTTTTGTGGGCGGTGCGATAAAGACACACAATTAAACTTTTTTAAAACTAATAAAATCATAAACTACATAAAAATGCATAAACTAAATACGATCATTTATGTATACACATAAACTAAATACTATCATACATAGACTACATAGACCTGATGATACATACATAAATAAATAAATATGAATATGACGACGATAAGTAAGAGATTAAAAGAGTTCAAGTGGATGATTACAATTGACGAAGAAAATGGGTGCGAACACGCTTCTTAAAAGAATATTTGCATGGCGCTCGTTTGATATTTTCGGGAAGGGAGTTCCAAAGCCGAATGGATTGAAGAACAAAGGAGTTGGAAATAAAGCCAGTGCGGTGGGAAGGAGTGGAGAGAGTAAGTTTATTAGTGGAGCGTAAGTTACGGGAATGCGTAGAACTAAGAAGACAAAATTG
The DNA here is from genome assembly GCA_950371115.1 of Anania fuscalis. NCBI lineage: Eukaryota > Metazoa > Arthropoda > Insecta > Lepidoptera > Crambidae > Anania > Anania fuscalis. The sequence goes on along the minus strand of OX493326.1, from coordinate 19,509,017 downwards.
AGATTTCAGGTAGGAGGGAGAATTAGGATCATTCAATATCGAAAAGAGAGCGGTTAAAACTCTGACATTACGTCGAAGAGAGACAGGAAGCCACTGAAGCTGAGAGCGGTACGAGGAAATGTGATCAAATTTGCGTATGCAGTAAATGAAACGAATGCCATTATTTATAAGACGATCCAACTTGTTAAGCAAAATTTGGTTTATGTCTGGGTAACACACATCAGCATAGTCAATGAGAGGTAGAACTAGGGACTGGACGAGGGAAATTTTAGTCTTAACGGGAAGAAAATGCTTAAGTCTGCAGAGGGAGCGTAGTGTAGCGGTGACCTTTCCACTAACTTCGGCAACGTGAGTGGTCCAACTAAGCGTGGGGTCTAAGTGAAGGCCAAGGTTTTTGACACTCGGGCAAAAAGGAATATCTACCCCGTTTAAGCTAACTGGGGCCAAGCTAGTAAAGTCAATCCGGCACATTTGTCGCTGACTACCAATAATGATGGCCTGGCATTTGTTGGGATTTACAGTTACACCATAACGTTCAGACCAAGATGATATATGCCTGAGCTAAAATGTATCAAAATATTTGTATAACAAAATAATATATTGACATAACAAACAATTTCTTCATATTTTGATTTTATGATGAAACTATTAGAAATGCATTATTAGCACTAAGCCACGAATACATTTAAATAACATAGGTAGGCAACACAAGCATTAGTGACCATTATATTTGGTCGGATTCGCGCTGACAGTCTGACAGACAGCTGATCCGGCCAGAATAACAAACACAAACTTTTTTTTGGCTTCAAACTGTAACACGTCGTTAAATGTTTTTTATTTTTCTTAATTTAAAAAGCATTATTTAATAAGTAAGACTCATTTTCTACAAAAATCTTATTATTATACCACATAACTCCAAATATCGAATTATTTTCAAACGACTTTGCGATCGAGTTACGCAGGACAATTTTTTAAAATCAATAAGCAAGAAATGACATTTCATGTGTCCAGCATTTATTTTTCTAAATGTCATAAACAATTGGAATGTTGCAATTTTCTTAGTTTGAATATCTAAAATTGATTGAAATAAACATTTTGCTATATTATTGTCTTTTTATTTTACGCGAACACGAAACACGAACGCTGTAAAGTGTTCGAAACGTCAGGTTAAATGAAATGTTAATAAATCGCGAAATAATCCGTAAAAGTAGTTTCATTTTAACATTTTTCTGTTAATAGAAACCATGTTTACGCATTAGTTTGCTAATATTTTGAATTGGCAAGAGACTTTTACAAAACCGGTAAAATTTTAATACATAGGCATAACACTAGCACTCAGTATAATTCATTCTGATACTCTTCTTCAATTGTCTGTGGCCTCGATGGAATCCCGCGATTTCGATGTTGTTTCGCGTTAAGGTTCCAATCGAACCTTCGGTCGGGGATCGGTCGGATCCGAACATTTGGATAGTACATTTCGCGCTAGACCCCCTGGTCATCTATTGAGATCCTTACAAGCATCTAACGATTTTTTTTTAGTGATATTTAGTTTCGGTGGCGGAATTCAGTTTCGGTGGCGTTATGTTAAAATTACAATTTCACATATGTTATGTTTTACCCTAAAGATTAGTATTATCAATTTATTTCGTGTGAAAACTTAAAAACAAAATTTGCCATCAAAACTGACAAAAAGTCGCATGTGTTGATATTGACCCTTTTAAACTTCGACTAGTCTGTATAGGGAATGCAAAAAATCACCATCTTTTAATTTTAAACATTTATTTTTAAATGATAATACATGATTCCTTCTATTTTAAATGTTTAGAAGTACACGTTAATGTACAACCTTCTATGTCATTATTTAATTTTTCTAATAAACCATAAAGTTTTTTTAATAATTACAGTGAAATGTCGTGAGACACCGTGAAAAGCGAAGGGACGTCTACTGGCGAAAATGCCCACAATATAAAATCAGATTATTATCACCAAAAGGCTGGCCACATTGCCACACTCTATACTTATACCGCAACATTGATTAGAAAAAACGATGGCTTCGACAGAAACACTTGAAAGATTTCGCCAATTATCGATTAGTGGTTGGATATCTTAGTAGAGGAAACACACGCCCGGTAATCCGAGGTCGTGAGATCGCATCTCACTTGAAGCAGTAACTTTTTCAAGTTTTTTTTCAATTTTTACTATGTTTTACTTTTAGATTTGATAAGAAGAATTAACAGTTTTAAATCTAAAGATAAAACAAATAAAAACCGAAACTATTTATAACATAAAATCAGATACTTTATATAAATGACAAAAACCTATAAATAAAATATCTCACGAATTAACGATAGAGTTTATGGGCACACAAAATTGTAACAATAATTCTATCGGGTTGAGTATCCGCAAATTGCCTGATCAATGCTGCATCATAGATAAAAAAAAATCTGCGAGACACACTTGAAGATTTCGACTTAACAGCTAGTGACTTGGTAGCGAAGTTGGAAATGCACTCGCCCGCCTTTCAAGATTCAATGGGTGAGGGTTCGAATCCTACCTGTAGTTGGTAAATTTTGTTTCAATTCATACTGTTTTAATTTTAAAATATAATAAAGAAAAATTACACTTTTAAATTCTAGTATTATTAAATACCATTTATTAATAAACGTAGCATGGTAGGTATTTGCTAGAAAACAATATTTAAATTTTAGTATTCTGTTCTGACAAAAATATTTTAATAACTGACAAAATAAACTATAGGGGTTGTCGCTATAATTTATGTATTTTCGTTACTTTATTTATTCACAGCTAATTTATTATCTTTTTTCAAAATATTCCACGTGACTTTTCAAAATGTAATGTGCGTAAGGTAATAATAATGTGTAGGCGGCGAAATTTGCGAGCAAATTATTTTACTCTGCCGCCTGGCCGCCTCTTATAATTATTCTACGATCCGTGCTTTACGTTTGTATTTGCTCGTAGTTTGGCGTAAGCTAACTAGATGTCGCGGCGTTATCTCATTCACTACCGCAATCACTTCACGAAATAATGCAGCGGTGGAGAGGGGACGAGAGGCAGCTAAATGCTCAAGGTCATTGGCTAGGGGAACAGCCTTAATAGTTAGTAAGTTACATTTAAACCATTCATTCAGCACATCCAAGTCCCTTTGAGCGTCGCCGATCATTGCGTGATACATTTGCCGAAATAGAAAAGATAGTTGTTCTTTTAGGCCAATTTTATTTATATTATTAATATATATCAAAAACATCAATGGCCCAGTTATCGAACCTTGTGCTATTCCGTAAGACATACTTCGGGACGAACTCGTAAAGTCATCAATTTTGACCACTTGAAGTCTATTTTGTAAATAAGATGCAAGCATATTGATAGCTGTTCCTGTTATACCGATGTCTGTTAGTTTCTGTAAGAGTTTTTGGTGGCTTACTGTATCGAATGCTTTTTTTAGGTCGATAAATATCCCAAGTGCAAGGTTTTTTTGGTCAATATTAATTTTAATATTCGTAATTAGGTCTACTGCTGCGGCCAGAGTATTTGATTGGGAGCGGAATCCAAACTGGCGGTCATTTAAAAAGTTTTTTTCAAGCAGATATGTATTTAGACGGTTATTTATTTATTTATTTAAACTTTATTGCACAGATTTAAGAAAAATCATACAATAGGTGGACTTAATGCCATGAGGCATTCTCTACCAGTCGACCATTAGGCTAAACAGAGATGTTTTGTGGGCGGTGCGATAAAGACACACAATTAAACTTTTTTAAAACTAATAAAATCATAAACTACATAAAAATGCATAAACTAAATACGATCATTTATGTATACACATAAACTAAATACTATCATACATAGACTACATAGACCTGATGATACATACATAAATAAATATGAATATGACGACGATAAGTAAGAGATTAAAAGAGTTCAAGTGGATGATTACAATTGACGAAGAAAATGGGTGCGAACACGCTTCTTAAAAGAATATTTGCATGGCGCTCGTTTGATATTTTCGGGAAGGGAGTTCCAAAGCCGAATGGATTGAAGAACAAAGGAGTTGGAAATAAAGCCAGTGCGGTGGGAAGGAGTGGAGAGAGTAAGTTTATTAGTGGAGCGTAAGTTACGGGAATGCGTAGAACTAAGAAGACAAAATTGAGATTTCAGGTAGGAGGGAGAATTAGGATCATTCAATATCGAAAAGAGAGCGGTTAAAACTCTGACATTACGTCGAAGAGAGACAGGAAGCCACTGAAGCTGAGAGCGGTACGAGGAAATGTGATCAAATTTGCGTATGCAGTAAATGAAACGAATGCCATTATTTATAAGACGATCCAACTTGTTAAGCAAAATTTGGTTTATGTCTGGGTAACACACATCAGCATAGTCAATGAGAGGTAGAACTAGGGACTGGACGAGGGAAATTTTAGTCTTAACGGGAAGAAAATGCTTAAGTCTGCAGAGGGAGCGTAGTGTAGCGGTGACCTTTCCACTAACTTCGGAAACGTGAGTGGTCCAACTAAGCGTGGGGTCTAAGTGAAGGCCAAGGTTTTTGACACTCGGGCAAAAAGGAATATCTACCCCGTTTAAGCTAACTGGGGCCAAGCTAGTAAAGTCAATCCGGCACATTTGTCGCTGACTACCAATAATGATGGCCTGGCATTTGTTGGGATTTACAGTTACACCATAACGTTCAGACCAAGATGATATATGCCTGAGCTAAAATGTATCAAAATATTTGTATAACAAAATAATATATTGACATAACAAACAATTTCTTCATATTTTGATTTTATGATGAAACTATTAGAAATGCATTATTAGCACTAAGCCACGAATACATTTAAATAACATAGGTAGGCAACACAAGCATTAGTGACCATTATATTTGGTCGGATTCGCGCTGACAGTCTGACAGACAGCTGATCCGGCCAGAATAACAAACACAAACTTTTTTTTGGCTTCAAACTGTAACACGTCGTTAAATGTTTTTTATTTTTCTTAATTTAAAAAGCATTATTTAATAAGTAAGACTCATTTTCTACAAAAATCTTATTATTATACCACATAACTCCAAATATCGAATTATTTTCAAACGACTTTGCGATCGAGTTACGCAGGACAATTTTTTAAAATCAATAAGCAAGAAATGACATTTCATGTGTCCAGCATTTATTTTTCTAAATGTCATAAACAATTGGAATGTTGCAATTTTCTTAGTTTGAATATCTAAAATTGATTGAAATAAACATTTTGCTATATTATTGTCTTTTTATTTTACGCGAACACGAAACACGAACGCTGTAAAGTGTTCGAAACGTCAGGTTAAATAAAATGTTAATAAATCGCGAAATAATCCGTAAAAGTAGTTTCATTTTAACATTTTTCTGTTAATAGAAACCATGTTTACGCATTAGTTTGCTAATATTTTGAATTGGCAAGAGACTTTTACAAAACCGGTAAAATTTTAATACATAGGCATAACACTAGCACTCAGTATAATTCATTCTGATACTCTTCTTCAATTGTCTGTGGCCTCGATGGAATCCCGCGATTTCGATGTTGTTTCGCGTTAAGGTTCCAATCGAACCTTCGGTCGGGGATCGGTCGGATCCGAACATTTGGATAGTACATTTCGCGCTAGACCCCCTGGTCATCTATTGAGATCCTTACAAGCATCTAACGATTTTTTTTTAGTGATATTTAGTTTCGGTGGCGGAATTCAGTTTCGGTGGCGTTATGTTAAAATTACAATTTCACATATGTTATGTTTTACCCTAAAGATTAGTATTATCAATTTATTTCGTGTGAAAACTTAAAAACAAAATTTGCCATCAAAACTGACAAAAAGTCGCATGTGTTGATATTGACCCTTTTAAACTTCGACTAGTCTGTATAGGGAATGCAAAAAATCACCATCTTTTAATTTTAAACATTTATTTTTAAATGATAATACATGATTCCTTCTATTTTAAATGTTTAGAAGTACACGTTAATGTACAACCTTCTATGTCATTATTTAATTTTTCTAATAAACCATAAAGTTTTTTTAATAATTACAGTGAAATGTCGTGAGACACCGTGAAAAGCGAAGGGACGTCTACTGGCGAAAATGCCCACAATATAAAATCAGATTATTATCACCAAAAGGCTGGCCACATTGCCACACTCTATACTTATACCGCAACATTGATTAGAAAAAACGATGGCTTCGACAGAAACACTTGAAAGATTTCGCCAATTATCGATTAGTGGTTGGATATCTTAGTAGAGGAAACACACGCCCGGTAATCCGAGGTCGTGAGATCGCATCTCACTTGAAGCAGTAACTTTTTCAAGTTTTTTTTCAATTTTTACTATGTTTTACTTTTAGATTTGATAAGAAGAATTAACAGTTTTAAATCTAAAGATAAAACAAATAAAAACCGAAACTATTTATAACATAAAATCAGATACTTTATATAAATGACAAAAACCTATAAATAAAATATCTCACGAATTAACGATAGAGTTTATGGGCACACAAAATTGTAACAATAATTCTATCGGGTTGAGTATCCGCAAATTGCCTGATCAATGCTGCATCATAGATAAAAAAAAATCTGCGAGACACACTTGAAGATTTCGACTTAACAGCTAGTGACTTGGTAGCGAAGTTGGAAATGCACTCGCCCGCCTTTCAAGATTCAATGGGTGAGGGTTCGAATCCTACCTGTAGTTGGTAAATTTTGTTTCAATTCATACTGTTTTAATTTTAAAATATAATAAAGAAAAATTACACTTTTAAATTCTAGTATTATTAAATACCATTTATTAATAAACGTAGCATGGTAGGTATTTGCTAGAAAACAATATTTAAATTTTAGTATTCTGTTCTGACAAAAATATTTTAATAACTGACAAAATAAACTATAGGGGTTGTCGCTATAATTTATGTATTTTCGTTACTTTATTTATTCACAGCTAATTTATTATCTTTTTTCAAAATATTCCACGTGACTTTTCAAAATGTAATGTGCGTAAGGTAATAATAATGTGTAGGCGGCGAAATTTGCGAGCAAATTATTTTACTCTGCCGCCTGGCCGCCTCTTATAATTATTCTACGATCCGTGCTTTACGTTTGTATTTGCTCGTAGTTTGGCGTAAGCTAACTAGATGTCGCGGCGTTATCTCATTCACTACCGCAATCACTTCACGAAATAATGCAGCGGTGGAGAGGGGACGAGAGGCAGCTAAATGCTCAAGGTCATTGGCTAGGGGAACAGCCTTAATAGTTAGTAAGTTACATTTAAACCATTCATTCAGCACATCCAAGTCCCTTTGAGCGTCGCCGATCATTGCGTGATACATTTGCCGAAATAGAAAAGATAGTTGTTCTTTTAGGCCAATTTTATTTATATTATTAATATATATCAAAAACATCAATGGCCCAGTTATCGAACCTTGTGCTATTCCGTAAGACATACTTCGGGACGAACTCGTAAAGTCATCAATTTTGACCACTTGAAGTCTATTTTGTAAATAAGATGCAAGCATATTGATAGCTGTTCCTGTTATACCGATGTCTGTTAGTTTCTGTAAGAGTTTTTGGTGGCTTACTGTATCGAATGCTTTTTTTAGGTCGATAAATATCCCAAGTGCAAGGTTTTTTTGGTCAATATTAATTTTAATATTCGTAATTAGGTCTACTGCTGCGGCCAGAGTATTTGATTGGGAGCGGAATCCAAACTGGCGGTCATTTAAAAAGTTTTTTTCAAGCAGATATGTATTTAGACGGTTATTTATTTATTTATTTAAACTTTATTGCACAGATTTAAGAAAAATCATACAATAGGTAGACTTAATGCCATGAGGCATTCTCTACCAGTCGACCATTAGGCTAAACAGAGATGTTTTGTGGGCGGTGCGATAAAGACACACAATTAAACTTTTTTAAAACTAATAAAATCATAAACTACATAAAAATGCATAAACTAAATACGATCATTTATGTATACACATAAACTAAATACTATCATACATAGACTACATAGACCTGATGATACATACATAAATAAATATGAATATGACGACGATAAGTAAGAGATTAAAAGAGTTCAAGTGGATGATTACAATTGACGAAGAAAATGGGTGCGAACACGCTTCTTAAAAGAATATTTGCATGGCGCTCGTTTGATATTTTCGGGAAGGGAGTTCCAAAGCCGAATGGATTGAAGAACAAAGGAGTTGGAAATAAAGCCAGTGCGGTGGGAAGGAGTGGAGAGAGTAAGTTTATTAGTGGAGCGTAAGTTACGGGAATGCGTAGAACTAAGAAGACAAAATTGAGATTTCAGGTAGGAGGGAGAATTAGGATCATTCAATATCGAAAAGAGAGCGGTTAAAACTCTGACATTACGTCGAAGAGAGACAGGAAGCCACTGAAGCTGAGAGCGGTACGAGGAAATGTGATCAAATTTGCGTATGCAGTAAATGAAACGAATGCCATTATTTATAAGACGATCCAACTTGTTAAGCAAAATTTGGTTTATGTCTGGGTAACACACATCAGCATAGTCAATGAGAGGTAGAACTAGGGACTGGACGAGGGAAATTTTAGTCTTAACGGGAAGAAAATGCTTAAGTCTGCAGAGGGAGCGTAGTGTAGCGGTGACCTTTCCACTAACTTCGGAAACGTGAGTGGTCCAACTAAGCGTGGGGTCTAAGTGAAGGCCAAGGTTTTTGACACTCGGGCAAAAAGGAATATCTACCCCGTTTAAGCTAACTGGGGCCAAGCTAGTAAAGTCAATCCGGCACATTTGTCGCTGACTACCAATAATGATGGCCTGGCATTTGTTGGGATTTACAGTTACACCATAACGTTCAGACCAAGATGATATATGCCTGAGCTAAAATGTATCAAAATATTTGTATAACAAAATAATATATTGACATAACAAACAATTTCTTCATATTTTGATTTTATGATGAAACTATTAGAAATGCATTATTAGCACTAAGCCACGAATACATTTAAATAACATAGGTAGGCAACACAAGCATTAGTGACCATTATATTTGGTCGGATTCGCGCTGACAGTCTGACAGACAGCTGATCCGGCCAGAATAACAAACACAAACTTTTTTTTGGCTTCAAACTGTAACACGTCGTTAAATGTTTTTTATTTTTCTTAATTTAAAAAGCATTATTTAATAAGTAAGACTCATTTTCTACAAAAATCTTATTATTATACCACATAACTCCAAATATCGAATTATTTTCAAACGACTTTGCGATCGAGTTACGCAGGACAATTTTTTAAAATCAATAAGCAAGAAATGACATTTCATGTGTCCAGCATTTATTTTTCTAAATGTCATAAACAATTGGAATGTTGCAATTTTCTTAGTTTGAATATCTAAAATTGATTGAAATAAACATTTTGCTATATTATTGTCTTTTTATTTTACGCGAACACGAAACACGAACGCTGTAAAGTGTTCGAAACGTCAGGTTAAATAAAATGTTAATAAATCGCGAAATAATCCGTAAAAGTAGTTTCATTTTAACATTTTTCTGTTAATAGAAACCATGTTTACGCATTAGTTTGCTAATATTTTGAATTGGCAAGAGACTTTTACAAAACCGGTAAAATTTTAATACATAGGCATAACACTAGCACTCAGTATAATTCATTCTGATACTCTTCTTCAATTGTCTGTGGCCTCGATGGAATCCCGCGATTTCGATGTTGTTTCGCGTTAAGGTTCCAATCGAACCTTCGGTCGGGGATCGGTCGGATCCGAACATTTGGATAGTACATTTCGCGCTAGACCCCCTGGTCATCTATTGAGATCCTTACAAGCATCTAACGATTTTTTTTTAGTGATATTTAGTTTCGGTGGCGTTATGTTAAAATTACAATTTCACATATGTTTATTTTATTTTATTTTATTTTATTCGATAAGGCTTACCAACTAAATACATACAAAAAGATTACATTTAACAGGCTTTATGTACCGGAGTGCATCGTATATGCATTTAAATTAAAGGTATGCACAACATTACTATATTAATATACTTTTTAAAACTAAATATCAACAATAGGAAAACTAGTAGTGCTTCTTACAAAATTCCGATATAGATTTCTTAAAACTAACAATAAATGTTATGTTTTACCCTAAAGATTAGTATTATCAATTTATTTCGTGTGAAAACTTAAAAACAAAATTTGCCATCAAAACTGACAAAAAGTCGCATGTGTTGATATTGACCCTTTTATACTTCGACTAGTCTGTATAGGGAATGCAAAAAATCACCATCTTTTAATTTTAAACATTTATTTTTAAATGATAATACATGATTCCTTCTATTTTAAATGTTTAGAAGTACACGTTAATGTACAACCTTCTATGTCATTATTTAATTTTTCTAATAAACCATAAAGTTTTTTTAATAATTACAGTGAAATGTCGTGAGACACCGTGAAAAGCGAAGGGACGTCTACTGGCGAAAATGCCCACAATATAAAATCAGATTATTATCACCAAAAGGCTGGCCACATTGCCACACTCTATACTTATACCGCAACATTGATTAGAAAAAACGATGGCTTCGACAGAAACACTTGAAAGATTTCGCCAATTATCGATTAGTGGTTGGATAGCTTAGTAGAGGAAACACACGCCCGGTAATCCGAGGTCGTGAGATCGCATCTCACTTGAAGCAGTAACTTTTTCAAGTTTTTTTTCAATTTTTACTATGTTTTACTTTTAGATTTGATAAGAAGAATTAACAGTTTTAAATCTAAAGATAAAACAAATAAAAACCGAAACTATTTATAACATAAAATCAGATACTTTATATAAATGACAAAAACCTATAAATAAAATATCTCACGAATTAACGATAGAGTTTATGGGCACACAAAATTGTAACAATAATTCTATCGGGTTGAGTATCCGCAAATTGCCTGATCAATGCTGCATCATAGATAAAAAAAAAACTGCGAGACACACTTGAAGATTTCGACTTAACAGCTAGTGACTTGGTAGCGAAGTTGGAAATGCACTCGCCCGCCTTTCAAGATTCAATGGGTGAGGGTTCGAATCCTACCTGTAGTTGGTAAATTTTGTTTCAATTTATACTGTTTTAATTTTAAAATATAATAAAGAAAAATTACACTTTTAAATTCTAGTATTATTAAATACCATTTATTAATAAACGTAGCATGGTAGGTATTTGCTAGAAAACAATATTTAAATTTTAGTATTCTGTTCTGACAAAAATATTTTAATAACTGACAAAATAAACTATAGGGGTTGTCGCTATAATTTATGTATTTTCGTTACTTTATTTATTCACAGCTAATTTATTATCTTTTTTCAAAATATTCCACGTGACTTTTCAAAATGTAATGTGCGTAAGGTAATAATAATGTGTAGGCGGCGAAATTTGCGAGCAAATTATTTTACTCTGCCGCCTGGCCGCCTCTTATAATTATTCTACGATCCGTGCTTTACGTTTGTATTTGCTCGTAGTTTGGCGTAAGCTAACTAGATGTCGCGGCGTTATCTCATTCACTACCGCAATCACTTCACGAAATAATGCAGCGGTGGAGAGGGGACGAGAGGCAGCTAAATGCTCAAGGTCATTGGCTAGGGGAACAGCCTTAATAGTTAGTAAGTTACATTTAAACCATTCATTCAGCACATCCAAGTCCCTTTGAGCGTCGCCGATCATTGCGTGATACATTTGCCGAAATAGAAAAGATAGTTGTTCTTTTAGGCCAATTTTATTTATATTATTAATATATATCAAAAACATCAATGGCCCAGTTATCGAACCTTGTGCTATTCCGTAAGACATACTTCGGGACGAACTCGTAAAGTCATCAATTTTGACCACTTGAAGTCTATTTTGTAAATAAGATGCAAGCATATTGATAGCTGTTCCTGTTATACCGATGTCTGTTAGTTTCTGTAAGAGTTTTTGGTGGCTTACTGTATCGAATGCTTTTTTTAGGTCGATAAATATCCCAAGTGCAAGGTTTTTTTGGTCAATATTAATTTTAATATTCGTAATTAGGTCTACTGCTGCGGCCAGAGTATTTGATTGGGAGCGGAATCCAAACTGGCGGTCATTTAAAAAGTTTTTTTCAAGCAGATATGTATTTAGACGGTTATTTATTTATTTATTTAAACTTTATTGCACAGATTTAAGAAAAATCATACAATAGGTAGACTTAATGCCATGAGGCATTCTCTACCAGTCGACCATTAGGCTAAACAGAGATGTTTTGTGGGCGGTGCGATAAAGACACACAATTAAACTTTTTTAAAACTAATAAAATCATAAACTACATAAAAATGCATAAACTAAATACGATCATTTATGTATACACATAAACTAAATACTATCATACATAGACTACATAGACCTGATGATACATACATAAATAAATATGAATATGACGACGATAAGTAAGAGATTAAAAGAGTTCAAGTGGATGATTACAATTGACGAAGAAAATGGGTGCGAACACGCTTCTTAAAAGAATATTTGCATGGCGCTCGTTTGATATTTTCGGGAAGGGAGTTCCAAAGCCGAATGGATTGAAGAACAAAGGAGTTGGAAATAAAGCCAGTGCGGTGGGAAGGAGTGGAGAGAGTAAGTTTATTAGTGGAGCGTAAGTTACGGGAATGCGTAGAACTAAGAAGACAAAATTGAGATTTCAGGTAGGAGGGAGAATTAGGATCATTCAATATCGAAAAGAGAGCGGTTAAAACTCTGACATTACGTCGAAGAGAGACAGGAAGCCACTGAAGCTGAGAGCGGTACGAGGAAATGTGATCAAATTTGCGTATGCAGTAAATGAAACGAATGCCATTATTTATAAGACGATCCAACTTGTTAAGCAAAATTTGGTTTATGTCTGGGTAACACACATCAGCATAGTCAATGAGAGGTAGAACTAGGGACTGGACGAGGGAAATTTTAGTCTTAACGGGAAGAAAATGCTTAAGTCTGCAGAGGGAGCGTAGTGTAGCGGTGACCTTTCCACTAACTTCGGAAACGTGAGTGGTCCAACTAAGCGTGGGGTCTAAGTGAAGGCCAAGGTTTTTGACACTCGGGCAAAAAGGAATATCTACCCCGTTTAAGCTAACTGGGGCCAAGCTAGTAAAGTCAATCCGGCACATTTGTCGCTGACTACCAATAATGATGGCCTGGCATTTGTTGGGATTTACAGTTACACCATAACGTTCAGACCAAGATGATATATGCCTGAGCTAAAATGTATCAAAATATTTGTATAACAAAATAATATATTGACATAACAAACAATTTCTTCATATTTTGATTTTATGATGAAACTATTAGAAATGCATTATTAGCACTAAGCCACGAATACATTTAAATAACATAGGTAGGCAACACAAGCATTAGTGACCATTATATTTGGTCGGATTCGCGCTGACAGTCTGACAGACAGCTGATCCGGCCAGAATAACAAACACAAACTTTTTTTTGGCTTCAAACTGTAACACGTCGTTAAATGTTTTTTATTTTTCTTAATTTAAAAAGCATTATTTAATAAGTAAGACTCATTTTCTACAAAAATCTTATTATTATACCACATAACTCCAAATATCGAATTATTTTCAAACGACTTTGCGATCGAGTTACGCAGGACAATTTTTTAAAATCAATAAGCAAGAAATGACATTTCATGTGTCCAGCATTTATTTTTCTAAATGTCATAAACAATTGGAATGTTGCAATTTTCTTAGTTTGAATATCTAAAATTGATTGAAATAAACATTTTGCTATATTATTGTCTTTTTATTTTACGCGAACACGAAACACGAACGCTGTAAAGTGTTCGAAACGTCAGGTTAAATAAAATGTTAATAAATCGCGAAATAATCCGTAAAAGTAGTTTCATTTTAACATTTTTCTGTTAATAGAAACCATGTTTACGCATTAGTTTGCTAATATTTTGAATTGGCAAGAGACTTTTACAAAACCGGTAAAATTTTAATACATAGGCATAACACTAGCACTCAGTATAATTCATTCTGATACTCTTCTTCAATTGTCTGTGGCCTCGATGGAATCCCGCGATTTCGATGTTGTTTCGCGTTAAGGTTCCAATCGAACCTTCGGTCGGGGATCGGTCGGATCCGAACATTTGGATAGTACATTTCGCGCTAGACCCCCTGGTCATCTATTGAGATCCTTACAAGCATCTAACGATTTTTTTTTAGTGATATTTAGTTTCGGTGGCGGAATTCAGTTTCGGTGGCGTTATGTTAAAATTACAATTTCACATATGTTATGTTTTACTCTAAAGATTAGTATTATCAATTTATTTCGTGTGAAAACTTAAAAACAAAATTTGCCATCAAAACTGACAAAAAGTCGCATGTGTTGATATTGACCCTTTTAAACTTCGACTAGTCTGTATAGGGAATGCAAAAAATCACCATCTTTTAATTTTAAACATTTATTTTTAAATGATAATACATGATTCCTTCTATTTTAAATGTTTAGAAGTACACGTTAATGTACAACCTTCTATGTCATTATTTAATTTTTCTAATAAACCATAAAGTTTTTTTAATAATTACAGTGAAATGTCGTGAGACACCGTGAAAAGCGAAGGGACGTCTACTGGCGAAAATGCCCACAATATAAAATCAGATTATTATCACCAAAAGGCTGGCCACATTGCCACACTCTATACTTATACCGCAACATTGATTAGAAAAAACGATGGCTTCGACAGAAACACTTGAAAGATTTCGCCAATTATCGATTAGTGGTTGGATAGCTTAGTAGAGGAAACACACGCCCGGTAATCCGAGGTCGTGAGATCGCATCTCACTTGAAGCAGTAACTTTTTCAAGTTTTTTTTCAATTTTTACTATGTTTTACTTTTAGATTTGATAAGAAGAATTAACAGTTTTAAATCTAAAGATAAAACAAATAAAAACCGAAACTATTTATAACATAAAATCAGATACTTTATATAAATGACAAAAACCTATAAATAAAATATCTCACGAATTAACGATAGAGTTTATGGGCACACAAAATTGTAACAATAATTCTATCGGGTTGAGTATCCGCAAATTGCCTGATCAATGCTGCATCATAGATAAAAAAAAATCTGCGAGACACACTTGAAGATTTCGACTTAACAGCTAGTGACTTGGTAGCGAAGTTGGAAATGCACTCGCCCGCCTTTCAAGATTCAATGGGTGAGGGTTCGAATCCTACCTGTAGTTGGTAAATTTTGTTTCAATTTATACTGTTTTAATTTTAAAATATAATAAAGAAAAATTACACTTTTAAATTCTAGTATTATTAAATACCATTTATTAATAAACGTAGCATGGTAGGTATTTGCTAGAAAACAATATTTAAATTTTAGTATTCTGTTCTGACAAAAATATTTTAATAACTGACAAAATAAACTATAGGGGTTGTCGCTATAATTTATGTATTTTCGTTACTTTATTTATTCACAGCTAATTTATTATCTTTTTTCAAAATATTCCACGTGACTTTTCAAAATGTAATGTGCGTAAGGTAATAATAATGTGTAGGCGGCGAAATTTGCGAGCAAATTATTTTACTCTGCCGCCTGGCCGCCTCTTATAATTATTCTACGATCCGTGCTTTACGTTTGTATTTGCTCGTAGTTTGGCGTAAGCTAACTAGATGTCGCGGCGTTATCTCATTCACTACCGCAATCACTTCACGAAATAATGCAGCGGTGGAGAGGGGACGAGAGGCAGCTAAATGCTCAAGGTCATTGGCTAGGGGAACAGCCTTAATAGTTAGTAAGTTACATTTAAACCATTCATTCAGCACATCCAAGTCCCTTTGAGCGTCGCCGATCATTGCGTGATACATTTGCCGAAATAGAAAAGATAGTTGTTCTTTTAGGCCAATTTTATTTATATTATTAATATATATCAAAAACATCAATGGCCCAGTTATCGAACCTTGTGCTATTCCGTAAGACATACTTCGGGACGAACTCGTAAAGTCATCAATTTTGACCACTTGAAGTCTATTTTGTAAATAAGATGCAAGCATATTGATAGCTGTTCCTGTTATACCGATGTCTGTTAGTTTCTGTAAGAGTTTTTGGTGGCTTACTGTATCGAATGCTTTTTTTAGGTCGATAAATATCCCAAGTGCAAGGTTTTTTTGGTCAATATTAATTTTAATATTCGTAATTAGGTCTACTGCTGCGGCCAGAGTATTTGATTGGGAGCGGAATCCAAACTGGCGGTCATTTAAAAAGTTTTTTTCAAGCAGATATGTATTTAGACGGTTATTTATTTATTTATTTAAACTTTATTGCACAGATTTAAGAAAAATCATACAATAGGTAGACTTAATGCCATGAGGCATTCTCTACCAGTCGACCATTAGGCTAAACAGAGATGTTTTGTGGGCGGTGCGATAAAGACACACAATTAAACTTTTTTAAAACTAATAAAATCATAAACTACATAAAAATGCATAAACTAAATACGATCATTTATGTATACACATAAACTAAATACTATCATACATAGACTACATAGACCTGATGATACATACATAAATAAATATGAATATGACGACGATAAGTAAGAGATTAAAAGAGTTCAAGTGGATGATTACAATTGACGAAGAAAATGGGTGCGAACACGCTTCTTAAAAGAATATTTGCATGGCGCTCGTTTGATATTTTCGGGAAGGGAGTTCCAAAGCCGAATGGATTGAAGAACAAAGGAGTTGGAAATAAAGCCAGTGCGGTGGGAAGGAGTGGAGAGAGTAAGTTTATTAGTGGAGCGTAAGTTACGGGAATGCGTAGAACTAAGAAGACAAAATTGAGATTTCAGGTAGGAGGGAGAATTAAGATCATTCAATATCGAAAAGAGAGCGGTTAAAACTCTGACATTACGTCGAAGAGAGACAGGAAGCCACTGAAGCTGAGAGCGGTACGAGGAAATGTGATCAAATTTGCGTATGCAGTAAATGAAACGAATGCCATTATTTATAAGACGATCCAACTTGTTAAGCAAAATTTGGTTTATGTCTGGGTAACACACATCAGCATAGTCAATGAGAGGTAGAACTAGGGACTGGACGAGGGAAATTTTAGTCTTAACGGGAAGAAAATGCTTAAGTCTGCAGAGGGAGCGTAGTGTAGCGGTGACCTTTCCACTAACTTCGGCAACGTGAGTGGTCCAACTAAGCGTGGGGTCTAAGTGAAGGCCAAGGTTTTTGACACTCGGGCAAAAAGGAATATCTACCCCGTTTAAGCTAACTGGGGCCAAGCTAGTAAAGTCAATCCGGCACATTTGTCGCTGACTACCAATAATGATGGCCTGGCATTTGTTGGGATTTACAGTTACACCATAACGTTCAGACCAAGATGATATATGCCTGAGCTAAAATGTATCAAAATATTTGTATAACAAAATAATATATTGACATAACAAACAATTTCTTCATATTTTGATTTTATGATGAAACTATTAGAAATGCATTATTAGCACTAAGCCACGAATACATTTAAATAACATAGGTAGGCAACACAAGCATTAGTGACCATTATATTTGGTCGGATTCGCGCTGACAGTCTGACAGACAGCTGATCCGGCCAGAATAACAAACACAAACTTTTTTTTGGCTTCAAACTGTAACACGTCGTTAAATGTTTTTTATTTTTCTTAATTTAAAAAGCATTATTTAATAAGTAAGACTCATTTTCTACAAAAATCTTATTATTATACCACATAACTCCAAATATCGAATTATTTTCAAACGACTTTGCGATCGAGTTACGCAGGACAATTTTTTAAAATCAATAAGCAAGAAATGACATTTCATGTGTCCAGCATTTATTTTTCTAAATGTCATAAACAATTGGAATGTTGCAATTTTCTTAGTTTGAATATCTAAAATTGATTGAAATAAACATTTTGCTATATTATTGTCTTTTTATTTTACGCGAACACGAAACACGAACGCTGTAAAGTGTTCGAAACGTCAGGTTAAATAAAATGTTAATAAATCGCGAAATAATCCGTAAAAGTAGTTTCATTTTAACATTTTTCTGTTAATAGAAACCATGTTTACGCATTAGTTTGCTAATATTTTGAATTGGCAAGAGACTTTTACAAAACCGGTAAAATTTTAATACATAGGCATAACACTAGCACTCAGTATAATTCATTCTGATACTCTTCTTCAATTGTCTGTGGCCTCGATGGAATCCCGCGATTTCGATGTTGTTTCGCGTTAAGGTTCCAATCGAACCTTCGGTCGGGGATCGGTCGGATCCGAACATTTGGATAGTACATTTCGCGCTAGACCCCCTGGTCATCTATTGAGATCCTTACAAGCATCTAACGATTTTTTTTTAGTGATATTTAGTTTCGGTGGCGGAATTCAGTTTCGGTGGCGTTATGTTAAAATTACAATTTCACATATGTTATGTTTTACCCTAAAGATTAGTATTATCAATTTATTTCGTGTGAAAACTTAAAAACAAAATTTGCCATCAAAACTGACAAAAAGTCGCATGTGTTGATATTGACCCTTTTAAACTTCGACTAGTCTGTATAGGGAATGCAAAAAATCACCATCTTTTAATTTTAAACATTTATTTTTAAATGATAATACATGATTCCTTCTATTTTAAATGTTTAGAAGTACACGTTAATGTACAACCTTCTATGTCATTATTTAATTTTTCTAATAAACCATAAAGTTTTTTTAATAATTACAGTGAAATGTCGTGAGACACCGTGAAAAGCGAAGGGACGTCTACTGGCGAAAATGCCCACAATATAAAATCAGATTATTATCACCAAAAGGCTGGCCACATTGCCACACTCTATACTTATACCGCAACATTGATTAGAAAAAACGATGGCTTCGACAGAAACACTTGAAAGATTTCGCCAATTATCGATTAGTGGTTGGATAGCTTAGTAGAGGAAACACACGCCCGGTAATCCGAGGTCGTGAGATCGCATCTCACTTGAAGCAGTAACTTTTTCAAGTTTTTTTTCAATTTTTACTATGTTTTACTTTTAGATTTGATAAGAAGAATTAACAGTTTTAAATCTAAAGATAAAACAAATAAAAACCGAAACTATTTATAACATAAAATCAGATACTTTATATAAATGACAAAAACCTATAAATAAAATATCTCACGAATTAACGATAGAGTTTATGGGCACACAAAATTGTAACAATAATTCTATCGGGTTGAGTATCCGCAAATTGCCTGATCAATGCTGCATCATAGATAAAAAAAAAACTGCGAGACACACTTGAAGATTTCGACTTAACAGCTAGTGACTTGGTAGCGAAGTTGGAAATGCACTCGCCCGCCTTTCAAGATTCAATGGGTGAGGGTTCGAATCCTACCTGTAGTTGGTAAATTTTGTTTCAATTTATACTGTTTTAATTTTAAAATATAATAAAGAAAAATTACACTTTTAAATTCTAGTATTATTAAATACCATTTATTAATAAACGTAGCATGGTAGGTATTTGCTAGAAAACAATATTTAAATTTTAGTATTCTGTTCTGACAAAAATATTTTAATAACTGACAAAATAAACTATAGGGGTTGTCGCTATAATTTATGTATTTTCGTTACTTTATTTATTCACAGCTAATTTATTATCTTTTTTCAAAATATTCCACGTGACTTTTCAAAATGTAATGTGCGTAAGGTAATAATAATGTGTAGGCGGCGAAATTTGCGAGCAAATTATTTTACTCTGCCGCCTGGCCGCCTCTTATAATTATTCTACGATCCGTGCTTTACGTTTGTATTTGCTCGTAGTTTGGCGTAAGCTAACTAGATGTCGCGGCGTTATCTCATTCACTACCGCAATCACTTCACGAAATAATGCAGCGGTGGAGAGGGGACGAGAGGCAGCTAAATGCTCAAGGTCATTGGCTAGGGGAACAGCCTTAATAGTTAGTAAGTTACATTTAAACCATTCATTCAGCACATCCAAGTCCCTTTGAGCGTCGCCGATCATTGCGTGATACATTTGCCGAAATAGAAAAGATAGTTGTTCTTTTAGGCCAATTTTATTTATATTATTAATATATATCAAAAACATCAATGGCCCAGTTATCGAACCTTGTGCTATTCCGTAAGACATACTTCGGGACGAACTCGTAAAGTCATCAATTTTGACCACTTGAAGTCTATTTTGTAAATAAGATGCAAGCATATTGATAGCTGTTCCTGTTATACCGATGTCTGTTAGTTTCTGTAAGAGTTTTTGGTGGCTTACTGTATCGAATGCTTTTTTTAGGTCGATAAATATCCCAAGTGCAAGGTTTTTTTGGTCAATATTAATTTTAATATTCGTAATTAGGTCTACTGCTGCGGCCAGAGTATTTGATTGGGAGCGGAATCCAAACTGGCGGTCATTTAAAAAGTTTTTTTCAAGCAGATATGTATTTAGACGGTTATTTATTTATTTATTTAAACTTTATTGCACAGATTTAAGAAAAATCATACAATAGGTAGACTTAATGCCATGAGGCATTATCTACCAGTCGACCATTAGGCTAAACAGAGATGTTTTGTGGGCGGTGCGATAAAGACACACAATTAAACTTTTTTAAAACTAATAAAATCATAAACTACATAAAAATGCATAAACTAAATACGATCATTTATGTATACACATAAACTAAATACTATCATACATAGACTACATAGACCTGATGATACATACATAAATAAATATGAATATGACGACGATAAGTAAGAGATTAAAAGAGTTCAAGTGGATGATTACAATTGACGAAGAAAATGGGTGCGAACACGCTTCTTAAAAGAATATTTGCATGGCGCTCGTTTGATATTTTCGGGAAGGGAGTTCCAAAGCCGAATGGATTGAAGAACAAAGGAGTTGGAAATAAAGCCAGTGCGGTGGGAAGGAGTGGAGAGAGTAAGTTTATTAGTGGAGCGTAAGTTACGGGAATGCGTAGAACTAAGAAGACAAAATTGAGATTTCAGGTAGGAGGGAGAATTAGGATCATTCAATATCGAAAAGAGAGCGGTTAAAACTCTGACATTACGTCGAAGAGAGACAGGAAGCCACTGAAGCTGAGAGCGGTACGAGGAAATGTGATCAAATTTGCGTATGCAGTAAATGAAACGAATGCCATTATTTATAAGACGATCCAACTTGTTAAGCAAAATTTGGTTTATGTCTGGGTAACACACATCAGCATAGTCAATGAGAGGTAGAACTAGGGACTGGACGAGGGAAATTTTAGTCTTAACGGGAAGAAAATGCTTAAGTCTGCAGAGGGAGCGTAGTGTAGCGGTGACCTTTCCACTAACTTCGGCAACGTGAGTGGTCCAACTAAGCGTGGGGTCTAAGTGAAGGCCAAGGTTTTTGACACTCGGGCAAAAAGGAATATCTACCCCGTTTAAGCTAACTGGGGCCAAGCTAGTAAAGTCAATCCGGCACATTTGTCGCTGACTACCAATAATGATGGCCTGGCATTTGTTGGGATTTACAGTTACACCATAACGTTCAGACCAAGATGATATATGCCTGAGCTAAAATGTATCAAAATATTTGTATAACAAAATAATATATTGACATAACAAACAATTTCTTCATATTTTGATTTTATGATGAAACTATTAGAAATGCATTATTAGCACTAAGCCACGAATACATTTAAATAACATAGGTAGGCAACACAAGCATTAGTGACCATTATATTTGGTCGGATTCGCGCTGACAGTCTGACAGACAGCTGATCCGGCCAGAATAACAAACACAAACTTTTTTTTGGCTTCAAACTGTAACACGTCGTTAAATGTTTTTTATTTTTCTTAATTTAAAAAGCATTATTTAATAAGTAAGACTCATTTTCTACAAAAATCTTATTATTATACCACATAACTCCAAATATCGAATTATTTTCAAACGACTTTGCGATCGAGTTACGCAGGACAATTTTTTAAAATCAATAAGCAAGAAATGACATTTCATGTGTCCAGCATTTATTTTTCTAAATGTCATAAACAATTGGAATGTTGCAATTTTCTTAGTTTGAATATCTAAAATTGATTGAAATAAACATTTTGCTATATTATTGTCTTTTTATTTTACGCGAACACGAAACACGAACGCTGTAAAGTGTTCGAAACGTCAGGTTAAATGAAATGTTAATAAATCGCGAAATAATCCGTAAAAGTAGTTTCATTTTAACATTTTTCTGTTAATAGAAACCATGTTTACGCATTAGTTTGCTAATATTTTGAATTGGCAAGAGACTTTTACAAAACCGGTAAAATTTTAATACATAGGCATAACACTAGCACTCAGTATAATTCATTCTGATACTCTTCTTCAATTGTCTGTGGCCTCGATGGAATCCCGCGATTTCGATGTTGTTTCGCGTTAAGGTTCCAATCGAACCTTCGGTCGGGGATCGGTCGGATCCGAACATTTGGATAGTACATTTCGCGCTAGACCCCCTGGTCATCTATTGAGATCCTTACAAGCATCTAACGATTTTTTTTTAGTGATATTTAGTTTCGGTGGCGGAATTCAGTTTCGGTGGCGTTATGTTAAAATTACAATTTCACATATGTTATGTTTTACCCTAAAGATTAGTATTATCAATTTATTTCGTGTGAAAACTTAAAAACAAAATTTGCCATCAAAACTGACAAAAAGTCGCATGTGTTGATATTGACCCTTTTAAACTTCGACTAGTCTGTATAGGGAATGCAAAAAATCACCATCTTTTAATTTTAAACATTTATTTTTAAATGATAATACATGATTCCTTCTATTTTAAATGTTTAGAAGTACACGTTAATGTACAACCTTCTATGTCATTATTTAATTTTTCTAATAAACCATAAAGTTTTTTTAATAATTACAGTGAAATGTCGTGAGACACCGTGAAAAGCGAAGGGACGTCTACTGGCGAAAATGCCCACAATATAAAATCAGATTATTATCACCAAAAGGCTGGCCACATTGCCACACTCTATACTTATACCGCAACATTGATTAGAAAAAACGATGGCTTCGACAGAAACACTTGAAAGATTTCGCCAATTATCGATTAGTGGTTGGATAGCTTAGTAGAGGAAACACACGCCCGGTAATCCGAGGTCGTGAGATCGCATCTCACTTGAAGCAGTAACTTTTTCAAGTTTTTTTTCAATTTTTACTATGTTTTACTTTTAGATTTGATAAGAAGAATTAACAGTTTTAAATCTAAAGATAAAACAAATAAAAACCGAAACTATTTATAACATAAAATCAGATACTTTATATAAATGACAAAAACCTATAAATAAAATATCTCACGAATTAACGATAGAGTTTATGGGCACACAAAATTGTAACAATAATTCTATCGGGTTGAGTATCCGCAAATTGCCTGATCAATGCTGCATCATAGATAAAAAAAAATCTGCGAGACACACTTGAAGATTTCGACTTAACAGCTAGTGACTTGGTAGCGAAGTTGGAAATGCACTCGCCCGCCTTTCAAGATTCAATGGGTGAGGGTTCGAATCCTACCTGTAGTTGGTAAATTTTGTTTCAATTCATACTGTTTTAATTTTAAAATATAATAAAGAAAAATTACACTTTTAAATTCTAGTATTATTAAATACCATTTATTAATAAACGTAGCATGGTAGGTATTTGCTAGAAAACAATATTTAAATTTTAGTATTCTGTTCTGACAAAAATATTTTAATAACTGACAAAATAAACTATAGGGGTTGTCGCTATAATTTATGTATTTTCGTTACTTTATTTATTCACAGCTAATTTATTATCTTTTTTCAAAATATTCCACGTGACTTTTCAAAATGTAATGTGCGTAAGGTAATAATAATGTGTAGGCGGCGAAATTTGCGAGCAAATTATTTTACTCTGCCGCCTGGCCGCCTCTTATAATTATTCTACGATCCGTGCTTTACGTTTGTATTTGCTCGTAGTTTGGCGTAAGCTAACTAGATGTCGCGGCGTTATCTCATTCACTACCGCAATCACTTCACGAAATAATGCAGCGGTGGAGAGGGGACGAGAGGCAGCTAAATGCTCAAGGTCATTGGCTAGGGGAACAGCCTTAATAGTTAGTAAGTTACATTTAAACCATTCATTCAGCACATCCAAGTCCCTTTGAGCGTCGCCGATCATTGCGTGATACATTTGCCGAAATAGAAAAGATAGTTGTTCTTTTAGGCCAATTTTATTTATATTATTAATATATATCAAAAACATCAATGGCCCAGTTATCGAACCTTGTGCTATTCCGTAAGACATACTTCGGGACGAACTCGTAAAGTCATCAATTTTGACCACTTGAAGTCTATTTTGTAAATAAGATGCAAGCATATTGATAGCTGTTCCTGTTATACCGATGTCTGTTAGTTTCTGTAAGAGTTTTTGGTGGCTTACTGTATCGAATGCTTTTTTTAGGTCGATAAATATCCCAAGTGCAAGGTTTTTTTGGTCAATATTAATTTTAATATTCGTAATTAGGTCTACTGCTGCGGCCAGAGTATTTGATTGGGAGCGGAATCCAAACTGGCGGTCATTTAAAAAGTTTTTTTCAAGCAGATATGTATTTAGACGGTTATTTATTTATTTATTTAAACTTTATTGCACAGATTTAAGAAAAATCATACAATAGGTAGACTTAATGCCATGAGGCATTCTCTACCAGTCGACCATTAGGCTAAACAGAGATGTTTTGTGGGCGGTGCGATAAAGACACACAATTAAACTTTTTTAAAACTAATAAAATCATAAACTACATAAAAATGCATAAACTAAATACGATCATTTATGTATACACATAAACTAAATACTATCATACATAGACTACATAGACCTGATGATACATACATAAATAAATATGAATATGACGACGATAAGTAAGAGATTAAAAGAGTTCAAGTGGATGATTACAATTGACGAAGAAAATGGGTGCGAACACGCTTCTTAAAAGAATATTTGCATGGCGCTCGTTTGATATTTTCGGGAAGGGAGTTCCAAAGCCGAATGGATTGAAGAACAAAGGAGTTGGAAATAAAGCCAGTGCGGTGGGAAGGAGTGGAGAGAGTAAGTTTATTAGTGGAGCGTAAGTTACGGGAATGCGTAGAACTAAGAAGACAAAATTGAGATTTCAGGTAGGAGGGAGAATTAAGATCATTCAATATCGAAAAGAGAGCGGTTAAAACTCTGACATTACGTCGAAGAGAGACAGGAAGCCACTGAAGCTGAGAGCGGTACGAGGAAATGTGATCAAATTTGCGTATGCAGTAAATGAAACGAATGCCATTATTTATAAGACGATCCAACTTGTTAAGCAAAATTTGGTTTATGTCTGGGTAACACACATCAGCATAGTCAATGAGAGGTAGAACTAGGGACTGGACGAGGGAAATTTTAGTCTTAACGGGAAGAAAATGCTTAAGTCTGCAGAGGGAGCGTAGTGTAGCGGTGACCTTTCCACTAACTTCGGCAACGTGAGTGGTCCAACTAAGCGTGGGGTCTAAGTGAAGGCCAAGGTTTTTGACACTCGGGCAAAAAGGAATATCTACCCCGTTTAAGCTAACTGGGGCCAAGCTAGTAAAGTCAATCCGGCACATTTGTCGCTGACTACCAATAATGATGGCCTGGCATTTGTTGGGATTTACAGTTACACCATAACGTTCAGACCAAGATGATATATGCCTGAGCTAAAATGTATCAAAATATTTGTATAACAAAATAATATATTGACATAACAAACAATTTCTTCATATTTTGATTTTATGATGAAACTATTAGAAATGCATTATTAGCACTAAGCCACGAATACATTTAAATAACATAGGTAGGCAACACAAGCATTAGTGACCATTATATTTGGTCGGATTCGCGCTGACAGTCTGACAGACAGCTGATCCGGCCAGAATAACAAACACAAACTTTTTTTTGGCTTCAAACTGTAACACGTCGTTAAATGTTTTTTATTTTTCTTAATTTAAAAAGCATTATTTAATAAGTAAGACTCATTTTCTACAAAAATCTTATTATTATACCACATAACTCCAAATATCGAATTATTTTCAAACGACTTTGCGATCGAGTTACGCAGGACAATTTTTTAAAATCAATAAGCAAGAAATGACATTTCATGTGTCCAGCATTTATTTTTCTAAATGTCATAAACAATTGGAATGTTGCAATTTTCTTAGTTTGAATATCTAAAATTGATTGAAATAAACATTTTGCTATATTATTGTCTTTTTATTTTACGCGAACACGAAACACGAACGCTGTAAAGTGTTCGAAACGTCAGGTTAAATAAAATGTTAATAAATCGCGAAATAATCCGTAAAAGTAGTTTCATTTTAACATTTTTCTGTTAATAGAAACCATGTTTACGCATTAGTTTGCTAATATTTTGAATTGGCAAGAGACTTTTACAAAACCGGTAAAATTTTAATACATAGGCATAACACTAGCACTCAGTATAATTCATTCTGATACTCTTCTTCAATTGTCTGTGGCCTCGATGGAATCCCGCGATTTCGATGTTGTTTCGCGTTAAGGTTCCAATCGAACCTTCGGTCGGGGATCGGTCGGATCCGAACATTTGGATAGTACATTTCGCGCTAGACCCCCTGGTCATCTATTGAGATCCTTACAAGCATCTAACGATTTTTTTTTAGTGATATTTAGTTTCGGTGGCGGAATTCAGTTTCGGTGGCGTTATGTTAAAATTACAATTTCACATATGTTATGTTTTACCCTAAAGATTAGTATTATCAATTTATTTCGTGTGAAAACTTAAAAACAAAATTTGCCATCAAAACTGACAAAAAGTCGCATGTGTTGATATTGACCCTTTTAAACTTCGACTAGTCTGTATAGGGAATGCAAAAAATCACCATCTTTTAATTTTAAACATTTATTTTTAAATGATAATACATGATTCCTTCTATTTTAAATGTTTAGAAGTACACGTTAATGTACAACCTTCTATGTCATTATTTAATTTTTCTAATAAACCATAAAGTTTTTTTAATAATTACAGTGAAATGTCGTGAGACACCGTGAAAAGCGAAGGGACGTCTACTGGCGAAAATGCCCACAATATAAAATCAGATTATTATCACCAAAAGGCTGGCCACATTGCCACACTCTATACTTATACCGCAACATTGATTAGAAAAAACGATGGCTTCGACAGAAACACTTGAAAGATTTCGCCAATTATCGATTAGTGGTTGGATAGCTTAGTAGAGGAAACACACGCCCGGTAATCCGAGGTCGTGAGATCGCATCTCACTTGAAGCAGTAACTTTTTCAAGTTTTTTTTCAATTTTTACTATGTTTTACTTTTAGATTTGATAAGAAGAATTAACAGTTTTAAATCTAAAGATAAAACAAATAAAAACCGAAACTATTTATAACATAAAATCAGATACTTTATATAAATGACAAAAACCTATAAATAAAATATCTCACGAATTAACGATAGAGTTTATGGGCACACAAAATTGTAACAATAATTCTATCGGGTTGAGTATCCGCAAATTGCCTGATCAATGCTGCATCATAGATAAAAAAAAATCTGCGAGACACACTTGAAGATTTCGACTTAACAGCTAGTGACTTGGTAGCGAAGTTGGAAATGCACTCGCCCGCCTTTCAAGATTCAATGGGTGAGGGTTCGAATCCTACCTGTAGTTGGTAAATTTTGTTTCAATTCATACTGTTTTAATTTTAAAATATAATAAAGAAAAATTACACTTTTAAATTCTAGTATTATTAAATACCATTTATTAATAAACGTAGCATGGTAGGTATTTGCTAGAAAACAATATTTAAATTTTAGTATTCTGTTCTGACAAAAATATTTTAATAACTGACAAAATAAACTATAGGGGTTGTCGCTATAATTTATGTATTTTCGTTACTTTATTTATTCACAGCTAATTTATTATCTTTTTTCAAAATATTCCACGTGACTTTTCAAAATGTAATGTGCGTAAGGTAATAATAATGTGTAGGCGGCGAAATTTGCGAGCAAATTATTTTACTCTGCCGCCTGGCCGCCTCTTATAATTATTCTACGATCCGTGCTTTACGTTTGTATTTGCTCGTAGTTTGGCGTAAGCTAACTAGATGTCGCGGCGTTATCTCATTCACTACCGCAATCACTTCACGAAATAATGCAGCGGTGGAGAGGGGACGAGAGGCAGCTAAATGCTCAAGGTCATTGGCTAGGGGAACAGCCTTAATAGTTAGTAAGTTACATTTAAACCATTCATTCAGCACATCCAAGTCCCTTTGAGCGTCGCCGATCATTGCGTGATACATTTGCCGAAATAGAAAAGATAGTTGTTCTTTTAGGCCAATTTTATTTATATTATTAATATATATCAAAAACATCAATGGCCCAGTTATCGAACCTTGTGCTATTCCGTAAGACATACTTCGGGACGAACTCGTAAAGTCATCAATTTTGACCACTTGAAGTCTATTTTGTAAATAAGATGCAAGCATATTGATAGCTGTTCCTGTTATACCGATGTCTGTTAGTTTCTGTAAGAGTTTTTGGTGGCTTACTGTATCGAATGCTTTTTTTAGGTCGATAAATATCCCAAGTGCAAGGTTTTTTTGGTCAATATTAATTTTAATATTCGTAATTAGGTCTACTGCTGCGGCCAGAGTATTTGATTGGGAGCGGAATCCAAACTGGCGGTCATTTAAAAAGTTTTTTTCAAGCAGATATGTATTTAGACGGTTATTTATTTATTTATTTAAACTTTATTGCACAGATTTAAGAAAAATCATACAATAGGTAGACTTAATGCCATGAGGCATTCTCTACCAGTCGACCATTAGGCTAAACAGAGATGTTTTGTGGGCGGTGCGATAAAGACACACAATTAAACTTTTTTAAAACTAATAAAATCATAAACTACATAAAAATGCATAAACTAAATACGATCATTTATGTATACACATAAACTAAATACTATCATACATAGACTACATAGACCTGATGATACATACATAAATAAATATGAATATGACGACGATAAGTAAGAGATTAAAAGAGTTCAAGTGGATGATTACAATTGACGAAGAAAATGGGTGCGAACACGCTTCTTAAAAGAATATTTGCATGGCGCTCGTTTGATATTTTCGGGAAGGGAGTTCCAAAGCCGAATGGATTGAAGAACAAAGGAGTTGGAAATAAAGCCAGTGCGGTGGGAAGGAGTGGAGAGAGTAAGTTTATTAGTGGAGCGTAAGTTACGGGAATGCGTAGAACTAAGAAGACAAAATTGAGATTTCAGGTAGGAGGGAGAATTAGGATCATTCAATATCGAAAAGAGAGCGGTTAAAACTCTGACATTACGTCGAAGAGAGACAGGAAGCCACTGAAGCTGAGAGCGGTACGAGGAAATGTGATCAAATTTGCGTATGCAGTAAATGAAACGAATGCCATTATTTATAAGACGATCCAACTTGTTAAGCAAAATTTGGTTTATGTCTGGGTAACACACATCAGCATAGTCAATGAGAGGTAGAACTAGGGACTGGACGAGGGAAATTTTAGTCTTAACGGGAAGAAAATGCTTAAGTCTGCAGAGGGAGCGTAGTGTAGCGGTGACCTTTCCACTAACTTCGGAAACGTGAGTGGTCCAACTAAGCGTGGGGTCTAAGTGAAGGCCAAGGTTTTTGACACTCGGGCAAAAAGGAATATCTACCCCGTTTAAGCTAACTGGGGCCAAGCTAGTAAAGTCAATCCGGCACATTTGTCGCTGACTACCAATAATGATGGCCTGGCATTTGTTGGGATTTACAGTTACACCATAACGTTCAGACCAAGATGATATATGCCTGAGCTAAAATGTATCAAAATATTTGTATAACAAAATAATATATTGACATAACAAACAATTTCTTCATATTTTGATTTTATGATGAAACTATTAGAAATGCATTATTAGCACTAAGCCACGAATACATTTAAATAACATAGGTAGGCAACACAAGCATTAGTGACCATTATATTTGGTCGGATTCGCGCTGACAGTCTGACAGACAGCTGATCCGGCCAGAATAACAAACACAAACTTTTTTTTGGCTTCAAACTGTAACACGTCGTTAAATGTTTTTTATTTTTCTTAATTTAAAAAGCATTATTTAATAAGTAAGACTCATTTTCTACAAAAATCTTATTATTATACCACATAACTCCAAATATCGAATTATTTTCAAACGACTTTGCGATCGAGTTACGCAGGACAATTTTTTAAAATCAATAAGCAAGAAATGACATTTCATGTGTCCAGCATTTATTTTTCTAAATGTCATAAACAATTGGAATGTTGCAATTTTCTTAGTTTGAATATCTAAAATTGATTGAAATAAACATTTTGCTATATTATTGTCTTTTTATTTTACGCGAACACGAAACACGAACGCTGTAAAGTGTTCGAAACGTCAGGTTAAATAAAATGTTAATAAATCGCGAAATAATCCGTAAAAGTAGTTTCATTTTAACATTTTTCTGTTAATAGAAACCATGTTTACGCATTAGTTTGCTAATATTTTGAATTGGCAAGAGACTTTTACAAAACCGGTAAAATTTTAATACATAGGCATAACACTAGCACTCAGTATAATTCATTCTGATACTCTTCTTCAATTGTCTGTGGCCTCGATGGAATCCCGCGATTTCGATGTTGTTTCGCGTTAAGGTTCCAATCGAACCTTCGGTCGGGGATCGGTCGGATCCGAACATTTGGATAGTACATTTCGCGCTAGACCCCCTGGTCATCTATTGAGATCCTTACAAGCATCTAACGATTTTTTTTTAGTGATATTTAGTTTCGGTGGCGTTATGTTAAAATTACAATTTCACATATGTTTATTTTATTTTATTTTATTTTATTCGATAAGGCTTACCAACTAAATACATACAAAAAGATTACATTTAACAGGCTTTATGTACCGGAGTGCATCGTATATGCATTTAAATTAAAGGTATGCACAACATTACTATATTAATATACTTTTTAAAACTAAATATCAACAATAGGAAAACTAGTAGTGCTTCTTACAAAATTCCGATATAGATTTCTTAAAACTAACAATAAATGTTATGTTTTACCCTAAAGATTAGTATTATCAATTTATTTCGTGTGAAAACTTAAAAACAAAATTTGCCATCAAAACTGACAAAAAGTCGCATGTGTTGATATTGACCCTTTTATACTTCGACTAGTCTGTATAGGGAATGCAAAAAATCACCATCTTTTAATTTTAAACATTTATTTTTAAATGATAATACATGATTCCTTCTATTTTAAATGTTTAGAAGTACACGTTAATGTACAACCTTCTATGTCATTATTTAATTTTTCTAATAAACCATAAAGTTTTTTTAATAATTACAGTGAAATGTCGTGAGACACCGTGAAAAGCGAAGGGACGTCTACTGGCGAAAATGCCCACAATATAAAATCAGATTATTATCACCAAAAGGCTGGCCACATTGCCACACTCTATACTTATACCGCAACATTGATTAGAAAAAACGATGGCTTCGACAGAAACACTTGAAAGATTTCGCCAATTATCGATTAGTGGTTGGATAGCTTAGTAGAGGAAACACACGCCCGGTAATCCGAGGTCGTGAGATCGCATCTCACTTGAAGCAGTAACTTTTTCAAGTTTTTTTTCAATTTTTACTATGTTTTACTTTTAGATTTGATAAGAAGAATTAACAGT
The DNA here is from genome assembly GCA_950371115.1 of Anania fuscalis. NCBI lineage: Eukaryota > Metazoa > Arthropoda > Insecta > Lepidoptera > Crambidae > Anania > Anania fuscalis. Next base: position 19,477,182 of record OX493326.1, on the reverse strand, counting down.
TTTAAATCTAAAGATAAAACAAATAAAAACCGAAACTATTTATAACATAAAATCAGATACTTTATATAAATGACAAAAACCTATAAATAAAATATCTCACGAATTAACGATAGAGTTTATGGGCACACAAAATTGTAACAATAATTCTATCGGGTTGAGTATCCGCAAATTGCCTGATCAATGCTGCATCATAGATAAAAAAAAATCTGCGAGACACACTTGAAGATTTCGACTTAACAGCTAGTGACTTGGTAGCGAAGTTGGAAATGCACTCGCCCGCCTTTCAAGATTCAATGGGTGAGGGTTCGAATCCTACCTGTAGTTGGTAAATTTTGTTTCAATTTATACTGTTTTAATTTTAAAATATAATAAAGAAAAATTACACTTTTAAATTCTAGTATTATTAAATACCATTTATTAATAAACGTAGCATGGTAGGTATTTGCTAGAAAACAATATTTAAATTTTAGTATTCTGTTCTGACAAAAATATTTTAATAACTGACAAAATAAACTATAGGGGTTGTCGCTATAATTTATGTATTTTCGTTACTTTATTTATTCACAGCTAATTTATTATCTTTTTTCAAAATATTCCACGTGACTTTTCAAAATGTAATGTGCGTAAGGTAATAATAATGTGTAGGCGGCGAAATTTGCGAGCAAATTATTTTACTCTGCCGCCTGGCCGCCTCTTATAATTATTCTACGATCCGTGCTTTACGTTTGTATTTGCTCGTAGTTTGGCGTAAGCTAACTAGATGTCGCGGCGTTATCTCATTCACTACCGCAATCACTTCACGAAATAATGCAGCGGTGGAGAGGGGACGAGAGGCAGCTAAATGCTCAAGGTCATTGGCTAGGGGAACAGCCTTAATAGTTAGTAAGTTACATTTAAACCATTCATTCAGCACATCCAAGTCCCTTTGAGCGTCGCCGATCATTGCGTGATACATTTGCCGAAATAGAAAAGATAGTTGTTCTTTTAGGCCAATTTTATTTATATTATTAATATATATCAAAAACATCAATGGCCCAGTTATCGAACCTTGTGCTATTCCGTAAGACATACTTCGGGACGAACTCGTAAAGTCATCAATTTTGACCACTTGAAGTCTATTTTGTAAATAAGATGCAAGCATATTGATAGCTGTTCCTGTTATACCGATGTCTGTTAGTTTCTGTAAGAGTTTTTGGTGGCTTACTGTATCGAATGCTTTTTTTAGGTCGATAAATATCCCAAGTGCAAGGTTTTTTTGGTCAATATTAATTTTAATATTCGTAATTAGGTCTACTGCTGCGGCCAGAGTATTTGATTGGGAGCGGAATCCAAACTGGCGGTCATTTAAAAAGTTTTTTTCAAGCAGATATGTATTTAGACGGTTATTTATTTATTTATTTAAACTTTATTGCACAGATTTAAGAAAAATCATACAATAGGTGGACTTAATGCCATGAGGCATTCTCTACCAGTCGACCATTAGGCTAAACAGAGATGTTTTGTGGGCGGTGCGATAAAGACACACAATTAAACTTTTTTAAAACTAATAAAATCATAAACTACATAAAAATGCATAAACTAAATACGATCATTTATGTATACACATAAACTAAATACTATCATACATAGACTACATAGACCTGATGATACATACATAAATAAATATGAATATGACGACGATAAGTAAGAGATTAAAAGAGTTCAAGTGGATGATTACAATTGACGAAGAAAATGGGTGCGAACACGCTTCTTAAAAGAATATTTGCATGGCGCTCGTTTGATATTTTCGGGAAGGGAGTTCCAAAGCCGAATGGATTGAAGAACAAAGGAGTTGGAAATAAAGCCAGTGCGGTGGGAAGGAGTGGAGAGAGTAAGTTTATTAGTGGAGCGTAAGTTACGGGAATGCGTAGAACTAAGAAGACAAAATTGAGATTTCAGGTAGGAGGGAGAATTAGGATCATTCAATATCGAAAAGAGAGCGGTTAAAACTCTGACATTACGTCGAAGAGAGACAGGAAGCCACTGAAGCTGAGAGCGGTACGAGGAAATGTGATCAAATTTGCGTATGCAGTAAATGAAACGAATGCCATTATTTATAAGACGATCCAACTTGTTAAGCAAAATTTGGTTTATGTCTGGGTAACACACATCAGCATAGTCAATGAGAGGTAGAACTAGGGACTGGACGAGGGAAATTTTAGTCTTAACGGGAAGAAAATGCTTAAGTCTGCAGAGGGAGCGTAGTGTAGCGGTGACCTTTCCACTAACTTCGGAAACGTGAGTGGTCCAACTAAGCGTGGGGTCTAAGTGAAGGCCAAGGTTTTTGACACTCGGGCAAAAAGGAATATCTACCCCGTTTAAGCTAACTGGGGCCAAGCTAGTAAAGTCAATCCGGCACATTTGTCGCTGACTACCAATAATGATGGCCTGGCATTTGTTGGGATTTACAGTTACACCATAACGTTCAGACCAAGATGATATATGCCTGAGCTAAAATGTATCAAAATATTTGTATAACAAAATAATATATTGACATAACAAACAATTTCTTCATATTTTGATTTTATGATGAAACTATTAGAAATGCATTATTAGCACTAAGCCACGAATACATTTAAATAACATAGGTAGGCAACACAAGCATTAGTGACCATTATATTTGGTCGGATTCGCGCTGACAGTCTGACAGACAGCTGATCCGGCCAGAATAACAAACACAAACTTTTTTTTGGCTTCAAACTGTAACACGTCGTTAAATGTTTTTTATTTTTCTTAATTTAAAAAGCATTATTTAATAAGTAAGACTCATTTTCTACAAAAATCTTATTATTATACCACATAACTCCAAATATCGAATTATTTTCAAACGACTTTGCGATCGAGTTACGCAGGACAATTTTTTAAAATCAATAAGCAAGAAATGACATTTCATGTGTCCAGCATTTATTTTTCTAAATGTCATAAACAATTGGAATGTTGCAATTTTCTTAGTTTGAATATCTAAAATTGATTGAAATAAACATTTTGCTATATTATTGTCTTTTTATTTTACGCGAACACGAAACACGAACGCTGTAAAGTGTTCGAAACGTCAGGTTAAATAAAATGTTAATAAATCGCGAAATAATCCGTAAAAGTAGTTTCATTTTAACATTTTTCTGTTAATAGAAACCATGTTTACGCATTAGTTTGCTAATATTTTGAATTGGCAAGAGACTTTTACAAAACCGGTAAAATTTTAATACATAGGCATAACACTAGCACTCAGTATAATTCATTCTGATACTCTTCTTCAATTGTCTGTGGCCTCGATGGAATCCCGCGATTTCGATGTTGTTTCGCGTTAAGGTTCCAATCGAACCTTCGGTCGGGGATCGGTCGGATCCGAACATTTGGATAGTACATTTCGCGCTAGACCCCCTGGTCATCTATTGAGATCCTTACAAGCATCTAACGATTTTTTTTAGTGATATTTAGTTTCGGTGGCGGAATTCAGTTTCGGTGGCGTTATGTTAAAATTACAATTTCACATATGTTATGTTTTACCCTAAAGATTAGTATTATCAATTTATTTCGTGTGAAAACTTAAAAACAAAATTTGCCATCAAAACTGACAAAAAGTCGCATGTGTTGATATTGACCCTTTTAAACTTCGACTAGTCTGTATAGGGAATGCAAAAAATCACCATCTTTTAATTTTAAACATTTATTTTTAAATGATAATACATGATTCCTTCTATTTTAAATGTTTAGAAGTACACGTTAATGTACAACCTTCTATGTCATTATTTAATTTTTCTAATAAACCATAAAGTTTTTTTAATAATTACAGTGAAATGTCGTGAGACACCGTGAAAAGCGAAGGGACGTCTACTGGCGAAAATGCCCACAATATAAAATCAGATTATTATCACCAAAAGGCTGGCCACATTGCCACACTCTATACTTATACCGCAACATTGATTAGAAAAAACGATGGCTTCGACAGAAACACTTGAAAGATTTCGCCAATTATCGATTAGTGGTTGGATAGCTTAGTAGAGGAAACACACGCCCGGTAATCCGAGGTCGTGAGATCGCATCTCACTTGAAGCAGTAACTTTTTCAAGTTTTTTTTCAATTTTTACTATGTTTTACTTTTAGATTTGATAAGAAGAATTAACAGTTTTAAATCTAAAGATAAAACAAATAAAAACCGAAACTATTTATAACATAAAATCAGATACTTTATATAAATGACAAAAACCTATAAATAAAATATCTCACGAATTAACGATAGAGTTTATGGGCACACAAAATTGTAACAATAATTCTATCGGGTTGAGTATCCGCAAATTGCCTGATCAATGCTGCATCATAGATAAAAAAAAATCTGCGAGACACACTTGAAGATTTCGACTTAACAGCTAGTGACTTGGTAGCGAAGTTGGAAATGCACTCGCCCGCCTTTCAAGATTCAATGGGTGAGGGTTCGAATCCTACCTGTAGTTGGTAAATTTTGTTTCAATTTATACTGTTTTAATTTTAAAATATAATAAAGAAAAATTACACTTTTAAATTCTAGTATTATTAAATACCATTTATTAATAAACGTAGCATGGTAGGTATTTGCTAGAAAACAATATTTAAATTTTAGTATTCTGTTCTGACAAAAATATTTTAATAACTGACAAAATAAACTATAGGGGTTGTCGCTATAATTTATGTATTTTCGTTACTTTATTTATTCACAGCTAATTTATTATCTTTTTTCAAAATATTCCACGTGACTTTTCAAAATGTAATGTGCGTAAGGTAATAATAATGTGTAGGCGGCGAAATTTGCGAGCAAATTATTTTACTCTGCCGCCTGGCCGCCTCTTATAATTATTCTACGATCCGTGCTTTACGTTTGTATTTGCTCGTAGTTTGGCGTAAGCTAACTAGATGTCGCGGCGTTATCTCATTCACTACCGCAATCACTTCACGAAATAATGCAGCGGTGGAGAGGGGACGAGAGGCAGCTAAATGCTCAAGGTCATTGGCTAGGGGAACAGCCTTAATAGTTAGTAAGTTACATTTAAACCATTCATTCAGCACATCCAAGTCCCTTTGAGCGTCGCCGATCATTGCGTGATACATTTGCCGAAATAGAAAAGATAGTTGTTCTTTTAGGCCAATTTTATTTATATTATTAATATATATCAAAAACATCAATGGCCCAGTTATCGAACCTTGTGCTATTCCGTAAGACATACTTCGGGACGAACTCGTAAAGTCATCAATTTTGACCACTTGAAGTCTATTTTGTAAATAAGATGCAAGCATATTGATAGCTGTTCCTGTTATACCGATGTCTGTTAGTTTCTGTAAGAGTTTTTGGTGGCTTACTGTATCGAATGCTTTTTTTAGGTCGATAAATATCCCAAGTGCAAGGTTTTTTTGGTCAATATTAATTTTAATATTCGTAATTAGGTCTACTGCTGCGGCCAGAGTATTTGATTGGGAGCGGAATCCAAACTGGCGGTCATTTAAAAAGTTTTTTTCAAGCAGATATGTATTTAGACGGTTATTTATTTATTTATTTAAACTTTATTGCACAGATTTAAGAAAAATCATACAATAGGTGGACTTAATGCCATGAGGCATTCTCTACCAGTCGACCATTAGGCTAAACAGAGATGTTTTGTGGGCGGTGCGATAAAGACACACAATTAAACTTTTTTAAAACTAATAAAATCATAAACTACATAAAAATGCATAAACTAAATACGATCATTTATGTATACACATAAACTAAATACTATCATACATAGACTACATAGACCTGATGATACATACATAAATAAATATGAATATGACGACGATAAGTAAGAGATTAAAAGAGTTCAAGTGGATGATTACAATTGACGAAGAAAATGGGTGCGAACACGCTTCTTAAAAGAATATTTGCATGGCGCTCGTTTGATATTTTCGGGAAGGGAGTTCCAAAGCCGAATGGATTGAAGAACAAAGGAGTTGGAAATAAAGCCAGTGCGGTGGGAAGGAGTGGAGAGAGTAAGTTTATTAGTGGAGCGTAAGTTACGGGAATGCGTAGAACTAAGAAGACAAAATTGAGATTTCAGGTAGGAGGGAGAATTAGGATCATTCAATATCGAAAAGAGAGCGGTTAAAACTCTGACATTACGTCGAAGAGAGACAGGAAGCCACTGAAGCTGAGAGCGGTACGAGGAAATGTGATCAAATTTGCGTATGCAGTAAATGAAACGAATGCCATTATTTATAAGACGATCCAACTTGTTAAGCAAAATTTGGTTTATGTCTGGGTAACACACATCAGCATAGTCAATGAGAGGTAGAACTAGGGACTGGACGAGGGAAATTTTAGTCTTAACGGGAAGAAAATGCTTAAGTCTGCAGAGGGAGCGTAGTGTAGCGGTGACCTTTCCACTAACTTCGGAAACGTGAGTGGTCCAACTAAGCGTGGGGTCTAAGTGAAGGCCAAGGTTTTTGACACTCGGGCAAAAAGGAATATCTACCCCGTTTAAGCTAACTGGGGCCAAGCTAGTAAAGTCAATCCGGCACATTTGTCGCTGACTACCAATAATGATGGCCTGGCATTTGTTGGGATTTACAGTTACACCATAACGTTCAGACCAAGATGATATATGCCTGAGCTAAAATGTATCAAAATATTTGTATAACAAAATAATATATTGACATAACAAACAATTTCTTCATATTTTGATTTTATGATGAAACTATTAGAAATGCATTATTAGCACTAAGCCACGAATACATTTAAATAACATAGGTAGGCAACACAAGCATTAGTGACCATTATATTTGGTCGGATTCGCGCTGACAGTCTGACAGACAGCTGATCCGGCCAGAATAACAAACACAAACTTTTTTTTGGCTTCAAACTGTAACACGTCGTTAAATGTTTTTTATTTTTCTTAATTTAAAAAGCATTATTTAATAAGTAAGACTCATTTTCTACAAAAATCTTATTATTATACCACATAACTCCAAATATCGAATTATTTTCAAACGACTTTGCGATCGAGTTACGCAGGACAATTTTTTAAAATCAATAAGCAAGAAATGACATTTCATGTGTCCAGCATTTATTTTTCTAAATGTCATAAACAATTGGAATGTTGCAATTTTCTTAGTTTGAATATCTAAAATTGATTGAAATAAACATTTTGCTATATTATTGTCTTTTTATTTTACGCGAACACGAAACACGAACGCTGTAAAGTGTTCGAAACGTCAGGTTAAATAAAATGTTAATAAATCGCGAAATAATCCGTAAAAGTAGTTTCATTTTAACATTTTTCTGTTAATAGAAACCATGTTTACGCATTAGTTTGCTAATATTTTGAATTGGCAAGAGACTTTTACAAAACCGGTAAAATTTTAATACATAGGCATAACACTAGCACTCAGTATAATTCATTCTGATACTCTTCTTCAATTGTCTGTGGCCTCGATGGAATCCCGCGATTTCGATGTTGTTTCGCGTTAAGGTTCCAATCGAACCTTCGGTCGGGGATCGGTCGGATCCGAACATTTGGATAGTACATTTCGCGCTAGACCCCCTGGTCATCTATTGAGATCCTTACAAGCATCTAACGATTTTTTTTTAGTGATATTTAGTTTCGGTGGCGGAATTCAGTTTCGGTGGCGTTATGTTAAAATTACAATTTCACATATGTTATGTTTTACCCTAAAGATTAGTATTATCAATTTATTTCGTGTGAAAACTTAAAAACAAAATTTGCCATCAAAACTGACAAAAAGTCGCATGTGTTGATATTGACCCTTTTAAACTTCGACTAGTCTGTATAGGGAATGCAAAAAATCACCATCTTTTAATTTTAAACATTTATTTTTAAATGATAATACATGATTCCTTCTATTTTAAATGTTTAGAAGTACACGTTAATGTACAACCTTCTATGTCATTATTTAATTTTTCTAATAAACCATAAAGTTTTTTTAATAATTACAGTGAAATGTCGTGAGACACCGTGAAAAGCGAAGGGACGTCTACTGGCGAAAATGCCCACAATATAAAATCAGATTATTATCACCAAAAGGCTGGCCACATTGCCACACTCTATACTTATACCGCAACATTGATTAGAAAAAACGATGGCTTCGACAGAAACACTTGAAAGATTTCGCCAATTATCGATTAGTGGTTGGATAGCTTAGTAGAGGAAACACACGCCCGGTAATCCGAGGTCGTGAGATCGCATCTCACTTGAAGCAGTAACTTTTTCAAGTTTTTTTTCAATTTTTACTATGTTTTACTTTTAGATTTGATAAGAAGAATTAACAGTTTTAAATCTAAAGATAAAACAAATAAAAACCGAAACTATTTATAACATAAAATCAGATACTTTATATAAATGACAAAAACCTATAAATAAAATATCTCACGAATTAACGATAGAGTTTATGGGCACACAAAATTGTAACAATAATTCTATCGGGTTGAGTATCCGCAAATTGCCTGATCAATGCTGCATCATAGATAAAAAAAAATCTGCGAGACACACTTGAAGATTTCGACTTAACAGCTAGTGACTTGGTAGCGAAGTTGGAAATGCACTCGCCCGCCTTTCAAGATTCAATGGGTGAGGGTTCGAATCCTACCTGTAGTTGGTAAATTTTGTTTCAATTCATACTGTTTTAATTTTAAAATATAATAAAGAAAAATTACACTTTTAAATTCTAGTATTATTAAATACCATTTATTAATAAACGTAGCATGGTAGGTATTTGCTAGAAAACAATATTTAAATTTTAGTATTCTGTTCTGACAAAAATATTTTAATAACTGACAAAATAAACTATAGGGGTTGTCGCTATAATTTATGTATTTTCGTTACTTTATTTATTCACAGCTAATTTATTATCTTTTTTCAAAATATTCCACGTGACTTTTCAAAATGTAATGTGCGTAAGGTAATAATAATGTGTAGGCGGCGAAATTTGCGAGCAAATTATTTTACTCTGCCGCCTGGCCGCCTCTTATAATTATTCTACGATCCGTGCTTTACGTTTGTATTTGCTCGTAGTTTGGCGTAAGCTAACTAGATGTCGCGGCGTTATCTCATTCACTACCGCAATCACTTCACGAAATAATGCAGCGGTGGAGAGGGGACGAGAGGCAGCTAAATGCTCAAGGTCATTGGCTAGGGGAACAGCCTTAATAGTTAGTAAGTTACATTTAAACCATTCATTCAGCACATCCAAGTCCCTTTGAGCGTCGCCGATCATTGCGTGATACATTTGCCGAAATAGAAAAGATAGTTGTTCTTTTAGGCCAATTTTATTTATATTATTAATATATATCAAAAACATCAATGGCCCAGTTATCGAACCTTGTGCTATTCCGTAAGACATACTTCGGGACGAACTCGTAAAGTCATCAATTTTGACCACTTGAAGTCTATTTTGTAAATAAGATGCAAGCATATTGATAGCTGTTCCTGTTATACCGATGTCTGTTAGTTTCTGTAAGAGTTTTTGGTGGCTTACTGTATCGAATGCTTTTTTTAGGTCGATAAATATCCCAAGTGCAAGGTTTTTTTGGTCAATATTAATTTTAATATTCGTAATTAGGTCTACTGCTGCGGCCAGAGTATTTGATTGGGAGCGGAATCCAAACTGGCGGTCATTTAAAAAGTTTTTTTCAAGCAGATATGTATTTAGACGGTTATTTATTTATTTATTTAAACTTTATTGCACAGATTTAAGAAAAATCATACAATAGGTAGACTTAATGCCATGAGGCATTCTCTACCAGTCGACCATTAGGCTAAACAGAGATGTTTTGTGGGCGGTGCGATAAAGACACACAATTAAACTTTTTTAAAACTAATAAAATCATAAACTACATAAAAATGCATAAACTAAATACGATCATTTATGTATACACATAAACTAAATACTATCATACATAGACTACATAGACCTGATGATACATACATAAATAAATATGAATATGACGACGATAAGTAAGAGATTAAAAGAGTTCAAGTGGATGATTACAATTGACGAAGAAAATGGGTGCGAACACGCTTCTTAAAAGAATATTTGCATGGCGCTCGTTTGATATTTTCGGGAAGGGAGTTCCAAAGCCGAATGGATTGAAGAACAAAGGAGTTGGAAATAAAGCCAGTGCGGTGGGAAGGAGTGGAGAGAGTAAGTTTATTAGTGGAGCGTAAGTTACGGGAATGCGTAGAACTAAGAAGACAAAATTGAGATTTCAGGTAGGAGGGAGAATTAGGATCATTCAATATCGAAAAGAGAGCGGTTAAAACTCTGACATTACGTCGAAGAGAGACAGGAAGCCACTGAAGCTGAGAGCGGTACGAGGAAATGTGATCAAATTTGCGTATGCAGTAAATGAAACGAATGCCATTATTTATAAGACGATCCAACTTGTTAAGCAAAATTTGGTTTATGTCTGGGTAACACACATCAGCATAGTCAATGAGAGGTAGAACTAGGGACTGGACGAGGGAAATTTTAGTCTTAACGGGAAGAAAATGCTTAAGTCTGCAGAGGGAGCGTAGTGTAGCGGTGACCTTTCCACTAACTTCGGAAACGTGAGTGGTCCAACTAAGCGTGGGGTCTAAGTGAAGGCCAAGGTTTTTGACACTCGGGCAAAAAGGAATATCTACCCCGTTTAAGCTAACTGGGGCCAAGCTAGTAAAGTCAATCCGGCACATTTGTCGCTGACTACCAATAATGATGGCCTGGCATTTGTTGGGATTTACAGTTACACCATAACGTTCAGACCAAGATGATATATGCCTGAGCTAAAATGTATCAAAATATTTGTATAACAAAATAATATATTGACATAACAAACAATTTCTTCATATTTTGATTTTATGATGAAACTATTAGAAATGCATTATTAGCACTAAGCCACGAATACATTTAAATAACATAGGTAGGCAACACAAGCATTAGTGACCATTATATTTGGTCGGATTCGCGCTGACAGTCTGACAGACAGCTGATCCGGCCAGAATAACAAACACAAACTTTTTTTTGGCTTCAAACTGTAACACGTCGTTAAATGTTTTTTATTTTTCTTAATTTAAAAAGCATTATTTAATAAGTAAGACTCATTTTCTACAAAAATCTTATTATTATACCACATAACTCCAAATATCGAATTATTTTCAAACGACTTTGCGATCGAGTTACGCAGGACAATTTTTTAAAATCAATAAGCAAGAAATGACATTTCATGTGTCCAGCATTTATTTTTCTAAATGTCATAAACAATTGGAATGTTGCAATTTTCTTAGTTTGAATATCTAAAATTGATTGAAATAAACATTTTGCTATATTATTGTCTTTTTATTTTACGCGAACACGAAACACGAACGCTGTAAAGTGTTCGAAACGTCAGGTTAAATAAAATGTTAATAAATCGCGAAATAATCCGTAAAAGTAGTTTCATTTTAACATTTTTCTGTTAATAGAAACCATGTTTACGCATTAGTTTGCTAATATTTTGAATTGGCAAGAGACTTTTACAAAACCGGTAAAATTTTAATACATAGGCATAACACTAGCACTCAGTATAATTCATTCTGATACTCTTCTTCAATTGTCTGTGGCCTCGATGGAATCCCGCGATTTCGATGTTGTTTCGCGTTAAGGTTCCAATCGAACCTTCGGTCGGGGATCGGTCGGATCCGAACATTTGGATAGTACATTTCGCGCTAGACCCCCTGGTCATCTATTGAGATCCTTACAAGCATCTAACGATTTTTTTTTAGTGATATTTAGTTTCGGTGGCGGAATTCAGTTTCGGTGGCGTTATGTTAAAATTACAATTTCACATATGTTATGTTTTACCCTAAAGATTAGTATTATCAATTTATTTCGTGTGAAAACTTAAAAACAAAATTTGCCATCAAAACTGACAAAAAGTCGCATGTGTTGATATTGACCCTTTTAAACTTCGACTAGTCTGTATAGGGAATGCAAAAAATCACCATCTTTTAATTTTAAACATTTATTTTTAAATGATAATACATGATTCCTTCTATTTTAAATGTTTAGAAGTACACGTTAATGTACAACCTTCTATGTCATTATTTAATTTTTCTAATAAACCATAAAGTTTTTTTAATAATTACAGTGAAATGTCGTGAGACACCGTGAAAAGCGAAGGGACGTCTACTGGCGAAAATGCCCACAATATAAAATCAGATTATTATCACCAAAAGGCTGGCCACATTGCCACACTCTATACTTATACCGCAACATTGATTAGAAAAAACGATGGCTTCGACAGAAACACTTGAAAGATTTCGCCAATTATCGATTAGTGGTTGGATAGCTTAGTAGAGGAAACACACGCCCGGTAATCCGAGGTCGTGAGATCGCATCTCACTTGAAGCAGTAACTTTTTCAAGTTTTTTTTCAATTTTTACTATGTTTTACTTTTAGATTTGATAAGAAGAATTAACAGTTTTAAATCTAAAGATAAAACAAATAAAAACCGAAACTATTTATAACATAAAATCAGATACTTTATATAAATGACAAAAACCTATAAATAAAATATCTCACGAATTAACGATAGAGTTTATGGGCACACAAAATTGTAACAATAATTCTATCGGGTTGAGTATCCGCAAATTGCCTGATCAATGCTGCATCATAGATAAAAAAAAAACTGCGAGACACACTTGAAGATTTCGACTTAACAGCTAGTGACTTGGTAGCGAAGTTGGAAATGCACTCGCCCGCCTTTCAAGATTCAATGGGTGAGGGTTCGAATCCTACCTGTAGTTGGTAAATTTTGTTTCAATTTATACTGTTTTAATTTTAAAATATAATAAAGAAAAATTACACTTTTAAATTCTAGTATTATTAAATACCATTTATTAATAAACGTAGCATGGTAGGTATTTGCTAGAAAACAATATTTAAATTTTAGTATTCTGTTCTGACAAAAATATTTTAATAACTGACAAAATAAACTATAGGGGTTGTCGCTATAATTTATGTATTTTCGTTACTTTATTTATTCACAGCTAATTTATTATCTTTTTTCAAAATATTCCACGTGACTTTTCAAAATGTAATGTGCGTAAGGTAATAATAATGTGTAGGCGGCGAAATTTGCGAGCAAATTATTTTACTCTGCCGCCTGGCCGCCTCTTATAATTATTCTACGATCCGTGCTTTACGTTTGTATTTGCTCGTAGTTTGGCGTAAGCTAACTAGATGTCGCGGCGTTATCTCATTCACTACCGCAATCACTTCACGAAATAATGCAGCGGTGGAGAGGGGACGAGAGGCAGCTAAATGCTCAAGGTCATTGGCTAGGGGAACAGCCTTAATAGTTAGTAAGTTACATTTAAACCATTCATTCAGCACATCCAAGTCCCTTTGAGCGTCGCCGATCATTGCGTGATACATTTGCCGAAATAGAAAAGATAGTTGTTCTTTTAGGCCAATTTTATTTATATTATTAATATATATCAAAAACATCAATGGCCCAGTTATCGAACCTTGTGCTATTCCGTAAGACATACTTCGGGACGAACTCGTAAAGTCATCAATTTTGACCACTTGAAGTCTATTTTGTAAATAAGATGCAAGCATATTGATAGCTGTTCCTGTTATACCGATGTCTGTTAGTTTCTGTAAGAGTTTTTGGTGGCTTACTGTATCGAATGCTTTTTTTAGGTCGATAAATATCCCAAGTGCAAGGTTTTTTTGGTCAATATTAATTTTAATATTCGTAATTAGGTCTACTGCTGCGGCCAGAGTATTTGATTGGGAGCGGAATCCAAACTGGCGGTCATTTAAAAAGTTTTTTTCAAGCAGATATGTATTTAGACGGTTATTTATTTATTTATTTAAACTTTATTGCACAGATTTAAGAAAAATCATACAATAGGTAGACTTAATGCCATGAGGCATTCTCTACCAGTCGACCATTAGGCTAAACAGAGATGTTTTGTGGGCGGTGCGATAAAGACACACAATTAAACTTTTTTAAAACTAATAAAATCATAAACTACATAAAAATGCATAAACTAAATACGATCATTTATGTATACACATAAACTAAATACTATCATACATAGACTACATAGACCTGATGATACATACATAAATAAATATGAATATGACGACGATAAGTAAGAGATTAAAAGAGTTCAAGTGGATGATTACAATTGACGAAGAAAATGGGTGCGAACACGCTTCTTAAAAGAATATTTGCATGGCGCTCGTTTGATATTTTCGGGAAGGGAGTTCCAAAGCCGAATGGATTGAAGAACAAAGGAGTTGGAAATAAAGCCAGTGCGGTGGGAAGGAGTGGAGAGAGTAAGTTTATTAGTGGAGCGTAAGTTACGGGAATGCGTAGAACTAAGAAGACAAAATTGAGATTTCAGGTAGGAGGGAGAATTAGGATCATTCAATATCGAAAAGAGAGCGGTTAAAACTCTGACATTACGTCGAAGAGAGACAGGAAGCCACTGAAGCTGAGAGCGGTACGAGGAAATGTGATCAAATTTGCGTATGCAGTAAATGAAACGAATGCCATTATTTATAAGACGATCCAACTTGTTAAGCAAAATTTGGTTTATGTCTGGGTAACACACATCAGCATAGTCAATGAGAGGTAGAACTAGGGACTGGACGAGGGAAATTTTAGTCTTAACGGGAAGAAAATGCTTAAGTCTGCAGAGGGAGCGTAGTGTAGCGGTGACCTTTCCACTAACTTCGGCAACGTGAGTGGTCCAACTAAGCGTGGGGTCTAAGTGAAGGCCAAGGTTTTTGACACTCGGGCAAAAAGGAATATCTACCCCGTTTAAGCTAACTGGGGCCAAGCTAGTAAAGTCAATCCGGCACATTTGTCGCTGACTACCAATAATGATGGCCTGGCATTTGTTGGGATTTACAGTTACACCATAACGTTCAGACCAAGATGATATATGCCTGAGCTAAAATGTATCAAAATATTTGTATAACAAAATAATATATTGACATAACAAACAATTTCTTCATATTTTGATTTTATGATGAAACTATTAGAAATGCATTATTAGCACTAAGCCACGAATACATTTAAATAACATAGGTAGGCAACACAAGCATTAGTGACCATTATATTTGGTCGGATTCGCGCTGACAGTCTGACAGACAGCTGATCCGGCCAGAATAACAAACACAAACTTTTTTTTGGCTTCAAACTGTAACACGTCGTTAAATGTTTTTTATTTTTCTTAATTTAAAAAGCATTATTTAATAAGTAAGACTCATTTTCTACAAAAATCTTATTATTATACCACATAACTCCAAATATCGAATTATTTTCAAACGACTTTGCGATCGAGTTACGCAGGACAATTTTTTAAAATCAATAAGCAAGAAATGACATTTCATGTGTCCAGCATTTATTTTTCTAAATGTCATAAACAATTGGAATGTTGCAATTTTCTTAGTTTGAATATCTAAAATTGATTGAAATAAACATTTTGCTATATTATTGTCTTTTTATTTTACGCGAACACGAAACACGAACGCTGTAAAGTGTTCGAAACGTCAGGTTAAATGAAATGTTAATAAATCGCGAAATAATCCGTAAAAGTAGTTTCATTTTAACATTTTTCTGTTAATAGAAACCATGTTTACGCATTAGTTTGCTAATATTTTGAATTGGCAAGAGACTTTTACAAAACCGGTAAAATTTTAATACATAGGCATAACACTAGCACTCAGTATAATTCATTCTGATACTCTTCTTCAATTGTCTGTGGCCTCGATGGAATCCCGCGATTTCGATGTTGTTTCGCGTTAAGGTTCCAATCGAACCTTCGGTCGGGGATCGGTCGGATCCGAACATTTGGATAGTACATTTCGCGCTAGACCCCCTGGTCATCTATTGAGATCCTTACAAGCATCTAACGATTTTTTTTTAGTGATATTTAGTTTCGGTGGCGGAATTCAGTTTCGGTGGCGTTATGTTAAAATTACAATTTCACATATGTTATGTTTTACCCTAAAGATTAGTATTATCAATTTATTTCGTGTGAAAACTTAAAAACAAAATTTGCCATCAAAACTGACAAAAAGTCGCATGTGTTGATATTGACCCTTTTAAACTTCGACTAGTCTGTATAGGGAATGCAAAAAATCACCATCTTTTAATTTTAAACATTTATTTTTAAATGATAATACATGATTCCTTCTATTTTAAATGTTTAGAAGTACACGTTAATGTACAACCTTCTATGTCATTATTTAATTTTTCTAATAAACCATAAAGTTTTTTTAATAATTACAGTGAAATGTCGTGAGACACCGTGAAAAGCGAAGGGACGTCTACTGGCGAAAATGCCCACAATATAAAATCAGATTATTATCACCAAAAGGCTGGCCACATTGCCACACTCTATACTTATACCGCAACATTGATTAGAAAAAACGATGGCTTCGACAGAAACACTTGAAAGATTTCGCCAATTATCGATTAGTGGTTGGATAGCTTAGTAGAGGAAACACACGCCCGGTAATCCGAGGTCGTGAGATCGCATCTCACTTGAAGCAGTAACTTTTTCAAGTTTTTTTTCAATTTTTACTATGTTTTACTTTTAGATTTGATAAGAAGAATTAACAGTTTTAAATCTAAAGATAAAACAAATAAAAACCGAA
Source organism: Anania fuscalis (assembly GCA_950371115.1). Classification (NCBI taxonomy): domain Eukaryota; kingdom Metazoa; phylum Arthropoda; class Insecta; order Lepidoptera; family Crambidae; genus Anania; species Anania fuscalis. The sequence goes on along the minus strand of OX493326.1, from coordinate 19,460,481 downwards.
ACTATTTATAACATAAAATCAGATACTTTATATAAATGACAAAAACCTATAAATAAAATATCTCACGAATTAACGATAGAGTTTATGGGCACACAAAATTGTAACAATAATTCTATCGGGTTGAGTATCCGCAAATTGCCTGATCAATGCTGCATCATAGATAAAAAAAAATCTGCGAGACACACTTGAAGATTTCGACTTAACAGCTAGTGACTTGGTAGCGAAGTTGGAAATGCACTCGCCCGCCTTTCAAGATTCAATGGGTGAGGGTTCGAATCCTACCTGTAGTTGGTAAATTTTGTTTCAATTCATACTGTTTTAATTTTAAAATATAATAAAGAAAAATTACACTTTTAAATTCTAGTATTATTAAATACCATTTATTAATAAACGTAGCATGGTAGGTATTTGCTAGAAAACAATATTTAAATTTTAGTATTCTGTTCTGACAAAAATATTTTAATAACTGACAAAATAAACTATAGGGGTTGTCGCTATAATTTATGTATTTTCGTTACTTTATTTATTCACAGCTAATTTATTATCTTTTTTCAAAATATTCCACGTGACTTTTCAAAATGTAATGTGCGTAAGGTAATAATAATGTGTAGGCGGCGAAATTTGCGAGCAAATTATTTTACTCTGCCGCCTGGCCGCCTCTTATAATTATTCTACGATCCGTGCTTTACGTTTGTATTTGCTCGTAGTTTGGCGTAAGCTAACTAGATGTCGCGGCGTTATCTCATTCACTACCGCAATCACTTCACGAAATAATGCAGCGGTGGAGAGGGGACGAGAGGCAGCTAAATGCTCAAGGTCATTGGCTAGGGGAACAGCCTTAATAGTTAGTAAGTTACATTTAAACCATTCATTCAGCACATCCAAGTCCCTTTGAGCGTCGCCGATCATTGCGTGATACATTTGCCGAAATAGAAAAGATAGTTGTTCTTTTAGGCCAATTTTATTTATATTATTAATATATATCAAAAACATCAATGGCCCAGTTATCGAACCTTGTGCTATTCCGTAAGACATACTTCGGGACGAACTCGTAAAGTCATCAATTTTGACCACTTGAAGTCTATTTTGTAAATAAGATGCAAGCATATTGATAGCTGTTCCTGTTATACCGATGTCTGTTAGTTTCTGTAAGAGTTTTTGGTGGCTTACTGTATCGAATGCTTTTTTTAGGTCGATAAATATCCCAAGTGCAAGGTTTTTTTGGTCAATATTAATTTTAATATTCGTAATTAGGTCTACTGCTGCGGCCAGAGTATTTGATTGGGAGCGGAATCCAAACTGGCGGTCATTTAAAAAGTTTTTTTCAAGCAGATATGTATTTAGACGGTTATTTATTTATTTATTTAAACTTTATTGCACAGATTTAAGAAAAATCATACAATAGGTGGACTTAATGCCATGAGGCATTCTCTACCAGTCGACCATTAGGCTAAACAGAGATGTTTTGTGGGCGGTGCGATAAAGACACACAATTAAACTTTTTTAAAACTAATAAAATCATAAACTACATAAAAATGCATAAACTAAATACGATCATTTATGTATACACATAAACTAAATACTATCATACATAGACTACATAGACCTGATGATACATACATAAATAAATATGAATATGACGACGATAAGTAAGAGATTAAAAGAGTTCAAGTGGATGATTACAATTGACGAAGAAAATGGGTGCGAACACGCTTCTTAAAAGAATATTTGCATGGCGCTCGTTTGATATTTTCGGGAAGGGAGTTCCAAAGCCGAATGGATTGAAGAACAAAGGAGTTGGAAATAAAGCCAGTGCGGTGGGAAGGAGTGGAGAGAGTAAGTTTATTAGTGGAGCGTAAGTTACGGGAATGCGTAGAACTAAGAAGACAAAATTGAGATTTCAGGTAGGAGGGAGAATTAGGATCATTCAATATCGAAAAGAGAGCGGTTAAAACTCTGACATTACGTCGAAGAGAGACAGGAAGCCACTGAAGCTGAGAGCGGTACGAGGAAATGTGATCAAATTTGCGTATGCAGTAAATGAAACGAATGCCATTATTTATAAGACGATCCAACTTGTTAAGCAAAATTTGGTTTATGTCTGGGTAACACACATCAGCATAGTCAATGAGAGGTAGAACTAGGGACTGGACGAGGGAAATTTTAGTCTTAACGGGAAGAAAATGCTTAAGTCTGCAGAGGGAGCGTAGTGTAGCGGTGACCTTTCCACTAACTTCGGCAACGTGAGTGGTCCAACTAAGCGTGGGGTCTAAGTGAAGGCCAAGGTTTTTGACACTCGGGCAAAAAGGAATATCTACCCCGTTTAAGCTAACTGGGGCCAAGCTAGTAAAGTCAATCCGGCACATTTGTCGCTGACTACCAATAATGATGGCCTGGCATTTGTTGGGATTTACAGTTACACCATAACGTTCAGACCAAGATGATATATGCCTGAGGTCATCACTAAGTTGCTGTACAGCGAGGTGAATTTCATCATAGCGGCACTGCCGGTACAGCTGAAGGTCGTCTGCATACAGATGGTAAGACGAGCCAATGTCATCAGTTATTGAATTTATGAAAATAGAGAACAGCAATGGCGATAGTATACCACCCTGAGGTACACCAGTGTGCAAATCACACCAGTGAGAAAGGGTCTGATCAACACGCACCGCCTGCTGACGATCTCGAAGGTAAGAGGCAAACCATTCCAGCGCAGCAGTGGAGAAGTTGAAGTGGGCTAATAAGGAAAGAAGGATGTCATGGTCAACCGTATTGAACGCATTGGAAAAATCAATAAGGACAAGTACGGTTACTTTTCCATGCTCCATACCATCCCTAAAGTTTTCAGTGACCTTGAGTAAGGCAGTGCTAGTGCTGTGGCCAGGACGAAAACCTGATTGGAAAGTACTCAACAACTCGTTTGTGAAAATAAACTTTGAAATTTGGATATGGACAACTGATTCAAGAACTTTAGAGAGAAATTTGAGGATGGAGATGGGTCTATAGTTGTTTAGCGTACTAGGGTTAGATATTTTGGGTAGTGGGATAACAAAAGCTTTACTCCAAACCCTGGGATACGACCCAGAGGTGAGGGAGAAATTGATGATATGAGTAATCAAGGGAAGAATTTCATTAAGGATAATTAAGATCATGGCACGACTAATATCATCAAAACCGATCGCCTTAGATTTAATAGAGCATATGCTTTTCCTGACCACATCAGCAGACACTGGAGAAAAGGAAAATATTTCTTGCAAAGGAGATGGCTTGGAAGCAATTTCAGAGATAGTTTTAGATCTGATGCCTTGGTCAAGAACAGATGTAGAAGAGAAATGAACGTTTAGAGCATCAGGTGAGAAAGAAGATGAAAGGGATGGTTTAATAGAGTTTTTGCCTATGCCCAATGTCTCGAGAAACTTCCACACGTCAGCCAAAGAAGAATTAGATATATTTTCATGAATGTAACGACGTTTGGCTGATCTCACCATCCGGTTGCATCGGTTCCTTGCAGATTTGAAGTTACTCCAGTTAGAATCCAAGCGGTCCCGCTTAAATTGACGAAAAGCTCTGTCGCGTCGTGTCATAGCCATACGCACCTCTTTAGTGATCCAAGGAGCAGGAGGCCTCTTAACCTTTACTGGACGAAGAGGCGCATGTACGTTGTAGAGAGAAAGCAAATTTAAATTAAATTAGGCTACTTTAGTATCAATAGAGGTTGCCGCAATAACTGGTTCCCAGTCAAGAGCGAGTGCGTCTTTCCTTAAACCCTCCACATCAATCCTAGAGAGATTGCGCATGAGCAAAGAGATCGGTTTCTGTTTAGTAGTGTGGATCTTATAGGAGGCAAAAAGGAGGTCATGACGAGAGAAACCAGGGGCGACATATTGTCCGTAAGAGATGATGTTGGTTGGAGAGGATGTAAGAATAAGGTCGAGCCATGTATCAGGGGAGTCAATATTATGATAAGTAGGTTGAAGAGGAAGAGTTGAGAGATTAAGAGAGGAAATTAAAGAAAGCAGCTTGATAGAGGCTGTTGAGTTGACTAAAAGGTTAGTGTTGAAATCACCCATGATAATCTGATGCGTGTACCCAGAGCTGATAGATTCCAGGGCTGACTCAAGACTCCCGAGGTAATCAACACTCGGGGGACAATAAACTACACCTAATATGGCTTTAGTACCTTTGAGGTTCACTTCGATAAAAATGATGCATTGTAAGGAGCCGGGGACATTTCAACCACTTTATAAGGAATGTTGGAGCGGAGATAGATGGCAACGCCACGGCCACCCTTACCTATACGATCGTTACGGATTAGTACGTACCCAGGGATATGATATATAGCCGAGTCCAATCCAGGCTTGAGCCAGCTCTCAGAAACAAGGACAGCGTCAACGTAATCACATGAGAATGAAGTAACCAGTTCCGAGTAGTGAGAGGGAATACTTTGTGCATTAATATGACATATATTGAAAAACCTCTTAGACGCCACAAATGTTTGCTTAATTAATTCATTAAGAGTGGTAATGTTGTCAAAAGAATCATCATTATTCAAAGAAAGATCGAGGGCGGAATAATACAAATCGTCATCCATATACAATAAAATAGTAAATACAAATTAGATATATAAATACAGATTGTAATAAAATAGGAATATAAAAAAAATGACAAGAGCACAATGCAATGCTTTGAAAAACATCACTGCCCCAACCTGCCGGCTTACAAGAATGTATTTTAAATAACATGAGTTTCATAATCTACGTGAAACGGAACGCAGCGTCAGTCAGCCAGTTCACTAACTTCACGCTGCGATCAATTTCCGAACTGATTAAATTAAAAATATTTTTTGTTGACAGTTGATATTGACAGATACTGAAAAGTGATTAATTTTACAAAATAAATTACGAGGGTGTACAACAAATTGAAAAATAACATGATTTGAGTTAATTTAGGGTAGTTAAAAAGTGGATTGGAAAGTTAAATTAGCTACTTTGATTTTTTTACCGTCGCTGCACGTTTGGGCCGCTGCGCCTGCGACACTCCAGATGGTCCGGGCTTATGATGCAAGACACCCACCGATGCCGCCGGGGTCTCGCATTGGGGCACCACACCAGGGGCGTGATGACTAAGCTTAGTGGTGCCGATGGCTTTGTTAAGGTCTTCCTCGCTGTTGATGAGGTAGCGGTTACTATCTGGTGACTTGGCATAGATATTGCCATCCAGCGTCCAGCAGCTGGAGATGCCAAGACGCTTACGTGCCTCCAAAAACAGAGCCTGTCGCCTCCGAGTTAGGAACTCTGAAATGACGGTGGGAGTAGCCTCCAGCGCCGTCTTCTTCTTCCATACCAGTGACTTGACAGAATGATCTCTGAAACGTACAAGTATGGGACGAGGCCGACCATCCCTGGAGGAGCCGAGCCGGTGACAGGCTTTGAAGGAAGAAGGTGTGGCGTCCTCGATATGAAGTCTATCTGCCAGAATGCTGCATATGATGACAGACGTGTCTTCCTTAGGGGTCTCCAGGATACCACCAAATAACAGACACTTGCGGCGATGCCTCATCTCCAGCACATCAGTGACTCTGCTTAGGTCCATGATCTGTTGCCGTAGAAGTTGAAGAACTCCAAACACATTGTCCCGGAATGACTGAAACTCTTCCCCGAGGCGGCTGATGGAAGTGAGCTCAGTGGAGGCAGACAGCTGAGCCTCAAACTCACTCATCCTCTTGTGTAGTGAAGCTTCTAGAGAAGACTGTAGCTGGTGGACGTCGAATAAAGTAGCCATCTTGTTACTATTGTATGAGATGTAGTTGGCCGGGGTTAGGTGCAATAGTACTAAGGTGTTACAACATATAATGTGTCACAAACACTAGTGTGGATAAGTGGCAGTGTAAACACTATGTAAGTTTAATAAAAAAAATTGAAAGTTATATAAAATTTGTTCAAAGATCTTTGATATTACAGGCAGAACCGACACGGGCCTGTAGTAACCCGGATCTGTCTTACAGCCAGATTTGTAAATAGGGGTAACCCTAGCTACTTTTAGAGTGTCTGGGAAAACACCGCGCGAGAAACATGTATTTATACAGTTAGTTAACCTGTCTATAATTATATTTTTTAGACATTTTATAGCTTTGGTATTGATTCCATCTAAGCCGGTAACAGTGTTGCTATCTAAGTCGTCAATGATTTTTGAAACTTCGTCTACACTACACGGCCGAAATTGATCCAAAGTCGATTCATGTGAGAAAGTATCATCAAACATTAAAACGTTGTTGTTATTTACGTGATACGAGTTCGGAATTTGGTTAGCAAGATCTGAGCCTATTGAGGAGAAAAAAGTATTAAATAAATCGCAAACCGCGTTACCGTCGGTTATGAGTCCGGAATCCGACATTAGTTTCGGCGGAGCACAGCTATCCTTGACCTTATTTAACGCCAGACTATTGATGAGTTCCCATAGTTTTTTCGGATGATTGTAGTTATTTCGAAATAGAGCATAGTAGTATTTTCTTTTTTCTTTCCTTATTGTAGTTTTTACTTGATCCCGCTGTTTCTCAAATCTCTTCTTCAGATCAATATCAAGTGGATTCATTTTAGTTTGGGTCCATAGATCGTTACGGTAATTAATCATGTCGATAATCTGGGGTGGTTGGGATCTACCTCCTAGCGGTCCACCCCGGGCAACGTCATCATAATCTGTGATGGCGGCAGAAGATCCCAAAGGCGATGGTAGGCCCTGGAAGGGGCCGCCTGGCTCGCGACCACCATCCCGCCGGAGTCCGGCGCCAAGCTGCCCTGCTGTGTTCCGTCGGTGTGCGGGAGTGCCAGTGCCATTGGGGGTTTGAAACTAAGTCAGTTGCGCTGTTGGAACCGGTCTCTGTCTTTAGGCGATGCTGTATCGGGTAACTCGTTCTGGAGGGTAGCGGGATCCGAGGCACGGTCCCAGCCGTTGGCCGACCGCAGTCAGTAGGGGGCCCGACTTACGCGCTAGCCACGCGTAAAGGCTGCCCCGCCAACTTGCGAAAAATCCCGTTATGCTCCACCGTGCCAGTTGGCGACTGGTTGGGAGGACCCGGTGGAGTGGTATCGGGGGGGCTCGGGCGTCCCCGCAGTCTCCAAGCGAGTTCCCCTCTGATCGGCTGAGCCGAAAAGTACGAGTAGGGTTTGCTAAGCAGCGCCTCGACTTTATTTTTTCTTTCCCCTAGTAAAACTCTTAAAAAAAATTACTACAAAAATGAAGAAGAAAAAGTTTAAACAACGGCGACACTTCCTCCCACTCAAAGTGCACCTCACCAACATCCGAGGTCTGCACTCAAATCTCAACCCGGTCCACCACCACCTGGAGACCGAGAAGCCGCACTTATTCTTCTTAACGGAGACGCAGATAGCAACACCGTCGGACGTGGCATACCTCAACTACCCTGGATACACTCTCGAACATAAGTTCAAGAAATGTGCAGGGGTCTGTGTGTATGTTCGCGATGACATCTGCTGTAAGCGTCTCCGTTGCTTTGAGAAGTCTGAATTTCCTGTGCTGTGGCTTTTGGTGGACACTGGGGTAGAGAAATCTCTCTGCGCTAGTGTTTACCGTTCGCACAGTGGAGATCGGGAGACGACTCGGCTCATGGAATACCTTGCTGAGGCGGCAGACTCCGCACTTCAGCGATATCCAACAGCAGAGCTTGTTTTTCTGGGGGACTTCAACGCCCACCATAAAGAGTGGCTGTTCCCATACCAGAAAACTGACCATGCTGGGCGAGAGGCCCGCAAGCTAGCATTGGCGCTAGATCTCACTCAGCTGGTGAAACAAGCGACGCGAATACCGGATATCGCTGATCATACACCCAATTGCCTGGACCTACTGCTGACAACTGATCCGCATAGACATTCGGTTTCAGTCTCGGCTCCACTGGGATCGTCCGACCACTGTGTAGTGAAATCCGTATCGATCTGCTCTCCTCCGGATTACACCCTTAGGGGTACGAGGAGAGTATGGCGATACGAGTCAGCAGACTGGGACGAGATGCGAGCTTTCTTTGCATCATACCCGTGGCAGCAGTTATGCTTCTCTTCGAAAGACCCCTCATGCGTCGCTGATGCGATCACAGCTGTTATCCGGCAGGGAATGGAATATTTCATTCCATTTTCCGACATCCCGCTCGGTTACAAAGCCCGACCTTGGTACAATGCGGACTGTGCTCGAGCTGAGGCTCGTAAACAGTCAGCTTACCAGGCTTGGGTAAAAGCTCGAGATCAAAAAGCGCGAGCGCGAAAGGTGCGAGCAAAGAAGAGAGCATATAATACAGCCGCCAGGTCTTGCAAAAGGGTGCTGCGAAAAGCTAGGTTCGACCATGTCAGCCGTATTGGGGCGAAACTTGCATCTTACCCACAGCGTAGTAAGCAGTTCTGGTCCCTGTCGAAATCAGTCGAATCTAACTTCTGCCTTCCTACACTACCTCCAATGCAGAAACCTAATGGGTCACTTGCCCACACAGCAACAGAGAAAGCAAATTTATTTGCCGATCTGTTTGCAAGCAATTCACGTCTAGACGCTGGCTCGAAACGTCCACCCACCTTGCCTCAATGTGATTCTTTGATGCCAGAGATCACAGTGCACAACAAAGAGGTCCGTAGATCCTTTCTTGGTCTAGACGTGAACAAGGCCTGTGGTCCTGATGGCATACCAGCAAGAGTGCTGAGGTATTGTGCGCCTGAGTTGTCTCCCGTACTGACGCGACTGTACCGCCTCTCTCTCACGACAGAAATCGTATCAAAATCTTGGAAGCTTGCCAATGTGCAACCAGTACCCAAGAAGGGTAGCCGTGCCGACCCTAGTAACTACAGACCGATCGCCATCACTTCCATACTCTGTAAGGTTATGGAAAAAGTTCTAAATTGCAAACTGCTTTCATACCTAGAAGACAATGATCTTCTCAGTGATCGTCAATATAGCTTCCGCCGGGGACGTTCAACTGGGGATCTTCTAGTGTATGTAACGCATTGCTGGGGCGAAGCCATCGATAACCACGGCGAAGCAATCGCAGTGTCGCTGGATATTTCGAAGGCTTTCGACAGGGTTTGGCATGCGAGTCTGCTGAGAAAGCTTTCAGCGTACGGTATCCCCACTGGCTTCTGTAGCTGGGTGGCTGACTTCCTAAGTGAACGGTCGATCCGAGTAGTCATTGACGGCTGCTCCTCTGACCTCAAGGCCATTGACGCCGGAGTTCCTCAGGGGTCTGTGCTCTCTGCGACTCTTTTCCTGCTGCACATCAATGACCTGCTATCTTCAGGTATTGTTGGGTACGCAGATGACAGTACTGTCGCGGAGAAGTATCTGTCTAGTGCAGGAGCCAGTGGAGTTGAGGTCCAAAGACTGAGAGAGGCCATAGTTGAGCGTACGAGCCTGACGTTAAGTAACGTCTCCCAGTGGGGCGATGACAATCTCGTCAGCTTCAATGCCTCTAAAACGCAGGCGTGTCTTTTTTCCACAAAAAGGAGTCCTTTCACCCTTTCTCCTACTTTCCGAGGTACATCTGTTCCAGTGACCGGCACTCTACAACTTCTTGGCATGGAGTTGTCCTCTGACCTCAACTTTGGCACCACCATCGAGTCTAAGGCTCAAATTGCAGCTAGAAAGTTGGGCGTCCTGAATAAATTCAAGCGGTACTTCACGCCTGGACAGCTTTTAACTCTTTACAAAGCCCAAGTCCGATCTTGCATGGAGTACTGCTGCCACCTTTGGGACGGCTCGGCGAAATACCAACTTGCTGCACTTGACTCGGTGGAACGCAGAGCCAAGAGAATAATAGGCGATAAAAAACTGGTGGCGTCCAAGTTGCACAGCCTGGCTCACCGCCGCAAGGTTGCTTGCCTATCGGTCTTCTATAGATTGTACTTCGGAGAGTGTGCTCATGAGCTGCATGAACTCATACCACCGTCACCTTTCTTCCATCGGACATCCAGACGCACGGCCGGCTACCATCCGTTTTTAGTTGATATACCCATAACCCGCACTAAGCGCTTCTCATCATCTTTTATAATGCGCACAGCTAAGGATTGGAATTCCCTGCCTGCGTCTGTATTTCCGAGTGCATATAACCTGACTCTCTTTAAGTCCAGAGTGAATAGGCATCTTCTGGGCAAGCTCGCTCTATCGTAGATCCCATCTATGCTCTAGAGCAAGATTGGGGTCAAGAGTAAGCCCATCTCAAATAAAAAAAATAATAATAAAAAAAAAAAACTGTTTATTGTTTTAAACTTTCATGGTCACTAACATTAGAATAGTTTGTTACGGGATTGCTACCATGTACCTTATTTTTAAGTTCCCGATATTTCGGCACTGTTGCAAGCGCCATGATCACGGAGTAACTGAAGATCTTGCGGGTAAGTTGTTAAGGGCAAACATATCGGTCTACCCTCTTTCGCTGTCTTTTATTGCACGCGTCGGTACCATTGTCTACAAACTCACTATTTTCTCGCACCTGTTCTCGACACACAACACTAACAGTATCTGACCGCGACACAGCAGTTTGTTGTTTTTTCCGGTTTTTGCACATACGAATCACTGGATTCCAGACACTTGACAATTTAAACCCATCCTCGCGATTGAAATTTTTGTACTTTGTAATTTCAATCGCTTCCCTGACCATTCTTGGTATGTAGTGGCGTTCTGTCGAAATGATCTGAGGGTTGTGAAACTCAATCCAGTGATTGAGACCTGATTCCAACAAATGTTCCGCGATTGCCGATTTCTGTTTGTCGTTGTTTTTGACCGCTTTTATGTGTTCTTTCATTCGGCACGCTATGGTACGTTTTGTTTGGCCGATATATGAACTGCCACAGCTGCAGTCAATCTTATAGACACCCGGTTTCTCCATTGGGAAACTATCTTTTGGAGATCGTAGACATTGTGTTACTTTTCTTAATGGAGTGAAGACAGTATTAAGTGAGTATTTATGAAGTACGTTTGAGATCTTGTCTGTCACTCCTCTTATGTATGGCAAGAACACAGGTTGCCTGTCTACTGTGTCTTTAAAGTGTCTTGATTTGTGTCTAGATGGTAGCTGCCCTCTATATCCATTATTCTGTAAGACTTTCTGAACATGTTCCAACTCTTGGTTTAAGTGTTCAAGGTCACACAAGTCATAGGCTCGGTTTGTCAGTGCAGTTACTACAGAATTAAGATGTCGAGGGTGGTGATGCGAGGTTGCGTTGAGATAGCGGTCAGTGTGAGTGGATTTTCTATAGACAGAGTGACTCAGTGAACCGTCACTCCGCACTTCAATCTTCACATCCAAATTTCAATCGCGAGGATGGGTTTAAATTGTCAAGTGTCTGGAATCCAGTGATTCGTATGTGCAAAAACCGGAAAAAACAACAAACTGCTGTGTCGCGGTCAGATACTGTTAGTGTTGTGTGTCGAGAACAGGTGCGAGAAAATAGTGAGTTTGTAGACAATGGTACCGACGCGTGCAATAAAAGACAGCGAAAGAGGGTAGACCGATATGTTTGCCCTTAACAACTTACCCGCAAGATCTTCAGTTACTCCGTGATCATGGCGCTTGCAACAGTGCCGAAATATCGGGAACTCAAAAATAAGGTACATGGTAGCAATCCCGTAACAAACTATTCTAATAAAAAACTGTTTATTTATCCAATCATTTTTGGGAGGGTTGTTAATTTTGAATTTATTTATCTTATTGTCCTGTACTTGCTCTCGGATAAATGCTTCTAGGTGGTAATAGTCACAGTCTTCGGTATCACAGTTAGCTTTTAGAGCACTATTATATAAGTTCTCACAATCGAGTGCCTTGTATGGTATTTTTGGATTTATCACAGGTGCCAAACTACCAACCTCCAAAAATATCTGTTTATGGTCGGATATAGACGACTCAATAATCGACATGCTGAATGCGTGGTTACTTATATTTGTACACACATGATCCATTAAAGTGTTTGTTGAGTTGGTCTGTCGGGTACTATAATCTTTATGGATTTTATTTAGTATTCCATATCCAGCCACTTTAATTTCGTTTTGGTATTTTGTGACACAAGTAACGACACCCTGTTCTTTACTAAGCAGGTCAAGGTTGAAGTCGCCAAACACCATTGCCCTTTTCCTCGTCTCCAACTGCGAAGTGTATGTTTCCAAAAAGTTGGTAAGGTTGCTACTACCAGGCTTGTATATTGCTCCTATATTTAAAGATAATTTATCTATGTATATCCATAGGTAGTGGTTGCCATTTTCAAAAAGTTCCCCTGTTACTTCGTATTTAATGCTGTTGTGAACATAAATGGATACGCCGCCTCCCCTACTATTCGGTCTATAGTTGTAGATGTGGTTGTAGTTTGGTAGTTGATACAGTTTAGCATCGTTTTCTGAGGTGATCCAGGTCTCAGTAAAAATAAGACGGTGGACAGTCGAACGTATAGCTTGCAATAAGCATTTAATCTCATCAAACCTTCCAGGTTTTTGAATGCTACGTAAGTTTGCGTAGAAGAATCTTAATGATGACGAGTTTAATGGGATATCTTCGTATTTTTTTACTATTTGATGACAAATTTTCTTTTTGTCTGTGCGTTTGTTTTCTTGTGCTCGAAGAGTTATTGTTTTTTTTTGGTTCGTGTTGTTATTATCCTTAACGATTTTAGGTACGCCCTTGATGTACTTAATAATAATATTATTTTCTCCGTTTTCAGTACGCCTGTGTAGTTCATCTTTCAGTGATTCGAAGTGTAGTTTTTGTGTCGGGGTCTTATCAGAGTATATTTTAATATTTTCGGGCAGTTTTGTTTTGTTACGTAAAAGGAGTCTCGGCGTTTCATTATTCTCATAACAGACTTAGTATGTATACACCGTGAATTTTGAGATACCCGAGAAAATTAACTAACATACTCAGATATCGATATACATCGAATTTGGCGAATAAAAAAAACGGAACGGCGTACGGCATTGGCGTACGGAAGGAATAACTATGAATGAAAAAAAAAACATTCATAGTTATTCCTTCCGTACGCCAATATTACGGGACTAAATTAGGTGGATTTTGGTTCCGTTAATGTTAGAATGATAATGATTACTATTTGAGTTAGCAGGACTTTTATAGTGCATATTTTTTAAGAAATGTTAGGGACCTATTAAATAAATTTCTCATAAAAAAAATTTTTTTTATTCGCCGAATTCGATGTATATCGATATCTGAGTATGTTAGTTAATTTTCTCGGGTATCTCAAAATTCACGGTGTATATACATAATAGGCCGGGGCTTATTTGGGATGTATTTACCCAATCGTATTGCTTTAGTTAGCTTAGGACAGGATTCATATATTGATGTTGTTAATTTCATTACTTGGTCTTCGTCGTAAAGTTTTCTTGCACTATAATGTTTGTCATTTATTTCGGAGATACCCACTATAACTACGTTTCTCTCGCGGTCGCAGCGATCTTTTAACTCAAGGATGAGGCTTTCGTGAGTGTAGACGGGCGGAGCATTCGAAATCGCTTGAGCGGGTTGTTGATTTTTCATATGTGATATTTCCGTTTCTATGCTTTTTATTTTATCCTGTGTTGTATTATTGTCAGTTTTTAGAATTTGTATTTCTGTGTTCATTTGTTCCAAACGTAGCGTTAGGGTTTCGGTTGTTGACTTAATGGCTTTTATTTCGCTTTTAATCTCCGCTATTTCTTCATGTATGTGATTTAGTTGTTGACTTTGTGTTTTGCCAAATTTATCCAGACACTTCATTATGTTACTTTCGAATTTAGCAAAATCTGCTCTGTAGTCATATTCTTCGGTACGTTCCTTTCGCTTCCTCAAATTTACATAGTTGTGGGAGTCATCGTCGTCGCAGGTGGTTAAGTTAGGCGCGGATCCGCTGCCGCTACCGCTGGCGCTTGTTAACATGCCCTGCGGTGGTGTTTTCTGTAGGCTCATTGTTTGTTGCGCGTAGGCAGTCAGCACGGGCGTGAGCGAGTCAAAAAATAGCAGCTGCTATCTTCACACTTGAGGAACGCGGGGGGTGTTCGTCCGCAGCGACTGTCGTGCCGCGTCCTATAATGACTTTAGTAGCTAAGAGATTGCACTCAAGATTTAACTTTCACTTTGCACAATTATGAGTTATTTTTTATTGTCACACTGTTGTTAAAATTTCGGATAGATTTGCAAACACGTCTGCTCTCGGCAAGCACCAGAGGCCTTTTTTCCGTCAGTTTTAAATAAAAAATAAGAATAAAAATTATTTGTTTTCAGACAGTTAGAGTCCATAGGTTACATCACATTACAACATACATTGATAATATATAAAAACAATTATAGTAGTACTTAATATTAATTAACGAGGAACACAGCAAGCCCTGCGGCTCACCGAGGCACACGTAATACATGCAACTCGGTGAACCTGCGAAAGATTGGTGCGTCCATCCTACCTGCTATCATCATCAGGATCTTGTTGCTGCTCCCCCTCACTCTGTGCACTAATGATGACACTTTTTTGCGGATGATGGCATAAAAGTCATCAACCGCAGCATTTGCGAACATTCCTGACGCGCTACAGAAGCGAGAAAGCCTCAACAATGCCCTGAAGGTGTTATTATATTGTATACGCAACGCACTGTACGATCCCAGAGAAAAGCTGGACCATAGCGCACACGTGTAAAAGCTTTGGCAATATGCCTTGAAAAGACTTAGCTTCACTGCAGGTGTACACCTCATAAATCTATGAGCCAGCATATTGCCTCGGACCGACAGTGCCCTGCGCTCCCTTTCAATATCCGCCTCATCCTTAAGGTCGTCTGTCACAACATGACCAAGATACCTAAACTGTGCAACACGCCTCAGAGGTACTCCATTCAAGAGAATTGGTGGCACATATGCTGGTTCCTTATTTTTACCTTTAAACAACAAGAATTCACTCTTTTTCTCGTTGTACCTCAAGCCATGTTGCACAGCATAGGCCTCGCAGTGACTTAAAAGTTGCCTTAAGCCGCTGATCGAGGGGCTGAGCAGCACCATGTCATCGGCATAGCTTATGTTATTAACACTTATGTTGTCAATATGACAACCGACACGCATGCTGCTAAGCTCCCTGATCAGGTTGTTTACATACAAGTTAAATAGTCTAGGCGAAGTTAACCCTCCCTGCCTGACACCACGGCTCAAAACATACTTATCAGATTGGGCATTTGCCCATTTAACTACATTTCTTTGATTACCATACCAATGTGAAAAAATACCTACTATTTCAGGTGATATGCCTACTTCTTTTAATTTTGCCCATAGAATATCATATGACACAAGGTCAAAAGCTTTTGACAGGTCTAGGAAGCAGGCATATATTGGCGTCCTTCTCTTGAGATAGTAATCAACAGTATATTTCAGTGATAAAATGGCACTTTCCGTTGACATTAAAACCATTAAAAACCATTAAAACCAATTTATTTCTGTAAATAGGCTTAAACTAAGCGCTTTTACACGTCCCAATATTTTTTTTCCCTACCACTACTTCGGGACAATTTTGGGCTAGCGCCGAGAAGAAGTAGCGCAAGAAACTCGGTCACTATTGTCAGCCTCTTTTTAAATAGTATATATTTTACATTACAAGATAAATGTACCTGTGCGAGCAGGGCAGTATTTATTTTCAAATATTTTTATCGTTTATATAATCATTTACAGTATAATATCCTTTTTTCATTAAAGTTGTTTTAATATGCGATTTAAATTTTAACAGAGGCAGTTCTACAATAGACGCTGGTAATTTATTAAAAAAGCGAATACATTTTCCCATAAACGAATTACCCACTTTATGCAGTCTGAAATCGGGAACGGCAAGCCTATTCTTATTCCGTGTGTTAAGATTATGAATGTCACTTTTCTTAAGGAATAAGGACAGGTTTTTGCGGATGTACATTATATTTTCATAAATAAATTGGGATGCTACTGTAAGTATATTAATTTCTTTAAACAGTTCTTTTAAGGAGTCTCGGGGTCCAAGGCCGTAAATTGCCCGTACAGCTCTCTTCTGCAGTACAAATATAGATTCAATATCTGCTGCTGAGCCCCATAACAATATTCCATATGACATTATACTATGAAAATAGCTAAAATACACCAATCTTGCCGTTTCAACATCAGTCAGTTGTCTTATCTTTCTCACGGCATAAGCAGCAGAGCTAAGTCTTCCCGACAGAGTCTCGATATGCGCACCCCATTGCAAACGGGAATCTAAAGTGATTCCTAAAAATGTAGTGGAACTAGATGTATTAAGTTGTTCATCTTTTACAGTAATATGTGTTGAGACAAGTTTTACGTTGGGCATTGTGAATTTGATGCACTTTGTTTTATTTGCATTGAGCATAAGATTATTGGTGGTGAACCAATGCAATACTTGCGAGAGTGCATTATTTACATCGTCAAATGAGGCTTTACCTCTCTTGATTTTAAAAATCAATGAAGTATCATCTGCAAATAACACTGTCTCACAGAGGTCTTTCGTAAAAGATGGAAGGTCATTTATGTAAATAAGAAAGAGCAGAGGCCCTAATATCGATCCCTGCGGCACGCCCATAGTAAGAGGCGACCCAGAAGACTCAGCTCCATTGATACAAACTTTTTGTGTTCTGCCTGTGAGATAAGAGTTTACTTAATCTGAGGCATCGCATGAAACACCATAGTGTCTAAGTTTTTTCAGTAAAGTTTGATGGTCCACACAATCAAAAGCCTTAGAAAGATCACAAAAAACTCCCAAAGCGTCCTGCCTACTTTCCCAAGCATCAAACACGTGTTTCAAGAGTGCAACTCCAGCATCTGTAGTGCTTCTACCTTTCGTGAAGCCATATTGTTTGCTATGTAACAATTTATTAAGGACAAAGTGTGATAAAAGTTGATTGAAAATTACTTTTTCAAAAACTTTACTAAGTACCGGTAAAATTGAAATTGGTCGAAAATTTGAAGGATCATTTTTCTCGCCTGATTTATATAAAGGAATTATCTTACTAAATTTCATCAAAGTAGGAAACTGTTTATCATCAATACATTTATTAAAAAGAATTGTAAGATAAGGGGCTATCGTATTTATAATTGTATTGATAATATTGACTGAGATCCCCCATAAGTCTTCAGTTTTTTTCATTTTCAATTCCTTGAAAGTTTTTATTAGTATATCAGGATTCATATGTCTAAAATAAAATGGAGTTTTGCACTCATCAACACCCGACTTGAGAAGGGATTCAGCTAGTTCAGCAGAAGAAGCCAGTTCTTTAGTTGTAGAGGGAGCTATATTCGAAAAGAATTCCTCAAAAGCATTTGCAACTTCTGCATGTGAGTTAATTAGTTTATCCCCAATTTTAAGAGAGTAAGAGTGATCATTCTGTTTACGCCTACATGTTTCTTTATTTATTATGTTCCATGTGGCCTTTGCTTTATTATCAGAACCCAAAATAATATTTCGAAGATGATTTGATTTTGCAGTGGCACATACTTTTTTAAATATTTTAGAGTAATTTCTAACATGATCTATGATCTGTGGGTTCTGAGTGTTTGCTTTTAGACTATACAAGTCATATAATGTTCTTCTACTTTTGTAAATACCAGGTGTAGCCCATTCATTAAACTTACACCTGACTTTATTTGCTTTTATTTTTTTTTGTGTAAAAATTTTATCAAATTCATTTTTAATCAAGCCAAAAAGATCCTCATATAACAGATCAACACTATGGCTACTGCTAGATTTTAATAAATCTATACCATTACAATTTTTTTCTTTAAATCGGTCTATTCTATTTACTGTTATTGGCCTGCAGACAGCATCTATAATTTCTCGGACATGATGGTGCTCAAACGACGCCCTCTGGCCACTATGGTCAGACCTTAAATAATTTATAACTGATTTATCTATTACATTGCTATTGCAAAAAATATTATCTAAGCAAGTAGCTGTTGTGGGAGTCACTCTTGTTGGTTCATTAAATAAGTTAATTAAATTAAACGATTTAAAAAGATTAAGAAAACGAGTTGAATTCGGTGAATTTACTAATATATTGACATTAAAATCTCCACACACAACTATTTTCTTACAAACAACATTTTCTTACAAACAACTATTTTCTGACAAACCTTCCCTAAACCCATATTGAGAATCATGAAGCTGTATTCGACTACTCAGATGATTTATTGACTGGCATGTACACACACACAAGTAGTATTTCACGTAAATCACCAGTTGTCGCTCTAACAGCAACAATACGATCGCTCCGACATGGAACAACAGACACACACTTGAAGGCATTCTTACACCATAGGAGTGCAACACCGCCATACAAGCGCCCTCTTATTATGCCCGTTGCTGGATCCATTGCTGATTTTCCTGTATAACTGAAGTCATGGTCAATTTGTACACATTTCGAAAATATACTACGTTTACAGCTGGAAAACAGTATCAAATGAAGCGCTGTCCTATGGGACTTAAAACTAGCGCAAGTGTATTTTCTAGGCTCATGACGATTGCAATGTCAGGTCTTAATTACCAAAAATATTTTATTTATCTCGATGATTGCGTCGTTATAGGAAATTGTATAGAAAATCATAATAAAAACCTCACTGATGTACTAAACCGGTTAAGAGAAGTCAATCTTAAATTAAATCCCGTCAAATGCGAATTTTTGCGAAAGGAAATAATATACCTAGGTCATAAAATAACACAGGACGGTATTTTCCCAGACCCAGGCAAAATTGACACCATACGTAGTTACCCACGGCCGAGTTGCGCTGACGACGTAAAACGCTTTGTCGCTTTCGCAAACTATTACCGCCGATTCATATCAGGTTTCGCCGATATTGTTTTTCCACTGAATCAGTTGTGTAAAATGGTATCAAATTTGAGTGGACAAAAGATTGCGAAATGTCATTTAACAGATTAAAGTTAGCTCTCATAAACCCTCCTGTATTAGATTACCCCGATTTTTCGGAAAACAACGTTTTTAAATTACAGACCGATGCGTCAAAATTAGGTTTAGGAGCAGTACTGTCGAACGGTAACGGAAAAGTAATCGCGTACGCTAGTAGAAGTTTGAAACCTGCTGAAACTAGGTTCCCCGTAATTGAACTAGAATTATTGGCGATAGTTTGGGCCGTCCGACATTTCCGCCCTTACCTATACGGAAGAAAATTTAAAATTTATTCTGACCATAGGCCACTAGTTTATTTGTTTAGTTTAAAAGACCCATCTAGCCGTTTAACAAAATTCAGATTATACTTAGAGGAGTACGACTTTGTTGTAGAATACGTCCCTGGTCGAAATAATGCAGCTGCAGATGCGTTAAGTCGACTTCCGGTGACGTCACAAGATTTAAAAGATTTGCACGAGCAAGTAGTATCGGTTTTGACTAGGGCTCAGAGTAAAAAGCTCAAGACTCGTGTAGGAGACCAACAGACAGACAAGCTTTCACCAGCTTGCAGGACTGATCAACCTGCGGCTGTGGAAGTACTAAAGAGACCGAACACTATAGTTGAGTTATGTTTTTCAGAAAGTCTAAAATGTTTAAATGACTCGAATACAATAAATATTGCGCATTCGTCCCTTCGCGGTCGACGATATTTCTTCATTCTCGATCGTTATCATCCTAAGAGGAGTTAGCGAGAGATTTAGAAAATATGTGCTCAAAATTAAATATAAATGAGATACTAATAAGTAAAAATAAAACTTATAATAAATACATTACATGTTTGGTGCGTAACTTGAACAAATGTAAGATTACGTCACCACGACTTTTAATAATTAAAGATTTAAAAAGAATAACTAATAAAGAAGAAATAATTACTATTTTAAACGATTTTCACCTCTTGCCTACAAGTGGACATGCAGCTGGATTTCTTCTGGAGTGGTGTGCGAACTATTTAAAAAATAGGAGATTTTGTGTGAGAATTAATGACGAATATAGTGACTCAATTTCGGTAACAGAAGGCACAGCACAAGGCTCAGTCCTTGGGCCCCTCTTTTTTCTGTCATATGTGAATGACATGAGCTACTACTTAGGCCATTGTTCGTGTTACCAGTTTGCTGATGACACATGTTTACTTATTGCTTATGACGATCTAAATATGGCGTGTGATTTGCTACAGGCAGACTTTGATATGCTTGCAAAATGGTGTCATGACAATGGATTGGTTCTTAACTCAGCTAAAACCAAATTGTTACACATTAAGTCTCCCTACATCAAGGCTGCCTTGTCAAAGCGCATAATTGCTCACGATCATCATTGCCTCCACTCCACCTGTAACTCTTGTGTTTGCCCACCCATAGATATTGTCACAACACAAACATACCTTGGACTACAGATCGATAGTAAGTTTGCATGGCATAAACATATTGAACATGTTTGCAACAAATTGAGACAATTCTTGGCCAATATTTCCATTTTAAAAAAGAGAATTCCATTCCATGTAAGGCTAATGCTGTATCACTCTCTTGCAGAATCATATATACTTTACGGTTTAGGAAGCTATGGACGTACTTTTAACACCTATTTGAATAAAATATACACACTCCAGATAAGAATCCTAAAAAACATTGTTTCAGATAAAATCCGTCGTCAACTTCACGATGATGACAGTTTGCTCTTCAAGCACTGCAATGTTCTCCCAGTCCATACGCAATTAAAATATGTACTTCTAAAAAAACACTTTTTTGATGACACATTAAAACAGGCAATAAATCACCCCGTGTGTACGCGCGCGGTAAGCAGTCGTAAGCTACAGACTAGTCGTGCAAACAACATGTACGGGGAGCGAACGGCGAGTTTTATTATTCCAAGACTGATAAACACTTTACCTACCGAATTGCGCGATAGCTTAAATATGAAAAATATAAAACGAAAGTTAAAATTACACTTCCTAGAAAACTTATAATTGAATCCGTTGGCAGATGTGCGTTTTCTAGATTCTACTTTTTTGGTTATTAAATGTTTTCATTGATATGTTATTGATTACATACCTACTGCTATTATTATTTAATTTATACGTCGACTCAGGTCGCGTCAATACAAACCTCAGTGGTTTTAGAATGCGACTTTCATAAATATCTATGTAATGTTGTTTGATGTGGTCAATATTGACCACATCAAACAAGCTTTTTTTTTTATATATATATATATAAAAAAAAAAAAAGCTATAAATCGAATGACAAATAATATTAAAAAATATTATTTCTGGCCAGGAATGTCAAATGACGTCATGAATTATGTTAAAAAATGTAAAAGTTGTCAAATACAGAAGTCAACGAATAAAAATGTTAGGGAGCCTTTGACATTAACGTCAACCGCCCACTCGGCATTTGAACGAATAAGTTTAGATTTAATGGGTCCTTTAGATATAGATAACTATAGTAATAAGTATATTTTAACGATTCAATGCGATTTAAGTAAATTTGTAGAGGCTTATCCTTTACCAAGCAAAGATAGCGAGACTGTCGCCAGGTCTTTCGTGAATAATTTTATACTGCGTTACGGTATACCAAGACAATTTATAAGTGACAAAGGAACCGAATTTACGTCATCTGTTATGTCGGAAGTATGCAAATTACTAAACATAGAAAAAATACATTCAACCTCGTATCACCATGAAACTTTAGGTGGAATAGAAAATACACATAAACATTTAGGTGCCTATCTCAGAATACAGTGCGAAAATAATAAGTCAGATTGGAGCGACTGGGTTCCATTTTGGTGTTTTTCTTTTAATACTAGTGTACATTCACAATCAAAATATACTCCATACGAATTAGTTTTTGGCAAAGTTTGTAACATACCAAGTAATCTATCACAACAAATAGACCCACTGTATAACTTTGATGACTATCCACAAGAATTAAAATATCGTATACAAAAAGCTCAACAAGATGCTAGGCAAAATTTGTTACATTGTAAGAATCAAAGAAAAATAGCATACGATCAAAAATTAAATAATATTACTTTTTTTTTTTGAAATTTATTTATCAGATCAAACAATACCATATACAAATAGGTTTAATTAACATCTAAAAACCACGGAGGTTTAACTCGATGCTAAATAATTAAGTTTATGTCAGCATAATTAATACAGAAAACAGTATAAGAGAATAGGGAGTTAGGTAAAATGTTAGTATGTAGTATCGTAGGAAATACGCAAATAAAGGCAAATACAATAATTGAAATAATCCACTAAAGTCAGGAAGCAAGGCAAAAGTAAGAACCAGGCAGGTATAAAGTAGGTAGATCTATTAATTATTTATAATTTAGATATGAATTAGCGCTTGAGTTTAGTTTTAATGTTTTGTGGTGATATGTTTTCACGTACATCGGAAGGTAGACCGTTTATTGAGCGCGGTACCTGATAAGCGGCCGTCCGCTGCCCGTAAACATTGTTAGCAGCGATGTGCTGGAGCCGGTTTTGTGTCATAGCGCGCGTACGTACGGGGTGTTCAATGTATGACTTTATATTATCACAAAAGAAATATTGTTTTAATAACATGAATTCGATTTGGTCATGAACTGGTAGGATTTTACAATGTTTAAAAATAGTATCTTATCATTATCAAGTTGGTCGCACATATTTGGAGATATAATATTTTTTAGGTTTCGAATTTGTAGATCATAGATATGTTTCATGGACATCCAGACGCACGGCCGGCTACCATCCGTTCTTAGTTGATATACCCATAATCCGCACTAAGCGCTTCTCATCATCTTTTATAATGCGCACAGCTAAAGATTGGAATTCCCTACCTGCGTCTGTATTTCCGAGTGCATATAACCTGACTCTCTTTAAGTCCAGAGTGAATAGGCATCTTCTGGGCAAGCTCGCTCCAGCGTAGATCCCATCTATGCTCTAGAGCAAGATTGGGGTCAAGAGTAAGCCCATCTTAAGTAAAAAAAAAAAAAAATGTTTAATATATGGTTTAAACGACCGACCATAGCTTGTCAAGCCATACTGTATATAAGATTCCGCTAGTGAGTTGTAAAGCATAAGTCTTACTTTAAAGGGTATGCGATTTTTTAAGATTTTTATGTTGGCTAGAAACAGACGTAGCTTATTGCACACATGCTCAATGTGGTAGCCCCAGTTAACACTTAGGGACTCGCGCCTTAATTTGTAACACAAACACTCGCTACCGGGTACAGCGGACCCACTACAATATCACGTGCTTATTTCAAACTGCTCAATTAAAGTGGTTGGTATATTTTAAAATCGTTATAAAGTTTCAAAATAAAAACATATATTGCGTAAAAAAACGAATATTTATTGTTTTAACTCAACCATTAATCCGTACAAAAATATAAGGAATTTTGGCTCATTTTTATGACTAAACTTAGACTAATAGTTATAAATTCTGTAACTATCAATTTTAAACAAAATCTTCTAAACTTTATTATACTACTAGAATGTATCTACTAAGACAAAATAACAATGAGAGATCAATCATCATAGGAACAAGCAAAATCAAATTAGAAAATCCACAAATTTTAGATTATTATCTTCGTTGGTATAAAATCACTTTTCAACATAGTTTTACATCTTTCTACATCAAACTAAGCTATAAAAATTTGCACAAATCTGTTTCATGTGTTCTCCACAAATTGGTGTATTACATGTTGCGTAAAAAACCTTGGTTTTCCTATCATACTTCCAGTTACATAGACCGCAACGCACTTTTCGTCCACTGGTTGGTAAGAGTGCGGAGGATGCTGCAGATGGTTCCACTTTTGGTATTATGTTTTTGATACGGGTTTTGATGTGCTGTGGAATATTAGTGACAGAAAATCTGACACCAAAATGACGTTCAATCAAAGAAATAGCCAACGTTTTGATAAAAAAGTAAACAAACAGAAATAACAAAATGGGAAAAATCACTAACGTATATAGTCGCTACCGGGTCCAGCGGACCCATATGCACTTTTCACGTCCGTAGCACTCACACGCAGCACGCTTACTGACGGCTCAGACCGCCATCTACCGCGCCACACTATGGTCGAAAGGTACTAAAGGCGACAACGTTGCAAACTTCGTGTTTTTTAAGTTGTTCAACAAAATACAAGAGACTGGGTCTACCAGACCCATTAGCGAGTCCTTAAGTGTTAAACTTCGAGTCAATTACAAGTCCGAGGTATTTTTGAGTGGTGACAACTTCGATTGTAGGACATTGGCAAATTCCCATGTGATGGAGACAATTGTGGGTATGTGCCATTAATGGTTTTGGAGTCGGATACTTCATGTATGGGGATTTAATAATCATAAGTTTGGTTTTATCGGTATTTAACACTAGACCAACGTCATGGCACCATCGTATCAGCATATCCAAATCGGCCTGAAGGGCATGAGATATCACTGAGATACCGCATTTAAGATATCACTACCCGAAACCAGAAGACACATATCATCTGCAAATTGATAACAGGAACTGTGTTTCAGACAGTTACCCAACTCGTTGACATAGGATAGAAAGTGCAACGGGCCAAGAACCGATCCTTGGGCCGTACCCTTCGTCACACTCTTAGGGTCACTGTACGAGTTATTTACTTTAACCGTGAATGTGCGATTTTGGAGATAGTTTCTACACCAATTCAGCAACGGACCCCGGATACCACAATCATCCAGTTTACTGATTAATAGTTTATGTTGCAGCGTGTCGAAGGCACGGGAAAAATCAATAAACAGGGCCAGTACACATTTTTTGTGGTTTAAATGCTCGTTTACCTCATCTGTAAACTTACATAGAAGGTCCGTTGTGCTTTTCCCCGCTTGGAATCCGAACTGGTTTCTGTTAATTACTTCGTGTCTCCGGTAAAAGTTATAATTCTGCTCACAGACAACTTTTTCAACTATTTTATCAATACTAGAAAGCAGCGTGATTGGTCGATAGTTGGAGTAATCGTCGTGTTTACCCTTTTTGTAAACAGGTCTCACACAGCCTATTTTGAGGTCGTTGGGGTATTCTTCAGATGCTATACTGCGGTTAATCAAATTCGCAATGGGCAAGGATATATGCTTAGCAACCACTTTTATATCAGCCACTTTAATACCGTCCGGTCCAGGAGCCTTATTTGAGTTCAGCCTATTAATAACTTTGTTTACTTTGTCCTGAGAAACTTTTTGGAACAAAATACTAGAATCCACTGGTCTCCGATAAGTTAGTGAATTAGTTAACTTCAAGCTGCATCGAGGAACAATGTCTTTTACTGCCTTTTCAAAACCATTGGCGAAGTTGTTAGCTATCGCTTTGGTGGTTAAGCCCTGTCCATCAAATGCCTTTAGTATCGCCTTATCAATTGATAAATTTACTCGTCCTAGCATCTGATTAATAATTGTATAAACTTTTTTTGTATCTTTAAAGCTATTATTCATTTCATTAAGATAATATGTATTTCGTTTTGATTCTATTAGTTTATGGAGTTTATTCCTAGTTTTATTATATTCTAGTCTAATCTTAGGGTTTAAAGAGCTATTTTTCCAAAGCTTAAACAAGTAATCCCTTTTTTCACATAATCTGGTAACATTACCGTCAATCCATGGGGCTATAGGCAGATTCCTGCGGTTTCCAGAATACTTAACAGACCTACTACTAGTTGCAGTCTTAACAGCTGCTAAGAACGATTTTTTTATAAATGTCAGTATATCATTCGAAGAACTCATGTTATTTGTCTGTTCCCAGTCGATAACGCTCACCTCATTGCAAAAAATGGTATGATCGAAAGTTGTCCTTTGTGCAACAGCCTGTACGCGTCGAGTAAGTAGAGTGTCCTCAAGGCGCGTAAGAACTATGCCCCGGTGGTCGGCCAGTGTAACGTCCAACACCGCCGAGTACGGATCTAATGTGGGGAACCTCGCAAATATGTGGTCTATGCAAGATTTAGTGACTTTTCCAAAGCTTAAACAAGTAATCCCTTTTTTCACATAATCTGGTAACATTACCGTCAATCCATGGGGCTATAGGCAGATTCCTGCGGTTTCCAGAATACTTAACAGACCTACTACTAGTTGCAGTCTTAACAGCTGCTAAGAACGATTTTTTTATAAATGTCAGTATATCATTCGAATAACTCATGTTATTTGTCTGTTCCCAGTCGATAACGCTCACCTCATTGCAAAAAATGGTATGATCGAAAGTTGTCCTTTGTGCAACAGCCTGTACGCGTCGAGTAAGTAGCGTGTCCTCAAGGCACGTAAGAACTATGCCCCGGTGGTCGGCCAGTGTAACGTCCAACACCGCCGAGTACGGATCTAATGTACCTGACCTTTCCATAGTAACACCATGTCGCTCTTCCTCTGCTCTAAACGATGACCTTTCTGCCATACTCCAAGGTATTGCCTCGTGGATGGATGACCATAACTTAGAAATAAACTTCTCTAAAACTTACCTTCTTACAATTTAGACCCTCCAAAAAAACAGAATTAAATATTGACTTTTCATTTAATAACCATAAGTTAGATACTGTTAGCACATTTACCCTATTAGGATTGAATATTGACACCCATTTAAACTGGAAAGAGCATATCAAAAAACTTAAGCTTAAAATGTCTAAGTTTACATATGCTTTAAGAGCACTAAAAAGAAACACCGATTTCAACACATCGTTAACAGCGTACTACGCGTATAGCTACGCCTGGTTAACGTACGGTATAATAATGTGGGGAAATAGCCCCGATATAGACGACCTTTTCATTTTACAAAAAAAGTGTGTACGTATACTCGCACACATAAAAAACATAGACAGCTGTAGGCCATACTTCGTAAAATATAATATGCTTACCTTGACTTCAATCTACATATTAGAACTCGGAAAATTTGTACGCAATCATCCAAAACTTTTCGTGACGAAGGGTGACCGTAATCCAACAAGCCGCCACAAACACAATTTACAAATACCAGAAAACAAGCTCAAGTTAACCTCTTCTGGCCCCCTGTCAATGGCTATTAGGGTCTATAATAAATTACCAAACTATTTAAAAGCCGAAACAAAAAACGATATATTTGTTAAACAATTAAAGAAAAAATTAATAGCCAAATGCTACTACGACCTAAAAGAATTCTTTGATGATAAAAATATTTAATGCAAGTTCCTTGGCAACATAAAAAATGTTGGTCTACCCTCCACATAAAAACTATACCTACTTGACATACTGTATTAACCTGCGTGATCCTCTTCTGTAATTTAATTGAATCTTAGTTTCGATGAATCTCGTGTATTACTTCTTGACATTATATACTTTTATTTATTTTATTTTGCGAATTTAATGTGACTGTTTTTGTTTTGAATTTTAAATATGACGATTTTATAATTAAATAATAATAATAGTGAATTTGACTTGTAAATATAAATAAGAATGCAATACCCTTACAGGGTCCATAAGTATGATCTCACACAATGTAACACCTTATGTATGTTTACACTTATGACGCAATAAATGAATATGAATATGAATGTGGGGAACCTCGCAAATATGTGGTCTATGCAAGATTTAGTGACTGTTTTTTCTCGTTTCAATTCTAGTATAATTTTAAATTCCACACATTAGTCCGCGCTCGCTGAGTGTTTGCAAATAAGTGTCCCTGTGAGATGAAATGTTTTTTAGGTCAATGTTGGTGTCGCCGATGAGTAAAAGGTTTGTTTTATAGTTGTAATTTGATATGTACCTGCCAAGTTCCTTTACAAACAAATTCTTGTTTCTCCTCGGAGGCCTATAAACTGCACATACAACTGCCTCTACGTTTAAGGTCAGTTTTAAAATACCTGTTATGTTTTCGAACATAATACTTTTATGTGGTGTTAAAGTAAACTTATGATGGTTTTTAACGTAAACAATGATACCGCCTCCCCGTTGCGCAGATCGTAATTGGTAGTACATATTATAAACCGATATATTAAAAAGAATAATAATCATATCTGATATACCAACTTCGGTTAGAATAATCAAGTTTAAGGGGTATTTAGAACTATGAATTACTTGTTGAATTTTCGTAAAATTCTTTATGAGTGATTGTATATTAAAATGTAAACTGGTAAGTAATGCATGGCGTTTTGGGGGTAATTGTTGAAGTTGTTATTTATATCGTTACAGTTGACAATTTCTTTAATGCTTATAGCCATAACAAAGTTTTAAAATTATTTATTAAATTATTAGGAGGTTTTAGAGATATCTAATTGGTTTAAGATTAATTCAATATCATTATCTGATCGATCATAATAAATTTTAGTATTGGGACCCTTCCTGACAAGTACTTTACCCTCCTTACACCAAATGTATTGAACAATTTTATTGAGTTTCGCTTTGGTGTTATATAATAGAGTTTTTTAGTGCTTGATGAGAGCCTTCCTGATGTACACTCGGTGTTCAGCTACTTCCTTCGGCGAGTCGGGTATGATAGTTCCCACGGAGAGACATTTATCCTTACCGGCATCAATCCATTGTTTTTGAGCTGTCTTTGTCTTCATCTCGACAAGGATTGGTCTAGGGCGGTCCTTAGAGCTAGGCAAGCGTTGTGAGGATTGAATGTCGTTCACATTAGTATTCAGTTCAGAAGCCAGAGATTCCAGGACTTTCCCGGCGTCTTTTAGAGAAGCTTCCGGCAAGCCTGCAATTTCTACCATATTTGATAAGGATTTCTGCTGAGCCATTTTCATTTCTTGCTCTAGTATGTTCACTCTAAGTTCAAGGTTTTTGTTCTTGTTTTGAAGGTCTTGGTTTTTATTTAAGAGTTCTTTGATTTTGTTATCGTGTTTTTTTAGGGTTTGATCAATGGTACTCAGCTGCTCACTCAGAAAATCAATTGAAGTTTCCAGATTCCCAATTTCTTCCCGGAACGTTTTCTTTAACTCCCGGCTGATGTCCTTGATAAGCTTCTGGGTGTCAATCTGGGCATTCAAAGGACTCCCAACCACGGAGTCATCATCATCAGCCTCTTCATCTGGAGTGAAGAAGGAGGACCTACGGGAAACGTTTTTCATACATTCCTCGCAACTCCACTCAATGCTCGGCGAATTGCGTAGAGTGTTAATCTGCTTATTAGAAAGTTTGGCGCAAGCCGGATCCGAATGGACAGCAGTATTACACCTGCTACATACCAGACCCGGCGCTTTTTTAGTAATATTTTTCTTACAGTTAGCACACTTCACCACCCCCATTGTGGGTAGTTGAAAACAAATATTATTTAAGTACACACAACTAGTCACAACGGCGCACTGACGCAAACTTATAAACCAGGAGATTTGATTTTAGTTAAGAACCAAATTGTTAATAAATTGGATTGTATTTATAAAGGACCATATAAAGTAATAGAAGAACTCTCACCAAATGTAAAAATACTTAAAAATAATAAATAAATTGTAGTACATAAGAATCATACTAAGATGTTTTATGATTAATAAATTTAAAAAAAAAGTTTGTATTACTTAGTATTGTGTTATGATAAATTTCTAGTTAAGTTTCTATGTTATACATACCTATGCGTGTAATGTTTAGTGATCATGCTGAAAATTACGTGTGCGCAAACCTTTTTTTTTTTCTTGCAAGAGGGAAGTGCTAACCCTTTACTTTTCGGGGGAGGTGAAGTATGTAAAATGCATAATAAACAAATACTTTATGTTTGCGAAATTCGCTCGCGCATACGTAACGTTTAGCTGAATAAGGATTCTTGTTTCAAGATAGTTTTGTAATATATCTGAGACATTCATTAAAACACCACGAAACGATTAACATGTGTTTCCCTTAAACTACAATAAAACCTATCTTCCCTTCATACCATCCAGAAAATAACAAATGTTCAACTACATCTGATACACCTCGAGACGACAATGAGGAAACAAATGTCCGAAAAAGAAGTAAAAAAGCAAACCCAGACACCTGGAAGAGAAATATAGCAAAAAACAAACGTCAAAGCGGTCAATCATATATCAACAGAAAGGGTGACTTTGTTAGCGCTAAAAACTGTGTTCCTACAGATTGCAGTAAATGTAGATATAAATGTAATGACAATTTTCTTGAAAATGTAAGAGCTGATCTCTGTCGTAATTTTTGGGGACTTGGTGAAAGCAAACATCAAAAAATTTACCTTTCAACTCTTATAACACACGCATATTCAACGTAAGACGGTTTTAGCTAAAAAACAACGCGCTATGTCTAGACAGTATTTTCTTTGTCACAAAAACACAGATAAACAGAGAGTTTGTCAAAAGTTTTTTTGCAACACTTTTGTTATAAGTACAAGTATAATTGATACTTGCACTAAACAGATGGGACAAAATTGCGTTTACGTGGGTGATGATCAACGTGAATAAGTCTATTCCAGGAAACAAAACTTCAGAAGAAGTCATAAATTATGTTAAACTGCATATTGACATGCTTCCTATAATCGAGTCCCACTATTGCAGGAAAGACTCCAAAAAAATATATTTGGAGAGTGACCTTAATATAGCTCGCTTATACAAATTGTACAAAGAAGAATTCTGTTCAGAAAAAAATATAACTCCTGTTTCTTTGTATGTTTACGAGCAGATTTTCAAATCGTATGACCCACCACTAGCATTTTACAAGCCAAAAAAGGATCAGTGCACTAAATGCAATGTGTACAAGTATGCTGAAGACAAAACCAATTTACAAAGGGACTATGATAAACATAAAGCGAGAGAAAAAGAATCTTTGGATATGAAGGCATACGACAAGAAAGAAAGCATAGAAGGCGATGGTACGAAGCGTGCAATAACATTTGACTTGCAGGCAATATTATCCGTACCTCACACCGGTGACTCAAAAATTTACTACTTACGGAAATTTTCTATCTACAATTTTACTATTTTAGATAATTATCAAAATACAGGACTATGTTATATGTGGGACGAATGCAACGGAAAAAAAGGCAGCACTGAAATTGGTTCAATTTTACTCAAGTACTTAATGGATTTGCCTGGAAACGTAAAAACTGTTACATCCTTTTCAGACACCTGCAATGGTCAGAATCGCAACAAATATGACACATTAGCAGCATTGTATGCCGCAATAAACGTTCCTCATTTGGAAACAGTTAACATTAAATATATGGAATCTGGCCATTCGTACCTGGAGGCTGACTCTATACATGCAAGTATAGAGCGTGCCCGAAAGCATAAAAAAATATTTACTGCAAGAGAGTACGCTTTGGTCGTCAGTTCTGCGAGATCCAAACCAAAACCTTACGATGTGATCATGATGAAATACCCCGATTTCTATAATTCAAAAGCTTTGGAAAAGTCATTGAATTGCAACATGGTAAAAAACAAAAATAATGAAACGGTAAAGTGGATGAACATCAAATGGATACAAGTAAGAAAGGTATCTCCGGGATCGGTATTTTACAAATATAAACTAAGTGATACGACTTTCGAAGAAATTGACATTGCTGCATCTAAAACAAAAAAGAAAAAGGAGTCAAGTATTTCTCATTTATACAAGCCGTTAAAAAAAGCATACAAGTCCCAGATACCAATTTCAAAGGCTAAGAAGAAGGATTTTATGACACTATTGAAGGATGGAGTGATCCCACAAGACTACGTTGATTATTACACTAACATTCCTTCTATTGATGAAGAAAATATAATTAACAATTGTTCAGACTTAGAGTCTGATGATTAACCTCAGAAATTTAGAGTTTTAATACTTACAATAGTTTAATTTGTTTGGTAATAAAGAAACTTTTATACTTATTATTTTTTTAATACACACAATTTAAAACAGCATTGAATTTTTCAATAAACCCTGAAATAATATACAATACACGAAAGTGTTAAGTGAAAAACATAATATAACGTTTGTGTACAAACGTACTAAGTGATGCTCTTTTTTGCTATTTTAATAATTTTACAGAATATTTTGGATATTGATGTCCAAATTTATGATAAATAAGTTTAAGGATAAATAGCCTAACTAAGTATAGGCATTATATACACAATTTCTATGTACAGTTTTAAGTAATAGTATATAGAAGTTTTGAATCAATAAAATCAGTCCTCCTAAAAAATTGGTAGATCTGTAATTAGCATGTTTGTCTTCTAGACCATCGATTTGACAATTTTTATAAAGGGGTTTTCAACTTTACAGCAAATTATTTAAAACAATGAAAAGGCTTATCTTTAAAAAAAAATGGATAACACAATTTTTTGAAATAATGATTTTAATAATTGATTATTTATAGGCCACCATAATTAATTATTTACCCAATTCGGGGATGGGAGTCCCGCGGCAGAATGGCCGTCTGTTAGCTTTTAGACATTTTTCTTCAGAAATAACTTCTCAAACCATTCAAATGCGACTAAACGATTTTTAAGAATAAAAAAATAAAAATAAGGGTTTACTTGTCTATGCCAATTTTGAAATCAAGCGCCATTCCGACATCGGCAGTCATCGGGGAGTGACGTCTACGGCACTTTATTATTAAGAAAATTATATTATCGAGGAAGAGATTAAAGCAGCTAAATTGGATCCTGGTGGTATTATTTTCGGTGCAATCCTGATTTTACAATACTAGTAAACATTTCTAAATTTTGACTACAGTGTACTTGTACTGATTTAAGATATTCGTGTGTAATGGTTAAAATTGGTTTATTCCTTCTAGCCCACAAATTTATGCGTAGTGCTAAATCATTTACTAAACATAATGTTGCCAAATTAAATTGTAATAATTTACTTTTTAAATATAATTTTCCAGCTAGATGATATCTGCGTATGTGTAACGGAGGTAGGCTTAACTCACTACCCATAACATGAATAGGAGTTGATTTTATATATCCTCCAATAATGCGCATCGCCTGGTTTTGAATTTTGTCGAGTTTATATAAATTAGATTGAGAACTTTCTCCAAATAAAAAACTTGCATAGTCCATACGACTTCTCGACGACTCGATAAGAGCTATATAAATTAAACTCATGAAACTCCTGATAACGATTTTAGAATGTTAAGAATTTACACGTTTTTTCGCTGACTTCATTGATGTGTTTGCCCCATCTAAGTTAACGATCAAGCCAAAGACCCAAATATTTTACGGTATCTACCACCTGAATATTTGAACCATTAATTTTGATATCAATTGTCCGTCTGTTAATACCTTTTTTAAAAACACAAACTTTTGTCTTCTTAGTAGAAATTTGTAATCCTAAATCGTTTTATAATGTTGTGATGCGATTTACCGCTTCCTGTAGATGTTTAGCAGCTTCGGATATGTTTTTGTTTACTGAAAAGATTGCAAAATCATCAGCATATTGCAAGATATGCACATCAGAGTTATTATTTTTCTTGATTATATCGATGGTAGCGACATTAAATAAGAACGGGGACAAAGGATCACCCTGAGCTAAGCCTCGTCTAGTATGGCGGACTGTGCATGAGTTACAAATTTTTATATTAGGATATCTTTCTCGTAGGAATTCCCAAAGATATCTACAAATCTTGTTTCCCGCTCCCAAATCATCTAGCTTCTGTAATAGCGCTACTATGTCCACATTATTATATGCGTTGTCGATGTCCACAAAGCAGCCAACCGTAACAGAGTTATCGCAAAATCCCTTCTGTATCTTAGTAATAAGACCACCCAAGTTATCTAAGCAAGATCTACATTTTCGGAAACCTAAAGTGTTATCTGATAATTTATTGTTATTTTCTATATACCAATCCAGCCGTTTCCTAATGGTATGGAAAATTTTACAAAGACATGATATTAGTGAAATTGGTCGAAGTGATGATGCCGAATGTGGATCGCGACCTGGCTTAGAAATGGGGATTATTCGTATATCTATGGAGAGATATACGAATAATCCCTTCGACAAGAACAAGTTGTAGAATCTAATCAGAATCAACTTACCATTCATTGGAAGATTATTAATCATAGAAAACGAGACATCATCACTCCCGGGGGCTGTGTCTTTAGTTTTGATACTGTTGGTGAGCTCATCTAGGTTTATCGGTGCGTCTAAGATTATATTTTCAAACGACAAACGTAATCTGGAGTGAGACTACATAAAAGGGCGTTCGCTCTACTTCCTTCAACATATTGTTTGGGTGAACTACATCCCTTCATCCACCGCATCTTGCACTACAAATCTCTAATAGATAATTATTCGTCTATATTTGAGCAAAACTGCTGCCAAGATTGTCTTTGCGAATTTCGGAGAAGTTTCTGTGTTTCGCTTATTTTTCTTTTTAATATGATTAGGTTTTTTGATTAGGATTCCGTCTAAAATCAGAAAGGGCGAGTCGACGATATGCGTCAAATCTAGAAAGCTCTGGAGTCCAATAGGGCTTAGGTTCAAATTTATTACTAGGACAGGTAACTATTTTAGAGACGGGGATATGGAGTTCAGCTGCACTTTTTATGTGTTCCATATAACAGTCGTATGTGTTCTGAAGATCTTCTTTAAAGCGGAAATGATTAAATTTTTGATCCAAATAAGTCGAAAAGCAAGTCCAGTCTGCGTTTTTAAATTTACGTTTCTTTTCTACTTGCGTACTCAAATTAAAGGCTGTTGAGATTTTGATAACTAAGTGGTCACTACCAAGAGTTTCGTTAGTAACTTTCCAGTTGAAACGTAAAGCTATATCCGAGGAAAACAGTGTTATATCTGGTGCAGTTTTTCTAAGGACACCCTGAACATCTGTATACGGGTAGGGGTCCTTATAAAATTGATTTCACAATGCAGAAATGTTCGTTCCCATATTCTGATAAATGTTGAAAAAATAGGAGATGAATTTTGTTAATTTTCAAATATGTTTTGATTCGTAAGCGAGTTTCAACAAAGTCCTTTGGAGCAAAAATTGTTTCTTGTGTATAGACCTCGTTTTCTTATGATTTAATAACAAATATACAGTTTCCAGATTTTCCCTATACTTGAGGTACAGGATGGTGCTACTTGCCAAATTTCATAGTTCTAGGACAACGGGAAATACCCTATACATTTTGATTCCTTTGAGAGTGTCGAAATATGCGTTTTTTGCAACATACATGGTCGCATCTTTTTTTCAAGTTTACTTACAAGTTTGATTTTTTCACAGCTTCAAGAGAACGTAGGCTAAAGTATATCATTTAAATTTTAACTCGATAACTGCACGCCTTGCGGCACTAAAGGGTCTTGACATACACGTTTGATGGCGTATCTTTTATTCAAGTTAACTTAGAAGTTTGATTTTTGCACAGCTTTAAGAGACCGTAGATTCAAGTATATTATTCAAATTTAAACTCGATACCTTCATGCCTTCCGGCACTAAAGGGTCTTGACAGACACGACGGACGGACGGACAACAAAGTGATCTTAAAAGGGTTCCGTTTTTCCCTTTTGAGGTACGGAACCCTAAAAACAATGTACTACGTTTAACTTTACGCGTCCCTAACTTATTTTTAGTAAAAATTAACATTCAAAACACGCACTGAAAATATTCTTATAAAAACTTAGTTCCGATGCAAGTTTTCTCACCGACAAATCTTAGGTGACAAAACATTCGTAAGTTCACGATAGCCAGCTATCGTCAGTCACGATACTATACGTCAAAAAAAGGTTTGTGCTCGCAAAGTTAGTTGACATTTAACGGTACGGTTACCGTACGCTTACTTAACGATACGAAATTCATTCGTGCTGCCAAATTTAGTTTGCTTTACGTCCGATAGAGGCGCTGTCAGATTTCCATACAAATGGTTTACGTTAACGATACGAATACTTTGACGCAAGTTATTCGTGCTCGCGCTACTGATCACTAAAGTCACGTCCGTGAGTAGAAGCCGTAGGACCGAGAGGCCTTTTATCCCGCCTTGGTCTGTCACCTGCGTCCCTATTAAACCCGGCTTTAACGGTCTTCAGATACATTAATGCCTGCTCGGGTTCGCGAAATTGAGTGGCTTGCGCTTGAACTCTCACCGCACGATCCTCTATTCCATTGAGTATACAATCGACCGCTCTCCAACCCCTAATATCTCACCTATTTAGAAAATTCATTTTTTCGTTATAGTAACTTTCTAATGATTCACCATAACACGCCTTTTTTGCCAGCATAATCGTCAATGGAACTATTGACAATTATGCTGGCAAAAAATAATGCTGGCATAGTATTCGCGAGTAGAAGCACTCATTCCAAGAGTAGAGGACTGTGCTGAGGCCCTAGTACCAGGTTTTCGCGATACCAGTGAGCTTGGGGAGAGCAAAATGTATAATATCCTTTTCTTTCCAGCCATTGCACACTCCTCCTCTTTTGTAAGCCTGGTTACAATTGTTTGATCTTTTGACTTTGGGTCAAACTCAAGGATTACGTTAGTTAGCGAAAGTTTAGACGAAGATTGATTTTTCATTTCTTTAAGAATATCTAAAAACTTATCTAGCATATTATAAGTTACTTCTAAAGCTTTTTCGAATTTTTCAGTCTGATATAATTTAATCTTACGTCTGATTTCACTAATGCGAGGGGAACGAGAGAAAACCCTCCAGCGTTGGCTTACATGGTGATAATCGTCATCCGGATCGCTGCTATGGGTACGCTTCTCATTGCCCTCGCGTCTGCGTAACCTTAGAGTTAAATTTTCGTATATAAAATGTTTTACATGTTTTTTAACCTTTTTTCTATTTAATTAAGTATAAATAAGGTACCTACCCTTTTTTTGGTGTAATATATCAGCTTTATTCATGCATTGTAATTGTAATAAAATAAAAAAAAGGTACAAAAACTAATATAGATAACTAAAAAAGTAACAACAGCCATAATTAATGCTTAAACTGGATAAAACACAGTTTTTAAAAGTTTAGGTATTCAAAATTACCCCTGTCTGTGAGGTGGCAGAATTCTGCCACACAGATAAAGATCTGACAGGTGATGACACCTCACATACTAAAGGGTAGTGCTCTTAGTACAGTGATGCCAATTGCAATGTCAGGGTTAATATTTGAGACGTGTTTTATTTATTTGGATGACCTTGTTATTTTTGGAAGATCTCTAATGATGCATAATCAGAATCTTATTGATGTTTTTAAAAGATTGAGAAAGGTAAATTTAAAATTAAATCTTTCAAAGTGCGAATTTCTAAAAAAAAAACATTATCCAGTACCTAAAAATGTAAACGAAGTAAGACGGTTTGTTGCCTTTTGCAATTACTATAGAAAATTTGTGCCCTCCTTTTCAACAATAACGATAACCTTTAACCGTTTACTTAAGAAAGATGAACCATTTGTTTGGGATTCCGAGTGTCAAAAGGCATTTAAATTTCTAAAAACTTTATTAACAACGCCTCCAATACCACAATATCCGGATTTTTTCAAAGAAAATGAATTTATACTGCAAACCGATGCTTCTGATTTAACTGTAGGAGCAGTATTGTGTAATAAAAATATGAAACCAATTGCATACACTAGTAGACCATTAAATAAAGCAGAAAAAAACTATCCAGTATTACAAAAATTGTTAACTGCAATAGTATAGGCAGTTAAGTATTTTAGGCCATATTTATTCGGCAGAACTTTTACCATTATGACAGACCATAAACCCTTAGTGTTTTTATTTGGGATGAAAGATCCATCGAGTAGGTTAATTAAATTTCGGCTAATTCTCGAAGAGTATGATTTTAAGATAGTTTATGTGAAAGGTAAAAACAATGTAGTAGCAGATGCATTGTCTAGGGTATGTATAACATCAAATGAGTTTAGGGGTATGAAAGAACAAGTTTTGGCTGTGACAACTAGAGGACTAAAGAGAAGGATGGAAGAAAATAGTTAGAAAGATCAAGCTACGTCTTATAATGACACTGACGAGTGGCCTGATTAACCATGATTCGTAGAATTATTTATACAGCCGTGTGATTCTATTAAAATAAAATTAGTAGATAAAAAAAAAATAAAGGATTTTAAAAAACAAGATTTAATTAAAGAAGAAAGGGATTGTTTTGTTTATGTACCAAGAAAATGTTATTGTGTATTAACTTTGGCTTTTAATTGCATTTCTCGCGTACCTCGCGTAACCGAATTTGCAACTAAATTAAAGGATGATTCTTTCCAAGTGTTATTTATCTTAAATTAAAGGAGTTTTGCGAAATAATTAAAGTAAAAAAACTATGCATAGTGAAAAATAATACTAATGAGGAATTTATAAAAGGATTATGAAGTAAAATTAATAAATAATTATAATTAATTAATAATAATAAATCGCGAAATAATCCGTAAAAGTAGTTTCATTTAAAAGTAAAATTAAATTATTAAAAGAGTGGACCGGTCCCCGAATATGTGTTTTAAGAGGAATATAAAGAATTTATGACGATAAAGTAAAATATTTTATTTTAAACGACTATTGTTAATTAAAATATTTTTTTTCTCTTCTTAGCACAGATTTTATTATTTAATTAAACCAAAAAAAAGTTACAGTGGTGGGTTGAATTTTTAATTAAAAGTTTGATATTTAAAAAAAAGTTAAGAGCCAGCCAGTCAGCGGTCGGGAAACGTGGGTATTTTGAAATGAGTTTCAAACCTACGGGGTTGAGCAATTATCAATTTGGTTGAGCCTATAACGTAAATAAATTGTGGGCGCCATACCCTTAAGGTGGGTAAACCCTATAAAAATAAAAATAGGTTTTCTTTCCTGAGATCGAAGTCGTCGACTCGGCACACCTTCCCGTCGCGTTCTATTACCCAGGGAGGGAGGCCTTTCCCAGCTGCGTGTAGTCCGCAGGGTGTGGGTGTCGAGGACCCAATACAAAAAAAAACCCTTAAAACGGGGTTAAAAGCAGCTCGCGGTGGCACAGGCGTCGTTCCAATCTGTATCCCGCTGTGTCACTCGCAAAAGCTGGTACAATAATTTAAAGAAGTCGAGGGTGAAGCTCCTCAAGGAGAAAACCATCGGCAAACAGCCCAGAAAATTAACGGGGCTGGCAGGCGATCCACCTCGGCGCACAACCACTCGAAACTTCTTGGCTTGACGGCAAACAGGCAACA
Source organism: Anania fuscalis (assembly GCA_950371115.1). Classification (NCBI taxonomy): domain Eukaryota; kingdom Metazoa; phylum Arthropoda; class Insecta; order Lepidoptera; family Crambidae; genus Anania; species Anania fuscalis. The sequence goes on along the minus strand of OX493326.1, from coordinate 19,421,534 downwards.
AAAAAAGCCCTTCCCGGCTCCGCGCCGGTATTTATTACAAGGCGATGGAAGCTTCTGGAACCATTACGTAGTTCCTGCTTCAACTCATCAGCCATAAACTACCCTTTTTAGGATTTTTTAAAATCCAACTTCCTTAACACAAGACACTTGACAGCCACTTATTTTTTAAAATTTTGAAGACTAGTCGAACGTATAGCGTATTATAATCCAATTGCTATGGAACGATCAAATGACTAATCAAAAGTGACAACATTGAACTCTCTGAATGACAGATGTAAATAAAAATATAAGTTAGTTGCCTATGCGCAACTTTCACAAGATAAAAAAAACAAACTGCCACTTAGGTTATGTTTGTGTTATGTTTAAGTTTTATTTCTAAACTTTAACAAAATGAAACAATTGAGTAAACTAAGTTAATTAATGTATGTAACAAGGGATGCCAGTGAAAAAATGTGCTGCAAATTGATTAGTTAATAGGTAAATAAGTTTCCATGAGTGGTTCTAAAATTACTACGTAACAGTACCCCTCCTGCCAGAAGAATTTTACGCAAGTAAAATTCGAGTTGGTGATTCGAGTGGTGTAAGGGGGCACACGCACATCTTCTGCCCCAAGTGCCAACCTCACCTGCCCGTGGTGCACCCTGCTGGACAACGGACGAGGCTCTGGCGACCGAACCGTTGGCGGTATAACCAACTAAACGCAGAGCCAAATATCTCTGGCCAGTGGCGGGCAGCAGCGTCACTGGTGCAAGGCTCTGTGCTGCGCTCACCAACCCGCTTGCCCAGCGTGGTGAGTATGGGCATATACCCCCCATGATTAGAAGAGAAAAACCACGGCCCCTAGTTCCCGGCCGCCCTACTATTCTGGGTCACGGCAGCGGCCTCGGTTACGGTAGGACAGGGGGTGCGAAGAATCCCCGGGCTACGGACGGCTGCCACAAACCACTGACCTTGGCAACGTATAACGGACGCAGTCTACGGCTGGATGAAGACCTGGTCGAACTCGAGGAAGAGCTTAAAAACATCAGATGGCATATTCTAGGGTTGTCAGAAGTTCGAAGACAGGGGGAGGACACGATGACCCTTGAATCTAGCCACATTTTCTTCTTCCGAGAGGGAGACCAACTCTCCCAAGGTGGCGTAGGTTTCTTTGTCCACAAAGATCTCCGTGACAACGTGCTTGAGATATCCAGCATGTCGACCCGGGTAGCGTACCTTGTACTAAAACTGACCAAGAGGTACTGCCTCAAAGTCATACAGGTATATGCGCCGACGTCGACAAGGCATTCGGATGATGTGGTCGAGGCCGTGTATGAAGATATATCTAAGGCCATGCACCATACACCCAAGACCCACTTCACCGTTGTCATGGGCGACTTCAACGCCAAAGTAGGAGTTTCTGAGTATGCAGGGGCTCTTCTGCATGAACAGCTTTTTCCAGAAGAAGCCCCAGAGAAAGTGGACCTGGCTAAGCCCCGATGGTAAGACGAAGAATGAGATAGACTTCATCATGACGGACAAGAAGCATATATTTAGGGATGTCTCTGTGGTAAATAGGTTTAACACCGGTAGCGACCACCGACTGTTTAGAGGCACCCTAAATATCAACATTAAGCTGGAAAGAAGCCGCATGATGAGGTCGACTCTTCGTCCGACACTGGTCCAGGCCGGCCAAGACTCCAAAAAATTCCAGTTGGAGCTCCGAAACCGATTCGCTGCTTTGGAAACTACTGAGGACGTGGACAGGAACCTTGATGATGTGATTGGAGTCATACGCGAAGTGGGAAACAGGCACTTTAAGGGAAAGCGAGCGTGCCGAGACGCCAAACTTTCGGGCGGGACTTTGGAACTGATGAAACGTCGACGGGAAATGCCAGAGGAAGCTTTGTCTGGCACCAATAAAAAGATCCGGAGATTGGTGAGACGCGACCTCCGCAGCTACAATACTCGCCTCATAGAGGAGGCGATGTAGCAGAATCGGGGGTCGAAGGTCTTCACTAAAAGACTGGAAAAAGTCACCTTACAAAGCTAAAAACCTCGGATGGCAGAATCGTCTCATCGGTTCCGGAGATTCTGGCCGAAATCGAAGGCTTTTACGGCCGATTGTACGCATTGCATTCCCTACAGCTGCAGCCCGACGCGAATGATCCAAGAGCCAAGCTTACCCGCCACTTCACCGAAGATCTCCCAGACGTGGAGGAGGATGAGATTGAGGCGGCCCTCGGACAGCTTAGTAATGGGAAGGCTCCCGGCGAAGACGGAATCACATCTGAGCTCTTAAAAGCTGCAGGCCAACCTGTGCTTGGCGAACTTAAGAGGCTCTTCAACTCCGTCATAGCGAATGGGACAACTCCGGAAGCGTGGAGTAGGGGCGTGGTGGCATTGTTTTTCAAGAAAGGAGACAAAAGTCTCCTGAAAAACTATAGACCAATCACGCTCCTGAGTCACGTTTACAAGCTGTTCTCGAGGGTCATCACAAACCGTCTTTCCGCAAGATTTGACGCTTTCCAGCCACCGGAACAGGCTGAGTTTCGCAAAGGTTACAGTACCATAGACCACATTCGCACGGTGCGGCAGGTTATACAGAAGTCCGAAGAGTATAACCAGCCCCTGTGCCTGGCCTTTGTGGATTATGAGAAAACCTTCGACTCGGTCGAAACCTGGGCTGTTCTAGACTCCTTGCAGCGATGCCAAGTCGATTGGCGGTACGTGAAGGTGCTAAGAAGCCTGTACAGTATGGCATCAATGTCCATCCAAGTACAAAACCACCGAACAAAACCCATCCAGCTGCTCCGAGGTGTTAGACAGGGAGATGTTATATCTCCGAAACTGTTCACCAACGCACTGGAGGATGTGTTCAAGACGCTGGATTGGAACGGACTGGGCATCAATGTAAATGGCGAATATCTTACGCATCTTCGCTTTGCCGATGACATAGTTATTATGGCAGAATCGCTGCAGGATTTGCAAAAAATGCTGCACAGTCTTAACGCTGCCTCGAGACGTGTGGGGCTTGGGATGAATTTGGACAAGACTAAGGTAATGTTTAACAAACATGTCATCCCGGAACCAATTTCCGTCGAGGGCACTACGCTCGAGGTTGTCCAAGAGTACGTCTACCTTGGACAAGTACTACAGCTCGGTAGAGACAACTTCGAGCGGGAAATCGCCAGAAGAGTGCAGCTTGGCTGGGCAGCATTTGGGAAATAGCGTCATATCTTCACGTCGACAGTGCCGCAGTGCCTGAAAAGCCGGGTGTTGAACCAATGCGTCCTACCAGTTTTAACCTACGGAGCCGAAACGTGGAACATGAAAGTCAAGTTGGCCCACCGACTACACGTCACTCAGCGTGCTATGGAAAAGTCTATGTTGGGGATCTCACTAAGGGATAAGATCCGGAACGAGGTCATACGACATAAGACTAAGGTGACTGATATTGTCCAAAAATGTAGCAAGCTGAATTGGCAGTGGGGTGGCCATGTCTGTCGCAGAACCGACGAGAGGTGGAGCAGAAAGGTTCTCAAATGGAGACCACGCTTAGGCAAACGTAGTGTAGGACGCCCCCCGGCTAGATGGACCGATGACCTGAAGAAGGCAGCTGGCAGCGACTGGATGCAAAGGGCGGGAGATCGTGCGCTGTGGCGCTCCTTGGGGGAGGCCTATGTCCAGCAGTGGACTGCAACAGGCTGATATGATGATGATGAAAATTCGAGCTGGCCCTCCAGCTCATAAACAAAAAACGAAACCACGAAGGAAACCAAAAAAAATAAAAACGCCACAAGGCACAACAACTCCAATGACACAAGGGAAATAATAGTCCGAAAGCGGACTAAGTTCCAAAATAATAAATAAAAAAAATGAACATGTTGGGTGGTCAACGGTTGCGGTGTGGCGAGCAGAAAATTAACGCGGGCCACACGTTCGTCGATAACCAGGACCACAACAAGCTAATCCACTAGTGGGATTGGATTCAAACGGGGAATCCGTAAAAATGTTAGGAGCTAAATTAAAAATTCTCCAAAATTCTACGCCGAGAAGAATTAGGGTGGAAACATCCGGGACCACATAGAATTTAATAACTTTTGTGACCTGTCCTAACGTAACATCCAAAAACATATGACCGCAGACGGAAACCAACGAGTTGTTAGCCATGGCAATGTTCTCAATGTCACTGTCACGGTGTAACTTCGCTCCAGCCGCAACAAAATGTTGACCTGTATCCAAGCCTAAAATTGAAATACTTGAGCCCGAATCAAGTAAACCGTGATAATAATTACTATCAATGCTAACGGTTAAATGAGGACGCTCATCTCTAGAAGTTACGGTCTGAAGCGCAGCAATTTTACCATTATTCTGCTTGGCATTTTGGTCAACACCATTGGGGTGGTGCGGGGCCATTTGTTTTTGTGATGGTGTTTTATAATGAGTAGTAGGCACAGTGTTGCCAGAACTCACATTGGTTTTGTTGCAACTTGGACACTTAGGCCTAGTCACCCCTTTTTTTCCACAAGCGTAGCAAACTACTTCTGTCGATTTACAACCAGAAAGCCAATGGCCTGATTGTTGACAGCGGACACAAAAAGATTGAGATACATCTTTGACCTCATTAACCTTAGGCTGATTATTGGGCGCAACATATGCTAAGCCCCTAGCAAGTGTAGACTCGGTAGCTTTTGGAGGTTCCCTAAAGTCAGCAGCATAGGCGAAACTCTGCTCTAATAGTCTACACTTGGTTTTAGGCTCAACGATTGTGTCGATCTGTTGCAGCGCCAATGCCAAAATATAATTCGGTCTTAGATTGAATCTAATTATATTTAACTTTTCAGTCTCACTAACAACATAAGATAGCCTACTGAAATAATTTTCCATTATGGCAATATAAATAAAGGCCGTTTGCGAATCTCATCCATCAAACGCCTATCGAAATCAAGAGGAGAAAATTCACAAATTAAAAGTCGTTTTAGAGAAAGCCAATCCGTAACAGAGTTTTTGATGCTGCGGTACCAAACTAATGCAATATCCGTAAATAGTTCATAAGCGGACCGAAACAAGGTAGCATCACTAATCACCCTAGAATGAGACAACTCCTCAAGTGTCTGCAGGTAGGTTCTAACGCAAGTATGACCATCAAATTTATAATTTAAATTACGTACAGATTTTTCACTGCTACAAGAGATATGTAAAGGAGAAGGTGTGACACTCGCAATCGGCTCCTCCACGACTGAACCAAAGTGGCTATTAAAACTTTGACTCAAAGTTGTGTGTCAATCTTTGCTAAATGTGTATGTTAGCATTTTTGAATACTGGCAGATTCGGCCTCTAAATCATCGCTAGGCGCAACCCTACTAAGTCGATGATATAAATGATTTGCTAAAGCTTTAACCCTATTAAACTTTTTAAAATGAGATGAGCTTGTTGATAAAGTTTGTTCGAGTTCAGTTAGTTTCACTGAACACGGAGAGCCACCACTGTATTTTCAGGCTTCTCGTCACGGATTTCGACTTCATAAATAAGCTCATCCTTATGTAATAAATTGTAATTGATTGGACGCTCCATATTTAAAAATTTAAAACTGTCGGGATGGCTTTACAAAATAAAAACGTGTAAGTTAAATAGCTTATAAGTACACCTCGTAAAAAAATATAATATTCTGACCGTTTTAAAACAAAATAAAATTGTAACAATTAATCAGAATTAGTTGTTGTCAATGTCAAAAAATTGTCAAAAACAAATTAAGTTCAAAATTGTTCATCTACAAAAAATGCGAAAAAAATTGAGGGTGTGGTTTTAAACCAAAACTAACAAGTAAAACCCTCTGTTGTAAGCTCAACTTAACGATTTAAAGAAAGAAAAGAAAGAGAAGAGAAACAAAAAAAAAAAGTGCACCAGATGTTGGGGCAAAAGTAAGTCCCTTAGTCGGCTCTTACGACACCCAAGGAAGAACTGGGGTGGTCCTATTCTGGCCCGAGCCCACACAGGCTCGTAGCCTTAAAACTCAGGTTGCAGCGAAAGACACAACCTTTTTCAAAAGAAAAATAAAGAGGCCCCACGTACGGGCGCTACTGTTAAAGAAAAGATTTTTTTCTCTTCTTAACACAGATTTTATTATTTAATTAAACCAAAAAAAAGTTACAGTGGTGGGTTGAATTTTAAATTTAAGTTTGATATTAAAAAAAAAGTTAAGAGCCAGCCAGTCAGCGGTCGGGAAACGTGGGTATTTTGAAATGAGTTTCAAACCTACGGGGTTGAGCAATTATCAATTTGGTTGAGCCTATAACGTTAATAAATTGTGGGCGCCATACCCTTAAGGTGGGTAAACCCTATAAAAATAAAAATAGGTTTTCTTTCCTGAGATCGAAGTCGTCGACTCGGCACACCTTCCCGTCGCGTTCTATTATCCAGGGAGGCAGGCCTTCCCCAGCTGCGTGTAGTCCGCAGGGTGTGGGTGTCGAGGACCCAATACAAAAAAAAAAACCCTTAAAACGGGGTTAAAAGCAGCACGCGGTGGCACAGGCGTCGTTCCAATCTGTATCCCGCTGTGTCACTCGCAAAAGCTGGTACAATAATTTAAAGAAGTCGAGGGTGAAGCTCCTCAAGGAGAAAACCGTCGGCAAACAGCCCAGAAAATTAACGGGGCTGGCAGGCGATCCACCTCGGCGCACAACCACTCGAAACTTCTTGGCTTGACGGCAAACAGGCAACAAAAAAAAGCCCTTCCCGGCTCAGCGCTGGTATTTATTACAAGGCGATGGAAGCTTCTGGAACCATTACGTAGTTCCTGCTTCAACTCATCAGCCATAAACTATCCTTTTTAAGATTTTTTAAAATCCAACTTTCTGAACACAAGACACTTGACAGCCACTTATTTTTTAAAATTTTGAAGACTAGTCGAACGTATAGCGTAATATAATCCAATTGCTATGGAACGATCAAATGACTAATCAAAAGTGACAACATTGAACTCTCTGAATGACAGTTGTAAATAAAAATATAAGTTAGTTGCCTATGCGCAACTTTCACAAGATAAAAAAAAAACTGTCACTGAGGTTATGTTTGTGTTATGTTTTAGTTTTATTTCTAAACTTTAACAAAATGAAACAATTGAGTAAACTAAGTTAATTAATGAATGTAACAAGGGATGCCAGTGAAAAATGTGCTGCAAATTGATTAGTTAATAGGTAAATAAGTTTCCATGAGTGGTTCTAAAATTACTACGTAATACTATCATTTATTGCCTATCAGTGAGCATGCTGGTATGACTAGGATGGCTAATAATATCAAAAGGAATTTTTTTGGCCAGGTTTAGACGCGGATGTTCGTAAATTTATAAGTAGGTCTAAAATGTGTTAGAAAATGAAGCAAAGTAAATATACTAAGCAACCAATGACTATAACTACCACAGCAACGACTGTATTTGAAAAGGTTTACCTTTACCTAGTTGGTCCCATGGACAAAGACGAATACGGTAATTGATATATATTAGTAAGGTAAAATTGGGGTATCTAGATCAAAAGCTCTCCACACGCCTTTTTCATTTCTCACCGTACGCTGCCTCGTAAGATGAGTAATGAAAACTGAATGGTTGAATGAATAAATGAAAGGTGAAAACTAGGCAAGTGAAGTGCTTTTGATCCAGATACCCCAATTTTACCTTTTTTATCTATAGAGTTTAAGGGGATTACGTATGCTAAATTAATTTTTTAGTCTGCACCAGCCAGCGGTGCAGACTAAACAATCTAGCGTAATCGCTGGATATAGAGTTAAAAAATCGTATATAATGTATTTGTATCCTAAAACATTTGATATTACTAATAACTATTCAAATCACAAATACCTATTTTAGTAAAAAAAAATGAAGGTTATACTCACATAATTTCTGAGATAGGAGCAAAAAATACTTAAAAATTAGTCTTTAGTGTTTATTTTTTTTATAAGTTACTAATTGTCATTATATTACGAAACTTCTAATTCCTCTTTGTGAAAGATACATAAACAACATATATTTTTTCGAAGCTATTAGCATGTCAACTTTCATAGAAAATTACATCGGAAAATGACAATTTTTTCTTGTATTTTTTTTTCCAAGGTATGTATTACTCTTAATTAGAGTTCAAAATAACATTAGTTCTATTTATTTATTTAAAACTTTATTGCACAAACTTATAAGAAATGTACAATAGGTGGACTAATGCTAGAAGCATTCTCTGCCAGTTCACCTATAGGTCATGCAGAAAGCTTTTAAAATGGTGCGGTAAACATAAAAGGTGAAGAAAATAAACAAAAGCAAAAAGGAGTTAATGAAACAAATTAAATATTAACATTAAAATACATATTATGTGTTCCGTTTGACGTCCGAAGTCCATTATTATGAGAGAGTACATCGTTACATTTTCTTGCGTTACCGCTAGATGTCGGTACTTTTACCGTCACGTGACCGCGCCACCAACGCCACTAGTGGCCAAACCTGTAACTAACTCAGAAACCAAAGAGCGAGCCACCAGATTGTGTCATTGTTGCGTCGTTTTTCAAATCGTACGCTTGCCGTTAGATTTTTAAACTCCTTACGTTCTTTTCTACCCTCAATAAGTTTAAATTTATATTTTATTTTAACTTTCGAGATAAAAAGTAGAAAGTTAGCTTTATTTTATTTTTACTGTTACGTGAAATTGAAATAAGTGACGGCAATAGTTTTACCGCACCTGCGGAAAGCGCTCGGGCGGGCTCGCCCGCGCGCGCCGGCGCGTCAGTATCTAGGTCAAGGTCATCGTCGGACTCGAGCTCCTGCGACGAAGAGCCGCCGCGCAAGCGGCGCCGGGACGATCGCGGCGCCTCACGAGATTCTTTACGAGACATAGACCGAAGGTTTGAGATTTTATCTCTACAGTTGGTGAATCATATAAACAATATGTTTTGTGCGAATTACTCTGCTATGCAGCCCAGTGTTCAGACTTCTACGATCCTGGTCGTTCCAGAACCGTGTCACAGTGCGTGCCCAAATGCCCGGTGTTTACTGTTATATTACTATTATACTAAGTACTACTGCAAATAATAAGATTATTCGTTAGAAACACGTATCAACAATACTTTTATGAAGGACCGGGGTAATTAACAAAATTAAATGATCTGTAGTAAACCTCAAGGATTGATGAGTAGGGGTGGATCATCCTGGTGTTGGTAGAATTGATCTCGCTGGGCTGACCCCTTCGACACCCATCCCAATATCAAAATTTCTTGTCTCGATCTGAAGGGAGCTACGAGCGACCTCACTCGTGTCTGCAGTCGCCTCTGCCAACAGCAGATCTCATCCATGGTCCCGAAAATAATTAAAACAAAAGCATTAGATATATACTCATTCTTATCATTATTCTTAAAGGGTAAGTCAAGTAGTCAACCTAATTATTAAACCTTTGGTCCATATAACATGTAAGTAGGCACATCTAAATTTGATGATTTATAAACTAATGTCCCTGCTGGACAAAAATAGTAGTACCTAATCAGGCAGAGTGGAATACATTTAGTAGAGGGCTTTATAATTGCTCTTTTCTAATAAGCTTATTGTAAGCATTATAATGAGATTTACATCAGTAACCATATAATACGTTTTTATTGAGAGCTTCTGCTTTAAATGTGCGATAGACCTAGCCTAATGAACTGAAGGTTCATGATGATCATGATTTACATGTATGCATTAAAATTGTAGCATCACAAAAAGTTTATACGGCGTCATAGGTACTGTCACCAACATTCCTTATTGCAGATTAAATCGTAATATGTTCTAGGGTTCACTTAACCCTTAGCTCACTACGCACTTAGCCGCTACGCTTAACTACTAGAACCTAGGGCACACTTAACCGTTAGTGCAAAACACACACCTTGCCGCTACGTTTTAATACTAAAATCTAGGGCACAGTTGACCCTTGGCGCACGACACACTTAGCCGCTATTCGTAACTACTAGAATCTGGGGCACACTTTACCCTTAGCGCACGACACAACTAGCCGCTACGCTTAACTACAAGAATCTAGGATAAACTTAACCCTTGGCGTACGACACACTTAGCCGCTACGCGTAACTACTAGATTCTAGGGCACACTTACCCTTGGCGCACGACACAATTAGCTGCCCTGCCTAACAATAAAATTTAGAGTATACTTAACCCCAATCCAAATATATTTTAAAGGCAAATATTAAATATTGGACCATAAAACACACAACACATTCATTGCTGATCGTAAGGTAAGTAGCCAAAGTACTTTTGTTATGAAAATCAGAAAACAACGATGGTACCACAACACCCATACCCAAGACAATATAGTAAAGTTCGTTTTCCACATTGACCCGACCGGGAATCGAACCCAGAACCTCAGATATGGCAGCGGCGCCATAGACAGTCCGATGAGCTCGCCTCTCGGCTACGGAGGCCGTCTATTTTTTTGTGGAACAACTATCATCATTGTTTTATTTGAGACTTTTCGAGTTTTTAAACCTAGTCAGGGATGTGACATGTTTTGCGCTTTAGTTTAGCTCAAAAATGTTGCAAAATTGTGTATATTCTATTAAAGCAATAAAATGAATAGTGGCACACATGGCCTTAAATCATTGCTACACGTCACAACTACACGTTAAATAACTACATGTCTCACTGCTCTGTAGCTTTCATCGAATACTCAAAAGCTGGCCTACTCTATTTACACAACTGCTACAAGTTATGGATGCTCCTATATTAATTAGTATACTTAGCCAATCTCTTTTCATATATTTTTTCTTTGGTCAAAGACCGACGTACTTAATCAGTTTGACTCCAAATTCCATATACATCATATAGCCCACTTAGCTATAACTCTTTAAAACTAAATCAGAGGAAATAACATACTTAAGCGAATTTCGTCAACGAAATCGTTTATTCAGACCTTTTACTAAATTACACATAGTAAGTTCTGGTGCTCCACATTATGTCAGTAAAAGTTTATAATAAATTACCACCATATATAAAAAAAAACATAAAGAAGGATACTAAATTTCACAGAACATTAAAAGAGTACTTGACGCAAAAAAGTTTCTTTTGGGCATTGTATAAATTTTAATTTACGATTTTTTGTCTCTATTACCTTAAATTGTAATGCCCTAACAGGGATCATTATGAGGACATGTTAATAATTTTTTTTTTTGACCTTATGTACCAAATGAAAGCAATAAATATAAGATTATGATTATGACTACTTAGTTAGCTTATAAATTCTTATTTTCGTTTGGACAGCATACTTAACTAGTCCCAAAAACAAAGATCGACACACTAATCTGCCTCAAAAGAAGAATTAACTTATATACAGATATGCTGGTATTGTGTCGGAGACTAGGTACCCCTTTAGTACTCAAACACTTTCGGTAGTTTCAAATTAAGGCGCGTCTAGAATGTGTCAGTATGGGTGGTGATAGTCCCGACCACATGCAAGCGCGTCCCGTTACAAAAACTTTCAAATATCGCGCTACCGATTTCGTTGAAATGATCAGATGGTAGCCTCGAATAAACGAATATATAATAAGTTATTATGAAAGAATAATTTTCTACATTATCGTAATACGAGTGCTTTGAATTGAGTAAGTATCATCAGAGAGTACAACCATACCAACCCGACCATATACAAGCTCAACACAATATACTAAAAAAACATACGTTTTCAATTATGTTAATACTATCGGAGGGTAACCCCGATCACATAAAAACAATTATTAAAACACAACCGTACTCTGTACCGTGCCTGTCATGTCGAAAAGTAGCCCCAACCATGTCCAAACACATTCCAGATACAAATGTGGTTTATAATAAAATAATAATTACATAGGTAGATTAAAATAAATTAGCATCAAATTATGTTAGTATTATCGGAGGGTAGCCCCGACCATATACGAACACAATTTCAAATTCAAACACATGTGCTGTGCATTGTGCCCGTTCTATCAGAGAGTAGCCCCGACCATGATCGGAGCACAATACCGCACACATGAATTTAAAAATTACCCTTCAGACTTAGCTAGCAATTTTTATATCACTCCCTATCTTAATTGTATTTAAAACTTATAATTTCTTTAGGTACCTACATACAATTCAATTTTAAATAATTTAACATACCTTTGACTTATGTGAGCTGAAGATCACGGTGCCACTTCTGAGATGTGGTAAATGATACTACTGCCGAAGTTCTTACTTGGATTTATTTAACATGACTTGCCATATTAACTTATTACAAACTCTCCACTTCCTAAATTAGAAATTATGTCCCTACATTAATGATTACTTCGACTGACATAGTAACTGCTTAGCAACTGCCTACTTCAAATGCTCACGAGCAACTGCTCGAGTAGCGATCTCTACCGATACTACTGCGGTGTTTCCCCACCACAACTCAATTACGTCATGTCTTTTTCCTGGTCGACCAGTTAGTGTTGCCAACATTTGATTAAAATACACCGAATCACGACAGTAGGTACCCTCTACTTCTTGAATACCAATATCTACACCGATTATTCCATAATATTATACATAATTATACAGGTACACTAATTCATTCACTGCAAATGGTTTCTAGATATGCATTGCCGTGACCCCAGATGTATTGCTGGCCTATAAATTACTCTCTCACTATTGCCATTCGTGACAACTGAACCTATAAAAGCACTTACAATTATTACTACGTAAAAGACAAATATGTTAAGTGCGCTTATGATAAACGTCAACGCAGTATTGTTTCTAATGAAAGATAACTATAACTAGAAACTTGTACATACTATTAATAAATTACAATATTTCGTTCAGTTATATCATACACAGTAATTAAAATGATGTCACACCTTACCTACAAACGACAATTTGCTATAAAAACCAGCTCTTATTAAGAACGAGCATTAAAGTACGGACCTACTAGACTCTTTCATTAGCACGATACCTACATTAACTTAGTGAACGTGTGTTCATTAATTAAGATAACCATAAATAATAAATTTATAAACTTACGTTGGAAAGTAGGCATTAATCTCCAAGATTCGTCGTTTTCCATTTGTGCATCACTTATTCACAGCAAATAAAGTATTAATATTTTTCATAAGTATCACTAAAGTAATATTTGAGACACTAAGAAAACAGTGACCGCAAATGAGCACCAAAAACAATTAAATAATTTGCTGGTTCTAATCCCGTGACGTATTTGCGTAAATAAACAGTGCAAGTGTGCCGTGAGAAGGGCACGGGGGCGCACTCGGCGCGTGCCACCAATCATCGGTACCTTTCGTCAAAGTTCGCGTATTGTCATGCCGGTCGCGCAGCAGCCGGCCGCGCGATGTTCCCGCCAAAATCTCCAAAATAGAAACATTTATAATCAATACTAAGAACCGATATTATGTAATGCAACGCTATAGTATGTAAATATCAATTATATAAATATACTTTTTAATATTTGTCAATGCCTTGGTTAATTCAGTTAAATAGCTATAATAATCTCGGGCTCCTGTTGTTTACTTAGAACTTTGTTGTTAAATCATTTACAACATTTGTCTACATTTTATTCTTTCTGGCAAAGTATTTTTAAAGCACTTAATATTTTTTACTATTTGCAGACGAGTGTTCAGTAGTACTAAGACCACTTAAATCATTTGTCTACCGGCACTTAAAAAGATTAACATCCTTTAATATAATTGGAAATCCAAAGTTACAAAATGACAATTGTAATAAAACTATTTCACTTATTTGTCAATCATGGTAAACACAAGCAAAATGTTATAAATAAAATTAACACTTTGTAGTTTAAACTAATGGTAAATAACTGCCATTACTTTTTTTGGCTTCAAAATGACATCACTTGCTATGAATGTACAAATACCGTTTAGACAGAAAGAGACGGAATTATGCCATATGGATAAGTGCGAACGGTAGAGCATGCTCACTTAATACATTTGGCATTAAAATGTTACATTATCAAAATTTTGTAATTAGCACATTTGTCTTCTAGACCATCGAAGCAGCAAATTCAGCTCGGCCATTCATCAGAGGTAAGTATGTCCTTATACCCTGCTTATTATTATTATTTATATAATACATTTGTATTTAATCTAATAACTTATAACACATCAATTTCATCAATTATCAAATGGCAGCCTTGTACAACAAACTAAAACTATGTAATTAAAGTAAATAATATTTACAAAAATGTACATAAAAATAATGTATATAAAAGTTTTCAAAAACTCAAAATCAATATAATACAAGAATATCTACATCAAGTACATTTGTCAATTTGACCTAAGTAACAATACAGATTAAGATATACGAATAACGATATAAGAGAACTTACGCAACTGTTGCAAGCAACATTAAATTACTGTTAATTTTATTATTGTGGCAACACTGAACGCCACTTCCTTTTTCTTTTCTACTACATTAAAAAAACGTTGTATAGCGATTGTGTATCTCGAAGCTATAATAAGTTCTAAATATTACATAAATGGTGTTTTCGTGAATGTGCATCGCCCTCTGCCAGATATCAGTCCCCAGACACACTCTATGCACCAAACAGCAACTCCTATTTAATGTAATAGGTTCAAAAACACACTAAGACCACAGCTAATATATGGAACACAGATTCTAATCAATCGACGATTTTTTTTTTATACATAAAAAATAATAATTTAATCTAGACAAATGTAACAATAATGATTCATGCAGATACTTAAATCTAATTATATAAATCTACGAGTATTATTGACTGAAATGAATAATAATGAATTTAATAATTTTTAGTGAACCAGTTTTAATTTGATATAAAACACATTTTAAATACAGTAATTATTTGCATTTAATGAATCTGCATAACTTTAACCCCTAAATAGGCATAAGAACCTTTCTGTTAATTAAACATTCACATTTTTTTTTTTGTAAACACCCCTATTTAAAGGCAATAAAGAATTTCAATTTGAATATAAAGCTTGTTTGATTGTGAATAGTTAAAATGAAATAATTAGGTAAAAATTACTTACATAAATAGATTATTATATCCCCATTTCATTCATTCAGGTGTTTAATTATGTGTTAAATTATTATTAGCATATTATGATTCGACTAAAGTATCACGATGATCTTAGCATACTGCAAATATTTGATAAATGTATTGCTATCTAAATGTTACAGTCAAAGTGAGTGAATAGTTTTAGGCATAATGACTGGTTATTGTATATAATGACTAAATTGTCTAGACAATGTGATAAATTAATCGCTATATCCAGATATAAACAACAGCAGGTCAAAGTTAGTCAAAGTAATAAATACGGCCCGACTTGCTTACAGCTTCATATCTTTCTGTTAATACAGGTGATAATGAAGTGGTGAAAAATCCTATTAAAGACCGTGCCAAAGCCGATGATCGAAGGAATGTATAAGTTAGGTACTAAGCATGGGATTTTAAATCAATGCAAGGAACTAGTTCACTGTTTGCAAATAAACGTTTAAAATCATTACAACTGTACAGGCAAAATCATTTTTAATTGGTGCAAATATAAAAAGTTAAGCCTTTGTGTAACTAAAAATTTCACAAGAGCCTTACTTTTAAGAATAAAAAAATTAAACTAATTTGATTTTTGATGTGAAATAAACTTTATAAACGACACATATACTTATTTTGTTACTTTATCCAAATCTTTAAAGATCTGTTCCAGTGACCGACACTCTACAACTTCTTGGCATGGAGTTGTCCTCTGACCTCAACTTTGGCACCACCATCGAGTCTAAGGCTCAAATTGCAGCTAGAAAGTTGGGCGTCCTGAATAAAGTCAAGCGGTACTTCACGCCTGGACAGCTTTTAACTCTTTACAAAGCCCAAGTCCGATCTTGCATGGAGTACTGCAGCCACCTTTGGGACGGCTCGGCGAAATACCAACTTGCTGCACTAGACTCGGTGGAACGCAGAGCCAAGAGAATAATAGGCGATAAAAAACTGGTGGCGTCCAAGCTGCACAGCCTGGTTCACCGCCGCAAAGTTGCTTGCCTATCGGTCTTCTACAGATTGTACTTCGGATAGTGTGCTCATGAGCTGCATGAGCTCATACCACCGTCACCTTTCTTCCATCGGACATCCAGACGCACGGCCGGCTACCATCCGTTCTTAGTTGATATACCCATAATCCGCACTAAGCGCTTCTCATCATCTTTTATAATGCGCACAGCTAAAGATTGGAATTCCCTGCCTGCGTCTGTATTTCCGAGTGCATATAACCTGACTCTCTTTAAGTCCAGAGTGAATAGGCATCTTCTGGGCAAGCTCGCTCCATCGTAGATCCCATCTATGCTCTAGAGCAAGATTGGGGTCAAGAGTAAGCCCATCTTAAGTAAAAAAAAAAAAAAAAAAGATATTTTATAAAATAGCTAGTTAATGTGATTAGTTCTAAGTCTATTATTACTTTGTCAAAATTGAGTAGCTGTTATATATAACGGCTGGATGGTATACATAATATGGATTTATTACCTTCGCTGTTACATATATTATAAACTCATTGACACCTAACAAAAAGAGCTAGTTTTGATGTTTACTTTTTATGCTCAATAATTTGTTACAAATAAATTAAGAATGAAAAATCATGTATACTTTATTTTTAAAAGCAACACCATAAGTGCAGCTACACACTTAGGTGCATGACAATTTTCACAGACTACCTGTGCTACTTCGTTTGTATTGCGTTTAGACTACAGGATGTTTGCTATGATGTATTATTTTACGTAGAACGTTAAAATATACCTGTATAATAAATATATAGAAAATATCTCAAACGAACATTTAATCGGGATATAAGCAATCTTCTGTGTTAGTCCAGATCATTTTCTATATGAGTGAAAATGTTATCTAAATCCGTTGGCATAATGTGATTGAATCACAAACATCCAAACACCCTCACAAACTTTTACATTTATAATATTAGTGGGATCACCACATTATCTGCCACACTAAGGGCCATATTATTTTATACAACGCTGGGTGTATTCCATGATTAAGCCACACTTGGGACCATATTTCTACAACGCTGGGTGTATTCCATGATTAAGCCACACTTGGGGCCATATTTCTACAACGCCGGGTGTATTCCATGATAAAGCCACACTTGGTGCCATATTTCTACAACGCTGGGTGTATGCCATGATTAAGCCACACTTGGGGCCATATTTGTACCACGCTGGAGTTATCATATAATTACGCCACACTTGGGGCCATACCACGCTAGGGGTATAACATAATTGCGCCACACTGGGGACGATATTTCACTGATGTAGCACTCTGGGGGGGGGGGGGGGGGTACAACATAATTCGCCACACTGTAATCACAAGGTAATGTTTGCGTTAAGTAAAGTCCAAAGCCTTAGGACTCAGCAAATTAGGCTCAATTAATAGGATATCCACACCAACGAAGAGCATAGATACCTAAATATGCGACTCAAAATCTTAATTACCACATCTAAAGTTGTCAGTAAGCCCCTAGGCTATAATATGACAGTTTAGGATAACAAGGAAAGCAAAAAATAACCTCAATGTTATTAAATCTGGATAAGACTCATCACTGTTTGAACTGGCATCACTAGTCAAGCAGCTATCATCAAAGTATGTAATCCACGGTTTCAAATGATCAGCAGCAAATTTGTATTTGCTATTCGAGTGTCCTTCAATGTTCATTCTGTTAGGCATCTTCTAAATAAATCGGTATAATAACTAATTAAAATGTATTAATACGGAATAACGCGCGAAAGCACTAGTACGATGCGTAGAAAGAAGGACGCTTTCGCCACAAAAAAAAAACCGTGTTACATTTGAGCTAACCCCAGTAACTTTGAGCTAACCCCAGTAACTGTTCAGGCCAATTTTTGTAATGCTCCTCGTAAGGTGGCGACTGACATGAGCATTTGGCCGTATCGTACATTCCAGGCGAGCGTGTTACGTTACGGCATTACCTGACTGACCTGTACCCTTGCTCGTGGCGAACACTATGCTCGACTGCGCTCCGCCATTGGTAATCAAAATGTCGGATAACGAAGTCGTGTTTCTGGGTTCTGTGATTTTACTAAATTATTCCTTACTGAATGAAGAAATAAAAGAAACGTTTTTGGATTTCAAACTTGTACAAAAAACAGATATTTAACGGGTGGTGCTTCACTGATGGAAACTTCATTTGTACTGCAAGGTTTGTTTCGATCGAGTAAAAATAACAAATGTTTGTAGGCAAACCAAGAACTTCGATAAACTTCGTTTGCACCTAAAATAAAGCGTAAAAACATAATTATTTTTTATATAATTTAATATTATCCATACAATCGCTTTATATTTGTATCGAGACTTTGAAAATACGTATTTAATAAACACTGACCTTTTCCTGTTCCTGTAGATTGTTTAATTTTTTGTTTTTCTCTCCTCAAAGAAGCTAATAAACTAGTTATTTTTTTCCTACAAGTTTCCACTTCAGTTTCTAATAATGAAGCCAAATCGACCCACGCGTCTTGTTTTTTTTTATTTTATTATAATGTTGCGGATGAGAGGGGTCCCATAAAATAGTCATTTGTTTATATTTTTCAATGAACAACAGAGTTTTATCATGGTCCCATTCTATCTTCAACGCTCGTCAAACACTACGAAACTGTGATACCCGACACACATGCGCTCGCGTCGACGCTTGGGGTTGTACTGACCTAAAATTAAGGCGTAACGTAACACTCAAAGGGATTCGCGAAAATACCGACAACAGAGTGGATAGCGCGGCGCTCGCAGCGAGCGGATCGGCTCGCTGTACTGACCTGTAACATTTTGCCGTAACGTAACGTTACGTTACGATAAAATGTTACAGGTCAGTCGCCGGCTGTATACCGGATACCAGATACATCCACATACATACTTTCAAACCCAAACTTAGTAATATTTAATGGACAACTGCTTTAATTCAATATTAATTTTATGCGGGTAAACTAAATAATCAATATCTGAGTTGACTTGCATGTATTCAATATTAAATGATACCTCTTGTAATTTAAATATTATACTGACTTCTAATTTCTATAACTTGTGTTTAATTGTACGCCAAAAGGGCAGGGTACGGCTAGCTCTTAAGACAAATTACTATTTGTATTGTTGTAAACCCATTATTGTACTCCTGTGCTCCTCAATAAAGATATTATGATTATGACGTCCCGATGGTGGTGAGAGATGACCGCTAGTGCCGGGAACCGCTCATAGGGACGTTCCCATCAATCTATTCCTCGTTAATGATACTTCGTACCTGTCCTTCACCAAATGAAATTCCGCTATTCGGCCTAATAAATCGGCTAGTGATCTCCCCTTACCTTTATTGATTGTATGTTATTACAATTCCATTGTAGCCTACCCAGATA
Organism: Anania fuscalis; assembly: GCA_950371115.1. Taxonomy (NCBI): domain Eukaryota; kingdom Metazoa; phylum Arthropoda; class Insecta; order Lepidoptera; family Crambidae; genus Anania; species Anania fuscalis. Next base: position 19,402,126 of record OX493326.1, on the reverse strand, counting down.
CCAGATAACAGTCCTTTTCATCTTGACCATGGCTAATTCCTACTAGTGAGTTCAAAATAGTGCAAGCAAGGGTACGGTACCCTTCAATTTGAAGTTTGAAGCCATTCGCACCAGTAGTGCTATTTGTGACGAGTAGAGAGACCAATAATTTATCTTTGACATTATACTTTTACTAAAATGATACTTCATAATTAATAAATTTTTAATAATTAATTAATATTTGATTAATATTTAATATTATTTTAATTTATATTTAATTGAAATTGTTAAAATTAATCACATGTGTTATTTGTATTTCAGCGCAAGAGTATGTAAAATATAATTTAGCTTTAAGACTTAAATCTGTAGCCATATTCTATGAAATAAATGATTTTGATTTGGTTTGAATTCTTTAGAGTTGAATTGGTACTCTGTTCGAGGAAATATTTTCTATAACCTTAATAGTGGAAGAGTTAATTACTATGCTAAATGTATCAGTAATCCCCAAATCGTACCCTTATTGCAAAAACCGATTATCTGCACTAAACATGATTTTGAGTTCTGGCGATTTAAAAGTTTAACGACACAGAGGGATAACAAGATATAGTTATTATTTCTCGTAAGCACTCAAATAAGAAAAATAAACTATTTAGGTATTGTTTATAAGATACTTATCATAGAAAACCTAATACCTTTCATGGAAAATGTGAAAATTATTGTAATGGGGCGCATTTAATTGTTTTTTGCTGAATGACCAGAAAGTATCAAATTTCATAAACTAGCCATCTACTGGTTGAAATAAATATTTCTATATATTCTTTACTTTACAAGTAGTCATTCTATCTAATAACAGACTATTTTATTATAATAATTAACCAGTGAATTTAAAGACCAAAAATATTTAGTTGGTTTTGGCTGAATGAAAATGTTTTTTTTTTTACTATCTGCATAATTTTATTTTAATTTGCTTCTTCTCATTAGAAAATACTGTAACAGTGTGCTTAACATAAGAGAAATAGGCATTTTTTGAATAAATACTACGAATTTTAAAAATGTTATCAAAAAATGTTAATCCTCTGCGCTCGACTCGCTGACACATGATGAGTCATCGGAGATAGTTGCTATAGGCAAACGATCACGTTGACTGGCTTCGGTAGCTAAGGATTCGTACCATCCATGGTACTCCTCAGGTATGACACCTTTATTACACAGATTGACGAGATCTTTTTTCTTTGCTAAAGATATAGGCAATGGTCCAGCGTACAATTGTTGCAAGGGAGGAAATGCTTCTCTGGCATTAGTCAACAACGTCGACGTTTTATCGTCGTTTTGTTGTTGCCTCCCCTTCTTCCTAGTTGAATAACCATGGCTATTTCCTGCAGAGTTTTTGTGAGCGTCGTCAGATTTAGTTACGTCCAAAGTCATGAAATTTTTTGACATTTCGTAGTTGTAGTATAACTTTTTATCGCCTTTCACATACTTCATTTTCTTAATTTTTAGCCAGTTTACTCTTTCTCCCTCCGTGTTTTTAGTTCTATTAACTATTAAAGTCTCTGCCAGTTTTTTTAAATCCTTAAATTCATGGTACTTGAATTCTTTTACGTTGTAACAATTCTTTGTAATTTTTTTGTCACCCACCTTGTATATTTTCTTAGATCGAGCCCGTTTAAATATATTTAACCAATCAGACATACAATAAATGTCACAGTTTTTTTTAGCTGTCTCTATGGCACTGTGCATTGAATCGGCCTCCATGTAGCTGTGGCCAGATTCAAGAAACTTGTGTTCTACAACGTTAAGTTGTGTATTTTGCATCATTAGCCATAGTAGTATGGCGGCCACGTATTGGTTGCGATTTTGTCCGCCACACGTATCCGAGAACAGACTGATTTCAGTTATTTCTTTCGGAACACATGTGGTCAGATAATGATATAAAATCGTACCAATCTCAGCACTTCCCTTCTTACCGTGCAGCTCATTCCATGCGAAACAATATGCTTCGCTAGGAGGTGCATTTTCATAAATAGTCAAATTATATACTGTCAACTTTCTAGTGTAATAAAGAAGGCCAACATTAGTGCTTGGAATTTGCAAGATTGCTTGCAAATCGAACGAAACTGACAAAAAATGTGGTTCTTCTTCCGCTTTTTTTTTATCTTTTTCTTTTTCACGGTTACACATTTCTTTTCTTTGTATATGATCTTCATATTCTTTTTTCAGACTAGATTTTCCATCGTCATTTGCTTGCTTGTATTTGGTGCATGAAAGACATTGGTCTTTTTTAGGCACATAAAAGCCTAAATTAAATTCAGTGCTGAAAATTCTCCGATAAGTCATCTCAGATACTGCTGGTGTAGTATTTTTCATTTTGCACTCATCTACGTAAAGAGAATACATTTTGGTCAATGTAAGCCCAGCTTCTAAATATGCTCGTTTAGTCTTCTTTCGTACGTAATGGCTCTCCATACTCGGGAATGACCCTATGTGGTTTTTAACTTCTTCTACCACTTCTGGAGATGTTTTGTTTGGAGGCTCACGACGTCCACGAGGATCCTGTTCTTTCGAATACTGCCCAAGGCTATCGCGCTGCTTTACAGCATCATTTACTACACACGGTGAAATTGATAATGTCTTACAAAAAAAATCTTGACAAACATTTCTTTTCTCCCCCTCAAAAATAAAGAAGCACTGTTTAAAATATGAACGTCGTGTGGGTCGTGTTCTATTCAAAAGAATTCTTTTTGTCTGTTTAATATCTGTGTGTGTCAATAAAAATGTTTTTTTCGCAACAAATTCAAGATTCCAGTATTTTCTGCACAATTCTTTCCGCATATCTTTGAAACATTAGCGTTGCATTGGAATATGCACTTAGAACAGTCCACTGGTTTAGGAATTTTAGGCAGTCTACACTTTTTTTTAGTTTCATAGGAAAGGCCTTCAGCTCTTCGCTTTTTTACAACGTTTCTTTTCCATGTTGAGGGATCCTTTTTATACCATCTCGCTCTTGGTTTTATAAGCTTCCAACTACTTTTAAATACTTCATCCATTATTGATTGAGCCAGGTGAAGAATCTCATTGTTATAATCCTCAGCAGGTTGTTTGGGTTTACCAAATACTAAGGCTAAGCCTTTACGCCGGGCATTTCTTCTTTTTTCCTTCTTCTCACCGTATAAATCTGGATCTAACAATTCTTCTAACTGTATTAAATCTGAATCGTCAGAATCTTGAGAAGGGGCCGGAAGATCGTGAGGTATGTATGACGGGTCATCATCGGAGAAATCACTTCCAAACAACGTTTCATCTTCAGATTCTCCGCTCTGCTCTTGTATACCCAAACTGTTTTCTGAAAAAATACAAAGTGATGATTTAATATAGATAAGCATACTATAAAAACTTTATTTTGAATGAAACAGACACTGGGAGAAAAGATTGATTCTTACTAGAATCACTGGGTCCTGATGATTCTCTGGTCCTCGTTCGTCCTGATGATCGCGTTTGTTGTTTAAGTTGGCTTGTGTTTATATGACGTGTTCCTTCTTGACTGTCAGTATCTGTAATTAATTATAACCTTTAATCATATTTCATTAAGTACTTCTTCTTACACTTGACGACGATGTTTTCCTCTAAGGAATTTTTGAACGTCTAAGTTGAACGACTATTACTCGTGAATCAACTGATCTATCTTAACCGTTATAATTTTTCTTGAAAGTTCATGAAAATCCCTATAATTATCATATTTTTTTCCAAATCTTTCAAGCCAACAGTTAAGCTTTTAAAGGAGGACACCAGTCAACGTTACATACTTTGCTCTGATCCTAAGTTATGTAGCTAAAGCACTTGTGTTATAGAAATCAGAAACAACGATGGACCACAACACCCAGATTTGAGAAAATGTAAAAAAAAATCATTTTCTACCGACTAGGAATCGAACCCAGGACCTCAGAGATGGTGAAGCCAAGTCCGGCATGTTCGCTTCTCGGATAAGTAGGTCATCAAATTCAATTAATTTAGTTATATTTTGTAGTTATTTACTGAAGTAATTAAAATAAACGCCTAATCTTATTATTTTTTAACTTCCGACTAAAAACGATTGATCATGTAATCTCCTTTTACTTATTATCCAAAGAAAGGGTAATTAGTTTTAAGTCGGTACCATTGACCGTTGAAAAGGTATTTGAAATTTCAAATCGATACCAATAACTGTACATCCAAGTTAATAGGTGTAAAAAATTATAGCTCAAATCAACACAGAAAAAGTAGGTCAAATTAGGCTTTCAAGATTTGAATGCCACAAATGTGATGTGAAGTTAATAAAAGCTAGTAAAATACTTACCTCTTTTCGGCAACGAACTTGGCACATTACATAGAGCAACATTCTTAGTGACTGTCGATTCCGACTGACTTAGGTATATATCATAAGCCTGCGTTAGCAACTTATCGCAATCTTCTGTATCATCTGACCACAAATCTTCACAATCTGTAAATTATTAAACATCTAAGTAAAAAATTAAGTAATAATAGCAGTTAAAACCTTAAAATGTATTCACGTGACTTACCGTGGTTATTTGCCATTTTTTGGAGTTTATTTTCATCATCGTTTTTCTTAGCGGCATTCATTTTAATTCAAACATGCAAAATAGTCCACACAGTAATGTTTATTATTACATAAACAAAAGAATAACAATCGATGTCGCCCAGCGCGCGATTTGGTAACGAATGAATGAAATAAAACCGAGCAACTAGCGCGTTGCCGCGCGATTTGTGTGCGAAAGAGACGGCTATACATGGATAGTTGGTTTTAGCTGAAGCAAAATTTAAGTTATCGCTATTAAATATTGTGAAAGAAAAGAATAGGCACAGATAATCGTTTTTAGCTGAAGTATTTTTTTATGCGTCGAATAAAAGTTATTCAGTAAAAATATATTAAAATTTGGTATCTCTTTTTACTTGCTTCAAATGTAAAGCAAACATGCTACATATTTTTTTGCAAAAAGCAACTAAGATTTGTTAGTTTTATTACTTCTAGTAAAATTAAAATTTCTGCTAAAATACAAACAGTCAAAACCAGTTACCATAGGATACCTAATTTTAGACGAATGATTTCTTATGATATTTACTGTAGATATCTACATACAAAATGAGTTTAAGTCCGAAACTTGGTTTTATCGGTATAAACTTACAAGCGTAAGTGTTTTAAATGAGTTTATTCGTTTTTTCATGAAGAATTTTGGAAATACGTTGCAGTTATTCTGTTTTTTCACTAGCTATCTCAGGAAATAAGCGTCGTAGAAGATAATGGGTTTTACCTGTAGATGCGGCTCAATGAGACGAGTCGATAGGTGTAATAAAAGTTTAATAGTGGAAAAATGCAGATAATCGGTTTTTGCACTAAGGGTACGAAATATAACAATTAATACTTATTTTTCGACGTAACTGGTTCATATAAATATTGTATAAAATAGCTCTAACTACCCTTCTGAATGGGTGCAGAGCATCGGTAGGTAGCTACTATTGGAATTCATACGATCGTTGATGATCAAAGCGCCGCAGATCCAATAGACACAAAATGTAGGTATTTTACATTCTATAAAAGGTACTTCATACTATATATAGCTCCATAACCTTAGATATTGACTTTTTGTTGCAACTATTCAAGTTTTTATTTATAAACCAAGTGTGTACAGTTCTTATGGCAGGTACAATTGTGATTATTTAGTAGTGTTGCAAAAATTCGGTATGAGAGCGTTTAAAATCAAGAAATAGACATTTTGTTTATAAATTATACAGCTCTCGTGCTAATATAGGCACTATACATATTATATTAATTCTTAATATTGGTTCTGTAAATATATACTCCGCGTATTATATAGAAGATAACATATTTTATTCAACTTACGGTAGTATTATTTATTGAGTTTTTTTTAAATACTTATCTAAGCCGAAAGTGCATTACCTACAACGTCTTGAGACTATGATACATATACAGTAGTTTATTTGATCAGTGGTACATAATAGCGATAAGACCGCTTAAATTGTACATCTTTCTGTAAATATCAACTGTAACTTCTTTGTTTGGTGTGCAATAACGAGTATCTATCTATCTATCTACATACTTCAGAAATTAACACAACTAATTAAATTGGTATCCAAACGACTAGTCCGGTTTCCAAATTAAATCGGTACCTATGCAAACGACCAGGCAGCTATTTATCTGCAAAAGTTAGGTAAATATGACTGTCATAATTTACAAAAGTAGTGATAGACAAATAATATTATTATCGTAAATTTGCTATTCCTAAATTATCTGGCTATGAAGAGCTGAGTTCATGTACCAAAAATAGTAATTTAATCGCTATACATTTTAATACGACATGTTAAGTATAGATTTTTTTAACAGTATTTTATACTTACTTGCTCCTACTGTACCTTAAACGACACACCTACCTAGAAAAATATTAACATCTCCGAGGGTAGTTTTATTGGATTTCTTATTAGTATTAACTGTCAAGGCTTTAGTCTTTCATTGCAAGGTGGAATTTGTAAGCTGCAGCAAATATTTTTTGTGTATTTGAAGTGGAATTAAGTGATATTTTTAATGAGTTATTCAAGGTGAGCAAACAAAATGTTTTATTTGTGTATTTTACTTTTTACTATCATTTTACTAAAATTTTATTCGTGTAGTGTTGCAAAACAAAAGAAACTTAGGTTATTTTATATATTTTTATTAGATTTTTTAAATTTATTTTAGGTATGTCATTAAAGACACAGTAGAAATAGGTACTACTATGCACTGTGCATATTAATTTGTAATAGGTATTTACGAAAACAACTTCCTCTATATGACATAATTGAGGAATTGGAGAAAAATGATGAGGAGGAAGTTTCAGAGATTATGACTATCATGCCACTTGCAATGCAGAAGTCAAAGGTGAAGACTCTGGAGACTTTGAGGACTATGCGTTGCTTCAAAATCTTCCAGGGTTCCAACTTAGAGCACCAGCTGAAGTTTATTTAGAATTTTCTGATGATGTGAAGATGATAGTCTATCCTTTAGCAGAACCTCCTACCTATAAAAGCCTATAACGAAAATATGGGAGATGTAGTCGTTCAGAATGGAATATTGGCCTTTATAGAACCAGCATTTGTGAAAAGAAGTGGTATTTCACACGATTTAGTAATTGCCTTGATATGGCTACACATAATGCTTGGCAACTGCACAAACAAAATGGAGCATAATGGATCATCTGTAATTCAAAAGAAACACAGCTGTCAGTATTCTTGAGACAAATAAAAAACCTGACAGTCAAAGAGGCCGGCTAGCCACCTGGTGGTCCCTGGTGGCCAAGGACTTAGAGCTTGCCCAAACAAATATTTCGACAACTGTCAGAACTGTCAGAATTCTGCGGCGCCAGGACAGTCTGTCCTGGGACAGACTGTCCTGGCGCCGCAGAACGAGGAGAGCCGACCCCAAATAATGGGAAGTGGCTAGGATAAAGAAGAAGAAGAGTCAAAGAGGCCGACGAAAATCTCAAAGTGTTTGCAGCGTTTTGCATTATACTTAGTCATAATGGATATTCAGTAAGATATAAGGAAGATCGGTCGCGGTGTGGCTTCTGCCACAAAAGAGCAAACTTATTCTGTTAAAAAATTGATTGTCTGTAAAGTCGGTTTATGGACGATAATTTTACGTGATAACGTCATAAGAGAACATTGATGCTACTTGGACACATCGGCCGATGAGAAGATCGGGAAGAGAGATATATGCGTCACAAGCCGAACGCTTAGGCGGATCGTGCCACTCTCTTGCTTGTTCCGCGCTCTCGCTCGCACGCCGAACGTGACATTTTTGGGTGCGTGCAGCCGGCGTTCATCGTTCATCATTTTTAGGCCGTTATCACGTCAAAATGTAACGTGACACTGCATCCAAAACAATGTTTTAAGCTTACCATACTCCATGCATGTAATATTTTTCATAAGAATAATAAAAACAATAATACATAAAACAAATGTTATTATCTATAATATTTTGTGAAATCTATGAAATTTAATTTAATTGAGTACCATGGTAGTAGATTCTTCTACTGTGTAGTTTACGACACGGCATTTTCCGGCTTTTCTGGAAATGGAATATTTTTTTCACTATTTTTTATCAATTTTTAGTTATAAAATTATGACGTACAAAATTTCAAATAAATAGTACAAAAAAAAGTTATTCAGAAACAAGTGAGTTAATTCATTGTACCATGCTATTAATATTATAATATTTAAATTTAAAATAGCTAGACGCTCACTCAAGGATCAATTTCATTGGTTTCTATTTAAATTCAGATTACTTGTCATAAATAGCTTAATTAGCACTGGCAAGCGTGGTCTCATTAGGAAATTAGTTAGATCCGTTAGAAACGGTAATGTCGTAGTTGACGCAGCAAGCTACGAGGGTACTATGATAATCCGGGGGCTGAAAGAGTAAATCTATACTGCTAAACCAGGAATTAACGATACACGTAGGAATAAAAGTTTTTAGTGTCCAGACAACGAATTTTCTCATAAACATGAACAATGGCCCCGTGTTTATACGGGGAGTAGGTAGGTAGGTATTGTCTAAAATGTGGTAATCAGTATGTTTTATTTTATGAGGTCTACCAGTTTAAAAAAATACGGGTCAGGTTATATTATAAATTCCACAAACAAACTGTTCTATTTTAAAAGTAACAAACTCAAATGTCCGACGATTATTAAACATACACAATACACAAGTCGGGCTGAGAATCTGCGGATCCAAGAAAGGTCAACTGATTTTTGGGATACTAGCTTTACGATTTTTGGGATTGTTCCGCTCTAAAAACTCATAATGAAATGCACTCGTAATTCATTGTGCTTATAAACACATACAACTGAATGATTGTAAATACCAGTTTCTTTTACTATTCATCTACTCACACGTTTCAATTTTCAAGTGAAGACTTTGATGTTTAAACAGATCAGACCGATAGATTATCCTAAACAAGGAAGGTTACTTAGGTATGCATAAAATAGGACATTAAACTACAAATCTTGTGGAAGGTTGGCACAATCGGCTCAATAGAAGGATCACAAAAAATCCGTCACTATATCACATCATAGATGTATTGAGAGGAGAGGCTACTGAATCAGATTTTAAAATAGATCAATTGATCTATGATGATTAATATAATGATTATTCAATTGAATAATCACGTCCATGAGAACGTGCATAAAAAGCGACGCAAAACTGACACTAAAGATCTTGTCATTACAAAAATTATTGACGATTTTCTATGTAAAAAAATTGAAATCGGTATTCGTTTGCAGCGGCTGGCAAAGGTCAAAATAATATGTGATAAAAGTGATGTATTACGTGTTATTTATTTTACTTTTTATTATTTGCAAACTTTTTATTTTTTGTAAATTATTTTTGAAATACATAATTCAAATATTTTTTGGTACGTCCTGATTTATTTATTATATTATATTTATAAATCAACTGTAATTATTTTATATCCAATCATTTTTATGATTTTTAAGACTGTTGTATGTACTAATAGTTTAATTTTAATAAGATTATCACTGTAATATTGTCTTGTTTATAAATAATAGAAAATGATTTTGCTTATTAAGTGATTTACTGTGATAACTTGATTATAAACAATAATTAGTATTAAAGGTAAAATTATGTAAAAACTATTTTGTTTATTAAGTGATTTACGGTGATATTTTGATTATAAACAATAAATAAAAGAAAAAGTAAAATTATGTAAAAACTATTTTGAAAATTATGTGATCTACTGTGATATTTTGATTATATATACAATAATTAAATATTTAGTATGATTTTAATGTATGTATATAATTTATTGCAGTTTTTTTCTCTTAAGCCCTTAATAAACTTAAAATTATGCTCTGTACTGTACCAATTCTAACCATAAATGCGGCGCGACGTGATAGGAACTACTGTGAATCGAGGAGCGAGGTCCTGAGAATCGAAGTAAAACGCAAAGCGACATTATGGGAAGCACGTTAGGGAAAAAAATCATCGATACAACAATTGTAATGTATTAAGGAAAGGAAGGTGTCCCTAAATTCCAGATAACACTGATAGCTACCATCAAAGCGGGGTAAGTCTATTTTAGGCAAACAAATAAAACTGTTTTTTTGTCCCACCTGATACCTCGGAGCCTGCTACGGAACTCGCAAAAGACTTTTCCTGCTGTTTTTGCCTAGCAGCCAGGAACTTTTTTTTTTTTTTTTTTACTTAAGATGGGCTTACTCTTGACCCCAATCTTGCTCTAGAGCATAGATGGGATCTACGATGGAGCGAGCTTGCCCAGAAGATGCCTATTCACTCTGGACTTAAAGAGAGTCAGGTTATATGCACTCGGAAATACAGACGCAGGCAGGGAATTCCAATCTTTAGCTGTGCGCATTATAAAAGATGATGAGAAGCGCTTAGTGCGGATTATGGGTATATCAACTAAGAACGGATGGTAGCCGGCCGTGCGTCTGGATGTCCGATGGAAGAAAGGTGACGGTGGTATGAGCTCATGCAGCTCATGAGCACACTCTCCGAAGTACAATCTGTAGAAGACCGATAGGCAAGCAACTTTGCGGCGGTGAACCAGGCTGTGCAGCTTGGACGCCACCAGTTTTTTATCGCCTATTATTCTCTTGGCTCTGCGTTCCACCGAGTCTAGTGCAGCAAGTTGGTATTTCGCCGAGCCGTCCCAAAGGTGGCTGCAGTACTCCATGCAAGATCGGACTTGGGCTTTGTAAAGAGTTAAAAGCTGTCCAGGCGTGAAGTACCGCTTGACTTTATTCAGGACGCCCAACTTTCTAGCTGCAATTTGAGCCTTAGACTCGATGGTGGTGCCGAAGTTGAGGTCAGAGGACAACTCCATGCCAAGAAGTTGTAGAGTGTCGGTCACTGGAACAGATGTACCTCGGAAAGTAGGAGAAAGGGTGAAAGGACTCCTTTTTGTAGAGAAAAGACACGCCTGCGTCTTAGAGGCATTGAAGCTGACGAGATTGTCACCGCCCCACTGGGAGACATTACTTAACGTCAGGCTCGTACGCTCAACCATGGCCTCTCTCAATCTTTGGACCTCATCTCCACTGGCTCCTGCACTAGACTAGAACTTCCGGGCCATGGCAACCAAGGGGTGAAATCTTTCCTCATATTTAAAGCGGTCGGCATAGGCTTCGTCCGGATTGTCTGATAACAGCTCGATGTTGGTCTGTAATTCATTAAATTTGTCGTATAAGCCCTTAAATTTGCTAAAACGACCTTCTAATTCAAGCACTTGTAGGTCGGAAAGTTTTCACAGCTGTTTAGTATGGTGACATCTTTGCTAAAGCTAGTAAGTTTTTCCTTTAATGAACTGCTTTTTTCTTTTTTTTCTATTTATTCAGGTCAACAAACAGTCTTACAATAATTCTTAATTTAAAATACTACATTTCTATACATATAAGTAATTGTAGGACCAACAACATTGTCCACATAGAGATAATGATATTTAAGTTGAGAGCAGACATCTGATGAAGTTAAAATAAAACTAAAACTAGGGTGATTCCGAAATCATCAGCTCCATTCCATTGAGCCCGGTATTCGGCACTCTTACTATCTAAAATATAAGCTAAAGAACGATAAATATATATAATATTAAATGAAATAGCTTTTGTGTAAATAGTCTGTTGCTCAAATTCAGCAATTAGGATTTTGTTTATATTAGTGCGATGTTAATAGTAACCTAGCCTGAAAGGCAGCTGATGATTTCGATTTCACCTACATAAATGGCTAGTTACAAACGTATGATGTTCTTAAGAACATCATAACTTTACTTAACTTAAGTTAATAATTGTTAAGCGTTAACACAACTTCATTTTTAAATTTCGTCTGCTTACTGCAAAAAAACTAATAAGTGCAGATTTTATTACTCCGAGAAAATGGCATGTAAAACTTACATGCTCCTCTAAGAGGGGTGTAATACACCATGACAGATAAATGTCTCATACAGAAAGTTCTAAAATATATGTGTCTTTATGAATGCTATTAATTTATTTGTGTTGTGATGGTAAAAATGATATTATTTTTGATGTCCACGCACCGGTAAAAACTGTTTTCTTAAGATATTATCAATACCCGTGGCTCACATACAACATAAAACTGATGATGAAGCGACGAGATCAGACATGGGCAAGAGCACGCGTTTCTGGACGCGTTGAACATAAAGAGTTCTATAAGGATATGAGACGTAGTGTAGATCAGGCGATAACTAGAGAAAAAAAAGCATATTTTGATCAGAATATAAACAAAAAATCTAATGATCCACGCGTTGTTTGGTCGCATATCAAAAAACATGTACGAATAAAAACAAAACCTGATCTCCCAGGAAACATGTTTCGAGATCCTAATGAATTAAACGATCACTTTCTCAATACTCCAGGCGATAATAGAAAAAGTCTCTGATATTTTGACTTCACTGAGAGTATTAAAAGATGTTTTATCAACATTAAGAAATTTGTTGCGACATCTATAAAGGGAGCTTTTAATATTTCTTAAATTAAATATTTCGTCAACAAAATGTTGAGATTTTATATAAGACATAGTTTCCTCGTACAAAGTTGGCATGTTTCATACTAGTTCTAACTCTCTTGCGACGCTCAGTCACCGCTTTGGCAACATATTCTTCTTTATAATCTGGCACACAAGTTTGAGATGTTTCTCGAATTACAACAACTTTTGATATATCTAAAGTTACTGATGCCTTGCAGGTTTTCGTGGTGCAAATCCACAGAGAAGTTAAATTTTTATTAGTTTTACTAATTCGATACCTATGACCATCTTTGTGTAAAATACTACCTCCTTTATTGCTCTCAGTGAAGTTGAATTTAGAATTGAATTGGTCTTTACTTGAACAAGAGGGTGCTACTGCAGCAATGTCAAAACAAGGACTACTAGAACTACAAGCTATCAGTTCTAAAGTACCTGTACTGGTAGAAGCAATTGGTTCAAAAAGCAAGAAGGAGTTGGTTTGTCAGTGTTTGAACAAGAAGCAATCGGCTCCGACGACGAGTTATGCTTGTCGAGATCAAGTATAAAATATTGACCTCCTGCATCACAGTCATTAATTTTGCTTGCTTCGCTCACAATATGTTGCTGGGTCGTTGAGATCTGGTCCAAATCAGTTGACACGTCATCGTCACTTCCTTGTAGCACCGCAATTATCGTTGCTAAATCCACTGAAAAGAACAACTGTTATAATAAGATTAGTCAAAGTCAGTTAAAATGTAGCCTGAATAAAGCGGGTTGTGGTAACAAATTGACAGATACTTTATTTATCAATATTTGATAAATATTGTTTATGCCCTTCGGAAAAATATACCTACTTAGGAGGAACACACAAAACTAGGCTAATATAGTTGTTAAAAAATATTTAAACATAAGCTCAAAACGGACTTACTAGCAAGTATTTGAATTCAAGCAAGAATATGTAACTGCGGTGTCTGCTATGTCTTTCCGAGTTTGAGGGTATTTTGTAATAAATGGGAAAACACTTTATCTCCTATTAATACTATAAATAATACCGTACAATTATAGTGTTAATATTAATTAGGCACTATTTTAATAATGCAACAATAGGTACTTTGGTTATTTGCCACAATAAAATGTCGCGAGTTTCGATGTGTACCCTCTTGACCTTGAAACACGACCTATTCGCACGGCCCGAACCCGAGAATCTAATTTATTTACGAGCGAAATGCATAGCGATGATGGATGATTCCTATAGATGTAGTTTCATGCATTGTGGGAGTTATTTATGTTTGTTTATCTCGCTCAGGAAGTAACGCGCTATTTGATATCCATATATGAAATGTTATACATTCAGGATTGCACCGAAACTAATACCACCAGGATCCAATTTAGCTGCTTTAATCTCTTCATCCTGGGGTGTAAGGGGTGCCAAATAACATCTTCGGCCCCCAAGCCAACCTCTCCTGCGCGTGGTACACCCTGCTGAACAACGAACGAGGCTCTGGCGTCCATATCCCCACCAACACGCACTGGGCCAGCGTGGTGGGTGACGGCCTAAAACCCCCCAAATGATAAATACACCCAATAAACGGCACCAAGTGCCCGGCGGACTCGGTGGCCGAGCCGACCGAGGTGGAAGTTGGCCCGGCGCCGAGACCAGGGTTGCCAAGAATCCCCGGGCGGCGAGGATCCCCCGCCAGACGACCTTGGCCCTGGCAACATATAACGTCTGTACCTTGATCGAACCCATCCAAAAACACTTGGTGAGGCTGCGAGAGGGTCTGGCCGCTGTATCGTCGGGACCCTCGCCGGGGGTGATGGATGTGTCGCCACTTGTCGGTGGCATGACGGAGCGCCTGGACGAGATTACCCGCTCGGTGGAGAATATGACGCTTCAACTGCGCGACATTGGTGTCGACGTAGAGCGTTGGCGTGCCGAGGCCATCGAGCGGGCGACCCAGGCGCGGGACCGCTCTCCGCCCCCGGTGACTGTCCGGGCCCCGGTGAGCGCTTGCCTCAAAGACGAGGACGTTGGCAGGATCCTCGAAGGAACACGAGGAATACTTGCGGAGATGCGCGAGGAGACCGGACCACCGCTATCCCGAGCTACGCTAGAGGAGGAGCTCCGGTCAGCGACGGGTCCCATAGTGAACCAGCTGAAAACCATAAGGACCGAACTCGGGGACATAACAGAGCTAGCTCTGGGAGAGACCCGGGACCGTTTGGGCGAGATGCTGGAGCCCTTCATGCGCGGCGTTGAGCGCGTTGAGGCTCGGCTCCACGTAGAGAAGCCGAGCCCTGCTCGAGCTCAGCCTGCGCCTGCGCCTGTGCGCGGGCCTCCACCGTCGCCCCAAAAACCCAAGCGCGGCGAACGCGAGCGCTGCGGTAAGTTGCACCCTAAGACTTACGCTCAGGCGGCTGCAACACCTAGATTTCCAGTGTTTGTTGAGTCCAGGGACCCGAGAGCGACGAGCCAGGATGTCATCGGCATACTGAAAAAGAAAATTGATGTGGTAAGTTTGGGTGTGGGCGTTAGCGGAGTCCACCCGCTTAGAAAACAGCGCGTCGCGGTAATTGACCGACGACCGCGATACCGAGGACAGCCAGAGGAGACTTCGGGAGGCTATTAAGGAGTCGTCTAGCGACCTTACGGCCACGTCTAAGCCCCCGAGGAATCCTCTGGTACGCCTCATTGGTGTCGCAAATGATCTCGACGACTCTAAGCTGGTGGACGCCGTTAAGCGCCAAAACGCATCACTCCTCACGGGATCACCGTGCATCAAGGTGCAGCGCAGGACGAAGGGGAGGACCCGTCGACCTGGGCTGCACTTTGTGACAAGAAAGTTAGGATAGGCTACCAGACCGTGGTGGCGGTGGACCAATCACCTGTAGTCCAGTGCTTCAGGTGCTTGGCCTACGGCCACCTTGCTAGGGACTGCAGGGAGGAGGAGACTTGCGGATTCTGCTCCAGCAGACACGACACGCGCGGTTGCCCCGTTCGCAAAGGGCCTCCCAGGTGCCGCAACTGTGTTGAGGCACCTGGGCGGCCAGACGCGACACACCCGGCCTATAGCCACAACTGTCCCCAGTAACGCTGGGACAAAATAGCACGGAGAGCGGTAATATATTGCTAAGGGTACCCACAGGTTCATCCAGGCAAACCTAGGCCGTGGCTTTGCTGCGACCAAGGAATGCCTGGAGGAAGCAGTTAAAATGCGCGCGACCGCGGTACTTATTCAGGAGCCCTACGTTGGGTCTGATGGGCGCATGTCGGCGTCGCACAGAATTGTGCAATACGCGAGCCCGAGCTCGACTTCACCCGCGAAGTCGGCTGTAGTCGTCACCGACCCTACAGTCCAACTCTACGTCAACCCGGACCATGTCACCGGTAACATCGCCTGTGCCACCATCGCCACGAACGGGTATAACCTGTGCCTCGTGAGTTTTTACTTCGAGGGCACGGAGAATATCGCCGACTACTTGTCGTCCCTCTCTGCCATGCTGGACGCCACCGACGCCGACGGGATCATCGTCGCCGGAGACGTCAACGCCACGAGCCCCTGGTGGGGATGCGAGGCGGAGGACGACAGGGGAGCGGCAATGGCCGATTTCCTGGCACAGCACGATCTACACGTGCAGACACACTTACCATGGGGTATGCACGGCGCGGATGGGCGTTAGCGGGCCTGTCCCATCGTGAATAATTCCGGCGTCCGGATGAGCCTCGACTCCTCGGTTTCCTCGGCATGGTGCTCTCTAAAACCAGAAAATAAAAACAATCCACTTAATGACGTACTGGACGAGGAACAAGGGAAACCAAGTCATAAGTAAATACTTACCGGGAGGTGCTGCGCAACATGCTTGCCGAGGTGGGCATAGAGGTTCGGAGCGAAGCGAATCACGCGCGTTTAGAGCCCCTAGTAATGAATTGCGCCCATACACGATTCTGACACTCACACGGGTGGAAATCTGCCTCTCTGACGCTCTTTTTCGATAAATTACGTGGCAAACGCATGGTTATTTTTGACATCATATACATACTCTGACTAATCTGTGATCATATAGCTTGACATATATTAATCTGTGGCTTGACAGTAGTACCTAGTTGAATTTATCCACGGTGGGGCCACTGATCAAATAAGCTGTGGGACAGGCAATGGTACACAGCCATACAGCCAGAAGTAATTAAGTATAGTTAAGTATGTGTATAATTTTCATTTAATTATTTGTAAATTTATATGTTTTTTTCTTTTTCTTTTTCCGTGGCATTGTCTGTTTATGCAAATGTTGTTAGCAATAGTTTATTGTTTAAAGCGTCCCCGCCTTGCGCACCCTTTTGAGAGACAATCAAAGTCGCATCCATTCTCTTAGGATAACCTAACACTCATATAATTTTTCAAGAGGGTCTCCTCGAAAGGATGCGCAATGCCAACAATGGGTGTCCGCGGAAGACCAGCGTCATGACATGCTTGCAAGCATATCATGACAATTGCTGAGCGGAAGCCTATTTGGCACAGTCTAATTTTGTTTTATAATCTTCTTTGTAATTTTTTTATGTGTTGTACTGTGTCAATAAAGTTTTTTCTATTCTATTCTATTCTATTCTACACCTGGTCAACGAGGGTTCCACGCCTACTTTCTTCACCTACCGTGGGGGACGCCTATACAAGAGTATAGTGGACATCACCGCATGCACGCCTTCACTGATCAACAGCGTAATGAACTGGAGGGTGGAAACTGACACCGCTGGCCTCTCAGACCATCGCCCGATTAAATTCGACGTCAGGCTGACTGCGGACCGGAGCAACGTCGCGGACACGTCACAATCGACTTGGCGGTTTAATACTGCCAAAGCGGACTGGGCCCGTTTCCCCCAAGCTTTTCAAGAAAGCCTGGAAAGGAGAGGGCTCAACGGCGAAACCATCCGGGCGATAGCCGACCGAGAGCGACTGGAGAGCGTCGTGGCGAGCTACACCGAGGCAGTTCAGGAGGCGTCGGAGACCACTATCCCAGCTACTGGAAAAAACCGGGTGAACTCCAACAGCCCATGGTGGAGCGAGGAGCTGGAGACTCTGAAGCGACAGGCCATCACCCTGAAGAGGCGGATTAGAAGAGCCAACTCAGCGAGAAGACCACACGTCATCGAAGAGTACTGCCGAGCCAGGACTGCCTACAAGGAGGCGATCCAGCAGTCTATCACATCCAGCTGGAAGCAGTTCTGCTCTAGGCAGGAAAACGAAGACGTGTGGCGATGCGCCTATCGCATTATCAATAAGTGTGCCAAGCCGGGCGTGGGGGACGAGCGGCAGCTGAAGGACCCGACGACGGGAACTACACTTTCCCTGTCGGGATCGGCGAACCTACTGGCGGACACATTTTACCCCCCAGACGACCCGAGCACAGACACAGAGTCTCACAAAAAAGTCAGGGAGGAGGTGGCGATGAGAATGGCAGCCCTCGGTGACACGGGGGAGAGTGCCGAACCTCCCTTCACCGAGAATGAGTTGGCAACTGTATTTGCAGGCATGAGCCCAAAGAAGGCACCTGGAGAGGACGGTTTGACGTCCGACATCTGCGCGGCAGCTCACCGAGCCAACTCTACACTCCTCACGCTCTACAACCAGTGCAGACGGTTGGGCTGCTTTCCCGAGCCATGGAAGCGGGCTACGATCAAGATAATCCCGAAGCCTGGGAAAACCGACTATTCGGTACCCAAGGCCTACCGGCCGATCGGTCTGCTCCCGATCCTCGGGAAAGCCTACGAGAAGCTCATAGTCACGAGACTGGCGTGGAGACTCTTGAGCCAACAAAGGCTAAGTCCACGCCAGTATGGCTTCGTACCGCAACGAAGCACAGAGGACGCACTATATGACGTGATGGAGATGGTGAAGGGAGGACTCACCAGCAAGAAAATGGTGGCTTTAGTGTCTCTAGACATTGAGGGCGCATTCGACAACGCCTGGTGGCCGGCTGTCCTACGGGAGCTCCTGGACATGGGGGTCGATACCCAGACCATGAAGGTGCTCTCCAGTTACCTCCGGGACAGATCGGTAACGGTTCGATACCTGGGGCAGAAGGTCTCTAAGACCACCAAGGGATGCGTCCAGGGGTCGATCGGCGGGCCCTTACTCTGGAATGTGCAGTTGGACCCCCTTCTTCGGGAGGCGGAGAACCTAGAAGCGCACATCCAGGCTTTTGCCGCTGACATTGTCATCATTGCGGTGGGCAAGGACACTATAGACCTCGAGAGAAAAACCAACAAAGCCCTGGAGTCGGTGGCAGATTGGGGCCGCCGAAACAAAATGAGATTCGCCCCCGCTAAGACCCAGGCAATGTTGGTCACCAGGAAGTTGAAGTACGATTTGCCCCGCTTTGAGCTCCTGGGAACCCAGTTGCAGCTCGCGGACACTGTACGGCTTCTTGGAGTCACCATTGACCGCCACCTCAGCTTTAGAACACACCTGGAAGAGGTGACACTAACGGCTATAACCCTCTATAAAGCAATAAGTAGAGCAGCGCGAGCCCAATGGGGCTTAAATCCCGAAATCTTGAGAACTCTGTACACAGCCGTCATAGAACCGACGGTTCTCTACGCGGCTAGCACCTGGGCCGGCGTTGCTGCGAAGGAGTACGCCCGCAAGAAACTTGACCGCTTGACCAGGATTTTCGGGATACAATTGAGCAAGGCGCACTCTACTGTCTCCCTGACTTCCGCGGCCCTGCTAGCGAGGATCATTCCGCTAGACCTCAGGGCACGCGAACAGCTCCAACTATACGAAGTCAAGAGGGGAAAGCCCCTATCAGAGCTCCCAGGGAGAGTGCTTCAGCGCAGAGTTCAGCCGTCCCAGCTTCCACACCCCGCCGAACGGATCGAGACCGAGTTCCATCTGATCGAGACGCAGGAGGAGGCGGACTCAAAACCGTCAAACGAGCTACAAATCTACACCGACGGTAGCAAAATAGAGGGAAAGGTGGGAGCGGCCGTCACATGCTGGTCACGAGGAGTAGAGACAAAATGCGCTAAAATCAAGCTGGAGTCCTACTGCTCGGTCTTCCAGGCCGAGATGGTGGCAATTTTAAGGGCCCTCTCTTTGGCCACTGCACTGGAGTCGTCAGTTGACATCATTAGTGATTCAAGATCCGCCCTCGAGACACTGAGAGACGCTGCATCGCTGAACCCCATTGCGGTCGAAATAAGGGAGAAGTTGGCGGCTATAAGATGCGTTTGGAGCGAAGTTAGCTACACACTACACCACCCCCGTTGTTTTAAGAGAAAAAAAAGATGTAATTTTTTTTTTTGTTACAATAAAATAATTACGAATTCATGACGTGTATATAAGAAAAAACAAAATTTTTAACTAATATTATCTAAGCCAAACAATAATATAATAAAACAAATCTAGATCTTCTTTTTTTTAAATAATTAAAACATTTAGAGCCTGCTTTACTCATAATACATACAGTATGTGGTTATAAATACGTATAAACGTAGAAAACCATTAGAATTTTACTTTATATTGCATAAACATGACATTATAATTTAAGCAGAATTTCTAATGAATTTAACTAATAAAATGCAATAATATAATATATTTAGAGGACTTTTTTCTTTTTTTAGATAGTAAAATAGCAAACAAATATTAATGATTATTATAATAGATATTAAAAAGAAAACTGGGGCATTTATGATTGCCAATTAAAGTAAAAAATAACACTGAACGGTTTTATGTTACATTGTCATTTATGATTATATTATACTTCTTATACTATTAACATTGTTATATAATATAAACGGAGACGAGTCAAACTTTAAATGTTACTAATTTTAAATATAATCACTCAAATAATTACAGATACTACTTTTAAAGGAAATAATGTTTTAAAAACATATTCAAACACATTAGATTAGTCAAAATATTAATCATAATTTAACAAAAGGGATACCAATTTTCTAGCAACATGTTCGAGTTTTGGATTGTTCATATAATTTTTTTTTTGTTTCAATGACACAATATAAAATTCGTAAAGAATAAGAAAATAAATGTAGGAAAACTAAGTGGGTATTATAAATGTTATTAGTTATAATTGAGTTTAAGATGGTATTCGTGGGTATCTAACAAGTTGAAATTTACATATAAAAAACAACAACATTAATTTTCAATTCAATTTTACCAACTTTAAAAATAAACCATCTCTAAAATGGTTCTTTAAAAAAAATAAAAAAATAAGTAGTTTCCATATTTAAACTTTCTTGGCACAATAACTTACATTTGTTATAAACAATACTTTCTTTTTAAATATTCAATTCATTCATACTCAATAAACAATATTTTTCAATATTTTATTCATTATTCATCATTCATAGGTAGGCACAGTTTTTTTTAGCTAGTCTTTTTACGTAGCATGGGTACTTTTTACCTCTTTGGGTAATACACATAATATTTATTTGGTACATATAATGAATACCTTGGGCCGGCCCCATTTTTATTTCATTTTTTTTTTTGGTACAGTATTTATTTTATTGTCGACTTTTATTATAAGACATTTTAGTCCTTAACCATTTGCTATGCATAGACTTATTTATTACTAGGGACATGTTTTAAGATCATAATTTGTTTTGATCTCCAACTATTTTCACGGAGAGAAGCTCGTCTACACCATGATCAAATAAAGGATCTGTACCCTAGACTGTACCTTGTACCATGTTTTTAAACGGGCCATCTTTTAAGATCTTTTTGATCTCCAACGGTTTACACAGAGAAATCTCGTTTACATCATGATCAAACTGAAGGATTCGACTCCGTTTTGTACCCCTTGTGTGCCCTACCTTTAATCCTTTGTTCATACACAACATTCAAACTTCCTTGCAAATTCCAAACCTACATTAGACATTTACCTAAATGAAAATTCTTTAGCATAAATGATTTCGTTTACTCTTGGGTGATCAGTCCAATTGTATGACAAAACAAATTTACTAAAGTATTCCCTGCTTCTTAAAATAAATCTTTACAGTCAACCGACCTATCTTTTAAACACATTCAAATATCTTTCTCTTTTCAATCTCATTTCCAACTTTCCTTTTCATTATTTAATAATTTCTTCGGAATGTAAGTAATGCACTCTATTGGTACAAAAGCTATTTAATACATCCCTAATAAATCATTATTAATACCAACGATAAGCAGTATTTAATATTCCTAAAGTATTCACAATCAACTTGACTCTGACAATTCATATTAATTTATCAATAAACAACTTTGTTGCTATATTTTTTTTTAGTCAGTAAGTAACTAATTATTAATTAATTAACAAAATATAGTATTTACTTGCTAGATACCACATCGTATAAGGTAAGTCATCTCTATATTGAGCTTACTCCAAATAAAGCAAACTTAGGTATCACATTTATAAATATCAGCATCAA
Source organism: Anania fuscalis (assembly GCA_950371115.1). NCBI lineage: Eukaryota > Metazoa > Arthropoda > Insecta > Lepidoptera > Crambidae > Anania > Anania fuscalis. The sequence continues at coordinate 19,380,176 of OX493326.1, read as the reverse complement.
AGAACGAATAAAATGTTGATACGCAAAACATCTTCTAGCATTACGATAATTGTTATTGTACGTCGACCTAATAAGAATAGTATCAAATTACTTTCGTAGACTTGACGGCAACTAAATATGCTGATGCGTTAACACGTGTCGTGAACTCACTATCTAATTATGGTGCAATGAATACCTATGACGATTGATGAGGTGTTCTATTCGGTCAGCCGTCGCGAGCGGTCGCCTACAACACGTGCGCTGCAAGTGGCCCGAAACGAAAAGATCTTTTGTTCTTAAAATCCAAAGCCCAACGCGCGGGCCCTGTCTTTGATAATAATATTGCAATTTCTCTTCAGCCTTTGAAGTCAATAACCAGTGTGTAAATTTTAAAATAAATTAAATTAAACATTTAAACTTAAATTAATAATCAACGGAACGCGGGATAAGTGTTTTCAGAATCACCCCTCCGTAATTTAATTCTTGCATAGGTTTTAGCTATCTCGAAGTGTGTGAGCCAAGTGTGTATAGTGTTGTTGTGCCAATCGTCTTACGAGTGCTCCAGTGCGGCCTCAGGGAAAGGTGAGACCATCGCATTCACATCTTAAGCCTGTGGCAAGTTGCAAAGGGTTCGAGTAAGGCACACTAGCCCAGCTACTACGCGTGTAGGCGCAAATCCGGTGAGATCAGTCCTTTACCTTACAAACAAAAAGTACCTAACAGTTGCGAATTGAATAACGAATTCGATCACTTCGAACCTATTAGAATCACTAGTTTTCATAGATTTAAATAGGACAATACTCAAACAGCAAACCTCAGACCGAAGTCTCTAGAATATTATAATACTTACATCACCTCAAAGTACCACAAATACATAAAATATAAGTAGGTACTTAAAAATTATTATGGTATAAAGCAAAGTTTTACAAACTCTAACAATCGACTATCAACTAACGCTCATTCCCAAAAAGTCTCAATACCAAAAAAGACAACACATGTTAAACATAAATCTGAAACAAAGCAAACATCTTCGGTAACAATAAACCTTAGTATAGCATAGTTTCACTCAACCAAACATTTAAATTTACAAGAAACAGCAAAAAGAAGAGCCCAAAAAACACTTTTGTTTCTTGCATAATACAAAAGCAAGAAATCACTACCCCGGGTTTAAGCCACATCTGGTTACCATTCAACCCATCTGAAAAGTATAGTGACCCAACAAAAAACGGCACACCCATAAAAAAACTGACCCAACAAGCATTACCAACACTTACAAAAACACTAATAAATAACAATTCTGCAACCTTTACACCCTAGCCATAAGTCTCTAATATACTAGATTTAAGCTTTCCCCCACAGCCCAAACAATGTCAACAGCAATAATCAAAGTAGCTGGAGATGGAAATTGTCTGTTTAGGGCAATATCACTCACACACACTAGACCATGGAGCAGTCAGACGTGATCTTGCGGGATACGTGGAAGAAAACCAAGACGACGATACATGAAAATAGCTATTGCCAGCAACGTTGACACAGACAACCAAACACAATACCGTAACTACATTGCAAAGCAATACAAAGACGGAGAATGGGGTGGTATATAAATATCAACATTCATCAGAATGAAAGTAGATCGAGCTTAGTCTTCCAGCCAAAAAATCCAAACGATTCTGTTGGTGACATAAACCTCATCTATGACGGTAGCCACTATGATAGTCTCATATACGTTAATTTCTGGAAACGAATATACTACGCTAGTAAACAAGGCATTACATAATGAGAAGAGCCAATATCAAAACACACTGGAAAGCACAAATGACTCGATAAGCTCCCCCATGAGTATTGAGGATTATGCAGACAAAACCGGATATCGCCTAGTCAGTACATCAACTCGCCCTAAACATAACATCGACAGCCGAGTAACCTAAAAATTGGCACATGGAACGTCCTAGGCACCGCAGACCCCAAGAAGTAAGACGAAATTGATAATTTCCTAAATAAAAACAACATAGTTAACGCTTGCTTACAGGAAACCCACATGCTCCCGGGAACATACAGCTCTAAAAACTACAAATGGTTATTGTCAGGATCAAACAAAAGCCGTTGCCTGGCCATCATGGTCAAGAAAAGCACAACCTTGCAAATAAAAAACGTACTTAACTACCCAGATATCATGGCTGCATCCATAGTAATAAATCATTTTAACAGAAAGCTATTCATGATCACGGCCCACATACCGAACAAAACGGCGGCAGCTACTAAACTATTTCCAGGTAACTCTTACTGCAAACCATAAAACAAAAACCAAAAGACATTACACTGATAATACTAGGTGACTTCAATGCCCACATAGGATCCCTAGATGTAAACGACCTCCAAGAATCCAGTCAGATTGGAAACAATCTGCTACACAAAGACTCCAATGACATTGGTTATATCATTATCGATATTATCAGACGAGAAAAATTACGCTGGGATACTTCTTTTGGCAGACCAATTTGTAAAAAAATGTGGAATTCGGGCAAAAGAATATAAGAATTCGACCACATACTTACAAAAGCAAACAATACAAGTCTATTCACCTTTATAAAAGGAGAGCCTTATAAGAAAACTTCGGACCATAAACTAATCATGGGTGAGCTAACCCAAACAAAATTAAATTCACAAGACACTTTCCGGTAGCAACAAGAAAATCCAATAAGATTCCAGTAAACCAATATTTTAACTACAAGGCACTTAAACTATGAGCTACTACAACATGAAGCCATCCGCAAAAAAAATCAAAATGAAATTAAAATGACCACTGAAGCCTGGAATATTAGCAATCAACACCAACGACCACTACCTTGGGATACGATCATATAAATTATGAAATTAAGTGCTACTAGCACTCTCAAGAAGGTAGCAAACATATCTAAGGAGCACAGACTTGCGCTAGCTGAATTACTGAAAGCTAAATTTCGTAACCGACATTCGCGTCATACAACATCCCGACTAGAGTTAAAACATTGTCGCACCAAGTTGCAGTACATATTGAAAAAATGAAGACCGCGAATTCTAATCCTTTTTCAAGGACCTTAATAGCATGCATCCTTCTCAGCGTATGAAAACCACATATAACTTGTACCGAAGATTTAAGACAACTGAAATATACAGCAAGAAGACCACATATATACCTATTTCTAATTGGGAAAAGGAACTATCAAAATCTGAAGGTCCAGCCATATCTCTATGTAAGAACGAGAATATAAATGACCTTTGCGAAGGCCTTGGCAATAAAGAAGTTGCTAAAATAATCAATAGTATGCGGCACAGCACCAGGTATTGACCAAGAAGTCACGGAACTATTTAAAGCTCTACCCGACGAGATGTTCACAGACCCAATGGAGCACTTAAGGAATGCATGGCAAAGCAATATCATACCATCAGCCTGGACGCAAACCGTCCAAATTCCGATTCCAAAAAAAAACGAACCCGAAATCAACTAACGAATATGAGCGCAATTCGACATGCTGTACTGTACTGGCTTTAGAATATACGCCAACTTTATTCTGTCCCGTCTTGATAAATTGACCAAAAGCCTAGGCAACTATCAAGCAGCCTTCCTAGAAAATAGATCTACCGATGATCATATTTTTACTCTCCGTAAAATTCTCGACGAGAAATAGCGGGAAGGCACAAAAACATACGTCATGGCAATCGACATGGAACAATCTTTTGATACCGTAAACTTAAATGCATTGAAAGACATCCTCGTGTCCAGGACTAATAAGACTTTTACCAATAGGATTATAAAAGCTTGTATGAATGAATCAACATGCATAAGGTGGTTTGGACAACAAACATGGTTTATTAACAAAGGCAAAGCAGTCAAACAAGGTTGCCTACTGTCACCCCGTCTCTTTACCATTCTCATTGACGACGTTTTAAAAACTCTAGAAGAAAAAGTACCATTCCTTCATCTCAATCAAGACCTAATATTATCCCTACCGATATGCCTATCATTTGCTGACGATATAATTATTTTAGGAACAAACTTTAGACAACTACAAATAATTTTCGTCCCGACTCAAAGAACTCCTCCTTACTGTTAGACTAAAAATCAATACCACAAAATCGAAAATCTTGATCCGTGACCCAACAAATACCTGCAGGCGCACTCAAATACTCCAAATTAGAGATGGTACTAATATCCAACCAGTCGAGGAGATAAAATAGCTCAGCACTTACATAACATCAGGGCACAGCAGAAGAGAAACAATAAAAACCCGCTGCAAGCAAGGAGCTAAAAACTCCAAAATTCTAATCCCTTTTATTAGAAGAACCAAGATGCAATGGCAACTAGCAAGACTATTGTATAAAATGATCATTGAGCCTACAATGACGTATGTACTAAAGGCCGCCGTGCTAACCAAAGCAAACCGATCCATGCTTAGACGGTACGAGCGGATCATTTTAAGAGACATACTTAGCCACAGCAAATCTCCACCGAAAAAACAAAAAGTACACCAACTTCTGATGAGCAATAGAATAAAATTTCTCTGACTGTATTACTACGGTCATATATTACGGCGAACGAAGCTGCACGTACTCCACAGCGCTATAAAACTCAAAGCGAATAGGCTAAAGATTGGCAGGCTCATATTTACGTGGAAGGACTCGCTCTCACATGATCTGAAATACTATAATAAAACCCTAATAGAATGCCGTAAACAAAAAGGAGATGAGACAAGCAGCTCAAACAATATTCGAAAATGAAGAAACTGACAGTGAATCCGACGCCAGCAGCTCATACGAAACAACAACACCTATATAACAATGACGCAGAACAACCAGCAAGCCAACCAAGTAACAAGATAACATAATAATCAGGAAAAAACCACAACACCCAAGGCCAGATTGCCCAACCCATCATCATCAACGCTCAATCCTAAAAACAATTAACCCGTCTTTACCCATTTTCCTATACCAGGCTCAGGATGCATATCTACTTGGTTGTGGTCGATTGGTTTCAGCCGATTTGCGCGGTCGGTTGGCTGGTCGGCCGTCCTATCCCATCCCAGAGCGTGTCCCTCCTTATAAAATGTGCTACCTGGTATGCCGGTTTGACCGGAGCAGGCTTTGATCCTGGCTGGGCTAGTACCTCGTATCGTATCGTATCGTAATGAATACCTATGACGATTGATGAAAACTACCTGGTAAAAATATTTATATAAGTACAATGCTATCTATGAACTTTTTAAATAGTTTTATTTAATATTATTGTGTATAAAATGCACGTAATACTGGAATGGATAAAACTTGAAATGTAAAGAATGACATTTTAATTTGAAATATTATCTTGTAAATAGCTTATAAATCCTTAAACGAAAAACAAAGGGTTTTGAGTTAATAAATCTTCTTTAATAAAAGTGGAAATAAAATAATAATTAACGAAAGTAGTAAACCTGAAGTATATCGTAAAAATAATAATTGCAAACAATACATAGTAACATCAAATTATTTGAAAAACACTGCTCCTAAAACTCAAAACTATTTACTTATTTAATATAAACTGGTTTTACAAACGTATAAAGTATTTTTAATTAAGCTTTGTTATATATTTTCGAGATAAACAACTTGGTCTATAAATTATATATTAAATTAATTGTCGCGCACTTTATAATAATCACATAAATAAATTTACAAAAGTAACTATTACTGCTCTACCTGATGAATAAACCAATAAAAACCAATAAAACCAATTTATTTTTGCAAATAGGCTTAAACTAAGCACTTTTACACGTCCCATTGTTATTTTTTTCCCTACCACTGCTTCGGGACAAGTTTGGGCTAGCGCCGAGAAGAAGCAGCGCAAGAAACTCGGACACTATTGTCAGCCTCTTTTAAAAAGTTTTAAATATACATAACAAAATATTAAATTACAAGATAAATGCACCTGTGCGAGCAAGGCAGTATTTATATCCAAACATTTTTATCATTTAAATAATCTATAACAGTATAATACCCTTTTTTCATGAGAATCTTTTTTACATGAGCTTTAAATTTAAACATGGGCAGTTCAGCAATAGATGCTGGTAATTTATTAAAAAAGCGGATACATTTCCCCATGAACGAATTACCCACTTTATGCAGTCTGAAATCTGGAACGGCAAGCTTATCCTTATTCCGGGTGTTAAAATTATGAATGTCACTTTTCTTAGGGAACTGATCCATATGTTTGCGAACGTAAATGATATTTTCGTAAATAAATTGCGAAGCTACTGTCAGTATATTAATTTCTTTAAACAGTTGTTTTAACGAGTCACGAGGTCCAAGGTTATAAATTGCTCGTATAGCTCTCTTTTGTAATATAAATATAGATTCGATATCTGCTGCTGAGCCCCATAATAGAATTCCATATGACATAATGCTGTGAAAATAGCTAAAATATACCAATCTTGCCGTTCCAACATCAGTCAATTGTCTTATTTTCCTCACGGCGTAAGCAGCAGAGCTAAGTCTTCCTGATAGAGTCTCAATATGAGCACCCCATTGCAAACGGGAATCCAAAGTTATTCCCAAAAAGGTAGTGGAACTAGACGTATCAAGTCGTTCACCTTTTATAATTAAATGTGTTGGGACCAGTTTTACGTTTGGCATTGTGAATTTAATACACTTTGTTTTATTTGCATTGAGCAAAAGATTATTAGTAGTGAACCAATGCAATACTTGAGAGAGAGCATTATTTACATCGTCAAACGAATCTTTACCTCTTTTGATTTTAAAAATCAATGAAGTATCATCTGCAAACAACACTGTCTCACAGAGGTCTTTCGTAAAATATGGAAGGTCATTTATATAAATTTAAAAAAGCAGGGGTCCTAATATCGATCCCTGCGGCACGCCCATAGTTAGAGGGGAGCCAGAAGACTCAGTACCATTAATACAAACTTTTTGTGTTCTGCCTGTGAGATAAGAGTTTACCAAATCTAGGGCGTCATTTGAAACACCATAATGTCTAAGTTTTTTTAGCAAAGTTTGATGGTCCACACAGTCAAACGCCTTGGAAAGATCACAAAAAACTCCCAAAGCATCCCGCCTACTCTCCCACGCATCAAACACGTGTTTTAAAAGTGCAACTCCAGCATCAGTAGTGCTTCTACCCTTTGTAAAGCCATATTGTTTGTTATGTAAAAGTTTATTCAGGACAAAGAGAGATAAAAGTTGATTAAAAATTACTTTCTCAAATACTTTACTGAGTACTGGTAAGATTGAAATCGGTCGAAAATTGGAGGGGTCATTTTTCTCGCCAGACTTAAATAAAGGAATACTTTTACTAAATTTCATCAATGTAGGAAACTGTTTGTCATCAATACATTTGTTAAAAATTATTGCAAGATAAGGGGCTATTGTGTATAGAATTGTATTGATAATATTGACTGAGATTCCCCATAAGTCCTCAGTTTTTTTCATGTTTAATTCCCTAAAAGTTTTTATTACTACATCGGGGTTAATATATCTAAAATGAAATGGAGTAGTACACTCATCAACACCCGCCCTGAGAAGGGATTCAGCTAGTTCGGCAGAGGAAGCCAGTTCCCTAGTTGTAGAGGGAGCTATGTTTGAAAAGAATCCCTCAAAAGCATTGGCAACCTCTGCATTTGAATTAATTAGTTTATCCCCAATTTTAAGAGAGTAAGCGCGATCATTTGGTTTATGCCTACCGGTTTCTTTATTTATAATGTTCCATGTAGCCTTTGCTTTATTATCAGAACTCCGAATAATATTACGCAAATGATTTGATTTTGCAGAGGCACATACTTTTTTAAATATTTTAGAGTAACGTCTCACTTGGTCAATAATCTGTGGGTTCTGAGAGCTTGCTTTAAGACTATACAAATCATATAATGTTTTTCTACTTTTATAAATACCGGGTGTTGCCCATTCGTTAAACTTACATCTCAGTTTATTTGCTTTTATATTTTTTTGTGTAAAGATTTGATCAAATTCGTTTTTAATCAATCCAAAAAGATTCTCATATAACAAATCGACACTATCGCTATCACTTGATTATAATGAATTTATGCCATCACAATTTTTTTCCTTAAATCGGTCTATTCTATTTACCGTTATTGGCCTACAAACAGCATCTACAATTCCTCTGACAAAATGGTGCTCAAACGACGCCTTTTGTCCGCTGTGGTCAGATCTCAAATAATTTATAATTGATTTATCTATTACAGTGCTATTGCAAAAAATATTATCTAAACAAGTAGCTGTTGTGGGAGTCACTCTCGTAGGTTCATTGAATAAGTTTATTAAATTAAATGATTTAAAAAGATTAAGGAAACGATAACGATTTGCATTCTGTGAATTTACTAATATATCAATTTTAAAATCGCCACATACAACTACTTTCTTATTAGAAATACAGACTTTTTTTAAGACCTCTTCCACAGCGTTTTCAAAAAGCTGGTAATTAGCAGATGGGGGGCTGTAAACGCTTATTATAATATACTGCTCTAGCTCAGCACATGCTAGTTCGATTGTTCGTTCAATCGAAAGTGACACTATATCTTTTCGTTCCCTATATTTTAACTGACTATTTAACAATATAAGTGACCCCCCTCTAGTAGCAGACTTCCTTGTGAACGAACTACCAATTTAATAATTTTCAATGTTCATCATCAACTCATATTGGTTGAACCAATGCTCTGTTAAACACATAACATGTACATTTAAATCTTGTAAGAATAAGGATAATTCTAACTCTTTGCCAGCCAAGCCTTGCATATTATGATGAACAATATTAAAGGTAGACTTGGCTTTTGTCTGCTCTCTTAGTTTAAATTAGAAGAGATTGTCAAGGAAATAATATTTAAATTAGTACTAGTACTAATATGTTGGTCACAGTCTATTTTTTGTTTTAACCAATTATTGTTAATATTATATGCTAACAAGTTAGCAATTTGTTTTTTTAAGTTATATGGCAGGTGTAAAGAGCCGCCCGTTAATACAAATTTATTGTTAGTAAATTTGTTTGTGTCAAAAAACACAAACTTGTCACTATGACGTTCTGTCAAATTAAAAAATAAACTATTCAATAGATGAATTTTTTCATTTTCTTCAGTTGTTTGGTACCTACAGTATGGTAGGGCACACAAAACAACTTTTTTTACATCAAGGTTCGTTAAGATAGAAAAGTTTTGAATAATATTTTTTTTGTTGTGTTCTTACTATTCCCTATTAAAATTACAATAACTGTTTCATTAGTAAATTTACTGTGTTGAATGCGTTTTATAATTTGGTCCCATGACGCATCTGGCATACAAATATTAGTTAAATTATGATTAATAGACTTATGTAACAATGGGCCGTAACCAACTCCTAACCTATCTGAGAAAACAATAACATTACTTTCAGGCTTACATGGGGATACTCGAGTGTGAGATGCAGACATTGAAGACCGCTGGCTGGCATCCATCTGTTGACTTTTGTCTAGTTGTGTGATTTTAATATTTGGTAGTGATTTAAAATCTAAATTAGAATTTCCCAATTCTAAAAGTTTGTTAGTAGCCAGGATATGCTCGTTAATTTGTTCCTGGGCAGAGTTATATTTTGTTGTCATAGATTGCAATAATTCATGCAACTTTGAGATGTCAGCCTGAAGCCTTCCAATGTCCACATCATATTTACATCTACTTTCAATTAATTTATTATTATAGATTTCTAGGCTGTCTACTAACTCTGAGCGTTGTTTTCTTAACAATATGTTATTGTAAAAGCATTTTTGTTTTCTAATTAATTTGTTAGTTTTATTAATGAATTTACTAATTTTTATATATTTTTTAACCTTATTATTGCTTGATAGCCTAATGTTTTTGTTTTGTAATTGACTAGTAGAAGCTACTGCGTGGCCCCCAGGGCTACCAATCAACTCCTCATACAGGTTCAATGTGTTTGAGTATTCCTGTACTTTTTTATCTTCCTCTAAGTGACGTATTGTCCTATTGGCATCCCGCAGATCATTTTCTAATTCATTGCTTCGCAATAAAGTTTGCTCAAAGATGGTGTTGCACTGGTCGAAGGTGCTGATGGTGTTGAGCAGCTCGTCACGGTGTACAGTGACCTCCTGGATTTGGCCATGCAGTTCAGCTAATTCTTTTTTTAGTTGAGAGTTCTTGGCTATTACAATCCTTATTTCTTCTTCACTTTCATCTCTTTCCCTAAGTAGTTGGTTACAGCTTTCTTTACTATCTTTCAGTTCTTCGAGTGCAATTTTGAGTTTTAGCTCAGTATTCTGAGCAGTCATTTTTCGGGTCATGATTCCAGTCCGGGTAGTCATTTTGTTTGTTTAATTTAATGGCCTCACCTGAAAATGTTCAGAGAAAAGTGTACAACAGATGCTTTGGTACAAAATTGGATTTTGGTTATGATGAGCGGGGAAACTGATAGTATAGGTAGACTCAGATGTTTAATTTGTTTATGGTGGATGGTTGTTTTGAGTTTTAAATATATCTAAAATATAGCTAATTATATAATCTCTAAATAAAACTAATAAGATTTAGCAATAATAGATTTTATGTAAAACTTTTTTTATTTATTTTTACTGGAGGGTATATTAATCAATGTAAAAAGATGTTTTATTCTGTTAAGTTAAACCTAACGATGTCAGATAATTATCAACATTTCCCACTGTAGATTATTTAGAAAGTATTTTGTTAAGTGTTAGAAGTAGAATGTCTGCGGCAAAAGGTTGTTTTCTTCAACTTTACTTCCACTGTACGTCAAGTAAAGAGAGGCACAACTAGGCCGAGTGTAATGAATTGTGACGAGTCTCACTTTCGTGAGGATTGTGAAGTGTTAAATGTTGTGATAATAGTATTACAGTAGGTAAACAGCTGACAACTATCATCATACTTGATGACTTACAAAGATTGTGTTTACTATGTTTATAACCTCAACTTAATAGAATAGGTAATTTAAAAGCCTACATTTACAATTAATGAACCTTAGTGATGCTTCGTTATGAATAAATAATGATGAAAACAGTACTCCCCTGGTTTAGGTAATCCGTTGAAATCCTCTTGAATTTGGATGTCAAAGCCGGCAACACAAACTTTGACCGGTTTTATGTAACTATTTTTATATCGTTTTCGAATTCACGGTTAAAAGGATCTAATAAAGACATTGTTAGACTATTTCAAGAGATTTAAATGACTTTACCTGATTTAAGTAAAACATTAATAACCTGTAAACAATAATAGAATATAAAAACATAGAAATTTAAAATCAACATATTGTGTGTTATGTGTTTCCTTTAATAGGCAAAACGGTTTTTTATTAATAACTAAAGTCAATTATATAAACAAAAACAACAATGTATATTTTTACAGTAATATCAACCTTAACAATTTATTTAGATTTATTTTCTACAATCTTTAATTATGTTTTGTACGAATTAATGTTTTAAAGAATTAATAATTGTTTATTTGGTGTTAAAATAAAATATTAACTTGTTTGTTACAAATTCATAAATATATATTTTTTAATGTATTTTTCAACAACATTTTATTGCAATTTAAATAATAATGTTTAAGAAAAGTTGCATTAACTTGTAATAACTGTAAGTATGGAATTTTAATATGCGTACTCATATTATTAATAGCATTTAAAATGCGCCATTGTTGCACCTGTTTGGATATACATTTACATGTTTCTTTATAAAACAATTTGTATAGGTACCATTATTCGAATATTGTACAAATTAAAGAATATAATAATAAAAAGATCATAACGATTGTACCAATAGTGAAGTATGTCGCAGGAAAAAAACGCAAATAATATTAAACAGTATTATACCGTAAATTATGCGGTTAACACTACAAATTGTAATAAAAACAAAATGTGGGTTCGTTTTTACATCCAATAGAATAGTAAATGGCGGAGAATAATCTTAATACAAACAAATTTTCGCCTCGTGAATTCTAGTGTAACACAGTGTAACCAGCGAGGAAATATGAATCATATGCTATAATTTTATTTTAAATTGATAAAATAATAAATATCTTATTTATGAAGTTATAAATGCATTGACCTTTTGATAGTTGAAATGTTATTTAAAAATAAGCAAAAACAATTCTGAATTATAACAAATTAACCAATAATGTTAACTAAATCGTGTGCTTTTATTTTACCAATTTAATCAAATATGCGTATTTATTTGTTTGGCTCGTCAGCGTAATTATTACATTCAAACATTTATGAATTAAACCTATATTTACGGTATACAGTGGCCACATGTATATAAAAAAAAAAAAAAACTATATTAGAAAATAGTAAATGAAAAATAAAACAAAACCTATCGGTGATCGCCGCATCATATCTTCTCCCTGGACAGCGACATCACTCGGCACCCAGCGAATGCATCACCTCCACGACACGAACTTCTCCCGGCGCCCAGCGTCATACAATTTACCTTCCTATGGCGCCAAGAATTCCCGGCGCCCAGCAACTGCTCCTTCTCCATCTGACGCCATCATCGCCCGGCAGCCAGCATCTTTCATTATTTCTTGTTCACTTCTTTAAGGTCACTTTGTCACCGTCAATTGTCTTATTTTATAAACCACAGTTTTTATTTATTTAATTTTAATCAAGTCACAATTATATTATATTTAATTTATTGCACAGCGCTGCCCGAAAGGCAGCACTGGCAGGGTCGCCATGTAATGTTGGGACCGTCGAATAAAGGAAACACACAGTTCTGTCTATTATCACCAATATAATAAACCTATAATTATGGTTACAAACGCTTATATAAGATGCGTTTGGAGCGAAGTTAGCTACACACTACAAAGAGGTCTAACCGGGAAGTCCAATTCTATTGGATCAGAGCCCACGCTGGGATTGCCGGAAACGAACGTGCGGACGAGCTTGCGAAGGACGCGGCCTTAAAACTGAAGACCCGACCTGCATACGACCGCTTCCCGTTATCCTTCGCCAAGCGAACCATCAGGGCCTCCACGCTTGATTCTTATCAGCTACGGTATGAGTCGGCGGAGACGGGCTCCGGCACAAGGTTATTCTTCGGCAGCATCAAGTCAGCACATCGAACCATGAGCAGAGTCGGGATGACGAATATCCGTGCACAGCATCTGACAGGGCATGGTGGCATAAGGGAGTACTTGTTCCGGTTTAAGCTCTCGCCCGTCCGAGCCTGTGTCTGCGATGACGTCACAAACGAGACAATCGTCCACGTACTGTCTGAGTGTCCGCGATACTCCCTTTTAAGGCACGATTGCGAACACAGGATCGGACGGAAGATTGAGCCAGCTAACTATGAGGGTTTGTTAGGTGACGACTCCAGCCGGGCCCATTTTCTGACCTTCGCGGAGGGCGTGATGCGCCTTACCGCCAAGGCAAATGGTGCAAAGAAAGTTTAAAGTGTCAATGTTTACTAAATAATGGCTATTGCCTCATTAATCACTAATTATTATTATCAAATCATTATTTTATTATTATTGGAATTGTACCGAATTTTAGCTATTTTATTTTATTTTATTTTAACTGAATTGATTTTATTGATATTGTTTAATTGTAATTGCATTGGATTTTAAATGAATTATTATATTATTGTCATTTTTATTAATTTATTAATTTAATTGTGATGAACTTAGCTATTCTAATATATTCTATTATTCAGGGTGGCGTACCTTATACTCAGAGCATCTAAACGGTACTCGCCGGTCATACAGGTTTACGCCCCGACCTCGACATGCCCCGATGAGGACGTCGAGGTATTGTATGAGGACATATCCAAAGCCATACGCACCCCACGAACTCACTACACGGTGGTCATGGGGGACTTAACGCAAAACTGGGCAAACGATGCGGTGACGAGCTGGTAGTTGGGCCATTTGGGATTGGGACACGGAACGCTCGAGGTCAAATGTTGGCCGGCTTCATGGAGAGGGAGGGACTCTTTATGATGAATTCCTACTTCAGGAAGTCGCCACATCGTAAATGGACCTGGCAGAGCCCCAACGGTGCTACTAAAAACGAGATAGACTTCATCTTTACCGACAAAAGGCGAATATTCAATGATGTCTCCGTGATCAACTCAGTTAAAACAGGAAGTGATCACCGAATGGTAAGAGAAAAATTGAATCTTAATATAAAGTCTGAAAGAACGCGTCTGATGAAGTCTACGCTCCGACCAGTACCTTCCCAAATCCAAAACCCTGAGAACTTCCAGCAGGAACTGCACAACCGCTTCGATTGCCTAGGGGAGTGTGTCGACGTGGACGAGTACAACAACAGGCTCGTGGACACTGTCCTTACGGTTGGGAATAACTTTATAGGGCCCAAACGTACAAAAATAACGAAGAAAATCTCGGATTAGACTCTGGAGCTCATGAAGGAAAGTCGCGCTATGGTTCTGCAGTCGTCGGCGGATACAGTCCAATATCGGCGGCTCAACAGACAGATCTCTAAGTCTCTGACTCGCGACATACGCGACTTTAATACATACCGTATTAAAGAAGCAATCGAGCAAAACAAGGGCTCGAAAGTATTCGCACGAGATCTGGCCGTTGGGCAAAGCCAACTGACGCAGTTGAAAACCGACGACGGCAGAATCGTATCGTCCAAACCTCAGCTCCTGAAAGAGATTAAAAAGTTCTATGGACACTTGTACGCGACGACGCAACCGCCTGTTAATAGTATAGCGGCAGATCCGAGAGCTAAATTAACCCGACACCATACCGAAGATATCCCGGACGTCAGCCTGTACAAGATTAGTATGGCTCTCAAACAGCTTAAGAACAACAAGGCGCCGGGGGACGACGGAGTTACGGCTGAGCTTCTGAAAGCTGGCGGTACTCCGATTCTAAAAGCTTTGTAGAGGCTCTTTAACTCCGTCATCCTCGAGGGCAAAACGCCACAGGCTTGGCACGGGGGCGTGGTGGTGCTGTTCTTCAAAAAGGGCGATAAGTCTTTGCTGAAAAACTACAGACCCATCACGCTTCAGAGTCATGTCTATAAGCTGTTTTCGAGAGTCATTACGAACCGTCTCGCACGCAGGCTTGACGAATTCCAGCCTCCCGAACAAGCCGGTTTCCGTAAAGGCTATAGTACCATCGATCACATTCATACGCTCAGGCAAGTTATACAAAAAACAGAAGAGTATAACCGGCCACTATGCCTGGCGTTCGTGGATTACGAAAAAGCCTTCGATTAAGATAAGATAAAGAATATTTATTGCAAAAAGGACATCCCAACGACACATAACAGAACAGTACACAATATTAATAATAATAAAAAAGAAAACATAGTACATATAAAGAAAAAAAAAACAAAAATGGCCGAACAGTGCCGCTATGCACGTCGCGAAGCCCCTCGCAAAAGGACCTCACTCAGCATAAGTCATTGCCCACTACATAGGCTACGACGCTGGTTTTCAGTGGGCCCCTGCCCCTGCTGAGTGAGATCACGGACCGTACGACATTAATAATAATACTATAAACAAATATGACGGCTCGGAAGTGCATCAATCCACGTTTGACGTATTTCCGTGTGACGTCTATCCCCTCTACAAGCCTTTATAAGGCGATGCACAGTACAGCGGAGCTCATTCTTCGTCCGTTCGCGATAGAAGCAACTTGCTCTGTGAAACCTATGCCCGTTTCCATTTTTATTGTGATTTTTTATAGTGATTATTGTGTGTTTGAATAAATCAGTGAATCAGTTACTACGTTTGCTTTATTTCCGTGGGACGATGGAGGACCTATCTTCAGTGGGGAATAGCCCTGACGATGCTGCTGGTCAGATAGGCCGATTCAGGCTAAATCTAACATCAGAAGCGAGTAGAACCCGCCCATCCGACGTGTCGCCGCCCGCCGCACCCTTGGCTTCACCAGTTCTTGACCTGCCGATCGCAGCTGCTACCTGCTAAGGTATCCAGTCCTTTCAATTCAATCTTTAAAAACAACTTGCAATATTAACGGCATCAATATAGACCTGGACTTTTATGTATTACTAGATAAAGACCTTTCAGTTGATATCCTTATTGGTACTACCTTGCTTACAAATACTGGCATAAGTGTTCAAATAAGCCAACAAGGTACAACACTTGTATACCAACCCACAGTATTGCATTTACAGGTGAATTATTTAGATCTCAACCATCTAAACACAGATTTATCATGTGATATTGAAATAGAACAGTTAAAGATTCTGCTTAACAAATTTAGTCACCTCTTCATTAAAGGTTATCCTAAAACACGAGTAAATACTGGCCAATTAGAAATCAGACTTAAAAATCCAGATAAATATGTAGAAAGAAGACCATACAGACTTAATTTTTTTGAACGCGAAACAGTTGCAAAAATAATTAACGAGTTATTAGAACATAAAATAATCCGTGAAAGTAAGTCTCCATTTTCAAGCCCTATTATCCTCGTTAAAAAGAAAAATGGTGAAGATAGGATGTGCGTAGACTTTAGAGATCTTAATTCAAATACAATTCGTGATCACTATCCTCTTCCCTTAATAGCTGATCAGATTGATCAACTTTCTAATGGCTATTATTTTTCGTCCCTCGATATGGCTGCAGGTTTCAACCAAATCCCTATAGCAGAAAATTCTGTGGAAAAAACTGCATTTATAACACCGGATGGCTTATATGAATACGTAACTATGCCGTTCGGTCTTACTAATGCACCAGCTGTATATCAAAGATGCATTAATAAAGCGTTAAATCATCTTCTTGGCAAAGTAGTACAGGTGTATATTGATGACGTATTGTGTAAAAGCAGTAATTTTTCAGAAGGTCTTTTTGGTCTTGAACAAACTCTTATGGCACTTGAAGCGGCTGGTTTTTCCATTAACATAGACAAATGTGTATTTTTCAAACGATCTGTGGAATATCTAGGAAATGTTATATCAGATGGTCAAGTTCGACCCAGTCCAGGTAAAATTGAAGCACTTGTTAAATCTCCGGTTCCCACCACTGTCAAACAAGTAAGACAATTTAATGGTCTAGCGGGATATTTTCGTCGGTTTATTCCAAATTTTTCAAGGATTATGATCCCTTTGTATGCCCTAACTAAGCAAGGTGCTAAGTGGCAATGGTATTTTGAACAAGAAGAAGCGCGAAATCGCATAATTGCTTATTTGACATCTGCCCCAGTACTCACAATTTTTAAGGAAACGGCTCCGGTAGAGCTTTATACTGATGCCAGCTCACTTGGATACAGTGCTGTTCTCGTTCAGATTATCAATGGGCGACAGCACGTAATTGCTTACATGAGCCAGAGAACAACTAGTGCTGAAAGTCGATACCATTCTTATGAATTAGAAACTTTAGCCGTAGTAAGAGCAATAAAACACTTCCGACATTTCCTCTACGGTCAAAAATTTAAATTAATTACAGACTGCAATGCCCTTAAGGCATCCAAGACAAAGCAGGATCTTTTACCACGAATCCACAGATGGTGGGCTTTTCTTCAACACTATGATTTTGAAATTGAATATAGAAAAGGAGAGCGCTTACAACATGCTGATTTCTTCAGCCGAAATCCAGTTAATCATTCCGTAAATGCAATCAACAGTAATGATCAAAATTGGTTGATTGCAGAACAATATCGGGATCCAATACTTCGACCTATGATAAATCAACTACGAGCTGGCGAAGAAATTGAGCATTTCATTCTGGATACTGACGTTCTCAAGCGTGTTGAAGAGAGTGATGTAATTGGTCAGCAGAACTTGGTCGTTGTTCCCCAAGCCTTTCAATGGAGTTTGATCAATTCTTACCATAATGCTCTTAAACATGTGGGTTGGAAAAAAACGTTATTGAAAATAAAAGAAAGTTATTGGTTCAATAAAATGTCAACCATAGTACGAAATTTTGTAGATAATTGCATTGTCTGCAAATGCTCTAAAAATCATTCTGGGTCCATTCAAGCCGAGTTACACCCAATCCCAAAACCAACAACTGCTTTTCAAGTTGTTCATATGGACATCACTGGAAAACTCAGCAAGTCGAATGATGAGTACGTCATAGCCAGCATTGATGCCTACTCTAAATACATACTTTTATATCATGCGAATGACAAAAGTCAGTACAGTACATTAGCAGCTCTTAAACAGCTAGTTAATTTGTTTGGAGCTCCTGCCCAGATAGTTGTGGATGGTGATCGAGCATTTTTAGGCGAATTCCAAAAGTAATGTAATTTCTATGGCATTGAAATTCATAGTATCGCACCAGGAGTAAGTCGAGCTAATGGTCAAATAGAGCGAGTTATGTCAACGTTAAAAAACGCTTTGACTGCTATTAAAAATTATGAGACCGAAGAATGGCACACAGCTCTTGAAGAATTACAATTGGCTTTAAATTGCACAACACACAAGACTACTAGATTGTCACCATTAACGATTGTTACAGGTAGACAACATTGCGTTCCAGCAGAGCTTTAAAATCTGGTTAAATTAGATGAAGCACGTGTGGATCATGAATTACTGCAACAATATGTACAAAGACGTCTAATCAAAGCAGCGATCAAGTCGAAGGAGCGATTTGACAGAGGAAAGGCTATGATTCGACACTTCAAACGCGGAGATTATGTTTTAGTCAAAAATAATCCACGAAACCAAACTTCATTAGACCTCAAATATGACGGGCCTTACGAAGTTCATCGAATACTTGATAATGATAGATATTTAATCAAACGAGTCACTGGCCGAGGCAGACCACGAAAAGTAGCTCATGACCAGTTACGTCGAGCACCTTATCCCAATCAGCAAATGACCGTGACGGCAGAAGTTCATAATACTCCTTCTAATATTTCTATTCTAAGTTCACAGGAACCATCATAGAGCAACGCCAACGGGACTCATCATTTGCAGTAGGTATTAAAAAAAAAAGTGATCTTTTTATTTTTCTATTTTTGGAATCTTCTATTATTAATATTTAGCTTTGTAATATAATGTGTAACACGGTGACTAGTTCACCCAGAGCACATAATTATGGTGAAAATACAAGCATGTGTAACACGGCGTAAAGGACTGCCCAGAGCGCAATGTCTTGTCAAAAAAAAAAAAAGAAAGAAGGGGTCACTGGGGTGCTTTACTATGTAACACGGCGTTCTAGACCGCCCAGAGCATAGTATTGAAATACCTGTAAGTGTTTGATTCATGGTGGACATGACAAATACAATAAACTTTCTATAAACATTGGGGTCAGGGGCGTGCTGTGCATATAAGCAAATAGGCAGTGCCTACCTGAAAAATCAAATGAGGTAGGCAGTAGGTACTTATAATTGATGAAAACCACTGATTTTCATCATTAAAGCACAATAGTAAGTATCTACTGCCTACCTCGAAATAAAACAAATGCACGCCACTGATTGGGGTCCATTTACAATAAATGACCACAATGACTCTACGGAGTGTCTTTATTTAAAAACAACAATTTCTCATAAAACCTCTATTTGAGATTGGCGCAGAGCACGCACCAACTGCCAGAATGGCCGTGACGGCTCGGAAGTGCATCAATCCACGTTGTTAATGGAGTAAAAGTGTAAAACGGTCGTCAGAAAGGTCACAGTTAAATTCAAAATAAGTCAATTGTGATAATACAGTTTAACCAAGTAGCGCATGCATTTATGAGGTTTTACCTGAAACTAGAGAATGTCTAGTATCTTTGGAATTAGCAATCTAAATAATCTAATTCGTAATTAATGTATAGTCTTATGTATTTGAGAATATCTAAAGCCTCTAAACACTGTGTCAAGCAAGAAATAGAGCTTAAAATATGAATTTGTTATTATTTATTAGGTTTTCGTAAAGGGAATTTGTTAAAATATGCCAGTTATTCACCAGAATCTCTATATTAAAAGTTTTTTCTTTAAACTTACAAGTAATGAAATAAAATCACTTTTAAAGACAAGAATTTAATTTGCTTTAGTAGCTAAAAACATGGTTACAGTGCAGTAGGAATCAATTTTAAATTTTAATAAAGACATTATACATTTTATTTTCATCAGACTCTTCATCGATTGCAGGTTCAGGCAAGCAATCTGGCTTATTAGTAGTCGGCAACGAGTAATACCACCCATGGTATTCGTCTGGTATTTTTTTTTTTGTGCACAGTCCAATCAAATTTCTTCAAATGAGTAGCATCAAAAACATTAATAATTAATTTTCCAAAATTGAAATTACTATTTGATGCACATTTTCATCTCTCTTAGTCGGCAATTGAACTGCTACTTGCTCTATGTGCAAAGATTCATCTAAGATCTCGACCTCGTTGCCTGCATTTTGTCGATCATCCATATTAAATAAATCTTGCGGCTGGATCAGATCCATTATGTATGGATCAGGTTCATAAGTCAGATCTGCAACAGAATCATCACTGTCCAACATGCGCTCCATTTCCACTGCTATGTTTTCTTTTTATTCGCTCAGAATTGCAGAAAAGTCTGAAGTAGAAGGCCTTTCATCCCAATAATCTGCAAAAAAAAAAGTTATTAAGATAGGTATTTTGAAAGGTAGGTACAACGCTAATAATGACATAAAATACACCACTATTTAAAACTGATATATAATATGTCAGGGCTGATTCTGCTGCTCAGGCACAGCCACTTTTTAAATGGGACCAACATCGAAATCTAAAAAATAGTTGGCTTCTCCATACTAAAGTGCCGATCAGCTAAGACCAGTTACCAGTCAGTATGAAGAAGTAAAAAAAACTTTAGATTTCGCTGTTGGTCCAGTACAAAAAGTTGTTGTCTTTAAGCAGTGTATTAAGCCCTTGTGATATTATACAGGGTGTAAAAAAAGGCTTAACAAAGCCTTAAACCACAAATTCTATATATAAAACCAAGTAGAATGCAAAAAAAATAATTCCTGGGAAATGACTTTTATTTTTGGGTATAAAAAAAAATAACTTATTTCTAACCCGCAATGTATAGCGCGCACGCCACAGACTATGCCTGTGTGTGTAAGTGGATCATGTTTCTTTGTAAAAAGTTTAGTACTATCAAACAGAAGTTCATTTTGTAAAAATCTTTGAAAAAAAATTGTAACTTTGACTGTCAATAACTCGGTAACCCGTCATTTCCCAAGTACCTATAGTGTAAAAGAAAAAAATGATCGTAATAATACGTAGAATATGTAGTATTCGGCTTCGTTAAGCCTTTTTTTACACCCGATATATTGTTAAAAGTTATTCGTGTATACACATTTGCTTACAGATACCCAAATTTTTGTGTGTGTACATTATTCTTATCTGCTTTTAATTCGCCCAAGATCGAAGAAGCGTTAGAAGAAGAAGGCCTTTCATCCCAATCATCTGAAAAAAAAACACTTTATTTAAATAGCGATTTAACAAGTTATAAAGGTAGGTATTAGGTTATATTTGTCAAATAAATAGGTTTTACGCTAATAATTTCACAAAACTTATACACGTGCATACACGCGTAGCGGAGCTTAGCGAGTCTTACTTGTTCTGTGTGCATACAGGTACCCGCATTTTTGTGTGTATACATTCGTTCAAAAAGTTATCGAATTAAAATCACCTATGACAGACAGTATTTAAATCGTCTTAGAAACAATTATTACTATTAAAAAAACGATATTTAAACAATGTATAAGGTCAAATCACAGCTAAGTAACGTTAACTGTGAACCTTAGTTTAAAACTAAACTCATATAATACTAGCCTTTAGATTCTACCATAATTTTTAGAAAAATGTCTCAAACATAACCTAAAAACGAACGAATATTTAGTTTAAATTACTTACCTGTAGAAATTTCTAGAAGTTGGACTTACCTAGCTGGACTGTTTTTCCAAGGTAAATATAGCGGTCAACGACTTCCAGAGTAGAGCCTGCAACCATAAGAGGAGTGGGTGCGACATGGGAGTTAGACATGATTTTCGTCTTTTCCATGTTCATTTTAAGACCCACTTGTTGGGAGACTCTACTGAGGTCATCGAACATTGCTCCAAGATCCTCCAGCGTCTCAGCCATGACCACGATATCATCGGAAAAACCGAAGGTGAGTCAGGCACTCGCCGTTGATGTTGATGCCAAGTCCTCTCCAGTCCAAGAGCTTGAAAGCGTCCTCCAGCGCTGCGGTGAATAGTTTCGGGGAGATTACGTCTCCCTGTCTTACACCTCGCTGCAGCTGAATCGGTTCCGAGCTCTCGTCCTGGAGACGTACTGACATGGTGGCGTTTGTGTACAAAGACTTCAGCACTTCGATGTACCGGTAGTCAGTTTGGCACCGCTGAAGAGATTGGGGCACTGCCCAAATCTCGATCGAATCGAAGGCTTTTCCGTTATCCACGAACGCCAGGCATAGTGGCCGGTTATATTCTTCTGTTTTTTGTATTACTTGCCTGAGTGTGTGGATGTGAGGTATTATAGCCTTTACGGAAACTGGCTTGTTCGGGAGGCTGGAATTCGTCGAGCCTGCATGCGAGACGGTTCGTAATGAGAGGTCGATCGTCGAATCCAACTCGGATGGGCCGCGTTCGGGAAGCTACGTAATATCTTCTCCTAACAAACACTACCGCAATGCCTTAAGACCAAGGTATGGAATCAAAGTGTGTTGCCAGTGATGACATACGGATTTGAGACGTGGCCGCTAACGATGGGCCTCATAAGAAAGCTTAAGGTCACTCAAAGGGCGATGTAGTAAAGTTTTTGAAAAAGTAATTTTCAATTAACTTTTATCATTGGTTCACCACCAAAAATCTTATGCTCAATGCAAATAAAACAAAGTGCATCAAATTTACAATGCCCAACGTAAAACTTTTCTCGACACATATAACTGTAAAAGATGCACAACTTAATACATCTAGTTCCACTACATTTTTAGGAATCACTTTAGATTCCTGTTTGCAATGGGGCGCGCATATCGAGACTCTGTCGGGAAGACTTAGCTCTGCTGCTTATGCCGTGAGAAAGATAAGACAACTGACTGATGTTGAAACGGCAAGATTGGTGTATTTTAGCTATTTTCATAGTATAATGTCATATGGAATATTGTTATGGGGCTCAGCAGCAGACATTGAATCTATATTTGTACTGCAAAAGAGAGCTGTACGGGCAATTTACGGCCTTGGACCCCGTGAATCCTTAAAAGAACTGTTTAAAGAAATTAATATACTAACAGTAGCATCCCAATTTATTTATAAAAATATAATGTATATCCGCAAAAACATGTCCTTATTTCTTAAGAAAAGTGACATTCATAATCTTAACACCCGGAATAAGAATAAACTTGCCGTTCCCTATTTCAGACTGCATAAAGTGGGTAATTCGTTTATGGGAAAATGTATTCGCTTTGTATTTTTTTTGTTTTTAGCAATTCCATGCAAGGTTTAATCTACTATATAAAATTCTAAACTGATTGTTGGTCTATCAACGCACAGCCCAGACCGCTGAACCTAGAGACATGAAATTTTGCACATAGATACCTTATACAGTGTGGGCATCCATTAAGGAAGGATTTTTGGAAATTCCACCCCAAAGGGGGTAAAATAGGGGGTGGAAGTTTGTATGTAAGTCTGTCAGTTTTGAAGTTAGGATCTCCAAATTTTATGTTTAGGCTGGCGTTTGAAAATGAATTAGTACGTGTCTCAGCGTTTGCGATGAAGTTGTGTATTGAAAGTCCGTCGTTTTCGAAGTAACAATCACTAAAATTATTATTTATGCATATGGTTGGGAACTTAGTCAAAGTATATCGTTGTTGTTGGAATTTCAACCCTTATAAAGGGTGAAAAGGGGATTTTTGTATTTAAAGTTCTTTATTTTCTAACTAAAATCCACTCAATTTATTATTTAAGCTTTAAGTTGGTAACTCACGCAAGGTATGTGTATTGTTGTTGTTGGAATTTCAACCCTTAAAGGGGTAAAAGGGGATACGTCTTTATTTGAAGTTCTATAATTTTTAAGTAAAAATCACTCAATTTATTATTTAGGCAGTTGATAACTTACGCAAAGTATGTTGGTATTGTTCAAATCTCAACCCTTAAGGGAGTGAAAAGGGGATGCATTTTGCGTTTGAGGTTTTGATTATGATAGTAAAAATCACTGTATTTATTATTTAAGCTTATGGTTGAAAACTCAAGCAAGGTATATCGTTGTTGTTGAAATTTCAACCCTTAAGGGGGTTAAAAGGGTTACATTCTGTTTTTGAAGATCTTTATTTTCGAATTATATAAATAGACTTATGGTTGGGTACTCACGCAATCGGTGATACCTACAGTGCAGGCATCAACTAAAGAAATTTCACCCTTAAGGGATTAAAATAAGGGATGAAAGATTTTATGAAAGGCTCTCAGTTTGAAAGTTAGTTTCTCTAAATTGTGTATTTAGGCCGACCTTAAAAAATAAGTTTATGTGAGTATTAGGGTTTAAATAAATTCTCCCTTGACAGGGTGAAAAGGGGGGATTAAGTTGTGTATGGAAAGTCCATCGTTTCCAAAGTAAAAATAACTATACAATATCATAAATATACAACTTGACACAAAGATCAGATAGCACTTCCAAAACATCGGTTGGCTAAATATAGAAAAAGTTTTTTGTTTATGGGCATCAAATTTTATAACAAAATACCATCGGAGATAAAAGATTTACAAGGAAATTAATTTTGTAATAAAATAAAACAAATACTTATTGTAAATAGCTACTACAATATAGATGAAGCTCTTACTGACATTAACATATTTAAAACTTAATATTGTAACCACTGACTTATACTTATCGTTATCTTATTGTATTTTCAATTTTATTTTTGTACATTTAACGAAGCTCTAAAATGCTAATATTTTATTTTATTGACTCTAAATTGTAAAATGACGTATTTAAGTGTAATGTTTTTACAAGGTGATTGTAAAAACATTACACTTAAATAGTGGTTTTTAAAAGGTGAAATAAATAAATATAAATATGAACTAAAATTATTAAGGTTAAAACCTCACGCTTGGTATATTGATGTTGTTGAAATTTTCACCCTAAAGGGCCACCCCCTTTAGGGTGGAAATAAAGGGGATTTAATTTCGTATTTAAAGTTTTTTTTTATTTTAAAACTGAAATTTATTATTTAAATATTTAATCTTATGGTTGGAGTTTTACTCAAATAATGTTTTCTGAATTACAACACTTAAAAAAGGCTTCAATTATGTATTTGAAAAAAATAATGAATCGTCACGTATATCGTGTTAATACTAATTCTCTACTGCCGCAAGTCCCGTATCTCTGTCTACCACGAGCAAATATCTTAGCTGTCTAGAAATAGTTCAGGTCCTTTACAGTTTTGCGTAGGGATTATTCCGAAACCTCACATAGATAATATTTATAAAACTTGAAAATATACAAGTGTACTGCATAACTTTTTAAGGGATCTTCCCTTTTTAGCAAATCGGACATTGTTTATATAAAATGGCAAACTGACTGACTAGATGATTTATATCAACGCACAGCCAAAACCGCTGGACATAGGGACTTTAGATTTTGCAAAATGAAACCTTATAACCTGCCTAGCCCGATGGACCGATGACCTTAGGAAGATGGCTGGATGAAATTAGCTGGAGATCGTGGTCTTTGGGGGAGGCTCACGTCTAGCAGTGGACTGCAATAGGCTAAATAGATAGCTTGATCGATACCATATAACGAAGCATTTTTTATTTATTGTAGAATTAGATTATGTAACGAATATACAAACTTATATCTTTACCAATTTTATTTTATAAAGGCGTAAGTGAGTTTGTTTGTTTATTGTTTGTTACGCTGTCACGTCTTACTACTGACGATCATCAACGCTGCAGAAAAGGACTTATACCCATAAAAAAGGACTGTTTTCGCGGGATAAAAATATATCTCTGATATGGTCGTCCGGCCTAACAGCTTGGCGTACTGGATGTATATTATACAGGATGTACAAGAGAATGGGACACTCCTTAAAACTACGTGATCAGCTAGTCATATACAACAACTTTTTCTTCAGGCTTCTCCATACAAACTTACTCTCATACCTTAATGATAATGTATGGAGCATCTGAAAATAAAATCGATTTCAATGTTGCTCCCATAGAAAAAGTTGTTGTATATGACCAGCTGATCACGTAGTTTTAAGGAGTGTCCTATTCTCTTGTACAGCCTGTATTGTAATTGGATTACGTTTAAAGTTTATATTGTTCTTTATTTTTAAATCTATATTAGCGCGAGCGTAGCCGCGGGCGAATGCTAATTGAAGATAAATAACACTTGAAAAAAAAATCATCAATGTTTTTTTTCAAGTGTTATTTATCTTCATGTATTCGCTTCTTTAATAAATTACCAGCGTCTATTGTAGAACTGCCCCTGTTAAAATTTAAATCGCATATTAAAACACTTTAATGAAAAACGGATATTATACTGTAAATGATTATATAAATGATAAAAATATTTGGAAATAAATACTGCCCTGCTCGCACAGGTACATTTATCTTGTAATGTAAACTATATACTATTTAAAAAGAGGCTGACAATAGTGATCGAGTTTCTTGCGCTACTTCTTCTCGGCGCTAGCCCAAAATTGGTAGGGAAAAAATATTGGGACGTGTAAAAGCGCTTAGTTTAAGCCTATTTACAGAAATAAATTGGTTTTATCGGGTTTATTGATGGAGAGAGCTATGTTTGGAGTTTCCCATCTCGATCGAAACAGAAATGAGACGATCCGAAGGCGAACCAAAGTCACCGACATAGCTCTCAGAATCGCAAACCTTAAGTAGCAGTGGACGGGGCACATTGCTCGCAGGACTGATGGCCGTTGGGGCAGGAAGGTCCTTGAATGGCGGCCGCGGGCCGGAAGGCGAAGTGTTGTTAACCCCCCCACAAGGTGGACCGACGATCTGGTGAAGGTCGCGCGAAGCCGCTGGATGCGGGTGGCACAGGACCGATCTTTGTGGAAATCCTTGGGGGAGGCCTATGTCCATCAGTGGACGTCTTTCGGCTAATGGATGGATAGATGAATGGAATTTCAGGTTTGTTTATCATCAACACAAGTCTTCTCCCTCTCGATTCCATATTTATCATTAACCATAGAAGCTACTATCACTTTATAACACTCTAACCCTTTTTTCTTTAGAGAACACTTGCTCGGACGCGTTATTCAAAACCGAATAACCAATAGCAGTCGTAAGATTTCCTGCAACGAGAACCTTATAAATGCATTTGCTTGGTTTTTGCTGTAGACAATTTAGGGGCCAACCTCTATAGAACCTACAAGCAAAAACGTTTAAATTCATTTGTGAGGTTTTCGCTGTAGACAAATAGTACAGTCGCAAATTATCTTACTTCGGGTAAATACTTTTATATTACTTTAAAATATTTAACCGGTTTCATTATTACTCAAAAATATGAATAAACGTTTTTAATAGTTTTATACTGTACACAACTTGTTTGTGCTACTGTTTTCATGTGTATTAGAAAAAACTAATAAATATATTTATCAATATTTACATGTAAATTGCTTTACGTATTTATTTGTTTTAGTTGTGTATAATCTTTTACTTGTATATGTCAATCGAAATATCTGTATTTATGAGTTTTTCATTCTGGCTAACTCTGCAACGGTTACACTTTGCATTTATTTGATTTTACCAGAAGAAAGAGCATGAAAAATTACATATAACTGTGTTCATAACTTGATTTTGTATAAAGTGCATTTATTCGATTTTATATTTTTTTCTGTGGCAACACTGGCAATAAGATCTCGTCCTGAGAAATGTAATTTATTTAATTGTTAAATTTTAATTTTGAGGCCTAATATTTATCGCAGAACGTACCTAAATGTGTAATTACCAAAATGTGTAATGTACCTCTGTAAGGTTCTTAAATCTATTTAAATCCTATAGTTTAATTAACCTTTTTAATGAACCTACTCGTATCACTCCTACAACAGCTACTTGCTTAGTTAATATTTTCTGTAATTGTGAAGTTATTGTGATTTAATTTCGTATTTAAAGTTTTTTTTTATTTGAAAACTGAAATTTATTATTTAAATATTTAATCTTATGGTTGGAGTTTTACTCAAATAATGTTTTCTGAATTACAACACTTAAAAAAGGCTTCAATTATGTATTTGAAAAAAATAATGAATCGTCACGTATATCGTGTTAATACTAATTCTCTACTGCCGCAAGTCCCGTATCTCTGTCTACCACGAGCAAATATCTTAGCTGTCTAGAAATAGTTCAGGTCCTTTACAGTTTTGCGTAGGGATTATTCCGAAACCTCACATAGATAATATTTATAAAACTTGAAAATATACAAGTGTACTGCATAACTTTTTAAGGGATCTTCCCTTTTTAGCAAATCGGACATTGTTTATATAAAATGGCAAACTGACTGACTAGATGATTTATATCAACGCACAGCCAAAACCGCTGGACATAGGGACTTTGGATTTTGCAAAATGAAACCTTATAACCTGCCTAGCCCGATGGACCGATGACCTTAGGAAGATGGCTGGATGAAATTAGCTGGAGATCGTGGTCTTTGGGGGAGGCTCACGTCTAGCAGTGGACTGCAATAGGCTAAATAGATAGCTTGATCGATACCATATAACGAAGCATTTTTTATTTATTGTAGAATTAGATTATGTAACGAATATACAAACTTATATCTTTATCAATTTTATTTTATAAAGGCGTAAGTGAGTTTGTTTGTTTATTGTTTGTTACGCTGTCACGTCTTACTACTGACGATCATCAACGCTGCAGAAAAGGACTTATACCCATAAAAAAGGACTGTTTTCGCGGGATAAAAATATATCTCTGATATGGTCGTCCGGCCTAACAGCTTGGCGTACTGGATGTATATTATACAGGATGTACAAGAGAATGGGACACTCCTTAAAACTACGTGATCAGCTAGTCATATACAACAACTTTTTCTTCAGGCTGCTCCATACAAACTTACTCTCATACCTTAATGATAATGTATGGAGCATCTGAAAATAAAATCGATTTCAATGTTGCTCCCATAGAAAAAGTTGTTGTATATGACCAGCTGATCACGTAGTTTTAAGGAGTGTCCTATTCTCTTGTACAGCCTGTATTGTAATTGGATTACGTTTAAAGTTTATATTGTTCTTTATTTTTAAATCTATATTAGCGCGAGCGTAGCCGCGGGCGAATGCTAATTGAAGATAAATAACACTTGAAAAAAAAATCATCAATGTTTTTTTTCAAGTGTTATTTATCTTCATGTATTCGCTTCTTTAATAAATTACCAGCGTCTATTGTAGAACTGCCCCTGTTAAAATTTAAATCGCATATTAAAACACTTTAATGAAAAACGGATATTATACTGTAAATGATTATATAAATGATAAAAATATTTGGAAATAAATACTGCCCTGCTCGCACAGGTACATTTATCTTGTAATGTAAACTATATACTATTTAAAAAGAGGCTGACAATAGTGATCGAGTTTCTTGCGCTACTTCTTCTCGGCGCTAGCCCAAAATTGGTAGGGAAAAAATATTGGGACGTGTAAAAGCGCTTAGTTTAAGCCTATTTACAGAAATAAATTGGTTTTATCGGGTTTATTGATGGAGAGAGCTATGCTCGGAGTTTCCCATCTCGATCGAAACAGAAATGAGACGATCCGAAGGCGAACCAAAGTCACCGACATAGCTCTCAGAATCGCAAACCTTAAGTAGCAGTGGACGGGGCACATTGCTCGCAGGACTGATGGCCGTTGGGGCAGGAAGGTCCTTGAATGGCGGCCGCGGGCCGGAAGGCGAAGTGTTGTTAACCCCCCCACAAGGTGGACCGACGATCTGGTGAAGGTCGCGCGAAGCCGCTGGATGCGGGTGGCACAGGACCGATCTTTGTGGAAATCCTTGGGGGAGGCCTATGTCCATCAGTGGACGTCTTTCGGCTAATGGATGGATAGATGAATGGAATTTCAGGTTTGTTTATCATCAACACAAGTCTTCTCCCTCTCGATTCCATATTTATCATTAACCATAGAAGCTACTATCACTTTATAACACTCTAACCCTTTTTTCTTTAGAGAACACTTGCTCGGACGCGTTATTCAAAACCGAATAACCAATAGCAGTCGTAAGATTTCCTGCAACGAGAACCTTATAAATGCATTTGCTTGGTTTTTGCTGTAGACAATTTAGGGGCCAACCTCTATAGAACCTACAAGCAAAAACGTTTAAATTCATTTGTGAGGTTTTCGCTGTAGACAAATAGTACAGTCGCAAATTATCTTACTTCGGGTAAATACTTTTATATTACTTTAAAATATTTAACCGGTTTCATTATTACTCAAAAATATGAATAAACGTTTTTAATAGTTTTATACTGTACACAACTTGTTTGTGCTACTGTTTTCATGTGTATTAGAAAAAACTAATAAAAATATTTATCAATATTTACATGTAAATTGCTTTACGTATTTATTTGTTTTAGTTGTGTATAATCTTTTACTTGTATATGTCAATCGAAATATCTGTATTTATGAGTTTTTCATTCTGGCTAACTCTGCAACGGTTACACTTTGCATTTATTTGATTTTACCAGAAGAAAGAGCATGAAAAATTACATATAACTGTGTTCATAACTTGATTTTGTATAAAGTGCATTTATTCGATTTTATTTTTTTTTCTGTGGCAACACTGGCAATAAGATCTCGTCCTGAGAAATGTAATTTATTTAATTGTTAAATTTTAATTTTGAGGCCTAATATTTATCGCAGAACGTACCTAAATGTGTAATTACCAAAATGTGTAATGTACCTCTGTAAGGTTCTTAAATCTATTTAAATCCTATAGTTTAATTAACCTTTTTAATGAACCTACTCGTATCACTCCTACAACAGCTACTTGCTTAGTTAATATTTTCTGTAATTGTGAAGTTAGGCAAAAATCAATTATAAACTGCCTAAGAGTAGTAGGAAATTGGGGCTGCTGGATCACAGGAGTTTCAGCAGCCCCAATTTCTACTTTTCATTGCATCATATTTTCATCTATTCATTCTACTTTTCATCTATTCAAATTTTCAATTATTCTTCTGTTCAATTATTCACACAAGTATTGATATTTTTAAAGTATTAGGAAAAGTTTCGTATCACGTTTTCAACTATTCCAATATTTATGAACATTTAAACATATTTTCATGATTATTAAATTTTTTAACGCACTATAATAAAAAAAAAGTTTTATTTAGGTATTTATGTAATTTACTTACTCAAGTCTGAATAAATACATATCTTATTTAGATATGTGTAAACAATGAACTAAAATGAATTTAAAATAAAATAAAAACCAACACCAAGAGTTAAAAAAATAAAACTCTTATTTTTATTTTTCATGTATTCAACTTTATCTATCCACTAATATTCATTTATAATATTTTTTTTTACGTTCACAACTAATTCTTAATTATTTTTAAAACCCTACATTCACAAGCCCTTTAAATGGGTATTTACGTTATTTCTATACGATCACTAATTTCAACCAATTTCAAAGTTTAAAGTACTACACTAATTTCAAAGTTTCTAACATGACATAGTAATACAATTATAATTATTTTTTCCTATTAAAACAAGCATTTAAATTTTATTTATTAATTAAAAAATCAATCAAAATAAGAAGTGAAATAATATAAAACAGTAGGTAAATCAATTTGGTTTCAAGATTATCATTCCAATAATCGTGTCTATCATGTTTACAAAACGAATCCCTAAAAGGAAAGTTATTGCAATACGGTACAAGTACGGTCAGTCATGCTGGCAATTACGATTCTGTCGAAAGTGAATAGTAAACAGTACTGTACCGTTATTCAAAGCCTTGTACATGAGAGTAGCATCCGCGTTTCCGGTTCGAGTACTAGACATGACTCATGGTCTGCCCACGTGACCCACGTTTCCGCAGCCCGCCACCGCAGCTATGCCACACTAGCGCCACCACAGGCAGCTCGAAGGATTGTTTGATATTCGTGTCATTGGCGTTTTAATTTTCGTTCAAGACGGTCGCAGAACAGCTTCGCTAGTATGGAGCCGTCTCACTGGTACTAGTGACTACTTTGGTAACAAAATGTTTGTGGTATAAAACTTACTCCTTGTGAGGGTAACAAGGAGTAAGTTTTATCTTTACTTTAAGCCGTTACAATAATAATGGCATCGACTAGATATTGGTAATTATTTCTAAAACCAAGTAAGTTTTCAGTTTTTTATGGTTTTTAAACCATTGTTAGATAGATTGGTTTCAATCTACTTAGGTATTTTAAAAATATATGAATTTTCTTCCTTAATAATGAAAGTCTGTAACGGGTTTTCCGTTAAATGACGTCTGTTAATTTTTAGAAGGAAAACGGTGTTACCGTTCGGAAATAGATTGTTCTCAATCTACTTACTTTAATATATAATTTTCTTTTTAGATTACGTAAGCCTCTAACGGTTATTTCCATTAGAGAAGTGTACGTTTTTAGAAAATATAGGTCTGTCCACGTGCAAAAAGAACATCAGGGAACCTGGAAGAAGGATACGAAAAACAAAATGAAAAGTGAAACATGCAAGGTTCTGTATCGAGTAATTGCAACTAGTAAGGCTTGTATTATTGAGTAAGTACAATTTAGAAAACCTAATTATCATTTAGTGAATTTTTTTTTTTGCTAAAATATTTTTCTTCGAAAATTCATAAACTACCCTATGTTGGAAAAGTTTTATTTTTATTGCATTAAGCAGAAATGAGCAAGGAACTATGTAACGGTTCGTTACACTATCCTAAGATTAACTTAATAAATACTCAAAGATAAACTTAATAACTAAACGTAACTAGTACAATTTCAATGAAAATAAAAAAAAGTCTTAATAACTAACTACTATTATAATCTAATAAAAAAATAATTAATATCTTAAGTCCTACATAATAACAAAATGATTTTTTACAATCAAATAAAAAAAAACTATAGGCAAACCCGGGCGCAACTGTATGTTAATAAATATCCGTGCGTAGTGCCTACGAGCTACAAGGAACGATATATGGAAACAGGTTTGGCCGATGCGCGGCAACGAGCAATCCGCGAACATCGCTTTGAGAATTGTCTTCAACAGTCCGAGCCACACTAACTAATGGCAAGGACGTACTGCTTACATCAAAAAAATACTTGATCGAAACTACCAGAGTGTGATATTGAATTTGACTATTTTATTAAAATCAGTGTTGTTTACCCCGATATCGGGGTCCTTGTTCCGGCTGAAAAATCTACCTGCGCGGTCTTCCCCGTACACTACCTACGTGTCTGTTAGCACGCCCGCCGCCACCTACTCACCGGTCTACGCTTCTCCGGAACCGGAAGTGCAAGGACAGTGGTTTTTGTTCCTTATGAGACTGGTATCTGTTCGGTTGCAATTATGAACCTACCACTACCCTGAAGATTTGGAAATATACCTTGTTAATGTTACTTTAAAATATCTCTTTATTTCCACTTTTTACCTATTCATGTTACCTAACCTGACCTAAAAGGGGAAAAACGGTACATTGGCGCCTAGCAACGGGTATAATTGCAACCAAAACGTTACCAGTTTTTTTTTGGGCATTAAATGGTTTTTCTTGGTGTCGGCTAGCTAAACCCTAGTTTTAAGGCTGATTTTGCTAACTTTTTTATCCGTGTGTGGTATTAAAAATTTGTTACTGCTGTTGTATCTGACTTATTTAAATCTGTTTTTTTTCTTTTTCGACTGTATAGTTAAGTGTAAGTGTATTACTACCACACATTGATTCCGCTTCTATGATCATTGTTGTAATTTAGTTTTTTATACCTTGTAACACACACCCGATACAAAATGTCATACCCAATTAAATTTTTGTCACTACAAAAGACGGAACTTGAATATGAGGTAGAACTGCGCGGCGGTTCTGGCGATTCTGTATTAGAACTGCGTAAACAAATCACTAAATTAGGTCACATTGAGTCCGAGGACATATTAGAATCACATTTAGAACCTAGTGACGATCTCAAATGCGTCAAAGAGTCTCTTCTTAAGGCTCAAAACAATATAATTATTCTTAAAACTAAATTTGATAAAAATCTTTTCTTGAGAACAGAAACACTACTTAACCACCTTTATCACCGCATAAATAGGATCAACAATGTACCTGAAGTTGCCGACGTGTATAAAGTGTGTATTTCAAACTTTAACTCGCAACACAAAGATCTTACTGCTCTAAAAAGTCAGTTCGCGATACTGAAAGCACCGTCCACATCCACTACTTCGAATGTGGAGTCATCAGCTATTTATGTGTCCTGTGAGCGCAGTCTAGCCTCAGACATAGGCAAACTCAAATTTTCTGGCAAAACGTGTGTACACTCCTTCATACAAAAGGTTGAAGAGTTTGTTCAGTCGCGAGGTATTTCCTTTGAAAAAATATTATCTTTAGCCTATGAGATCTTTACCGACGATGCACTACACTGGTACCGTTACATTAAAGATCGCGTTAGTACATGGCAGGAACTATGCATTCTTCTGAAAAAAGATTTTAGTACCAGTGACTATGATTACCGACTTGCTGCTGAAATAAGGTCGCGTACGCAAGGCGAAAAAGAAAACATAACTGTCTACATCTCTATTATGCATGGCTTGTTTTCTCGTCTCTCCAAGCCCTTTTCAGACGAAGAAAAATTAGACATACTTCTGCATAACATTCGCCCCTGTTACGCGAATACCTTAACTGCTACTTCTGAAATTAAAAGTATTGACACACTTGTTTCCATATGCCGAAATTACGAAAACATTCAATCTAGATTCGCATCTTTTCAGGAGCCTCCTAGAGCATCTAGTACCATGATTGCTCCCGAGTTTGCCTATAAACATACTCAAAATTTTAATAATAACAATTATTTTATAAATCAAACTAACCAACATTCAAAATATTATTCAAATTATAATCCTAACATTAATTCCAATAAAAAAACGTCAGTAGCTGCTATACAAAATGAAAGTAATTTTGAATCTAACGATACTACCAATGTTGATGCTATTACTTCAAGTTCTCCTAGACAAGCGTTTTGTCCTAGATGCCGAGTGAACGGCCATTCGCTAAGGAATTGTCCAGAGGAACGAATTATTCTCTGCTTTAGGTGCGGTAAAAAAGATTTTCGTTACCCTGATTGCCCGGACTGTAACCCAAAACGTAACGAGAACCAAAAAAACTAGTTGGCCTGGATTGGAAAAATGGCGTCACTAAGCTAACTCATAAATCAAACAAGTTCAATGCATCTGAATGGCAAAATTGGCTGAATTTTGTCTCATCATTTTCTACTTACAACGCTATCTCTTCAATCCAGGATAATCAATTTTCTAATGTCAATGTGTCCCGACCCTATGTATCCGTAACTATTGATAACAAATCACTAACTGGTTTGTTAGACACGGGATCTTCCACTACAATTCTCGGAAGTGGAAGTCACGAATATTTCTTACGGGCAAATTTTGAACTTCATCAGTCTGACACTGCTAATTTCATTACAGCTGGTGGCGAAAAATTGAACTCTTTAGGAATTATTTATCTACCTGTGAGTTTCTACGGGCAAACTCACACACTAAAGGCCTACGTAGTCCCGAACATAAAACACCACCTCATATTAGGTATGGACTTTTGGAGGATGTTTGGACTATTCCCCAAACACATTGATCATATCCTTTACTATAAAGACTCTGACAATATTTTTACGGTTGCTGCTGATAATTCTGAATCCAGCAACCTGTGCTCGTATGAACATTTGTCATGCGAACAAAAATCTATGGCGGACAAAGTAATAACACAGTTTCGTGAGATATCGTACGAAGAACGCGGTTTAGGGCGTACTTCTCTAATTACGCATCCAATTGACACTGGGGATGCTGCTCCCATTCGGCAACGATACTATAGGATGCCCCCGGAGAAGCAACGTATCATAGTCGAGCAATTGGATGAGATGCTAAAAGAAGACGTGGTTGAACCGTGTGAGAGCCCGTGGTCGTCTCCAGTCCTCCTTACACCGAAAAAAAACGGCGAGTTGCGATTTTGTCTCGACAGTCGAAAACTCAATGCGGTTACAAAAAAAGACGCATACAACCTACCCTACATGGCTGAAATACTAGATAACCTACGCGATGCTCGGTATTTGACTAGTATTGACCTTTCTAAAAGTTTCTGGCAAATTTTGATCCGTGAGGAAGACAGACAGAAAACTGCTTTCTATATTCCCTCTCGCGGCACTTTCCAATTTAAGGCCATGGCGTTTGGACTGACCAACGCTCCCGCTACTCAGCAAAGGTTAGTGGATGCCTTGTTTTACGGGCCAGAATTCGAGCACAGAGTCTTCGTGTTCATTGATGACGTCATTATCGCTTCTAATACCTACGACCAGCATATATCTCTACTAACGAAAGTCCTCGATAAATTGAAAACCGCGAATCTGACTATAAATTTCTCTAAGTGCCAATTTTTTAGGAACCAGCTGAAGTACTTAGGCTACATTGTGGACTCTAACGGCTTGCATGCCGATCCCGAAAAAGTTGAAGCGATCGTTAATTACCCTACTCCAACGAACCGGAAAGAGGTTAGGCGATTTCTGGGCACAGCCTCTTGGTACCGTCGGTTCATTGAAAACTTCAGTACCTTAGCGGACCCTCTAAATAAATTGACGTCCCAAGGTAAAAATGCTCCTCCTTTCGTTTGGTCCGCTGAGGCCGATCTAGCCTTCCAAAAACTTAAAAAATGTCTGTTTTCCACACCCATTCTTACTTGCCCTGACTACGACCAACCCTTTGAAGTCCACACCGACGCAAGTGACTACGGCATTGGTGCAGTACTAACTCAAACTATAGATGGAAAAGAAAGAGTTATAGCTTACATGAGCAAGTCGTTATCTAAACCTGAACGTAACTACAGCGCAACGGAACGTGAAGCGTTGGCCGTGCTTTCCGCAGTCGAACATTGGCGTTGCTACTTGGAAAATGGTCTCAAGTTCACTGTTTTTACAGATCATTCTTCCCTTAAGTGGTTCCTAAACCTTAATAACCCATCTGGGCGATTAGCTAGGTGGGGAGTACGTCTCTCGGCTTACAATTTTGACATCAAGCATCGCAGAGGGTCTGAAAATGTAGTACCGGATAGTCTTTCGCGCTCTGTCCCTATTTCTGCTATTGGTGTGGATAGCAATAATTTCCAAAAAACTAACGATACCTGGTTTCTAAACATTTTTAACGGTTGTCGAAATACACCAACATCTTTCTTAAATTATCGCGTCGAAAATGGCAGATTATTTCGCTACGTGAAATCACTAAACCCTCTTACCCGTGAATTCGAATGGAAAGAAGTAGTTCCCTCTGAATATAGAAATGACGTCATAGTCAAAAAACACTCCGAACCTACCTCCGGACACTTTGGAATCTTTAAAACCCATAAACGTGTTAGTTTAAATTATTTTTGGCCTAATATGCACCAAGACATATCTAAATTCGTAACTAGTTGTGAAATCTGCCTCTCTCGCAAACACCCTAATCACTCAACGCTCGGCGTAATGGGTAGACCTAAGGACTGCAGTCGACCATTCCAAATGCTTAGTGTAGATTTAGTGGGACCACTACCTGTGTCTAGGAAGCAGAACACTTTTTTGCTTGTCATCACTTGCTGCTTCTCTAAGTACTGTATGCTCTTTCCTATACGCCGTGCTACTGCCGAAATAATTGCTAAAATTATGGAGGAAAATGTCTTTCTGGTTCATGGAGTCCCCAGTACAATTATTATGGATAATGGGAGACAGTTCATCAGCAATACCCTGAAAAATTTGTTTAAAACTTACAATGTACCTAATATTTTTTACTGTCCTTTATATACTCCTCAAGTAAATACTGTTGAACGCTATAACAAAACTATTATAACCTCTGTTTCTTCTTTTATTGAGCGTGATCATAGAGTCTGGGATGCAAACATTGCGAAAATTCAATTTGCCCTCAATAGCGCTGTCAACGAAGTGACCGGCTTTACACCTTCATTTCTGGTTTTTGGCAGAGAGCTAATAAGCTGTGGGTCCCATTACGTTGATTCTGACTTGGAAAATCAAATTACTTTTGCACCTCGCGATAGTTACGCAGAGAACTTGGGAGCTTTACACAAAATATTTGACAAAGTTCAATTATCACTAGTGAAAGCTCATACGAGAAATAGCACTAATTACGACTTGCGACGTAAAAATGTTGACTTCAACGTCGGTGACATCGTCTGGAGAAGAACATTCTACCAGAGCGATAAAGACAGTAGATTTTCTAAAAAGCTTGCCCCTAAATTTATTAAATGCCGTATTATAGGAAAAAAATCTAAACTTGTCTATGAGCTTCAGGACATGGCAGGTAACAACTTAGGAACCTGGCATGTCAAGGACTTCAAGTTGACCTAGGCTTTATAGTACTTTTAAATAATGTGGATTTTTCTAGAAAAATCCTAACCTAAAAAGGGGGGTATGTAACGGTTCGTTACACTATCCTAAGATTAACTTAATAAATACTCAAAGATAAACTTAATAACTAAACGTAACTAGTACAATTTCAATGAAAATAAAAAAAAGTCTTAATAACTAACTACTATTATAATCTAATAAAAAAATAATTAATATCTTA
Source organism: Anania fuscalis (assembly GCA_950371115.1). Taxonomy (NCBI): domain Eukaryota; kingdom Metazoa; phylum Arthropoda; class Insecta; order Lepidoptera; family Crambidae; genus Anania; species Anania fuscalis. The sequence continues at coordinate 19,341,540 of OX493326.1, read as the reverse complement.
AGTCCTACATAATAACAAAATGATTTTTTACAATCAAATAAAAAAAAACTATAGGCAAACCCGGGCGCAACTGTATGTTAATAAATATCCGTGCGTAGTGCCTACGAGCTACAAGGAACGATATATGGAAACAGGTTTGGCCGATGCGCGGCAACGAGCAATCCGCGAACATCGCTTTGAGAATTGTCTTCAACAGTCCGAGCCACACTAACTAATGGCAAGGACGTACTGCTTACATCAAAAAAATACTTGATCGAAACTACCAGAGTGTGATATTGAATTTGACTATTTTATTAAAATCAGTGTTGTTTACCCCGATATCGGGGTCCTTGTTCCGGCTGAAAAATCTACCTGCGCGGTCTTCCCCGTACACTACCTACGTGTCTGTTAGCACGCCCGCCGCCACCTACTCACCGGTCTACGCTTCTCCGGAACCGGAAGTGCAAGGACAGTGGTTTTTGTTCCTTATGAGACTGGTATCTGTTCGGTTGCAATTATGAACCTACCACTACCCTGAAGATTTGGAAATATACCTTGTTAATGTTACTTTAAAATATCTCTTTATTTCCACTTTTTACCTATTCATGTTACCTAACCTGACCTAAAAGGGGAAAAACGGTACAACTACATGCATGCTCATGGATCCTCTTTTCGTGGATTGACCTTTCTTTCACTTGAAGTAGGAAGTAGATAAGGGAGTCATTGTCATAACAGTGAAGCAGTGGTCGGGTAGAGCTGCCTTAAATCTGCCCCTGCCAGTCGTCTCCTGGGACCGGCTGCGCGTGCACTCCGACGCATAGCGTCAGTCCGATGGCCCCGTGCCCCTCTCCAGCCGGCCCACGCGCCGCGCACACTCAGACGCCGCCCGCGGTTGTCGTTGTCCGTTTCTGAAGAGCTCGCGCTTCAGTCATGTGAACACTGAAGTGAACCTGTGGCCAACATAGTAGAACTAATATGTGGAAATACCGAATTTGTTAACGTTACGGGACCCAGTTCATAGATGACTAGCATAACCTGCTCTCTTTCATCCCACCGGGATAAGAGCTACCTACTATGCTTTTTCGTCGGTACGAGAATGTCAGGGCTCCGCCCTACATTCCAGTTCATAGATGACTAGCATAATCTGCTCTCCTTTATCCCACCGGGATAAGAGCTACCTACTATGCTTTTTCGTCGGTATGAGAATGTCACCTACATTCTTGAAACGTTGAAAATATATTGCATCCCATTAAAATCAAAACCATCGAAGTATGTCTTGCAAGTGATAGAGTATAAGGAGCAAACGACTAATCTCCCTTATCCCACCGGGATCGGAGATCAAATACCTACTTTACTCTTCCGTTGAAATATGGAAACTAGGGCACCACCTTACGTTTTCAAAACGTTGAAAGTATATTGCTTGTCGATGAAATCCAAACCAACCAGGTAAGTCTCGAAACTTCCGACGATCAAGGTTAAGAAGCAAAAAAATTTTATCTTATAAGGGATAAGTCCCGCCGGGATAGAAGATCAAATACCTATCTTACTCTTCCGTTGAAATAAGGGAACTAGCGCACCACCATACGTTTTCAAAACGTTGAAAGTATATTGCTCGGCGATGACTATACCTCCGCCGATGGAGAATAAGAAGCTAAAATCTCCCTTATCCAGCCAGCATAGGAGATCAAATAACGGTCTGTCTACACTGTAGCTGCTACAGTCATGCCGTACTTCCACCCAACTTTATTTTTCCGTTGGAATGGGGACACTAGGGCACCTTCCCATATCCTCTAAACGTTAAAAATAAAAGAGTATAATCCCCCTTATCCCACTGGGATAGGATATTAAATTATTATAATCTGACATAATGTCATGACGTCGTAAAGTAGCCTTACGTTTCTTTTACTACTTACAATACTAGAGCACATCCCTGTAAAAAAAATTAAAAACTTTTGTAATTTAATTAATCTCCCTGATCCCATCGGGATAGGAGATCAACTTAAGTTCTGGCTTAACGTTGCCATTTATCATCGGTACTGACCAGTACGGTGAGGAGAAACGAGCTCTTACTTAAAAGGATTAATATGATATTATTCAACCTTTTAATTATTTTTGCAACCTAGATCAGGATAAACTTCAGACATGTTTTAATATGTATACTCGTACTATTGGCACGAAATATGCTTAAAGCAGCGGAGCGCACTCCCAGCTTTTTTCTATATCAAAAGACTCGACAGATCTTATTTTAAAGTACAAAACCAATAGACATAGATTTTACACCTATGATCACGGTCGTGTTCTAATAATGCCGTACTTTTTACAAACAACCTAGATAACAAAAATGATAATTTTGTTTACCCTCGACCAATAGGCAATTAATGCGTGACAAGTTTCCGCAATGACCTGCTGCCCTCTAAACATTAGCATCAGTAACAAATTGGACTGTTCAGAGCTGAGAGATCGTAGCACATGCATCTTTCAACGGCAGTACGACTTCCTTCTGGTAAACTCAAAATCCTGCCTATTTACAAAGAGTGTAATACCGCAGAGGTATTCTCTTATATCCTCTTATATCTATGAGGTAGATGTCAAAACATCTAGGCTGGTCAATAAACATATGGAAGTCTACCCCGCCTTTAAAAGTAGTCATACTTTTATGACACCGTTGTTCTTAATTTTATAAATAAATCGCTATTTATTCGAAGTTGACCATACCGTAGTATGAAACCCCGAGTTGCGGACATTTTTATCAAACAAGATTAAAGATAATCATGGATACTACACTTTCGAGCTTTATCAGCCAGGTGTAACATCTAATGTGCAAAGCTTTGCATCGATGCGGTAAGATGACGTAAAGGCAAAATGCGAGTACTACCTCTACATGCTGAAGACACCACACTGATTTATTCGGGTACGAACTGTAGCATAACAATGTGCAGATACCCACACCACATAGGTACCATAAATAATGTAAAATTGTAAATAGTTGCACACTAATGCAATCAAGTATTCATCTTTTGCTGCAGATTAAGACCATGCAGCGTGTCCCGTAATCCCGTTACTTAGATAAAACTTGTAATACCTACACGCTAAGCGCTAAGCCAAAGAGTGGGGATCGCTCTGCGATTTCACGAAACGATCATCATAAAGATGCGTGTGCGTTAACCAATCACATAATCGTAATGGTCTTCTGCGCATCTTTCGCCCACGCTCATCAGTGTTGTAATGATGTTGATTGACGCCAGTTGAGATCAGTCGACTTAACAAACAGATCTAGTCTAGCTTGATTGTGGATAGAATCTCCACACACAATCGTAAAGTCTCCTTCCCAACATATGCAAAATTAATCAGATCCAAACCTAAAAAATGCGCACTAATAAGAATTGTTTCCGAATTTTCTGGTAGTAATAGTTATACCTACTTAATTTTTGGCAATTTTATTTAAGAAAGTAGCTATTGCATTCTTTTGCCATTTCAACTAAAACAAACAAAAAGTGTGGGTAGTATTACATACTCGCCGTTGTGATCGCCTGACACAACTGTTGTTGCTGAATGGCAAAATGCGATGTAAACCCAAACATCGACTTATTTATTAAGTAGCTTTTGGATTTCCATCACAAAACAGAGGAACACAAAATAGAAAATCACATTCTATTATCACATACCTACCGTTGTACAATCTGTCTGACGATGATTTTCGCCGCGTTCTGTGAAACATTTTCTTTTTGTAAAACTTGGTGCTATAAACCAGGAACCAAATGTTGTAGCTTGCAAATAAGCTGCGTCGTTACTTACTTTAGCTGGATTTACACGCTTTCAGCATTAAGACAGCGCTTGTATGTAGGTGTTTTGATATACGTACGTGAAGTACATTTTAATTTTTGTTATCGCATTCGATTACTTAGTCATGCCAATTTCAGCCATTTCTATACACTTTTTGTTTAAAATAGCGAAAACGGGTTATTAAACTAGTCGTAACGCTAAATTATAACTATTATACTAGCTTACTAAATGATGAATAACACAGAGTAATTTTATACTTCAAATTCTTATCTTTGGCATCTGAGCCTTATGGCAAAACACCTTTACTCAAAAAGTAACATACCTAATATTACTATAGAAAATTTCATGAGCAGAACACACGATTGAAATGTAATGAGTTTATCGGTATGACAGGTGTTCATGTGTGCAACTGGCAAGGAACTGGTATCAGTTTACACTCGTATTGTGCTATGTGGGATAGTTGAACATCCTATACGAAACTTAAGGCTTTGACCTACGCGCTGCTGATCTTTTGCAATAGAAAAATCATTAAGTACTTTAATAGTGCACTTAATTTTTGCTAAGCCTCCGAGCTACCTGCCATCGTAGCAAAAAGCTACAGCATTAATTTATGAATCAAGCTTACTTGACTTTATGCTCTGTCTTAAACTTATATCACTGCATTCTAGAAATTGCCTAATCACAGCGCAATATTTTTTTATTTTTTTTATTTTATATTTTCAAGGAAAACAAACAGCTTAAATATAAGTAACCAAAATTAGTTGAAATTATAAGTAAAAACTAAGCCTATAGTTTTCTCCTTTAAAATAATACAAACAAGTCGAGCAGGAGGAAAACCACATGAATGAATATATACATATATACTATATCATACACACATAAAAAAAACCATGATTTACGATTAATATAATTGAGTACAATAGTGATATTAAATAGATAGGTCAGAGTTAGGACACATGAAGCTATCACTCAATAAGCGTCTTACCGCTGCAGGGCGGGTATAAAACAAATCTACGTGCGGGTAATCTTTAACTAATTCATTAAATTGTTGAACCACCCTGCAGAAGAAAGAGTTCTTACGGTATTTCGTGCGGAACGATGGAACATCTAAGCACGGACGCCTTCTATTAGGTTTTATAGGAACGCGTAAGCCTATATTATATAAAAGTTGAGAGTTGTCAACATGACCATTGGCAATGTTCATTAGGTAGGTGATATCCGTTGCTTTCCTGCGTAAGTGAAGAGGGAGAAAATGGTATCTCCTACAACGCGCATCGTAGTCAATGTCGCGCTTTTTTGATTTATAATTTAGGTACTTTACAAATCTTTTTTGAATGGATTCGATCCTGCTACTGTAGTTTTCATATTGGGGGTTCCAAATTTGAGAAGCATACTCGAGGATACTACGAACAAGAGAGCAAAAGAGGATTTTTATCGGTTTAAGGCTGGAGAAGCGAGCACACGACCTCATAATAAATCCAAGTACTTTGGAGGCCTTTCCCACAATGTTATCAACGTGCTTGTCGAATAACAATTTGGAGTCAAGGATCACTCCTAGGTCCCTTATGTGATCTACATAGCTTACGGTATTATCTTTAAGAGTATAATTGAATTTATTTGAATTATTTTTCCTAGTGAAGGTTAAAGCGTGACATTTAGATACGTTGAGGTCTAGTTTATTGAGTTTACAGTAGTTTTCAAAACGTATCAAGTCTTCCTGAAGTAGCTTAGAGTCGTCAGCGGTATTTATTTCTTTCAGAATTTTCATATCATCAGCAAATAAAAAAAAAATTGAATTTAGGAAACAACTGCCTATGTCATTGATGAAGATGATGAACAAAAGAGGACCCAGGAGCGATCCCTGGGGCACCCCAGATGGAACAGACATCCACCTGGAAGTAAAGCCATTCAAGACGACTACCTGCGTTCTGTACTCAATATAAGATTTGAACCATCTAAGGAGATTACCGTGAACGCCAGCCATTTGCAGCTTGCGTAGTAGTATCACGTGGTCTATTCGGTCAAATGCTTTACTGTAGTCGGTAAAAATAGCATCAACTTGGCCACCACCATCCATGGACGTCGTAATGAAATCGATAGATAGCAAAAGATTAGTAACCGTTGAGCGACGTTTTAAAAAACCATGCTGTTCTGTTATAAATGATGAGGCTAAGGAGGAATAAAGTTGTTGATAGACGACTCTTTCGAAGATCTTTGAAAAAATGCACAGCTTGGATATTGGTCGGTAGTTTTTTACGTCACTTTTGCTGCCCTTTTTATGTATGGGAGTTATAAATGCCGATTTCCACACTCCGGGCACCACACCTTCCATAACAGAACGCTCAAAGAGTATACAAAGAGGTGTAACTAAGCCTTTAGCACATCTAACTATTAATATGGGTGGCAGTTCGTCGGGTCCGGCACCTTTGTTTAAGTCCAGGGATTGTAATAACTTAAGTATTTCACTAGGGTCAATTTCGATGTCGCCTACTGTAAAACAAGCACTATTCCCAAGGCGAGTATCATACGTGGAGGAAGTACCACTGCCGTCAGGCTCTGAGAATGTTGAATGAAAGTATGTAGCAAATAAATCACAGATTGATTCACCCCTATCAGCCATTACGGTGTCGTACGTCATAGTCGAAGGGAAAGAACACTCATTGCTGTTCAGTGTCTTAATAAATGACCAAAATGTCTTTGGGTTATGGATGATTGAATTCTCTGCTTTAAGAATATACGAATTATAGCACTGTTTTTCAAGTAATTTTACTCTTTTTCTTAAAAGAGAGAATGTTTGGTAATCATGTAGGTTATTGTAGGTTTTGTATTTACGAAAGTATTTTTGCTTTTCTTTCATAGCTTTTATAAGTGCTGGACTAAACCATGGCGGTTTTTTATGAGTTTTAGTGTTCATGATGGGTATGTATTGATCCCTTAAGGAATATAGCCTGCCATAGAACAGGGTCACCGCGTCGTCGAGTGGCACATCACATAGACAATCACGCCAAGACTCGTTTTCTAATGAAGTTATTATGCTGTCGTAGTCACCGGAACCGTATAAATATTTGGTTCTGGGCTTGGAGTTAAGAGATGGAGGAATTGCTAAATCAATAGATATATCGAGCGATTTGTGGTGGGAATCCTCAGGTACGAGTGGGTCCCGGCAGCGATGAACCAACAGCTGTAAGGACGGGCTGGCGAAAACTAGATCTAACACTCTGTTGTTTATATTACGATTGTCGTTGAACTGGATGAGGTTGCACAATGTAATTGAATTAACAAAATTAATTTGATGCTCACCAGCCAACCCCGTCGGTGAGAGATATCCGTGGTCAAGTAGCCAGTCGATATTGCTAAGGTTAAAGTCTCCCATTAAAATAAACTTATCATCAGGACGCGAGGCTATTATATCGGTGATTTTATGTGTAAAGTTATTAAGTTGAGTTGCAAAACTATTTCCCTTATTTTGAGAGCATAAATAAAGAACACAGATATGTACCTTAGTTTTCTTTCCATTACAGTTTATCACAACAGTAAGCCATAAGTCCTCGGCGGTACTACACCAGTCCGGTCGTTCAATTACTAAGAAATCGCGACGAACAGCCAAAAGGACACCACCACCGCGAGTCTGACCTACACCCGAGTAATCCCTGTCACGCCTCCATACCAAATAACGGTCGTCGAAAAGTTCCTGGTCGTGTATTCCCTCGAGCAACCAAGTCTCCGTAATCGCAATTACGTCATACGAATTAAGACACACATTACTTTTAAAATCACTAGTTTTGCTACGTAGTCCTCGAGTATTTTGGTAATAAATACTAATTAAGCTTAGCTCGGCTGATTACAGAGAAAATAAAAACTAATTGTGTAATACATTACGCAATTCAAAATGTTTTTAGGAATCCACAACATTTGTAAATGAACAGATGAGTGATCGAAAATAACTAAAAATAAAATGCATACAAGCAGCTCACAAACTCGACTATTATTCATACCCAAGTACAAGAGCACAACAACCAACGCGCAATACCTTACTGGTAAATTATGAACCGAGGTAAAAACATATTCAATAGTCAAGCTCGTAGGCAACGACACTAGACAAAAGACGCGTACGCATTGGTGAAAAGTACTCCCTATTGGCAAACAGTTAGCGTACATAGTCGAGTGGATGGCCGTACGCATAAAATCTACACTACCTACAACAACTTGCGCATCCGCACGAAACACCGCAGCGAAACGCACGACAGGTGTTCCCAACTCATCGGCCCGCAGGCAGCAAAACAATAATTTTATGAAACAAAAATTGATAAGTAAGTATAAAGGCACATTCGTATATGCCGTCACTTTAACTTTGCAAGGTCCTTTTCCGATTTTATCAGTATTATAGGTGAAGTCGGAGATTTTCGGGCCATAATCTTGCAGTGTTTCACCCATAAAAATTGAAAATTTGTTTCTTTAGCCAAGGTTTTCGCTTTTGATAGAAGGTTTTTATTTTGCACTGTGAGATGGTCGTTTACAAAGATTTGTCCATCGCTTTGAAATCCCAACAAGCCAGGTTGTATAGTTCTTAGTTTTCGAGACGCTGCTATGAAGTCTTCTTTCCTGTACCTATTATTAAAGCATAGTATTATGGGCTTTGGTGTGTCAGACTTTCTTGAGGGAACCCGTGTGATAAAGTTAATATCTTCTTTTTTGAGGGGACAGTCCACAGCGGCGCCAATCTTCGAAACTATGTCAAATAGGTTTTCGTTTTTTATCATCGGGATACCCTTTATCTCAACGTTGTTAGCTCGGGACCACTGTTCTTTTTCGCACAACTCTTGATTGATTCTTGCTACCTCTGCCTGCAGCGATGGGATGACCTGGGTACTCTTCTCGACCTCCCTTACTCGACTGTCTAGAGCTTTCATAGTGCTGGAAAAATCGCTAATCAGCTCGTGCGCCATATTGAGAGAACTCTGCATGTTGGTGATTTCAGCCTTGATACCCTTCACATCCTCAGCAAGCCCAGCCAAAGGAGTCAGCTTAGCAAGGATGGCTTTGAGATCGTGTTGAAGGCTCTCAAGAGAGAGTGCAGGTGCTTGCGGGGTGTTGGAGGGTTTTGGCGAGTTGTCCTTGTTCTTACAACCGGGACAACGCCAGGTGTTTTTGCGGTCCCCCAGCTTCCTGTACCCTTGTTCGGTGATACCAGAGCAAGCAAAATCTAGGTGGCGATTGCAAACGCTACATAGTGCTCCTTCGGAAAATTTTGTTTTACAGCTTGGACACGTATGCATAGTGGACGACTGGTGAAGATACAAAAAACTTTAAGCGAATATAAGTTGAGCACCACTGAAAAGCACAGCGCGAGCAAATAAAACGGGTTGAACGTGCGTATTCGCAGCGAGCAGCGAGTGAACTGAATATCATTTACTATCTCAAACCATATCGGTTTAAAGGCGAGCTGGGCAGTCTTCATTATAACTTAGCAGCAAATAGTTGCAAAGTTAATTCATAACCTGTTTATTTTTAACCAAGTATAGACTAAAAATATTTTTGATAATCCGAGGGTGTAATCGACGATCTCCATAGCCGATAGGCGAGCACGCCAGATTTGGCATCGCCACCTCTGTGGTCCCGAGTTCATAGCTAAGCCTGCTATCCGGGCTATTATATAAGCTTAAGATCATCATGCTTAAGATCATACGGGCAAAGTAGATGTGCTTGACCTGCCAAACATGTTTAGTTTAATTGGTCAACAATATTTTAGAAATATACACAAACCGCTGTTTTTTTAGTCTGAATGACAACTAATAGGCTTATAGTAACTAACACATCGGTAATGTTTGACTGCACTTATGCAAAAATTAACACATTTCACACTAGCAACTGGATGTATTGTACAATAAGTCCAAAAAAATAGTTTCTAGGAAGCTAAGGATACACAGTTATACAAATTTATACTATATTTTCAGTGGCTTGCATTCCTAATGCAATTGTAAAACCTAATTAATGAGATTAGATAATATAGTTATATTTTATTATTATTGATCACATTGGCGACTACAAAGTACACAGCGCCACCAGTCGATAATAAACACGTCTCTCATGTAAAAGGCTTTGAATAACGGTACAGTACTGTTTACTAGCGACGTTTTACCTGAAAATAAAACGTTTATTAAACATACTTACCTTATTCAAAGCCTGCTTTTTAAACCTGCCTGGTGACGATAAAACGCAATGACACGAATATCGAACAATCCTTCGAGCTGCCTGTGGTGGCGCTAGTGTTGCATAGCTGCGGTGGCGGGCTGCGGAAACGTGGGTCACGTGGGCAGACCATGAGTCATGTCTAGTACTCGAACCGGAAACGCGGATGCTACTCTCATGTAAAAGGCTTTGAATAAGGTAAGTATGTTTAATAAACGTTTTATTTTCAGGTAAAACGTCGCTATTAGAATATTAATGCAAGCCTTATTCATACAAACATTTTAAGTTTTTTACCTACACTATTGATAAAGTTACGATTCGTTAAGATGAAAAAAAACAAGAAAATACAGTCTTCAGTACGTTTATTATTTTTATTATTATAAGAAACATTTAAAACAGTCAATCAGATATTATTTTTAGTACCACATCTTTTTTTAATGCTATGAAGTAAGCTTTTAGCACACTCATAAACCTCATCGGAAAATGTATAGTCAACTATATACTGTGCGCAAATACTAGCTTCACAACTACACTTATTCGTCGTGCGATACTTGTTCAAGGAACATCGTTATCTCTTTTCTCCTCGAATATTAATTCAAAGTAGTGGTAAAAAGTGATCATTTAACGTTTTATTTAGAACCAATATAAAGCCAGTGAAGTGACACTTTAATTGATACAAACAGTTAATCAATATTCAGTATCATTACGAAGTAATAAGAGAAACAAATTTAAATATTTTTTGAAACGGCCACTGCACCGATTCGTAACTACAACAGCGCGCCGTACGTACGATGAGTCACCGTCACCGCCGCTACAAGTAAGTCCGGTCGCAAGCCCGTGCTGCGTTCAGACGGACTGGATAGCCCCCGTGCCTCGTTCACGTGACGTTTAGTGCGAGTACTTCACATTACTGTTCATTGTAGATTACATTTTATTTTCTTATTTTTTGTGAAAATGGCTCCCAAACGCAATATGTGTGCTAAATGTCAGAAAAAATTCAAGACCGTCGCTTCTTAAATTGTGTGTCATGTAAAAAAACATTCGACATTGAGTGCGCAAATGTGTCGGAAAAGCTGTTTTACTTAATGGATAATTCACGAAAATTGCTATGGACATGTGGAAAATGTATGGGTAAACGGAAAAACAAACCCACTACTAGTACACCAATTAATAAGCCTAAAATAACAACAGCCCCTAATAAGGAAAAATGTGTAAATCGAAAGTCGGAAATGACCGCTTCAGATAGTGGAAGAAACATAAATGTTGAATGTTCTAAAACTAAGACTGAGAGAGTAATCAACACGATACCACAACAATCACTACTGCCATCGTCAACCACACCACAAGATACGACTCCTTGCCATCAGACGTCGTCAAATCTGCGCCCAATTATCCTGGAAAAGGCCCCACAGGAAGCAATATCTAGGGTGGATGTCTATGATGCTCAGGATGCATCATTGCCCACGGATTTGCAGAGGTCACCTGTGACAAATTTGACACCCGCCCCGATATCACCATCACCATCTCTTGCCATATGTACAACGTCTAAAACTGATACACCGTCTTCACTGGTTCGACAGAACTCATCTCCGATAAGCCCCACATTAATCTCAGCATCACCCGGATGTCCTGCGCACAGAGTTCCCGATTATTCAATTTATGTGACACAACGCAGAAAAAGAAACTTCAATGACATTTCACTGCCAAACATGGAAAGTGAAGACTCTTCCCTGTCAGCATCAGCATTTGGCAGCTTGACGGCGAGAAGTTTACCTGATCTGTCAACACTTCAAAACCATGAATTGGAAATAATGAAACATGAAATTTTAGAACTTAAGAGAAAACTAGAAGCTACTGAGAATGAAATGGATAATCTAATGTTAGAAAATAAATCTATGGCTAAAAAAATTAAAGAACAGGATCAAAAAATTAAAGACTTACTTACCATTTGTTCAACAACTAACAAACACAAAAATAATAAACAAAACCTAAAGAGAGACAAAGCAAATAACCAAAAACTAAAAATATCCGACCTAGAAAAACAGAACCGGCAAGATATCCATAAAAAACCACCCGTGCTCGAGAAATCTTACCAAACAACACTAGCAACACCTTGTAGGAAAAGCAAAGTCATAGTAATAGCTGACCAACAAGGGCAAGGCGTACAGCAAACATTGCAGAGATTAATAGGCGCCAACTACATGGTATCAAGCTTTTAGAAAGAAGACGCGTGCCTTCGGGAAGTTCTAAATACCTGCAACGAAGAACTAAATAATCTGACGTCAAGCGTTCATTGTAGTTATAGGAGGTATAAATGACAAAAACTCGTTCAACCTAAAAACCACCCTTTTAAAATGGCTTCACTTGACCTGCCACACAAATATTATCATATGTGGTTTACCTTGTAATGCAAACTTGAACTTTAATCATAATAGAGAAATAGAAATTATATGTAAAGGCTTCATCCATTGCACTTTTGTAAAGCTATAAGAAATGTAATTAGGGTTCTAGACATTTCGTGGAAAACATCCCATCGGTCCCATCGTAAACCATTTCCAACTAATTTACAGGATCAGGGGGTGGTAGACAACTTGGAATCACCCGCTTTACGAACATCTCTTTCACCAAGACAAAGTTTTATAACACCAAACACAAGATCTCAGACTCTTCCTTTTTTATGAGTAACAACTCAATTTGTGTCATGCACCAGAACATAGCTGGTTTCTGTAGTAAAAAGGAATTATTAGAAGCAACACTTAGACTGGGTTGCACCATCTTAACTTTAACCATAACTATAACTTTAACCGGTGTTTTTGTATGGAGTTTGACAGACTTTTGACGTTTGTTAAAGTTAAAGTAAGATGGTGCAACCCAGCCTTAGTGAAATGTCAAAAAATAATGAAATTCCAGATGTTATTTGTTTAACTGAAACGTTTATCAAAAAGCAGTGCGAATCGAATATAAATCTCAAAGGTTATAAGTTGGGCGCTTCTTTTTGTAGATTGAAAAAAAGACGCGGTGGATCTTGTATTTTGCACAACAAATCAGTCACGACTAGGGAACTGCCCTTTCTGAAAGAACTGGCAGCAGAGCGAACTTTCGAATGCTGTGGACTGGAAGTTGTAGAGTATAAAATAATCCTTGTATGCATTTATCGCATTCTAAAAGCGAACATTAAAATCTTTTTTAATAAACTAAATATCCTTCTGGAAAAACTAAAATCATTTAAAAAGCGAATAATTATCACGGGAGACTGGAACATTGACACTTTAAAGAAAGACAACGATTCGGACGAATTAAAGGAAACACTATTGCGATACAATCTAGACTTGCATATAAAAACACCTACACGACAGAACTCTTGTATAGATCATTTTACAAGCAATATAAAGGAAGCAATCGGCTTTACTAAGGCATTGGGTTTATCTGACCACGATACAGCTCAATTATTGACTGTGCCAGTGGAATCACGTAAAATACCACTTCAATATTGGTTTGAAATGAGACGTGATTATAATATTGACAATTTAAAGAAATTCAAATATTTTTTGACGGAATACCCATGGAACAATCTGTTTAACTTCGAAGATGCAGATGGTGATTTCACACTATTTCATAATGAACTGATCCTCTTGTACGAACTGTGTTTTCCAAAATATAAAGTTAAATGCTTTAATAAAACTAACATAAAATCAAAATGGCTAACAAAAGGCCTCAGAAAATCATGCAAAACTAAAAGAATTTTACGCTTAACTTACTATAAAAAAAGAACTTATAATACTAAAAATAAATATCAGAAGTATTCTAAATTACTTAAGAAATGTATACAATTATCCCAAAAACTTATAAATGAAAAATACATTAATACAGCGAAAAATAAGTGCAAGGCTACATGGAACATAATAAAAAACAAAGACAATCTAAACGACAAACAAAATATTGAATACCTAAAAATAAATGATAAAATAATAGATAATCCCACAGAAATAGCAAATTCATTTAATAACCACTTTATAGACTCAACTGACGTACCCGGTAATGACCAAGAAAGTTATTCAAGTAAGCTAAAATTCATTGACAATAATTACGCATCCATGTTTTTAAGCCCTACTGACGAAAATGAAATAGTCAAAATCATAAACTCCCTTAACAACACTTATTCAACAGGTTACGATGCAATTAATACTGTAATTGTAAAAGCTTGTACTGGGGAATTAGCACATTTACTTACACATTTTGCAAACCGTTTCCTTGAAGAGGGAAAGTTCCCTAGCAGTCTTAAAATATCTATCATCAAACCTCTATTTAAACATGGCGATAAGCATAATATAACAAACTATAGGCCGATAGCCCTAATTCCTGTTCTATCAAAGATCTTTGAAAAGGTCATGCAAGTCAGATTGATATCTTTTTTTTACTAAACACTATAATCAGGGGCGAACAATTTGGATTTCGTAAGGGAAGATCAACAGCGCTGGCCTGCTACTCTCTTATAAATAAAATATCAACTTACATGGGCAGGAGAGTTCCCGTTGCTGCTGTACTTTTTGACATGAGTAAGGCTTTTGATTTAGTCAACCATAAAACACTTTTGGCTAAACTAAGCTTATGGTGTGCGAGGACCAGCTTATAATTGGGTCGAAAGCTATCTCAGCAAAAGAACACAATTTGTGGAAATACCGAAGCTGGATGATGAGTCACTTAGCGTAACATGCAAGTCACAAAATAGGCAAAATAACTCAGGTGTCCCACAGGGTAGTATATTGGGACCACTACTCTTTATTGCTTATATAAATGACCTCCCAAAATGTACGCAATATCCAGTCACGCTTTTTGCCGATGACATTTCTTTGACAATACACAAAAAACCCAAAATTGACTACAATAGTGAAATAAACAATGAAATTAAAAATATTACAAATTGGCTAAAAGATAATAATTTGAAAATTAATACTAATAAAACGAAATATATACAATTCTATAATAAAAACGGAAAACCTCAAAACTTAATGGTTAAGCATTGTGATGATCAAATTGCCATGACTACATCAGCCACTTTTTTAGGTATCGTTATTGATTCCAAGCTCACTTGGTCGAATCATGTTGATGCTGTCTGTCAGAGGATACATAGATTTGTATATGCGCTTTGATGGCATACCATGGATATGTTGGCTCCATTTTGAGGTACGGGCTAATTCTATGGGGGAACTCAACATGCCTTACGCGTGTCTTTATTTTACAGAAGAGGTGTATTCGGTCTATTTGTGATGTTGGACTGATGGAATCATGTAGACCTCTGTTTAAAAAATTAAGAATACTAGCATTACCATCCTTGTACATATTTGAAATTTTGTTATTCACGAAGAAAAATGCCTATCTCTTTACAAAGTCACAAGACGATTGTAGTCGAGGTGGTTCAAGAAGACATCCGTGGAAGTTATCTGTCCCTGTAGCAGGTACAGTATGTCTTGCCAGAAACAGCCACAGTATGTGCGTTCGTCTATTTAATTTGTTACCGAACCATATACAAAATTTGTCATTTAATATTTTTAAAAGAATTATTTTTAGAGTGTTGGTTGAAAACTGCTTCTATGACACTGATGAATTCACAAAATTTTGTCGTGATGGCCACTTCAAACGAATTGTCTTACCTAATACCTGACATGTTATCTTTTATTTATTCTTAACTTGACATCATATCTGTAATTTAATGACATTACTACGTTTTCATTTATATTTTAATTTTATTGACTCTCTGAATGTAAAAGTTGTACCAATCGCAACGCTTGACATAATATTTTAATTGCTGTATTGATTGTATTAATAGTTTTATATCGCATGACGACGAAATGTTTGCCTATCGTTAAATCGATGAAACATGATTGTTCACTTTTATTATTAAGACCTGATAATGTACTTATAATGTTTCAATGCAAATAAATAAATATTATTTCTTATTTCTTAAAATTTTCCGGATTCTTTAATTCTTCAGTGTTAAATATTTGAAGTCTTATTAATTTAGATCGTTGTCCCTTACATGGTTTTTTAATATATGAATACATAACATCATTCGCTTTTCTTTTCCTTGTGTTGTCATTGTTTTGAGTGGTGGCGATGCTGCTCTGTCGCTCATCTATTTCAAGCGGTCGTTCCAAGTAGTTCAGCACATTCTGTCGAAGAAGTTGATCAGCTGGAATTGGTTAGTAGTCACCAAAGACAGGAGATGTCTGCAAAAAAAGCACTTTATTTTATAAAGAGTTGGTTGATGAAACAATAATAGAACAATGTCTATTAATTAGACTTATTTCTATAAATATCACAATTAGATAATATTACTAACTACAATTACTGACGCAGTTGCTGACTGTACTTATCGTCATTGTAAAAAATTATCTCTTGGGAGATGTGCACACGATGACGGACGCTTTCAAGTATTTGTTTTACTTATTTT
This sequence comes from Anania fuscalis, assembly GCA_950371115.1. NCBI lineage: Eukaryota > Metazoa > Arthropoda > Insecta > Lepidoptera > Crambidae > Anania > Anania fuscalis. The sequence continues at coordinate 19,325,138 of OX493326.1, read as the reverse complement.
TGCCGACTTTTTATACATTAACCGCTTTTTATTTTTATTTTTTTAGGTTCAGTCAATCTAGCTTCTTCAAAGTAACTTCTTAAAGCATATTTTTCTGTAAACGATTTTAAATCTCAGTTAGGTAGTAATTAAATATTACTCGAACATCGAAATAAAATACAGACGGCGAGTGGTGACAGAATAAGGACGGCAAGGTCTTAAGGCCTATTCTCACTATACATGTGTCGGAAACCGATCGTCGGGACTAGGTGTTTACATTAGATTTATCCATCAAAATCCGACTCGGTTTGGTTCAGACTTCATAAATGTTCGACTTAATGTGAAGAGCTTCATATTAAATTCTGCAGGCTAATACCCTTCCAACAGTATTACAATCCCGACGAACTGCCGGACAGGTATAGTAAGAACGGGTTCTTAGCAAGAGGCGTCAAATTATCAATGTGATACATGAATGAATGTGCGTGTTTAGATGTGTTTATAACAAATGGGAATGGGATAGCGCATACACTGTGTATAGCAATGTCTCGCTCTAACAATGCCTTTTACATTATTGTTAGGAGCCAATGTTAGGGAACTGATCTAAAAAATAGGGATTATCGCCGACGTTGCATTTCTGCATCAATGTGTGCAATAGTCACGTTGATTTTTTACAAATATGGTAAGTAGTTCATGTGACCCTGCGTATATTTAAGTCAGGATGCGGCTGGAAATGTCACAGTCCAGTTCGGGGAAGTGCGATTTTATCTTCGGAAAATCAACGTCGAACATCGATTTAAACAATGTAAGTGTATTCATAAATTCACTAGGCATCTATTCAATAGATTCAGTTACTTGTTATTCAATATCATAATTCTTATTTTTTCACAATTTACTTAGTACTTACAAATATTTTTATATTCATGTTTACTAAAATGTAGGTCTATTCATTATTTATGGTCAGCTACTCACCCCACCTCGGACTATTCTGAAGACGAGGTTGATCAACCATCAACTTCGCATCAAGTCAGCAAGATACGCACACCTGTCACAGCATCTTTGAAAGCGTGGAAAAAGCGCAAGCATACATCTATTGCTCCGGCTCCCCCTTGGAAGTATTCGAGTTATTAACTTTTTGGGACAGACAGTGAAGATGACAGCGAGGACGACAAATCCAGTCAAGAAGGTAATAATGATATGTATTCTTATTTTGTACAGAAATTTACGAAAGCGTACAGTCGACAGATAAATAGATCAAAAGTTGGTGAATATTACATTAATCTTAAAATAATAAATAATATAAACGAAAAAGTAATTGATAATAAATTGAAAAATAAGAGATTAGCAGATCTAATGATAAAAAATATGACTGATTGTAATACAAAAGCATGGATGCATCTCATTAAGTTTATTCAAGCATCAAGACGACAAATAAAACAATGTGTAATGTTTTCAAAGTGTGATGGTTATAATATATTTTTTCAAGATCCAGTGCCAGCGTCAAAGAAGTCACGTCTCAGCAATGAATCAGAAACAAAGAAAATAAAGAGCAACACAAACAAACAAAAGTATCAAGCGTCATGCTACTGGCATCGTTAATACAGTGCAGGAGCGCAACATCAAGGCCTCGGCAAAAGATGTCATCGGCAGCGACAGCGATGATGATCAGTTGGAAATATCTAAACCGGGTAAAAAACCACCAACAATTTGCTCGTATTTTACGAAAAGAGGATCGCAGGGCGTTTCCCGCCAAACTGATTCTAATTAAGAAGGTTCACACTATATATTAGAATTAAAAGTGTATAGATGTGACGAGATCAAAAACATCCAGCCGATGAATAGATGGCGCCATGCCATTATAACAATAAAAAATCAATCCGACGCTGATACAGAAGCATGGACGCAACTCACACAATTTATCAAAGCCACACGACAAGAATTTAAATATTGTCGACCTGATATTATTAGTAGTTATTCAACATATTGAGTAAAAAAAAAAGCAAAATTAAAAATTTGAAAAAACCCACGACCCTTAAAACGTTATTAAAAAAGCATAAAATAATTTAAAATACCCTCGAATTAAGGATTTAAGTATGTAACGAGAGATAATTAACGTACAAGTAGAGTTGATCTATCGCGGAGTCGTTCATATAAACAATAGAGTATCAGTTTTCATAGCACTTCCCTACGTATTTATCTGGTTCTTGAAGATATAGATGTGTCAATATCATATTCAACTACCTATGAACTTAATAAAAAACCCAAGAAAATCCGTCGGGGGCTGCCATTAAATGAACGTGAACAATTGGAGATATTTTGATGCGGTTTTCAGTGATGGGTTCGGGTTTGATTAGTGAATGTTTTTAGGTGATAGGTGTTACGGTAACAACTCACGGAGATGCTGTAGCAAAAAAGATAGATATATACTATAGATATATATGACGACCTCCGTAGCCGAGAGGCGAGCACGCCGGACTTGTAAATGGCGCCGCTATCTCTGAGGTTCCGGGTTCGATCCCCGGTCGGGTCAATGTAGAAAAACGAAATTTTCTATATTGGCTCAGGTCTGGGTGTTGTGGTACCGTCGTTGTTTCTGATTTCTTTAACACAAGTGCTTTCGCTACTTACACTAGGATCAGAGCAATGTATGTGATGTTGTCCAATATTTATATTATTATTTATTATACTCTTTATTGCACACAAAACAAAGAAGTTACAGTTGATATTTACAGAAAGATGTACAATTTAGGCGGTCTTATTGCTAAAAGCGATCTCTTCCAGCCAGACAATCTTTAGGCAGAGGACAGCTACAAAGAAAGGGGATAGTGGTGCAGAGTGGTTATATTCTACGTATTTTTAAGATGTTTTTTTTCTTTTACACTATACCTGGGAAATGAAGGGTTACCGAGTTATTGACAGTCAAAGTTCCAATTTTTTTTCAAAGATTTTTACAAATTTGACATCTGTTTGATAATACTAAACTTTTTTACAAAGAAACATGATCCGCTTACACACACAGGCATAGTCTGTGGCGTGCGCGCTATACATTGCGGGTTAGAAATAAATTATTTTTTTTGATACCCAAAAATAAAAGTACTTTCCCAGCAATTATTTTTTTTGCATTCTACTTGGTTTTATGTATTGAATTCGTGGTTTAAGGCTTCGTTAAGCCTATTTTTACACCCTGTATAAATACAGAGCATTCAATTACATCCTAGAACCAAGGCCCTAGCATTTTTCTTTCGAAAATTCAGGCTTATTTTTTATTTATTTTCCTAACAAAAAAAAAAATATTTTTTGCACAGCCCTGTACCACTTTGACTCAATCACCTCGCTCTTTATCCCCACTCTTTCCTTATTCATTCATAAGCTGTGGCGGCCTGCCTGCCATACCTGAAGCCCTACTGCCTAACGCTCCGTCCTTTACATTCGGCTCTATCCGTCCCTTTCGCGCCATCATCTGTGGACAGATGATTGCGAGTGAATGTGACAGATAGACCCGAAAATACGGATCTCTGACTCCAACACTACGCTACCCTATGTGTTATCATAATTAATTAAAATTTAAATACTCGACTCACAAAAACAAAAAATATAACTCTGTGATCATTTAAGTATTTTAATTAGGTTAATATCTAAGGAAATGTCTAACTAATCGAGAGCGGCAATGTGAAAAACTAGAAACAATAAACACACAAGACGTTAAAAAGAAAAAAAATGATAAAAAATACGGTGTAAAACTATCTTTGTAATGTAATGAGTAAAACAAAAACTCATTTAATAGTAATTACAAGCAAGGTATGACTGCTTCAGTTTAGAGAAATAACCCCTAATGTGAGTAGGTATTGTGAATAAATAAAACAAGGTTTCAGCTTCAGTTCACTTTATTATCAAAATAAACCGTACATCATTTGGTAATTGAACATAACACTGCTAATAAGAACTCATCAATAATTTATTTAAATGCTAAGACTATTCGACGAATTATGACTTTCCATTACACTTTTTCAGGCTTTGGACTGACAAGCTAATGAGGCATCTTAGCTTTAACGTTTTACAAGCAAGTATTTAATTAATGATGAAGTGTAAAAAAGATTACAATTTTCTGCATTAGCTTGGCGTGTTTAAAAGTCTAAATTCATTGCTATTTACAAAATTTACTATTTACATGATACCTATTTACATTAAATGTTGGACGTGACGTCCCTGTTGACGCACACATTGTCTAGCACGTTAGATGCAATGCCTTCGGACCGCACTAAGCACTTCTGGCTCACTGGACATCACGTCAAATGCACTCACTATTCGCGCACGTAACTGTTCCCCGGTGCGAATGGTATGGCCGTCGTTCCCATACACGAGGTCTTTAGCCCTACCCCACACGTGAAAGTCCATCGGCGTCAGATCAGGTGAGCGTGGTGGCCAGCGGATAACGCTACCGCACCCGATCCAACGACCTTGGAACGCCTCGTCGAGGTACGCGCGTACCCGGAGACTGAAGTGCGCAGGCGCGCCGTCGTGCATGAAGTACATGTACCTGCGGCTCCATACAGGCACATTCAGCAGCAGCTCGGGAAGGTCGCGCTGAAGTAACTCCAGGTACGTCTCCGTATTCAGCCGGTCTAGGAAAACGGATCCCACAATGTGGCCGTTGAGTAGTCCTGCCCACACGTTCACGCTAAACCGGTGCTGAAAGTGGTCCGTACGAATCACTCGCGGATTGTAGTCGCACCAGTAATGTGCATTATGCACATTAAAAATGCCCTCACGCGTAAACGTGCACTCGTCCGTCCACAGCAACGCTCCGGTTTCGTAACAGCCAACGGCAGAACTCGATCCGCGGCGCGTAGTCCTGTGGCAGCAACTCCTGGACCCGGGTGAAATGAAAAGGATGGTGTCCCTCGTTGCGCAGAAGCTTCCACACGTAATATTGGCTTACGCCAAACATACGGGCAGCGTCTGCGGTGCTCGCCACTGGATGCCGGTGGAAAAAATCAAGCACGTCCTCCTCAAGCCGCACTGGGTGTCGTGGCCTGCCCGACTCAGCACGTGGCTGAAAGCTGCCACTCTCGCGGAAGCGCTGCACGGCTCCGAGTATGGTTTGAATGTGGACGACGCGACCATATCTCTCCACGTACAGCTGTTGTGCCCTCAACATAATTTCACCCGCGTCTCTGTAGCACAGTGCCATATTTAAGTATTCTTGCGGAGAAAATCTGTACGGCATTGTGAAAACGCGGAGCGCGCGAGTTGCGCACACACAACACGAATGAATGTTTTAGGCGAACTGAACTCCCGCGCGCGGCCGATCGGGTGGAGGCGGGGCAAACGGTGCGATAGCTAGCGATTTGATAACGTATGCGAAAAAGAAACCCGCTTATCACCGTATTCAGTATTATTTTACAGGAAATCCCCGGGACCTGGACAAGATTTATTTAGAGTTCCGTACCCAAAGCGTAAAACGGGGCCCTATTACTAAGGCTCCGCTGTCCGTCTGTCTGTCTCTCTGTCTGTCTGTCTGTCTGTCTGTCCGTCTGTCCGTCTGTCCGTCTATCTCATGAACTATGATAGCTGGACAGTAAAAATTTTCACAGATGATGTATTTTTGTTGCCGCTATAACAACAAATACTAAAAACCAGAATAAAATAAATATTTAAGGGGGCTCCCATACAACCAAAGTGATTTATTTAGCTTTTTTTTTGGCCTGGATAATTGTATTTTGGATAAGCTACTATTTTTCAGAATTTAAACGATACAGATTTTCTACTGAAATTACTACTAAATCATCGTCCTCTTTGTCACAAACCTACCAAAAACGTAGAAATCTACTTAAAGTGGTCACACTCATGGCGTCCGCAAGCAACGTCCGAGGACCGTGCACACTTATAAGTCGCGGCTGTAAGCCGCGTCCGTAAGCCGCGTCCGATAGTATGTTTCCAGCTTTATTGATGCATGCCGAAAGACAGCGAGTGAGATGAAACCCGAGTGGCGCCTCACGCGTAGCACGTGTAAGATATGAGTGCGAAAGGACATAGTGGCGTCCTTATCGGATCCATTTATGCACTGAAATGTGTAGTGAGCGTACGCAAGCGCGTATTTCCTTATGGTAGTGCACATACAAAGGGCTGTGAAATTTTACTTTTAGATTAAAATCGTTTAAAACCTTTTTCTCGAAAACTAGCTTATGAGAATTTAAGATTTTTTCACGTATAGATTTCATTTCAGCTATAGTATTTGTCCTTCAGATATTTCTAGTTAATAAAAATTGACCTTATATAAGGTCAATTTTATTAGTGTTCATCCTGTTAACCTGTGACTATATAGGTGAAAAAATCGTAAAAACCAATTTTCAAATGTGTACCATAAATACTACAGTTAAAAATCAACAACATTGACTTCATATTGCATAAACTCGTCCTATCTTTGCTACGTTTAACCATCTGATTATCCGTCTTATTCCTTCCCCTTGTACAGAGCGAGAAAGAGTTGAAGATAGGTAGTTTTATGCAATATGAAGTCGATGTTGTTATTTTGTAGTTTATTTTTAACTTTTTTAGTTTTTATGATAGACATTTGAAAGTTGGTTTTTACGATTGCTTTTCACCTATATAGTCATAGGTTAACAGGATGAACACTAATAAAATCGGACCTTATATAGCTTGTAATTAATGTAGGATTTTTCTACTTGATGATATCCGAACGAGGCATGTGTGTGAACGGGATGGATGAATGAGAAAAACTAAAAGGTCTCTCTCTGACGCCGCCATGATCGATGACTGCAGGACTGTTGTGTGTAAAAAATCAATTTAAGAATATAACAAGTTTTTTCATCCAAAAAGTGTTTTCATTTAGACCCACACCTACAATTTCTCGTCCGGGATTTAAGGGTCTAAATGAATCGGAGTATTTTCACGTTTTACGAAATATCGAGCATCGTGTCACCGCGTGGTTGCATGTGCCGGGCGCTATAACCTACGACGACGACGACGACGACTACACACATTTTCCCAATAATACTGCTGAGTTACCTGCTGGACGACGAATACGACGATTAAATTTTTACAATGGGGGAAAGCGACAGCGACGACGGCAATTGCAATCCACTTCACATGATCTAATCCATACCTAAGTTCACCGGAGATGATATGACGTATTCCTCCGTAAAGTGGACCCAAGATCTGGAAGACAACGCCGATATTTTTGGATGGAGCCAGAAACAAATGCTAGTCATAGCACGATGATGTCTAGCTGGTACGGTGGCCTTATGGATTAAGACTGAGAAAGCTTTCAAAAGCTATGATGAGCTGAAAGGGGCTTTGATTAAAGAATTTCCAGAGTCTATTAACAGTAAACAGATGCACGAGATCATGAGTAAGCGTAAGAAGCAGCCCAACGAGACATTACACCAGTATATGTTGGTTATGAAAGAATTGGAAAAAAGGGCAAAATTTCCTGATTACGTCGCCATACAGTACATAGTAGACGGAATAACCGACTTTGAGTCGAACAAATTATTATTTTACGGCGTGACTTCTTATTTCGTGCTAAAAGAAAAGATAACATTATATGAAAGTTTTAAGCAGAAAACAAAGAGGGCGGATAGTATCAAACAACGGGATGCAGCTCAAGCGGTATCGAAGCAGAAAACTCCACGTGAAACCGCATTAAAGTCATTTCTACGGTGTTACAATTGCGGCGAGAAAGGACATCTATCGAATTCCTGTCTCAAGGGTGTGAAATGCTTTCGTTGCAACGAGTTTGGACATTTTGGTTCGGAATGCACGAAGAAGGAGGCATTGCATGAGGTACGACAACAACCTGTGAAGAAAATGTATGGTGGGTTCGGAGTTAATCAAGACCGACGGTCGATGTTTGTTGTTCAAAACAAGACGTCAGCAGAGGGCGCTGCAAACGGGAACGGCGAACTGAATGAAGTGAACGGCGATTCAGAAGAACGAATGAGAGTGAGTAAACATACGTCTAACCTAAGTTCGGTCAGTGTCGGTCATGATGAGTCCATTCATTCGTCTATGGTTCGTTCCATTCGGTCGGAGTGTGACAGTGACAGCTTGTGTCAACCTTGCAAACGTCATTCTTTTTTTTTTTTTTTTTTTTTTTACTTAAGATGGGCTTACTCTTGACCCCAATCTTGCTCTAGAGCATAGATGGGATCTACGATGGAGCGAGCTTGCCCAGAAGATGCCTATTCACTCTGGACTTAAAGAGAGTCAGGTTATATGCACTCGGAAATACAGACGCAGGCAGGGAATTCCAATCTTTAGCTGTGCGCATTATAAAAGATGATGAGAAGCGCTTAGTGCGGATTATGGGTATATCAACTAAGAACGGATGGTAGCCGGCCGTGCGTCTGGATGTCCGATGGAAGAAAGGTGACGGTGGTATGAGCTCATGCAGCTCATGAGCACACTCATTCATTCGGCTTCGAACATAATGTTGAATGTAAACAAAAGCGATCCCATTAATATGAGTTTAAAAAATATAATGATAAGTGGTTTAGTGAAAAAAAAAAGATGGCAGTATACGAGTGTGCGTTGACTATCAAAAAATAAATCAAAAGATGGTGAAAGATGAATACCCATTGCCAGTAATTGAAGACCAAGTAGACAAACTATTTAAAGTGAATGTGTTCAGTACTCTAGACCTGAAATTTTTTTACATCTGCCGATTGAAGAAGACTCAGTGAAATACACAGCGTTTGTAACGAGTAGCCCCGAAGGCCAGTATGAATTTCTAAGAGCTCCATTTGGCCTCTCCATCTGCCCTAAGTACTTTACTCGATACATTAACATAATATTTGCAGATTTCATAAGAAACGGATTGGTCTTAATATTCATCGACGATTTGATTATTCTTTCAAAAAATGAAGAGGAAAGAATCACAAGGCTTAAAGATGTGCTAAGAGTGGCTGCAGAATACGGATTGGAATTAAATTGGAAAAAATCACAAATACTACAAAGGTCTGTTGAATATCTAGGTTACATAATTTCTAACGGGACAGTGAAACCATCTACAGAGAAGACGAATGCTGTTATGACTTTCCCAATACCTAAGAATTTGAAAGAAGTTCACAGCTTCATAGGACTTACCTCATACTTCAGGAAATGCATACAAAATTATGCACTGATAGCAAAACCGTTGAGCGACTTAATAAAGAAAGGTGAATTTAGATTTGAAGAAGCACAAAGGCGAGCTTTCGAAGACTTAAAATCAAAATTATGTTGTGAACCAGTTTTGAAAATATTCGATCTACAAATGGAGACTGAATTACATACAGATGCTTCTATGTATGGCTACGCAGCAATTCTAATGCAAAGAGATCCCAATGATAACAGTTTACATCCTGTACACTACATGAGCAGAAAAACTACTAAAGTTCAACAAAAGTGCAGCAGCTACGAGCTGGAAGCTCTCGCAGTGATTGAAGGCATTAAGAAATTTAGAAGATATCTCATTGGAATACATTTTAAAATTGTAACTGACTGTAAGGCCTTTCAAAAGACATTAAACAAAAAAGAGGTATCCGCAAAAGTGGCCCGTTGGATACTATACCTTCAAGATTTTGACTATTCCATAGAACACAGGGTTGGAAACAAAATGCAGCATGTTGATGCTTTGAGCAGAAGTATATGTGTTGTTGATATCGAATTACATGCTAGGATAAAGAAGGCACAAGGAGAAGACGAAGGATTAAAGCTAATCAGAAAAATCTTAGAAGAAAATGAATATGAAGATTATTTTTTAGAAAATGAGGTTGTCTATAAAGGTGTAGAGAAGAAGTTGGTGTTACCTGAGATGATGGATATATAAATGATCAAAAGGGCCCATGGAACAGGACATTTTGGTAAAAAGAAGATCAAGGATATTATATAAAGGGATTACTATGTTAAACAATTGGACCGTAAAATAGATAAAGTAGTCTCTACATGTGTACCGTGTTTGTTAGCAAGCAGGAAGTCTGGTAAAAAAGAAGGTTTATTAAATCCAATAGATAAAGGAGAATTGGCTGAACTTTTTCTTGGCAACCAAGAAAATGTACAATTATATACTAACTGTGATTGATGGATATACAAAATTTGTCTGGATTTATCCTGTTAAGACTGTGACTGCAAAGGAGACAGTAGAAAAACTGAAGTTACATCAGAAAGACTACGGCAACCCAAGAAGATTCATAACAGATCGTGGAACAGCTTTTACTGGGAACGAGTTTCGAGAATACTGTCGATACGAGTCGAACATATCACTATCACAACCGGAATTCCTAGAGGAAATGGCCAAGTAGAACGGATGAACAGTATTATTATTTCCACCTTGACAAAGATGTGTATCGAAGAACCTAGTCATTGGTATAAGCATGTGAGCAAGGTACAGAGGGTAATAATTGGCACGCACCAACGATCCATCAACATGACACCTTTTGAATTACTGACTGGGGTAAAACTTAAAATGAAAGAAGATCTATCAATTTTAGAGTTTCTTGAAGAGGAAAACAGAATTAATTTCATGAATAGTAGAGATGAATCAAGGAGAGCAGCTAAAGCACAAATTTACAGAATCCAAGAAGAGAACAGAAAGACTTACAATAAGAAAAGAAAAGAAGGAGAGCAGTATAAGCAAGGAGACTTGGTAGCAATACAACGAACGCAATTTGGAAATGCACTAAAATTAAAGCAAACATTCTTTGGGCCATATCAAATAGCAAAAGAGTTAGGAAAGGGAAGGTATGAGGTAGAGAAAATAGACAGAGGTAGAGAAGTACCAATAAGAACTACTTCAGGTATAGATTGTATGAAAAGGTGGCCTTGATTCAACTTAACTTTTGTCTAACTAAATTGTACTTAAAATAAGATAAAAAAAGGCTTGTTTTCAGTTCAACCTGGTATTACATTATTAAATTGTCATTGATTTTTAAGTGTGAATAACTGTATACTACATAGTTATCATAATATACTATATTTGTTGACTTGTGTAAAACTGAGTTGCAATCTTATAAATAATCTCTATGTAAACTAACACATATGAATCATCTTTCTTGTTTTTTAGAATGGTTGTAAGTTGTTGTATACTATCTTATCACCAAATGATTTAATTATTTCTTGTCACTAGTAGCTTCATAATAATAGCTAACGTCAATTGAATAGCACTACTGTATCAAATAGTAAAGGTTGTGTGAGTTCTTTAGATTTGTAAGAGTTAGCAATCCATGTTGTTATTGTAATTGGAGGTTATTATAACTAGATGTTATTTTTGCATTTTTGTAGAGAAGCTCAGAATAGGCTCTAAATATAATCTCTTATACTAACATTTACCAATGTTAAAACTTTATAAATAAAATAAAACATATTTTTTTGTGCAGTAATGCTTCTTTAGATATGATTAAGTTAGACATTATTATTGTAACTTAAACTAGTTTCAGTCTGAGGCCAGACTGGTTTGCAGGAAGGCCGAGTTGTAGGATTTTTCTACTTGATGATATCCGAACGAGGCATGTGTGTGAACGGGATGGATGAATGAGAAAAACTAAAAGGTCTCTCTCTGACGCCGCCATGATCGATGACTGCAGGACTGTTGTGTGTAAAAAATCAATTTAAGAATATAACAAGTTTTTTCATCCAAAAAGTGTTTTTATTTAGACCCACACCTACATTAATGAAACATCATTCGTAATCAGTTTGTCAGGCAATATAGACTTTTGTATAAGTTCATTATCAAAATAATAATCGATTACAAAAATGGGTCCCAGAATGTTATTTAAGCGATAGCAAAAACAAAATTCAAATGAAAAAGAATTAGGAACGAGGAATTTATACAGGAAGCATAAAGAAGGAGAAGATTTGAAAAAAACTTTTCGGAAAATCGTTTCATGTACTAAGAAACATATTAAAAAGTTAAAACCCAAATGTAAAAATGGTTTGATAAAATTAGCATATGCGAAGCGCTCAAGAATTAGCATCAGGCATACCAATAAAATTACCAAGGGTTATACCCGTACCTTAAACAGGAGGCTTTCTTCCTTTAATACCGATATTTGCTGGTTTGTCTGCTGCTGGAAGTTTAGTTGGTGGTGCTGCAGGTATTGCGAAAGCAATGAATGCGTATAAAGCAGCTAAAAACAACTGATTGAATTGGAAAGACATAACCAGAAAATGGAAGCAGTGTGTATTGGTAGAGGATTACAGCTAAAACCTTACAAGAGTGGTCTTGGCTTTTATGTTACAAAGCAAAAAAACTGAATTCTCTGCTACCTAATAGAGCTTTGACTAATATCGATATAATAAAGCATTCATAAAAAAATCCGTTTTTTCGAGGTGTGTTTATGGGAGACGAATTACCTCGCAAACCTTTTCCTTTAGAATGTGGAGTTATTAATCTTGGCACTTCGAAAAATACAGGTACACATTGGGTAGCCTATGGAAAAATATATGATTACATCGAATATTTCGACAGTTACGGTAATTTAAAACCACCTAAAGAATTTTTAAGATATATCGGGAGCAATATCTATTATAACTATGATAATGTACAGAAAAATAATTTATATAACTGGGGTCATTTATGTTTAAAATTTATTAAGTCATTTTGGAAGACAATAAAATAAAAACAAACAAATACTAGTTAATTGTAATTACCATAATATGCTACGTTAGTTCTTGCTAAATCAAGTATACAGGATCTAACGAAATTAGTTACATTCCTTTATAGGGTGGTATCTAAAAATCATACTAAATACGATGCCAAAAAATAAGGTACTGTTTCATAGTCATTTTTAAAAGTTATGTTTTCTAACAAAATAAATCAATAAAATCACAGTCAAACCTGAAACACTCTGTATCTTTTCCAACACATGTGTGCAAGCTGTAGTTTACAGATTGTAAACGTACGTAGTGTACGTACACAGCGCACACTAGCAAGTTAGTTGTGTGTATACTAACTGTCAAGTCAGATGATCTGCGATTGGTTTAGCAGCACGGCCGGGCTGTCTCGTCGACCAATCACAGACCAATTGTAATCTGCTCCTCTTCATGCACACATGTACCTACATGTGTGTGTAGAATGCGCTTCTTATCATAATAATAATGATTGTTATCAAACATTAAAACCAATGCCAATTAAATTAATAGCCAACATTGTTTTTTTGTTTGTTCGAACTTCGAAGCATAAGAAAAGATAATTTCAATGTTTTATGACTTAGATTGCATCCTTATTTTAAGTGGATAAGGTATTGACCTGATTTTAATTGTTGTACTCAATAAGTAATTTTTAAATTTTATCTTTCCTTAGCAGTCAGTAGGCGGATAGAAATAAAAAATAAAATACGGTTTTAATAACATTTATTTTATTATGACACCCTATCACATTTTCACAGGCTACGGTCTTGCAAGTTAAGCGTTGTTGTAAGTGTTACTACCTAGGTACCTATCTAATAAATAAGTTTTTTGACAAATAACTAAATAAATTACAAATCAATCGAGTAAGTAGGTGCCGCTTGGTTCGAATCCATGCTTACCTTGCTTAATTAGGAGTCAGTTTCTTTAAAGGCATTTACAAATCACCAATTTATAAAAAAAATATGAAAATATCCTTCACTGACGCCTACAGACCAAAGGTCACCTACTGACGTGATTTTTTACGCGCAATAACGCCATGTGTCACTGCCACTTTTCAATTCACTTTTCGCTTTCGTTATTGTGATGTGACGCAATTTGAATGTTAAGATCACTTTCATCACACACTAAGTCCTTCACTTCTCATGGAAGTCGAGAGGCGTAGGGACCAGGGAACGTGCCGACCAGAGAACCGGCCCAGCACAACCAATCCTTCGCGCGATGCCGATGCGATGTAGGCAGGCAAGCAGGCACGCACGTACGTGCAACGCGGTCGTAGTGCGCCGAGGCTCCATCTTGCTAGAAGTACTGCAATCCACGGCGGTGATGAAGAGGGATGTTAGATAGCAGTTCCTCCAAGGTTCCTTGAAGACACTCAAGGTAGCTGTGTCCATTGAGACGCTCCAAAAATATTGCGTCAATTAGTTCATCAACAAGTTGGTAATTGGCAATAGGGTAGTACATAACCATTTGTTATTCAGATCGTCGAAATCGTATACCGATAGAACATCGTGTTGCACTGACTGACTGACTGATTTATTTCACCACACACAAAAACTGCGCGCGCTTTGTAAAAGCCGAAAAAACGCCAGCTAGGGATGCGCTTATGATTGGATTATTTGTAAGATACTAAAACATGCCTGATTGATAGCGGATCGTGAATTGGAAATTGACACCCCGTTTTAAACTAAATCGAGAGTGCGACACAAGTTTTTGACGTGATAACGTCTTATAAATCGATGACCGACTGCACCACGATTGCACGCACGAAAGTTTCACGTTTCGCGTACGAGCGAGAGCGCGGAACAAGCGATAGAGAGGCACTATCGGCCTAAGCTTTCAGCTTGTGACGCATCTATCTCTCTTACACTCCATCGGGCTATGAGTCCGAGTTGCATCAATGTTTTATCGAACTCATTCAGTCCAAACCAATAATAATAAATGTGTGTGTTAAAGATACACACGCACTGATAAGTGATAACAATTAAGGACTTTTAACTATTGTTTTAACAAATTAGGCCATATTGAACTGTATCAGACATTTTATTCTTAACTTACAGGCGTAAAGGTTTTTTTTATTCTTAACCACTTAGGTTTTATTGTTAGCGGCAAAAGTAAGGGATTTCTAGAGAAATCAAAACACTTATAAAATGTATAATTTTTTAGCACGAAGACGCATAAAACATTGTTGTCGTCATTAAGACTAAAATAATAACAATAAACCGCATTCGTTAATATTTGTTACTAAATGTACCTAAAAAAGTTTATTACTTAACAGTACTAACTTTCAGATAGTGCAAGAATAAAATCTTTATTAGTAAAGTCCAGTCCGACATCCGCCGTGAGTCGAAATTTTTTAGCCCTAAGATCGGATCTAATGTGGGCTGTGGCACATCTCTAGCTCGCTCATGCTTTGACCTTGCCCGACACGTGCCCCGGCGGCACCGGCGGCCTTTCGGCGCGAGCGGCCAGTCGGATACTCTGCGACTTGTTCTTGTCATACTTTTACCCCTAAAATTTATTTAAAAAATAAAGTGGAATTTGAATGGCAAGAAATTTGGATTTAATGATATTGTAATTTTTTGTTTATTATTGAGACTAGCTGTTAAATTTAATGTTATGATATTATTAAACGACACTTCATAAATCTCGAATGTTAGTAGTTTTGTTTATAAAATTTATTAACTCATTACACGACAAGTTGGCGGCCGTGATGAATAACTAATTAATCGTGTACCTGAGTGGTTTTATTAAAGCTGATTACGCAACATTACTTGAGCTTGCGACAACAATAAAATAGTAGCTTGTCGTTGTCTCCGCGGTTTTTTTTTAATAATTCAAAATGATACGTAAGTAAGAACAGCTTTGATTATCAAAGAAAACGAGTGAATCTTTTCCTTTTTTGACGTGAATCAAGTCGCAAGTTCAGATTCTCTTTGGTCAGTTTGCGGCATCCTGATCCCTTCAATTTTGCGTACCTATTTTCGCAACCGCGTTGGCTGCGTGATAGTGTGAACATAAAAATTATGGGTAAAAAACCGTTCGTTAAGTTTTACTGACTTAGCATCACAACATTAATTACAACCCGGCATCTCACCCCACCGCTGACCGCGCTTGATTCTTGGATTTTGAGTTTGCTTGTGTGCGTACTTAGTGTGTCATTGTAGTAGTAATCAGCTGTAAAGGATGTGGAATTTTGTAGTTACGAAATGAGATTGTTATGATGAATATCTCCGAAACTAGCCTGAATTTTTCGCTATAATTTTGTCAGGCTCCTTGGTATGACGTATAGAGACCCACATTAAAAGGAATGTCACTAATATCGTTGAATCTTATATATTGAATTCGTAAACTATTTTGCAATTATTTCATCTTTGCCAACAGTCATAAACATTTGTCTGCGCCCCACGCGCCTTCTCGTCCCCAGACTGGTGGGGGCACGAGTAGGGGTCATATATAAGCGCGCGCGCAGCCCACCGGCCCTCTCTCACATGAAGATCTATTACGATTCGAATTGTCGCGGTTTCCATTCATTGCTCTGTACATTATACATTACTTACAGAATAATATTATTTAAAGTTTCTTTAACTGTTTATTATTTACACATAAACCCTATATTTGCTGAGCTATCAAACAGCTGGTCCTTCGGAGAGAAGCCGTCTTGACGAGGAATCGGACGAATTTGGAAATTACCCGGCACGACGACGTACCACAACCACGTGCCATAAATTCGTCCAAGGGAACTTCAAGAAAAGGGAAATACTGAGTGAGTCCGTTCCATTATCCTTCCTTTAAACCCTTTATTCCACTAGAATTTGTAATAGATTTGTGTGTGCCACCTTAAAATCACATCATCAATCATCAAGTGTGACTTCAAGCCAATTGCATCGCCTAAATTATCTTTCATTTTTGCACCAAAATGCTAAATTAATCCATCAAATACCTAATATTTCTCAACACTGCATTTATTTCAATTATAATTGCTTATCGCTCATCCACGCGGCCGGTCCATTGTTCTCGCCCGGCCGGACCGCATTCCTTAGCAATCCTTGCCGCCAGCTGCTATTACTTACGAGTAAACAACATTTTCACGCCTTTGCAATTAATTTACGCTATACATAATTAAACCTTGCGCATTATTGAATAATTTTGAAAATGACTGATTTGAAAAAACTTCTTAGACTGCGAAGCAGCTTAAAAGCAAAGCTTACTCATTTTACCAATTTTATTAATATCGTAAAAAGTTATAAATCACTTTCTCTTCCGCATAAAATCGAACTTAAAAATCGCCTTAAAATAATCGATGATGCTTATGAAGATTTTAATAAATTACAGACCGAGATTGAAACATTAACGGACGATTTGGAGAAAGAATTTGCGGAACGGGAACAATTTGAAGTTCTTTATCACGCAAATTCAGCGTTTGCGCGCAGCGTGCTGGAGAGCTCGACGAGCAACGCTGAGCTCGACGACGACGACCACGTGGGCGGGGCGAGCACAAGTGCAAAGCAGGATTTCTTTCGCCTCCCAGACATAAGCCCGCCTTGTTTCGACGGAGAATTTCATCACTGGCTCGAATTCCGAGATACGTATATTTCTCTTATTCATAACAATAATAGGATTAATGATATCAGTAAATTTCATTATTTACGTGCTTCTCTTAAAGGCAGCGCGTCTTCAGTTATTCAAAGTCTTGAATTTACCGCAAGCAATTACAAAACAGCTTGGCAACTTCTAACAGAAAGATTTGATAATAATAAATTATTAATTACTAATCACATCCAAGCTTTATTTAACGTAGAACAAGTTCAAAAGGATTCATCAAGATCATTACGTCATCTAATAGACGTTACTAACAAGAATTTACGTGCCTTAAGCGGTCTTGGACAGCCCACAGATCACTGGGATATTTTAGTTATATTCATAATGGCTAAAAAACTAGATTTTATTAGTAATAGACAGTGGGAAGAGTATAAAAATACTCTCACTGAACAACCAAGCTTAAAACAATTTTGTCTCTTCTTAAATAATAGGGCAGAGTTATTAGAGACATTACATAATAATAAATTAACAAATAAAAACACTTATACTAACACAGACACATCTACTCAAAAACAAAGGTCTTTTGCTGTAGTTACAGAAAATAAAAATGTTCAAGGGCCTATGTGTCCTATGTGTAAGCAAGATCATTACCTATTTAACTGTGGATCATTCCGAGCATTAGATGTTGAAACACGCAATATGAAAATTGCATCCTTTAATAATATTTGTAAAAATTGTTTACGCTCTGGCCACCAAAGTAAAAATTGCAGACTTACTCATTGTAAATACTGTAATTTAAAGCACAATACTCTTCTTCACAAAGATTTCATTAAAAATAAACCTTCTTCCATTTCCACCAATGTTGAAAACCAGGTTGAAAACATAGCGTTATCAACAAACACTTATCCATCTTTAACAGCTACTAAAAAACCTTATGTATTGCTTTCCACAGCTATGGTGAAGGTGGTGGGAAAGGGCGGGCGAGTTCACAACGCTCGGGCTCTTCTTGATAACGGCAGCACGTCCAACTTCGTGACTTCCGAACTCTGCGAGAAACTCGGTCTGTTGCGACGTACCACGAGCTCCACTATCATCGGCATCAATAGTCAGGTTTCATCTAGCACTAAATTATGCACACTCACACTTCAATCTTGCAATAGCAACTATAAGGCGAGCATAGATTGCCACATTTTGCCTCAAATTACATCATCATTACCTTCAACGTTTGTTCATAGGGATCAAATACCTATTCCCGATAGTATACAATTAGCAGACCCCTTTTTTAATATTCCCGCTACCATAGACATCCTGGTAGGAGCTCAACTCTTCTGGGACATCCTAGGAGCAAGTTCTATTAGTTTAGGAAGGAATCAGCCTGTATTACGTGAATCGAAATTAGGGTGGATCATGTCGGGTAGTATAATTCAAAGTCCCGCCACCTCTAATAATACAAACCATTGTCATTTTAGTAAGTCAATCGAATCTCAACTTAACAAATTTTGGGATTTGGACTCTGTCTCTTTAAACCATTCAATGTCAAAGGACGACTATGAATGCGAATCAATATTCAAAAGAACAACAAAGCGTGACAGTGATGGAAAATTTATAGTAACCATACCTCTTAAAGAATCACCAAAGGTCCTGGGAGATTCATACATAATATCAAAACATAGATTTTTATCGTTAGAACGAAAACTACAACGTGATGATAAAATGAAACATAATTATCATCAATTTATTCGTGAATATTTAGATTTAGGACACATGTCACAAAACTCACCTACAAACCTTCAGGTTACCTCTCCTGAAAATACATCTAAAATAAATAATTTCTTGCCTCATCACGGAGTAACTCGTGACTCCAGCACAACTACTAAACTGAGAGTAGTATTTGATGCTTCCGCAAATACATCATCCAATAAGTCCTTTAACGAAATACAATTCGTCGGTCCTACTATACAGGACGATCTCATTTCCATCATTCTTCGATTTAGGCAACATAAATATGTCGTTGCTAGTGATATAGAAAAAATGTATAGGGCCATCAATGTAGACCCATCGCAACGATCACTTCAACAAATTATATTTAGGTTCTCACCCTTAGAACCATTGCAAACTTATACATTAAACACATTGACTTACGGAACAGCCTCCGCTCCATATTTGGCCACTAGATGTTTACTTGCCCTCGCTGAACAATGTTCAGACCCTCATACGAAACGTGCGATAGCACACGACTTCTACGTTGATGATTTTCTATCAGGAGGAAGCTCTGTTAAATCAGTTACGGATCTTTGCGGTAACGTTATTAAAGCATTAGATTCAGCTAAATTAAATTTACGTAAATGGCAGTCAAATAACCCAGAAATATTAAAGAATATTTTACAAATAAAGTGTGACAAAGATAAAGCATTAAATTTGTCAGACTCAATGCCAAATAAAACTCTCGGACTCTATTGGGATTCCGATTTGGACCAATTGTTTTTTGAATTTCAGCCACAGGTTAATTCTATAGTAACGAAACGCACAATATTATCAACGATCAGTCAAATTTTTGATCCTCTCGGACTAGTAGGGCCGTGTATAGTACAGGCCAAGGCAATTTTACAAGAGTTGTGGAAACTTAAGTCAAATTGGGATGACAAGGTCCCAGCCGTGTTAGAAACACGGTATTGCAATTTGATAAAATTACTTCCATTGCTCAAATACATAAACATTCCACGCTGGGTGCTAAGTGATGACTTGGTTACTATAGAAATTCATACATTTACAGACGCTTCAGAACGCGCATACGGGGCTTGTTGTTACATTAAAACAATCACACGTCATGGCAGAGTCTACGTTCGCCTTATAGCTTCCAAAAATAAAATTGCACCTATAAAGTCGAGCACTATTCCCCGTCTTGAATTATGCGGGGCCCTAATAGGCACACGACTATATCAGAAAATTATTAAATCTCTAACAATTAAATTTGATAGTTCTCATTTTTGGACAGATTCAACTATAGTCTTAGGGTGGCTATCAGCATCTTATAATCGATTAAAGGCATTTGTTCGTAATCGAATAAATGAAATCCATGATAATACTAATAGCCAAGAGTGGAGCTACGTGCCGTCCAAGGAGAACCCAGCAGACCTGGTTTCTCGCGGGGCGAGGGCTGATACACTCAGCGCATCCACTCTGTGGTGGACTGGACCGTCCTTTTTACATTCAGTAGACGCAACGTTCCCAATTAACCCTAACACCCAACAACATGACATTCTTCCGGAAATGTCCTTTGCTTTAGACACGACTAAAAACTCCATAAACACTTTAATAAATAAAATATCAAACTTTTCAAAATTAGTTAGAATTATGGCTTATATAAAGAGATTTATAAAAAACTTAAAAGATAAAAATGTATCATACAAAGACCATATTTTATCATTGACAGAAATATCATCAGCTCAAAATACTTTAATAAAAACCGCACAGCGCGATATGTTTCCGGAAGAGTATCATATCCTCAAATCAGGGCAAGTTTTACCGTCAAAAAATAGATTGCTTTCTCTAACACCATTTTTAGACTCTAACGACATCATCCGTGTCGGAGGTCGTCTTAATAACTCCTTTTATTCTTACGACGTAAAACACCCAATCCTACTCTGTAGCAAACATACATTAACTAAACTAATTTTTGATAGACAACATAAAATATCTCTTCATGCCAGTCCTCTCCTCCTCTTATCACAAATCAGGCAGAAGTACTGGGCACTTGGAGGTAGGAACTTGGCAAGACGAGTAGTTAATTCATGTATCCGTTGTGTAAGACAAAAGGCAAAAACTATACAACCTATCATGAGCAGCTTGCCTAAAGATAGATTGCACTTAGAATATCCATTTATAAATACAGGTTTAGACTACGCTGGGCCAGTGATGATTCTCAATCGAAAAGGGCGCGGTAGTAAATTAATAAAAGGTTACATATGTGTCTTTATCTGTTTTGCAGTAAAAGCTTTGCACATAGAGCTCGTCACGGACCTCACCAAGGAAAGTTTCCTTGCCGCTCTCGACCGATTCATTGCTCGGCGGGGGAAACCGCAGACGATACACTGCGACAATGGCACCACCTTCGTAGGAGCATTTAACTATCTAATCAAATACTGTAATCATGACGCTTACAGTCAAGGTATACAATTTAAATATAGTCCAGTTTACAGCCCTCATTTTGGGGGTGTGTGGGAGAGTGCGGTCAAATCTGTCAAATTTCACTTAATTAGAATCTTAGGACAGTCACATTTGACGTACGAAGAGATGATTACATGCTTGGCGCAAATAGAGTCTATTTTAAATTCTAGACCCCTAACACCCATGTCAGCTGATCCATCTGACCTTACCTATCTTACGCCTTCTCACTTCCTTATTGGTCGGTGCCTCACTTCAGTACCATATCCCGAAGTCAGAGAAACTAACATCACTCGTCTGCAAAGATACCAACGGGTCGAGCTACTAAAACAACATTTTTGGAAAAGATATGCTAACGAATATGTGTCTCTATTACAACAGAGAAGCAAATGGAGAGCCTCATCTGGTCAGCTGCAGCAAGGAGCCATGGTCATCATCAAGGACAAAACCTGTCCCCCTATGATGTGGCTACTGGGGCGAATAGTCCACCTCATTCCTGGCAGCGACGGCATCGCAAGGGTTGCTGACATACAGACATCAAAGGGCATAATTCGGAGGGCATACAACAACATATGTCCGTTGCCATTGGATCCAGTTGAAGAAGATGCATCTTCAACGGCGGGGAGCATGTCTGCGCCCCACGCGCCTTCTCGTCCCCAGACTGGTGGGGGCACGAGTAGGGGTCATATATAAGCGCGCGCGCAGCCCACCGGCCCTCTCTCACATGAAGATCTATTACGATTCGAATTGTCGCGGTTTCCATTCATTGCTCTGTACATTATACATTACTTACAGAATAATATTATTTAAAGTTTCTTTAACTGTTTATTATTTACACATAAACCCTATATTTGCTGAGCTATCAAACAACATTACATTACAATAAATAAATTGCAATAACTAGTTGATTATTATTATAATACTTATGTGTATAATTCATATGTGATACTTTAGTGAGTCATATATCATGATTGTTCTTAAAAAAAATAAAACCTCCTAGTAGTGTAGCTACTCGCACAGCACCAACACAAGCGCATTCGACAAGAAATAGAATGTAGCTCTGAAAAGAGCTGTTTGCGCTCTCTCCACCAAAACACGACGGTAGCTCTGAGAAGAGCTGTTCATCGTCACTCAGAAACAAGATGGGAGCTCTGAAAAGAGCTATTTTGGATGACGACACCGCAACCACGCCGCGACACGGGCACTCCTCCGTGCACGCATCCACGCTGCGCCGCCGCCGCCGATGAAATGGCCGAGGCGACCTGCACGACGCGGCGCGCGCGATCGCCCTGCCCCGCGCGCTTGATCCCCGCAGACACCCGCGACGAGCGAGAGGTCGCGTACGAGAAAGACGACAAACAATCGTCTGATTGGTGTTAATTGAATTTTTTTAATTGGTCGGTAACTAATTCCTATTGTAAATAATCATGTATAAATATAGCTTAAGTTATCTAATAAATTCATTCCACCATTCCACCTTCTGAAGGCGTTGTTATTTAACACATAGCTACACACTGCCCAAAGTGGTGAACCCGAACACGAACACCAACTTGAAACAAACCCAGAATGCAGTCAACGGAATCCGACACTCAAGCAAATGCAACAAATATGGAGGAAGCACGGAATCATCATCCAGTCAGCGTCAGCCCACCAGAAGTCGCCAACATCACACTGTCACTACGAATACCACCATTTTGGCGCGACAGGCCCAGATTATGGTTTTACAGCTTTGAAGCCGCTACGCACGACGCCAAGAAAGGTCAGAATCAGCTAGCCCAGCTGGTTATCGCACAGTTGGGGAAACAAGATGTCGAGCAAATCACTGATCTTCTCTACAACCAGCCTGAAAACAATTTCTACAACGCAATAAAAGAAAGGCTCATTACCGTCTACGAGGAGTCTGACAGCCGTCAGTTCCAGAAATTATTATCAGAAATAGAGCTCGGCGAACAAAAACCATCGCAGCTACTCAGAAGAATGAAGGACCTCGCCCGAGATCGAATCCCAGACTCCACTCTCCGACACATGTGGACAAACCACCTACCGCCGTACGTCCGTTCTGAATTCGTCACCGACAAGAAGACTGGTCTATCTTTTCTGGTAGATACTGGGGCCAACATATCCGTATTACCACGAAAAAAAGGGCAAGTCACAACACCACTGCCATTCAAACTCTACGCCGCCAACAACACCGTTATTCCAACATACGGAGAGAAAACGCTAGAACTCGATTTCCAACTTCGCCGACCCTACAAGTGGAAGTTTATCGTCGCCGATGTATCTAAACCTATACTCGGTGCCGATTATCTCAAACAACACCAACTTTTCGTCGATCTGAAAAACCGAAAACTCATCGATAACGTTACCAATCTCAAAGTCAACGCACCAGTACGAGCTACGCACATACCTACAGTTCGTAGTATCGACATACAACAGTCGTACCACGACATACTCGCCGAATTTCCTGGAACAACACGAATAACATCAATGAAGCTCAGTAATCAAACCCTCGTGCAACACTACATAGAAACTGAAGGCCAACCCGTACATTGCCGTGCTCGTCTCATACCTCCGCACAGATACGAAAAAGTAAAGAAAGAATTCGAGAACATGATTGAACAAGGACTATGCCGCCCAAGCAAGAGTCCATGGTCATCACCACTACACGTCGTACCTAAGAAGAACGGAGACATACGAGTTTGCGGTGACTATCGCCGTCTCAACTCTATTACGAAGCCCGACCGCTATCCAGTACCTCGCGTCAAAGACTTCAACTACCAGTTATCCGGCAAGACAATATTCTCAACCCTTGATTTAAATCGTGCATATCAACAATTGAACGTACGAGAAGAGGATATTGAAAAAACCGCCATTATTACGCCGATGGGTCTATTCGAATTTCCGCGCATGTGCCCGGGATTGAAGAATGCTGGACAAACCTTCCAAAGGTACATCCATGAAGTACTTAGAGGCCTAGACTACGTATTTCCGTTCATTGATGACGTCCTTATCGGTTCAAGAAATAGCATAGAGCACCGTGAACATCTCAGAACCGTGTTATCAAGATTGGAACAACATGGCATCACAATCAACCCCGCAAAATGCAACCTTGGACAACCTAAAGTCAATTTCCTCGGTGACGTCGTGTCAAAAGACGGAATCAGACCCCCACTTGACAAGATAGAAGCCATCAATAATTATCCAAAACCGAAGACAATTGAAGAATTACGCCGTTTCCTCGGGATGATAAACTTTTATCACGACCACATACCTAACGCCGCAACAATTCAAGCCCCGTTGAACGCCTACCTACATAACGTGAAGAAGCGAGACAAAACACTAATAGAATGGACCGATGAAGCAACGCAAGCATTCGATGCGTGTAAGACTAGCATAACAAACGCTACCTTACTCGCTCACCCTTCATATGACGCACCTTACGCGTTATCATGCGACGCATCTGATAAGGCAGCCGGAGCAGTACTACAACAATATGTGCAAGGAAAATGGCAACCACTCGGCTATTTCTCCAAGAAGTTCTCAGATGCACAGATTAAATACTCAACCTACGATCGTGAACTACTCGCAATGTATATGGCAGTGAAACATTTCCGCAAGATGTTCGAAGGAAGACCGCTGATCATATACACCGATCACAAACCACTCACATTCGCCATGAGTAAATGTCAGTCACCTACCGAGACGCCGAGAAGAACACGTCAACTTTTGTTTATCAGCGAGTTTACCACCGACATACGTCACGTGAGCGGTAAACAAAACATCGTAGCCGACGCACTCAGCCGCATCGAGACCATAACCACGCCCACTTCAATCGACTACGATGAGATAGCCCGAGCACAACAACAAGATTCCGAAATACAACAACTACAACATCAAGACAACATAACTTTGAAGAAAATAAATATTCCCAACACCGACATAGAACTTTACTGCGAAACATCTACAAGCCATATTCGACCCTACATACCAGAAAAACATCGCTACGAAGTGTTCAAAAGTGTACACGACATCAGTCATCCCGGTACCCGTACAAGTCGAAAACTTACGTCACAGAAGTACTTTTGGCCATCAATGAACAGCGATATCGGAAAATGGACGAAAAGCTGCATAGATTGCCAGAAAAGCAAGATACAACGACACACATTCTCCGCTATCTCAAAGTTCCCGCCAACTGATCGTTTTCAACACGTACACATCGACATTGTTAGACCTTTACCTACAACGAGTCAAGGTCATCGCTACCTAATCACTATGATCGACCGACTAACAAAGTGGCCCGAAGCAATACCTACAGATGACATTACCGCCGAAACCGTAGCGGATGTTGTCTATAAACACTGGATAACACGATTCGGTTGCCCAGAAACGCTCACAAGTGATCAAGGTCGTCAGTTCGAGAGTCAGCTGTTCCAAAACCTAATGAAGATAATGGGAATAAAGAAAATTCGAACTACGCCCTACCACCCTCAAAGCAACGGAATAATCGAGCGATGGCACCGATCACTGAAAACTGCACTACGCACGAAGTTAGCCAACTCGAAATCGTGGCTCACAGAACTACCTACTGTGTTGTTTGGACTACGCGCCGCCCTGCACACTAACAGTGGGGTAAGCGCCGCTGAACTCGTCTACGGCTACACACTACGCCTGCCCGGTGATTTTTTCTCTGCAACTATGTTACCTACGACGACGTCTGCATTGAATAGCGACTACGTCGAGAGACTACGAGCAAACATAGAAGAAAACAAGCCGCAGAGTATCACAACTCATAACAACAAGGAACACATATTCGTGCACAACGAACTACGTACCTGCAGTCACGTGTTTATAAGAATAGACGCGGTCAAGAAACCACTCTAACAACCTTATGAAGGCCCATACCGCGTGATCAAGCGATTAGATAAAGTCTACACTATCCAATTACCAGATCGCGAAACCAACATATCAATAGACAGAGTGAAGCCAGCTTACCTGTTACCAGACGCAGACGCAGTTACCTTACCATCTCAACATAATCAAGTTACCTCACGTCAAGTTACCTCAAGCCAAGTTACCGTACCTTTACCTTCATCACAACCAATACCATCAGCAATGAAGCAAACACGTTATGGGCGTATTATCAAGAAGCCTGTACGTTTCACTTGAAGGGGAGTACTGTAGCTACTCGCACAGCACCAACACAAGCGCATTCGACAAGAAATAGAATGTAGCTCTGAAAAGAGCTGTTTGCGCTCTCTCCACCAAAACACGACGGTAGCTCTGAGAAGAGCTGTTCATCGTCACTCAGAAACAAGATGGGAGCTCTGAAAAGAGCTATTTTGGATGACGACACCGCAACCACGCCGCGACACGGGCACTCCTCCGTGCACGCGTCCACGCTGCGCCGCCGCCGCCGATGAAATGGCCGAGGCGACCTGCACGACGCGGCGCGCGCGATCGCCCTGCCCCGCGCGCTTGATCCCCGCAGACACCCGCGACGAGCGAGAGGTCGCGTACGAGAAAGACGACAAACAATCGTCTGATTGGTGTTAATTGAAATTTTTTAATTGGTCGGTAACTAATTCCTATTGTAAATAATCATGTATAAATATAGCTTAAGTTATCTAATAAATTCATTCCACCATTCCACCTTCTGAAGGCGTTGTTATTTAACACATAGCTACACACTGCCCAAAGTAGCAAAAATAATATTTCACTTCCTATAGTTAAAGACGATAGACGTATAACTTCTGTGAAAAATAAAAAGATTACAAAGGAAAATAAGAAATTCTTAAAAGATCTCGGATTTAAATTAAGAAATGCTAAAAATTACAGACCTTCCGTATAGCTACAACCCGTACAATAACAGCTTTAAAGATAATGATGAAATAAGAATACCAATCCATCAGCAAGACATTTACGTGCTACCTTTAGGTAGCTCTAACTACATAGAAGGCTATGCTTAAGTATGCACAAAAGATCCAACAGGAAAAATAGTAGAAAATAATGTTAATTTCATAAACAACCCAATAACATATTTGTTTCAAGATATGCGATACGAATTAAACGGTGTAGAAATAGATCGTATTAAAAATTCTGGAATCACTACAACAATAAAATCTTATCTATCCATGAATGAAGGTGAAAGCAAGGCTGCAGCTGTTTGGGTTTGGAATTTAAAGGGTGTGACAGTAAAAAAGGATATTTTATTGTTATTATCCCATTAAACAAATTATTAGGCTTTGCTAAAGATTATAATAAAATTATTATTAATTGTAGACATGAACTTATATTACATCGAAGTAGTTCCGTTGCAAATTGTGTTATAATGAATAAAAATGAGTATTTAGAACTAGACATTCAGAAGGTACGATGGCGTATGCCCCATATAAAAGTTTCAGATCGTACAAAATTGTTATTACTTGAACAATTGGAAAAAGATCGTGCAGTGCAGTTAGCATTTCGAAATTGGGATTTGTATGAGTACCCACTATTGCCGAAAACTACCGAACACTCATGGTCAGTCAAAACTGTCTCTCAGCTGGAGAAACCGAGATTTGTAGTTTTTGGTCTACAAACAAATAGAAGACTTGATACAGCGCAAAGTTCATCTATGTCTGATCATTGTAATGTAACTAACATTAAATTATTTTTAAATTCTCAATACTATCCATATGATTCATTTGATTTGAATTTCGTTGATGGGAAATATAGTATATTATACGAGATGTATGCAAACTTTCGTCAGTCATATTTTAACACCGGTATTGATCCATTGCTTGACTAACAACAATTCATAAAAATAGCCCCGCTATTTGTTATTGACTGCTCTCGACAGAACGATTCAATAAAATTAGATCCAGTCGATGTTCGACTAGAAATTGAATGCTTCGAAGAGATACTAGACAATACCACAGCTTACTGTCTAATTATAAACGATCGTGTCTTTGAATACAAACCATTGAGTAACATTGTCAGGAAACTATCATGAATATTATAGTAAATGTTCAAGGATTCAAGACTGAAAGAAATGAATTTATTCCTAAGGAAATTGCTATATTATGGAATAGACAAGTTTTTGTAATGCTTATTAAACCACCATTCCCATTTTATAACTTAACAAAGAAAGAAAGAATACAAGTAGCCTGGATAGAAAAAAAATAGAAGCATTTATTGGAATGAAGGATTCGTTCCTTATCTAAATTATCAGAATATCCTAAACACTTTTTTTAAAAACAAGTGTATATTTACGAAAGGTAGTGTAAAGGTGCTTTGGTTGGAAGAGATGTTTTGCTGTGATAACATTCATGATTTAGAAGATAGAAATTGTTCTGGTTTAGTAACATTATATGACAAATATATTAATTCATCTGATATCACAAGCTGCATTTTTCATAATAATATATGTGCTCTAAAAAATGTGTTTGTACTAAATAAATAATGTTTAGAAAATAAAGTTTTTTAAATTAATTAATCAATTGGTGTTTAGAAAATAATGTTTTTCTTTAAGTTAATTAATCAATAAATAAATAATCAAAAAAAAATATTTAAGATAAATAACACTTGAAAAAAATCATCGACCTCAGGTGGGACTCGAACCCACGTCCCATCGCATGCCGGGCGAGTGCTTTACCAACTAAGCTACCGAGGACGTCACGTGACAAGATGTAATTCCTCAAGTGTTTTTTCTCGCTGTCAAAGCCAGCGTATTCTGATCAATGTTGTAGTTGTTGTAGTATAG
This sequence comes from Anania fuscalis, assembly GCA_950371115.1. Taxonomy (NCBI): domain Eukaryota; kingdom Metazoa; phylum Arthropoda; class Insecta; order Lepidoptera; family Crambidae; genus Anania; species Anania fuscalis. Next base: position 19,296,091 of record OX493326.1, on the reverse strand, counting down.
CTGAGTAGTATACTACCGTCAACACCCTATAGAAATTTACAATAAATAGATATATTGATAAAGGTGTTGGGTTTCATTTCATTTAAAATTCATTTCACTTTATTGATCATACATGTCTAATTTCAAAATAGTGATCGTTAAAAACTTTATTAGTCATGAAAAAATTTAAAACTATAATAAATATTGGAATAGTTGAAAACGTGACACGGAACTTTCACTAGTTTTTCGAAAACAGCAATACTTATGTGAATAATTGAAAATTTGAATAGATGAAAAGTAGAATGAATAGATGAAAATATATTGTAGCAATGAAAATATTATTTACATTAATTATTGGCTGGGCTGGCTGGCCGGAACTTTAGACATGGTGCACAGTGCAGCGTGTGGTTTTTAGACCTATTTTAGACTGGAATCACTAAAAATTGCGCAAACCACGGCGACGTAAAAAATGAATGATGATTAAAAGTTTGCAACAAAACTGGGCCACTGGCACGATCTTGCAGCGGAGAATGCCAATCGTGGCGATAAATAAGTATCGTCTCAACTGATATATTTGAAGATCTGTTGGTGCTTGAATTATTGTATGGCAGTAATTAAATGGCTTCTTCTTACTCGTTGCGTTGGTAGGTAGTACTCACACGCAAAATCCTTTATTCCATGAGAGGACCATGTAAAGGTGTGTTGATGGAGTGGACTGTGGGTTGCTGGTAGGTCTTCAAGGATATAAAAGAAAAGCACTGTTTTCACTACCACAATAAGTTATATTAAGAAATTAAAGGCGACACACTTGCGCGTTACAAATGGAGGGAGGGGAAGAGAGCATAGACAAAGTTTTTATATATTTTTAAAACTATAATGTTGGTGTTGCCAACACATCGGTAGGGATATTATTAAGTCTTGATTGAGACGAAGGAATGGTACTTCTTCTTCTAGTGTTTTTAAAACGTCGTCAATGAGAATGGTAAAGAGATGGGGTGACAGTGGACATCCTTGTTTGACTTCTTTGCCTTTGTTAATAAACCGTGTTTGTTGTCCAAACCACCTTATGCATGTTGATTCATTCATACAAGCTTTTATAATCCGATTGGTAAAAGTTTTATTAGTCCTGGACACGAGGATGTCTTTCAATGCATTTCAGTTTACGGTATCAAAAGCTTGTTCCATGTCGATTGCCATGACGTATGTTTTTGTGCCTTCCCGCCATATCTCGTCGAGAATTCTACGGAGAGTAAAAATATGATCATCGGTAGATCTATTTTCTAGGAAGGCTGCTTGATAGTTGCCTAGGCTCTTGGTCAATTTATCGAGACGGGAAAGAATAAAGTTGGCGTATATTCTATAGCCAGTACAGCATATCGAAAATGATTTCGGGTTTGTTTTTTTTGGAATCGGGACTTGGACGGTTTGGGTCCAGGCTGATGATATGATATTGCTTTGCCATGCATTCCTAAAGTGCTCCATTAGGTCTGTGAACATCTCGTCGGGTAGAGCTTTAAATAGTTCCGTGACTACTTGGTCCATACCTGGTGCTGTGCCATTGCGCATACTATTGATTATTTTAGCAACTTCTTCATTGCTTGGGCCTTCGCAAAGGTCATTTATATTCTCGTTCTTACATAGAGATATGACTGGACCTTCAGATTTGGATAGTTACTTTTCCCAATTAGAAATATGTATATATGTGGTCTTCTTCTTGTATTTTTCAGTTGTATTAAATCTTCGGTAAAAGTTATATGTGGTTTTCATACGCTGAGAGGGATGCATGCTATTAAGGTCCTTGAAAAAAGATTCTAATTCGCGGTCTTCATTTTTTTTCAATATGTACTGCAACTTGGTGCGACAATGTTTTAACTCTAGTCAGGATGTTGTATCACGCGAATGTCGGTTACGAAATTTAGCTTTCTGTAATTCAGCTAGCGCAAGTCTGTGCCCCTTAGATATGTTTGCTACCTTCTTGAGTGTGTTGGTAGCACTTAATTTCATAATTTCCATAATCGTATCCCAAGGCAGTGGTCGTTGGTGTTGATTACTAACGGCCAAGGCTTCAGGGGTCATTTTAATTTCATTTTTGAATTTTTTGCGGATGGCTTCATGTTGAAGTAGCTCATAGTTTAAGTGCCTGTAGTTAAAATATTAGTTTACTGGAATCTTATTGGATTCTCTTGTTGCTACCGGAAAGTGTCTTGTGAATTTAATTTTGTTTGGGTTAGCTCACCCATGATTAGTTTATGGTCCGAAGTTTTCTTATTAGGCTCTCCTTTTATAAAGTTGAATAGACTTGTATTGTTTGCTTTTGTAAGTATGTGGTCGATTTGTAATATTCTTTTGCCCGATTTCCACGTTTTTTTACAACTTGGTCTGCCAAAAGAAGTATCCAAGCGCAATTTTTCTCGTCTGATAATATCGATAATGATATTACCAATGTCATTGGAGTCTTTGTGTAGCAGATTATCAATCTGACCGGATTCTTGGAGGTCGTTTACATCTAGCGATCCTATGTGGGCATTGAAGTCACGTAGTATTATCAGTGTAGTGTCATTTGGTTTTTGTTTTATGGTTTGCAGTAACCTTGAAATTGTTTTAGTAGCCGCCGTCGTCTTGTTCGGTATGTGGGCCGTGATTATGAATAGCTTTCTTTTAAAATTATTTATTACTATAGTTGCCGCCATGATATCTGGGTAGTTAATTACGTTTTTTATTTGCAAGGTTGTATTTTTCTTGACCACGATGGCCAGGCAACGGCTTTTGTTTGATCCTGACAATAACCATTTGTAGTTTTTAGAGCTGTATTTTCCCGTGAGCATGTGGTTTCTTGTAAGCAAGCGATATCTATGTAGGTGTGGGTCTAAATGAAAACACTTTCTGGATGGAAAAACTCGTTATATTCTTAAATTGATTTTTTACACACAACAGTCCTGCAGTCATCGATCATGGCGGCGTCAGAGAGAGACCTTTATTTTTCTCATTCATCCATCCCGTTCACACACATGCCTCGTTCGGATATCATCAAGTAGAAAAATCCTACAACTCGGCCTTCCTGCAAACCGGTCTGGCCTCAGACTGAAACTAGTTTAATTTACAATAATAATGTCTAACTTAACCATATCTAAAGAAGCATTACTGCACAAAAAAATATGTTTTATTTTATTTATAAAGTTTTAACATTGGTAAATGTTAGTATAAGAGATTATATTTAGAGCCTATTCTGAGCTTCTCTACAAAAATGCAAAACTAACATCTAGTTATAATAACCTCCAATTACAATAACAACATGGATTGCTAACTCTTACAAATCTAAAGAACTCACACAACCTTTACTATTTGATACAGTAGTGCTATTCAATTGACGTTAGCTATTATTATGAAGCTACTAGTGACAAGCAATAATTAAATCATTTGGTGATAAGATAGTATACAACAACTTACAACCATTCTAAACAACAAGAAAGATGATTCATATGTGTTAGTTTACATAGAGATTATTTATAAGATTGCAACTCAGTTTTACACAAGTCAACAAATATAGTATATTATGATAACTATGTAGTATACAGTTATTCACACTTCAAAAATCAATGACAATTTAATAATGTAATACCAGGTTGAACTGAAAACAAGCCTTTTTTTTATCTTATTTTAAGTACAATTTAGTTAGACAAAAGTTAAGTTGAATCAAGGCCACCTTTTCATACAATCTATACCTGAAGTAGTTCCTATTGGTCCTTCTCTACCTCTGTCTATTTTCTCTACCTCATACCTTCCCTTTCCTAACTCTTTTGCTATTTGATATGGCCCAAAGAATTTTTGCTTTAATTTTAGTGCATTTCCAAATTGCGTTCGTTGTATGGCTACCAAGTCTCCTTGCTTATACTGCTCTCCTTCTTCTCTTTTCTTATTGTAAGTCTTTCTGTTCTCTTCTTGGATTCTGTAAATTTGTGCTTTAGCTGCTCTCCTTGATTCATCTCTACTATTCATGAAATTAATTCTGTTTTCCTCTTCAAGAAACTCTAAAATTGATAGATCTTTTTTCATTTTAAGTTTTACCCCAGTCAGTAATTCAAAAGGTGTCATGTTGATGGATCGTTGGTGCGTGCCATTTATTACCCTCTGTACCTTGCTCACATGCTTATACCAATGATTAGGTTCTTCGATACACATCTTTGTCAAGGTGGAAATAATAATACTGTTCATCCGTTCTACTTGGCCATTTCCTCTAGGAATTCCGGTTGTGATAGTGATATGTTCGAAGCCTTCTTCTTGGCAGTATTCTCGAAACTCGTTCCCGGTAAAAGCTGTTCCACGATCTCTAATGAATCTTCTTGGGTTGCCGTAGTCTTTCTGATGTAACTTCAGTTTTTCTACTGTCTCCTTTGCAGTCACAGTCTTAACAGGATAAATCCAGACAAATTTTGTATATCCATCAATCACAGTTAGTATATAATTGTACATTTTCTTGGTTGCCAAGAAAAAGTTCAGCCAATTCTCCTTTATCTATTGGATTTAATAAACCTTCTTTTTTACCAGACTTCCTGCTTGCTAACAAACACGGTACACATGTAGAGACTACTTTGTCTATTTTACGGTCCAATTGTTTAACATAGTAATCCCTTTATATAATATCCTTGATCTTCTTTTTACCAAAATGTCCTGTTCCATGGGCCCTTTTGATCATTTCTATATCCATCATCTCAGGTAACACCAACTTCTTCTCTACACCTTTATAGACAACCTCATTTTCTAAAAAATAATCTTCATATTCATTTTCTTCTAAGATTTTTCTGATTAGCTTTAATCCTTCGTCTTCTCCTTGTGCCTTCTTTATCCTAGCATGTAATTCGATATCAACAACACATATACTTCTGCTCAAAGCATCAACATGCTGCATTTTGTTTCCAACCCTGTGTTCTATGGAATAGTCAAAATCTTGAAGGTATAGTATCCAACGGGCCACTTTTGCGGATACCTCTTTTTTGTTTAATGTCTTTTGAAAGGCCTTACAGTCAGTTACAATTTTAAAATGTATTCCAATGAGATATCTTCTAAATTTCTTAATGCCTTCAATCACTGCGAGAGCTTCCAGCTCGTAGCTGCTGCACTTTTGTTGAACTTTAGTAGTTTTTCTGCTCATGTAGTGTACAGGATGTAAACTGTTATCATTGGGATCTCTTTGCATTAGAATTGCTGCGTAGCCATACATAGAAGCATCTGTATGTAATTCAGTCTCCATTTGTAGATCGAATATTTTCAAAACTGGTTCACAACATAATTTTGATTTTAAGTCTTCGAAAGCTCGCCTTTGTGCTTCTTCAAATCTAAATTCACCTTTCTTTATTAAGTCGCTCAACGGTTTTGCTATCAGTGCATAATTTTGTATGCATTTCCTGAAGTATGAGGTAAGTCCTATGAAGCTGTGAACTTCTTTCAAATTCTTAGGTATTGGGAAAGTCATAACAGCATTCGTCTTCTCTGTAGATGGTTTCACTGTCCCGTTAGAAATTATGTAACCTAGATATTCAACAGACCTTTGTAGTATTTGTGATTTTTTCCAATTTAATTCCAATCCGTATTCTGCAGCCACTCTTAGCACATCTTTAAGCCTTGTGATTCTTTCCTCTTCATTTTTTGAAAGAATAATCAAATCGTCGATGAATATTAAGACCAATCCGTTTCTTATGAAATCTGCAAATATTATGTTAATGTATCGAGTAAAGTACTTAGGGCAGATGGAGAGGCCAAATGGAGCTCTTAGAAATTCATACTGGCCTTCGGGGTTACTCGTTACAAACGCTGTGTATTTCACTGAGTCTTCTTCAATCGGCAGATGAAAAAATTTTTCAGGTCTAGAGTACTGAACACATTCACTTTACATAGTTTGTCTACTTGGTCTTCAATTACTGGCAATGGGTATTCATCTTTCACCATCTTTTGATTTATTTTTTGATAGTCAACGCACACTCGTATACTGCCATCTTTTTTTTTTCACTAAAACCAGGGGACTTGCGTACTCGGAGAAACTTGGACGAATTATTACCTTCGTTAACCAGTCTTCTATTTGCTGCTTCATCAACAGTTCTTCAGTTATTGCTAATCTTCTGGGTCGTTGAGTAATTGGTACATCATCTTTCAATACTATCCTTAATTTAATGGGTGCATCTTTAGTCTTCAATGGTGTGTAGTTATCTATAATTTCTTTCACTGCTGTACACTGATCATCATAGCTGAAAAAAAGACAGATTGAATTCTGATATGAACTATCATAATAGGTAGGCCTGACTTCAACTAAACCCCTGTCAATAACTGTAATAGTATTTATTAAAAATGGTTGTCCTAATATTACATCATATGGTATTACATTACTTGGCACAATATGAAAACAAATGTTGTAACAGTGTTCATCAATAACTAATTCCGTGTCGAACTTACCAATCGAAAATACTTGTGAACATCCCAACCCAGTAAGCAACATTTTCTCGGGTTTGTACACACTATTTAAATTGGAAAACAAGTCAAAAGTTATTAAATTTATGTCGCTACCCGTGTCAATGAAACAGTTCGTCACAAAACCACTTATCTTTATATTTTTTAAACTCATATTAATGGGATCGCTTTTGTTTACATTCAACAATATGTTCGAAGCCGAATGACGTTTACAAGGTTGACACAAGCTGTCACTGTCACACTCCATCCGAATGGAACGAACCATAGACGAATGAATGGACTCATCATGACCGACACTGACCGAACTTAGGTAAGACGTATGTTTACTCACTCTCATTCGTTCTTCTGAATCGCCGTTCACTTCATTCAGTTCGCCGTTCCCGTTTGCAGCGCCCTCTGCTGACGTCTTGTTTTGAACAACAAACATCGACCGTCGGTCTTGATTAACTCCGAACCCACCATACGTTTTCTTCACAGGTTGTTGTCGTACCTCATGCAATGCCTCCTTCTTCGTACATTCCGAACCGATATGTCCAAACTCGTTGCAACGAAAGCATTTCACACCCTTGAGACAGGAATTCGATAGATGTCCTTTCTCGCCGCAATTGTAACACCGTAGAAATGACTTTACTGCGGTTTCACTTGGAGTTTTCTGCTTCGATACCGCTTGAGCTGCATCCTGTTGTTTGATACTATCCTTTGTTTTCTGCTTAAAGCTTTCATATAATGTTATCTTTTCTTTTAGCACGGAATAAGAAGTCACGCCGTAAAATAATAATTTGTTCGACTCAAAGTCGGTTATTCCGTCTACTATGTACTGTATGGCGACGTAATCAGGAAATTTTGCCCTTTTTCCCAATTCTTTCATAACCAACATATACTGGTGTAATGTCTCTTTGGGCTGCTTCTTACGCTTACTCATGATCTCGTGCATCTGTTTAATGTAAATAGACTGTGGAAATTCCTTGATCAAAGCCCCTTTCAGCTCATCATAGCTTTTGAAAGCTTTCTCAGTCTTAATCCATAAGGCCGCCGTACCAGCTAGACATCGTCGTGCTATGACTAGCATTTGTTTCTGGCTCCATCCAAAAATATCGGCGTTGTCTTCCAGATCCTGGGTCCACTTTACGGAGGAATACGTCATATCATCTCCGGTGAACTTAGGTATGGATTAGATCATGTGAAGTGGATTGCAATTGCCGTCGTCGCTGTCGCTTTCCCCCATTGTAACAATTTAATCGTCGTATTCGTCGTCCAGCAGGTAACTCAGCAGTATAATTGGGAAAATGTGTGTAGTCGTCGTCGTCGTCGTAGGTTATAGCGCCCGGCACATGCGACCACGCGGTGACACGATGCTCGTATTTCGTAAAACGTGAAAATACTCCGATTCATTTAGACCCTTCAATCCCGGACGAGAAATTGTAGGTGTGGGTCTAAATGAAAACACTTTTTGGATGAAAAAACTCGTTATATTCTTAAATTGATTTTTTACACACAACAGTCCTGAAGTCATCGATCATGGCGGCGTCAGAGAGAGACCTTTAGATTTTCTTATTCATCCATCCCGTTCACACACATGCCTCGTTTGGATATCATCAAGTAGAAAAATCCTACATCTATGTTGTTTTTGTTTAGGAAATTATCAATTTCGTCTTTCTTCTTGGGGTCTGCGGTGCCTCGGACGTTCCATGTACCAATTTTTAGGTTACTTAGTTCGATGTTATGTTTAGGGCGAGTTGATGTACTGACTAGCCGATACCCGGTTTTGTCTGCATAATCCTCAATACTCATGGGGGAGCTAATCGAGTCATTTGTGCTTTCCAGTGTGTTTTGATGTTGGCTCTTCTCATTAGGTACTGCTTTGTTTACTTGCGTAGTATTTTCATTACCAGAATTAACGTATATGAGACTATCATAGTGGCTACCGTCATAGATTAGGTTTATGTCGCCAACAGAGTCGTTTGGATTTTTTGGCTTGAAGACTAAGGTCGATATGTTTTCTTTCTGATGGATGTTGATATTTATATGGTAGAAGGTAGCCGCTGCAATAAGGATGTCCGTACCACCCCATTCTCCGTCTTTGTATTGCTTTGCAATGTAGTTACGGTATTGTGTTTGGTTGTCTGTGTCAAGGTTGCTGGCAATAGCTATTTTCATTGCATCGTCGTCTTGGTTTTCTTCCACGTATCGCGCAAGATCACTTCTGACTGCCCCATGGTCTAGTGTGAGGTAAAATAAGTCGTTGATCTGTTGAGCTATTGCCCTAAACAGACAATTTCCATCTCCAGGTACTTTGATTATTGCTGTTGACATTATGTCGGCTGTGGGGGAAAGCTTAAATCTAATATATTAGAGACTTATGGCTAGGGTGTAAAGGTTGCGGAATTGTTATTCATTAGTGTTTTTGTAAGTGTTGGTAATGCTTGTTGCGTCAGTTTTTAATGGGTTTGCCGTTTTTGTTGGGTCACTATACTTTTCAGATGGGTTCAATGGTAACCAGATGTAGCTTACAGACGCGGTATTGATTTCGTGCTTTTGTATTATGCAAGAAATAAAAGTGTTTTTGGGGCTCTTCTTTTTGCTGTGTTTGGTTGAGTAAAACTATGCAATACTTAGGTTTATTGTTACCAAAGATGTTTGCATTATTTCAGATTTATGTTTAACATGTGTTGTCTTTTTCGGTATTGAGACTTTTTGGTAATGAGCGTTAGTTGAGAGTCGATTGTTAGAGTTACAGAAAACCTTGCTTTGTACCTCAATAATTTTAAAGTACCTACACAACCTACCTCAGTTTTATGTATTTGTGGTACTTTGAGGTGATGTAAGTATTATAATATTCTAGAGACTTTGGTCTGAGGTTTGCTGTTTGAGTATTGTCCTATTTAAATTTATGGAAACTAGTGATTCTGATAGGTTCGAAGTGGTCGAATTTGTTATTTAATTCGCAACTTTTACTTGGGTGTTTGTAAGGTAAAGGACTGATCTCACCGGGTTTGCGCCTACACGCGTAGTAACTGGACTAGTGGGCCTTACTCGAACCCTTTGCAACTCGCCACAGGCTTAAGATGGGAATGCGATGGTTTCTCCTTTCCCTGAGGCTGCACTGGAGCACTTGTAGGACGGTTGGCACAAAAACACTATACACACATGGCTCACACACTTCGAGATGACAAAAACCTATGCAAGAATTAAATTACGGAGGGGTGATTCTGAAAACACTTATCCCGCGTTCCGTTGATTATTAATATAAGTTTAAATGTGTAATTAAATTTAATTTAGAAATTATTCACTGGTTATTGACTTCAGAGGCTGAAGAGAAATTGCAATATTATTATCAAAGATAGGATTAATATTACCAAAGCCCAACGCGCGGGGCGTTGGACTTTGGATTTTAAGAACAAAAGATCTTTTTTCGGTTCGGGCCACTTGCAGCGCACGTGTTGTGGACGACCGCTCGCCGAATAGCACCACCAAATTTACTAATTTCCGTTTTTTATTTAAATATTTTATCCTTTGGAAGTCACAGTTTAAAATTTTCAAAATCAAAAAACAGCCCATTGAATTTTACTGACTTCCTTGTATTTAGACAACTCTTTTCATAATTTATGTGTAAATCAAGACTGGTCAGTACCTTTAGCACAAAAAACTATCGAATTCGAATCGTTTGCGTATTCGTATCGCCTTCGAAATATTTAGTATGAAAACCTAAGCAGCGCTCGCGTGGTCACAACGAGAACTACAAAACACTAGCACAAACCTTGTGTCGTTTGCTTTCGTATCGAGTTCGAATAGTAAGCGTGACGTAAATTAAACTTTGTATAAGAAATGGTAGCACTAAACCACTTTTGACAATCGAGATCGTCACGTTATCGTTGAATTCGAAAGTTGGGTATCGAATTTTGTGTCACTGTCAATTTTGCAGTGAGAAGGTGTTTTTTGGAAAATAATTTGTGTTTTTGATGCATTAATATAAAGATGAGTGGTCAGCGAAATCATAATCCTTGTTTGAATTGCTTAAAAGACGTTAAAGAAGAAGAAAAATAAATCCAACAGTGTGTAGGACAATGTACTTTTCTTCACAATAAAAACTGTTAGTTACATTAAAGTTTCATTTCTTTCCGAGAAATAAATAAATACCTAGCACAAAACCGCCGCGCCGCTATACGTAATTTGTGTACCCAGTTTTTGCAATCACACCAATTAGCTAGCCCCAAACTAAAACTTGTACCATAGTGACTATACGAGTATAAGGTGTAAACTTATCAGTTAACTCTTTTCTAGGAGGTGGTTCTACTGCTCAAATAAAACAACTTTTTGTATGAGACCAACTTCGAAATCGTAAAAAAATATTTCATATCTTTATACAAACTGATCTCAGCTGATCTGCCGTTTTGTATGGGGAAATGGTTTTTTGTTTTGCGATTTTGAAGTTGGTCCCATAGAAAAATTTGTTCTATTTAAGTAGTAGAATCATCCCCTAGAAAAGAGTTATATAACTGATAAGTTTACACCTTATATAAAGGATAAAAGTAGTATGGAATTGTACCTTCTAATTCATCTGTCGCTCCTTCCAGCTAGCTGGAAGTCACTTTAGATGAATTAGAAAAGTCCAATTCCATAGTGAAGTCCTTCTTTCATGGTTCTCCCATGTTAAAGTTTTAAACGCCTGGGTTTATTTAAAAGCAAATAAACAGTGGCAAGAATGTGCATCTTATACATAACCAAGGATTTTATTTACTAGGGATCTAAATAATTAATTTTGTTTATTGTTATTTACTGAATTGCTATTTTTATTTATTTATTTAAGGACAACTTACAAAGCATACACCACACATTGACAGATAAATATCTAAGAGTAAACTATTTTAAAGTGCTGCCTTAATTACAAGTTGCCACGACATGCAATCAAATCCAAATATTGTTGGATACAGAAAAAAAACACATACTAAATTTAACCTAAATTATGGGCAAAAAACGACAGCAAGTTAATTACTAAGGACATTATCTCACATCCTGAACATATAAGGTGGAAAGGGCCAATTTAAATTTTCTTAATGACTACGACATGTCGATATTTGTACTCTGTGATCGGGATAGGCTATTGAATTGCGACTGTTTTTCTTTGATAAATGTATTATATAAACAAAATAAACACGCGTGATAAGGAATTCAGCATAAATAACAAGCTAGCGGACCTAATAAGTGTCTGTCTCCGTCATCTGTGTGAGAGTCTGGAAGAGATTGCTTTTTAGCGATACGTCCGCCTAAATTGTACCCTGCATTCCAAATGTATTTCACTACTTTGTTTGTTTTGTAAGGTGTACAATAAAGAGCATCTATCTATAATAAGCCTGCTCGCTAATGCTTCTCATAATAGCCTCAAAAACATTACCCCTCCTTCGACAGTCGCGTAAAAATACGAATATAATTTACGCAACCCTTGTTTTCGACTAAGATTAAATAGAAAAAAACTGGTCAAGTGCGAGTTGGACTCGCGCACGGAGGGTTCCGAACCATTTTCTATAAAAAGGTAAAAAAAACACGTTTGTTGTATGGGAGCCCTCTTGAATATTTATTTTATTCTGTTTTTAGTATTTGTTGTCTTAGCGACAACAGAAATACATCGTCTGTAAAAATTTTAACTGTCTAACTATGTACTTATCACGATTCATGAGATACAGCCTCGTGACTGTCGAACAGACAGACGGTCAGCGGAGTCTTAGTAATAGGGTCCCGTTTTACCATTTGGGTACGAAACCCAAAAAAGAAAGATAGTATATACAACATTAATAGATGTTGTCTCTAATATTTTTCAATCAAAATTCATAAATTAATCAAGATTCTAAACACCATTTATTTTTTTTACATTTATTATTTACTTAATCAAGCTAATTACAAATTAAAGTCCGTCTTTGCGTTCGCCTGTCTGTCTATCTTTTTGTCATGTAAATGCAAATTACGTGAAACTGTTGAACAGATTTGAATACGAATTTTATTATAAAAAAGTTTGATTCACGAGGAAGATTTATATATAATAATAATAAGATTGCAAAGTATTATTTAGTTTTAATGATACTTAGCTGAATGATATTTGTTGATCACGTTGGAAAAAATCCTTCTAACTACCGTGCCAACCCAGGACGGATCGCTAGACATAACTTAAAAACAGGTAAATATTTTAATTCACTAGATCTTGCGTAAGAGCTGTCGAATAAAACAATTCTAAGATAATAAGCGAAGTCATAGTCCAGTGCATACATATTATTTAAAGTTAACATACATTATGATGGTTAATAATAAGATAACTTATAGATTATTGATAGATTTATAGACACATTATTTCAGTGTTGGATGGAAAGTTTCGATCAACCGCATGACGTCAGTTGCGCAATCGTTTCCGTCGTAGTTCTAGCAACAGTCACGTTGCCTAAAATGTATGATGCGTTCTGCTTTAGGGCTGGTACAAATGCTAAGACGAATTTATTACTTATCAAATTCCAGATTTCAATAGTAGTTCTTATTAATGTTGTAAAATACCAAATTAAATGATTGAACTAGGTTTTATATTTTTCTATGTAATAAGTAATTATTGAAAAATTATATAAAGCGGTGGTTTCTTGAAATTGAGATGGTTACTAGAGAGTAACATGCACATTCATAATTAAATTACGGTTGCTTTGATCATTTGTACTCGTTACTATTTGTTATTATATGAAATGGTCGAAAATGTCTACGTATTTGAATTACTACTATTTTCACATTTTTTTAATTTTTCATGATTTAACAGAGTACGATTAGGTAAAGTATCTCTTCTCTGTCAATGATTTCAAAACGTTGTTTTATTTACAATCGTGAATGCTAACAGTCTGTATTAGGATTTCGCAAGCGTAAACTTCTGCGTAAACGTTCGTGACAACCCTAACATAATTTGCTTAATTTTCAATAATTTTCCTTTAAAATCGGTAATTTTCGGGTAGAGTTAATTCTGTGCTTCGAAGTGGTCAAGAACTTGCTTCAGTGACGTCACACCAGCTCGAGGAGTCTCCCTCTCCTACTCTACATCACTGATCAGCTGCAGCAGTAAAATATTGTGAGTGTTCAATAAGTGAGTACATTTTATTGTTTTTATACTATGAAAGTCGTCAAGATCCTAAAGTCTTAGGAACTGTGCCCACTATCGGGACCGCACGGCAAGATATTTTTGGTTGACGCATAGTAATGTATCTTATGTTATAACAGTACGGTTGAAATTGCAATGTTAATGTTCAGCATACCTCGGTATGCGAATATCTAACCGGCAGCCTTCAACGTTATTTCAACCGTACTGTTAATACATAAGATATATTATTATTATTCAACTAAAAATCCCTTGCCGTGGCGTGTAATAGTGTGTGCAGTTCAACTTAGGGTTGTAGCACACTACTTCGGAAACGAAGAGGAAACGAGCGAAATATAAAAACTTCAATACTAATTTCGTTGTTTTGCTTGTGCTCCCCTTGGCCTGACGTCGGTAGCACCCTACTGTGGATACAGTATGGTGCTACCGTATGTCCAAAGCACGAGTATGTAATTAGCCTAAGATTTACGTAGCTTCATGTTAGGAGAGGTTTACATAACTTAGGTGATTGAACAATATTGTAACTGCTAAGCGTGATGTGTTTAAAGGCGTGATGTTCGACTGACCGTTATTCCATAGTTTAATCTGACGTCAAGCTTATTTGTAATGTCGTGAGTCAAAATGTGTGTGTGTATTTTTTACAGGTCTGACTCGGAGCTTGACGTATTTGAACCCGAACTAAAATCAATTTCGAAACGAAAAGCCGGATCCAAGGACAGTAAAAGGTAAGGAACTAACATTGTTTTTCTAGTTTTTCAGTCTCCGTGTTAACAGAACATACGTCTTTCTATTTTTTATTTCAACCTTCTAGCTTTAGGTTGTTTAATGGGATTTATCTTTTAAGTAACACATTTTTTTTATGTTACAGATCCTCGTCATCAAAAAAACCCAAGCACGCCAAGACAGAAAAGCTGGATGTACTTGGTTTGCTGTCAGAAGACAAGACAAGCGCAGCTGCTAATCACGCTAAACGAACACCAGCGCGCGGCAAGCGCTTGTACAGCAGCATCAGCAGCCGCGTAGCGAACGGCTCCGTGGTGCGGCCCGCCCTGCTCGACGGGGAGTACTACGTCGAGACGCGAGTCTACCTCGCCGAGGAGGCCCTCTGCGCGCCGCCCGAGACACGTTACAAGAAGGCGCTCGTTACCCTCATGGTGCAGCTCGACTGTGACCAGCCTGAGTGGACCTGTCTGCACAGGTTCCTGCAGAAAGCGAAGTCCACCTTGTTCGCTGACAGCAAACCAATATTTTATGACAATTAATAAATAGATATTTAGTTTAAAATAGAGATGAGTTATTATTTTTATTATTAAGAAATGATATTTTATCTTTAATTTCCCCTACCCCAATGCCCTTAGGTAAATAAAATAAATAGATAGGTAATTTTATTGGTAAATACGAAGGTAAAGTTTATGGTGAAGGTTAAGGTAAAGGTTAAGGTAATAAGGTATTTAGGTTTTATAGGTTTTACAACTTGGTACTTATAAACGGTAAGTTTTCATTGGTTTGTAGGTATATGGAACACGTCTATATCCGCTATTAGCTTGATGAGCTCGAGAGACACGCTGCGAGCGCGCGTGTCACTGCACAGTACCTAAGCGAGAGAAGGCTCAGAGATTTATTTTTCCTATCCAAAGCCAATGAAAATTTGCCGTTTATAGATTCAAGAGGTATCTAGTTATTTTTACCCGACTGTCAAACGAGGGTTATGTTTTTAGTACCTAAACTCAGCACGTAGCATTGATTTTTAAAAACATTATATTATTTAAAAGCATTTACAAATAGATATTCTATACACTTTATTTCAGTGAAGATAGATAGTAGTAGATACGATTTTTAGTAAAATGCCTTTTTGTTCGGATTGTTGAATACAATTGGGAAATAGACAGTGGGAAGGATATTTAAGAAGCACTCAACATAAGAATAATGTTACAATGCGGAAAGCAGATGTCGATGGCGTTGTTGAATTTGCAACGGCTTTCCGTGGTCGAATATCTTCATATAGGATTGTTGCTACAGAGGAATTTGAAAACTCTTTGCCTGATACATTTTTACAAAACGTATCTTCTAAAATAAATAATCTTTTACAGATCGCATTAAACAGACATGTAAGTTTGAAAGTTAATTTTGAATATTGTGCAAATTTCTTTTTACTGAAAAAAAAACACTCATGAAGTAAAATCTTTTACTACTAAGAATTTTATCGTTCATCGCAATTTTAATTATGATAAGATGTTCCAAACACTTATGAGTAGTATAAAAACAAGATTGAAGAATTTGAGGATCGTGATAGTGGATGGACTTTCCTAAATAATGTTTCTATAGACGTGAACATTAACAAATTCGATCCTTTAAGAGGGTCTGGATCAACTTATCTCGATCTACCCTTAGCGATCAAAAAGAAAAAGGCGTTTAAAACATACAGAATAAGGACAAATATTGTTTTCTGTGGAGTGTAGGTAGTTGCCGCTCTTTACCCAGTTAAAAATAATAGTGCGAGAGTTTCCTCTTATCCACATTTTAAAAGAGTACTTAATACTAACGATATGTCTTTTCCAGTAACTTTTAACGATATATCTAAATTTGAAAGCAATAATCCTAACATAAGTATAAACGTGTATTCATTAAAAAATAATCGCACCGTGGTCGGTCCTATTTATAAATCAGAATTTAAGTCAAAATATAGAATTAAAATCAATCTACTTTTACTCGAAAATCAAGCCCAAAGTCATTTCGTTTTGATAAGAACTTATCTCGACTTGTTCGGACCCAAATCACTAAACACCATTGTAAATTATATTTTTGCGATGATTGCTTACTATTTTTTACCACAGAAAAAAAACTTAACGATCACATCTGCAGTGGTGTTGGCATGGTATTACCCGATAAGGGCACGGTTTCAAACATTTTGAGCGGAAGCAAGATGTTCCCTTTGTCGTATACGATGACTTTGAAACTCTTCTACAACCAATTGAAGGTTGCGAACCAAATCCATCTTCTAGCTACACCTCACCGCGCCAACGACATATTCCAGCAGCATTTGCCTACTAAATAGTCTGCTCTTTTGATGGAAGCTTAATCGATTTGTACAATATAAAGGTCGGGACTGTGTAGATGAATTCCTTACTAAACTTTATAATGATATCAAAAAGATTTACGACGTCTTGAATAATGAAGTAAAAATGAAATTTAATGATCAGGATGCGAAAGACTTTACAAGTGCTCATGTCTGTAATATTTGTAATAAGCCTTTGATTTTTGACAAAGTTAGGGATCACTGTCATCTTACAGGGCGTTATAGAGGTGCGGCACATCAATACTGTAACTTACGGTACAGCGTGCCTAAGTTGGTACCTGTATTTTTCCATAACTTAGCCGGTTATGACTGTCATTTGTTTATAAAAGAATTGGCTGAGAGTTCTGGACCCGTAAAAGTCATACCACGAAATAAAGAAAATTATGTATCTTTTACCAAATTTTTACAAATTCGCCCGGCTTGCGATGGGACGTGGGTTCGAGTCCCACCTGAGGTCGATGATTTTTTCAAGTGTTATTTATCTTCAATTAAACCTTGCATGGAATTGCTAAAAACAAAAATTTACAATGAAAAGTATGCTCAAATACGGTTTGTTGATTCATTCCAGTTCTTAGGCACTAGCTTAGAGAAGTTGGCAAAGGGTTTGCATAAAACGGATTTTTTACATTTAAAAAATAGTTATCCTGAAGAAAAATACTTTGAATTGTTAACTCGTAAAGGAGTATATCCTTATGATCACATGAAACATTGGAATGTCTTTTCTGAAAGACAGCTCCCTCAAAAAGTGTATTTTTATAATTCTTTGACTGATGAACATATAAGTGATTCCGACTACGCACACGCTCAAGAAGTGTGGTCCACATTTAACATCAAAGATATGGGGGGCTACACAGATCTTTATCTCAAAACAGATGTATTACTGCTAGCTGATATATTTGAAAATTTTTGTCAAGTTTGCAAGTCTAACTATCAGTTAGATCCTGCCTTTTATTTAACTGCTCCAAGTTTATCATTCGACGCGATGTTGTTAAAAACAGGTGTTTAATTAGAATTGCTAGCTGACTTAGAAATAATACGATTTATACAGAAGGGAATTCGCGGTGGAATTTGTTCGTGCTCAACAAGGTATGCGCAAGCTAATAATAAATACATGCCGTACCATGATCACACTCAGCCAGATTCTTTTCTTGTTTACATCGATTGTTACAATTTGTATGGTTACAGTATGTGTCAACCTCTGCCTGTGTCAGATTTTAGGCTCTTGGACCAAAATGAAATAAATCTATTAGATGTCATGAACATATCTGATGATGTTGACTTCGAATTTATTATCGAAGTTGACTTGATTTATCCTGAAGAATTGCACTGTACAAATAACGATTACCCTTTTTGCGCTGAAAAATGTATACCCCCCGGAGGAAAAACTTCAAAACTGATCCCAAACCTTTATTTAAAATATCAGTACGTAATTCATTACGCTCATTAAAAAACCTGTATTAGCAATGGTCTTATTTTAGACAAAATCCATCGTGTTTTGTCATTTCGGCAAAGTTCATTTTTAGAGGAGTATATCAATTTAAATACTGAACTGCGGAAAAAAGCAGTGACTCCTTTCCAACAAGATTTGTTCAAATTGTTAAATAACTCCGTGTTTGGGAAGACATTGGAAGATAGCGAAAAAAGAACAGATGTGAGATTAGTCAATCAATGGTGTGACGAAAGTAACAGAACAAACAAATTTATTTCAGCAGACAAATTAATTGCAAGACCTAACTTCCATAGCGCTACAATTTTTTCAGAAAATTTGGTTGCATGCAGTCCAAATGAAACCTGAGAGAATATTATTGGACAAACCGATTAACATCGGTTTTGCTATACTAGAGCTTTCTAAAAGTCATATGTATCGTTTTCATTATGAAATTATAAAACCTTACTACGGGGATAAGGTTCAGTTATGTTACACCGATACTGATAGTTTCGTATATAAAATTGAAACAACAGATTTTTACCGTGATGTAAAAAACATTTTTTTAAGATACTTTGACACCAGTAACTATAGTGATGACAATATTTTTGGTCTGCCAATAAAAATCAAAAAATACCTGGCTTATTTAAAGATGAACTCGGAGGTGAATTAATGACAGAATTCGTAGGTTTACCATCTAAATTATATTGCATTAAAACGGAATCATCACTTATCAAGAAAGCCAAAGGTATTAAGAAAAATGTTGTAAGAGACTTGACATCATCTGACTATATATCTGCTTTACTTCATGATAAAGTTTAAAAAAAAAAACATTTTGTTTATATGTATCAAGCATGAGATTTTTACACAGAATGTTAATAAAATAGCACTGTCAAATTCCGGTGATAAACGTTTCATTTTATCAGACAAAGTTTCAACCTGGGTCATAATAAAATTGTTTAATAGCACCTAATTCACTTTTTATTTCAATACATAGATTTGTATAATGCGCATGAAATCTTATGTTTAGAATTACTAACTTACTATAAGACTACTTATAATACTACTACTGTTAGGTTACTAATCATTTATTTGAAATAAATATCTACTGTAATTAAATTTGAAGCTGTTTTATTTATCTCTTTCGTGTAACACTTGTTTGTGAATGTAGGTTAATGAACTACAATTCCTTTTGTTACATGCACATTACAACGTTAAATGCTAGCAATACCATGATTTTTATAGCTGACATAGAAAAATATCAGGTTTTAACTTGATTTGACAATGATTCGTTGCACAATTTACGACTCATTTGCATGAAAATTACTGTAACAAGTGCGTTAGAAATGCAATTCATCAAAACGTGACAGGAAGTATAATAAAATACGAACACGCAAAATCTATCGATTTGGTGTTAACTGTAGTCACCCTTTAGCTGAACCTGTTACGGGTCACATCTGTTAGGTTTAAAGATCTTTATTCTCATACGAAATTTACACTTCAATAATAATGAGATACAAAATTTTACACTTTAAAAAAAAAACAAATTATTAGCCGGTAGTTGACTCTAAATGTAATTTAAGCTTATTTTTAAAAGTATTTATGCTTTCACACTCTTTGATGGCATTTGGTAGACCATTGAATAGCTGTGCTCCCTCAAATACCACTGTCCTTTTTCCATAGTTTGTTCTAGGTGCCCTTAATTGTACTTTATTTTTGAATCGAAGATTGTGGGGGTTATTTTTTATACTCAAGTTTACACTACTCTTGATAGACTTTAAAAGATTTTTTTTTACAAGAATGCATGTGTTGTATTTGTACAGCTGGGAAAGATTAAATATTTTAGTTTTTTTATATATTTGAGTAGAAGATGCGTGAAAGGGAAAGTGGAATAAAGTTTTAATAACTTTGTTCTGAGATCTTTGCAATGGCTTAAGGTTTGTAGGTGTTGCTGAGCCCCAAATCTCGATAAGGTAGTTTAAGTGTGATTTTGCCAAAGCGTTGTACAGGATAAACTTAACCCTTCGTGGTATACAGTGCGCTATCTTACGAAGAGCTCCTGTCAAGGATGTTAATTTCCCTTTCACATGATAAATATGTGGTGTCCATGTTAATTTATCATCAATGTACAGACCTAGGTATTTCTCCTGACTGGATCTTTTAATAACTTCATTATTTGTCACAAGTGGAACAAAATCAGGTATCACTTTATTTTTTGCTGCAAAAATCATGTATGATGATTTGGATATATTTATAGTAAGCAAATTATGAAGAAGCCATTCACTTAAGAGATCCAAATCTCTTTGAGCTCTTACAGCAATTTCCTGAACAGATTGGCCATAATAAAATATGCATGTATCGTCAGCGTAAAGGGTTAGGTTGCCAGTTAATCCAATTTTATTAATGTTGTTTACATATATTAAAAACAATAGTGGCCCAAGTATGGAACCTTGAGGTACACCGAACGTGATTTTCTGAAAGCTACTAACAAAATCGTTAATTTTCACAACCTGGCACCTATTATGGAGATACGATTGAAACATTTCTAGGGCTGTGCCTTCAATGACGATATTATGTAGTTTCTTAATTAGCTTATCGTGACTTACCGTATCGAAAGCTTTTTTCAAATCAATGAAAATACCCAATGCTAAATTTTTTTCATCGATATTAGTTTTAATTCTAGTTATTAAATCAACTGCAGCAGTCAGGGTACTTGACTTTGAACAAAAACCGTATTGCTCTTCAATCAAAAACTGTTTCACTGATAAGTACTTGATGAGTCCATTATACAATAGTCTTTCAAATATCTTTGATAGAACGGATAACACAGATATTGGTCTGTAGTTACTAGGATCAGTTTTAGAACCTGATTTATGTACCGGGCTTACTTTGGCGACTTTAAAAGAGTCAGGAAAAACACCAAGCCTGAAACATTTGTTTATTGAATGGACTAACGGTTCCACAATAAGGTTTTTGAGGCATTTAACCGCCTTGGTTGAAATTCCATCTAATCCAGTACTAACATTGACGTTTAGATTATCTATTATTTTAATTACTTCTTCTAAAGTACATGGTTTTAGATCCTTTAATAATATGTCATGTAAGTGATTGTTTCAGTTCTCTTCAGTTCTTCATCGTTTTTATTTCTCTTCATTTCTTTCCACAGACAGTTTCTCGTATTTATTGCATCGATAATGTTTTTATTAATCCAATCTTTCTGTGGAGGGTTAAGTGTTTTTCTTTTATGTATTTTACTTTTTTTTATGTATTGCAAAATGCAATTTTCTAGGCTGGAGTAATCGTCTTCTACCTCCTCAATTGCCGCTGATACATTTTTATATAATTTATCGTAGTCTAATGCTGCATAGCTAATTTTCGAGTTTAGTCGTGGGGCTTCTTTACCAAACTTCTAGATACAGATGCTTGTGATCAGATAGGGATGATTCTATTATTGTTAGACTAAATTTATGGTTGTTTATATTTGTGCTGATGTGGTCTATTATTGTTTTTGTTTTGTATGTCTCTCGCGTAGAATAATCAGGGTTTATTTTATTCAGGATTTCATATCCAGCTTCTTCCACCTCACTAACGTAATCCGTTATATATTTATCTTTCCTGAGCAAATCGATGTTGAAGTCTCCAAAAACTAAAGATCTTTTTCTTTGCTCCAGTTGTGATGAATATATATCCAGAAAGCTGTCCATATTAGAATCTCCATCCGGTTTGTATATAACGCCAATATTTAATGATAGTTTTTCCATATTTACCCATAAATAGTGGTTTCCGTTTTCGATAAGATCTTCGGTTATTTCAAAATGTATACTATTATGTACGTAAATGGAAACACCGCCACCTTTTTGATTATGTCTGTAGTTATATGCATGCTTATACTCTGGAATTTGATACATCTTAACATCTTCCTCAGATACAAACCAAGTTTCTGTAAATATTAACAGGTGGGTTATCTTAGGTATGGCTCTCAAAATACATTTAATTTCATCGAACTTATTTTTATTGCGTATACTTTGTAAATTTGCGTAAAAAAATCGGAGGGACGATGCAGTCAGCGGTATATCCTCATATTTTTCCACTAGGTGGTGACTTATTCTTTCTGTACGGTTTTTATTTAGTGGAGAAAACAATTTTAGTTTTTTTGGTTTGTTTCGCTTGCAATGATGATGTTGGGTATTCCTTTATTATATGTAATTATCAGCCCCTTTTCGCCATTGTCAAGGCGTTTTTTCAACTCCTCTCTAACTGATTGGAGGTACTGTTTCTGCGTTGGGGTTTGATCAGAGTAGATCTTGACTTTTTCTGGTCATTTTCCTCTATTTTGTAGCAAACGTTTTGGTATGTCATTTTTATTAAAGCAGATCTTCAACGGACGGTCTTTGCCCGGCACATACTTGCCCAATCGCATTGATTTTACTGGTTTAAGACAATCTTTAGGACAATCTTCGAGTATTGATACACCCAGCTTCATAAACTCTTCTGTATCGTGGATTTGTCGAATCTTAAAGCTCTTCTCGTTTTTCTCAGGTATTCCTACCACAATGAATTATTTTCGCGGTCAGAGCGGTCCTTTAGTTCTTGAATAATGTTTTCGAACTGAGAAGGTTTACTGGTTACAGGTTCGAAATCACCTTTTGTTTTTAATTTGTTTATTTCTTTTTCCATGTGACAAATTTTTTCTTGAGTGATGACGTCATTCAGTTTGATATTCTTTATTTCATCATGAACTTGTTCCAGTTGCTGTGTAAAGTTATCTGCTACTGACTTAATAGCCCTAATTTCTTCTTTTATTTCTTTCATTTCTTCTCTTATAATCATTAGATTTTCATTCTGTGTTTTTGCGATTTCCTTAAAATATAGCATCATGTTAGTTCGAAGACTCGCGAAATCTTTCTTATATTCCTCCTGCTCACATCTTTCCTTTCGCTTCCTAGTGTTAACATAAGCAATCAAGTCATCTTCGCAAGTTGTTAAATTGGGTACTGATCCGCTACCGCTTCCGCTTCCGCCTGTCAATGCAGTCTGAGGCGGTGTTCTCTGCAAGCTCATTGTTCGCGCTCGTGTTCGTTCGGCGTAATTCGGCTCGGCTCGGGAGCAGCGGTGATCGCAGCGCAATGCACACTTCTAGTTAGCTTATGTGAGGTAGGTCAGGGTTGCAGTCGATAATTTGCTTACTTGTATTGTATTTTCTTTTGTATCTCCAGAATGCAGCAATGTATCACAAAACCGAAAACTGTTCCATAAAGTTCACAAATTCCCACGCAAACTGATAGTAGAACCACCGAAATTAAAGCACTTTTACTATTTTTTAAGGCTGATAATATGCGCACACAGTAGTGAAGTCGACTCGTACCGGCACTTTTCGGATGCCGTCCTGTTTCTCATTTTATTATAATTAAAAACTTAAAGACGTTGTATCTATTCGCGAACATCTTAACTATGGTATGTTTTTATTTATCCCAACTTGTTACATTTGCTGTTGCATTATTAAATTTTAATACAGTTATTATTTTTGTTAAAGATAAATAACACTTGAAAAAATCATCGACCTCAGGTGGGACTCGAACCCACGTCCCATCGCATGCCGGGCGAGTGATTTACCAATTTCATCGTGTCACGTGACGTCCTCGGTAGCTTAGTTGGTAAAGCACTCGCCCGGCATGCGATGGGACGTGGGTTCGAGTCCCACCTGAGGTCGATGATTTTTTCAAGTGTTATTTATCTTTAACAAAAACCTTGCATGGAATTGCTAAAAACAAAAATTTACAGTTATTATTTTGTTACAGGAGGCAAACCATGTAAATATCACCACAATTTCCGATGAAGAATGCACACCAAATTATGAACCTCAAGAATATTTCAATTCATTTTAATGTGCGCAAGATCCACTTGAAGGATTTACTCAAGAATTCTTGGCAATACAGTCTCAACGCGAATCCAACCAAAAACGATGCAAATCGAAGATTGCTAAAACCTCATTTAAGAAGCAGAACACAGCACATTCGTTTGTGATTACCAGTGCTCCGACCAAAGGCTTTCGTTTGATCAAGATACAAGTTTTGGATTTGGACGGTTCACAAAATGTTAGTGACAGTGTACATAATGATAGTGTTATCTTGAGTTCACAATATGTAGTGAAAGATGTTGGAGATGAAATTATGGGCCAGATAGAAAAAATAATAAGCAACATTTCAAAAAAAAAAATGTGGGTATAGTTATAATAATTATTTTTAAGTTTTTGGTATGTATAAGTAGTTGTATATTTTAAATATTGTATTGAAATTTTGAGATTATTAAACTGTTGAAATAAAGTAACTTTGGAATATAAGGTACAGGTAAAATTATGTAATAAAAGACAATATTGATTTCAAAATTTTGTTAGCATTAAATTAAACACACAATTTGAATTAGTTACGTAGAATACATAGTTATACTTAAATCACAAATAATAAAATATTTTATAAATTATGTCCATTTAAAAAACACCATTTTTTAATGCACAACACATTTTTTAAAGCACACTTTTTATCATGACATAAACAATTAAACATATAATTACTATACAATTCATTCAACGTATTCAAATTTGGTATACCTGTATAACTTATATCTAAAATATCATTATGCCCACATAAATCCTCCACCCATTTAATTGTTTCTTGTCCTTTTACAATTATTTTCCTATCGTTCAAAAAAGGTTTAGCAATTCTATAAAATTCTCTGTAGTCAATGTATCCTGAGCTCCAAAGATAGCCTCTGTTTTTTCTCTATCCAACGAACACGTTTTTTTTCTTCGTCAGTGAGTGCAGAGAATGGATATGGAAGTTTTATTAAGAATGTATGGGTGTACTCTAGAGTGGCAATAGCAGATTCTTTTACTATAAATTCATTTTTGCTATTTTTGAATCCTTGAAGATCAACGATTAATGTATTGCTATTCATGATATTTTCTTAACGATATTACTCAATGGTTTGTAGACATTTAGCCCCTCATAAGGATAATATGATGAATTCAAAAAGACTCGTACATCACGTACGTGACAATGGTCAAACTCTGCCATTGACAATACAGCGTTATGTTTGCGGTTGGTTTGTAAGGCGATGACAACAAATCGTGGTTTCTCTATTTGCGATGAAGTTTTTATAGACCAAGTATGTTTACGTGTTTTGGGCAGCAATGGATACTCATATAAGTCCCAGGAACGGAATGCTAATGGAATTATAGCTCTATCTTTCTCGAAATTTTTTAATAGGTTCTTTCACGATCAGATACTTTGACGTGTGGAACTCGCCAAACAATTTTATTTATTACAATATCATCTACGACTTCACCTGTATTTAGCTTGATTGCATTAAGATTCGTATTGCTTCGTAATAATACTAACTCGTGTTTACAATTTATTATATTTTTTTCATAATCTTCTGCAAAACCTAATATTTTGTTCAATGGTATAGATGCGGAAAATGCTCCGCCACTAGTATTGCTTGTTCCTGCAGTTGACCATCCCCAAACTCGTGCACATTTAGATTTATTTTCATTTAAGGATAGATACGATACGATACGATTATTGTAGTAGTGACACCCGCATTCTTAATTTTATCTATTTCTACTCCATTAAATTCGTATCGTATGTCTTGAAATAGAAATAGTGCTGGATTATTAACGAAATGTACGTTTGATACCTTTTCTTTCGTGGTGCTGTTACATTCACTTTTCCCTCGATATATAAGTTACTGAGTGAAGGTAGCACGTATAGGTCTTGTTGATTGATAGGGATACGTATTTCGTCATTTTTATTAAAACTTGTCACATATGGCTTGTATGTTGTTTATTGAGATATGTTTAAAATATTCATTTTATCATCGTCTTCATTTTATAATCTTTGTTAGTCTTGGTAATCTTCTTTTTTAGCTAAAGCGGTGTGCCTTTATGAGATGATCTTTTAGAACTGACTTGGATGCACGATGTAGGGGGGTTTTTATTAAAATTTATATTTTTTTTCGGAAATGTAAATACAGTTGTACTTCTTCACCTTGTAAATTTATCTCTTTATTCTCAGCGTCCAACAACTTTATATTAATAGCACTTATAGAACTTTGATTAACAGGAAAATAAATTAAGTTTTTAGGTATTTCAATTATTCGATAACCAGGTGGTACATTAGGTACAAATTCATAAATTATATGGCTTGGTTTCCCGTTGACAAATGAACCACTAACTACATCGCATTCAATCCGCACGATGGTTGTCGATAGAATGCTGACAGAATACTTTGATTCAGTACTTATATTCGCTTTTATTGTTTCCATACCAAAACCCAAAATTTTACCGAGTGATTCACTTCTATTAAAGTAAACATATTTAGAGCAAAAAATATTTGTTTTCAATGTATTATTAATACAAGTTAGTTTTAATACAGTGTTCTTAATGCTATTTTTTAGATAGTCACAAATATCCTGAAGCTCGTAAGACCCTTCAGGAATTTCGACCATTTCTTTTTCACCATAATGAAATTTATTGTTTCTTTCATCTATATTGGGAATAGAATTGAAAGTTGAAAAGTACAAAAGACCACATTCACAGTCTCCTCGTAGTTACAATGTCGGTGAATAGTTTGTTGATAAAGAGGATCCTGTCCCAGTTATAGACACAGTAAAAGACATTTTTATACTGACACTTATTTATTTCATACATTATATTAATGTTTTTTTCAGTAATTCCTTAAAAATTTTAAACACAGATGACCACAGATTGTAGCGCCAAACGCTTGATGTCGTACATAATTATAGTTATTATTAGTAAAAAGAACCTAGAATATTTTGATTGTGTTTGTCTTCTATTTGATACGTTTGAGGATTGGTCTGGTTGACTTTAACGATACGAAATATTTCCGTAGACCAATTAGGGGTATAACCTTTATAAAAGTCTCCTTTGTATTTGCTTATACAAACATAATCACCAACGCGAAACGAAGGTCCTTCGCGTATCTTCGGCTTTTGGGATTTAATAATGTTAGACATAACTAAAATCTCATTCGAATCATTAACGTTGATAGGCTTGAATTTTGTTATGCGATGCAAAGTGTTATTATACTGCTTCACAACAGAATCTAAATTATGTTGTAACCATAGATATCGTCCGCATAGACTAAACATTTTGTAAAGGTGAGATTTTATAGTTCTTATCACTCGTTCTACTAAGGAGGCTTTTTTAACAGAGTACGTGGAATAATGATTTATTTTATATCTTTTCATTACACGATTAAAAGAATCATTATACAATTTTGTACCAAGATCTGTTTGTACATTTTTGGGTTTTCGTCTTGATTCACATAATATACTTTGCATTGCATTCTTAACACAATCTTTAAGTTTTGATTTTAATGGTCTAACCCACACGTATTTTGGTAGAGCATCGATTACCACCAGAACATATTTATATCCTATATTAAACGTCGAATATTTTTGAAAATCCATTAAGTCAGCTTGCCATAAATCATCTATTCCTTTTATAATCGTATGTCGACGAGAGAAATTTTTTTCTTGCGGCTTTGTGAAGCTCATTGACGATATCTTGTTTACTCATCCTTAGCTAATCATAAGATCGATTTCTTTTTTTGTATAATACGATGTACTTAAGTTGATCGTAGTCAATTTTTCTAAATTGTTAAGGTACTTTTTGATATATTTTCAGGAGATTGTAGTCCTTTTAATCTTGTTAATTTTAAATCAGAATCGCCAGCGTCTACCCTAACTAATGTATCGCTGAGAATGTCAGTGAATTCAGATAGTCGCAAACGCTTATGAACGTGATAACCAAATTTGTCTATATTCATTGCCGTCTTGTCGGCTTCTGTAGTGCAATGATACTGCTCAAACCTCCGGTTGGAAGCTTTATATATTTTATAATGCCAGCTTCATGCATTTCTTCGATTTTTGCATAAATTTCATTATAAACCCCAGTGTTACCAGCTGCCCAGGATCCGAGTAGTAACTTTAATCGTTCCACTAACTCGTTTGGATCGTTTCAGTAAACCAAATCCGTATCTTTTTTAACTTCTTTTAAAATATCAACACCTTCTCCCCTTGGAAGACTTTCTACATTACTTGTATGATTTCTTGAGTACTTAAACAATGGCTTGATAACTCGCATATATTTAAACCCTTTGTTACTGTTAATTGGTTTGGTTGGATCCCAACTACGTTTGTGAGCATTAGTATCCATAAGTAACAATTTATAATTTTGTAAGTCTTCCTCTGTTACAATATCTAAATTTGGAACCTTATTAAATAATAAATCTTTTAAGCCTGGAGTTTTTTTCAAACTACGGTTTCCAATTTTTAAGATGCGATCGTCGTCATAGACACGGGTTGAGCCAAGCATTAGTTTCCCACGTTCATTTCTGACACCATAAGGTACATCTTTTAGTACTTTAGACGATGTAGACCACGATAAAGAATCATTTGCAATACTTGGTGATGATTGAAGTGATTTAAACGAAATCTCATTTTCATCATTATCATCTGCAGGGAGCGAGGTAGTGAGCGTTTTGTTGGATGTTGTATAAACATCGTTATCTGGGTTTTCTTCATTATTAACAGGATCTTCAAACTCATCATTTGAAGAAATCTATGACTAACTTTCGCTGTACTTAGTTTTTTTTATAAGATGAGTTTGCTCTGTATCTTCATTGAAATGTTTTTCTTCAGTTTTTCTGGTTAACATATTGAGCGGATCAACGATAGGTTTAAATATTGTTTCCAAAGCCAGATTGTTTGTATTTTTTGAATTTTTTATCATTTCTACCTTTCTTTTTACAGCTGTAGCAGATTTCACAATTTGTTTCTTGAGGTCTCGTTCCATTGTTAAGGATTGTACTCTGTGTGACTACTCAAATGAAACTGATCGCTTTGTAACATAGCAGCTATATAAAAGTTTAGTCTACTACAATAAATGTATCAAACTTCATCCTGTAACAGCCTTTATTCCGTTTACAGTCTTTATTTATAACAACATAATTGAAAGATTTACTCCACACAGTTGAGCACATTTCACGGAACTGAGACCACGTCACGTCATGTCAGACCCAACATGTTCATCATAAATGTGTCTTAGATTTGTCATCTTGTTTAAACAATATGATCAGGTTAGCGTTAGCTCTTACAAGTTGCTTAGGTATCTTAGTCTATGTTTGATTAATATAAAAACAGTCAATGTTTTTATGACGACCCATAGCGAAATAATCGCGTATATTGTTTTGGTTTTCACAAGCAACATCGTCAAATATAATAATTGATTTGAGAGGACTCAAAATTTCACTATTATGATTATACTTGTAATAAGATATGCCTGCTACTTTCTGCAGTACTTTTTCTAAAAATAAGTATTTAGGTTGATATAAAGACTTTGAATATACATAAAGATTGCGGAAACGTGGTCCATTCTAGTGTAGCAATAAACTGAGAACTAAGTTAGTTTTTCCACAATTCGATGGACCGCAGACTATACTACGTAAAGTGTTTGGCAATAAGTTTCCATGACGTTTAACTTCATTTGTTGGTGTAGGACAGATACATTCTAATTCAAGCGATTCTTTTTGTTTGAGAAATTTCATAACAGATCTGTTTACTTGACCGTAGTGGTTGATAGGTTTTTATGAGCTGACGTTATTTTTATCGCGCTAATAAATTAAATCGTGGAAGAGCTACTGAAGATTATTTCAATCACCAGGTTTAGTTCAAATGCGTTCACTCACATAACTGTTAATAGTGATATAGGCTGATCACCGTGGGAAAGAAGGACTTTACTATGGAATTGGCTTAGAAGGTACAATTCCATACTACTGATAAACATACATAAATATGTTTATAAACATTCATGACTAAGGTACAAATGCTGGTGCTCACCAGACAAACATTTGCCCCTTGTGGGATTCGAACCCGCAACCGCCAGGCTTTGTAGTCCGGAGCGCAAAACACTACACTGTGTCAAATAAGCCTAAAGAATATAGGTAATATAGAAAAACTTAAAATCCTGATACTGTTAGTGAAGGGTTGTTCCAGTACCAATATCGCCTCACCGCCAAATTGGGAACAGAGAAAGTTTGATAGCAACAAAAAGAGTAAGTGCCTATCCTTGGAACAAAAAGGGAGTTTACTTCCATATGAATTATCAAGAAAAAATGCAAGTTGATAAATGACTTAGCATTTAGGGCAAACAAACAACAGCTTAGAACGTTGGTTAGATGCTCTTAGAATGTTTTTAGTTAGGTAATAAATAAATGAAGTAAATAGGTAACCAATGCACTCAATTATACATACTGCCTACATACCTACTAAGACAACAACTCAACAGGATTATTGAATTGGTAAATTGAATAATCAAAATATTTTTATCACTTTTTATTACAACATACATATTATAACATAAAATTTAAGTAAAAAAACTTTCATTTATCCCTTTTTGTCCCTTTCATAAGTTTTACAAATGCGCTCAAAGATTAATGTAAATTTTGCTCTATGTCACTCTCGAATCCTCTCTTTCGAGTTTTTTTACTCTTCATATTATGAATTATGTGGCTCTGTCAGGCCAAAAGACCACCTACTCCTCTTTTCAATGTGGTCACCACATTGTGATGGTTAATGCTACCCATTTCAAAGATTCGCCAAAATATAAGTTTATCAAAACAAGATTTTAGAATTTAAGGCTTGACAAGCATGACAAGCGTCCGTCAAGTAAGTCATTATTGTCAGATAAAGGCCGTTCAAATTTAATATTTTCTAACAATATGTTTTGTAACTAGGTATTTCTTGATATATTATTAAACAATGCTAAAAAAATACAAAATATGGTATACTTTATTAGGTACATTTTTTTAAAATAAAATAAAAAGGTTTATCAAACATATCAGATTTTGGAACGCACCATTCATCCATTCCGGTCATTTTGCGCCGTGTGAAGAGGGCATCATTTAACGAAGGTGTCACTATGACTTTCGAGTTGTCGTTAGTCGATAGATACCGTTTCGTGCTACCAAATACAAACGCAATCGTATCGAGTACGTTTTCGAATAGTGAGAAAATACGCAAACGATTCGAATTCGATACTTCTTTGTGCTAGAGGTACTGTATTGTAATTGTAAATTATACACACTGTTTTGAAATTCTGAATGTTCTCGTTCAATTACTAATAATTATTATTTTATAAGCTCTAAAATAATAGAGTTATGGGAATACCTTGAGATCTCAGCCATTAAGCAACTGGTTTCATAAGTTTAATGAAAACTAGAAGCTGTGTTAAGGCCAAAATAATGAACATGATTAATAAATTTTGACTTTCACATGCGAAGGTATTTTTATGATTAGCATGAATAGGCAAAGAAAAAGTCTAAAATAATTGGGATCCCATTGTATTTCATAAACTTTTTTGGTCGAAAATCATAACTCATAACAAAGTTCTCAGTATCATTACTTGTTATAATAATCAAATCTACGAATTAATCACATTGTCTGATAGTCATTTGTCCGAAAGTTATTTAGTCATAATTTTCATTTCTATAAATATAAAATCTCATAATTTTGTTAGTCATAAACATATTTGTCCTAAATATCTTTTAACATTAGTAGTAATATTCTGAATATACATATATCATAAAAAAATTAGTTCAGAATCTGAATCGGAGCATTTACGGAGTACCGGGAAAAGATTAATAATACACAAAATGTTAGTTATTCATCCAAATTTATTTCATCACCTTCAAAGTACAATTCATCCAAATTTATTTCATCACCTTACAAAGCTGCTTAATAGTTCTTTGTCGGGGGTCAACAAGGTCAAAGCCTATAACGGATGGGTTATGCCTATTCTTTTATACACCTTTGGCATTCTCAGATGGACTCAGACCAAACTTAACGCTCTGGATCGGAAAGTCCGCACAACTATGACACTACATAGAATGCATCACCCCAGGTCGTCGGTCATGAGGCTGTATATCCCGAGGAAATGTGGTGGTCGAGGCCTGTTAAGTGCTAAAACCATGCACGACCGCGAGGTATCTAGCCTCAGAGCGTATTTCCTGGCAAAGAGCGACACAACGATGCATTGGGATGTCATAGAATGTGATAAAGGACTCACCCCTCTTGATCTGGCCAACGAGTCATGGCAGTCGCCGGTGATACTAAGTGTCTCTGATCGCGAGACCGTATGGAAAGGGAAAGAGCTGCACGGACGGTTTTTGAAGTCTTTACACGAGCCCCAAGTGGACCGAAAAGCTTCCGTGCATTGGCTGCGCTTTGGATACCTCTTTGGGGAAACCGAGGGGTTTGCTTGTGCGATACAAGACCAGGTTATCAGGACGAACAATTACCGAAAGTACATCATAAAGGATGGCACAGTGGACATTTGTCGGGCCTGTCGCCATCCTGGAGAATCACTCCGTCATGTGGTTTCGGGTAGTTCGGCTCTTGCTAACACTGAGTATCTGCACAGGCATAACCAAGCAGCCAAAATTCTCCACCAAGAGCTCGCCCTGAAGTACGGTCTCGTGAGCCAGAGACTACCCTATTTTAAGTACTCGCCGGAGCCAGTACTCGAAAGTGACAGTATCCGGCTCTACTGGGACCAGCCCATCATCACTGACAGGACTATTCTTGCGAATAAGCCTGATAGTGCTGATGGACCGGGCGCAATCGAAGGTGTTTTTGGTGGACGTCACTATCCCTCATGACGAGAACCTTGTGAAGGCCGAGACCGAAAAGCAACGCAAGTACTTGGACCTAGTACACGAGGTTACTGAAATGTGGAAAGTGGCGTCTACTGAAATCATACCAATTGTTATATCGGCAAACGGGTTAATCCCAGCCACATTAGGTTCACACCTAAAAAGGCTGGGATTCATCGGCGGCTTGCTTCCAGCAAAGATGCAGAAAGCGGTGGTGCTTGATACTGCACGCATCGTCCGCCGATTTCTCTGTCTTTTGCCCTGATCCCGGCCAACTGTGCCACTACCGGTCATTACCGCCCCAGAGGCGAGAGGTTTCGGCCTATAGAAAAAAATAATAATAAATAAATATTGGACAACATCACATACATTGACTTACTTGACTCAATGTCCTAGGTCCCCTAGATGGGGCAGAGGGCGTCCACAGTAGTCCTCCATCGCGTTCGGTCTTGAGCTTCGCGTTTGATTTCACTCCAAGTCTTGCCGATCTTTTTCGCCTCATCTGCTACAGTGCGATGCCAAGTCTGCTTGGGGCGACCACGTTTGCGTTTTCCTTGGGGGTTCCAATCCAGAGCCTGTTTGGGAATATGATCGGGATCCCTCCGGAGAGTGTGGCCAATCCAATTCCACTTGCGGCGCTTGATCTGCTGGTCGATCGGGGTTTCGTGGCAGCGTTCCAACAGGTGTTTGTTGGAAATTTTGTCGGGCCAGTACACACCGAGGATTTGGCGAAAACAGCGGTTGATGAAGACCTGGAGTTTAAGCGAGATGAACTTGGTGACCTTCCACGTTTTGCACCCATATAGCAATACGGATTTGACGTTGGACCCGAAAATCTTAATCTTAATCCTTCGTGTCAGTTTCCGTGACCGCCATACGGGCCAAAGTTGCGCGAAGGCAGCTCGAGCCTTGGCAATGCGCGAAGTGATGTCCTTTTCTGTGCCTCCAGTTTCTGACACGACGCTCCCGAGGTAAGTGAAATTGTGGACTCGTACCACATCCTCTGCACCAATCCGTAACGGTGTGCGATTCTCCACTCCAGATCGCATCTCTTGGGTCTTCCGGCAGTTGATTTTGAGCCCTGTAACGCCCGCCTGTCGATGTAAGTCGTCGATCTTGGACTGCATGTCGCGGTGCGTGTGGCTCAGCAGGCAGATATCATCGGCATAATCTAAGTCCTCTAAGACATCGGTTATGCCCCACTCTATCCCACGTCGCTTGGTTTCGGCGAGAGCAAGCAACCTTGACGGACACCCGCATGCACCTCGATGTCTTCGGAGATGAGGCCGTCGTGAGTGACTCTACAAGAATATTTCTTGTAGATGGCTTCAGTAGGTCGATGATCTTTGGCGGGACACCAACATTAGATAGACGGGACCATATGCTTGTCCACTTCAACGTATCGAAGGCGTTTTCGAAATCGACAAAGGTTAGATAAACCTTCCTTTGCCATTCTGATGCCTGCTCTAGTATGATGCGCAGAGTGTTAATTTGATCGTACATAGGTACATAGAGGTCGTACATAAACAAGGCAAAATACGAATAATACTTAAAGAAAAACCGTAAGCCTACAACCGTGTCGCCTACGCCTACGGTCCAAGACTAGAACCGACATCTGAGTGGAAGTGTGCCCGAAAGAGATAAACACGACGTGTTGAAAGAAAACCACTTCACACCGACAGCAGGTCACCTAGGGACGGCTAAAACACTAAATAGAATATCACAACGATATTACTGGCCAGGCATGTATAAAGACGTCGCAAAGTACGTAAAGACTTGTAAGATTTGCCAAGTTCATAGGAAAACACGACAAAAAGAAATACTAGTAAAAGCCCACGATGATGGAACCCGAAATAAGACCGGCAACCCCGGCCAACATGCACCTACGAGAACCGATACCGGGACCGCCTACGAGACCGGACAACCGCGTGGAGAACCTGGAGAATCTGGAGGGCTAGTCAGAGTGGTTAGGAGTCGACCACACAACACAAGAAAGAAGAAGACGCGCTCCGGAAAACCCAGGACATGGATCCAGAACATCCAGACGCGAGAACAAGCCGAAAACACCGAAAACAACTAGGTCGTAACTCTTCCCCTCATACCTCAAACAGCACTAAGGCACCGTTATCCGTAGTATATTATATTTAAACAGTAAATTATAGATACCATATTAGTATATCGAAATAGTTTTTTTTGCACTAACATAATAAATGGTAATCAATTAATTAGATTGTTTAACACGTTATCCGTAGTATATTCTATTTAAACAGTAAATTATATCATCCGTAATACCTACATAAATAAGAACACATTGTAATAATTATTTAACAATTAATTCGACTGTTAAACCGACTTCTAGAAAGAAGTGCATTACAAATCGTAAGCGTAATAAGTAAATAAAGTACACTGCCTTACAGTATAATTCTGTAACAAAGAAATAACCAAAATAAAAAACACCAAAAAAAACCTACTTAATATAAAATACACCACAATGTAATATCATAATATATTTTGTTTTATTTTTAAATTTAATAAGAATAATTAACAGTTTTTAAATCTAAAAAATAAAAAAAAAACTAAACAATTTATGTTTATACACCGTGAATTTTTAATTAACCGAGAAAATTAACTAACATACTCAGATATCGATATACATCGAATTTGGCGAATAAAAAAAACGGAACGGCGTACGGCGTTGGCGTACGGAAGGAATAACTATGAATGAAAAAAAATTCATTCATAGTTATTCCTTCCGTACGCCAATATTACGCGACCAAATTAGGTGGATTTTGGTTCCGTTAATGTTGGAATGATAATGATTACTATTTGAATTAGCAGGACTTTTATGGTGCATATTTTTTAAGGAATGTTAGGGACCTTTTAAATAAATTTCACTTTACGCATGATTTGACCGTCAGAATTTTCCTAACCTTTTTGGTGGCGTTTTGTTCAACGACTTTTAAGATTTGGTGTGTCGTATTCTTAGTACGTCTTTTAGTTTACGCACAAAAATTTATAAGGTTATTTAGGATTTTGATATTCAGTGTAATCTATGTCTTTATTACGACATTTAACTTATGCAGTGAATTTTCAGAATTATATATTTAAATAATTAATTCTGAAATTGAATCATAGTTTTGGTGGCTCAGTTTTTGTGGTTTCTTCTTGCTTCTTAATATAACAATACTATCACAGGATCCCTTTTTCTGGTCTTGAGTTGGAGCCTAATGACTAAAGACATCATTAGAAACACGCAATGCTTAATGATTTTCTCTTAGAATCTATGCTACTGTGGATCGAGCGAGGTGACAGGTCGGGCGCACGTTCCGAAATGGGCCATGTTGGGCCCGGTTTATGGCCTGCTGAAAACCGGACGATTTATTGAGCCCGCGCTAAACCGTTAGCGCAGGCTTAATAAATCGTCTGCTGGGCGCAGCAAGGTCGTTCTTGAATAGATTCCCGCGGATGCTAACGCTAAGTAAGTTTTTTTTGTTGTTATTGTATTCTGTTAACTAGAGTACTAGATAGTAAATATGTTTATAAAGTAACAGTTAGTAATCTCGAAGGAAACTCACAATAATAGGATGTAAACATTCAAAATTGCTTAGTATTCTATCTGTCCCTAATTAATTGACCACGACTGTATGTCCAGCAGTAGGCTGAAGTGGGCTGATTATAATGGACTGAGTAGGTAGGTAGGACTATGGTCTTTGCCTGGCGTTTGTTACTAACAAACTGACTGATGCATCGGGCATTTTCTTAAATGAAATGCAAACGCTCGGTCGGTTGGATCGGGCATTTCAGTCGATCCGACCGATCATCATTTGACATTAGTAGCATCGTAAACCCTTCCCCGAAGTGTATCGGTGTATCAATTTCTCTAATGGGAGGAATGGCTTGCACAGGTTTGTCCATTTGCTTTGTCACCTTCCATAAAGAGTAGTCTATACTACGGTCACTGGTCAAATGCTCAATCAATTCTTTACAATTTTCAATTTAAAGTTTTCATAATGACTAAGGTTATTTCTTACTGTAGTGTGTAGCTAACTTCGCTCCAAACGCATCTTATATAAGCGTTTGTAACCATAATTATAGGCTCATTATATTGGTGACAATAGACAGAACTGTGTGTTTCCTTTATTCGACGGTCCCAACATTACATGGCGACCCTGTCAGTGCTGCCTTTTGGGCAGCGCTGTGCAATAAATTCAGTATAATTTATTTGTGAACTGAGCAATTAAAATCTAAAAAATTGGTCAATCGGTGTGAATATAATAAAAGATAAAGACTATTGGTGCTGATTGAAGTGACGCGTAGTAAGTGCGCTGATGAACGCTGGCGCTGGCGCTGGCGATGATGGCGCCAGATGGAAGAGGAGCAGTTGCTGGGCGCCAGAAGTTCTTGGCGCCATAGGAAGGTTAATTGTATGGGCGCAGCAAGGTCGTTCTTGAACAGATTCCCGCGGATGCTAACGCTAAGTAAGTGTTTTTGTTGTTATTGTATTCTGTTAACTAGAGTACTAGATAGTAAATATGTTTATAAAGTAACAGTTAGTAATCTCGAAGGAAACTCACAATAATAGGATGTAAACATTCAAAATTGCTTAGTATTCTATCTGTCCCTAATTAGTTGACCACGAATGTATGTCCAGCAGTAGGCTGACGTGGGCTGATTATAATGGACTGAGTAGGTAGGTAGGACTATGGTCTTTGCCTGGCGTTTGTTACTAACAAACTGACTGATGCATCGGGCATTGTCCAGCAGGGACATTAGTTTATAAATCATCAAATTTAGATGTGCCTACTTACATGTTATATGGACCAAAGGTTTAATAATTAGGTTGACTACTTGACTTACCCTTTAAGAATAATGATAAGAATGAGTATATATCTAATGCTTTTGTTTTAATTATTTTCGGGACCATGGATGAGATCTGCTGTTGGCAGAGGCGACTGCAGACACGAGTGAGGTCGCTCGTAGCTCCCTTCAGATCGAGACAAGAAATTTTTATATTGGGATGGGTGTCGAAGGGGTCAGCCAAGCGAGATCAATTCTACCAACACCAGGATGATCCACCCCTACTCATCAATCCTTGAGGTTTACTACAGATCATTTAATTTTGTTAATTACCCCGGTCCTTCATAAAAGTATTGTTGATACGTGTTTCTAACGAATAATCTTATTATTTGCAGTAGTACTTAGTATAATAGTAATATAACAGTAAGTTGTCTATATGATTGTGTATATTGGCAATTGTCTTGTTTTAAAAATATTTCATCATTAATTTTACTATTTTTAAATAGTTTGCTCAATGAGGCCGTACGCCAGCTTACACATTGATCATCATAGAATATGAATAGATAGATTGTAAAGGCTAACGAGTGCAATAGCATTAATCAATGAAACAGAAGCAGGCCATAAATTTTGCCCTGTACAAATTACATTTTAAAAAAGTTTAGACTTACGAAGCCTTTCCAATTGTTGGATATTCTCTAATTAATAAGAAAAGAGGTCCAGTGTCTCAGACTCAAACATTTCATGCAATTGATGGGGTAGGTAGAATGGGTTAAAGTAGGTTAAAATTAATTTCTACATTAGCTAGCCTTCAAAATACTATTA
Organism: Anania fuscalis; assembly: GCA_950371115.1. NCBI lineage: Eukaryota > Metazoa > Arthropoda > Insecta > Lepidoptera > Crambidae > Anania > Anania fuscalis. Next base: position 19,257,683 of record OX493326.1, on the reverse strand, counting down.
TGTATAGCAACTTCTATACACAATAGTATTTTGATAAAAAAAAAACATTTACTGATGCTTAATGCTAAGAATCACATTAGGATTTGTGTTGATATGTGATGGGGTTCAGAATCTAAAGGAGACGCTGTTGTTGCTTGCTTGCGATGGGATAATAATATTTTGGAGGGGAGGACTGGAAATTTTAGTCTATTCTATTTTTGAATATAGAAATAGTCTTCCAACTAACTAAACCGAATCAATTATGTTTAGTAGAAATTCTTAAATCAGGTAATGACGAAAGATTAAGGACAGCAAAAATAACTTTGTAAAACTAACGTCAGAGTTTATTAAAGTAATGTTTACAGTTCGGTGTAAACATGCAATGATATCGACACATACTAATAAATCGTTGTATAAAAAAGAAAGTAATCGTGCTAATAGTATAAGATTATCAATATATTCATGCTACTAATCTAGGTTTCTAAATACGTACACTACGCAAGTTGTATACCTACTTGCACATTATAATAGGAAATTATTATTTATGACACAGGCATAATGGTACCACGTTGGCTATCATTAAATTTAATTTATTTGTACTTATTACATTATAAGGTTGTAACGACCATACCCTTTCAAATCAAATAATGATTTAAGTAATTAATAAAATAAATATTAAATTTTCTCATCTTATTATTTTTAACTAAAAAGGACAACCTATTAAACACCATGCTTCCTACGTTATTTAAAACCAAACCAAAACCCTAATAAAACAAACTATGACAGCGAACTGACCTAATTAGTCAGATAAACAATAAAATAGGACGTTCAACAGACCCCGTAGTGCATTGCGCGAACGCACATGGTCAAAGGTCATGTCACTAATGGTTAACACTTGGGCCATAGGGTGCAATATCGCGTGCCGAGCTTTCAAAACAGAGTACCTAATAAATAAAATGTGCAAATATAAAAAATATACTGGATATGGAACAAACGGACACTTGCTAGGATTATTATAAACACCGCCGGTGTTGCCATACACTTGGGAGCGGGCACTTAAGGTCAGATGTTGTCAACTTTTGAATGATCTTATAATAAAAATTATTAAGATTTGATTTGTCCTCAATAATGTACAATATGATCGTAAAGCTTAGACGTAAAAGCTAGTTTATATTTATTTAGTAATTAACATTATGTTAAATAATTGGATATACGTAGGTAAACATTGATATGCAATATTCATATAATTGAAGAAAAAGGGAGTAAATATATATTCACAGACTGTCATGTTTGTTTTAGTAAAATATTAAGACTTTAGGAAAGTTGAGTATGTGTCAGAATATTTGTCGTGTTATGCTGAAATGGGGCTCGTGGATTATAGAAGGTTGAGTACCCCTGCAAATTGCAGGCCTTGGCAACGTATAACGGACGCAGTCTACGGCTGGATGAAGACCTGGTCGAACTCGAGGAAGAGCTTAAAAACATCAGATGGCATATTCTAGGGTTGTCAGAAGTTCGAAGACAGGGGGAGGACACGATGACCCTTGAATCTGGCCACATTTTCTTCTTCCGAGAGGGAGACCAACTCTCCCAAGGTGGCGTAGGTTTCTTTGTCCACAAAGATCTCCGTGACAACGTGCTTGAGATATCCAGCATGTCGACCCGGGTAGCGTACCTTGTACTAAAACTGACCAAGAGGTACTGCCTCAAAGTCATACAGGTATATGCGCCGACGTCGACAGGGCATTCGGATGATGTGGTCGAGGCCGTGTATGAAGATATATCTAAGGCCATGCACCATACACCCAAGACCCACTTCACCGTTGTCATGGGCGACTTCAACGCCAAAGTAGGAGTTTCTGAGTATGCAGGGGCTCTTCTGCATGAACAGCTTTTTCCAGAAGAAGCCCCAGAGAAAGTGGACCTGGCTAAGCCCCGATGGTAAGACGAAGAATGAGATAGACTTCATCATGACGGACAAGAAGCATATATTTAGGGATGTCTCTGTGGTAAATAGGTTTAACACCGGTAGCGACCACCGACTGTTTAGAGGCACCCTAAATATCAACATTAAGCTGGAAAGAAGCCGCATGATGAGGTCGACTCTTCGTCCGACACTGGTCCAGGCCGGCCAAGACTCCAAAAAATTCCAGTTGGAGCTCCGAAACCGATTCGCTGCTTTGGAAACTACTGAGGACGTGGACAGGGACCTTGATGATGTGATTGGAGTCATACGCGAAGTGGGAAACAGGCACTTTAAGGGAAAGCGAGCGTGCCGAGACGCCAAACTTTCGGGCGGGACTTTGGAACTGATGAAACGTCGACGGGAAATGCCAGAGGAAGCTTTGTCTGGCACCAATAAAAAGATCCGGAGATTGGTAAGACGCGACCTCCGCAGCTACAATACTCGCCTCATAGAGGAGGCGATTGAGCAGAATCGGGGGTCGAAGGTATTCACTAAAAGACTGGGAAAAAGTCACCTGACAAAGCTAAAAACCTCGGATGGCAGAATCGTCTCATCAGTTTCGGAGATTCTGGCCGAAATCGAAGGCTTTTACGGCCGATTGTACGCATTGCATTCCCTACAGCCGCAGCCCGACGCGAATGATCCAAGAGCCAAGCTTACCCGCCACTTCACTGAAGATCTCCCAGGCGTAGAGGAGGATGAGAGATATATTTAATCAGAGTATTGATGAAGGTTCGTTTCCTAATTTGATGAAGTACAGCAAAATCATACCCTTATTTAAATCCGGAGATAAAAGTGATCCCTCTAACTATAGACCGATATCAATTTTACCAGCTCTTAGTAAAATATTTGAAAAGTTAATCTTCAATCAACTCTTATCACACTTCAGAATAAACAAACTATTGCATGAGAATCAGTTTGGTTTCACAAAGGGGAGAAACACAACTGATGCGGGAGTTGCACTCATTAAGCATATCTTTGATGCATTTGAAAGTAAGCAGGATGCTTTAGGGGTTTTTTGCGATTTGTCTAAGGCTTTCGATTGTGTAGATCACAAAACGTTATTAATGAAATTACGGCATTATGGTGTCTCAAATGAGTCAGGAAAATTGTTAGAGTCATACCTCACAGATAGAACGCAAACAGTTAATGTCAATGGAACTGACTCATCCGGGGCTCCATTACGCATGGGTGTGCCCCAGGGCTCTATATTGGGACCTTTATTATTCCTGATATATATAAATGACCTTCCTTACTTTACTAAAGATCTGTGTGAGATAGTATTGTTTGCAGATGATACGTCATTGATTTTTAAAACTGACAGAGGTGAAGCAACCTTTGACGATGTAAATAATGCTCTCTCTCAAGTACTACGATGGTTTACTGCTAACAATCTTTTACTTAATGCAAAAAAAACCAAGCTCATCAAATTTACTATGCCCAATGTGAGGCAGGTCAGTACGCATATTAATATGTCAGACGATCACATAGACGCAGTCGATTCAACAACCTTTTTGGGAATTACTATAGACTCCCGACTGCAATGGGGTCCCCATATAATTGCCTTGTCAGGAAGGCTCAGTTCAGCGGCTTATGCTGTGAGGAAAATAAGGCTTTTAACTGATGTCGAAACGGCAAGACTAGTATATTTTAGTTATTTTCATAGTTTATTGTCGTATGGTCTATTGCTATGGGGCTCAGCTGCTGACATCGAATCAATCTTCGTGTTGCAGAAAAGAGCTGTACGTGCAATATATTGTCTTGGGCCTCGCGACTCTCTGAGGGAGGTCTTTAAAGATATTAAAATATTAACAGTAGCGTCACAATACATTTTTGATAATATTATGTATGTTAGAAAAAACATTAGTTCGTTTAGCCTTAAATGTGATTCACATCATTATAATACTAGAAATAAAAATAAACTTGCCGTTCCGAGCTTCAGATTAAAGAAAGTAGGTAATTCTTTTTTGGGGAAATGTATAAAAATATTTAATAAAGTACCACAAACTCTTGTTGACTTGCCTGTTTATAAGTTCAAAAACCACATTAAAAAAATCCTTATGGAAAAAGGATATTACAAAGTTGAAGATTACTTGAACGACAAGAGTGCATGGACTTAATAACCTGCCTAGCTCGCACTTACACTATCTTGTAATTGTATTTCCTGTAATAAAATCAGGCTGACAAAGGTGACTGAGTTTGTTGCGCCGCTTCTTCTCATCACCAGCCGATATGTAGTCCCGAAGCGGTGGTAGGAAAAAAAAAATTGGGACATGTAAAAGTGCCATTGATGGCCAATTTGCAAAAATAAATGACTTTGACTTTGACTTTGACTTTGACTTTGATTGAGGCGGCCCTCGGACAGCTTAGTAATGGGAAGGCTCCCGGCGAAGACGGAATCACACCTGAGCTCTTAAAAGTTGCAGGCCAACCTGTGCTTGGCGAACTTAAGAGGCTCTTCAACTCCGTCATAGCGAATGGGACAACTCCGGAAGCGTGGAGTGGGGGCATACTGGCATTGTTTTTCAAGAAAGGAGACAAAAGTCTCCTGAAAAACTATAGACCAATCACGCTCCTGAGTCACGTTTACAAGCTGTTCGAGGGTCGAGGGTCATCACAAAAGTGACTTTCCGCAAGATTTGACGCTTTCCAGCCACCGGAACAGGCTGGGTTTCGCAAAGGTTACAGTACCATAGACCACATTCACACGGTGCGGCAGGTTATACAGAAGTCCGAAGAGTATAACCAGCCCCTGTGCCTTGCATTTGTGGACTATGACAAAGCGTTCGACTCGGCCGAAACCTAGGCTGTTCTGGACTCCTTGCAGCGATGCCAAGTCGATTGGCAGTACGTGAAGGTGCTAAGAAGCCTGTACAGTATGGCATCAATCAGTCCAAGTACAAAACCACCGAACAAAACCCATCCAGCTGCTCCGAGGTGTTAGACAGGGAGATGTTATATCTCCGAAACTGTTCACCAACGCACTGGAGGATGTGTTCAAGACGCTGGATTGGAACGGACTAGGCATCAATGTAAATGGCGAATATCTTACGCATCTTCACTTTGCCGATGACATAGTTATTATGGCAGAATCGCTGCAGGATTTGCAAAAAATGCTGCTCAGTCTTTATGCTGCCTCGAGACGTGTCATGACATGCCATCCCGGAACCAATTTCCGTCAAGGGCACTACGCTCGAGGTTGGCCAAGTGTACGTCTACCTTGGACAAGTACTACAGCTCGGTAGAGACAACTTCGAGCGGGAAATCGCCAGAAGAGTGCAGCTTGGCTGGGCAGCATTTGGGAAATTGCGTCATATCTTCACGTCGACACTGCCGCAGTGCCTGAAAAGCTGGGTGTTTAACCAATGCGTCCTACCAGTTTTAACCTACGGAGTCGAAACGTGGAACATGACAGTCAAGTTGGCCCACCGACTACACGTCACTCAGCGTGCTATGGAAAGGTCGATGTTGGGGATCTCATTAAGGGATAAGATCTGAAACAAGGTCATACGACATAAGACTAAGGTGACTGATATTGTCCAAAAATGTAGCAAGCTGAAGTGGCAGTGGGCTGGCCATGTCTGTCGCAGAACCGACGAGAGGTGGAGCAGGAAGGTTTTGGAATGGAGACCACGTTTAGGCAAACGTAGTGTAGGACGCCCCCCGGCTAGATGGACCGATGACCTGAAGAAGGCAGCTGGCAGCGACTGGATGCAAAGGGCGGGAGATCGTGCGCTGTGGCGCTCCTTGGGGGAGGCCTATGTCCAGCAGTGGACTACAACAGGCTGATATGATGATTAGCACTAAGCCACGAATACATTTAAATAACATAGGTAGGCAACACAAGCACATTTTGTCTAATCTTAATGACCATTATATTTGGTCGGATTCGCGCTGACAGTCTGACAGACAGCTGATCCGACCAGAATAACAAACACAAACTTATTTTTGGTTTCAAACTGTAACACGTCGTTAAATGTTTTTTTTTTTTTTCTTAATTTAAATTGTTTGTAACAAAACAAACACCAAGTCCGGTTCTATTATTCGTTTTATTGCAAGAACACAAATAAAATAAACTTTAGAAAAAAAAAACACTTGTACGCGAAAACCGAGTAACGCGTCCAGACGGCGTTCCTATGAGGATTCACCGCCCGTACACGTGTATCGGGGAAGCTAGGCAAGGAGTCGTTTCAATGAGGAAGCGGCGCCTGCGCAAGACAGACTGGCGTGAGTAGGGACGGAGGCGGTATTTATAGCGGCCGGGGCGGGCGCTCGGAGCTGTTCGTCGCTGCGCCTTCGGAAGTGCTCGGTCATCGGTGTCGCAGGGCGCGTAGCGGCGGCGCGCGGTCGCGCGCGCGCTTATTTGAAAGTTGTGTTACAGTCTCCCCCTCTGGATCCGAAAGACGTCCGGCGAGGATACAGGACTAAGGCGATAGGGTTGATTAAGTTCTGAATTCTTATGAGGTCCTGTGGGATAAACTTAGAAAGCGTAATGTACCTACAGAACTCGTAGGTATATTAGAGTTCTGGTATGCTGGTCAAGTGAACGTTGTTAAATGGGCAGATAGCTTTTCAGACGAGTACAGATTGGAGTGTGGTATGAGGCAGGGTGGGATCTCTTCGCCGGATCTTTTCAATGTGTATATGGACAATCTGATCGCCGAACTCAGCAGCATGCATGCAGGTTGTTACATAGATGGAGTTGCAGTTAATAACATAAGCTACGCTGATGACATGGTGCTGCTGAGTCCGTCGATTTCCGCCCTTCGCAACTTGTTAGGCGTGTGTGAGCGGTATGCCGAAAGTCATGGTCTTAAGTACAACACAAAGAAAAGTAAGCTTATGTTTTTCGGTCTCGGTGACGGTAATCCTCACGTTCCCACAATTTTACTGAATGGTTTCCCTCTCAACAGAGTTAAGCAATTCAAATATCTAGGGCATATTGTCACTGATGACCTTTGGGACAACGCTGACATTGAACGTGAGCGCAGGGCGTTGGCTGTCCGGGGTAACATGTTGGCTCGCAGATTTGCTCGTTGCTCCATTGAAGTTAAATTAACACTATTTAAGGCATATTGCCAATCATTTTACACGAGCAGTTTGTGGGTTAATTACACTCAAAGGGCATACAACGCTCTCCGCGTTCAATTTAATAATGTTTTCAGGGTGTTGTTGCGGCTGCCATGCTTCTGCAGTGCTTCGGCGATGTTTGCCGACGCGCGAACTGATGATTTTTACGTGATTAGACGCAAACGAATCTCATCACTATTACACAGAGTGCGTGGTAGCAGTAACGGCATTCTGAAAGCAATATCAGATAAGTATGACTGTCCAATCCAGTCAATTTTAATGAAATTTATAATTGGTGCAATTAAATAATACAATTTAAATATCCAATGGCTACTAATATAGTTTTAAGTGTGTACTAACAATAATTTGGATCATCATTGTAATCTGTTTAGTGAATAAATTATTTATTTATTAAGTCTTTCTTGATCGGCCTCGTCCTCGTGTTGGAGGCATCGCAGCCGTCTTCTTGGGACACCCGCGCTTGCGCAGAGGGTGCACAGGCGTAGGCGGTGACTCGGCATTGCCTCGGTAGGGGACCAAAGCGGATGTGTGATAGACCCCTAGTGGGACCTCTGGTTCTCGGGGATCTGCAAGAACATAAGAAGCAGCGCCTTGCTGGCGCGATATTAGGTATGGGCCGTCACGGCGTGGTGCAAATTTTGCACTGACTCCTTGCGAAGTTTTGATCACAGCGTGAATCGTTGCTAGGACCATATCTCCGGGTTTGTAACCAGGGTCATCTCGACGGCCTTTGTCTGCAATACTTTTACGCCTCTCCTTTTTATTTTCCCGGACTTCACGTGCTCTTTTAAGAGTTTCTGCTAAAAGAAGGAGTTTAGGGGTGACTTCAGGTATAAAATTTTCTGAGTTCACAATTTGCCGCAAATCACGATTAACGTCGTCGGGTTTTCTAAGTTCACGACCAAGAGTTAAATAGGCAAAATTTGCACCACGCCGTGACGGCCCATGCCTAATATTGCGCCAGCAAGGCGCTGCTTCTTATGTTCTTGAAGATCCCCGAGAACCAGAGGTCCCACTAGGGGTCTATCACACATCCGCTTTGGTCCCCTACCGAGGCAATGCCGAGTTACCGCCTACGCCTGTGCACCCTCTGCGCAAGCACGGGCGTCCCAAGAAGACGGCTGCGATGCCTCCAACACGAGAACGAGGCCGACCAAGAAAGACTTAATCAACCATATCGCCTTAGTCCTGTATCCTCGCCGGGACGTCTTTCGGATCCAGAGGGGGAGACTGTAAAACAACTTTCAAATAAGCGCGCGCGCGACCGCGCGCCGCCGCTACGCGCCCTGCGACACCGATGACCAAGCACTTCCGAAAGCGCAGCGACGAACAGCTCCGAGCGCCCGCCCCGGCCGCTATAAATACCGCCTCCGTCCCTACTCACGCCAGTCTGTCTTGCGCAGGCGCCGCTTCCTCATTGGAACGACTCCTTGCCTAGCTTCCCCGATACACGTGTACGGGCGGTGAATCCTCATAGGAACGCCGTCTGGAAGCGTTACTCGGTTTTCGCGTACAAGTGTTTTTTTTTTCTAAAGTTTATTGTATTTGTGTTCTTGTAATAAAACGAATAATAGAACCGGACTTGGTGTTTGTTTTGTTACAGTTTCATTTAAACATTATTCTGTTAATAGAAACCATGTTTACGCATTAGTTTGCTAATATTTTGAATTGGCAAGAGACTTTTACAAAACCGGTAAAATTTTAATACATAGGCATAACACTAGCACTCAGTATAATTCATTCTGATACTCTTCTACATTGTCTGTGGCCTCGATGGAATCCCGCGATTTCGATGTTGTTTCGCGTTAAGATTCCAATCGAACCTTCGGTCGGGGATCGGTCGGATCCGAACATTTGGATAGTTTTCGCGCTAGACCCCCTGGTCATCTATTGAGATCCTTACAAGCATCTAACGATTTTTTTTTAATGATATTTAGTTTCGGTGGCGTTATGTTAAAATTAGGTGGCACAATTTCACATATGTTATGTTTTACCCTAAAGATTACTATTATCAATTTATTTCGTGTGAAAACTCAAAAACAAAATTTGCCATCAAAACTGACAAAAAATCGCATGTGTTGATATTGACCCTTTTAAACTTCGACTAGTCTGTATGGGAAATGCAAAAAATCACCATCTTTTAATTTTAAACATTTATTTTTAAATGATAATAATTTTATATGATTCCTTCTATTTTAAATGTTTAGAAGTACACATTAAACGTACAACCTTCTATGTCATTATTTAATTGTTCTAATAAACTACATAGTTTTTTTAAATAATTACAGTGAAAAGTCGTGAGACATCGTTAAAAGCGAAGGGACGTCTACTGGCGAAAATGCCCACAATATAAAATCAGATTATTATCACCAAAAGGCTGGCCACATTGCCACACTCTATACTTAGCTTAGCTTAGCTTAGCTTAGAAAAAACGATGGCTTCGACAGAAACACTTGAAAGATTTCGCCAAATCGATTAGTGATTGGTTAGCTTAGTAGAGGAAACACACGCCCGGTAATCCGAGGTCGTGGGATCGCATCTCACTTGAAGCAGTAACTTTTTCAAGTTTTTTTTTTCAATTTTTACTATGTTTTACTTTTAGATTTGATAAGAAAAATTGACAGTTTTCAATCTTAAGATAAAAAAAATAAGATCCGAAACTATTTATAACATAGAATCAGGTACTTTATATAAATGACAAAAACCTATAAATAAAATATCTCACGAATTTACGATAGAGTTTATGGGCACACAAAATTGTAACAATATTTCTATCGGGTGTAGTATCCGCAAATTGCCTGATCAATGTTGCATCATTGATAAAAAAAAATCTGCGAGAAACACTTGAAGATTTCGACTTGACAGCTAGTGACTTGGTAGCGTAGTTGGAAATGCACTCGCCCGCCTTTCAAGATCCAATGGGCGAGGGTTCGAATCCCACCTGTAGTTGGTAAATTTTGCTTCAATTCATACTGTTATATTTTTTAATTCAATAAAGAAAAATTACACTTTTAAATTCCAGTATTATTAAAAACCATTTATTAATAAACGTAGCATGGTAGGCAATTGCTAGAAAACAAAATTTAAATTTTAGTATTCTGTTCTGCCAAAAATATTTTAATAACTGACAAAATAAACTATAGGGGTTGTCGCTATAATTTATGTATTTTCGTTGCCTTATTTATTCACAGCTAATTTATTATGTTTTTCCAAAATATTCCAAGTGACTTGTCAAAATGTAATGTGCGTAAGGTAATAATAATGTGTAGGTGGCGAAAGTAGCGAGCAAATTATTTTACTCTGCCGCCTAGCCGCCTCTTTTAATTATTCTACGATCCGTGCTTTACGTTTGTATTTGCTCAATCATGCCACGAGTACATCGTAGTTTGGCGTAAGCTAACTAGATGTCGCGGCGTTATCGCATTCACTTTACGAAATAATGCAGAGGTGAAGTGGGGTCATTGGCTAGGGGAACGGCCTTAATCATCATTTTACGCATATAAAGTTATATTTTTTTGTACAAAAATAGTATAAATTATAAGAAACGTTTATTATATATTGGCAAATAAACGGACTTCTCAATAACCCGAACACTGATAAGAACAATGAAAGTTCACCAAAAAGGTAACAACACATTGTATTAATTAGCAATTAGTTCAATTGTCAAACCAATAAACATGTATGTTTAACCAACTTCTATAAAGAAGTGTATTACAAACGTACGTCAATAAGTACAATTGTAAAAGTTAGTAATTAGATAGATTACATCACATTTTTTTTTTTTTTTATTTGAGATGGGCTTACTCTTTACATACTAATTAAACAATCACGTTTAACCGACTTCTAAAAAGAGAAGAATATTAAAAATGTATGTAACTAAATAGTTGAATTGCTAAACCGATAAACATATGTTTAACCGAATTCTAAAAAAGAAGTATATTAAAAATGTATGTAACTAAATAAGTTAAATTGCTAAACCGATAAACATATGATTAACCGACTTCAATAAAGAAGTGTGTTACAAATGTACGTAAACAAGTACTTACTTAGAAATACTTCTTCTTACTAATTCAAGGATCAGAGTTTTTATTAGGGCTCTCATTTATACAATTAGGTAACAATCATACGGTTAATAAATTATAATATTTGACGACCTCCGTAGCCGAGAGGCGAGCACGCCGGGCCATCAATGAGGTTGCGGGTTCGATCCCTGGTCGGGTCAATGTAGAAAACGAACTTTTCTATATTGGGTTTCTATAGTCTGGGTGTTGCGGTACCATCGTTTTTTCTGATTTCTATCACACAAGTGCTTTAGCTACTTACATTAAGATCAGAGCAATGTATGTGATGTTGTCCAATTTTAGGTTATATTAAAAAAAACTTCATACAGCTTGATAATTTAGGAAATAGAGTTTTTATTCTGGTTCTCATTGAGACTAACAAGTTACATTAATAAGGTATAATATAATATACTAATTTAAGTTCAATAAATCAACTATTTATTAATTCTTAAGGCCAATTTCTCACAAAACCTACTATATTTTCATATAAAGCTTTAAGCACCGCGTATTGAAATCTTAAATATATAATATTTTCGATTGCTGTTTAGGAAATGTATAAATTCCCTAGGAAATGTGTCTAATATAATTTACATCACACATTTCCCCATGATTTTAGGAATTCTATACAATTCCTAGAAATTGTATACAATGACGGATTTCATACATTTCCTGTAACATATATATATGTACTATATTTAAGTATGTATGTGTGTTTATTTTTATCGTAGCATTCTCAGATTAGAGAAAGGACTAGATATGTAATGGAGGCGTGTCGCGTGACACCGCGACATGACCAGGAATGACCATCGCTCCCGAAACAAGCCACGCCACTCTTTAATCACAGCTCAGACGTACAACAGTAATGTTTTCCGATATTTTTGCAAAATGCCGAATTATTGTGAAGTTACGTGCAGAAACAGAAGTAAAAAGAAAAACTACAAGAATTATTGAGTCACTTACCTAAATTAAATATTAGGATTTCATTTTTATTTAGCTTTGAAGTAAAAAAAGTAACAATATCATGAATAAATTCAGTGCCGAATGAGCTACCATAATACCGAACTTGATTGTGATGTTTATTTAGACATGTTAGACATTGATGGCTAAGTACAACAACCACATAACATTACATCTAATGACACCGCAATGTATTCTGATGCTACCGATATCGACTGCGACGTGAAAATACCATGGTACGGCCGCATGCGCCGTTCCCGAAGTAGTGGTGGTAGTGCCGTGCTAGCTAGTGTTTATTGTAGTTTTAAAGTGTGCGTGAAGTGCCTTTAGGCCAATGACAACACCTGTTTACGTGTTGTCGTAGACTCTCAGGCTCCTCCTGTTGTTTTGTTTTTACACAGTTTAATGTGTGTGTGGGAGCTATGGTAGGAGAAATCCGGCGACACCGGTGCTCTTCGAAATTACGTACGATGCGACTTCTCCTCCATTAATATTTCTAAGGTAGCATTTATATTTTATAGGTATTTTTTGTTCGTGTATGTAGGTTAAACTTATTGATATTAACATCGTAGGTATATAAATAAAATTACACAATAAGCACTCTGCACCACTTTCCCCTTTCTTTGTAGTTGTCCTCTACCTAAAGGTTGTCTGGAAGATATCGCTTTTTAGCGATAAGACCGCCCAAATTGTACATCTTTTTGTAAATATCAACTTTAACTTCTTTGTTTGGTGTGCAATAAAGAGTATCTATTTATTATATGTAAGTTTTATTATATGTATATGTATAGAACTGTATTAATTTACATTTTCTTACGTTACCAGCATGAGCTTATTATGCTGAACAACCTTTCCTAAGACGTTATTTTAATAGCTCTTAAGGTGTAGCTGGTCTGCTAGGGTTCCACATCAGGTAGACCAGACCCATGTTTTTTTTTATGTCAACAGAAAGTGCTGATGACGTTAACCAACTTTTCCTTAGGCGCTTTATAAATTCCTTTTAAAAATTAGACGGGCCACTGGTGTTCCACATTACCTATTCAGACCTTCAAAATAAATTTTAGCCTATATGTTGCCGAGGACTAATAGCTATATAATAAAAAAAAATTGACATCAAAATCCGTACAGTAGTTTTTGCGTGAAAGGCGAACAACAGACAGATATACAGACAGACAGACAGACAAAAATTCAAAAACCATTTTTTTGGCTTCTGTTGGTCATATGAAGACCCCTAGTAGTATTTTTTTTTAAATATCTTTAATGTACAGAATTTACCCTCTCTACAGTTTTATTATACGTATAGACTAGCTGTGCCCGCAACTTAGTTTGCGTGGACTACAGGAATCAAGTGGTATTGCCTTATCAAACAACGATGTGTTGTGTTTTTTCGGCGTCGTGCGGTGAACGCGGACGGACGTGTCGCAGTTCGGTTAAATTGTTTAAACGAAATAGTTATAATAAAAACTAAAAACCGACTTATTTTACTTCACAATTTTAAGTGTTAAGTCCTCTATTTTCCCTCCTAACTTCGCCAAAAATGACTTTACAGCAAAGTAACCTTCAATCAATATTGGTCCTCTATGGACCGCCCATCCAATGATATGATAAAAATAAGGTGTTATAGAGGGTCAATTTTTCGACGAAAATTTGTAAGTCTTAAGGAAAGAGTTTTCCTACACTCCAACCAGAACGGCGGCTATTTTGGTGTCGTAACCATAGGATAAGGTCTTGCGTTAAATAACAATTCAAATTAAGAAAGGAACTTTCGAAATTTTTTTCGTTACTGGGTGTGCGGGTACGCCCCCCGTAAATAAAAATTGGCGGTCTGGTACCTCATAAGCTCCACGTCTGCTCAACACACTGCGAAATACGTTCTGTCGACAAATTGTAGTATTATCTTCTAACTCCTATCCGTTAAGGAGTTCTGTGGCTTCCATCATCAGGTCAGCAACATGAAATGATGATTATCAGACCCAAAAATCAGCATTGAGTCAGAAAATATATGCAAAACACTATGGGTGCCTATAAAAATTGAGGGTTGCCCTCGATTTCCCAGGGATCTCATCATCAGAATCTGACTTGGTGTAAATGGGACCACCTCGGGAGTATACCCTTTCGAACTAAAAAATAAATTTTGAAATCGGTCCATAATTGACGGCGTAATCGCGTAACAAACATACAAAAAAAAACAACATTCAGACGAATTGAGAACCTCCTCCTTTTTTTGAAGTCGGTTAAAAATCAATACGTTTGAGAGTCAACCTTGCGTTCACGCTCTAACCATAGACGTACAAATATACAGACTGGTGCAGGATGTATCGTCGCATAAACTCACCGTCCAAGCTATCAGGTTCGGCTCCGGATCTCTCATTGGAACCGATAGATGGCGGTAATATCACGCAACGTAAACGGAAGCTCAGTAGTGAACACCAGGAGTTATTGGATGCTTATACGAACTAAATCATAGGCAAACTAACCGAATGGAAGACAGAGATTGGTAAGACTAATTCGGAAATCAATGATAAATTAACAACTTTGACCTTGACTTCCGAAGAGATAAAATCTGAATAAATGACATGCGGAAAGAATTTGCCGATGTTAAATACTCGGTTCGAGACTTAAGTGCTAAACATAACATCATCCAAAAAGACGTATTGGCGCTGCAGCAGTCTGTCCAATACAACAGTGACCAGCAGACCGACATTACTTAACACTGACTAAAGACGCAAACACTGACTAAAGACGTCCAGACAGTATCTATCATTAAAACAGAGCTCTCAGAAATTAGAAAGGAAAATCAAATGCTAAAATCTCAAATGAACGCTAACGACCAGAGAGATAGAATAATTAATATAGAAATTATCGGTATTCATGAAGCAAAGGGTGAAAATCTCATTGAGATCATTGGGAAAATGGGTAAATATCTAGGCGTTTCTTTTCGCAGAGTGACATTATAGAGGTCAACAGAGTGTCATCAAAAGCAAAACCAGCAGGCCGGCCTCGAGTCATTGTAGCCAAAATGAGCTCCCGTCAACTCAGAGATAGCATTATATCCCGTGCTCGCCGATGCGCTTGTCGACCAAAGACCTAGATATTCAAGGTGAGGTAAAACCCATTTATGGTAACGAGCATCTTACTGTATACAACAAAATACTTTTAAAGCGGACAAAAGAGGCCGCTTAATCCAAGGAATTCCTTTTTACATGGATAAAGAATGGCAGAATTTATGCAAGAAAAAACGAAACCAGTCAAGCAATTCTAATTACTGCAGAGGAAGACCTGAAAAAAATCATCTAAGTTTGCCATTTGTTCAGATATGTATACTTGTTTTTATGTTATTCTGTGTTATTCTTAAAATATTAACGCCCTACATACATTTTATCAGTTTAGTTATGACCCCAAATTTAGTTAGTAAAACAAATGCAGAATTCAATTATAATAGTAAAACAAATTACGCCCCTTTTGTAAGTTGCTTGCTTCATAGTTCTATGGCGAGTTCTGCCATCTTTTGTTTGGTAGTTCGACAGGTAACCAAGACGAGTTGTATAGTTAATACGCTGAAAAACGGTGCGATCCGTAATTGCTATACCTATTCGGCAACCTCGTCCCCATTTGCAAAAACAACCTGTTTGAATGTGGTTCGAGTCCCACCTGAGGTCGATGATTTTTTTCAAGTGTTATTTATCTTCAATTAAACCTTGCATGGAATTGCTAAAAACAAAAATTTACAATGTTTAAGCATTTCTGATCTTAACCAATAGTCAAATATTTGTAAAAATATTTCTATAGGGTGTTGACGGTAGTATACTACTCAGCTATACATATAGCTACAACATTGATCAGAATACGCTGGCTTTGACAGCGAGAAAAAACACTTGAGGAATTTCATCTTGTGACGTGACGTCCTCGGTAGCTTAGTTGGTAAAGCACTCGCCCGGCTTGCGATGGGACGTGGGTTCGAGTCCCACCTGAGGTCGATGATTTTTTTCAAGTGTTATTTATCTTCAATTAAACCTGTTTGAATTTTGTATTTTTTATGTATAATTTTTTCTATTGTATGGGAAAGCCAACTTGTTATAGGATATTACTTATGCACCAAAATAACATGTCACAAAGCTGTATCATAATTTGCTCACATGATTGCGCCCGCAATTTGCTAAAGTTCAAGTATACATTTTGTCTCTTATTGGTTTTAATTACGATGTTATGCAGAAAAAAAACTAATTAGATGTTCCTCTTACACAAATTTAAATGTAATAATTTTTCAATTTGCCTCACTCATGCTTAATTTAAAGAAATACATTTTAAGAGTATCAGAAATATTTTATCAGTCATATCGCATTCCTTCAGAATCGAATATGATGTTCAGCGGTAATATCACACCCTTTTTGCGCGTTTGCTCTTTATTACGTAGTTGTTCACTGCAATGTGCGCAGCCCGTGAAACCTCTGGCACAAAAATATGTTAACACGACTTCTCTCGTTGATTACTGTTTTATAACAGATTACCCTCGTTCTAAGAGTATAAAAACATCCGTAAGATATCGTTATTGAAATTAATGATAGCAGTAAAAGTGTCCAAAATGGAATTAATGCAAAGTTTTTGCGAGTATAAGATAATAAGATAAGATATTCATTTATTTGCTCTTGAAAAGGGTACATTTAGGTGGTTATACATAAGAAGTTCAGCTTTTTCAGCCATCTATGAATAGCATGCAAATACAGTTTAAGTTAAAATATTATTACACTAGCAGCCCGTCCCGGCTTCGCACGGGGTAGACAATTATCGCTAATAGTTTCGGCAGCGCATTCGACGAAAGACATTTTAAGACTCATTTTTCTACACCTTCGGTTACATTGTTCAAATTTTACCAAGGATCCCTAATTTTTTTCAAAATGAAATGTAGCCTATGTCAAATTGGCGGAATGTAGCATTCTATTGGAAGACGAACTCACTTACTGAATGACGAACAACACAGAGTAATTTTATACTTCAAATTATTATCTTTGGCATCTGAGCCATATGGCAAAACACCTTCACTCAAAAAGTAACATACCTAACATTACAATAGAAAAATTTATGACACGATTGAAATGTAATGAGTTTATCGGTATGACAGGTGTTCGTGTGTGCAACTGGCATGGAACTGGTATCAGTTTACACATGTATTGTGCTATGTGTATTGTTGAACATCCTATACGAAACTAAAGGCATTGACCTACGCGCTTCTGATCTTTTGCAATAGAAAAAACATTTAGTACTTTAATAGTGCACTTAATTTTTGCTAAGCCTCCGAGCTACCTGCCATCGTAGCAAAAAAGCTACAGCATTAATTTATGAATCAAGCTTACTTGACTTTATGCTCTGTCTTAAACTTATATCACTGCATTCTAGACAGTGCCTAATCACAGCGCAATATCATTTACTATCTCAAACCATATCGGTTTAAAGGCGAGCTGGGCAGTCTTCATTATAACTTAGCAGCAAATAGTTGCAAAGTTAATTAAAAAACTGTTTATTTTTAACCAAGTATAGACTAAAAATATTTTTGATAATCCGAGTGTGTAATCGACGATCTCCGTAGCCGATAGGCGAGCACGCCAGACTTGGCATCGCCACTCTGTGGTCCTGAGTTCATAGCTAAGCCTGCTATCCGGGCTATTATATAAGCTTCTGCGTAAGATTATACGGGCAAAGTAGATGTGCTTGACCTGCCAAACATGTTTAGTTTAATTGGTCAACAATATTTTAGAAATATACACAAACCGCTGTTTTTTTAGTCTGAATGACAACGAATAGGCTTATAGTAACTAACACATCGGTAATGTTTGATTGCACTTATGCAAAAATTAACACATTTCACACTAGCAACTGGATGTATTGTACAATAAGTCCAAAAAATTAGTTTCTAGGAAGCTAAGGATACACAGTTATACAAATTTATACTATATTTTCAGTGGCTTGCATTCCTAATGCAATTGTAAAACCTAATTAATGAGCTTAGATAATATCATTATATTTTATTATTATTGATCACATTGGCGACTACACAGTACACAGCGCCACCAGGCGATTATAAACACGTCTCTCTTGTAAAAGGTTTTGAATAACGGTACAGTACTGTTTAATAGCGACGTTTTACCTGAAAATATATTCATATTCATAATCATATTAATAAAACGTTTATTAAACATACTTACCTTATTCAAAGCCTGCTTTTTAAACCTGCCTGGTGACAATAAAACGCAATGACACGAATATCGAACAATCCTTCGAGCTGCCTGTGGTGGCGCTAGTGTTGCATAGCTGCGGTGGCGGGCTGCGGAAACGTGGGTCACGTGGGCAGACCATGAGTCATGTCTAGTACTCGAACCGGAAACGCGGATGCTACTCTCATGTAAAAGGCTTTGAATAAGGTAAGTATGTTTAATAAACGTTTTATTTTCAGGTAAAACGTCGCTATTTATTGGAATTTCATTTTTTTTTTTATAAAAGCAATAAAAACAATGCATCAACACAATAATGTAGCATAATTAAAATAAATAGTCAAAATGTCAAGTAGTTAGTACATAGAGAAACGAAACACAGAATTAAGTAATTATTTCAGATTTAAATATTCATTCACAGTGTAAAAACAATGTTCATTTAATGCACCTTTAAATCTAATAAATGGCAAGTCTTTAATATTGTGAGGTATTTTATTAAATATGAGCATACACATCCAGTAACAGTTTTTTCTGAATCGGGCACTTCTTGGTATTATTTCAGAAACAAGTCTAGGACCATTTCTGTAAATTTATTAATAAAGATTTTTGTAAATGTTTACAGCTGCTTAGCACTTCAGAGCTCGACGCGAATAGTTTTAGTTATTATATGTTAGTTATTATTTAACCCGATTCGCGATGTTTGTAGTTCCATTGCCAGGCCACGGACTTGTTGGTCGGCGATTATATGAATGTTAGGCTTCGTCTTCGTTAGATTTTCAGAGTCATCTGGCGATAGTCCTGGTAAACTGTTATTGATTTGGTGGTACGACGGGGTGCTTGTGCCGTCGGCGCATGCTAGTTGTCTTTTTAGGGTGGTCCTAGATGGCGTTGTGCTACTAGGTTGTAAGACATAAGAAATGTATTCATCCTTTTCATCTTGCAGAAAATCCAAAATAGTACTATTTAAGCTCTTCTTGTTTTTCCTAGTTGTGATATTTTTTTTTGAACTTGAATTACATATTTCAGATAAAATTTTTGTTTTTTTTTCATGCTTTGAGAGTAGCTTTCTTAAATTTGAATTTTCCAATAATATATTCTCTATTTCGGTTTCAGCAATTTGTAGTTTTTCTTTTAGTATATGGTTTTGAGTCTCGAGCTTTTCTATTCTATCTTCGAGATTAATCTTCCTCAAATCAGGACAGCTATTATTTCTGCTATTTTGTGATAAGGTTAGTATATCCAAGTTTTCATCGTCGGTCAAGAAATCGAAAGAGTTATTAGTAGTAACATTTATTATTAAGTTGTTTTGAGTTTTCGAGTAGCATTGATCACATTTCCATTTGGCTTTATTGTCTTTTGTCATCAGTAGAAATCTCTTTGCCGAAACATTTGCGCATTCAACATGATAGTTCTGTTTACAAAAGATACAGCATAAACAGTCACGGTTCAATATTTTTGTATTACATTTTATACATATTGTCGCCATCTTCGTATTTGTGTGTGGTATTCTATATTGTACTATACGTTGTGCTACTGCTACAAGTAAATAAATTTAGAAGAAACAGCTTTTTTTCATACAAAAAACTATATATATGAAATGAAATGAAATGAAATTCTTTATTCTGTATACAGGCCCTCTTCCGGGCACTTATACACGTCCAAACATATAACTTAGCCCTACCACCGCTTCAAGACAACATATCGGCTGGTGATGAGAAGAAAAGGCGCAAGAAACTCAGTCACCTTTGTCAGCCTGATTTTATTACAGGAAATACAATTACAAGATAGTTAAGTGTGAGCTAGGCAGGCTATTAAGTCCATGCACTCTTGTCGTTTAAGTAATCTTCAAATTTGTAGTATCCTTTTTCCATAAGGATTTTTTTAATGTGGTTTTTGAACTCATAAACAGGTAAGTCAACAAGAGTTTGTGGTACTTTATTGAAGATTTTTATACATTTCCCCAAAAATGAATTACCCACTTTCTTTAATCTGAAGCTCGGAACGGCAAGTTTATTTTTATTTCTAGTATTATAATGATGTGAATCACATTTAAGTCTAAACGAACTTAGGGTTTTTCTAACATACATAATAATATTGTCAAAAATGTATTGTGACGCTACTGTTAATATTTTAATATCTTTAAAGACCTCCCTCAGAGAGTCGCGAGGCCCAAGACAGTATACTGCACGTACAGCTCTTTTCTGCAACACAAAGATTGACTCAATATCAGCAGCTGAGCCCCATAGCAATAGACCATAAGACAACAAGCTATGAAAATAACTAAAGTATACTAGTCTTGCCGTTTCGACATTAGTTAAAAGCCTTATTTTTCTCACAGCATAAGCCGCCGAACTGAGCCTTCCTGACAAGGCAATTATATGGGGACCTCATTGCAGTCGGGAGTCTATTGTGATTCCCAAAAAGGTTGTTGAATTGACTGCATCTATATGATCGTCTGACATATTAATATGCGTTCTGACCTGCCTCACATTGGGCATAGTTAATTTGATAAGCTTGTTTTTTTTTGCATTAAGTAACAGATTGTTAGCAGTAAACCATCTACCAACCAATATGCCAAGGTGATTCGATCCGGTGTCCCTTGGAACAAATCTCGACGCTCAGTCCAATACTAGATGCAATAGGCCATCGTAACACATGAATTGGCGGACGAATTAAAGGGTCATATGTGTCGAGTCATAAGTTTGAGTTGTTCATTGGCGGTTATTGTGAATCATCGCAATGGAATTTCTTGCACTGTTTTGAGTCACTGTCACCACTTTTTCATTTATTTACCACTTATTGTTATTCATGGAGTTCACTAAAACGTTTGTTTATTATTTTAAATGTTTTATTTGGTCAAAATATGTGTATTTTGGGTTTATTTTTCAATGTTTATCCAAAGGCTAGTTGTCACTTTTTATTTGAAGGTTTATATTAAGCTGACGCTTTTTATATTGAAAATAACACTAACACTAAGTCTTCACATATTTATCTTCACTTTTTTGTCAATTAAACGTAGTTATTGTTCGATTTATTATTTTTAAATTATAAAAACACACGGAGCTGAAGTAAGCGTGACGGCAGCGCCATCTAGCCTGAAATCCAAGCCGTATCTTGAAATCACTCAGCCACTGAGCACTGACACAATATTATTATATCGTAGACATCGCATCTTTCTGCGTTTAAGTAAACCCGATTCCGTTAATAAAAGCGTCACCACATTTAGGTTTAAAACTGGTATTATTATTATTTATATTACGGAGATCTATAGAAAAAAATGGCTCAAAATAATTTAACCGTTTTTTATCAAAATGTTAGGGGGCTACAAAATAAATGTACGCAATTTCTTCAGGGTTTTCTAACCAATAATTATGATGAAGTCGTTATCACGGAGACATGGCTGCATTGTAGCATATATGACGGTGAATTTAGCGACGATAGGTATGAGGTGTTTCGATGCGATCGCAACCTAAAGACATGCGGAAAGTCTACGGGAGGTGGTATTATGATATTGGTTAAACGCGAACTCGGCGCCGTACGCTGCGGGCATAGCCCAGAACCACCTACGGAGATGTTGACGGTCACGGTACCAGCCAGTGCCATTTCTGCTTTAGTAGACCTGCATATCAGTGTCGTTTATGTACCTCCGGACGCGGAACGCATTCCTCTCGATATCGATTCTATTTTATCTTTATTTAACCAAATTTTTAATCACCGCCCGCAAGATAAGTACATATTGTTAGGCGACTTTGGAGCGATAATAGTCCAATTTAATTAAAGCGCGGAACAAGAGAAATCCAGAACGTCGGTATATGTCGGCGATGCTCCGCCGCACGTCTCACGAGAATCCATTTTTAACAATGAATAAAACGATTCGTTTCAATAAATCACTATTTATTCGTCTCTCTGAGAATATCTTGCCTCAAACGCAATTTGGTTTTCGACCTGACAGAGGGACTTGTGAGGCAATTTTCGCAGTCCGCCAACTCCAGGAAAAGAGTAGAGAGCAGGGTAGAAATCTCTACCTGTGCTTTGTTGACCTGGAGAAGCATTCGACTGTGTTCCTCGTGAGGCCCTCTCGATCATACTTAAAAAGTTAGGATGTACAGAGAAGTTTGTGAGACTCCTGCGTCTCCTGACGACATGACGACATGCAGTGCTGCGTTATAGCTGACGACGAACAATCAAGTTTCTTCTCCGTTACCTGTGGAGTAAAGCAAGGTTGTGTCTTAGCCCCCACTCTGTTCGTCTTATATTTCGCAGTCGTAGTCCGGGAAGTCGTAAATTCTTCCACGGAGGGAGTCCGAATTCGTTTTCGAACAGACGGCAACCTCTTTAACCTGTCTAGACTCAAGGCGAGCACGAAAGTCTCATACGCTCATATTGAGGAGATTATGTACGCGGATGACCTGTGTTTTACGGCTGAATCTCCAGAAGGTCTACAACAACTTGTTACAAATCTTCACGAGAAATGTTGCAAATTTGGCATGAAGATCAGTGTCAAAAAGACGGAGGTGATGTCCCTAGACATTCACGGTCATGAGGCGCTGACTATTAAACTTGGAGATGATACACTGAAGCAAGTAGACAAGTTTCGTTACTTGGGGAGCACCATTTCATCAAAGTGTGACATTGATGCCGAAATTAACAGCAGAATCGGTGCTGCGGCAGCAGCCTTTGGCAAATTAAACACCAAGGTCTAAAGTTAGGTAAAGGTAAAGGTACTAAAGTTGCTGTTTATATGGCTATCGTGCTGCCTTATATGTTGTACTCCGCAGAAACATGGACACCGTATCGACGCCACTTTCGCCAACTAGACCGTTTCCATATAAAATGTCTTCGCTCGATTCTTAACATCCATTGGTCCGATCGCGTGCGTAATACTGAAGTCGTGAGACGAGCCAATGTAGGTGGCATTGAGTCGTATCTTATGAGACGACAACTTCGCTGGTGTGGCCATGTTTCGCGTATGTCAGATGAGAGAGTGGCGAAGCGCATCTTTTACTCTGAGCTTCAGAACAGTGTTGCCAGTGGCAGATAGTCAAATGTAACATGAGACAGCTCCAAAGTAACATTTTCACGAGAAAAGTAACATTATTTTATTTAATGTGGAAAACAACACTTACAATAATATGGCACTTTATTACATTTAACCCGAATTTAAACCGAATTATTATCGAACTGACACTAGCCAGGCGCCACTCGTTTCGTTCGGTCGCTCGCTCGCTTAAGTAAGCGGGACGGCGGAATACTCAATACACGCGACTCGCGAGAGTGAGTGAGTGAATAAATAAATAATGGCCACAAAATCAAGTGCCCACCAATAACATGAACAAAAAAATTTTGGATGCGTACCGTTTCACGATTAGTTTTTGTTTGCTGGAAAATATTGTATTTCGTATTGACCAAAAAGTAACGTAAAAGTAACGTTTTGAGTCGTGTAACATTAAGGTAACATGAGAGGGTCAAAAGTAACGTAAAATGTTACAAAAGTAACATTCTGGCAACGCTGCTTCAGAAGGGCAAGCGTAAGCATGGCGGACAAGTTTTGAGGTACAAAGATGTGCTGAAGCGCCATATGAAGGGATGTGACTTAGATCCTTCTCTCTGGGAGGATTTAGCATCCAACCGTGGAGAGTGGAGAACACGCGTGAATGTCAAAGTCGCTGAATTTGAATCCCGGCGGCTTTCTCATCTTGACGCCAAGCGCGATGAATTGAAAGCCTGACCACCTGCGGCTATCAGTTATAATTTTAATAACGGTGTGCTAACATGTCCTCAATTGTTCGCGTACCTTTGTCAATAAAGTTGGGTACGTAAGCCATGTTAGGGCACACGAACGACGACGGCAAAATAGGGAGTAGAAGTGGTCGCCGTTACCGAACTCGGTTAGGAGGATTATTATTATTTATTCGTATTCGGGCAGAGTAACAGTATAGAACAACGGTCAAATGCAGAATGATCCCTCCTACTGGCAAGTAGGCGCTTCAATAATGACAATCACCCCACTACTTCTTATCACGCCACTCTGCTCGGTCAAAGCAAGTGACGTTTATTATAATTGAGTTACTAATAAATCAGATTTATTAAACAATAAGTTTATATAAAAAAAACATGCAAGATTAAACATAAAACTGTATTTATTTTTTATTGATTATATAAATTTTATTCGTCAATATTATTAACCCGGAAACTCGACACTATTTTAATGAATTGTTCACTGGATCAATTTTGTATTTATGTACAATTATCATATTATCTATTACATACCTTAAATATTAATTATATTATATTTTAGCATACAAAATAAATACTTCTAAAAAATATATATAAAAACAACTGTTTGCCGCCTATACGGCCATACTGATCCTGCGCGGTATCTGCGCAGTATGTTGAGCATCACTCTTAATGAGATCTAGCTCTAAATCTTGGCATCACCCTTACTGAGTTCTAGCTCTAAAACATGGCATCACCCTTACTGGGATCTAGCCCTCAAGACCGGGAAAAGGAAACACATGGTGGCCAGCCAGCGTTAAGGAAGGAAATTAGAAAAAGAAAAAATAACCTAACATTTACATTTATTACTGATAATCACCTTAAATCAATAATCACATAGTTTTTTTTTTTTACCTTAACAATTTAAGGTATTATCATCCGCCCATACGGGGGACTCATTTGTTTCATGAAAAGGGTCTACTTGTCCCCTAGGAGCAGGTCTTAAACAGTCATGACTAGCGATCTTTTCAGAGCATCTGCGCAAGTTAAAATGTTTTAATTTGTAGCGGTCGTTCGGTAAGACTTCTAAAACTTCCATCGGTCCCTCAAATTTTGGCCCTAGTTTTATTGTATGACGTTCATGAATGCGCATTAAAACAAAATCTCCTACCTTGAAAGGTTTGATTTGGGCTTTGCCTTTGTCAAATCTTATTTTGTCCTGAAAAGATCGCTCGTTTATACTTTCTTTACAAGCGTTCCTAATAGCTATAAGATCTCCCACAGTTTCATCATCATCAACTTGGAGGAGCTTGATAGCTGGTGGCGAACATTTTATTCCAAAAAGTAGTTCCATTGGACTTTTACCGGTGCTCTTTGACAATGTACAATTAATAGCTAGTTGTAAATCCTGAATTGCATTATGCCAAGGCTTATCAAGCTCCACCACTGACATGTTATCTTTAATTATTTTCATAATACGTTCCACCTGACCATTAGCCCTGCTAGCACCTTTTGCTACGACATAATGCTCTATTCCGAAGTTTTGACACATATTTTTAAAATCCAAAGATGTCATGCTTTTATCCTGATCGGTTATAAGTCTGGTAGGAGTACCAAAAAATAGTTATAAGTTCTCGAAAACACCTAATAGCAGATTCGGAAGTACGGTCGGATGAATAAACTAGATGGACATATTTAGTAAATGCATCTATATAAACGAACGCGTATTCAGGGTGATTACGTTTTCCCTTCATTTGACCTGTGATATCAGCGTGGACAGTGTGAAAAGGTATTGCGATTTTGTCAATCGGGTGTAAAGAAACTTGTCTAGCGCCTGAAACTCCTTTCCTGACTCTACAACTTACGCAATTCTCTATGAATTTTCGTACTAGTTTTGACATATTAGGAAATCAGTATTGCTCTCTTATTTTTCCCAATACCTTTTCCCAGCTGAAGTGTTGGAGCGAATTATGATAGTGAGAAATAAGATTCCAACGATAACTGCGTGGAACGATTATCAACTTATGCGTTTTGTTGTCAATTTGCACTTTACGTCGCAGCAACTTATCTTTCAAAATGACAACTATCTGCAAGATTTTTAGGGATGGAGTCACTGTGTAATTAGTCAACTATATTGTTTAGTACAGGGTCACGTTTTTGTTCGATAAGCAACCAATTATGGTCAAGAGTAGAGGTATTGGCTGTAACACGAATCGTGTTAAGTGAGAATAATGCATTCATATTTTCGGAATTTGGTTTTGAAGGGATGTCCGTCATATCAACTAAAATAATCAGCATGAGCAAGCCTTTCCCCTTTACGATACTCTATCTCAAATTGAAATGACTGTAGAAAAGACCACCAACGGTGAACTCTTAGTGTCAGTTCTTTCTTGTGCCTAGAAACTTTAAGTGAGTAACAGTCAGTAATGACTTTGAATGCACGGCCATATGACGGAAATGTTTAATTTTTTTTTTTTTCAGCGTCGTAATGTGCTAGGGAACGGACGTGTGTCGTTGTCGCTCCGTTACTCTACTTTTACTAACAAGTAAAAATCAGTTTTAAGTACAAAGTGATTAGTCTCAAAGCAAAGTGACTTTAATGAGTATTTTTCCAAATTTAACAAGTGCGACAATTACCGGCCTGCTGTATCGAGATAGGTGAGGTAGGCTCCTCCACACCTCGGGTAAAAGAGATGGGCTCTTGTGAGAGAAAAAATTGTCTCCTTTCACTGCACTAGCAGTCTAGTTGTATACAAAGATTAAACACCGCAGAATAGGCACAATGTTACGTTCGCCAGTTAAGCAATATAGTTCGAACCCCGATTTATCTTCTTTGTCGGGACAAAATACTGCGGTTCGTAAGCTTAAACACAATGAGGACATTCACGAATCATTTAGCCAACTCTCCAAGTAATTAATGTTATCGTTAATAGAGTTGCGATCGGATTTTGACAACAATTTATCAAAAATCAATGACAGTGTAAATAATGTTATAAGAAATGATATTGCGAAACTAACAAAGACAACTCTAGAGATACAATCAGAAATGAAAACGATACTCGAGGAGCACAACAAACTTAAAATTGCAGTCCAAAACATTAGCACAAAACATAATGTCTTGGAAAATGACGTAGTTGACTTGCGAACTGCAGTTCAATTTGAATCTGATCGGCAAGATGATATTCTGAAAAAAGTCGAATGTTTATCTACACATATTAAAAAGATTGAGTCTATGGAAGTCGAAATGGGCGAAGTGAAGCGTCAGAATCGTACATTGAGACTAGAAATTAATACCAACGAACAACGCGAAAGATTATTGAATCTAAAAATAACCGGAGTTCCTGAAAAGAGGAATGAGGACTTAAAAGGGATTTGTATATACATCGTGAAAAGTCTGGGCATTTAAATTACTGATAATGACTTTGAATATGCCAACCGTGTGTCTCCTAAAGTGAAAATAAGTGGTCGACCTAGGGTCATAATCGTGAAAATGAAGACGCGATTACTTAAGGATAATATTCTCTCTAGAGCTCGCAAAAACCGCTTGACAACGCAGGTTCTAGGCATTACGGTAAACTCGTTCCCAATTTACATCAATGAGCATCTGACTTACTCAAACAAACAACTACTAAGAAAATGTAAGGAAACAGCTAAAACTAAACAGTACCAATTTGTGTGGGTAAAAAACGGAAGAATTTACACGAGGAAGAACGACCTTTCCCCGGCGTTACCAATAAACAGCGAAGAAGATATCTTAAGAATGGTTTAAAAAAGGCTGGCAATCTTTTTGTAATTTTTCTAATTGCTATATATTGTTTATCTGTTGGATTAACTAAATTTGCTAATGTAAACATTAACCTAAAATCTCTTAATAAAAATAATGTGCACTTTTTCCAAAATCTATTTACGTGGCATAATTTTATATTCAATATTTGTGATGCATTTTATGCGTTGTACTTTGGTTTTGATTTGAATATTTCTGTCATATTACAGTTATTAACCGTGTCTTATTGTCACTCCAAATCTGGGTGGAGTTGCCTCTCTGTTAACAATTATTATTTGATTCTGTGCAATCGTCGCTCATTAGCTAGAATGACTTGCGTTTTTGTCATAATCGTACTGCATGAGCGCTCAATGCATGTGCAATACTTTTATCACTTATTAATACGCGCTCAATGTGGAATTGATGTATTGCAATTGTCTATTGAATTGTACCTTAAAAAATATGATGAGTTCTTTTCTGTATTGTGTTTAGTTTGTTTCTGTAATTAAAAAAGCACAATTATTCCTTATTTATACTCAATTATTAATTATCACAATGAAATACACCTTGAAGGCAGATTGAACATAGTACTTAGATTATTTTGTAGTATATTGTACTTCACTGCACAGTCTCTCATGATATAGATTACTAATGTAGTATTCGCATCCTGCAGCCTCAAACCACGAGAGTCCAGAGCGCTATCTAGTTTTTGAACGAAGAAAAAATAATACAATATCAATTCCTGAACGTCTTTAACCAATCAGCGCCCTCGGCCGGACCTGTCATTCTCGTTTTCGTGCAGCCTAGTAAACTGCGTTTAAAAAATTTTATTGTTAAAATTACTTAAATAGGAGCAAAAACAAATGCAAAGCAACTTGGTCAGTTATCAAAAATGAAACTGGAAACCCACAAACTGATAATGACATCAATACTATTAATTATAATGACATGAACATTTCAAACCCTACGGACATAGCAAATAATTTTAATGACTTCTTTATAGATACAACAAATATAAACATACCTACAAATAAACAAAATAACACTATGCAAATAAACAAAAATGCTATTATAGGCAACTCAATGTTTCTTAGGTCAATGACAGAGGAGGAGGTAAAAAGGGAAATATTGTCATTAAATAATGCAAACTCGGTAGGTTTTGATGAAATCCACACAAAAACAATAAAAGCCTGCACTAATGAACTACTTCCTGTCTTAACATACCTGGTGAACAAGTCATTGTCTGGGACCTTCCCTGAAAAATTAAAACTGTCCATAGTAAAGCCTGTTTATAAAAAAGGTAACAAACAGGATATAAATAACTATAATATTACGCTGATTCCGGTACTGTCAAAAGTTTTTGAAAAGTGCATGCACAAACAACTAATAGGCTTCTGTGACAAATTTAATGTAATAAAAAGTGAACAATACGGGTTCCAAAAAAATAAATCTACTTCAACAATCAATTGACTACAGCACTGTTTTTTGACTTGACAAAAGCATTTGATTTTGTATCACACAAAATATTATTACAAAAACTAGAACTCTTGGGAATCAGGGGCCTACCTTTTAAATGGTTATCATCGTACCTACATAATCGTAAACAGTATGTTGTCATAGCAAAAATTCATAATAATGAAATGAAGTCTTACCCATCTCATTATAGGGACAATAACTATGGTGTCCCACAAGGCAGCATATTGGGCCCAATCCTATTCATTTTATACATAAATGACATATTAGACTCAGTAGATTACAAGGGCATCTTATATGCTGATGACATCTTGATTATAGTGACAACTGATAAAAAATTAGATAATCCGATACTTAAACATGAAATGGACATAAACTCTACAATTGACAAAATAATTAAATGGCTAGAAGATAATAATTTGAAAATTAATTTAAATAAATCCAAATACATGCAATTTAATTATTCAAAGCTTCCAAAATACAATTTTAAATTAAATATCGCAAAAATTGAAGAAGTATCAGAAATAACATTTTTAGGGACAATTTTAGATCATGACCTAAACTGGAAAATGCACATAGAAAACCTCTGTAAAAAAATCAAAAAAATTGTTTACGCAATTTATCACATTAAACACATAACTGATAGGAAGACTGCTATTCTATCGTACCATGCCTACATTGAATCTTTACTGCGTTATGGCATCGTGACATGGGGTAATAGTACAGATTGGAAAAAAGCATTTATTGCACAAAAGAAATGCGTTAGGGCTATGGTTGGAATTAAGCCTGACCATTCATGTGAGCCCCATTTTAAAAACCTGGCGCTACTGCCTCTGCCATCTCTATATATATACGAAATCTGTAATTTTGTATACAAACACAAGAATCTGTTTAAGATGGCGAGTGACAGGAACTCAAGGACACACAGAGACCCGCACAGGCTTGTACTTGCTGACGCCCCAAAGTCTGCTAAATATGGCAAGAGTTGTCTGGTTATGTGCATAAAGATTTATAACCATCTACCTAATGAGATCAAAAAGCAAAATGCGGCATTATTCAGAAAGCATCTGTTCCGGTGGCTCAATGTCCACAATTTCTATAGTATTAAGGATTTTTTCGACTGGAAAAAGTAGCTTGTATATTATTATTATTATTATTTTTTGTTATGAAATGGACATAATGTATTTCTATTAACCCATTCGCAATCTCGGACATTTGTAACCAAGCATATTTTTAATATTGATTGTGACATTTATAAAATATTTTCTAAATTGTATTCACAAATGACATTTGCATGCTAATCCCCGTAGCCTAACATGCGACTCATAGATGTAACGAAGAACTGTTAATACCATGTTTGATGCAAATAAAGTATTATGATTATGATTATGATATGATTAAAAAATGGGTAAAGAACCCAAGAAATCTGTAGAAAAACTGTTGACAAAGTTAAGGAAGATCGAAAATAATCTTAAAGTGAGGTCGAGATAACATTCCAACAGCAAAACACAACAGTCGCTTCGTTTACGTCGCTAACACTTCTACGCCGGTTCGCACAAGAACCAAAACATAATCAAGATTTCGTTCGAGGTTACTTTCATCGCCTGCTCATCACAGAGTTAGTAATCTAATTTCCAATTGTTAACCGAGGAATCTACAGGTAAGTGATTAACTATGGGATAATTATTGGCGACTTACTAAGTAGAGTAATTCCCAACTAACGACAAGCATGGCGTGCTACAAAGTTGTGTAGTACCCTGGTTTTCTTGTCAATCCCACACTTAATAAATATTAACCGAGGAATCTACAGGTAAGTGATTAAATATGGGATAATTATTGGCGACTTACTAAGTAGAGTAATTCCCAACTTACGACAAGCATGGCGTGCTACAAAGTTGTGTAGTACCCTGGTTTTCTTGTCAATCCCACACTTAATAAATATTAAGTCCTACTAAACATGCGTTCTACTGTATGGGTAGATCCTTGTTTTCCCCTTTTTTAATACAACAAAATAATACTAAGGCCTACTAAACCTGCGTTCTACTGTATGGGTAGATCCTTGTTTTCCCTTTTTTAAACAACAAAATAATATTAAGTCCTACCAAACCTGCGTTCTACTGTATGGGTAGATCCTTGTTTTTCTCTTTTTTAAATACAACAAATATTAAGTCCTACTAAACCTGCGTTCTACTGTATGGGTAGATCCTTGTTTCTCTTTTTTAACCCTTAATTTGGCAGACTCATTGTTTGTAAAAAAAAAAAAAAAAACTGTGTGATTTATGTTCCTAGGGTTATGTATAGGCCTTAAAAAATTAAAAATAATTTCTCGATTTCACCAACTAGAAAAAAAACAATGTTCATCACAATAAACACTGCCAAATGTATAAAGAATTATATAATGAAAAGACTGTTTATTCGGGTGAACATTGCCTATTTAAGGTAGCGATATGAAATAAAAAGACTTATTAATGAAAAAATAGTAATTTATATTAATAAACACTTTTAATACCCAGAATGGATAAAAATCAACTATGACCTTACAATATTGTTTGAACGTAGAGATATTTCGTATTTAAAGAAAAACTAAAACATAAACTCTTTGTTTATGTAACTTAAAAGTGGACATAATCGCACAAACCAAAAAATCAGGTAACTATTATAATGTATCATTAAACAAAAAAAAAACAAAGAACATCTATTGATCATCATCATTTTGCATGAAAATTTAAGAAACAATTACGTCCACTTTTACCAGTTACAAAACATAGCCTGATATTACATTTCATGCAGTATACAGTTGTATTTTTGTTACAAAATTTACAGCGTCCCATGTCATCTTTGGTGGAAATAAAATGACCAACATTATCATATCTTATAGGGCTTGGAGGCCTGGCTGACCTAGGTTTTTTTACAGACGATTCCTCTTCTCTTTCAAATTCTTCTGATCTATCTTTCTTTACCAGACAATTGTATATTTCATATCTAAAAACTTTTAACGACATCTTTTTACTGTTTACATTATCCTTTTTGTAAAGAATCCACGCGTTGTTCAGACAGATATCAAGTAGTTGGCTAAATATGCCAATATACCACCTTTTTGATTTAAATGGAATTCTGTACAGTGCTATTAACATGTCAGCCAGGTCTACTCCCCCCATATGCTTATTGTATTGTTTGACTATTTCAGGGCAGTCTACATTCACTTTCTTTTTCAAATCTTTGGAATATCTTTTGATTTGGTGTAATGGTTCGGCTCCCACAAAAGAACTTATTAGAGTTACCGGTTTGTTGTCATTCCATCGAACAACTGCAAGTTTACTTTTCTCACAGACGACTTGTGTATGGGCACCTCTAGGTTTTTTTTTCAGAGATTTTTCATCTGGTAAATGTTTTTCAGCACCCCGAATCCGGTTGTTGCATATTGTTCCAAGTCCAAATATGCCATAGTTTTTTTTCAGTATGTAAAAGAGCTCAGGCGAGGAAAAAAAGTTGTCACAGAATACTATAGCTGGTTTGTTTTTGATGGTTTGGCATAAAGCAATCACAATTTGTGCACCGAATCCTAATGAAATCTCTTCTTCCGTGAATGTGTGATTACGAAACGTATCTTCTCCTCCGTAAAGAATAAAATCGAAAATCATGCCATTTACTCCAGCTCTAACGTAATTTTTAAAGCCCCATTTGTTTGGTTTGTCTTTCATGTATTGTTTCCTGTTCCCAGCTTTCCTTCCTTTATAAGGTATCATCATCTCGTCTACACTAAACCGATGTTCTTTTTCTTCTTTTAGACAATTTTGTCTTATTTGTTCTATAATGGGCCTGACTTTATAGAATCGGTCTGTGTCTTCATAGCTGTTGTCATTAAAATGGAGATATCGCCTTATTACTTGATAACGTTTCAGCGACATGACATCTGCCACTTTACCGTACCTGAACTTTTGACTCCAGTAGTCTAAATACGAAGGCATTTGGACTATTCCCATAAGGATGTGTATGGCTACAAAGTCCTGTAATTCATTTTCAGTGAGTTGAATAGATTTTCCAGTTGCCTGAACTGAATATAAGTTTGTTTGTTCTGTAATATGTCTGATTACATCCTTTGAAAAAAATTTATAAAAATAATCAATTGAAGAAAAGTTCTCTAGTTCTTCACCAAGATGAGCTGTATTGCTTTCTATATTTTCAAATTGAATACTGTGGCGGAAAACTGCCTTTTTCCATGTATATGCTAAAGTAAACTTTTTATTTTTTTTCGGTCTCTTGGCTGCAGGGGCAATTTGTTTTCGAGATTTAGTTTTTCTAGTCGTACGAGTACCTGATGTAGTGGGAGTTGACTCTATGGACGGCAATGAAGGTAAAGAAGAAATGGACGGAATATTATCGTAATTAGTGAGTCTCGGTGAAAGTGGGCATATATCTTGCAAAATAGGCGTTAGTTGTACGTTTTCATATGGGTCCTGTTGGAGGTCTTGGTTATCAGTATGGTTGTCTTCAGGAGCATTTGGGTGCTGTTGGAGATTATGGTGGTCAGCGTGGTCGTCTTCAGGATCATCATGTGCCTCGTCGCTACTTAATAAATGAAGGCGTTCAAGACTAGAGTTTATGGACCGAGGAGGGGAGGATGCAATGCTTGAAAGAGTAGGTGTGGGTGGAAGCTCGTCATCGGAATTGGTGCAAGACTTATCACTAGTTTCAGAAGGTGCGTGCTCTCTTGGTACAAGCGATAGTATTCTTGAAGCTCTTTTATGCGTATCAAGCTGCCAACAAGCAAAACCAAAAATGTAGTAACTTTTAATTAAGAAATTACTACGCTCAAATAAAAATCAAGCAAAAGTGAATATTTGATAGCCTATTTCGCAACGTTCACTGTGATGAACAAACAAAGTTAACACCAATTTGTTAGTAATTTGGCAATGTTCACTGAGATGAACAATTGACTTTGACCACACATAACACAGCTTATTAACTGGATAAGCATTATAAATCTATTAAATTATTGAGAATGCATATTATGCAATACGTGACAAACACCACCATAACCAAATTGTTAATAAAAATAAGTTAAATTTAATAAATTACCTTGACACAAAACGCTGGACCACGTCGTGCCGACATTTTGGTTAAACTGTCACTCTGTGAGTGTTGCTATCACTTAGAGAAAAAAAAACTACCATAACTTAGTATACTTACTAGTAAAAAAATAAACTTACCAGATCTTAAGACTTAAGATCTTAAGATACACTAGCCATATTATTTTTTTCAATTGAATGTTCACCGTAGTTAACAAAGTTAAATTAAGGGTTAATACAATAAACATCTTCAGTCATAACTGAAGATGTGGATTCAGATGTTCTGAAATTATTGGGCAATTTTACTGTAACCATTCATGGCCGTGAACTGTGGCCAAGCATGTAAAAACTTTTTATCTACCTATTGATGCACCAAAGCTGAACCTTGAGGCACAGGCTGCATCGAGCATATAGGCTATAAAAGGGTGCCGTAGCTCAGCGGCAGCTCCTTGGTTACATAAGATCGATTACATAAGTTAAGCAAACTACATCGTGGTTGTGAGTGGATGGGTGACCATTCCGATCATATTTGTGATATTTATCACGAGCATCTCCGTGCTTCAAAAGAAAGTTGGCCCTGGCCAATATCAGTTGATACTGGTCGTGAAGCCTAGTCATAGGCTTGACACGAGGTAGTACTGTTTTCGGAGTTAAATTTTCCGTGTAATTCCAGTGTGAGTAGCAAAGATAGCATAGAGCTAATAAGTGATGCTGCTCGTTAACTATGTGTTTGCCGCTATAATGAACAACAGGCGAGACTTGATGGCAGTATAAACTTTAACAAAAAAATTCTTACAAAAATCATTTAAACTCTCAATGCCCAACAATCATCAGTTTTAAATTTAAACAGATACTCCGATGAAACCTCGTATGAAATAGTACAACAACCAAACCAACACTCAGCTATCCAAATTCTGTTACCATCAGCAGAAACAACATTGCTGCCAATAACTGCTGTATTGTCAGCTATAGGTAATGTGTCAAGTTAAATATGAATGCCCAAGAGATATTTGAAATATTTAAATAAAACACCTTAGTTAACCGCATGGTTTTTTATGGAACATTGCTTCATTGTAGCGATGCATATGTATGGTGACATTCACCTTATGTCACTGCCCCAAATGTAGGTCGCGACAAAAGTGCAATTCCCTGATCATTTGCAAGTGATAGAAAATATGCCTTTAGCTAAATTCTAATTATGTACGTACTTTGTACAACTGCCAAGATTTTTTGTGGCCAATTACAAAATCAAAGGATACTACTAAGCAGAATCTCTTTTTATATGATCCATGTAGCTGTAAACCAACCCGATCTCATAATTCAAAGAATAATAACTTTTCTGCTGTAGAATTTTTAAGGAAATTGATGTTTTATACAGAAACCTATAACTAGATAAACTATAAATAGACTAGATAGAGGTGAAATTATTAGTTGTAAACCATGCCGAAAGACAATATTTTCTCAAATAATTACTGTTCCTAAACCTGAAGGCAAATTTATTTTAAATTTATAGAACTTGAATAAGTTCCTTGTGACAGAACATTTTAAATTAAAGTGTAAACAGTTCTAAAACTGATTACACCTAGTTGTTATTTAGCCACTATAGATATAATATTTTTTTTAAAGACTTTCTTTGCCTATTCATGCTAATCATAAAAATACCTTCGCATGTGAAAGTCAAAATGTATGAATTTCATGTTAATTATTTTGGCCTTTACACAGCTCCCAGTTTTCAGTAAACTTATGAAACCAGTTGCTTAGTGGCTGAGATCTCAAGGTATTCCCATAACTATATTATATTAGACGATATAAAATAATAATAATTTTCATTGAAAATAATTTTAAAAACGGTGTGTATAATCTAAAATTTATTACAATACTGACCAGTCTTGATTTTCACATAAATTATGAAAAGAGTTGTCTAGATACAAGGAAGTCAGTAAAATTCAAAGGGCTGTTTTTTGATTTTGAAAATTTTCAACTGTCACTTCCAAAGGATAAAATATTTAAATCAAAACAGAAATAAGGAAATTTCTTCATATTCATTTATACAAAATAAAACCCTTTGCACATCTGCAAGATCTTCTTATCTTAGCCTGCCCAGCCGTGGAATATGGTTGGATGTACACAAAAGAAAATTAGAGACAAGAGTTTTAAGTATAAAACAATATATGAACATTTCCAATAGTGTTATATAAGTTGTGATGTGGTGGTCTGAAAACATTTAAAAAAAAATCTAACAATGAAATCATACATTTAAAACAATTTCAAAAATGAATTTATTTTGATTCATCATTACCAGGTGGGAGGCAGTCTACAGTCAATCATCTGAATTGTAATGCTATTGTAATATATTATAATGGTGACACCACAAAATAATTTTTATATTATTTACATCCTATTTAACAAGGAAGGAAGGACAAGGAATTCAGAAGAAAACACTTAGAAATTGTATAGTGACAATTATTTTAACCTCCTGAGAACCACAATTTTTTTTTTTAGGAATTTGATTAAAAACTATCTGGGTCAATTTATTAGGTAACTAAATGTTCCCAAAAAATCTAAAAAAAAAATCTGTTGGAAAATCTAGATTTTCTCAATGTAGTATATATACAACATCAGTTGTTTACACCTAATGTGTAAAATGTAGTATATTTACGACATAAAAATATTGTATCAAATGATGGTATTATTTATTTAGATTTGCTACTTAAATATTTTAATGAATAGTAAAAAACAACTTTAAAATCACGTAACGAGGCATTTATTTACTAATTTTAGTCTTAGTCTTTTATAAATCACAGTCAGCAGATTGGCTTAAAATTCTAACATACATTTTTGTACTATAAATCACAGTCAGCAGATTTGCTTTATAATCTTACAATTAGAAAGTATTATTATATTATAAGTCAGTCGTAATAGAATCTCTATATTAAATAAACATAGTTTTACCAGAGTTAAAATAATTAAAATAACAAAAACCAATCAAAAGTTTGGTGTGTGAAACTCCACAAAACAATTTCGTTTCCTTGTGCTGCACAAAAATACGTTGCATTTGACACAGTATGCTGTGGTATGTTTTTTACAATTAGAATTTCTACATCTCTTTTGTGTATCAGAATAAGCAACTAAATGTTCTGCTTTGTGGTAGCGAGAATGTTTAGCCGGTATTGGTTGAATTATAACCTTGCGTTTCTTATGTTTTGGCTGCAGTTCTTCGATTTCATCGTAAGATTCAGAATCTGAGGACAGTATGTTTTTAGTAATCATAGATTCTCCAAGCGATAACCTGAATGCCCTTAGTTGAGGAATATTTTTTGCGGGTGTATTACGTTGGGTCTCACGATCTTTTAATTGGAACCAAGAGTTACACACTGCCAAATCCACCATATGTGTTATAAAACGCATTGTCCACTTCTTGGTTCGAGCGCGTGCAGGACATACTGATAACATTCTGTCTGCCAGGTCAACACCGCCCATAAACTGATTATAGTTCTTAATAACTTCTGGCCGGCTAACAATTTCATACCTCTTGTTGCGTTTGGACCACCGTCTACAATGATCTGGAGCAGAAGCGGCATATTGTGTTGATGCAATCAAAACGGGCTTGTTATCCAACCATCGCGTTACAGCAATCGTTCCATCCGCCCGAGATAACGTTTCCGAGGTACCTCTAGGTTTTTTCTTGAACTCGTTTTCAGGAAGAAATTCGCAGTTTTTTGTAATCCTATTTCTTTGAATGGTTCCTGTTCCATGAAATCCTCTTTCTAGCAAAGTTTCGGCCAGTCTTATCGTGGTGAAATACCGATCAAAGTAAATAGAGTGACCAGGAACCAGTGTTTCAGTAAGCTTGAGAATCGCTGACTCCGCTAAAGTATATCCTTGAGCTCTGAGTTCCGGGAAGGTAGTATTGCCTTGGTAAACGACCATATCACAAACAAGTCCGTTAGGATTTGCCAAAACGAAGACTTTAATTCCAACTGGATTTGGTTTTCCTGGACAGTATTGACGGATTCCACAATGACCACTAAACGGTATTATCATCTCGTCAATACTTATATGGTCTGCCTTTGGGTTTTTATGACATCCAAACAGTACAGCATTAAAAAGTGGGGCCACTTTCCAGATCTTGTTAGATTTGTCTTGATCAGTGATGTCGGCATCATATACCACTTTCAAAGATGCCTTGATAGAAAAAAATCGCCTTCGACTCATTGCTGATTTTATGATTTCAATCCCATGTTTACCTGACCAATACATACTTATAGCTGGCAAATTAATAGACCCCATGACTAACAGGATGCCTATAAATGTTTTTAATTCTTTTATAGTCATCTTCAACTCTTCTCCTTTTTTTAAAAGATATGTTCTATTCGTGGAATCAAGCATCTGGTCAAGAACGCTGTCAGATATATATTGTTTAAAAAAATCTTCATCTGTCCATGAATCCGTATTCAATAACATATATCTTGGCTGATAAATAGGTTTTTCTAAAGGAACGAAATTACCGGTCCAAGTATTATTAGGAGTTGCCGATGACGATAAATATGCTGTGCTTTGTCCTCCCCCACCTCTGGTTCTTGCACGACCTCTAGACCGACCACCACGCGTACGGGGTCCACTTCTGGTTCTGGCACGACTAATGTGGGTAACAGTAATAGAAGAGCACAAAGAATGTTCAGATTCCGAACGGATTCTATCTTCTGTGTCCGAAGAATTCGAAGAACCAGGGTCGGAGACACTGCTATCATCATTTCGTGAATGGACCTCTTCTGTTGGGTTCTCTTCATCCGACAAATCAATATCTGAATCTTCTAAGATGTCTGTTATTTCACTATCCCGTAAACCTATCAAAACAATAAAAAAAATGTAATAGAAAGCAAAACAAGTGTAAATGTTTTATGTTGTATAGTTACTACACTGGAAATGCTGTGAACACACACGTCGTTGAGAACCAATGTATTACTAGTACAACTAAAGCTTTCATTGTTAATTCCTTAGTTTTTGTGCGTTGAAACACAGGAACGTTTTGTAATTAGGATAAATGCATCAAAACAAACAAATAACTACAAAAATCTTTACAATAAACATAGTGTTTCTAAAAATATCTAAACAAACTTACCACGCGGTCCCGGTACCGACGCCATCGTCCAAGTGAAATGAACAATAAACAAAATCTAAGCCACTTCCTCAGCCAATCAACGCTCAGTATGGCGGATAAATATTTTGCCTTTCCAGCAAAAACAAAAGTTTGAGCTAATTTCGTTAGATGGCAGTGTAGGATTTTTTTCTTTCTATGTTGTAAATATACTACAGTTTCACTCAGGAGGTTAAAACATCACAGATACTTTTGGTTCACCAGAAATAAATCTATTTCTAAGTCCTAGTTCCCAGCTAAGCTAACGCTAAATGTCATTGTCAAGATATTCAATCTTGGAAAGGCGATTGGGATGCATATAAGATAAATGCATTTACAGTTCCTCGATCTCAGTATATTTTGTTTTTTCTATGTTTCTTCAATATGTTACGAAAATTTTTCACTAAACAATCAGAAATCACAGTGGTGGTACCCTAATGGCAAGCTCAACGATGGTATTGAGTATTCAAAAATTTAATAAATACTGATTTGTTTTAAATCTTTTTAAAATTAAATTAAATCTTTTTCCAGTAACCCAACGTTCCAAAACCGTTTTAGCCTGGTTGTCGCGACACTGTTACGGTTTACGAATAGATATATTATATTAAAAAAAAAAAAAGCTACGACAGAATACTGATGTCATAATCGTACAGCACCGCCATACAGTATGATACGTACTTTAAACAATGGTACTAATATTGTAATCAAATAAAAATTAATTAACCCTAGAAAATTTTGAGATAAGGACACCAATCATAAATAATTCTAAAACATTATTTATTAATATGACACCTTATTTAAGGCCCAAAAACCTGGTACATAATCAAAATCATTTTTTTTTTGTTAGCTTCAAAATCAATAAGAAGTCAAGCAGTTGTCCGGCTGATGACAAAGCTTGGTAATCGCAATACAAATATTAGGACAAAGGTGCGTTTTGACAGCGCATAAAAAGTATATCAATTAATTGATGGTGTCAACTAGCCTAATAGGCTAGAGAGTAAAAACAATATCACATCATCTCCTCTTTCAGATATTAGTTAAAATGCCAGATTTAATAAAGATATAAGATATGGGCTCCAGCCAACTTCTTCTAACAGTACCTTTTTCCAAGAAAGACCCCAAAAATGCCCAGCAGAAAACCTTAATGCCTTAATTAAACATGACAATAACTGTTTTAAAAAACATACTTATTACAAAGTTACATTACAAATAATTATTTGATGATTAAAAAATACATTTTAAATAAGGGGCATTATAAATTCTATATTCACAGCTCATATTATAAGACATGCCATTTCGGCTAAAAATTATTGTGTGTGAGTTTAGCAAAATTTTATGACAAATAGAGTCATCTGATTTTGCCAGTCCTATATATAAAAAAAAAAAAAAAACTTTTTGATAATGTGATTAATTGTATAACCAATTAATAATTTGTTTTTGTTAATTATTTCATAGAAATGCTCATTTTTACTGTTCCTGAAAGGATTGATTTTTAAGTCTAATTGATAATAACTGACTTAAGTATAAGGTATATTAATGAAAATGAAAACAAGATTTTCCTAACATAAATAATGGTTGTAATCGTTATTAACATCTTATTATTTCACGAGAACTCTAAACATCTACATTAGTAATCTATATCATGAGAGACTGTGCAGTGAAGTACAATTATTAATTAAACGAACTTACCTTAAGTGAAGTTCTATTATAATTGTACGAACTGCACAGTCTCGAAATGATATACTAACCCGCCCACCCCGTCACTTTGACATGGCCCAAACATTAGTAATCGTGAAATAATAATCAACAAAAACAAACTATTTTGATTGAACTTGTGTTAAGTACCTAACTAAATATTTCTTAATTGCTCTAAACTTAATGACAGGTCCGGCCGAGGGCGCTGATTGGTTGAAGACGTTCAGGAATTGATATTGTATTATTTTTTCTTCGTTCAAAAACTAGATAGCGCTCTGGACTCTCGTGGTTTGAGGCTGCAGGATGCGAATACTACATTAGTAATCTATATCATTTCGAGACTGTGCAGTTCGTACAATTATAATAGAACTTCACTTAAGGTAAGTTCGTTTAATTAATATTTATTTTACCTATACATCGTGACGAATTCGCAATATAATTTACACTTACCTACGAAACGCTGTCATAACCGCACACACTTTTTTAGTAAACGTGCTGTACTCGAGTTTAGTCAAAATTTGTCAGGCCCATACCGACTCAATGCTTTGTTTGCGTTCTACCACCTAGAAAAATTGTCAACATTACAGCAGTATAGTGCCCGCAGCGGACACCGTGGAGTGCGAGTGATGTCTTTGTATGATTTATTGAGGTTTAAATATTACAAATATTACTGCTGTGATAGCCACGGTTGCCGTAATTCATACTGGAATATATATAAGGTGTACGTGAATTAGTGTCAGATATTTTTAGGAGTAACTTAGATCATCACATGGATCACATATAAATTTAAAATTATTGACCAAACTTTAAAAAATTAAAAGTTTTAAAATAAAGAATCAACATCATCATGTACATGAACCCAAACACCACAAGTAGACTACTCACACAACGCTAGCCCATTCATAATCTCTCCAGGATCACATTTATGCACTCAAAAAATCATATTACACACATGTTCATATCTTACTACGCCATCCCATGCAAGTGTGTGTCTATGAATGAATTCTCTTTGAGATAGAAACATTGTTATTATTTCTATCTCACTCACTCGTTTCATATTATTATTATAATTGGGTGTGTAAGTGTGCATGTGCGTCTGTGACGTACATCTTTTAGATTTTATTACCCGCGAGTTGCAGAAAATCTTATTATCTTTAAAGATGCCATAATGCAGGTTTATAACCTAACTTCAGTACACAAAATGCGAAAATAAACATTAATAGACGATATTAAAGAAAATAATTCGAACAGGCAACTGTCCGACTTTGTCGTCCGAAACGCAAATAACTACACCAGTCGTTCGTAGAGTGGGTAATTGCTTCTATCAATTTTACAGTAAAATAACAACACAACACAGTTTAATTAAAAAAAATGGTTTTTATTAAATTTGCATTACACTTTTTACAAACACCATTTTAAATAACACAACGCAGACAATGAACTTTGACCTCCCATCACACTTGTCATATCACGGTAGGCAGATTTTTGTTGCCTCCCATTCTGGTGGA
Organism: Anania fuscalis; assembly: GCA_950371115.1. Lineage (NCBI taxonomy): Eukaryota > Metazoa > Arthropoda > Insecta > Lepidoptera > Crambidae > Anania > Anania fuscalis. The sequence goes on along the minus strand of OX493326.1, from coordinate 19,215,063 downwards.
TGCAGAGGGCAGCCCTTAAAAGTGTGTCTACTAACACGCACTAATGTTTCACTGTCACGGTCACCTCGTATTGTTTCGAAAGCACTAATAATACCTACGTGCATTAACTGTACAGCACTGGTGATGGTTTGGCCATCTTGATCATACATAAGGTCCCACACGTGGAAATCCAGCGTAGTCAGGTCAGGCGAGCGTGAAGGCCAGGTAATAGGCCCACCGCGTTTACTCCATCGACCCTGGAACTGTGCTGTCAGGTACTCGCGAACACGGCGGTCGTAAGGCGCGGGCGCGCCGTCTTGCTGGTAGTGCTAGTGCTGTCAATCCAGTGACAGAACTCCACGCGTGCGTGACACGTTAGTCCTGCGATTTCAGCTCCTCACTCCTGCACTCTCGTGAAGTGGTAGGGGTTCCTTTCTTCACTCTTTGGCGGTTTCCACACGTATCGAAGACGGCTGCAGCAGCATCCCTCGTTCTGGCTGTCGGGTGGTGACTCCGATAGGCTGTAGTTTGGCTCATGGTAGCACAAAACCATGGTTAAGTTGAGATAGTCAGGTTTCGAATACTTGTATTGTAGGGCATGGTGACAATTTTTAACTAACGTCAAACTCAAGCGGTGGTCCAGCGCCGATTGACTTATTTTTGTAACTTAATAATAAAAAAGCGTGCGTAAGGGCAACGGTAAGTGTAGCGTTAGCAAAAAATGAGAATATTCGGTGATGTTTTTTACTTAACATTTCGAATCTTGTATCAATGTACTAAACTTTATAATTAATTACTTCTGTTACCAATATTACCAAAACAAATCTGTACCTAGGCACAGAACGTGGCTGTAGTTAAGAGAGATTATCCGTTCTACAGAGATAACGTTCTACGAAAACCAACACCACGTTTTTGGTAATAACTAGTAGCTAGTAACGTTAAGCTTGAAAGGTACTAGCTGATTGTCTCCCTCTTTAGCTCCCATTCAGCATTATCTACAGCAAGGTACTTGTACCTACCTGAAAATACGTAAGTACTCAACATTGGATTATTTTTCTACATTGGGTAGATTTATTTTGAAATTTGAATTGTAATGAAATTATAATGAAATGTAAATACACTAAAAACCAGCAGTGTAGTAGTCGCAGTGGATAAGGAGTTCGCCCTAAGCGTGGAGGGTTTCGGGTTCAAATTCCGGTCAAGGCAAACCACAAAAATACTTTAAATTATTCAGCAAGTGTTTGGGGGACAAAAAACAGATTCGTAGTACAGACAATACCGCAGTTTGGCCCTAATCAACGCCTGGTTGACTTTACTTTTAAATCTAAGAAAATAAACGTATCAAAAATAATAAATAGAAAGCAGGTTAAAAAGAAGTTTATTTCAGATTAGAGCCTTTGTCCTTTGATTTAAATCATGCATGGTCAGTGTGAGTATTCCAAAACATAACTAGCCTAGTTTGGGATCGGATCCAAGACCTCAACCTTACACGTAAAACTACTCTGTCATTCATCAGCCGTTTTCCAATTACTCAGAATAGTAAAAAAATAAAACTGTTTTGTTAACGGTACTTTCATTTCGCTATTTGACTTTCGGCATTTCCGAAGTCCTGTGTCTTCCGCCGCCTTCAGAGTCGGTTAATAAATAAAATGAACCTTAAGACAAAGCGTTAGAATCTAAACTTGAGTATCGACTGTGTTCTGGCGGTCTTTCTTTGAATTTGCGTTTGACGATGCCGGCCCTTGCGATACAATTGTTAAATTTAAATCTAATCACATTAGTTTAGAGTTTAAAATTATAATGGGTGTTGTCTGTTCTTCGGCGGCTGTTGGCAATAAATCATAGTAGCGCATGCACACAAACAAGCGAGCGTTTGTTGTTGTACTTTAGTAGTAGCTTTTTGTCCGCTACGTAGTAATCTAGTAATCAGCTGCTTAGAGGGTGTTGATAGTTGCGTTTGATATCAAAGTTTTGATCGTGTTTTTCTCTAAAACTAAAGCTCGAATAAAAAAAAAATTACTTACATTTTTTTTTGTCATAACGTAAACTTATTACCCTTAAAATATCTGACACTAATTCACGTACATCTTATATATTCCTGATTTCGTAATTATGTGCTGTGTTTTTATTGGTGTGTCTCAGGGACAGCGTGGACGAATCGTGTCGAAAGTGTTTAACTCAATTCAGAGCGTTCTTCTACACACCATTAGTATACTTATACTTTGTGAGCATACAATGCTCCTGCAATTAAATATATATCTGATTATTATTGAATGTGATTACCGAGGTTGCTGTAATTCAATGGGCATAAACAAAAAGTCGGTACTATTTTGCAATGGCTAACAATAATTTACACATATATTATCAGAATGTTCGTGGTCTCAGGACTAAATGTGTTGATCTACGACTTAGCATTCTTACTAATGACTACGACATAATAGTATTAACGGAAACCTGGCTACATAGCGTAATTTTGGACCGAGAACTTTGTGATGATAGGTATGACGTGTTTAGGGCTGACCGAAATTTGAATGCCTGCGGTAAAAGGACAGGTGGCGAGGTGTTGATATTGACACGGCGTTCGCTGGGTGCATTGTCCCGTGACCTTGGTTCTTGCGAACCCACGGAGCTGTTGTGCGTTACCATACCGGGGCGTGCCTGTGCCTCAAGTTCCGACATACATTTTCTAACTGCTTATATACCTCCTACTAAACGACAGATGCCCTCTGACTTAAACACAGCTGGTGAAATATATAGAAATATTGCTGATCTCTGTCCTAAAGACAATTTCGTGGTAATTGGTGATTTTAATTTAACTTGTTTTTCGTGGGATGTAAACGGATACTCTGCCTTAAAAAGTGGGCCAGTAGAAGTTCAGGAAGCTGGAGCGCATTTTATAGAAACATTAACATTTTTAGGATTAACCCAATACAACTTTTTGAAAAATCATGCTGGTAACACATTAGATTTAGTATTTTCTAATCTCCCTTGAAAAATAACTCCTTCGTCCGTGCCGCTCCTAAACGAGAACCACGCACATCCATCATTTTATTTCACCCTTTTAGATCTGAGTATTACTTCTTTGAAGGAGACATCAACGCAAAGACAAAATTTTAAAAAAGCTTGTTATGACTATAAATACTTGTGTAGATTTGTATATTCCTTTTAGTTGTAACTATCGCACGCGATCATATCCCAGGTGGTACTCGTCTGCGCTAATAAACATAATCAAAGAAAAAACCAAAGCTCACTCGCGATGGAAGAGGTATGGTAACAGATTGGATTACGATGAATTTGCATTGTTACGGTCTAGGGAACGCCGCGTACAGCGTGAATGTTTTAAAAAGTTTACATTGAATTGTGAAAATAATATTAAAAATCACCCAAAAACGTTCTGGACATTAGTTAAAGCCGTGCGTGGTGGATCTGCGTACCCTAAAAAACTATATCTGGACGGTGTTGAGTACACAGATGGGAAGGACATGTATAATGCTTTCAGTTCATTCTTTCAGAGGGTATTTGGCGAACCTAGCAATAATCATACCCCCACACATGAACAACCAATATGTATCAATGTAGTATCTAGTGTCCAGATTTCTGGATCGCGGGTGGAAAGGGCGTTAAAATCCTTAGATACGACCAAGGGCGCTGGTAGTGATGGCCTTCCGGCTGTGTTTTGGTCTAGATGTGCAAAATCGCTCGCTCTTCCTTTAACACTGCTATTTAATCGTTCCCTGCGTGAGGGCATCTTTCCTCATAAATGGAAGTGCGCCCATATAGTGCCTGTACATAAGAAGGGGTCTAGAATGGAAGCTAAAAACTACAGAGGGATATCGATACTAAACACTGCAGCTAAGTTGCTTGAGAAGATTGTGTATGACGAGATTTACTCCACCTTATCTCGTTCAATTCCCGAGCAACAGCATGGCTTTCTGAAAGGGCGCTCCACAACCACTAACCTGGCATGCTTTACTGATTTTGTGTTGGAAAATATGGAGCGCGGGGGGCAGGTTGACGTGATCTACACTGATTTTGAGAAAGCTTTCGATCGTGTGGATCACGTGATCCTGCTCAACAAGCTTCAAATACTGGGCATTCATGGGGACTTACTGCGATGGATTAAATCATATTTATCAAATCGCTCCCAAACAGTAGTAATGGGTGGTTATCGCTCTAACAACGTTAACATCCCTACGGGCGTGCCGCAGCGCTCCCATTTGGGCCCCCTATTCTACAACGCGTATCTGTACGATATAGGTTCATGCTTAGCGAGTTCTAGGTTTCTTATGTATGCGGATGATAAAAAGATATTTTGCAAAATTAATTCCGTGCAGGACTGTCTGTTAATGCAAAAGTACTTGGACAAGTTATATCAATATTATAAAAAGAATAACATAACAGTTAATCCAGCCAAGTGTGAGTGTATTAAATTTACGAGGAAGCCGAGTCCCATTGCACAAAATTATCACTTCAATGGGACACCAATAACTAGGAAACAAAGCGTAAGAGACTTAGGTGTACATTTCGATCAAAAAATGACACTCTCAGATCACATCGACAATGTAACAATGAAAGCATATAAAAATTCGGGCTTTGTGCTTCGTATGTGTAAACCATTCTCCAAAATATATGTGATTAAGTTAGTTTATGCCGCTTACGTAAGAAGTATTCTGTAATACGCTAGTCAGGTGTGGTCCCCTCAGTACGTTTTATACAAGAATCGGATAGAGCGAATTCAAAAAGTTTTTATCAATCATCTAAACTTCCGATGTCGTAAAGCTTTTAAAACCTACGAGGATGGTGGTATTGAACATGACCTCCTAACCTTGGAGCAGAGGCGCGTCGTGTTGGATATGGGGCTTCTTTATGATATTGCTAGCAGTAGGATTGATACTCCCCACTTGTTATCTAAAATAACGTTTCGTACACCTAAATACCGCACCCGTAACACTCCAGTGGAGTGTTACGGGTGCGGTAGTTAGCAAACCGACTACAACTAGGCAATATCGATATCTGAGTCGTAACTGAATAAACCGTATAACCATCATAACTGAATAAACAGTATATCGTATCGATATGTGATATCGGATATCATATCCGATATTGAAACTCCATATCGGTTACATATCGGTTACTGTAAAATTTTGAAAACGCCCATGTCTACACTCCACGATTAGACATGCCACGCCATCACACCAATTATTTCCACAACTCGGTACTACTGCGAATCGTTAAAACATATAATACTCGTTTTAAGTCTATCGATCTGTTACACCCTGTATATGTTGGCATTATTGCTGAACAGCCCTGTCTGGCGCAGCATCAGCATTTTTAGTCAGTATCGGCTCGCCCGCTTCACGGGCTCACCAGTCTGTTCCTAACACTCACGCGTGACGGCTGCCTCTTCTCAAAAGTTAATTAATTGTTATAATCATTATCCTAGCGTAAGCAAAATTCCTTTTTTTAAAAACCTATTCAAGGGTCCCGGCCTAACATTGGTGGCAGCGTGAAGGGATCATAAAATCCTTTGGTCCCCGGTTCGTCTCCTCGCATATATTATTGTAAAAATCGTAAAACACTGTGAAAAACCGCTGTGTCCACTGTGTCTACTGTGCTAAGTGTCCGTCGCGCCTTGTACACGTCCTACGTGATCTACTTACCAACATCTTGGAACTTGACTCACCTTTACCGGCCGAATTGGCTGGTTCCACTGCATCTACACTGTATCGCCGTATCCTAGTGAAGAACATCTATTTCTGCTGGCCGGACTGGCTGGTACATTGCATCCTGCTCATCACTGTATCCTGCTATACCCCTAAACATCAACGTTCCTGAAATCCGCCGCATCAAAATAAAATCACCTCTACGAAGCTCCGAGTCGACTCCGAGACGCGTTATCGCTCCGGAATGCAGACACTTCCCGTCGTCGTCGCCGCCTCGCTTATCGCCGTACTGTGAGTCTGGTCTCTTTCAATCTTATTATCCCTATAGGCTATTTTTAGATTTATATTCGCGAGTGAAAGTGTTAATATATTATTTTATTAATTATTCCTGTAAATTTACAAAATCAAATAAGTCAAAATGATTGATCCTAAGTCGCAACTCCAGGTCCCGCAAGATATTGACATCCCATTCACGGATGACGAAAGGGCCCCAAGCCCCGTCGTCGACGTAGACAAAAAGAAAGGGAAAAAGACCCCCACCAACTCAACTCCACAAATTTATCTTGAACTCAACATCCTACTAAAGTTTATAAAGCCCTTCGATGGGAGCCGAGAAACATTAAATTCATTTATCATAAATTGCAATAACGCCTACAATCTGGCTACAGAAATACAAAAACACATCATATTCAAATATATCCTTTGCCAATTACAGGGCAAGGCGGAAGTCGCCTGCTCAATAAAAGAGTTCAATAATTGGGAACAATTAAAAGAATATATTGTTTTAATCTTTCATGGTCACTAACATTAGAATCGTTTGTTACGGGATACTCCGTGATCATCAGTTACTCCGTGATCATGGCGCTTGCAACAGTGCCGAAATATCGGGAACTCAAAAATAAGGTACATGGTAGCAATCCCGTAACAAACTATTCTAAAATTAAAAGAATTCCTTAAAACTCAATTTAGTGAACGGAAACACTATTCGCACCTGCTTATGGACCTTCAGGAAAGTAAGCAGAACCCAAACGAAAATGTTAGCCAATACTCCCTTCGGGTAGAGACCTGCCTGTCACAACTTCTGACAGAGATATCGCTTTCTAGCCACAAACTCAAGGAAGTCCCTGGCAGAACAGCTGCCAGGGAAGACCTTGCTCTCCATCACTTTCTCATAGGTCTACACCCTAGGATATCAAATATAGTCAGGTGCAGGTCTCCTAAAACTCTTAACGAAGCAGTTAATCTAGCAGTATCGGAAGAAAGGATTCAACAGACTTTATACAAAAAATCTCCCTCCGAACCGAAAGCTAACCCCAACAAAAACAATCGCTTTCGACCACGACCCACCATCAATAATCAACCTAATCCACAAGGGAATAACCAGAACCAGGCCCAACCTTCCACTTCTACTAATTCCGGACCTGTAATATGTAGATATTGCAAGTTCCCTGGGCATAGCATTGAGAACTGCCGAAAACGTGAGTACAGCAACAAACTTCGAAACCAGGCAGCTTGCCCTACTCCTAATGCAAATTCCCAATTCAGAAAAATCAACTACGCTCAAGAGGACGAGCAACAGGACGAGAAGGGCCGCGACGAAGTCGACGCTGATGCCAATTTAAACGCATAATGGGCTCTCGGCGGTGTCTCGCGAGTCCAAAACCTCGTCCAACCTCAAACCAAAGACCAATGACTCCTTTTTGTCAAACACAGGCGCAAAAACTGCTATATCTACTAAATCTACTAAATCGAAACCCTCTGATTCCAAGACCCTTTTGCAAACGAAAGATACGTAAATTTACGAAATCACATTTGACCCCTCGAAGAAGTCGTTACCACATGTCGTAATCAACACAGCATCTTCAGACATGCCCCTGTCTCTCCTAGTTGACACAGGCTCTTCAATTAGTCTACTCAAAAATTCTGTAATTAAACGTCACATTCCCCTAAATCAACGAGAAATACTTAAATTAAAAGGTTTCAACTCGACAAATGACTCCGTCCCGACATTGGGCTCTTTAGATTTGATAATGTATCCAAATGATAACTTAAAAAACTCAATTAAATACAAGTTCCACGTAGTAGGAAACATAGATTTTCCCTACGATGGCATTGTCGGTAACGATCTTCTAAGTAAACTGCATGGCAGTATCAACTTTACACAAGAAACATTAAAAATCGGCAAACATGATCTGTAATTATTCTTCACTTATCCTTATTTCATCATTCCAGCTCGCACTGAAAAAGTAATAGAATGCTCTGTTGCCAATTCAGACCTCCAAGAAGGTCTTATTTTAGATCAAAGTCCATCCGATGATATCCTCATTGCCAATTGTCTCGTTCAAGTTAAAGAAAATAAAAAGGTTAACCTCACAGTTATCAATACCTCTGAATCATCACTAACTTTGAAAACAAACCTTAACCTAAAACTGACCCCAGTTAGTACTATTTCCCAACATAATGATCCTACCACGATTTCTATCAACCACATTAATCATACTAATTCCGTCGAAAGAACTCCACAAGTCTTAAGTATGTTACGAATAGATCATCTAAATAAGGAAGAAGCTGACGCTCTTCTACAACTCTGTTCCGACTACTCCGATATCTTCCACCTCCCAAACGAAAAACTTACCTTTACCAACGCCATTAAACATGACATAAAAACCACAACCGAAGTCCCTATCCATACTAAGTCACACAGATTCCCCGAAATACATAAAAAGGAAGACGACAAACAAATAAACCAAATGCTTCAACAAGAAATTATAGTACCCTCTGTATCCCCTTGGCCCTCACCGATCTGGGTAGTACCTAAAAAGCTCGACGCATCGGGTGAACAAAAGTGGCGCATTGTAATCGACTAACGGAAGTTGAACGACATCACAATAGGCGACACATATCCTATTTCACAAATCACAGAAATCCTTGATTAACTCGGAAATAGCAAATACTTTTCAACCCTCGATTTAGCTTCCGGATTCCATCAAATTCCGGTAAATAATCCAGAAAAAACTGCCTTCAATGTGCCTCAAGGGCACTTCCAATTCACCCGCATGCCGTTTGAGTTAAAAAACGCATCTTCTACATTCCAACGGCTGATGAATACAGCCCTATCTGGCCTACAAGGCATCCGCTGCTTCGTGTATCTCGACGATATCGTCACGTACTCATTTGATCTGTTTTCGCAAATCCAGAACTTAGCGGAAGTATTTCAAAGACTCCGTCAATTTAACCTCAAACTTCAACCAGACAAATGCGAGTTCCTAAGGCGTGAAGTCGCCTACCTCGGTCACATAATCACAACCGAAGGAGTCAAACCAAACCCCGACAAAATCAAAGCAGTCGTCGATTTTCCAACTTCTAGTTCTCCTAAAGATATTAAATCATTCCTTGGACTCGTTTCCTACTACCGTCGATTCATCCCTGATTTCCCCAAAATAGCAAAACCCCTTACATCCCTACTCAAAAAGGATATAACATTTAACTGGGAAAATCAACAACAAGTAGCTTTCGATTATTTGAAACAAAAACTTACCACTGCTCCTCTTCTCTGCTACCCTGACTTTTCTCAGCCATTCATTCTCACATGCGACGCTTCTAATCACGCCATAGGTGCCGTTCTATCTCAGGGTCCCATCGGCAAAGATCGACCTGTTGCATATGCCTCACGTCCCCTGAACAAAAGTGAGATCAACTATAGCACAACCGAAAAGGAACTTCTGGCGATTCTTTTCGGCTGCAAAACGTTCCGACCTTATTCCAATCGTTTACCGCAAAGGAAAACTCAATTCCGCAGCTGACGCTCTCTCTCGCCATCCAGTTAATCGTGTAATCCCTACAAATCAATCAGATCAACCTGAAAATATCAATCCTCCTAACCCAGAACAAGACTCAAATCCAAGAACTTCACCTAGCGACGATCAGCTACCATTTAGTCCCCTTACACTAGAGGACCTAAACGTACAACTTCCCACTGTCCCTGATCACGATGATGACAGTATGCCATCCATCGGCTTGCTGGATGACGACAACGAAATCATATTTCCATACAGCCCTGAATCTACCATTCCAATACAACCCACTGAATCTACTATACCCAATCCAATTCCTTCTACATCCAATCCAATTCCCTCTATATATCAAGAACCTTTACCTTCTACGAGTAAAGATACATATGCAAATCAAAATCCTGAAATACAAGAAGACTTACCCATGCAATATCCTCCGCTGGATCCACTGCAAAGCCCTGAAATATCAGAATCGCCGAACCAACCATTTAACTTATCATCGCAATCTCCAACATAAAACATAGATCATGCCTCTCTCAACGATGATTATTCTAAATTTCATAAAGAAATTAAAAGTAAAAACAAAAACTTCAATACCAAAATCCTTGAACACAATCAATCTCTTTTAAAAACCCACTGCAAGATCATTCTTATTCCTACATCCATGGATTTAGACGAATCCAATGTTTACATCCCTGAAATCCTAGAAAATCTCACTGATCCCAACGAATTCATCCAAAAGGACAGAAAACTCTATTCATTCGACAAGGTCCCTGAAGGTAATAACAAATCTATTTATCTCATTTTCACAAAAATCCATCACTTTGAAGATTGCACCTACCCCGAAATATTCTTAACATTAAAAACCATAAGAAACCATATCATTTCAACTGAAGACGAAATCAATGAAATTGCTATATCTGATTTTAAGAATCCTTTTGAAAAAACACTTCTTTGCCAAAATCTACAATATCTTTGTCTATCTTTTCCATGATACAAATATGACGGTAAACATATACCATAATAATATCACGTATCCAAATCTTAACGAAATCAAGAAAATTCTAAAAGAAAACCACGATCTTCCGATTGCAGGCCATCTTGGCTGTAATCGAATGCTAAACAGAATCCAAGAACGTTATTACTGGAAAGGAATGAAGGCCGATGTCGAAACATACATAAAAAATTGCACCTCCTGTCAGGAGTACAAAGCCTTTAGAAGAATTAATAAGGCACCAATGCAAATAACTACTACTTCTACCAGTCCATTCCAAAGAATCGCCCTGGACATCGTAGGTCCACTCCCCGAATCGGGTCCTGCCAAACTCGAATACATCCTTACTATACAAGATGATCTTACTAAGTTCTCCATAGCTTACCCTCTGCGCAGTGTCACGTCGGAAGAAACAACTGACTGTCTTGTTCATTTCATCTCTTTATTTGGAATTCCAAAATCTATCCTTACGGATCAAGGAACAAACTTCACCGCTGATCTCTTCAAGAAAACATGTGACTTTCTAAAAATTAAACAAATTTGGTCTATTTAAATGAAACTACTTTTACGGATTATTTCGCGATTTATTAACATTTTATTTACCGGTACCACGTCGTTCCAGACCCCGGGTCAAGCATTCCACCGTCGAACGCCAACCTGCTGTACTACCTTATATGAAGGGTGTCACTGACAAGATTGGAAACATTTTGAAGCGCGCTTCAATCAAAACCTACTTCAAGCCGCCGAAAAAGATTAACCAATTTTTACCACCTGTCAAGTGCAACATACCTCTTCAAGATGCGGGGGTGTACAGACTGGAGTGTGACTGTGGGCTCTCCTATATCGGTCAAACAAAACGAAGTATAGGCGTGCGGGTAAAAGAACATATAGCCGACATCAAACATAGACGGAATACTAAGTTTGCAGTGTGTGAACATGCCTTAGATACACCCAACCATTTCATACGATTTGACCAGCCTAAAGTCCTTGCAAGAGAACGACGATTTGTTCCTCGCATGTTACGGGAGGCAATTGAAATTAGAAGACACCCGAATTTCAACAGAGAAGATGGTTGGAAAATACCACCAGCATGGGATCCTGTTTTAACGAAATCCCATGCTAGGCCCCGCACTGCAAGACCTCTAGATACAGTTAGCTCTTTTTGCGTAGATAGGAACACAAATTAATATTAACTGAGTGACGGTAGTTTATAGTTTTTCAAAATATTGTAAAGACGAATAACACCTTAGTCTACCTGTGACCACGAACGCTGTAAAGTGTTCGAAACGTCAGGTTAAATAAAATGTTAATAAATCGCGAAATAATCCGTAAAAGTAGTTTCATTTAAATGTATCGTGTTCGTGTAAATAAAAGACAACAGTAAATTTGGTCTACTCCGTACCACCCTCAAACTCAAGGAGCTCTGGAAAGAAGCCATTCAACCCTTAAAGAATATCTAAAATCTTACGTCAATGAGAACCAAGATGACTGGCCTCGCTACGTACATACCGCCATTTTGGCCTACAATTCCGCCATTCATAGTACTACAAACTTCAGTCCCTACGAACTTCTATTCGGTCACAAAACATTTATTCCAGACTCTATTCATAGCCAAGACCTTACCACATACCCTGACTACGTCCGGATGCTCTAACATAGGTTAAAGTTGTCCTGGGAACGGACTGTCGAAAATATACACAAATCTAAAGAAAGATCCAAGGCATATTACAATAACAGAACTCGTCCAGTCCAATATAAAAGTAGGCGACTTTGTCTATTTAAAAAATCTCCTAAGGCTACAAAAAACTCTATCGCCCATATGAAAAGGGCCATACAAGGTCATCGCCATTCACGGTAACAATACACTAACATTATTAATTAACAGACGCCATGTCAGACACCACTATGATGAGGTGAAACTAGCTGGCGTCTTTCCCAGTTCTCCTTAGTGGATAAATTAAATAAGACTATTACGTTAATATTAGGTAGGTTAGTTATAATAACAAGGCTTAAATTTATTCATTCACCACTTTATTGAATTCTTTATTTTCAGTGCGTCGGCTTCCGCAACGCCAAGTTTCATTAAACCAATCCCCTCAAGTTCAGGCATATATTTCGATTATATTGAAAAAACTAGAATTATAAATGGCCAACTAAGTATATTAATACCCGTTGATATTTCTTACATAAGACCACACATACAGAACATTAACTTAGCACTAGACAAGGTCAAATACATATGTGAACAAATTAAATCACTAGACAATTCAGAGTGTCATAATGTGCTCCAACCTTTTGTTGTCCGCTTCAAGGACATCATAAAGGAATATTCCTCAATAACCCACCTCATAGACAGTAGGGTCAAACGCAGCGCATGGATTGGCGGCATAGGTTCAGTAATGAAACAAATCTTTGGCACTTTAGACGAAAACGACGCTATTAAATACGAAACAGCTATCAACCATGTACAGAATAACCAAAAGAGTTTAGCTTCCTTAAGGCGGGAGTATTTATTTTTTAGTCATCTTCCGACGGATTTATTCACAAAACTAAGGAACTTATAAGAAAAATAAAAATACTATTAAAATATTTGATCTTTTATCTAATGTCTAGGTGAAACCAAAACACGATAATAATAACTTGGCTCAATAGAAAAAAATCTTAAAAATAGGTCGTTTTATGATTTTTGGATCGATTTTCTGGAAAGATTTTATATGATACAAGTATGTAAAAATTAAGCAGTTTACTAAAGATCAAAATTTTCTAGTGTCTCGGTGAAAAAAAAAAAATCAATTTTGTTATGTTATTAAGTACCAAAGATTTAAAAACCTCGAAAACCATGCACAAAAGGCGTGCAAGCCGCCCCGCCAGTGTCCAGTAGGACGTCGCCGAGGTAGGACCTGTGTTGTGTTGCGCTCGGACTCCCCCCGCCCCCCGCAAACCATCGCAATAGCTACGAAATTTAATTCTTGTAAATATTTAGATTTTTTGTGAAACTTTTTTGTGTGGAGCCAGGCATACCTCAACCTCAATTTTACTTTATTTGGTGTAACATCAATGAAAATACAAAATAATTACATGTACAAGAAATACTCTGTAATTTGTTGTAAGTAATACGGTGATAGTACATACATAATTTACAATTTAAAATGTAAATATATATATATATATATTTTATAATATGTAATTCGTAATTGCTATGACTAGTAAACAACCGATTATAAACCCCTATAGACTGTGTTTGGTCTCAAATAAAAGGTATCGACTAGTTCTACACGATTCTTAGGTTAATTAGTTTATTGACTTTAATTTGTAAACCAACGATAATAGACCCCTCGTGTTTGGTTTCAAATGAGAGGCCTCGACAAGTTCTACGCGTTTATTCATTTTATTCTTAAGTGCAAAATGTGTAGTAGGCGGGTTTAATGCAATTGGTCTCAAATGAGGAATCTCAATAAGTCATACAGGTTTCTTACATATTTTTTAATTTTAATTTATTTATAAAACTAAAATAATATTTACAAACAAAATTTACACGAATCGAATGGCATAGCTTTATAGCTTTACCGCATACTGTTGCCGTTGTATACATATAGATTTAGCTATAATTATTAAACTAACGCTAATGGATCCCTTGACTTTTGGTCTGAAGTAAAATTTGCATGACTAGAGTTTTCCCGGGAATTCTCGGTACTGAAATGACTGGGAATTCCCAGGAAAATACATGGCTTTAAGTAACCTGTGGTTCCCGCTGCTCGGAAGTACCTACAAACAGAAGAAAGCCCTTTCCCCTTCGTCAAAGGTGTCATTTAAATTTTTAAAGTGATTAAAAAGATTACACAAAGATGGCTATATTTTGTGAATAAATCCTCAGTAAAAAATCTGTAATTTACACTGAGCTATTTAACACGAGCACGTCTAATCAATACAGTATTATTATCTTAGTTTTTTATCCGGTATCGAACGTAACGTATCGAACGTATTCTCGGTATTTCCCGGTACTCGCTGACTACTGTACCGAGGATTCAAAAATCAGTTTCAGCACCGGTACTGCACAGCCTACATTCTACTACTTATCCTACTACTGATCCTTACTTTATTTTTTTGCTCCAATTAAAAAACAAATCTCAAATATGACCATATACAACAACTACTTTGAGAAACTTTGCTACAGAAGCGCATGTATTTTGTTTATTGTATAAATTGGCATTATCGTTTGAGGACATATACCCGGCATTCTGACGCGTCTGAACTTACAACTATTATCATATTTATAAGTACTTAAATGCCACTGTCCAAATTGTTTGAAGCTCAGGCCGAAGCTCAAAAAAGTCACGGACAGGATATTCAGATAAAAATAATATTGTCTTAAATCTTTAATTATTGAATGTTACTTTTAAAAAATACATATCTCTGTATCACTCAGCTTTTTTAAGTAATTCAGTTTTTATCTGCACTTTATACTGATTTCTATATTCGCCGCCGTCAACCAGACATTTTAAGAACGCTGACTTGACTAATTTAGTTATTATTCTATGATAGCATATAGGGAAAAGTATATATAAAATAATTTCAGGTAACATTATATTTCTCTAAAAGAATTGCAAAAAGGGCAGGGAATAGGAGAATGAAGATAATTTTTCCCTAAACATCTTGTCCACGCGCAGGCCAAAATTGAACATTTTCCTTTTCTCTTTATTTCAATCTCTTTACATTTTTTCTAGTGTTGTAATAACATGACGGGTTTTTTGTTGATAGATGAATTAATAGCCCCTAAATTATCGCCGGTCGAAACCCAGACACACTGTTTTATTTATTGGCTGGAGGGCGTCAACTCTTGCGCCTAGACGATTTGAGACGACTTTTTAGAATAGCTTATAGACGTTGCGCAGGAGCGTGATCGGTCTGTAGTTCTTCAAGAGTTTATCTCCTTTTTTGAAAAACCGAATAACCGCGCCCTCGCTCCACGCCCTCGGCGTAGTCCTATTGCCGAAGAGAACAATCTCCTTAGTTCCCCAAGGATGGGTAGCCCTCTTGCTTTTAGAAGTTCTAAAGTGACTCCAGCTTTGCCTAGCTAAGATGTTTGAGACCCGACTCAATTTCGTCTATGTCTAGTTCTGGGAAACCATCGCTGTAGTGGCGTATAAGCGTGGCTCTAGGGTCATTCGCGTCAGCTGGAAGTTTCAGGACATGTGAGGCATATAAGCGGCCATAGAAGTCCGAGGACTTCTAGATCGAGATCTAGGCAAGAATTTCCGAAACTGCTGTGATGGTTCTGCCATCCTAGGTTTTTAGATATGTAAAATGCGATCTCCCCATTCTTTGGGAAAATACTTTTGACACCGGTTTTGCTCAACAACCAAGAATAATAAGTTTACAAATATTTTGCATGGCGCCTTATATCCTATATGAGCTTTGGAGATCGCGTCTTACCAAGCAACGGATCTTTTTATGGATGGAATCTGACTGGCCTCTGGCGACCCGTAAAATATATGTGCTAAAAATAATATTTGTTTTGTTATTAATAAGAAACAATTGATAGGATGATATATTGTTTTAATGATTTTACGTACAAATTACCAAAAAAAGGGATAAAATCTAAAATAAATTAAACGGGAATTAACGCGATTATAATTTAGCAACAAAATATAACCTCCTTTGCCTGACGTTTTGGCCGGGTTACACAGTGGTGGTGTGGTCACAAGCTAACTCAGCCTGTCCTTTTTTTTTGGCTCACCAGTCAACCTGTGACCACGGTCGGTGTAACCCGATCGAAACGTAATTACGGATAAAATCATTATGTGAATCACTTTCTACAAAGTAAGAACCTTTCATAGTATAATTTGTTGATCTTTTCTAATATTATTAAGAGGATAGGTTTCATTGTTTGTTTATATGGACGATTAGGCTCCAAAACTACTGAGCCAATTTCATTATTTCACCATTAGATCCCTACATTATTTCTGATGAACATAGGCTACTTTAAAATCCTATAAAATGCACCATTCTTTAGGAATAAATTTCACAATAACTGGCGCTGAATAATATAAGATGTATTATCTGAAATAAGCAACAGCTATTATAGTCTTTTATAAATAAATTAAAGACCACGCAATTTTGGTTAAATACGAATTTTACCTCTACCTTTATACTTATTTAAATACTAATTGGTATTATACTTATTTAATAGTCTACTTGGTACCTACTACTGTACAACTTAAATAATCGTATTGTTGAGTTACCATTTTTGAGATTAGTTTTATCCGCCGTAAAATACCGTAACAACAATATCTCTGAAACTGTAATATATTAACAAATACATGCTGTATAATATATTGTAATAACAAGCTAAACTTCGACTAAAGAAAGTAAAAATTTGTACTACTAGGCAACAGACAGACGAACTGCACCCAATAATATTTTTAGATGGTGCTCCTGTAAAGTTGGGTTTTAAAACATTATGATGGTTTACGTAGGAGGCATCCAATTGTAGTATCGAAATTTCTGGGAAATACTTCCTATTAGCTAATATTTGCCGGTATTCGAATCAATGAGTTTTCCCGGGAATTTCCGGTTATTTCAGTACCAAGAATTCCGGGGAACAAACTATACGCGCCCGTGCAAAGCATTGACCAAATGAGTGCAAAGAACGACCCACCACGCAATTTTGTTAAAAATTAGGTTTTCCCTAAGTTTCCCGTATGTCACTACTTCCCAGAATTTGTTCTTATCGACACTATCGAATGGTGTAATAATACCGGTTGTTTTACTCTTTAGGATTCCGTACCCAAAGGGTAAAACGGGACCCTATTAGGTACTGAGGCTCCGCTGTCCGTCTGTCACCAGGCTGTATCTCATGAACCGTTATACTTAGATAGTTGAAATTTCCAGAGATGATGTATTTTGTCGCTACAACAACAAATACTAAACAGAAACTTTAAATATTTAAGGGGGCTCCCATACAACAAACGTGTTTTTTTACGTACGTTACGTACCCTTCGTGCGCGAGTCCGACTCGCTCTTGGCCGGCTTTTTCGATTTCAGTTCGATTGCCAGATAGGAATATGTTTTTTTTTTTCAAATATCTAATAATTCAGTTTTAGTTTTCATCAAAATCGGGCCCGAGACAACTTTTGAGTGTTTTTCTTTATTTCTCATAGTTTTGGATTCGACCTACCACGCCCACGTAAAAAAAATTACACCGTATGAGTATTGGACATATTTCAAAACAATAAAAATATATCAAAATGAAACAATAATAGGTATAACCTAGCTTTAATATTACGATAAACTTTAATAATATTGAAATTTTGTCATAATTGCCGTGAGTGGATCAGGGGATAATTTATAATTTTAGCTTAGAAAATATAAAGGTTACGATGACATAATATTAAAATAAAAATACACTTCTGAGCTATAGTCAGAGCTCTTCAATCTTATTGATAGGAAATTTCAAAGCCTATTTAGAATTTGGAGCTCAGTTGCTTACGCGCCGCGCGCGCCCGGCCGCGCGGGCAGCTCCCCGCAGTGGGCGGAGTTACCCACCCCCGCAATTAGAGTAACACGCCGAATACCCTCGCCTTAATGAAAGAACATATTTTGGTCACTGAATCTGCCCTAGCGCGATTTAATGAAACCCTCTATAAAGTTAAAATTAATGAAGACAATCTCGACTCCGCTATTAACAAGCTCTCATTTAAGCTCAAAAACATATCTGAAACCACAAATAGATTAGTAATAACTTCAGAAATAAATACAGTTTTTACTAACTTAGAGTCATCCCTTCTGACTTAATCTTTCCAAATTGAAGACATAACTAGCTCAATTTTATTTAGTAGTGTTAATGTCATACATCCATCTGTAATAACCCCACAACAGCTTTACAGAGAGCTTGCCGATAACTACAGACACTTACCAATTGACTCAGAACTTGCTGTAAACTTAGATATAAGTTTAATCCATGTTATTATGAGTATAAGTAAATAAGTTAGTTATTATATTAGCGATAAGATTATGTATGTGTTACAAATACCTTTAGTAAGTCCACGCCAATTTTACCTGTATAATATTATTCCACTGCCTATTCCTCATAATGCAACAAGACCAGACTCATTTAGCGTAATAGTCCCCGATTACAAATATATTGCGATTACAAAAGACAAATTACATTAAAGCAAACTGGACTCTCTAAAAAAGTGCAAAAATATCCACGATCAAAATTATATCTGTGAAATAGTGAATGTGCTCCCTACAAATGAAAACCCCAACTGTGAAAGTGAACTCTTGTCAAAAGTGATAACAAATCTCCCAAATAAGTGTAGAACGGAATTCATTCGCGGTAATCTAGATATTTGGAAACCACTCCGCAATAACAAGTGGATATTTGTTCAATCCACTTTAAACAAACTATCCATAGATTGTTCAAATTCTGAATTGTTAGAAATAAATATTTTAGGTACAGGAATCATAGAAATTCCAATATTTTGTAAAGCTGTTACGTTTTACGTGTGGGTACCTACCTATTTAAGGCGTTGTAAAGAAAACCCACAACGTACACACAAAATTTATTGGGGTATCAATGTAGGTTTACGCGGGCCCGACTGATAGCTACTTCCGCAGATCCGAACTTCCCTGTGGTGTGTAGGCCGAAGGTGGCAAGTGGCTAGCCGTAGACTGTGCTGGTGCAATCCTCCGTGGCCGAAGTCCCGTTTCCTGATTCCAAATCTCTATGACTCCTAATCTGGATCCCCTATCGGGGAATAGCACAACACACACAATTTAATTATTTTCTAAGATTCGGATTGTAACTATGTCATTAAGTGACCGTTATAATATTAGTTTAATTTCCTTACGGATAACGTCCGCCAAAGGATTCAATATGATAAGCGCACAGAACGCGAGCTGTACGGTGAATCTCATACAAGCGCGGCGCATCTCCGCCGCCGTTGCCCGTCTCGAATGTTCGAGAGAACAATAGAAATTCTGCGCGTGTGTTAGGGTCCCGCTCAGTAACCCGTGAAATAATAAAACGGTTGATCGTTTTACTATAATATGATTAAGTCAATTATTAAGACAAATTTAGGATAAAATTATTTTTAATTTTATTGTAGGTCAGTTTTAAATTATTATTATTATTATATTATATTATTGTTATAAAATATGCAAAATTGTATGAAAATTTACGTGCAACGTTACAAAGCTTATTGCAAGGAAACCCTACTTTTGCCTAAACACAATGTTTTAAATATCAGTTTTCCTTCAACAAATTTAGATTTTAATCTAATTAATGATTCATGTTGTAGTTTCTCTAAATTTAATAATTTAATGAATTATGTTCCCAATATTAGCTTAAAGGATTTAGAGTTGGATAAAATAGATTTTGCAAAAACCACTAACAGTAAAATGATTTCAGAATTGGACAAAATAATCGAAGAACCACATATTATAAGATACGGGGCACATTATTCTTCACTTACATTATTTGTAATACTTACTGTTTTAATTGTAATTTTGTGTATATCATATAAGAAATTAGTAAATAAAACTGGCAGCATTCACGACGCAGAACAAATCGAACTCCCAACGATTAACCCTAAAGTTAAAGAGAATAAAGTAAATAACAAACAGACAGACAGACACAGAACAAACAGTCCCAATATTGGAAGAAACCCCGTTTCCAAAAACGCGTAGAAACTTATAGTTACTTAACCTTTCCTCATCCATAAACTTAGAAGATTAAACCCCTAAGTTTAGTCTTAATGGGGGGAGGTGTTACACCCTGTATATGTTGGCATTATTTCTGAACAGCCATGTCTGGCGCAGTATCAGCATTTTTAGTCAGTATCGGCTCGCCCGTTTCACGGGCTCACCAGTCTGTTCCTAACACTCGCGCGTGACGGCTGCCTCTTCTTAAAAGTTAATTAATTGATATAATCATTATCCTAGCGTAAGCAAAATTCCTTTTTTTAAAAACCTATTCAAGGGCCCCGGCCTAACAGATCTCTTTAAAGATTCAAAATGCCAATTCAAAGATAAAATAATTAAAGTGCTGAAGTAATCATTGTGCTAACTGAACGCAAGTTTGAAGTTTTCATTTTTTTTTTTTTTTTTTTTTTTAAATTTACAGCAAGTTTGAATTTACTTTTCTTTAGGTTACTTCACATAGCTGATATTTTAATTAACTAACATAAGTAGGCATATTAATACTTTATGTCACTTTTAAAATTATGTTATACCTTAGTACTAACTGGTTATTTATAGGGAAATCTGTTATTGGCCATACTCTATTGCTTTATACTAGATGTAAATATTTGTATTGTATGTGCTGTTGATTTTCTTAATAAATAATAATAATAAAAGCATTTACGACAGCCAGTGTTTCGAGCTCATACGAGTGGTATTTGCTCTCTGCACTTGTTGTTCTCATGCTAAAATAGCCAATGACATGAGGAGTTTTATTTTGGCTTTGTATCAGTACTGCACCATAACCTAGCGCGCTGGCATCAGTATGCAGTTCTGTCGGTAAATCGGGGTCAAATATTGTCAATAAGGGGGATGATATTAAACGACTTATAATCTCTTTTCTAGCTTTGTCTTGAGTTTCAGTCCAGTTCCAAGGAATATTAGATTTTGTTAATTCATTTAATGGGATCATGATTTTTGAAAAATTGGGGACAAATTTTCGGAAATAGCTGGCTAGCCCGTTAAACTGGCGAAGTTCTTTTACATTTTTGGGGACTGCTGAGTTAGACAGCGCCTGAATCTTTAGGGGGCTGGGTTTAACAGTGCCGTTTTCAACCACATATCCCAAAAATTTAACAGAGGTTTTCAAAAACGAACATTTATTTATGTTTAACGAAAATCCTGCATCTGTTAATCGTTTAAGAACAAGATTTAGTTGTTTAAACCTTCTTCGGCAGTTTTTTTTTTACTCGTTCCCACTGGCATGACCAGTGCCCTTTCTTCATCTTATTTTTATTCAAAATGTGCCATTTTGATATAAAAAAAAGTTTTTTGTTTTTAAAATTTGTGTTCTTTGGAAAATTTTAACTGTTTATATTTTTTCTGTTATCTGCGATATTTATCTAGTGTTTTATTTGCTGCGTTTGCTAAAAATTTTTCTCGACTTTTACTGATATTTACTTTTTGACTGTATATTTTGTCACTATTTATCTTATCTTTACTATTTTTATTTTACTATTTATTGGATTTAGGTTTTTCAACATTTATTTTATCTGTTTATAGGTTTTCTGTTATTTAACTTTAGTATATTTATTGACAATTTATTATTTATGTTATATATTTTTATTACTTTTTGTGCCGTCTATTATGACTATTTATGTAACGGTTTATTATTTTTCTATTTTATGCAATTGTCTTTATTTGATAGGCCTGTTTTTAAATTTTTGAAATTTTTGGCAACTATTTATTTTTTACTATCTGTCTTACCTTGTCGAGTGTAAGGCCACAATACGACATTAATGTTTTGCTTATTATAGCGCAAAGTCCATTCGTCAGGCGTATCCTTCAAAATATGTCTGACGAATGACACCGGGCGCCGTTTATTGGCTTGACTCGTTGTGCAGAGCTGCTCCAACCCGAGATTTCTGGGTCAGCGCCGCAAAATCTCTCAGAGATATTGCTGCGCCGACTTCTCCCTGTATTGGTATGATTGCTGTAAGCAGTTTTGGGCCACGAGTTTCGTGCTGGGGCAGCCCTGCACCGCTGATAGTGTGTTCAAACCGTGTAACTGAGTGCGGCGCCACGGTGCTGCGCTTGAGGGTTTTGGCTCTTTGATCCTTTATCACTCACCGGGAATCGCCTTTCTTTACTTTGTAAAGCAAGTCCATCATACTGGAGAGTGATAAAGCCGAGTTCGAAGTCGTAGTCTCGCAATCCTTTACCCTACTTTCAGCAGGACTACGCTGCAGGTTACCCTCTGAGGCTGATGCATTTTCTGTGCTCTCCTTGTTATTGCCCGGCACGCCCTTAGCAGTACGCAACTGTGGACCGCGCAATGCTGTCCCACTTGCGTCGGACCGGGCAATCAGAGCTAAAAGCGTTGTGCCCAGCGTCCCCCAGCTTCGCACTCTGGCAGTTTCGGCATGTCGGGGACTCAGCGGCAAGATAGCCGGCGCACTGCGCGCGGAGGTGTGCGCCTCCGCAGTGCGAGCATGAGTCTTCGACTTCCCTGCAGACCTTTTTACGGTGCCCATACCCCAGGCAGCGCGAGCATTGGACCAGCGGGGACTGGTCCTCCGCCTTGAGGCGCTGCATGTCGATATGGACACAGTTAGCCTCTACCAGTAATCGCCAGGCGAGCGGCGATACGCTGAGCACAACGTGCATTTGGTGAGGGTTCCTGGCGTTTTTCTTATATCGGATGACGGCCCTACACTCGTCTTTCTTAACTTCCCTAAAGATGTTTTTATTTTGTTGGTATAGGGCCTTTAGGATTTCCTCTTCGCTGTTGTGTTTATTAACATTTTTGATAATTACTAGCGGATCCTTATTTTTTATGTCTTCTACTTTTAATTTAAATTCCCCCCCCCCATTTAAAATTTTATCCTTGACTTTATCTACTTCCGCCTCCGTTTTACAGCCTAATATCACTTTTTGGTCCCTCCCCTTTCTAATCCTATCTATTTGAAACCCCTTTTCTTTGGCCCAAACCACACTCCTTACTTTTTCCATCACTTCTTCACTGGTCTCCATTTTGTCCTCGGATGTTATAATGACCGAGTGCACCGCTGCATGCTCCGGAGATTTTATCTTCGGAGCAGCAGCGGCTACACTCGCATATGTCACTTTATTTTCATATTCATTTTTCTGCTGGTTCCTCTCTATTACCTCTTTAAGCTTCTTCATCTCTATTTTATTTTCCTCTATTTGTTTCGCATGCTCTGTCATTTTTTCAAGAAGCTCCTTTTCCATCCTTACTCTCTCGCTTTCCCTCTCACCATCCACTTGACATCCCTTCACCTTCTCTGGCTTTGCGGTCTCGCCGGTCCTGTCCGGTTCCTTCCTGTCCGCAGTCCTCTCCAACTCCGCCTCTTTGACCAGTTGATACAGCCGCTCGAGAGCCGTAACCTCCACCTTTATGTCGGTTCTAATATTTCTAGGATTCCGCAGGTGGAGTTTGGACTTCGTCAACATGGCCTTAGCCTCTGTCGTCCGGCTGTTGTACTTCGGCTCGACCCTCGGAGAGACACTGAATGTCTTGGCTGATGGTCGGTGGGCGGCAGTCGGTCTGGAGTCCTGCGTCAGGGTCTTGGCTTTAGTGGGTTGGGCAGCAGGGACCACCTTCCTGGGTGATTTCGGGGATTTGGAGTTTCCGTCCACCGTCCCTGCCTCCCATTCCCCTGTAAGCCTTCGGACCAGCGAGTCCCTCTTTGTGGTGACGTGAGAGGGCAATCCCTCTCACGACTGTGGTGAGAGATGACGACTGAAGAGCGAGCCTCCTGGTCGTCAACTTGAGGGCTGGTGGAGCCGGCCTTTGTCTTGTCCGTGGACATTTTCTTCACGGGAGTGTGTATCCCGAACATGCTGGTGGGAATGCGTCGGTTTGTAATAAATAAATAAAATTGTCGTAGAAACAAGAATAGTCAAATAAATAGGTTAAAATGCTGTCGTAAAAACAGACTGTGTAAAAATAAAATTAAAACTTAAAGCTACAGATATCAACACAATAGTGTTGATATCAACACAATAGTGTTGATATCGCCAAATCCTAACTAACCTAAAAACTTAAAGAGTAGCTCTCGATGCCCTCGGGGTTACCACCTAAGCTCTAGAGTCAAAAAACGAAATAAAATTTTTGTCAAACCTAACCGAGCTTAGGTGGTAAAGCAGGTAAGGGAGGGTTTGCCCTTTATGACGTCCTAGGGGTACAAAAGGGGTGTCTAAGGATTCGTCTCGTCGAGACGGACAATATTGTCAAACTACGGAACCGAGGTGCCGTAGAAAATTTTAAAGTTTTGGTCAAAAAACTGAAATTCAGTACTTTCAAAAAATGTTTGTAAAATCCAGGAGCGTCGCAGCGTGCTGAAATTGAATTGAAATTGCGTCTAGCTCGTATGGATTGGATCTACAAGATAAATTGAAAAAAAAATTGAAAAACGGACCAAAAATGACAAAGTTCAAAATTTAGTATGAGATTTTTCTAAGTTAATATTAAAAATACGAAAAATTGCCAAAAATGCAAGTAATTAAGATTTTTTGTCGCTTCTTTCGCTGAAACTAAATAGAATCTACTGATTAGAAAATATTAGAAGCGCAACAATGACTGTCGGAAGTCACAAAACCAGTCTTTTCGATATAATTTTCGGAAATCGGTATCTGGTGAAACCCCGCAGCCATATCGAGGTAAATAAAGTAGCGCGCCTTGCCTAATTTATCTATTTGGTCCGCTATCAAGGGTAATGGGTAATTAACTTTATGAGTATTGGCATTGAGCTCACGAAAATCGACACAGAGTCGGTCAGAACCATCTTTTTTCTTCACAAGCAGAATGGGACTACTAAAAGGAGACGAACTGTCGCAGATTATGTCATTGCTTTTAAGATCTTCTATAATATTTTTTACTTTCTCACGCTCTACGGAGGACAATCTATAGGGTCTGCGCTGTACAATCGCTCTCATCCTGCCTTCACGGTCGAAATATTAGATCTTACTATCAAGCCATTGAAGGAATCCATCCTCGTCGCCCCAATTTTAAAAGGAGTGATTACGCTAGTTCAAATAAACACTTTGAGGATATTAATTGGCGCGCACTTTTAAATTCTGATTCAGTTGACAATGCAACGGAAAGCTTTTACAGCGTAATATATAGGGCAATCGAGCAATTTGTACCACTCTCCTCTCAATTTGGCAAACGTATATATATCCGACGTGGTATAGTAAGGCGCTAATTAATATCATCAAGGAAAGGACCAAAGCTCACTCTCGTTGAAAAAATTATGGAAATCTGCGGGACTATGATAAGTTCTCCCTCTTACGGGCTCGACAGCGTCGTGTACAGGAGGCTTGTTTTAAAAAATACACGTCTGACATGGAGACATCGATTAAAACAACTTCTTAAAGGTTCTGGACGTATGTTAAGGCCTTAAGGGGCAGTTCCAATTACCCCAAATCAGTCACGTTAGGAGGTACCTCATAAAGTGAGGGCCATCAAATCTGTGAGGCCTTTAGCGACTTCTTCACAAGCGTGTTTGGAGTGCCAACGACGGACTCACCTATTGAACTAGTAGTCGATGAAAGCATAGACTTAATCACGTCATTGACCATTCCTGCTACTGCTGTACGCAAATCCTTATCTGCTCTCGATTGCTCTAAGGGCCCGGAAAGTGACGGAATCTGTCCATTGTTCTAGAGGCGTCGTGCAGAATCGTTGCAGAGCCTGTCTCAATTTTGTTTAATAGGCTACTTAGTGATGGACTATTACCTAAAAGGTGGAAGGAAGCCCACATAGTACCAATCCATAAGAAAGGATCAGAAACAAATGTAGAAAATTAAAGGGGTATCTCCATTATAAATACTTTGGCTAAAGTTTTTGAAAAGAATGTGTACACAGCTATTTATCCAGTCATACATAAAGGTATGTCAAATATGCAGCATGGATTTTTTTCAGAGGCGTTCTACTATCACTAACTTGTCTTGTTTCACTGATTATGTTCTTAAAGGCATGTAGGGCGGTGGTCAGGTCGACGTGATTTACACAGACTTTGAAAAGGCCTTTGATCGCGTGGATTACGTTGTACTTCTTGACAAACTTCAGCGGTTGGGGATTCATGGAGATCTTCTTCGGTGGGTTCAATCTTATTTAGCAATTATTAGTGGTGAGAGGCTTTAAATCAAATTTCATCAACATACCTTACGCTTACGGGCCCATCAGGATTGCTATGACCAAACGTGATCGTGCTTTCAGGCTGTTCAAACAGAAGCGTACGGATGACCACTGGTCTCTTTTTAAAGTCGCAAGAAATCGGTGTAACCAGATGGTGAGAGCCGCCAAGAGACGTCACTTTCATGAAAACCTAGTCCACACATCACCCGCCGGAACTTGGAAGTTTCTCAACTCAATTGGTATTGGAAAGTCCGCTGTGACTAATGCTAATATCAATCATTCCCTTGATGACTTGAACACACACTTTTCCAGTACGCCCGTACTAACAGATTCAGTGTAAGCTTCATCTATCTGTGACATCTCTTCTCTTCCATCGCCCTCCATCGATCAATTTAATTTTGATCCTGTAACTGACGACGGCATCCGCAAAACAATCTTCTCAATCAAATCCAAAGCAGTTGGGTGTGATGACATTGGCCGAAACATGCTCACCCCTATTATCGATCACTTGGTTCCCATTATTGCACACAACATAAACTTTTCTCTCGATTCAGGGGTGTTTCCATCTATATGGCGTAAAGCTTTCGTCCGCCCATTGCCAAAAGTCTCTAACCCTAGTCTTCTTAGCCATTTTCGTCCTATTTCTATACTTCCTTTTCTTTCTAAAATTCTCGAGGCCGTTGTGCACAAGCAATTATCTGCTTTTGTTTTGTCGAATAACCTTATCAGTGACTTTCAGTCCGGCTTTCGACCTGCACATAGTACTACCACCGCTCTTTTAAAGGTCATTGAAGATGTCAGAGCTGGTCTTGATGACACCAAAGTCACTGTGCTTGTGCTCATCGATTTCTCGAATGCCTTCAATGTCGTCAATCACGGAATACTGCTCGCGATGCTCTCTCACCTTCGCATCTCACCACCGGCACTTGAATGGTTTAGTTCTTATCTTCGTGATAGGAAACAGGCCGTTTGGGTTGAACAGAACCTCTCCAAATGGCGGGATCTCGCCGCTGGTGTACCGCAAGGTGGTATTCTCTCCCCTCTTCTTTTTGCCATTTTTATTAACTTCATTACCCATGATCTTGGCTGCTCTTACCATCTTTACGCGGACGATCTGCAGCTTTATGCTCAGGCAGACATAAAATCTTTTGAATCCACTATCAGTGCACTGAATGACGACCTTGTACGCATCACTGAATGGTCAAAGCGTTATGGCATATCAGTAAACCCGTCTAAGTGCCAGGCCCTTGTCATTGATAGCCCACGTCAGTTGGCGAAGATTGATGGATCGAGCGTTTGTGTGTCCTATAACGGAATAGCTATCCCGTTCAGTCCCCACGTCAAGAACCTTGGATTATTCATGGACAGCAAACTAACCTGGGACAAACAGATCTCCGAGACCAGCAGGAAGGTGTCGTTTACTTTACACGCCTTGTACCGGTTTAAAAGTTTTCTTCCCTTTAGAACCAAGATTCTGCTGATACAGTCATTGGTTCTACCCGTGATTGATTACGCTGACGTCTCGATCGTCTCCTAAATAACTGCATCCGATTTATTTTTGGCGTAAGAAAGTACGACCACATCTCCCCTTTCCGCTCTCGCCTCAAATGGCTTAACATTCGTCAGCGTAGAAACCTCAGAATACTTTGTTCCCTCTTCAGTATCCTCAGTGATCCAAATTCGCCTAACTATCCCAAAAGCAAATTTAAGTTTAAGGACGACGTGAGTTCCCGAAATCTCCGTTCCAATTGTATTCTGAAGCTTTGCACACCCCTTCACAAGACCTCGTATGTGTCCAACTCTTTTACTCTTTCCGCTATCAGACTCTGGAATTCGACTCCTGACTCTGTAAAAATGTCCTCCTCTAAATTCATCTTTAAAAGGTCTATCCGCGATTTGTATTTTTCTGCCTCTAATAGTCAGCACTGATGCGCTATTTACTTTTTACTTTGACCCTTCTTAAATTGTTTTGGATCGATTCGCCCGTTGTGTATAGTGCGTGTACCTATTTATATATTTATCTTTATGTATGTTTATATTGTCTTAGTAATACTGTTGTCTTTTATTTACGCGAACACGATACATTTAAATGAAACTACTTTTACGGATTATTTCGCGATTTATTAACATTTTATTTAACCTGACGTTTCGAACACTTTACAGCGTTCGTGGTCACAGGTAGACTAAGGTGTTATTCGTCTTTACAATATTTTGAAAAAATATAAACTACCGTCACTCAGTTTATATTAATTTGTGCATAATATATAATATATTTTATCATTTATATATGTATTTATATATATAGATTTATATATATTTAAAGTTTTTTTTTGTTTCTCAATTTAAACTCTTTAATTTACCACACCGCCATTAAATGTTTCTGCCTTGCCCAATGGTTGACTGGTAGAGAATGCCTTAAGGCATTAAGTCCGCCAATTGTACATTTATTTCGTGCGATAAAGAATAAAATAAATAATAATACCTACAGGTGTCCCCCAAGGTTCGTATCTTGGACCTCTATTTTACAACGCGTACGTCTATGACATCTCAGACTGTTTCAGGAATTCAAAAAATTTAATGTACGCAGACGACAAAAAGATCTTTCTCAAAATTAAAAATCCATATGATTGTCAACTCTTGCAGTCAGATCTAAATAATCTTTGCGACTTCTATGACAGGAACAGGCTCACTATTAACGTCAACAAATTCCAATGTATTGCGTACACGCGGAAGAAAAACCCTGTTTTGTTTAATTACCATTTTAATGACACCCTTATTAACAGAGTAAATATTGTTAGGGATCTCGGTGTAATTTTTGACACGAAATTTACAATGGCCAATCACATTGACAGCATAGCGGACAGGGCTTACAAAAACTTGGGATTTGTTTTGCGGGCTTGTAGGCCTTTCCGTGATGTTTCTACTGTAAAGATGGTCTACTTTGCGTACGTCCGAAGTATCCTGGAGTACGCTTGCTCAGTCTGGTCACCGCTATACAATATCTACTGTGCCGGATGACACGTAGCTGGACTTGGTGTGAAGTAGAAGCCAGACGGGTCGGATGCCCCGTAGTAACTCGGTGTGAGGGGCGTGAAATAAAAACGCCTATGTCAGGTCACGGAGTAACAGCCAACCCAATATTCGAATGTGGACTGTATTGTGTACGGTGAGGTGGCTGTATTTGTCTTCCTATTTTTCTTCCCAGTGTTCTTCCCAGTGTTCTTCCTAGTGTTCTTCCCAGGGCTCTTCCTATTTTCCTTAGGAGAGGTGATTCTTCTAAGCTGCTGCTCGATCGAATGAATTGCTCTGATTTCTGCCCGCCTTATATACAGTTATTTTGGCGGGAAAATCCCCACCCACGCAGTCACTGTGTGAGTGAGAGGTCGGTGGGAGCGAGAGGGGAGATGGCATGCGCTTGCTTTTCGCGGTCAAAAGGCAATACCGAAGGGAGAGCCGCATGCCATCTCTTTTTAGAAAGAGAGGGAAATAGAGTGGGCTTAAATTTTGAATTTAATTGGCAATACCGTAAAGAGAGCCGCGCCCTATTTCCTATTATTTTCTAGTCCTCGTTAACCTATACGAGGGTGTGTGCCTACTTAGGGTGTGTGTCCTAAACCCCCGGCTGTTACTTTATTTATTCATCATTTTTACAATAAATTTCACAATAAAGATATAACAAACATAAAGCGCTTACAAACTATTTTACAAACAATTATAAATCAATTTAACAAAAAATACTATTTTACATTTTGGACGCCGTCCTGTACATTCTCCCGCCGTGAGTCGCAGCGCAGTCGGAGACTCACTCATTTCGTCGAGTGGGCGGCGTCTTTTTCTTCGATTTGCAGGTTGACCAGTTTCTTGGTGGGGCGCCGCAGGATGCCTCCTCGGGTCAGCACGTCCGCAGCTCGCACGACGCCGTCGGGTCCCGGGTACACGGCGGTAACTCGTCCAAGTGGCCAAGTATTTCGTGGCAATGTGTTGTCCACGATCAGTACGATGTCTCCAGTCTTCAGTTCTGGGCCGTGGCCGCGCGGCTCCCGCCGGCCTTGAAGTTCGGGGAGGTATTCTTTTATCCAACGGCTCCAGAACATGTCTGCTATTCTCTGGGATGCCCTCCAATGGGTCTTGCCCAACAGGTCTCTATCTTCGAATTGTCCCATGGCCGGTTCATGTGCAGGCTCCAGCAGCAGGAAGTGATTCGGCGTCAATGTTTCGGGTTCATCAGGGTCGACCGTAACGTGGGTGAGCGGTCGGCTGTTGACGGTGAATTCCACTTCTGCGAGGACCGTGGCCAGGACTTCGTCGCTGGTAGTGCGCCCGTTCATTACTGTCGATAGCGCTGACTTTACTGTTTTGACTAGTCTCTCCCAAGCACCGCCCATGAATGGCGCGCCTGGCGGTATGAAGCGCCAGGTGATGCGGCGTTTGCTGGCTTCAATTTCAGTCGCGCTGTCGATGGCTCGGCGCAGCTCCTTCTCGGCACCGTGTAGGTTGGTCCCGTTGTCTGAGCAAATCTCCTTAGGGCATCCTCTTCTCGCGATGAATCGCCTCAGCGCCATTACCGCAGAGTCGGTGGTCAGCGTAGCGGCGAGTTCGAGATGAACCGCCCTGGTCGTGAGGCACGTGAAGAGGGCCACATAGCGTTTGTGCGTGGCTCGTCCAACGGTGACTTGTAGCGGCCCGAAGTAATCAACCCCCGTATAGGAGAAGGGTCGATGATGATGGGCAAGCCTGCAGGGAGGATGGTTCCCCGTAGGTGGTGCCGATGGTGCTGCTCTTCGTATGCGGCAGTGAAGGCACTCCTTTATTATCTTCTTTGTGGTGGGCCGAAGTTGCAGGATGTGGAATCTTTGGCGACACTGGTTGATGGTGGCTTCCACTCCCTGGTGATGACCGGTGAGATGGACGTGCGCGATGTACAGGCGCGTAACGTGGTGACGTCCATCCAGGATCGGTGGTCTTCGTTCTACTTCGGGTATTCCTTCTGCAGCGTCGATTCGGGACTTCAGAGTGATCATGCCGTTGTTCAGTTCAATCGCCAGCTTTCTCAGTCGGCTCTGGCGGTTGATGTTATGTCCTCGTCTCATGTTTTCTATGTCTTCTTCAAAGGCGTCTTCTTGGCTCGCCTTGATTATAATCTTCTCGGCTTCAATAATAAGTTCGGCGGGGATCTTCGAATACTTGTCTTCTTCATGAACCTTTTCAACTAGTTTCTTCGTTCTTCTGTCGACGCGCTGTGTACCCCAGGATGGATCTTTCTTCTTGTTTGGCTTGGTTCTTGAGAAGAATGTTCTGTGCTTCTTTGTCTTCAGAAGGTTGACGAACTGTAGAACCCTGGCTGTCGTGCGGACCAGGCGTTCCCATCTTGAGAACTTGGTTACGTCCGGCACGACTTGTGATGCGGCCGAGGTCTTCTCCTTGAGATTCAGCGTTCGCTCCTCCCCTGTAGCTTCCGGAACAATCTTCTTTTCCTCCGGCCATGTCGTTCGATCTTCCTTCAGGAAGTTGGGGCCGGTGAACCACCTGTGGGTCTCGTCGAAATCTTTAGGCACGTCGCGTGTTGCGTCGTCGGCTACGTTGAGTTTGGTGGGAACCCAACGCCATTCCTCTGTCTTGGTGTTTTCTTCGAGCTCTGCGATCCGGTGGGCGACGAAGGGCTTGAATGACCGGGCTCCGGTTCTCAGCCAGGTCAGGACCGTTTTGCTATCAGTCCAGAATGTTCGGGACACTGGCTTCCGGTCATGTTCCTTGATGACTGCCTGCGCCATCCTGCTGCCCATCAACGCTGCCTGTAGCTCCAGCCTCGGGATCGATGTGACCTTCAGGGGAGCCACTTTCGCTTTAGCCAAGACGAGCGGTGTGTGGATGTTCCCGTCTTCATCTTCAATGCGCCAGTAGAGCGCAGCTGCGTAGGCGGCCTCGCTGGCGTCGACGAACACGTGGAGTTCGATGTTGTCGCTGTGACTGTAGTTCGGGTAGCACCGGGGTATGCAGACCTGGTTTAGCCTCTGGAGGTGTGTTGTCCATTGCTTCCATTCCAGGGTCAGGTCTTCTTCCAGTTGCTCGTCCCACGCCGTGCTTCTTCGCCATATCTCCTGGAGGATTTGCTTCGCCCCGATTGTGACAGGCGAGGCTAACCCCAGAGGATCGAATAGGGACATGACGATCTTCAGGGCTTCTCTCTTCGTCGGCCTCTTCTGTAGGATGTCCTCAGGTAGACGCGACAGGTCCAAGTTGAAGCCCAAGTGGTCGCTCGACGTTCTCCAGGTGAGACCCAGAACTCGTTCAGTTTTGCTATCTTCTGCTAGGTTCATGTTTTCTTGTTTCTTCCCCGGGTCCAGTTGCTGCAGCACCGCATCAGAGTTCGATGTCCACTTCCTTAGTTCAAAGTGTGCTCGCTGGTGGATGTCTCTAACTTCTTTTGCGATCTTGATTGCCTGTTCTTCTGTCTCGAAGCTTTGGATGTAGTCATCCATGTAGTGGTTGCGTTCGATGGCACTGGCAGCTTCGGGATGTGTCTCGGCGGCTTCTTTCGCGTTGCGGTCTTTTACATAGATCGCTGTGGCAGGGGACGAGGTGGCTCCGAAGATCAGTGACGTCATTCGGTATTCGGTGGGTGGAGCGTCATGATCTGTTCTCCACAAGTAGCGGAGCGCATCCCTGTCTTCCGGTCGGATTCTCACTTGCAGGAACATCTCGGTGATGTCTGCCGATACTGCGACTCGGTGTTGCCTCATCCTTAGCAGCACGCCGGGAAGTGATTGGAGCAGGTCTGGACCGGTGAGTAGGGTGTCGTTGAGTGAAACACCCTTCGTGGTGGCTGCTGCGTCGTGCACCATTCTGACCTTGTCCGGCTTCATGGGGTTGATCACCGGGAAACAAGGCAGGTACCATGTTCTGTCTTCATTCTTATGTTCAGGTGCGACTTCAGCGTAGCCCTTTTCAACGAGCGCTTCCATTTGTTCGTGGACCTTGGCCTTCAATATAGGATTCTTTTCAATTTTCTTCTCGGTGGCACAAAGTCTTCTTAGCGCGTAGTGTCGATTGTCCGGCAGCTTGATGTCTGCCGACTTCCATAGAAGCCCTGTCTGGAAGCGGCCGTCTTCGAGGCGTTTGGTCTCCGCATCCAGTATCTTCAATGCCTGGGCTTCAGGATCGTTCTGTGGTTTCTTCGGCGCGACTCCAAATGACTCCAGAGAGAAGAAGTTCTTCAATTGTTCGTCGATTCTCTCTAGTTCCTCTGTTTCCGTGGTCACGTAGTTCACGAAGTGGACTCTCTGTCCCAGAGTCCGCGCCTGCGCCCCGTGAAGAACCCACCCCAGCTTCGTTAGGGAAGCGACTGGCTGCTGTCTATCGCCGACGCGGGTGGTATCCGCCAGGAGAAGTGGCCAGTTGTCTTGCCCGATGAGTATTCCAGGCTTAGCTTGCTCGTAGGTGAGGTTCTTCAGGCCTTCAAGGTGACGGCAGCCAGCCAGATCGCGCTCGTCGATGCTCTGCGGAGATAGTCGCAGCTGGTTGATGCTTCTTGCTTGGATGGTGTGGCGCTTCTTCTGGGCTCCCTGGATAGTTAGTTTAAGCCGCCTCGAAGACCCCGTTTCAATTTGTCGTTCACCGATTGCTTCAATGCGTAGTGGTTCTACTGGCCCTCGCAGTCCAGCCTGCTGTGCCAAGTCCTCGTCGATAAGCGTGATGGTAGAGCCGTCGTCGAGCAGTGCGTATGTGTCGATTCTTTTCTTTGGCCCGATGACGGTCACAGGTAATATTTTCAAATACGCTTGAGGCTTCCTCGGTGTCCACGTAGAACTCACTACTTCACTTTTCTTTTCTTCTTTTTTCTGTTCACCGCTTTTTGTGTGGTGTAGCAGCTGATGATGTGGATGGGGGCACCCGTCTATATTGCACTTCGTGTTGCGGCAGTGATGTACCTTTGTTCTATACCGCAGGCAACGAAAGCATAGTCTCTTCTCCTTGGCGAGATCCCATCTGTCATTGACGCTCAGCTTCTTGTATTCTTCACAGTTCCCGATGGCGTGCCCTGTCTTCTCACAACATAGGCAGCTGTATGTCTTCTGTTCGGGTTCCGTTGTGTTTGCATTGTAGGCCCGTTGCGGCCTTCTTGTTGACGCGGCGTTGTCCGGTTGTTCAGGCTGTGCATAGGGGCCGCATCGTTCGGCCTCCCGGTTCAGGAAGCGCGACAGCTTGACAAGGTCCGGTTCTTCTTTGTTCTGTTCGGCCGCGAAGTCGTACCACCGATATCGCATGGTGGAGGTCAGCTTCTCTATTGTGATCTTCGTGGTCTCGGGGTTGTATAGGTAGTGCCTCATCTTGATGGCACCCAGTGCTGCGACGATGTTCGAGACCCGGCTGGCGAAAATGCACAAGTCTCGCGCCGTGTCTTGAGGCTTCGGTAGTGTTCGTAGTCGCTCCAGTTCGGATATAGCGATGGCGTCCGGACGACCAAACCTTGCTTCTAAGGTTTTCACGACGTCTTCTGGGTTGCCGTTGTACAGCAGGAGACTCTCTACTGCCTCCCTCGCACGTCCTTTGAGGCTTCGGCGCAGGCGGGCGAGGTTCTCTAATGATGTCAACCCGTTCTTCGACTCTTCATAGGCAGCTTTGAAGATCAGCCATTCTTGATGGGACCCGGCGAATATCGGCAGTTCAGTGTTCATCTTCGGGTGACTCGCCCTCGCAGCCATAGTAATGGCGGCGGCGAGTTGCGCGATGTCACTTCTTGTTTTCTCGTTCCCTCCCGCCGGTGGAGCACTGGCGTACGCCGTCTCGTTCACTCCCGCAGGTGAGACGCCGATATGTGCTGTCTCGCTCACTCCCGCCGGTGAGATGCCGATGTATGCTGTCTCGCTCACTCCCACCTTGGGACACGTCGCGACCTGCGGGGCAGGTGCCTGCGTCGGTATCGGCGGTAGTGGTAGTGGCTCTGGGATATGTGGTTGCTCGGTGATAGCCAGCATTTGTATGCGACTATCGTCGACCCAGGTGCCGGTGCGCTCGTTGTTGTTGTTGCCGGAGTCATCAATCACGGTGTCAAGGTCGTCTTCATCGGTGTCCGTTTCTGCCTCGATGGCCGCCATCTTGGCGGCGGCGAGCTGCAGCTGGATGCGCAGGAGCTCTTCCTTGGCCTTTAGTAGCCGCTTGTTCTTTCTTGACGTTATTGAGGACGTTCTCTTCTGCGCATGTGCCGCGGGCGGCTGCACCTGAGTGGGCGCAGCCAGCGGCGGTGCTTGTTGCTGTTCTCTTCTTTCTTCGTGGCGTTCTGGCTCAGTAGCCAGCGGACTGGACGCTTGACTCGTGGCCAAGGTGTCTGGCATAGTGGTACCAGTGTACTCGGTCCCCGACGATGTTTCCGTCTCTGACGTAGGCGCTCTCTCTTTTGTGTGAGAGCGAGTGACGGGCATCTTGACAATCTTCAATCTTCAGTCTTCAACACGTAGATCCGGCTCGAAGGACCAACAATGTGCCGGATGACACGTAGCTGGACTTGGTGTGAAGTAGAAGCCAGACGGGTCGGATGCCCCGTAGTAACTCGGTGTGAGGGGCGTGAAATAAAAACGCCTATGTCAGGTCACGGAGTAATAGCCAACCCAATATTCGAATGTGGACTGTATTGTGTACGGTGAGGTGGCTGTATTTGTCTTCCTATTTTTCTTCCCAGTGTTCTTCCCAGTGTTCTTCCTAGTGTTCTTCCCAGGGCTCTTCCTATTTTCCTTAGGAGAGGTGATTCTTCTAAGCTGCTGCTCGATCGAATGAATTGCTCTGATTTCTGCCCGCCTTATATACAGTTATTTTGGCGGGAAAATCCCCACCCACGCAGTCACTGTGTGAGTGAGAGGTCGGTGGGAGCGAGAGGGGAGATGGCATGCGCTTGCTTTTCGCGGTCAAAAGGCAATACCGAAGGGAGAGCCGCATGCCATCTCTTTTTAGAAAGAGAGGGAAATAGAGTGGGCTTAAATTTTGAATTTAATTGGCAATACCGTAAAGAGAGCCGCGCCCTATTTCCTATTATTTTCTAGTCCTCGTTAACCTATACGAGGGTGTGTGCCTACTTAGGGTGTGTGTCCTAAACCCCCGGCTGTTACTTTATTTATTCATCATTTTTACAATAAATTTCACAATAAAGATATAACAAACATAAAGCGCTTACAAACTATTTTACAAACAATTATAAATCAATTTAACAAAAAATACTATTTTACATTTTGGACGCCGTCCTGTACATCTACAGTGATCGGTTGGAGCGTATTCAGAAGAAGTTCGTTAACCATCTGAACTATCGACTCCGTGTGTCAACTGAGTCTTACTTGGACGGGTGGAATCATCATAATCTTTTGACTCTAAGAGGGAGGCGTGATATTCTGGATATGTGCCTATTATATGACATCCTGAACGGTTGTATTGATAGCGAGGAGCTAGTGGCGGGTGTCGCCCTCCGCACGCCGGTGCGCCGCACGCGCCACACGCCCCTGCTACACGTCCCGATACACGCTACTAACTATGCCAAAAACTCGGTACTTGCGCGTATTGCTAATACCTATAACACAAGCTTTAGTGACGATTTTTTCACGTTTAGTCGTCGTACTGACGTCGTACGTGTACAAGTGTTTTCTAAAAAATCACTAAATTAATACAAGTTAAATTTCATTCACTTGGAAGCATTACAAAATTAAATCGTGTGAACGCTGTTTGCTTGATGTGACCTTACACTCCTGCGCATCAACAAGGAGGACCCCCGCTGCAACACCTGCGAGCCGTCTTAACCCCCGAAAGACACGTACGGTTGCTATTTTTTAACTCGCTTACTCATTGCACCGCCTCGTTGTTCCGGCCTACGTAACGCAACAACATGAGCTATCAGAGTTTACCAACTGGAGGGTCGCAACCTGATTTATCCAAGATGAGTAATTTAAATTCGGAACAATCAATTACATTTCGGAAGCGGAAAGTGATTTGTGATATCGAGTGCTCATGCTCCGATGATTTAAGAGAAATGAAATTGGAAATGTCTCGCATAAGTTCTTTATTAGAAAAGTATGTCGGGTCCAATGAACAGATTATGAAAAACATGCAGGAAAGCATAACTGACATAAAAAATTAAATTACTGACATGAAATCGTCCAATGAGAGAACACATAATGCCATGCAAATCAAAATTGAATCTCTTGAATCAGACATACACAAACTCAAAATTTCTTCAAAATCTCCACCTGTTACTTTGGCAAATGAGTTGACTCTCGGCGAACGAATTATACAGGAGATCCAGTATCGCAGTACCAGAGAAAAAAATATCGTGCTTGTCGGCCTTCCTGAACAATCTGCGTCTACTTCTGAAGACAGATTGTCAAAAGCCGAAGATGACGTACTTAGAACCATCTCTTTGGTAAGCGCAGGCATTCCAAAACCATCTAAAGTTTTTAGGATCGGCAAACACCAACCAGGGAAGAACAGAAGCATCAAGGTCTGCTTTGAAACAATAGAACCCGCTAAAAATCTACTTCGCAACAGAAATAAGCTACATGATGGCCTAAAAATATTCTCCGATCAAACACCGACTCAGCAAAACTTCATGAAAAAACTAAGAGAAGAACTGAAACGACGTCAAGATAAAGGTGAGACTAATCTTACAATCAAATATGTTAATGGAACATCGTCAATAATAAAAACATCAAAAAACTACAAACAGTAAACACCAAAATCAATACTTCTACCGATAAAAATAATAGTTATGAACTACTGAACAGTTACCAGAATTTTCCAATCTACAAGTCACGATTTACTTTTCTCTACCTTAACGCTCGAAGTATACGAAAAGAGGGGAAATTTAATGAACTCAAATGTATTTTACAAACAATACCTAACAATGTACACATTATACTAATATCTGAAACATGGATTCGCAACGAAGAACAAGCAATACAACTTCAACTACGTAATTACTCTCACTACTATAACTATAACTATATTGTGGTGTAAGTGGGGCGTATAGTGGCGAGACCTTTCAGGTCTCTTCAGCCGACCCTCCTGCTGGAGGGTGGAGGATCACACTGGTCCACAGGTGCCTTATTTAGGGAAGCACTGCTTGCCCCGCATGGGGACGGGACTAGAAAAGGTGTCCCAAAAATTGCTTACCTCAAAACCAACGGGAGGTAGTAACCACGGCTGCCTAAGCATCCCTTTGATCGTGGTCGCAGTTACAGAAAGAAACCGAACCAAAAAACATCAAAAATGACCTTTTCTGCATGGAACGTACGGACACTAATTGATCGGTATGCCAACCTGTGCCCTGAAAGGAAAACGGCCATAGTAGCCCGTGAGCTTCGTCGCTACGATGTGGACATAGCCGCACTTAGCGAGACCCACCTGGCCGAAGAAGGAGAGCTGGTGGAACATGGTGGTGAGTACACTTTCTACTAGAAGGGCACGCCCGCCTCTGAACCAAGACGCTCGGGGGTTGAATTTGCTATAAAAAACGCCTTGTTGCAGAAACTAGCAGAATGCCCAGTATATATTTCCGACCGCATTATAACATTGCGGCTCCACATGAAAAATGACCAATTCCTGAATTTAATAAGCGTCTATGCTCAGAGGCGTGCGGTGCATATATGCAATTAAGCAGTGCCTACCTGATAAATGAAATAAGTTAGGCAATAGATACTTACAAATGTGTGTCAATGGTGAAAAACCACTGATTTTCATCAATAAAACACTTAATTGAGTATCTAGTGCCTACCTAGAAATAAAACCAATGCCCGCCACTGTCTATGCTCCAACTATAACTAATAATGACGATGTCAAGGAGCGCTTTTACGAAGAGCTTTCAATCACCCTGGCTGGCATTCGTCCGGCAGAGAAGATCCTTCTGCTCGGCGACCTAAATGCAAGAGTTGGGCGTGACTATGGAGCCTGGCCGCGTGTATTGGGACGACATGGTATTGGTAACATGAATAGTAACGGCCAAATGTTACTTACACTTTGTACACAGTTTAGCTTGGCCATAACAAATACCTACTTCAGATTACCTATAAAACACAAGGTTACGTGGATGCATCCGAGGTCAAAACATTGGCATCTGATTGATTTCGCTATTACCCGACATACTGACATTTTCCAGGTGCTTATCACGCGAGTTATGCGAGGAGCGGACTGCTGGATAGACCACAAACTACTTGTCACTAAGTTAAAATTGCGACTCCGACCTCCCATCAGATCCAATAGAGTTAAACCAACGCGACTTGATGTTGGAAAACTGGCCAACTTGGAAACTCAAAACATCTATTGTCAAGCTTTAAATAGCGCAACCTCTACACTCGACACTAATAGTGATCTTCAAGTGACGTGGGACCTATTGTGTTCGCAATTAATTGACACGGCCAAAGGTACGTTGGGAGGGGTATCTCGGATCAATGAAGACTGGTTGGACGAGAACGATCAGGTATTGACCAAGGCAATTGCAGAATATCGTGGCCTATTGCGACGTCATTGTCGAGGACGACAGTCTCCTGAGACGGTGGAAGACATAAAGAAAA
This sequence comes from Anania fuscalis, assembly GCA_950371115.1. Classification (NCBI taxonomy): domain Eukaryota; kingdom Metazoa; phylum Arthropoda; class Insecta; order Lepidoptera; family Crambidae; genus Anania; species Anania fuscalis. The sequence continues at coordinate 19,175,248 of OX493326.1, read as the reverse complement.
GCAGTTCTGAGCTGCGGGCTCTCACTCGGGTGGTTAAGGATCAGTGGTGGAAACAGAAAGCTGACTATATAAACTGGCTTTCTCAGTCAAACCGTCTGGGCTTGTTTTACGCTGAAGTGAGGAAGTTGATTGGCTGTCCGTCTCGCGTGAATGTGCCACTTAAATACCAAGACGGGGAACAGCGACTTACTACCAAGAAGGACACCCTAAAACATTGGGCTGAGCACTTCAGTCAACTGCTTAATGTAGACCGATCAGCCGATCTGCAGCATATAAGAGCACTCCCGAGACTTCCTGAGGCAGGAAATCTTTGCGATCCACCCTCACTTGAGGAAGTTGTGAAAGCCATAAAAGGACAACCGAATGACAAAGCAGTCGGTATTGACCAAATCTCGGGAGAACTTCTGAAGTATGGAGGGGAAAAACTGCACAACACCCTATGGAAATTATTTTCCCGCATGTGTATCGAGGAAAGTGGCCAGCAACCCAGCAACTTTAAGATCTCAAGCATATGTTCTCTGTACAAAAACAAGGGAGACCGTTCGGACTGCAATTCTTATCGAGGTATCTCATTACTCTGCATCCCTGGAAAGGTCTTTGCCAAGGTCCTCCTAAATCGACTTATTTCTGTGTCCGAGGCGGTACTACCAGAGAGCCAATTTGGATTTAGGCCTGAGAGAGGCACCTGTGAGGCCATCTTTAGTCTGCGTCAGCTGCAGGAGAAGAGCAGAGAGCAGGGTCAACCGCTTCATCTCTGCTTCGTGGATCTGGAGAAGGCTTTTGATAGTGTTCCTCGTGAAGCTTTGTGGCTAATCTTAGAGAAGTATGGCTGCCCGAATAAGTTTGTTAGGCTGATTCGACTTCTTCACGACAACATGACATGCAGTGTAACAGCTAAAGGAGAGCAGATCGAGTTTTTTTCCGTTACTTATGGAGTGAAACAAGGATATGTCCTGGCACCCACCCTGTTCGCTTTATACTTTGCCGTGGTAGTTCGTGAAGCCATAAATGATAACATGTCGCAGGGTATCCATATTCGCTTTCGGATGGATGGGAAATTGTTAAACCTTGCTAGACTTAAGGCCCGCACGAAAGTCTCATATGACTTCATAACCGAGATAATGTACGCAGATGACCTTTGTTATGTGTCGGACTCCCCGGGGGGTTTGCAACTGCTTATGACAAAACTCGATGAGGCGTGCTGCAGATATGGATTGAGAATAAGTGTCAAAAAAACAGAGGTTATGTCCTTAGACACACCGCAAACTGCCGGATCTGCATTGAATATTTGCCTTCGTGAGCATTCTCTTAAGCAGGTAGACAAATTCAGGTACCTGGGAAGTACTATTTCAGCAAAAGGAGACCTAGACGCTGAAATAAACAGTAGAATCGGCGCAGCCTCTGCAGCCTTTGGGAAATTGCAGCGGAAGCTTTTTCATTCACATGATATCCGGAGATCAACCAAAATCGCTGTGTACATGGCCATAGTGCTGCCCAATCTTTTATACTCAGCTGAAACATGGTGTTTATATCGCAGGCACATCCGGACTTTAGATAGGTTTCATCTCAAATGCCTTCGTGAAATTTTAAACATTAAGTGGGCGGATCGCATTCGAAATACCGATGTACTTCGCCGGGCTAATGTCGGTGGCATTGAAGCCTATCTGATGAGACGACAACTGCGTTGGTGTGGACATGTATCACGCATGCCCGACGAGAGACTGGCAAAGCGTGTCTTTTATTCAGAGCTCCGAGAAGGGAAACGTAAACAAGGTGGTCAGTTTTGCCGCTATAAGGACGTGCTGAATAGGTGCATATGAAGAGGTGCGATATATAGTCCGAGACCGATAAGCGATATTGGTGTCTTCGCCTAAAAGAATTCTAGTTTCTATTTTTTTTTTCTGTAGATACATTTATACTTAAATAACTTAATTTAGCGTTTTGTGTCAGATCTTGCTATCCTTTTTTTAGAAATTAATTTTTATTTGTCTGTTTTATTTAATTCGATTTAAAACTGCCAAAATTAATTAAAAGTTTAAAATTATAATTGTAATGTTTCTAATATAGCATACATATAATATAAGCCTAGTTTGTGTCACTTTCGTCCAGTAAAAACAGACATAGAAAAAGTACCAAATAACTTTGCCAAAAAAAAATTCTAATTTAAAAAGTTTACTTTATGTATCTCAGTTCATATAGATATGCTTTTTATATAATTTTGTGCCAAATTAAGGCATAAACTTTTGAGAATTTTAATTATTTAGGTAATCCCAGCTACACACGCTTCAAAAAAAATTATAAATTGTTACAGTTAACATACTTCATATCACAAATACATCAAAAATCGATTATGTTAATTTGTGTCACTTTCGACTACAATATATTTAATTAAACACAAGAAACTGCGCTCGATGCGGACGCAGGCGGGTAGGAGAGGTTGTGACGGGGCCATTGTTATTCAATTGATATCTTTTTTCCGAGCATATGAGTTAATCCTAAAATAACAAAGCGTTCGTGTTAAGTAACAAACGAGAATATGGATAAAAAATAATGACAATGCATTTCGTACAAAACTAAACTTACTTATATAGTGGATTAATCTTTTAATTAGTCTACCTATGGAGTTATCAATGTGCCATACAATTACCGCACTTAGCTTCAAGTAGTGTACGGTCAGCAAAACTGTACCATACCTACTTACTTACTGAATTAAGATAATTATTTCACATTATGCTGTTTCTGTTTTTAACCCTACCCCTTTCCACACACATTCAAAAATTGGCACTTTAAATTTTTATATATCGCAAACGGATTTCTAAATCGAAACATTGTCTTAGCAACCCCTAACTCATTTTAAAGGGCCTATTCAACGATATCCCACATGATGGGGTAGACATTGAAAAAATTAATCATCCCCACTTTATAGGTATGGGTGCTACCCTAAAAAAATGTTTAACATATCCCCACAAAATTACAACTCTCTAGGGTCAAAAGTCTCCAAGCGAAATCTCGGACGAACAGACAGACAGACGGACATGACGAAACTATAAGGGTTCCTTGTCAGGACTACGGAACCCTAAAAATCTGACGTAAAAAAATTACTGTTAGGCGGTACGAAGTTATCCGGGTCAGCTAGTTACATAAAGAATAATCATGGCTTAGCTCGCTCTTTCACTCTTAAATTATTGAGGAACGTCAAATTAGGAGAGTCGTACTTGCAAAATCCAATACAGGGTTCCCTAGATGATTACTTTATTAAAACCAGCGTCAGAAATCAGACGCCCAATTCCTGTAATTTAAAAGTTAGTAATAATAATCCAGTGTCGATCCAGGGGGCCTAGCACGAAAGTGTATCTTTTGTTCGGTCGTATAAACCTAACAAATTAAAATGGCGAGTGGCATGTGTCAATCCTTTGATAAAATATAACCAACTCAATCTAGCCGAGTAAAAGCCCCGACTATTTTCAATTGTTTATAAATTGTCAAACCTTTGATACGGGGAATGATGGATGTTTTAATCTGATTGCATAATACGACCGACCGAATGATGCGCTTTCGTATTAGGATTCCTGTCTTGCCAACATCAACCTCTTAAACGGTATTCTTTTACACTAAAATGACAAAGTCAAATTGACAAATCAAGAAAATGGCCAAATGGTAGGTACCTCTACTAATTTTAATGTTGACTTAATTTGTGAAAATTGACACCATGGATTTAATAGTCAAACTGGATAGAGCATTCGATAGACAGAGAAAAATTTCTCTGGTTTGTGCCTCTCACTAGAAACAAGAGGCCTAATACGAAAGCGTATCGTTCGTTCGGTCGTATTATCCGATCAAATTAAATATCTATTCACTTGTATCAAAGGTTTGACAATTTATGAAAATTTGTAAAGGGTCGTGTTTTTTACACGGCTAGATTGAGTTAGTCATATTTTATCAAAGGATTACCACATGATAGTGGTTATTATAATTTGTTAGGTTTATACGTCCGAAAAAAATATATAATTCGTGCTAGGCGTCTAGCATTTCAATTTGGTTGCATCAAATAAATATTTTGTTTACTGCTAAGGCCGAAAGTGTAAGTTACTTGTAAAATTTTAGATACTTGTAAATGATTGACACAATCATATCCCGCTCATCATGATCATATTTCGTGCGCACGTATAAATAGCGACGAGAATTCAGATTTTTAGTAACATCATAATCGCATCATATTAAAATCTTCGTAACCAACTACGGGAATCACGGTAATCGACCCCCAGGTTTCTTAATACTTGCAAATATTTATTTTATGCAAAAGTACACCTTACTATACAAGATTTAAAGAACGAAGTCGCGTGTCTAGACCTAACTAGTTTAAAACATAGAACAGTTTGTAGATTTAAGCTAGGGATTGCAGTCCGGATTATCCGTAATCCAAAATATCCGGATTACACTGTTTTATTTTAAATATTTATAGATGCTTCCGCAAACAAAAAAGTGACGATCCAATTGACGGATTGTCCCAGACAGACGCGGCCTGAGGTGGCGGCCGCGGCTGCGGCCTGTTGTGTAGTATGAAAGTCTTAGCACTATTCAAATCTATGCTGCTTGCGCGCGGCCAAACGTGGCTAGCCGCGGCCGGGAGCTCTGCCGACTGCCGACACGCCGCCTGCGTCGCGGCCAGCTGCAATTTTTACAACTAGCCGCAGCGGCCAATTTATAATATACGTCGTCTGCTTCTTCTCTGCACTAGCCCACAATAGACACGAAGCAGTGTAGGACAAAAAATGGGACATGTAAAAGTGCCTTTTATGGCCAATTTACAGAAATAAATGATTTTGATTTTTTTGATTTGATTTGATTTTTTGCTATTGACATAATATAATATCTTACGCGTAGCGTAATGTACCTACAGAACTTGTAGGTATATTAGAGTTCTGGTATGCTGGTCAAGTGAACGTTGTTAAATGGGCAGATAGCTTTTCAGACGAGTACAGATTGGAGTGTGGTGTGAGGCAGGGTGGGATCTCTTCGCCGGATCTTTTCAATGTGTATATGGACAATCTGATCGCCGAACTCAGCAGCATGCATGCAGGTTGTTACATAGATGGAGTTGCAGTTAATAACATAAGCTACGCTGATGACACGGTGCTGCTGAGTCCGTCGATTTCCGCCCTTCGCAACTTGTTAGGCGTGTGTGAGCGGTATGCCGAAAGTCATGGTCTTAAGTACAACACAAAGAAAAGTAAGCTTATGTTTTTCGGTCTCGGTGACGGTAATCCTCACGTTCCCACAATTTTACTGAATGGTTTCCCTCTCAACAGAGTTAAGCAATTCAAATATCTAGGGCATATTGTCACTGATGACCTTTGGGACAACGCTGACATTGAACGTGAGCGCAGGGCGTTGGCTGTCCGGGGTAACATGTTGGCTCGCAGATTTGCTCGTTGCTCCATTGAAGTTAAATTAACACTATTTAAGGCATATTGCCAATCATTTTACACGAGCAGTTTGTGGGTTAATTACACTCAAAGGGCATACAACGCTCTCCGCTTTCAATTTAATAATGTTTTCAGGGTGTTGTTGCGGCTGCCATGCTTCTGCAGTGCTTCGGCGATATTTGCCGACGCGCGAACTGATGATTTTTACGTGATTAGACGCAAACGAATCTCATCACTATTACACAGAGTGCGTGGTAGCAGTAACGGCATTCTGAAAGCAATATCAGATAAGTATGACTGTCCAATCCAGTCAATTTTAATGAAATTTATAATTGGTGCAATTAAATAATACAATTTAAATATCCAATGGCTACTAATATAGTTTTAAGTGTGTACTAACAATAATTTGGATCATCATTGTAATCTGTTTAGTGAATAAATTATTTATTTATTAAGTCTTTCTTGATCGGCCTCGTCCTCGTGTTGGAGGCATCGCAGCCGTCTTCTTGGGACACCCGCGCTTGCGCAGAGGGTGCACAGGCGTAGGCGGTGACTCGGCATTGCCTCGGTAGGGGACCAAAGCGGATGTGTGATAGACCCCTAGTGGGACCTCTGGTTCTCGGGGATCTGCAAGAACATAAGAAGCAGCGCCTTGCTGGCGCGATATTAGGTATGGGCCGTCACGGCGTGGTGCAAATTTTGCACTGACTCCTTGCGAAGTTTTGATCACAGCGTGAATCGTTGCTAGGACCATATCTCCGGGTTTGTAACCAGGGTCATCTCGACGGCCTTTGTCTGCAATACTTTTACGCCTCTCCTTTTTATTTTCCCGGACTTCACGTGCTCTTTTAAGAGTTTCTGCTAAAAGAAGGAGTTTAGGGGTGACTTCAGGTATAAAATTTTCTGAGTTCACAATTTGCCGCAAATCACGATTAACGTCGTCGGGTTTTCTAAGTTCACGACCAAGAGTTAAATAGGCAAAATTTGCACCACGCCGTGACGGCCCATGCCTAATATTGCGCCAGCAAGGCGCTGCTTCTTATGTTCTTGAAGATCCCCGAGAACCAGAGGTCCCACTAGGGGTCTATCACACATCCGCTTTGGTCCCCTACCGAGGCAATGCCGAGTTACCGCCTACGCCTGTGCACCCTCTGCGCAAGCACGGGCGTCCCAAGAAGACGGCTGCGATGCCTCCAACACGAGAACGAGGCCGACCAAGAAAGACTTAATCAACCATATCGCCTTAGTCCTGTATCCTCGCCGGGACGTCTTTCGGATCCAGAGGGGGAGACTGTAAAACAACTTTCAAATAAGCGCGCGCGCGACCGCGCGCCGCCGCTACGCGCCCTGCGACACCGATGACCAAGCACTTCCGAAAGCGCAGCGACGAACAGCTCCGAGCGCCCGCCCCGGCCGCTATAAATACCGCCTCCGTCCCTACTCACGCCAGTCTGTCTTGCGCAGGCGCCGCTTCCTCATTGGAACGACTCCTTGCCTAGCTTCCCCGATACACGTGTACGGGCGGTGAATCCTCATAGGAACGCCGTCTGGAAGCGTTACTCGGTTTTCGCGTACAAGTGTTTTTTTTTTCTAAAGTTTATTGTATTTGTGTTCTTGTAATAAAACGAATAATAGAACCGGACTTGGTGTTTGTTTTGTTACAGTTTCATTTAAACATTATTCTGTTAATAGAAACCATGTTTACGCATTAGTTTGCTAATATTTTGAATTGGCAAGAGACTTTTACAAAACCGGTAAAATTTTAATACATAGGCATAACACTAGCACTCAGTATAATTCATTCTGATACTCTTCTACATTGTCTGTGGCCTCGATGGAATCCCGCGATTTCGATGTTGTTTCGCGTTAAGATTCCAATCGAACCTTCGGTCGGGGATCGGTCGGATCCGAACATTTGGATAGTTTTCGCGCTAGACCCCCTGGTCATCTATTGAGATCCTTACAAGCATCTAACGATTTTTTTTTAATGATATTTAGTTTCGGTGGCGTTATGTTAAAATTAGGTGGCACAATTTCACATATGTTATGTTTTACCCTAAAGATTACTATTATCAATTTATTTCGTGTGAAAACTCAAAAACAAAATTTGCCATCAAAACTGACAAAAAATCGCATGTGTTGATATTGACCCTTTTAAACTTCGACTAGTCTGTATGGGAAATGCAAAAAATCACCATCTTTTAATTTTAAACATTTATTTTTAAATGATAATAATTTTATATGATTCCTTCTATTTTAAATGTTTAGAAGTACACATTAAACGTACAACCTTCTATGTCATTATTTAATTGTTCTAATAAACTACATAGTTTTTTTAAATAATTACAGTGAAAAGTCGTGAGACATCGTTAAAAGCGAAGGGACGTCTACTGGCGAAAATGCCCACAATATAAAATCAGATTATTATCACCAAAAGGCTGGCCACATTGCCACACTCTATACTTAGCTTAGCTTAGCTTAGCTTAGAAAAAACGATGGCTTCGACAGAAACACTTGAAAGATTTCGCCAAATCGATTAGTGATTGGTTAGCTTAGTAGAGGAAACACACGCCCGGTAATCCGAGGTCGTGGGATCGCATCTCACTTGAAGCAGTAACTTTTTCAAGTTTTTTTTTTCAATTTTTACTATGTTTTACTTTTAGATTTGATAAGAAAAATTGACAGTTTTCAATCTTAAGATAAAAAAAATAAGATCCGAAACTATTTATAACATAGAATCAGGTACTTTATATAAATGACAAAAACCTATAAATAAAATATCTCACGAATTTACGATAGAGTTTATGGGCACACAAAATTGTAACAATATTTCTATCGGGTGTAGTATCCGCAAATTGCCTGATCAATGTTGCATCATTGATAAAAAAAAATCTGCGAGAAACACTTGAAGATTTCGACTTGACAGCTAGTGACTTGGTAGCGTAGTTGGAAATGCACTCGCCCGCCTTTCAAGATCCAATGGGCGAGGGTTCGAATCCCACCTGTAGTTGGTAAATTTTGCTTCAATTCATACTGTTATATTTTTTAATTCAATAAAGAAAAATTACACTTTTAAATTCCAGTATTATTAAAAACCATTTATTAATAAACGTAGCATGGTAGGCAATTGCTAGAAAACAAAATTAAAATTTTAGTATTCTGTTCTGCCAAAAATATTTTAATAACTGACAAAATAAACTATAGGGGTTGTCGCTATAATTTATGTATTTTCGTTGCCTTATTTATTCACAGCTAATTTATTATGTTTTTCCAAAATATTCCAAGTGACTTGTCAAAATGTAATGTGCGTAAGGTAATAATAATGTGTAGGTGGCGAAAGTAGCGAGCAAATTATTTTACTCTGCCGCCTAGCCGCCTCTTTTAATTATTCTACGATCCGTGCTTTACGTTTGTATTTGCTCAATCATGCCACGAGTACATCGTAGTTTGGCGTAAGCTAACTAGATGTCGCGGCGTTATCGCATTCACTTTACGAAATAATGCAGAGGTGAAGTGGGGTCATTGGCTAGGGGAACGGCCTTAATCATCATTTTACGCATATAAAGTGATATTTTTTTGTACAAAAATAGTATAAATTATAAGAAACGTTTATTATATATTGGCAAATAAACGGACTTCTCAATAACCCGAACACTGATAAGAACAATGAAAGTTCACCAAAAAGGTAACAACACATTGTATTAATTAGCAATTAGTTCAATTGTCAAACCAATAAACATGTATGTTTAACCAACTTCTATAAAGAAGTGTATTACAAACGTACGTCAATAAGTACAATTGTAAAAGTTAGTAATTAGATAGATTACATCACATTTTTTTTTTTTTTTTATTTGAGATGGGCTTACTCTTTACATACTAATTAAACAATCACGTTTAACCGACTTCTAAAAAGAGAAGAATATTAAAAATGTATGTAACTAAATAGTTGAATTGCTAAACCGATAAACATATGTTTAACCGAATTCTAAAAAAGAAGTATATTAAAAATGTATGTAACTAAATAAGTTAAATTGCTAAACCGATAAACATATGATTAACCGACTTCAATAAAGAAGTGTGTTACAAATGTACGTAAACAAGTACTTACTTAGAAATACTTCTTCTTACTAATTCAAGGATCAGAGTTTTTATTAGGGCTCTCATTTATACAATTAGGTAACAATCATACGGTTAATAAATTATAATATTTGACGACCTCCGTAGCCGAGAGGCGAGCACGCCGGGCCATCAATGAGGTTGCGGGTTCGATCCCTGGTCGGGTCAATGTAGAAAACGAACTTTTCTATATTGGGTTTCTATAGTCTGGGTGTTGCGGTACCATCGTTTTTTCTGATTTCTATCACACAAGTGCTTTAGCTACTTACATTAAGATCAGAGCAATGTATGTGATGTTGTCCAATTTTAGGTTATATTAAAAAAAACTTCATACAGCTTGATAATTTAGGAAATAGAGTTTTTATTCTGGTTCTCATTGAGACTAACAAGTTACATTAATAAGGTATAATATAATATACTAATTTAAGTTCAATAAATCAACTATTTATTAATTCTTAAGGCCAATTTCTCACAAAACCTACTATATTTTCATATAAAGCTTTAAGCACCGCGTATTCATTGAAATCTTAAATATATAATATTTTCGATTGCTGTTTAGGAAATGTATAAATTCCCTAGGAAATGTGTCTAATATAATTTACATCACACATTTCCCCATGATTTTAGGAATTCTATACAATTCCTAGAAATTGTATACAATGACGGATTTCATACATTTCCTGTAACATATATATATGTACTATATTTAAGTATGTATGTGTGTTTATTTTTATCGTAGCATTCTCAGATTAGAGAAAGGACTAGATATGTAATGGAGGCGTGTCGCGTGACACCGCGACATGACCAGGAATGACCATCGCTCCCGAAACAAGCCACGCCACTCTTTAATCACAGCTCAGACGTACAACAGTAATGTTTTCCGATATTTTTGCAAAATGCCGAATTATTGTGAAGTTACGTGCAGAAACAGAAGTAAAAAGAAAAACTACAAGAATTATTGAGTCACTTACCTAAATTAAATATTAGGATTTCATTTTTATTTAGCTTTGAAGTAAAAAAAGTAACAATATCATGAATAAATTCAGTGCCGAATGAGCTACCATAATACCGAACTTGATTGTGATGTTTATTTAGACATGTTAGACATTGATGGCTAAGTACAACAACCACATAACATTACATCTAATGACACCGCAATGTATTCTGATGCTACCGATATCGACTGCGACGTGAAAATACCATGGTACGGCCGCATGCGCCGTTCCCGAAGTAGTGGTGGTAGTGCCGTGCTAGCTAGTGTTTATTGTAGTTTTAAAGTGTGCGTGAAGTGCCTTTAGGCCAATGACAACACCTGTTTACGTGTTGTCGTAGACTCTCAGGCTCCTCCTATTGTTTTGTTTTTACACAGTAGTTTACGAAATAATGCAGAGGTGAAGTGGGGTCATTGGCTAGGGGAACGGCCTTAATCATCATTTTACGCATATAAAGTGATATTTTTTTGTACAAAAATAGTATAAATTATAAGAAACGTTTATTATATATTGGCAAATAAACGGACTTCTCAATAACCCGAACACTGATAAGAACAATGAAAGTTCACCAAAAAGGTAACAACACATTGTATTAATTAGCAATTAGTTCAATTGTCAAACCAATAAACATGTATGTTTAACCAACTTCTATAAAGAAGTGTATTACAAACGTACGTCAATAAGTACAATTGTAAAAGTTAGTAATTAGATAGATTACATCACATTTTTTTTTTTTTTTTATTTGAGATGGGCTTACTCTTTACATACTAATTAAACAATCACGTTTAACCGACTTCTAAAAAGAGAAGAATATTAAAAATGTATGTAACTAAATAGTTGAATTGCTAAACCGATAAACATATGTTTAACCGACTTCTAAAAAAGAAGTATATTAAAAATGTATGTAACTAAATAAGTTAAATTGCTAAACCGATAAACATATGATTAACCGACTTCAATAAAGAAGTGTGTTACAAATGTACGTAAACAAGTACTTACTTAGAAATACTTCTTCTTACTAATTCAAGGATCAGAGTTTTTATTAGGGCTCTCATTTATACAATTAAGTAACAATCATACGGTTAATAAATTATAATATTTGACGACCTCCGTAGCCGAGAGGCGAGCACGCCGGGCCATCAATGAGGTTGCGGGTTCGATCCCTGGTCGGGTCAATGTAGAAAACGAACTTTTCTATATTGGGTTTCTATAGTCTGGGTGTTGCGGTACCATCGTTTTTTCCGATTTCTATCACACAAGTGCTTTAGCTACTTACATTAAGATCAGAGCAATGTATGTGATGTTGTCCAATTTTAGGTTATATTAAAAAAAACTTCATACAGCTTGATAATTTAGGAAATAGAGTTTTTATTCTGGTTCTCATTGAGACTAACAAGTTACATTAATAAGGTATAATATAATATACTAATTTAAGTTCAATAAATCAACTATTTATTAATTCTTAAGGCCAATTTCTCACAAAACCTACTATATTTTCATATAAAGCTTTAAGCACCGCGTATTCATTGAAATCTTAAATATATAATATTTTCGATTGCTGTTTAGGAAATGTATAAATTCCCTAGGAAATGTGTCTAATATAATTTACATCACACATTTCCCCATGATTTTAGGAATTCTATACAATTCCTAGAAATTGTATACAATGACGGATTTCATACATTTCCTGTAACATATATATATGTACTATATTTAAGTATGTATGTGTGTTTATTTTTATCGTAGCATTCTCAGATTAGAGAAAGGACTAGATATGTAATGGAGGCGTGTCGCGTGACACCGCGACATGACCAGGAATGACCATCGCTCCCGAAACAAGCCACGCCACTCTTTAATCACAGCTCAGACGTACAACAGTAATGTTTTCCGATATTTTTGCAAAATGCCGAATTATTGTGAAGTTACGTGCAGAAACAGAAGTAAAAAGAAAAACTACAAGAATTATTGAGTCACTTACCTAAATTAAATATTAGGATTTCATTTTTATTTAGCTTTGAAGTAAAAAAAGTAACAATATCATGAATAAATTCAGTGCCGAATGAGCTACCATAATACCGAACTTGATTGTGATGTTTATTTAGACATGTTAGACATTGATGGCTAAGTACAACAACCACATAACATTACATCTAATGACACCGCAATGTATTCTGATGCTACCGATATCGACTGCGACGTGAAAATACCATGGTACGGCCGCATGCGCCGTTCCCGAAGTAGTGGTGGTAGTGCCGTGCTAGCTAGTGTTTATTGTAGTTTTAAAGTGTGCGTGAAGTGCCTTTAGGCCAATGACAACACCTGTTTACGTGTTGTCGTAGACTCTCAGGCTCCTCCTATTGTTTTGTTTTTACACAGTTTAATGTGTGTGTGGGAGCTATGGTAGGAGAAATCCGGCGACACCGGTGCTCTTCGAAATTACGTACGATGCGACTTCTCCTCCATTAATATTTCTAAGGTAGCATTTATATTTTATAGGTATTTTTTGTTCGTGTATGTAGTTTAAACTTATTGATATTAACATCGTAGGTATATAAATAAAATTACACAATAAGCACTCTGCACCACTTTCCCCTTTCTTTGTAGTTGTCCTCTACCTAAAGGTTGTCTGGAAGAGATCGCTTTTTAGCGATAAGACCGCCCAAATTGTACATCTTTTTGTAAATATCAACTTTAACTTCTTTGTTTGGTGTGCAATAAAGAGTATCTATTTATTATATGTAAGTTTTATTATATGTATATGTATAGAACTGTATTAATTTACATTTTCTTACGTTACCAGCATGAGCTTATTATGCTGAACAACCTTTCCTAAGACGTTATTTTAATAGCTCTTAAGGTGTAGCTGGTCTGCTAGGGTTCCACATCAGGTAGACCAGACCCATGTTTTTTTTTATGTCAACAGAAAGTGCTGATGACGTTAACCAACTTTTCCTTAGGCGCTTTATAAATTCCTTTTAAAAATTAGACGGGCCACTGGTGTTCCACATTACCTATTCAGACCTTCAAAATAAATTTTAGCCTATATGTTGCCGAGGACTAATAGCTATATAATAAAAAAAAAATTGACATCAAAATCCGTACAGTAGTTTTTGCGTGAAAGGCGAACAACAGACAGATATACAGACAGACAGACAGACAGACAAAAATTCAAAAACCATTTTTTTGGCTTCTGTTGGTCATATGAAGACCTCTAGTAGTATTTTTTTTTAAATATCTTTAATGTACAGAATTTACCCTCTCTACAGTTTTATTATACGTATAGACTAGCTGTGCCCGCAACTTAGTTTGCGTGGACTACAGGAATCAAGTGGTATTGCCTTATCAAACAACGATGTGTTGTGTTTTTTCGGCGTCGTGCGGTGAACGCGGACGGACGTGTCGCAGTTCGGTTAAATTGTTTAAACGAAATAGTTATAATAAAAACTAAAAACCGACTTATTTTACTTCACAATTTTAAGTGTTAAGTCCTCTATTTTCCCTCCTAACTTCGCCAAAAATGACTTTACAGCAAAGTAACCTTCAATCAATATTGGTCCTCTATGGACCGCCCATCCAATGATATGATAAAAATAAGGTGTTATAGAGGGTCAATTTTTCGACGAAAATTTGTAAGTCTTAAGGAAAGAGTTTTCCTACACTCCAACCAGAACGGCGGCTATTTTGGTGTCGTAACCATAGGATAAGGTCTTGCGTTAAATAACAATTCAAATTAAGAAAGGAACTTTCAAAATTTTTTTCGTTACTGGGTGTGCGGGTACGTCCCCCGTAAATAAAAATTGGCGGTCTGGTACCTCATAAGCTCCACGTCTGCTCAACACACTGCGAAATACGTTCTGTCGACAAATTGTAGTATTATCTTCTAACTCCTATCCGTTAAGGAGTTCTGTGGCTTCCATCATCAGGTCAGCAACATGAAATGATGATTATCAGACCCAAAAATCAGCATTGAGTCAGAAAATATATGCAAAACACTATGGGTGCCTATAAAAATTGAGGGTTGCCCTCGATTTCCCAGGGATCTCATCATCAGAATCTGACTTGGTGTAAATGGGACCACCTCGGGAGTATACCCTTTCGAACTAAAAAATAAATTTTGAAATCGGTCCATAATTGACGGCGTAATCGCGTAACAAACATACAAAAAAAAAACAACATTCAGACGAATTGAGAACCTCCTCCTTTTTTTGAAGTCGGTTAAAAATCAATACGTTTGAGAGTCAACCTTGCGTTCACGCTCTAACCATAGGCGTACAAATATACAAACTGGTGCAGGATGTATCGTCGCATAAACTCACCGTCCAAGCTATCAGGTTCGGCTCCGGATCTCTCATTGGAACCGATAAATGGCGGTAATATCACGCAACGTAAACGGAAGCTCAGTAGTGAACACCAGGAGTTATTGGATGCTTATACGAACTAAATCATAGGCAAACTAACCGAATGGAAGACAGAGATTGGTAAGACTAATTCGGAAATCAATGATAAATTAACAACTTTGACCTTGACTTCCGAAAAGATAAAATCTGAATAAATGACATGCGGAAAGAATTTGCCGATGTTAAATACTCGGTTCGAGACTTAAGTGCTAAACATAACATCATCCAAAAAGACGTATTGGCGCTGCAGCAGTCTGTCCAATACAACAGTGACCAGCAGACCGACATTACTTAACACTGACTAAAGACGCAAACACTGACTAAAGACGTCCAGACAGTATCTATCATTAAAACAGAGCTCTCAGAAATTAGAAAGGAAAATCAAATGCTAAAATCTCAAATGAACGCTAACGACCAGAGAGATAGAATAATGAATATAGAAATTATCGGTATTCATGAAGCAAAGGGTGAAAATCTCATTGAGATCATTGGGAAAATGGGTAAATATCTAGGCGTTTCTTTTCGCAGAGTGACATTATAGAGGTCAACAGTGTGTCATCAAAAGCAAAACCAGCAGGCCGGCCTCGAGTCATTGTAGCCAAAATGAGCTCCCGTCAACTCAGAGATAGCATTATATCCCGTGCTCGCCGATACGCTTGTCGACCAAAGACCTAGATATTCAAGGTGAGGTAAAACCCATTTATGGTAACGAGCATCTTACTGTATACAACAAAATACTTTTAAAGCGGACAAAAGAGGCCGCTAAATCCAAGGAATTCCTTTTTACATGGATAAAGAATGGCAGAATTTATGCAAGAAAAAACGAAACCAGTCAAGCAATTCTAATTACTGCAGAGGAAGACCTGAAAAAAATCATCTAAGTTTGCCATTTGTTCAGATATGTATACTTGTTTTTATGTTATTCTGTGTTATTCTTAAAATATTAACGCCCTACATACATTTTATCAGTTTAGTTATGACCCCAAATTTAGTTAGTAAAACAAATGCAGAATTCAATTATTATAGTAAAACAAATTACGCCCCTTTTGTAAGTTGCTTGCTTCATAGTTCTATGGCGAGTTCTGCCATCTTTTGTTTGGTAGTTCGACAGGTAACCAAGACGAGTTGTATAGTTAATACGCTGAAAAACGGTGCGATCCGTAATTGCTATACCTATTCGGCAACCTCGTCCCCATTTGCAAAAACAACCTGTTTGAATTTTGTATTTTTTATGTATAATTTTTTCTATTGTATGGGAAAGCCAACTTGTTATAGGATATTACTTATGCACCAAAATAACATGTCACAAAGCTGTATCATAATTTGCTCACATGATTGCGCCCGCAATTTGCTAAAGTTCAAGTATACATTTTGTCTCTTATTGGTTTTAATTACGATGTTATGCAGAAAAAAAACTAATTAAATGTTCCTCTTACACAAATTTAAATGTAATAATTTTTCAATTTGCCTCACTCATGCTTAATTTAAAGAAATACATTTTAAGAGTATCAGAAATATTTTATCAGTCATATCGCATTCCTTCAGAATCGAATATGATGTTCAGCGGTAATATCACACCCTTTTTGCGCGTTTGCTCTTTATTACGTAGTTGTTCACTGCAATGTGCGCAGCCCGTGAAACCTCTGGCACAAAAATATGTTAACACGACTTCTCTCGTTGATTACTGTTTTATAACAGATTACCCTCGTTCTAAGAGTATAAAAACATCCTTAAGATATCGTTATTGAAATTAATGATAGCAGTAAAAGTGTCCAAAATGGAATTAATGCAAAGTTTTTGCGAGTATAAGATAATCAGATAAGATAAGATATTCATTTATTTGCTCTTGAAAAGGGTACATTTAGGTGGTTATACATAAGAAGTTCAGCTTTTTCAGCCATCTATGAATAGCATGCAAATACAGTTTAAGTTAAAATATTATTACACTAGCAGCCCATCCCGGCTTCGCACGGGGTAGACAATTATCGCTAATAGTTTCGGCAGCGCATTCGACGAAAGACATTTTAAGACTCATTTTTCTACACCTTCGGTTACATTGTTCAAATTTTACCAAGGATCCCTAATTTTTTTCAAAATGAAATGTAGCCTATGTCAAATTGGCGGAATGTAGCATTCTATTGGAAGACGAACTCACTTACTGAATGACGAACAACACAGAGTAATTTTATACTTCAAATTATTATCTTTGGCATCTGAGCCATATGGCAAAACACCTTCACTCAAAAAGTAACATACCTAACATTACAATAGAAAAATTTATGACACGATTGAAATGTAATGAGTTTATCGGTATGACAGGTGTTCATGTGTGCAACTGGCATGGAACTGGTATCAGTTTACACATGTATTGTGCTATGTGTATTGTTGAACATCCTTTACGAAACTAAAGGCATTGACCTACGCGCTTCTGATCTTTTGCAATGGAAAAAACATTTAGTACTTTAATAGTGCACTTAATTTTTGCTAAGCCTCCGAGCTACCTGCCATCGTAGCAAAAAGCTACAGCATTAATTTATGAATCAAGCTTACTTGACTTTATGCTCTGTCTTAAACTTATATCACTGCATTCTAGACAGTGCCTAATCACAGCGCAATATCATTTATTATCTCAAACCATATCGGTTTAAAGGCGAGCTGGGCAGTCTTCATTATAACTTAGCAGCAAATAGTTGCAAAGTTAATTAAAAAACTGTTTATTTTTAACCAAGTATAGACTAAAAATATTTTTGATAATCCGAGGGTGTAATCGACGATCTCCGTAGCCGATAGGCGAGCACGCCAGACTTGGCATCGCCACTCTGTGGTCCTGAGTTCATAGCTAAGCCTGCTATCCGGGCTATTATATAAGCTTCTGCGTAAGATTATACGGGCAAAGTAGATGTGCTTGACCTGCCAAACATGTTTAGTTTAATTGGTCAACAATATTTTAGAAATATACACAAACCGCTGTTTTTTTAGTCTGAATGACAACGAATAGGCTTATAGTAACTAACACATCGGTAATGTTTGATTGCACTTATGCAAAAATTAACACATTTCACACTAGCAACTGGATGTATTGTACAATAAGTCCAAAAAATTAGTTTCTAGGAAGCTAAGGATACACAGTTATACAAATTTATACTATATTTTCAGTGGCTTGCATTCCTAATGCAATTGTAAAACCTAATTAATGAGCTTAGATAATATCATTATATTTTATTATTATTGATCACATTGGCGACTACACAGTACACAGCGCCACCAGGCGATTATAAACACGTCTCTCATGTAAAAGGCTTTGAATAACGGTACAGTACTGTTTAATAGCGACGTTTTACCTGAAAATATATTCATATTCATATTCATATTAATAAAACGTTTATTAAACATACTTACCTTATTCAAAGCCTGCTTTTTAAACCTGCCTGGTGACAATAAAACGCAATGACACGAATATCGAACAATCCTTCGAGCTGCCTGTGGTGGCGCTAGTGTTGCATAGCTGCGGTGGCGGGCTGCGGAAACGTGGGTCACGTGGGCAGACCATGAGTCATGTCTAGTACTCGAACCGGAAACGCGGATGCTACTCTCATGTAAAAGGCTTTGAATAAGGTAAGTATGTTTAATAAACGTTTTATTTTCAGGTAAAACGTCGCTATTTATTGGAATTTCAATTTTTTTTTTTTATAAAAGCAATAAAATCAATGCATCAACACAATAATGTAGCATAATTAAAATAAATAGTCAAAATGTCAAGTAGTTAGTACATAGAGAAACGAAACACAGAATTAAGTAATTATTTCAGATTTAAATATTCATTCACAGTGTAAAAACAATGTTCATTTAGCCACCTATTTAATGAATAAAATAAATAAATAAATAAAATAAATGCACCTTTAAATCTAATAAATGGCAAGTCTTTAATATTGTGAGGTATTTTATTAAATATGAGCATACACATCCAGTAACAGTTTTTTCTGAATCGGGCACTTCTTGGTATTATTTCAGAAACAAGTCTATGACCATTTCTGTAAATTTATTAATAAAGATTTTTGTAAATGTTTACAGCTGCTTAGCACTTCAGAGCTCGACGCGAATAGTTTTAGTTATTATATGTTAGTTATTATTTAACCCGATTCGCGATGTTTGTAGTTCCATTGCCAGGCCACGGACTTGTTGGTCGGCGATTATATGAATGTTAGGCTTCGTCTTCGTTTGATTTTCAGAGTCATCTGGCGATAGTCCTGGTAAACTGTTATTGATTTGGTGGTACGACGGGGTGCTTGTGCCGTCGGCGCATGCTAGTTGTCTTTTTAGGGTGGTCCTAGATGGCGTTGTGCTACTAGGTTGTAAGACATAAGAAATGTATTCATCCTTTTCATCTTGCAGAAAATCCAAAATAGTACTATTTAAGCTCTTCTTGTTTTTCCTAGTTGTGATATTTTTTTTTGAACTTGAATTACATATTTCAGATAAAATTTTTTTTTTTTTTTTCATGCTTTGAGAATAGCTTTCTTAAATTTGAATTTTCCAATAATATATTCTCTATTTCGGTTTCAGCAATTTGTAGTTTTTCTTTTAGTATATGGTTTTGAGTCTCGAGCTTTTCTATTCTATCTTCGAGATTAATCTTCCTCAAATCAGGACAGCTATTATTTCTGCTATTTTGTGATAAGGTTAGTATATCCAAGTTTTCATCGTCGGTCAAGAAATCGAAAGAGTTATTAGTAGTAACATTTATTATTAAGTTGTTTTGAGTTTTCGAGTAGCATTGATCACATTTCCATTTGGCTTTATTGTCTTTTGTCATCAGTAGAAATCTCTTTGCCGAAACATTTGCGCATTCAACATGATAGTTCTGTTTACAAAAGATACAGCATAAACAGTCACGGTTCAATATTTTTGTATTACATTTTATACATATTGTCGCCATCTTCGTATTTGTGTGTGGTATTCTATATTGTACTATACGTTGTGCTACTGCTACAAGTAAATAAATTTAGAAGAAACAGCTTTTTTTCATACAAAAAACTATATATATGAAATGAAATGAAATGAAATTCTTTATTCTGTATACAGGCCCTCTTCCGGGCACTTATACACGTCCAAACATATAACTTAGCCCTACCACCGCTTCAGGACAACATATCGGCTGGTGATGAGAAGAAACGGCGCAAGAAACTCAGTCACCTTTGTCAGCCTGATTTTATTACAGGAAATACAATTACAAGATAGTTAAGTGTGAGCTAGGCAGGCTATTAAGTCCATGCACTCTTGTCGTTTAAGTAATCTTCAAATTTGTAGTATCCTTTTTCCATAAGGATTTTTTTAATGTGGTTTTTGAACTCATAAACAGGTAAGTCAACAAGAGTTTGTGGTACTTTATTGAAGATTTTTATACATTTCCCCAAAAATGAATTACCCACTTTCTTTAATCTGAAGCTCGGAACGGCAAGTTTATTTTTATTTCTAGTATTATAATGATGTGAATCACATTTAAGTCTAAACGAACTTAGGGTTTTTCTAACATACATAATAATATTGTCAAAAATGTATTGTGACGCTACTGTTAATATTTTAATATCTTTAAAGACCTCCCTCAGAGAGTCGCGAGGCCCAAGACAGTATACTGCACGTACAGCTCTTTTCTGCAACACAAATATTGACTCAATATCAGCAGCTGAGCCCCATAGCAAAACCATAAGACAACAAGCTATGAAAATAACTAAAGTATACTAGTCTTGCCGTTTCGACATTAGTTAAAAGCCTTATTTTTCTCACAGCATAAGCCGCCGAACTGAGCCTTCCTGACAAGGCAATTATATGGGGACCTCATTGCAGTCGGGAGTCTTTTGTGATTCCCAAAAAGGTTGTTGAATTGACTGCATCTATATGATTGTCTGACATATTAATATGCGTTCTGACCTGCCTCACATTGGGCATAGTTAATTTGATAAGCTTGTTTTTTTTTGCATTAAGTAACAGATTGTTAGCAGTAAACCATCTACCAACCAATATGCCAAGGTGATTCGATCCGGTGTCCCTTGGAACAAATCTCGACGCTCAGTCCAATACTAGATGCAATAGGCCATCGTAACTCATGAATTGGCGGACGAATTAAAGGGTCATATGTGTCGAGTCATAAGTTTGAGTTGTTCATTGGCGGTTATTGTGAATCATCGCAATGGAATTTCTTGCACTGTTTTGAGTCACTGTCACCACTTTTTCATTTATTTACCACTTATTGTTATTCATGGAGTTCACTAAAACGTTTGTTTATTATTTTAAATGTTTTATTTGGTCAAAATATGTGTATTTTGGGTTTATTTTTCAATGTTTATCCAAAGGCTAGTTGTCACTTTTTATTTGAAGGTTTATATTAAGCTGACGCTTTTTATATTGAAAATAACACTAACACTAAGTCTTCACATATTTATCTTCACTTTTTTGTCAATTAAACGTAGTTATTGTTCGATTTATTATTTTTAAATTATAAAAACACACGGAGCTGAAGTAAGCGTGACGGCAGCGCCATCTAGCCTGAAATCCAAGCCGTATCTTGAAATCACTCAGCCACTGAGCACTGACACAATATTATTATATCGTAGACATCGCATCTTTCTGCGTTTAAGTAAACCCGATTCCGTTAATAAAAGCGTCACCACATTTAGGTTTAAAACTGGTATTATTATTAGAATAGTTTGTTACGGGATTGCTACCATGTACCTTATTTTTGAGTTCCCGATATTTCGGCACTAGACACAAATCAAGACACTTTAAAGACACAGTAGACAGGCAACCTGTGTTCTTGCCATACATAAGAGGAGTGACAGACAAGATCTCAAACGTACTTCATAAATACTCACTTAATACTGTCTTCACTCCATTAAGAAAAGTAACACAATGTCTACGATCTCCAAAAGATAGTTTCCCAATGGAGAAACCGGGTGTCTATAAGATTGACTGCAGCTGTGGCAGTTCATATATCGGCCAAACAAAACGTACCATAGCGTGCCGAATGAAAGAACACATAAAAGCGGTCAAAAACAACGACAAACAGAAATCAGCAATCGCGGAACATTTGTTGGAATCAGGTCTCAATCACTGGATTGAGTTTCACAACCCTCAGATCATTTCGACAGAACGCCACTACATACCAAGAATGGTCAGGGAAGCGATTGAAATTACAAAGTACAAAAATTTCAATCGCGAGGATGGGTTTAAATTGTCAAGTGTCTGGAATCCAGTGATTCGTATGTGCAAAAACCGGAAAAAACAACAAACTGCTGTGTCGCGGTCAGATACTGTTAGTGTTGTGTGTCGAGAACAGGTGCGAGAAAATAGTGAGTTTGTAGACAATGGTACCGACGCGTGCAATAAAAGACAGCGAAAGAGGGTAGACCGATATGTTTGCCCTTAACAACTTACCCGCAAGATCTTCAGTTACTCCGTGATCATGGCGCTTGCAACAGTGCCGAAATATCGGGAACTCAAAAATAAGGTACATGGTAGCAATCCCGTAACAAACTATTCTAATGTTAGTGACCATGAAAGTTTAAAACAATATATTGGTATTATTATTATTTATATTACGGAGATCTATAGAAAAAAATGGCTCAAAATAATTTAACCGTTTTTTATCAAAATGTTAGGGGGCTACGAAATAAATGTACGCAATTTCTTCAGGGTTTTCTAACCAATAATTATGATGAAGTCGTTATCACGGAGACATGGCTGCATTGTAGCATATATGACGGTGAATTTAGCGACGATAGGTATGAGGTGTTTCGATGCGATCGCAACCTAAAGACATGCGGAAAGTCTACGGGAGGTGGTATTATGATATTGGTTAAACGCGAACTCGGCGCCATACGCTGCGGGCATAGCCCAGAACCACCTACGGAGATGTTGACGGTCACGGTACCAGCCAGTGCCATTTCTGCTTTAGTAGACCTGCATATCAGTGTCGTTTATGTACCTCCGGACGCGGAACGCATTCCTCTCGATATCGATTCTATTTTATCTTTATTTAACCAAATTTTTAATCACCGCCCGCTAGATAAGTACATATTGTTAGGCGACTTTGGAGCGATAATAGTCCAATTTAATTAAAGCGCGGAACAAGAGAAATCCAGAACGTCGGTATATGTCGGCGATGCTCCGCCGCACGTCTCACGAGAATCCATTTTTAACAATGAATAAAACGATTCGTTTCAATAAATCACTATTTATTCGTCTCTCTGAGAATATCTTGCCTCAAACGCAATTTGGTTTTCGACCTGACAGAGGGACTTGTGAGGCAATTTTCGCAGTCCGCCAACTCCAGGAAAAGAGTAGAGAGCAGGGTAGAAATCTCTACCTGTGCTTTGTTGACCTGGAGAAGCATTCGACTGTGTTCCTCGTGAGGCCCTCTCGATCATACTTAAAAAGTTAGGATGTACAGAGAAGTTTGTGAGACTCCTGCGTCTCCTGACGACATGACGACATGCAGTGCTGCGTTATAGCTGACGACGAACAATCAAGTTTCTTCTCCGTTACCTGTGGAGTAAAGCAAGGTTGTGTCTTAGCCCCCACTCTGTTCGTCTTATATTTCGCAGTCGTAGTCCGGGAAGTCGTAAATTCTTCCACGGAGGGAGTCCGAATTCGTTTTCGAACAGACGGCAACCTCTTTAACCTGTCTAGACTCAAGGCGAGCACGAAAGTCTCATACGCTCATATTGAGGAGATTATGTACGCGGATGACCTGTGTTTTACGGCTGAATCTCCAGAAGGTCTACAACAACTTGTTACAAATCTTCACGAGAAATGTTGCAAATTTGGCATGAAGATCAGTGTCAAAAAGACGGAGGTGATGTCCCTAGACATTCACGGTCATGAGGCGCTGACTATTAAACTTGGAGATGATACACTGAAGCAAGTAGACAAGTTTCGTTACTTGGGGAGCACCATTTCATCAAAGTGTGACATTGATGCCGAAATTAACAGCAGAATCGGTGCTGCGGCAGCAGCCTTTGGCAAATTAAACACCAAGGTCTAAAGTTAGGTAAAGGTAAAGGTACTAAAGTTGCTGTTTATATGGCTATCGTGCTGCCTTATATGTTGTACTCCGCAGAAACATGGACACCGTATCGACGCCACTTTCGCCAACTAGACCGTTTCCATATAAAATGTCTTCGCTCGATTCTTAACATCCATTGGTCCGATCGCGTGCGTAATACTGAAGTCGTGAGACGAGCCAATGTAGGTGGCATTGAGTCGTATCTTATGAGACGACAACTTCGCTGGTGTGGCCATGTTTCGCGTATGTCAGATGAGAGAGTGGCGAAGCGCATCTTTTACTCTGAGCTTCAGAACAGTGTTGCCAGTGGCAGATAGTCAAATGTAACATGAGACAGCTCCAAAGTAACATTTTCACGAGAAAAGTAACATTATTTTATTTAATGTGGAAAACAACACTTACAATAATATGGCACTTTATTACATTTAACCCGAATTTAAACCGAATTATTATCGAACTGACACTAGCCAGGCGCCACTCGTTTCGTTCGGTCGCTCGCTCGCTTAAGTAAGCGGGACGGCGGAATACTCAATACACGCGACTCGCGAGAGTGAGTGAGTGAATAAATAAATAATGGCCACAAAATCAAGTGCCCACCAATAACATGAACAAAAAAATTTTGGATGCGTACCGTTTCACGATTAGTTTTTGTTTGCTGGAAAATATTGTATTTCGTATTGACCAAAAAGTAACGTAAAAGTAACGTTTTGAGTCGTGTAACATTAAGGTAACATGAGAGGGTCAAAAGTAACGTAAAATGTTACAAAAGTAACATTCTGGCAACGCTGCTTCAGAAGGGCAAGCGTAAGCATGGCGGACAAGTTTTGAGGTACAAAGATGTGCTGAAGCGCCATATGAAGGGATGTGACTTAGATCCTTCTCTCTGGGAGGATTTAGCATCCAACCGTGGAGAGTGGAGAACACGCGTGAATGTCAAAGTCGCTGAATTTGAATCCCGGCGGCTTTCTCATCTTGACGCCAAGCGCGATGAATTGAAAGCCTGACCACCTGCGGCTATCAGTTATAATTTTAATAACGGTGTGCTAACATGTCCTCAATTGTTCGCGTACCTTTGTCAATAAAGTTGGGTACGTAAGCCATGTTAGGGCACACGAACGACGACGGCAAAATAGGGAGTAGAAGTGGTCGCCGTTACCGAACTCGGTTAGGAGGATTATTATTATTTATTCGTATTCGGGCAGAGTAACAGTATAGAACAACGGTCAAATGCAGAATGATCCCTCCTACTGGCAAGTAGGCGCTTCAATAATGACAATCACCCCACTACTTCTTATCACGCCACTCTGCTCGGTCAAAGCAAGTGACGTTTATTATAATTGAGTTACTAATAAATCAGATTTATTAAACAATAAGTTTATATAAAAAAAACATGCAAGATTGAACATAAAACTGTATTTATTTTTTATTGATTATATAAATTTTATTCGTCAATATTATTAACCCGGAAACTCGACACTATTTTAATGAATTGTTCACTGGATCAATTTTGTATTTATGTACAATTATCATATTATCTATTACATACCTTAAATATTAATTATATTATATTTTAGCATACAAAATAAATACTTCTAAAAAATATATATAAAAACAACTGTTTGCCGCCTATACGGCCATACTGATCCTGCGCGGTATCTGCGCAGTATGTTGAGCATCACTCTTAATGAGATCTAGCTCTAAATCTTGGCATCACCCTTACTGAGTTCTAGCTCTAAAACATGGCATCACCCTTACTGGGATCTAGCCCTCAAGACCGGGAAAAGGAAACACATGGTGGCCAGCCAGCGTTAAGGAAGGAAATTAGAAAAAGAAAAAATAACCTAACATTTACATTTATTACTGATAATCACCTTAAATCAATAATCACATAGTTTTTTTTTTTTACCTTAACAATTTAAGGTATTATCATCCGCCCATACGGGGGACTCATTTGTTTCATGAAAAGGGTCTACTTGTCCCCTAGGAGCAGGTCTTAAACAGTCATGACTAGCGATCTTTTCAGAGCATCTGCGCAAGTTAAAATGTTTTAATTTGTAGCGGTCGTTCGGTAAGACTTCTAAAACTTCCATCGGTCCCTCAAATTTTGGCCCTAGTTTTATTGTATGACGTTCATGAATGCGCATTAAAACAAAATCTCCTACCTTGAAAGGTTTGATTTGGGCTTTGCCTTTGTCAAATCTTATTTTGTCCTGAAAAGATCGCTCGTTTATACTTTCTTTACAAGCGTTCCTAATAGCTATAAGATCTCCCACAGTTTCATCATCATCAACTTGGAGGAGCTTGATAGCTGGTGGCGAACATTTTATTCCAAAAAGTAGTTCCATTGGACTTTTACCGGTGCTCTTTGACAATGTACAATTAATAGCTAGTTGTAAATCCTGAATTGCATTATGCCAAGGCTTATCAAGCTCCACCACTGACATGTTATCTTTAATTATTTTCATAATACGTTCCACCTGACCATTAGCCCTGCTAGCACCTTTTGCTACGACATAATGCTCTATTCCGAAGTTTTGACACATATTTTTAAAATCCAAAGATGTCATGCTTTTATCCTGATCGGTTATAAGTCTGGTAGGAGTACCAAAAAATAGTTATAAGTTCTCGAAAACACCTAATAGCAGATTCGGAAGTACGGTCGGATGAATAAACTAGATGGACATATTTAGTAAATGCATCTATATAAACGAACGCGTATTCAGGGTGATTACGTTTTCCCTTCATTTGACCTGTGATATCAGCGTGGACAGTGTGAAAAGGTATTGCGATTTTGTCAATCGGGTGTAAAGAAACTTGTCTAGCGCCTGAAACTCCTTTCCTGACTCTACAACTTACGCAATTCTCTATGAATTTTCGTACTAGTTTTGACATATTAGGAAATCAGTATTGCTCTCTTATTTTTCCCAATACCTTTTCCCAGCTGAAGTGTTGGAGCGAATTATGATAGTGAGAAATAAGATTCCAACGATAACTGCGTGGAACGATTATCAACTTATGCGTTTTGTTGTCAATTTGCACTTTACGTCGCAGCAACTTATCTTTCAAAATGACAACTATCTGCAAGATTTTTAGGGATGGAGTCACTGTGTAATTAGTCAACTATATTGTTTAGTACAGGGTCACGTTTTTGTTCGATAAGCAACCAATTATGGTCAAGAGTAGAGGTATTGGCTGTAAAACGAATCGTGTTAAGTGAGAATAATGCATTCATATTTTCGGAATTTGGTTTTGAAGGGATGTCCGTCATATCAACTAAAATAATCAGCATGAGCAAGCCTTTCCCCTTTACGATACTCTATCTCAAATTGAAATGACTGTAGAAAAGACCACCAACGGTGAACTCTTAGTGTCAGTTCTTTCTTGTGCCTAGAAACTTTAAGTGAGTAACAGTCAGTAATGACTTTGAATGCACGGCCATATGACGGAAATGTTTAATTTTTTTTTTTTCAGCGTCGTAATGTGCTAGGGAACGGACGTGTGTCGTTGTCGCTCCGTTACTCTACTTTTACTAACAAGTAAAAATCAGTTTTAAGTACAAAGTGATTAGTCTCAAAGCAAAGTGACTTTAATGAGTATTTTTCCAAATTTAACAAGTGCGACAATTACCGGCCTGCTGTATCGAGATAGGTGAGGTAGGCTCCTCCACACCTCGGGTAAAAGAGATGGGCTCTTGTGAGAGAAAAAATTGTCTCCTTTCACTGCACTAGCAGTCTAGTTGTATACAAAGATTAAACACCGCAGAATAGGCACAATGTTACGTTCGCCAGTTAAGCAATATAGTTCGAACCCCGATTTATCTTCTTTGTCGGGACAAAATACTGCGGTTCGTAAGCTTAAACACAATGAGGACATTCACGAATCATTTAGCCAACTCTCCAAGTAATTAATGTTATCGTTAATAGAGTTGCGATCGGATTTTGACAACAATTTATCAAAAATCAATGACAGTGTAAATAATGTTATAAGAAATGATATTGCGAAACTAACAAAGACAACTCTAGAGATACAATCAGAAATGAAAACGATACTCGAGGAGCACAACAAACTTAAAATTGCAGTCCAAAACATTAGCACAAAACATAATGTCTTGGAAAATGACGTAGTTGACTTGCGAACTGCAGTTCAATTTGAATCTGATCGGCAAGATGATATTCTGAAAAAAGTCGAATATTTATCTACACATATTAAAAAGATTGAGTCTATGGAAGTCGAAATGGGCGAAGTGAAGCGTCAGAATCGTACATTGAGACTAGAAATTAATACCAACGAACAACGCGAAAGATTATTGAATCTAGAAATAACCGGAGTTCCTGAAAAGAGGAATGAGGACTTAAAAGGGATTTGTATATACATCGTGAAAAGTCTGGGCATTTAAATTACTGATAATGACTTTGAATATGCCAACCGTGTGTCTCCTAAAGTGAAAATAAGTGGTCGACCTAGGGTCATAATCGTGAAAATGAAGACGCGATTACTTAAGGATAATATTCTCTCTAGAGCTCGCAAAAACCGCTTGACAACGCAGGTTCTAGGCATTACGGTAAACTCGTTCCCAATTTACATCAATGAGCATCTGACTTACTCAAACAAACAACTACTAAGAAAATGTAAGGAAACAGCTAAAACTAAACAGTACCAATTTGTGTGGGTAAAAAACGGAAGAATTTACACGAGGAAGAACGACCTTTCCCCGGCGTTACCAATAAACAGCGAAGAAGATATCTTAAGAATGGTTTAAAAAAGGCTGGCAATCTTTTTGTAATTTTTCTAATTGCTATATATTGTTTATCTGTTGGATTAACTAAATTTGCTAATGTAAACATTAACCTAAAATCTCTTAATAAAAATAATGTGCACTTTTTCCAAAATCTATTTACGTGGCATAATTTTATATTCAATATTTGTGATGCATTTTATGCGTTGTACTTTGGTTTTGATTTGAATATTTCTGTCATATTACAGTTATTAACCGTGTCTTATTGTCACTCCAAATCTGGGTGGAGTTGCCTCTCTGTTAACAATTATTATTTGATTCTGTGCAATCGTCGCTCATTAGCTAGAATGACTTGCGTTTTTGTCATAATCGTACTGCATGAGCGCTCAATGCATGTGCAATACTTTTATCACTTATTAATACGCGCTCAATGTGGAATTGATGTATTGCAATTGTCTATTGAATTGTACCTTAAAAAATATGATGAGTTCTTTTCTGTATTGTGTTTAGTTTGTTTCTGTAATTAAAAAAGCACAATTATTCCTTATTTATACTCAATTATTAATTATCACAATGAAATACACCTTGAAGGCAGATTGAACATAGTACTTAGATTATTTTGTAGTATATTGTACTTCACTGCACAGTCTCTCATGATATAGATTACTAATGTAGTATTCGCATCCTGCAGCCTCAAACCACGAGAGTCCAGAGCGCTATCTAGTTTTTGAACGAAGAAAAAATAATACAATATCAATTCCTGAACGTCTTTAACCAATCAGCGCCCTCGGCCGGACCTGTCATTCTCGTTTTCGTGCAGCCTAGTAAACTGCGTTTAAAAAATTTTATTGTTAAAATTACTTAAATAGGAGCAAAAACAAATGCAAAGCAACTTGGTCAGTTATCAAAAATGAAACTGGAAACCCACAAACTGATAATGACATCAATACTATTAATTATAATGACATGAACATTTCAAACCCTACGGACATAGCAAATAATTTTAATGACTTCTTTATAGATACAACAAATATAAACATACCTACAAATAAACAAAATAACACTATGCAAATAAACAAAAATGCTATTATAGGCAACTCAATGTTTCTTAGGTCAATGACAGAGGAGGAGGTAAAAAGGGAAATATTGTCATTAAATAATGCAAACTCGGTAGGTTTTGATGAAATCCACACAAAAACAATAAAAGCCTGCACTAATGAACTACTTCCTGTCTTAACATACCTGGTGAACAAGTCATTGTCTGGGACCTTCCCTGAAAAATTAAAACTGTCCATAGTAAAGCCTGTTTATAAAAAAGGTAACAAACAGGATATAAATAACTATAATATTACGCTGATTCCGGTACTGTCAAAAGTTTTTGAAAAGTGCATGCACAAACAACTAATAGGCTTCTGTGACAAATTTAATGTAATAAAAAGTGAACAATACGGGTTCCAAAAAAATAAATCTACTTCAACAATCAATTGACTACAGCACTGTTTTTTGACTTGACAAAAGCATTTGATTTTGTATCACACAAAATATTATTACAAAAACTAGAACTCTTGGGAATCAGGGGCCTACCTTTTAAATGGTTATCATCGTACCTACATAATCGTAAACAGTATGTTGTCATAGCAAAAATTCATAATAATGAAATGAAGTCTTACCCATCTCATTATAGGGACAATAACTATGGTGTCCCACAAGGCAGCATATTGGGCCCAATCCTATTCATTTTATACATAAATGACATATTAGACTCAGTAGATTACAAGGGCATCTTATATGCTGATGACATCTTGATTATAGTGACAACTGATAAAAAATTAGATAATCCGATACTTAAACATGAAATGGACATAAACTCTACAATTGACAAAATAATTAAATGGCTAGAAGATAATAATTTGAAAATTAATTTAAATAAATCCAAATACATCCAATTTAATCATTCAAAGCTTCCAAAATACAATTTTAAATTAAATATCGCAAAAATTGAAGAAGTATCAGAAATAACATTTTTAGGGACAATTTTAGATCATGACCTAAACTGGAAAATGCACATAGAAAACCTCTGTAAAAAAATCAAAAAATTTGTTTACGCAATTTATCACATTAAACACATAACTGATAGAAAGACTGCTATTCTATCGTACCATGCCTACATTGAATCTTTACTGCGTTATGGCATCGTGACATGGGGTAATAGTACAGATTGGAAAAAAGCATTTATTGCACAAAAGAAATGCGTTAGGGCTATGGTTGGAATTAAGCCTGACCATTCATGTGAGCCCCATTTTAAAAACCTGGCGCTACTGCCTCTGCCATCTCTATATATATACGAAATCTGTAATTTTGTATACAAACACAAGAATCTGTTTAAGATGGCGAGTGACAGGAACTCAAGGACACACAGAGACCCGCACAGGCTTGTACTTGCTGACGCCCCAAAGTCTGCTAAATATGGCAAGAGTTGTCTGGTTATGTGCATAAAGATTTATAACCATCTACCTAATGAGATCAAAAAGCAAAATGCGGCATTATTCAGAAAGCATCTGTTCCGGTGGCTCAATGTCCACAATTTCTATAGTATTAAGGATTTTTTCGACTGGAAAAAGTAGCTTGTATATTATTATTATTATTATTTTTTGTTATGAAATGGACATAATGTATTTCTATTAACCCATTCGCAATCTCGGACATTTGTAACCAAGCATATTTTTAATATTGATTGTGACATTTATAAAATATTTTCTAAATTGTATTCACAAATGACATTTGCATGCTAATCCCCGTAGCCTAACATGCGACTCATAAATGTAACGAAGAACTGTTAATACCATGTTTGATGCAAATAAAGTATTATGATTATGATTATGATATGATTAAAAAATGGGTAAAGAACCCAAGAAATCTGTAGAAAAACTGTTGACAAAGTTAAGGAAGATCGAAAATAATCTTAAAGTGAGGTCGAGATAACATTCCAACAGCAAAACACAACAGTCGCTTCGTTTACGTCGCTAACACTTCTACGCCGGTTCGCACAAGAACCAAAACATAATCAAGATTTCGTTCGAGGTTACTTTCATCGCCTGCTCATCACAGAGTTAGTAATCTAATTTCCAATTGTTAACCGAGGAATCTACAGGTAAGTGATTAACTATGGGATAATTATTGGCGACTTACTAAGTAGAGTAATTCCCAACTAACGACAAGCATGGCGTGCTACAAAGTTGTGTAGTACCCTGGTTTTCTTGTCAATCCCACACTTAATAAATATTAACCGAGGAATCTACAGGTAAGTGATTAAATATGGGATAATTATTGGCGACTTACTAAGTAGAGTAATTCCCAACTTACGACAAGCATGGCGTGCTACAAAGTTGTGTAGTACCCTGGTTTTCTTGTCAATCCCACACTTAATAAATATTAAGTCCTACTAAACATGCGTTCTACTGTATGGGTAGATCCTTGTTTTCCCCTTTTTTAATACAACAAAATAATACTAAGGCCTACTAAACCTGCGTTCTACTGTATGGGTAGATCCTTGTTTTCCCTTTTTTAATACAACAAAATAATATTAAGGCCTACTAAACCTGCGTTCTACTGTATGGGTAGATCCTTGTTTTCCCTTTTTTAAACAACAAAATAATATTAAGTCCTACCAAACCTGCGTTCTACTGTATGGGTAGATCCTTGTTTTTCTCTTTTTTAAATACAACAAATATTAAGTCCTACTAAACCTGCGTTCTACTGTATGGGTAGATCCTTGTTTCTCTTTTTTAATACAATAAACATCTTCAGTCATAACTGAAGATGTGGATTCAGATGTTCTGAAATTATTGGGCAATTTTACTGTAACCATTCATGGCCGTGAACTGTGGCCAAGCATGTAAAAACTTTTTATCTACCTATTGATGCACCAAAGCTGAACCTTGAGGCACAGGCTGCATCGAGCATATAGGCTATAAAAGGGTGCCGTAGCTCAGCGGCAGCTCCTTGGTTACATAAGATCGATTACATAAGTTAAGCAAACTACATCGTGGTTGTGAGTGGATGGGTGACCATTCCGATCATATTTGTGATATTTATCACGAGCATCTCCGTGCTTCAAAAGAAAGTTGGCCCTGGCCAATATCAGTTGATACTGGTCGTGAAGCCTAGTCATAGGCTTGACACGAGGTAGTACTGTTTTCGGAGTTAAATTTTCCGTGTAATTCCAGTGTGAGTAGCAAATATAGCATAGAGCTAATAAGTGATGCTGCTCGTTAACTATGTGTTTGCCGCTATAATGAACAACAGGCGAGACTTGATGGCAGTATAAACTTTAACAAAAAATTTCTTACAAAAATCAATTAAACTCTCAATGCCCAACAATCATCAGTTTCAAATTTAAACAGATACTCCGATGAAACCTCTTATGAAATAGTACAACAACCAAACCAACACTCAGCTATCCAAATTCTGTTACCATCAGCAGAAACAACATTGCTGCCAATAACTGCTGTATTGTCAGCTATAGGTAATGTGTCAAGTTAAATATGAATGCCCAAGAGATATTTGAAATATTTAAATAAAACACCTTAGTTAACCGCATGGTTTTTTATGGAACACTGCTTCATTGTAGCGATGCATATGTATGGTGACATTCACCTTATGTCACTGCCCCAAATGTAGGTCGCGACAAAAGTGCAATTCCCTGATCATTTGCAAGTGATAGAAAATATGCCTTTAGCTAAATTCTAATTATGTACGTACTTTGTACAACTGCCAAGATTTTTTGTGGCCAATTACAAAATCAAAGGATACTACTAAGCAGAATCTCTTTTTATATGATCCATGTAGCTGTAAACCAACCCGATCTCATAATTCAAAGAATAATAACTTTTCTGCTGTAGAATTTTTAAGGAAATTGATGTTTTATACAGAAACCTATAACTAGATAAACTATAAATAGACTAGATAGAGGTGAAATTATTAGTTGTAAACCATGCCGAAAGACAATATTTTCTCAAATAATTACTGTTCCTAAACCTGAAGGCAAATTTATTTTAAATTTATAGAACTTGAATAAGTTCCTTGTGACAGAACATTTTAAATTAAAGTGTAAACAGTTCTAAAACTTATTACACCTAGTTGTTATTTAGCCACTATAGATATAATAATTTTTTTAAAGACTTTCTTTGCCTATTCATGCTAATCATAAAAATACCTTCGCATGTGAAAGTCAAAATGTATGAATTTCATGTTAATTATTTTGGCCTTTACACAGCTCCCAGTTTTCAGTAAACTTATGAAACCAGTTGCTTAGTGGCTGAGATCTCAAGGTATTCCCATAACTATATTATATTAGACGATATAAAATAATAATAATTTTCATTGAAAATAATTTTAAAAACGGTGTGTATAATCTAAAATTTATTACAATACTGACCAGTCTTGATTTTCACATAAATTATGAAAAGAGTTGTCTAGATACAAGGAAGTCAGTAAAATTCAAAGGGCTGTTTTTTGATTTTGAAAATTTTCAACTGTCACTTCCAAAGGATAAAATATTTAAATCAAAACAGAAATAAGGAAATTTCTTCATATTCATTTATACAAAATAAAACCCTTTGCACATCTGCAAGATCTTCTTATCTTAGCCTGCCCAGCCGTGGAATATGGTTGGATGTACACAAAAGAAAATTAGAGACAAGAGTTTTAAGTATAAAACAATATATGAACATTTCCAATAGTGTTATATAAGTTGTGATGTGGTGGTCTGAAAACATTTAAAAAAAAATCTAACAATGAAATCATACATTTAAAACAATTTCAAAAATGAATTTATTTTGATTCATCATTACCAGGTGGGAGGCAGTCTACAGTCAATCATCTGAATTGTAATGCTATTGTAATATATTATAATGGTGACACCACAAAATAATTTTTATATTATTTGCATCCTATTTAACAAGGAAGGAAGGACAAGGAATTCAGAAGAAAACACTTAGAAATTGTATAGTGACAATTATTTTAACCTCCTGAGAACCACAATTTTTTTTTTTAGGAATTTGATTAAAAACTATCTGGATCAATTTATTAGGTAACTAAATGTTCCCAAAAAATCTAAAAAAAAAATCTGTTGGAAAATCTAGATTTTCTCAATGTAGTATATATACAACATCAGTTGTTTACACCTAATGTGTAAAATGTAGTATATTTACGACATAAAAATATTGTATCAAATGATGGTATTATTTATTTAGATTTGCTACTTAAATATTTTAATGAATAGTAAAAAACAACTTTAAAATCACGTAACGAGGCATTTATTTACTAATTTTAGTCTTAGTCTTTTATAAATCACAGTCAGCAGATTGGCTTAAAATTCTAACATACATTTTTGTACTATAAATCACAGTCAGCAGATTTGCTTTATAATCTTACAATTAGAAAGTATTATTATATTATAAGTCAGTCGTAATAGAATCTCTATATTAAATAAACATAGTTTTACCAGAGTTAAAATAATTAAAATAACAAAAACCAATCAAAAGTTTGGTGTGTGAAACTCCACAAAACAATTTCGTTTCCTTGTGCTGCACAAAAATACGTTGCATTTGACACAGTATGCTGTGGTATGTTTTTTACAATTAGAATTTCTACATCTCTTTTGTGTATCAGAATAAGCAACTAAATGTTCTGCTTTGTGGTAGCGAGAATGTTTAGCCGGTATTGGTTGAATTATAACCTTGCGTTTCTTATGTTTTGGCTGCAGTTCTTCGATTTCATCGTAAGATTCAGAATCTGAGGACAGTATGTTTTTAGTAATCATAGATTCTCCAAGCGATAACCTGAATGCCCTTAGTTGAGGAATATTTTTTGCGGGTGTATTACGTTGGGTCTCACGATCTTTTAATTGGAACCAAGAGTTACACACTGCCAAATCCACCATATGTGTTATAAAACGCATTGTCCACTTCTTGGTTCGAGCGCGTGCAGGACATACTGATAACATTCTGTCTGCCAGGTCAACACCGCCCATAAACTGATTATAGTTCTTAATAACTTCTGGCCGGCTAACAATTTCATACCTCTTGTTGCGTTTGGACCACCGTCTACAATGATCTGGAGCAGAAGCGGCATATTGTGTTGATGCAATCAAAACGGGCTTGTTATCCAACCATCGCGTTACAGCAATCGTTCCATCCGCCCGAGATAACGTTTCCGAGGTACCTCTAGGTTTTTTCTTGAACTCGTTTTCAGGAAGAAATTCGCAGTTTTTTGTAATCCTATTTCTTTGAATGGTTCCTGTTCCATGAAATCCTCTTTCTAGCAAAGTTTCGGCCAGTCTTATCGTGGTGAAATACCGATCAAAGTAAATAGAGTGACCAGGAACCAGTGTTTCAGTAAGCTTGAGAATCGCTGACTCCGCTTAAGTATATCCTTGAGCTCTGAGTTCCGGGAAGGTAGTATCGCCTTGGTAAACGACCATATCACAAACAAGTCCGTTAGGATTTGCCAAAACGAAGACTTTAATTCCAACTGGATTTGGTTTTCCTGGACAGTATTGACGGATTCCACAATGACCACTAAACGGTATTATCATCTCGTCAATACTTATATGGTCTGCCTTTGGGTTTTTATGACATCCAAACAGTACAGCATTAAAAAGTGGGGCCACTTTCCAGATCTTGTTAGATTTGTCTTGATCAGTGATGTCGGCATCATATACCACTTTCAAAGATGCCTTGACAGAAAAAAATCGCCTTCGACTCATTGCTGATTTTATGATTTCAATCCCATGTTTACCTGACCAATACATACTTATAGCTGGCAAATTAATAGACCCCATGACTAAAAGGATGCCTATAAATGTTTTTAATTCTTTTATAGTCATCTTCAACTCTTCTCCTTTTTTTAAAAGATATGTTCTATTCGTGGAATCAAGCATCTGGTCAAGAACGCTGTCAGATATATATTGTTTAAAAAAATCTTCATCTGTCCATGAATCCGTATTCAATAACATATATCTTGGCTGATAAATAGGTTTTTCTAAAGGAACGAAATTACCGGTCCAAGTATTATTAGGAGTTGCCGATGACGATAAATATGCTGTGCTTTGTCCTCCCCCACCTCTGGTTCTTGCACGACCTCTAGACCGACCACCACGCGTACGGGGTCCACTTCTGGTTCTGGCACGACTAATGTGGGTAACAGTAATAGAAGAGCACAAAGAATGTTCAGATTCCGAACGGATTCTATCTTCTGTGTCCGAAGAATTCGAAGAACCAGGGTCGGAGACACTGCTATCATCATTTCGTGAATGGACCTCTTCTGTTGGGTTCTCTTCATCCGACAAATCAATATCTGAATCTTCTAAGATGTCTGTTATTTCACTATCCCGTAAACCTATCAAAACAATAAAAAAAATGTAATAGAAAGCAAAACAAGTGTAAATGTTTTATGTTGTATAGTTACTACACTGGAAATGCTGTGAACACACACGTCGTTGAGAACCAATGTATTACTAGTACAACATAAAGCTTTCATTGTTAATTCCTTAGTTTTTGTGCGTTGAAACACAGGAACGTTTTGTAATTAGGATAAATGCATCAAAACAAACAAATAACTACAAAAATCTTTACAATAAACATAGTGTTTCTAAAAATATCTAAACAAACTTACCACGCGGTCCCGGTACCGACGCCATCGTCCAAGTGAAATGAACAATAAACAAAATCTAAGCCACTTCCTCAGCCAATCAACGCTCAGTATGGCGGATAAATATTTTGCCTTTCCAGCAAAAACAAAAGTTTGAGCTAATTTCGTTAGATGGCAGTGTAGGATTTTTTTCTTTCTATGTTGTAAATATACTACAGTTTCACTCAGGAGGTTAAAACATCACAGATACTTTTGGTTCACCAGAAATAAATCTATTTCTTAGTCCTAGTTCCCAGCTAAGCTAACGCTAAATGTCATTGTCAAGATATTCAATCTTGGAAAGGCGATTGGGATGCATATAAGATAAATGCATTTACAGTTCCTCGATCTCAGTATATTTTGTTTTTTCTATGTTTCTTCAATATGTTACGAAAATTTTTCACTAAACAATCAGAAATCACAGTGGTGGTACCCTAATGGCAAGCTCAACGATGGTATTGAGTATTCAAAAATTTAATAAATACTGATTTGTTTTAAATCTTTTTAAAATTAAATTAAATCTTTTTCCAGTAACCCAACGTTCCAAAACCGTTTTAGCCTGGTTGTCGCGACACTGTTACGGTTTACGAATAGATATATTATATTAAAAAAAAAAAAAGCTACGACAGAATACTGATGTCATAATCGTACAGCACCGCCATACAGTATGATACGTACTTTAAACAATGGTACTAATATTGTAATCAAATAAAAATTAATTAACCCTAGAAAATTTTGAGATAAGGACACCAATCATAAATAATTCTAAAACATTATTTATTAATATGACACCTTATTTAAGGCCCAAAAACCTGGTACATAATCAAAATCATTTTTTTTTGTTAGCTTCAAAATCAATAAGAAGTCAAGCAGTTGTCCGGCTGATGACAAAGCTTGGTAATCGCAATACAAATATTAGGACAAAGGTGCGTTTTGACAGCGCATAAAAAGTATATCAATTAATTGATGGTGTCAACTAGCCTAATAGGCTAGAGAGTAAAAACAATATCACATCATCTCCTCTTTCAGATATTAGTTAAAATGCCAGATTTAATAAAGATATAAGATATGGGTTCCAGCCAACTTCTTCTAACAGTACCTTTTTCCAAGAAAGACCCCAAAAATGCCCAGCAGAAAACCTTAATGCCTTAATTAAACATGACAATAACTGTTTTAAAAAACATACTTATTACAAAGTTACATTACAAATAATTATTTGATGATTAAAAAATACATTTTAAATAAGGGGCATTATAAATTCTATATTCACAGCTCATATTATAAGACATGCCATTTCGGCTAAAAATTATTGTGTGTGAGTTTAGCAAAATTTTATGACAAATAGAGTCATCTGATTTTGCCAGTCCTATATATATAAAAAAAAAAAAAAAACTTTTTGATAATGTGATTGATTGTATAACCAATTAATAATTTGTTTTTGTTAATTATTTCATAGAAATGCTCATTTTTACTGTTCCTGAAAGGATTGATTTTTAAGTCTAATTGATAATAACTGACTTAAGTATAAGGTATATTAATGAAAATGAAAACAAGATTTTCCTAACATAAATAATGGTTGTAATCGTTATTAACATCTTATTATTTCACGAGAACTCTAAACATCTACATTAGTAATCTATATCATGAGAGACTGTGCAGTGAAGTACAATTATTAATTAAACGAACTTACCTTAAGTGAAGTTCTATTATAATTGTACGAACTGCACAGTCTCGAAATGATATACTAACCCGCCCACCCCGTCACTTTGACATGGCCCAAACATTAGTAATCGTGAAATAATAATCAACAAAAACAAACTATTTTGATTGAACTTGTGTTAAGTACCTAACTAATTATTTCTTAATTGCTCTAAACTTAATGACAGGTCCGGCCGAGGGCGCTGATTGGTTGAAGACGTTCAGGAATTGATATTGTATTATTTTTTCTTCGTTCAAAAACTAGATAGCGCTCTGGACTCTCGTGGTTTGAGGCTGCAGGATGCGAATACTACATTAGTAATCTATATCATTTCGAGACTGTGCAGTTCGTACAATTATAATAGAACTTCACTTAAGGTAAGTTCGTTTAATTAATATTTATTTTACCTATACATCGTGACGAATTCGCAATATAATTTACACTTACCTACGAAACGCTGTCATAACCGCACACACTTTTTTAGTAAACGTGCTGTACTCGAGTTTAGTCAAAATTTGTCAGGCCCATACCGACTCAATGCTTTGTTTGCGTTCTACCACCTAGAAAAATTGTCAACATTACAGCAGTATAGTGCCCGCAGCGGACACCGTGGAGTGCGAGTGATGTCTTTGTATGATTTATTGAGGTTTAAATATTACAAATATTACTGCTGTGATAGCCACGGTTGCCGTAATTCATACTGGAATATATATAAGGTGTACGTGAATTAGTGTCAGATATTTTTAGGAGTAACTTAGATCATCACATGGATCACATATAAATTTAAAATTATTGACCAAACTTTAAAAAATTAAAAGTTTTAAAATAAAGAATCAACATCATCATGTACATGAACCCAAACACCACAAGTAGACTACTCACACAACGCTAGCCCAGTCATAATCTCTCCAGGATCACATTTATGCACTCAAAAAATCATATTACACACATGTTCATATCTTACTACGCCATCCCATGCAAGTGTGTGTCTATGAATGAATTCTCTTTGAGATAGAAACATTGTTATTATTTCTATCTCACTCACTCGTTTCATATTATTATTATAATTGGGTGTAAGTGTGCATGTGCGTCTGTGACGTACATCTTTTAGATTTTATTACCCGCGAGTTGCAGAAAATCTTATTATCTTTAAAGATGCCATAATGCAGGTTTATAACCTAACTTCAGTACACAAAATGCGAAAATAAACATTAATAGACGATATTAAAGAAAATAATTCGAACAGGCAACTGTCCGACTTTGTCGTCCGAAACGCAAATAACTACACCAGTCGTTCGTAGAGTGGGTAATTGCTTCTATCAATTTTACAGTAAAATAACAACACAACACAGTTTAATTAAAAAAAATGGTTTTTATTAAATTTGCATTACACTTTTTACAAACACCATTTTAAATAACACAACGCAGACAATGAACTTTGACCTCCCATCACACTTGTCATATCACGGTAGGCAGATTTTTGTTGCCTCCCATTCTGGTGGATGCAGAGGGCAGCCCTTAAAAGTGTGTCTACTAACACGCACTAATGTTTCACTGTCACGGTCACCTCGTATTGTTTCGAAAGCACTAATAATACCTACGTGCATTAACTGTACAGCACTGGTGATGGTTTGGCCATCTTGATCATACATAAGGTCCCACACGTGGAAATCCAGCGTAGTCAGGTCAGGCGAGCGTGAAGGCCAGGTAATAGGCCCACCGCGTTTACTCCATCGACCCTGGAACTGTGCTGTCAGGTACTCGCGAACACGGCGGTCGTAAGGCGCGGGCGCGCCGTCTTGCTGGTAGTGCTAGTGCTGTCAATCCAGTGACAGAACTCCACGCGTGCGTGACACGTTAGTCCTGCGATTTCAGCTCCTCACTCCTGCACTCTCGTGAAGTGGTAGGGGTTCCTTTCTTCACTCTTTGGCGGTTTCCACACGTATCGAAGACGGCTGCAGCAGCATCCCTCGTTCTGGCTGTCGGGTGGTGACTCCGATAGGCTGTAGTTTGGCTCATGGTAGCACAAAACCATGGTTAAGTTGAGATAGTCAGGTTTCGAATACTTGTATTGTAGGGCATGGTGACAATTTTTAACTAACGTCAAACTCAAGCGGTGGTCCAGCGCCGATTGACTTATTTTTGTAACTTAATAATAAAAAAGCGTGCGTAAGGGCAACGGTAAGTGTAGCGTTAGCAAAAAATGAGAATATTCGGTGATGTTTTTTACTTAACATTTCGAATCTTGTATCAATGTACTAAACTTTATAATTAATTACTTCTGTTACCAATATTACCAAAACAAATCTGTACCTAGGCACAGAACGTGGCTGTAGTTAAGAGAGATTATCCGTTCTACAGAGATAACGTTCTACGAAAACCAACACCACGTTTTTGGTAATAACTAGTAGCTAGTAACGTTAAGCTTGAAAGGTACTAGCTGATTGTCTCCCTCTTTAGCTCCCATTCAGCATTATCTACAGCAAGGTACTTGTACCTACCTGAAAATACGTAAGTACTCAACATTGGATTATTTTTCTACATTGGGTAGATTTATTTTGAAATTTGAATTGTAATGAAATTATAATGAAATGTAAATACACTAAAAACCAGCAGTGTAGTAGTCGCAGTGGATAAGGAGTTCGCCCTAAGCGTGGAGGGTTTCGGGTTCAAATTCCGGTCAAGGCAAACCACAAAAATACTTTAAATTATTCAGCAAGTGTTTGGGGGACGAAAAACAGATTCGTAGTACAGACAATACCGCAGTTTGGCCCTAATCAACGCCTGGTTGACTTTACTTTTAAATCTGAGAAAATAAACGTATCAAAAATAATAAATAGAAAGCAGGTTAAAAAGAAGTTTATTTCAGATTAGAGCCTTTGCCCTTTGATTTAAATCATGCATGGTCAGTGTGAGTATTCCAAAACATAACTAGCCTAGTTTGGGATCGGATCCAAGACCTCAACCTTACACGTAAAACTACTCTGTCATTCATCAGCCGTTTTCCAATTACCCAGAATAGTAAAAAAATAAAAATGTTTTGTTAACTGTACTTTCATTTCGCTATTTGACTTTCGGCATTTTCGAAGTCCTGTGTCTTCCGCCGCCTTCAGAGTCGGTTAATAAATAAAATGAACCTTAAGACAAAGCGTTAGAATCTAAACTTGAGTATCGACTGTGTTCTGGCGGTCTTTCTTTGAATTTGCGTTTGACGATGCCGGCCCTTGCGATACAATTTTTAAATTTAAATCTAATCACATTAGTTTAGAGTTTAAAATTATAATGGGTGTTGTCTGTTCTTCGGCGGCTGTTGGCAATAAATCATAGTAGCGCATGCACACAAACAAGCGAGCGTTTGTTGTTGTACTTTAGTAGTAGCTTTTTGTCCGCTACGTAGTAATCAGCTGCTTAGAGGGTGTTGATAGTTGCGTTTGATATCAAAGTTTTGATCGTGTTTTTCTCTAAAACTAAAGCTCGAATAAAAAAAAAATTACTTACATTTTT
This sequence comes from Anania fuscalis, assembly GCA_950371115.1. Lineage (NCBI taxonomy): Eukaryota > Metazoa > Arthropoda > Insecta > Lepidoptera > Crambidae > Anania > Anania fuscalis. Next base: position 19,132,627 of record OX493326.1, on the reverse strand, counting down.
TTTTGTCATAACGTAAACTTATTACCCTTAAAATATCTGACACTAATTCACGTACATCTTATATATTCCTGATTTCGTAATTATGTGCTGTGTTTTTATTGGTGTGTCTCAGGGACAGCGTGGACGAATCGTGTCGAAAGTGTTTAACTCAATTCAGGGCGTTCTTCTACACACCATTAGTATACTTATACTTTGTGAGCATACAATGCTCATGCAATTAAATATATATCTGATTATTATTGAATGTGATTACCGAGGTTGCTGTAATTCAATGGGCATAAACAAAAAGTCGGTACTATTTTGCAATGGCTAACAATAATTTACACATATATTATCAGAATGTTCGTGGTCTCAGGACTAAATGTGTTGATCTACGACTTAGCATTCTTACTAATGACTACGACATAATAGTATTAACGGAAACCTGGCTACATAGCGTAATTTTGGACGGAGAACTTTGTGATGATAGGTATGACGTGTTTAGGGCTGACCGAAATTTGAATGCCTGCGGTAAAAGGACAGGTGGCGAGGTGTTGATATTGACACGGCGTTCGCTGGGTGCATTGTCCCGTGACCTTGGTTCTTGCGAACCCACGGAGCTGTTGTGCGTTACCATACCGGGGCGTGCCTGTGCCTCAAGTTCCGACATACATTTTCTAACTGCTTATATACCTCCTACTAAACGACAGATGCCCTCTGACTTAAACACAGCTGGTGAAATATATAGAAATATTGCTGATCTCTGTCCTAAAGACAATTTCGTGGTAATTGGTGATTTTAATTTAACTTGTTTTTCGTGGGATGTAAACGGATACTCTGCCTTAAAAAGTGGGCCAGTAGAAGTTCAGGAAGCTGGAGCGCATTTTATAGAAACATTAACATTTTTAGGATTAACCCAATACAACTTTTTGAAAAATCATGCTGGTAACACATTAGATTTAGTATTTTCTAATCTCCCTTGAAAAATAACTCCTTCGTCCGTGCCGCTCCTAAACGAGAACCGCGCACATCCATCATTTTATTTCACCCTTTTAGATCTGAGTATTACTTCTTTGAAGGAGACATCAACGCAAAGACAAAATTTTAAAAAAGCTTGTTATGACTATAAATACTTGTGTAGATTTGTATATTCCTTTTAGTTGTAACTATCGCACGCGATCATATCCCAGGTGGTACTCGTCTGCGCTAATAAACATAATCAAAGAAAAAACCAAAGCTCACTCGCGATGGAAGAGGTATGGTAACAGATTGGATTACGATGAATTTGCATTGTTACGGTCTAGGGAACGCCGCGTACAGCGTGAATGTTTTAAAAAGTTTACATTGAATTGTGAAAATAATATTAAAAATCACCCAAAAACGTTCTGGACATTAGTTAAAGCCGTGCGTGGTGGATCTGCGTACCCTAAAAAACTATATCTGGACGGTGTTGAGTACACAGATGGGAAGGACATGTATAATGCTTTCAGTTCATTCTTTCAGAGGGTATTTGGCGAACCTAGCAATAATCATACCCCCACACATGAACAACCAATATGTATCAATGTAGTATCTAGTGTCCAGATTTCTGCATCGCGGGTGGAAAGGGCGTTAAAATCCTTAGATACGACCAAGGGCGCTGGTAGTGATGGCCTTCCGGCTGTGTTTTGGTCTAGATGTGCAAAATCGCTCGCTCTTCCTTTAACACTGCTATTTAATCGTTCCCTGCGTGAGGGCATCTTTCCTCATAAATGGAAGTGCGCCCATATAGTGCCTGTACATAAGAAGGGGTCTAGAATGGAAGCTAAAAACTACAGAGGGATATCGATACTAAACACTGCAGCTAAGTTGCTTGAGTAGATTGTGTATGACGAGATTTACTCCACCTTATCTCGTTCAATTCCCGAGCAACAGCATGGCTTTCTGAAAGGGCGCTCCACAACCACTAACCTGGCATGCTTTACTGATTTTGTGTTGGAAAATATGGAGCGCGGGGGGCAGGTTGACGTGATCTACACTGATTTTGAGAAAGCTTTCGATCGTGTGGATCACGTGATCCTGCTCAACAAGCTTCAAATACTGGGCATTCATGGGGACTTACTGCGATGGATTAAATCATATTTATCAAATCGCTCCCAAACAGTAGTAATGGGTGGTTATCGCTCTAACAACGTTAACATCCCTACGGGCGTGCCGCAGGGCTCCCATTTGGGCCCCCTATTCTACAACGCGTATCTGTACGATATAGGTTCATGCTTAGCGAGTTCCAGGTTTCTTATGTATGCGGATGATAAAAAGATATTTTGCAAAATTAATTCCGTGCAGGACTGTCTGTTAATGCAAAAGTACTTGGACAAGTTATATCAATATTATAAAAAGAATAACATAACAGTTAATCCAGCCAAGTGTGAGTGTATTAAATTTACGAGGAAGCCGAGTCCCATTGCACAAAATTATCACTTCAATGGGACACCAATAACTAGGAAACAAAGCGTAAGAGACTTGGGTGTACATTTCGATCAAAAAATGACACTCTCAGATCACATCGACAATGTAACAATGAAAGCATATAAAAATTCGGGCTTTGTGCTTCGTATGTGTAAACCATTCTCCAAAATATATGTGATTAAGTTAGTTTATGCCGCATACGTAAGAAGTATTCTGTAATACGCCAGTCAGGTGTGGTCCCCTCAGTACGTTATATACAAGAATCGGATAGAGCGAATTCAAAAAGTTTTTATCAATCATCTAAACTTCCGATGTCGTAAAGCTTTTAAAACCTACGAGGATGGTGGTATTGAACATGACCTCCTAACCTTGGAGCAGAGGCGCGTCGTGTTGGATATGGGGCTTCTTTATGATATTGCTAGCAGTAGGATTGATACTCCCCACTTGTTATCTAAAATAACGTTTCGTACACCTAAATACCGCACCCGTAACACTCCAGTGGAGTGTTACGGGTGCGGTAGTTAGCAAACCGACTACAACTAGGCAATATCGATATCTGAGTCGTAACTGAATAAACCGTATAACCATCATAACTGAATAAACAGTATATCGTATCGATATGTGATATCGGATATCATATCCGATATTGAAACTCCATATCGGTTACATATCGGTTACTTTAAAATTTTAAAAACGCCCATGTCTACACTCCACGATTAGACATGCCACGCCATCACACCAATTATTTCCACAACTCGGTACTACTGCGAATCGTTAAAACATATAATACTCGTTTTAAGTCTATCGATCTGTTACACCCTGTATATGTTGGCATTATTGCTGAACAGCCCTGTCTGGCGCAGCATCAGCATTTTTAGTCAGTATCGGCTCGCCCGCTTCACGGGCTCACCAGTCTGTTCCTAACACTCACGCGTGACGGCTGCCTCTTCTCAAAAGTTAATTAATTGTTATAATCATTATCCTAGCGTAAGCAAAATTCCTTTTTTTAAAAACCTATTCAAGGGTCCCGGCCTAACATTGGTGGCAGCGTGAAGGGATCATAAAATCCTTTGGTCCCCGGTTCGTCTCCTCGCATATATTATTGTGAAAATCGTAAAACACTGTGAAAAACCGCTGTGTCCACTGTGTCCACTGTGTCTACTGTGCTAAGTGTCCGTCGCGCCTTGTACACGTCCTACGTGATCTACTTACCAACATCTTGGAACTTGACTCACCTTTACCGGCCGAATTGGCTGGTTCCACTGCATCTACACTGTATCGCCGTATCCTAGTGAAGAACATCTATTTCTGCTGGCCGGACTGGCTGGTACATTGCATCCTGCTCATCACTGTATCCTGCTATACCCCTAAACATCAACGTTCCTGAAATCCGCCGCATCAAAATAAAATCACCTCTACGAAGCTCCGAGTCGACTCCGAGACGCGTTATCGCTCCGGAATGCAGACACTTCCCGTCGTCGTCGCCGCCTCGCTTATCGCCGTACTGTGAGTCTGGTCTCTTTCAATCTTATTATCCCTATAGGCTATTTTTAGATTTATATTCGCGAGTGAAAGTGTTAATATATTATTTTATTAATTATTCCTGTAAATTTACAAAATCAAATAAGTCAAAATGATTGATCCTAAGTCGCAACTCCAGGTCCCGCAAGATATTGACATCCCATTCACGGATGACGAAAGGGCCCCAAGCCCCGTCGTCGACGTAGACAAAAAGAAAGGGAAAAAGACCCCCACCAACTCAACTCCACAAATTTATCTTGAACTCAACATCCTACTAAAGTTTATAAAGCCCTTCGATGGGAGCCGAGAAACATTAAATTCATTTATCATAAATTGCAATAACGCCTACAATCTGGCTACAGAAATACAAAAACACATCATATTCAAATATATCCTTTGCCAATTACAGGGCAAGGCGGAAGTCGCCTGCTCAATAAAAGAGTTCAATAATTGGGAACAATTAAAAGAATTCCTTAAAACTTTAATTTAGTGAACGGAAACACTATTCGCACCTGCTTATGGACCTTCAGGAAAGTAAGCAGAACCCAAACGAAAATGTTAGCCAATACTCCCTTCGGGTAGAGACCTGCCTGTCACAACTTCTGACAGAGATATCGCTTTCTAGCCACAAACTCAAGGAAGTCCCTGGCAGAACAGCTGCCAGGGAAGACCTTGCTCTCCATCACTTTCTCATAGGTCTACACCCTAGGATATCAAATATAGTCAGGTGCAGGTCTCCTAAAACTCTTAACGAAGCAGTTAATCTAGCAGTATCGGAAGAAAGGATTCAACAGACTTTATACAAAAAATCTCCCTCCGAACCGAAAGCTAACCCCAACAAAAACAATCGCTTTCGACCACGACCCACCATCAATAATCAACCTAATCCACAAGGGAATAACCAGAACCAGGCCCAACCTTCCACTTCTACTAATTCCGGACCTGTAATATGTAGATATTGCAAGTTCCCTGGGCATAGCATTGAGAACTGCCGAAAACGTGAGTACAGCAACAAACTTCGAAACCAGGCAGCTTGCCCTACTCCTAATGCAAATTCCCAATTCTGAAAAATCAACTACGCTCAAGAGGACGAGCAACAGGACGAGAAGGGCCGCGACGAAGTCAACGCTGATGCCAATTTAAACGCATAATGGGCTCTCGGCGGTGTCTCGCGAGTCCAAAACCTCGTCCAACCTCAAACCAAAGACCAATGACACCTACTATTCCTACTAACTCCTTTTTGTCAAACACAGGCGCAAAAACTGCTATATCTACTAAATCGAAACCCTCTGAATCCAAAACCCCTTTGCAGACGAAAGAGACGTATGCAAAAGCTGCTATATCTACTTAATCGAAACCCTCTGATTCCAAGACCCTTTTGCAAACGAAAGATACGTAAATTTACGAAATCACATTTGACCCCTCGAAGAAGTCGTTACCACATGTCGTAATCAACACAGCATCTTCAGACATGCCCCTGTCTCTCCTAGTTGACACAGGCTCTTCAATTAGTCTACTCAAAAATTCTGTAATTAAACGTCACATTCCCCTAAATCAACGAGAAATACTTAAATTAAAAGGTTTCAACTCGACAAATGACTCCGTCCCGACATTGGGCTCTTTAGATTTGATAATGTATCCAAATGATAACTTAAAAAACTCAATTAAATACAAGTTCCACGTAGTAGGAAACATAGATTTTCCCTACGATGGCATTGTCGGTAACGATCTTCTAAGTAAACTGCATGGCAGTATCAACTTTACACAAGAAACATTAAAAATCGGCAAACATGATCTGTAATTATTCTTCACTTATCCTTATTTCATCATTCCAGCTCGCACTGAAAAAGTAATAGAATGCTCTGTTGCCAATTCAGACCTCCAAGAAGGTCTTATTTTAGATCAAAGTCCATCCGATGATATCCTCATTGCCAATTGTCTCGTTCAAGTTAAAGAAAATAAAAAGGTTAACCTCACAGTTATCAATACCTCTGAATCATCACTAACTTTGAAAACAAACATTAACCTAAAACTGACCCCAGTTAGTACTATTTCCCAACATAATGATCCTACCACGATTTCTATCAACCACATTAATCATACTAATTCCGTCGAAAGAACTCCACAAGTCTTAAGTATGTTACGAATAGATCATCTAAATAAGGAAGAAGCTGACGCTCTTCTACAACTCTGTTCCGACTACTCCGATATCTTCCACCTCCCAAACGAAAAACTTACCTTTACCAACGCCATTAAACATGACATAAAAACCACAACCGAAGTCCCTATCCATACTAAGTCACACAGATTCCCCGAAATACATAAAAAGGAAGACGACAAACAAATAAACCAAATGCTTCAACAAGAAATTATAGTACCCTCTGTATCCCCTTGGCCCTCACCGATCTGGGTAGTACCTAAAAAGCTCGACGCATCGGGTGAACAAAAGTGGCGCATTGTAATCGACTAACGGAAGTTGAACGACATCACAATAGGCGACACATATCCTATTTCACAAATCACAGAAATCCTTGATTAACTCGGAAATAGCAAATACTTTTCAACCCTCGATTTAGCTTCCGGATTCCATCAAATTCCGGTAAATAATCCAGAAAAAACTGCCTTCAATGTGCCTCAAGGGCACTTCCAATTCACCCGCATGCCGTTTGGGTTAAAAAACGCATCTTCTACATTCCAACGGCTGATGAATACAGCCCTATCTGGCCTACAAGGCATCCGCTGCTTCGTGTATCTCGACGATATCGTCACGTACTCATTTGATCTGTTTTCGCAAATCCAGAACTTAGCGGAAGTATTTCAAAGACTCCGTCAATTTAACCTCAAACTTCAACCAGACAAATGCGAATTTTATTGGGATTCTTCTGCTGTCGGGATACAATAGTGTTGCGAGATATCGCATGTACTGGGAGCAAAGTGTCGATTGCAATTTTCAAGGTGTGGCAGCTGCTATGCCTAGAAACAGATTTGAAGAACTGCTACGATTCTTTCACGTTGCCGATAACACTAACTTAGGATAAGTTCGCAAAAGTTCGCCCATTATGGAATTTACTCAACAATAGATGGCTAAAATATTACCCTGGTGATAGAAATCTAAGTATTGACGAGTCGATGATTCCATATTTTGGAATACATGGAACAAAACAACATATTCATGGAAAACCCATTAGATTCGGTTATAAGAACTAGTCTCTTTTTACTCGTCTTGGATACTTGATTTATGGAAAGCTTTATCAAGCGACAAGCACAGGAAATACCCACCCAGAACTCGGTGTAGGTGCTTCTGTTGTTTTAGACCTCATATCTAAATTGCCGCCTGGAACTTACAGCTTTTACATGGACAATTACTTCACGCCTTTATCATTGTTGGATAAAATAAAGGAATTAGGACACGATGCGACAGGAACGATCAGAGCTAATAGAGTTGAAAAGGCACCATTGAAAGACGCAAAACAAATGAAGAAGACTAACAGAGGATCTTTTGATCAGTGTACAGACACTATGTCTGGCATCACTCTTGTTACTGTAGCCTCAACCCAATGTGGTGTGGAGCCTATTGGTAAAGTGAAGCGTTATTGTGATAAGCAAAAAAAAGACGTCAACCAACCCCGCTGCATCGTCAATTACAACAGATATATGGGCGGTGTAGATCGTCTGGACCAAAATGTGGATTGCTACCGAATTTCAATTCGCCTGAAGAGATAGTACTGGCAGCTACTTATGTTTCCTACAAATGTTTGTATGAACAATGCTTTCCAACTTTACAAATTATCCCCAGCTTCACGGAATAATCCGCATGACTATTTATCATTTACAAGGCACGTTGTAACAATGCACCTTCAAACCTTTCCTGAAAATTTTTCTTCTACAGTGAAGAATTCTATTCCAAGGTCATCTCTGGCAAAAATGCAACGTCGCCCTACGCCATAAGTGTTCTTTTGCTTTTTATTTATTTATTTAAACTTCATTGCACAGATTTGAAAAAAAAAAAAACATACAATAGGTGGACTTAATGCCATGAGGCATTCTCTACCAGTCGACCATTAGGCTAAACAAAGATGCTTTTCACTCAAAATAATGTGTAAAAATATATTTTGATACTAAAAATATATTTTCTTACTATATTAAGTGATTCTATTGTTTAATAAACAAGATACGTTTATACACGGTGTTACTTTGCATCCTTGACATATTTACAGAGGTAACTATATCACTGACAATGATAACAAATCAGTAAAAAAGGTCAGACCTATTTTTTTTTTTTAATCTTGAGTATTTTATTTTATCTACCATCTATTAAACATAACACTAATTATCGAAACGCATGCACATCACTGTTCTTATTCATCGGCACAAAAGACTTTTGAGTATTACTTGATTAGTGATCGCGTACCGTTCGAGACAAAATCGGTGTATTCCTATGTGTACTGCAAAACCAAATTTACTAAAAACTTAGTGTGCTTTATTTATGGGAGTCTCTAGTTTATCTAAACAATAGGTATTGTTCCCTACTTTTGTCTCTGTGAATATGGCAAGGATGCAAAGTAACACCGTGTATAATAAATATAATATATTTTTTAAACTTTGTATTATTTGCAATCATCTTCCTACAAATGCAAAATTAATACAGTGGCATATCTTCCTACTGTTCCATTTCTGGACCGGTACTGAAACTGAAAGACAGAAAGCAGTTTTTTTTTATACATATTATTGTTCAGTAGGTTACTAACATGTAATACTATAAATTTCGTTCAAATCGAATCAGCTTTTAGGTACTTGGAAAGATAGGGGTTAAATAGTTTTGCTTAAACCAAAAAACGAATGCCCAGTTTGAATTACATAAAGTGCGTTTTTAGTATGCAAGTCAGTACTTTTTTGGTGCTGTTTTTGATTTATTTTGTTTGACAAGAGGGAATTATTAGTGTCGTGATTCGATGTATTTTAATCAAATGTTGGCAACACTAACTGTCGAACTAGAATAGGACTTGACGTAATTGAGTTGTGGTGGGGAAAACACCGCAGCAGTATCGGGAGAGATCGCTATTCAGTCAGTTGCTCGTCAGCGTTCGAACCAAGCGGTAACTAAGAGGAAACTCTGTTGGCCGTAATATCAATTATAATTAATATAATTAGCATATAATTTGTGAGTTACCTAATTAATTATTCTATTCTTATAAAATAAAACTAGTGAGATTCAACAGTGGTATAATAATATTCAACAGTTTTGACGAAATATCGTCAAAGCTCAGAAGTGCGAAAAAGCTGCAGCCCACAAAAGGTATGTACGAAATTTTCAATGGAAAATTATTCTGAAATATTGCCCATGATAAATGAAGTAGTTTGATATCATTAAGATTGTCGCTAAGCATTATATTAGGATAGTATTCTGCTACGGCGAGACTATAGCACTAATCATTTTACTTGTTTCTCTTATGTTTTGAGAAATTTTATTATACCTAGTAATAAAAGTCTTTTAAAAAGAAGCCAGTGAATCCTTTTTATTAGGTAGGTGAAGCGGCCATGTGAGTCACGTAGGCCAAGTGTGTACTTTAGTAAATACCTCTTTTTATTAGGTAGGTGAAGCGGCCATGTAAGTCGCGTGGGCCAAGTGTGTCCTTTAGTAAATACCTCTTTTTATTAGGTAGGTGAAGCGGCCATGTGAGTCGCGTGGACCAAGTGTGTCCTTTAGTAAATACCTAAGAGATATAGCGGCCAAGTGAGTCGTAATGGGCCATGTATGTCCTTGTTCTCAGCCAGTAAGAATAGCGGCCAAGTGAGTCGCTTGGGCCAAGTGTGTCCTTAGGTTTTGTAGATAGCAGGAATAAGGGAAAAGTGTGTCGTTAGTTTTTAGTAAACAAGAGTACAACGGCCAGGTGTGTCGAGTGCTTGTGTCAAGTACTTCCTTATTTTGAAGCAAGTAATAAATAGTCAATTTGCAACAAATCACAAAGCTTATGTATAGTACAGAAGTAATTCATTAATATTCCTTTTATACTACTTTACGTAGCGGCTAGTTGTGTCGTGCGCTAAGGGTTATTCATATTCATATTCATATTCATTTATTGCGTCATAAGTGTATAGATAAGGTGTTACATTGTGTGTGATCATACTTATGGACCCTGTAAGGGTATTGCATTCTTATTTATGTTTACAAATACAATATTATTATTATTATTTAATTATAAAATCGTCATATTTAAAATTCAAAATGAAAATAGTCATATTAAATTCGTTAAATAAAATAAATAAAAGTATTTAATGTCAAAAAGTAATACACGAGATTCATCTAAACTAAGATTCAATTAAATACAGAAGAGGATCACGCAGGTTTATACAGTATGTCAAGTAGGTATAGTTTTTGTGGGGAGGGTAGACCAACATTTTTTATGTTGCCAAGGAACTTGCATGAAATGTTTTTATCATCAAAGAATTATTTTAAGTCGTAGTAGCATTTGGCTATTAATTTTTTCTTTAATTGTTTAACAAATATATCGTTTTTTGTTTCGCCTTTTAAATAGTTTAAGTAATTTATTATTGACCCTATACTATGCCAATGCCCAACAAGCCGCTACAAAGACAAGGGTAATATTATTACCCTTGTCTTTGTAGCGGCTTGTTGGATTACGGTCACCCTTCGTCACGAATAGTTTTGGATGATTGCGTACAAATTTTCAGAGTTCTAATATGTAGATTGAAGTCAAGGTAAGCATATTATATTAGAATGGTTTGTTACGGGATTGCTACCATGTACCTTATTTTTGAGTTCCCAATATTTCGGTACTGTTGCAAGCGCCATAATTACGGAGTAACTGAAGATCTTTCGGGTAAGTTGTTAAGGGCAAACATATCGGGTCTACCCTCTTTCGCTGTCTTTTATTGCACGCGTCGGTACCATTGTCTACAAACTCACTATTTTCTCGCACCTGTTCTCGACACACAACACTAACAGTATCTGACCGCGAAACAGCAGTTTGTTGTTTTTTCCGGTTTTTGCACATACGAATCACTGGATTCCAGACACTTGACAATTTAAACCCATCCTCGCGATTGAAATTTTTGTACTTTGTAATTTCAATCGCTTTCCTGACCATTCTTGGTATGTAGTGGCGTTCTGTCGAAATGATCTGAGGGTTGTGAAACTCAATCCAGTGATTAAGACCTGATTCCAACAAATGTTCCGCGATTGCCGATTTCTGTTTGTCGTTGTTTTTGACCGCTTTTATGTGTTCCTTCATTCGGCACGCTATGGTACGTTTTGTTTGGCCGATATATGAACTGCCACAGCTGCAGTCAATCTTATAGACACCCGGTTTCTCCATTGGAAAACTATCTTTTGGAGATCGTAGACATTGTGTTACTTTTCTTAATGGAGTGAAGACAGTATTGAGTATTTATGAAGTACGTTTGAGATCTTGTCTGTCACTCCTCTTATGTATGGCAAGAACACAGGTTGCCTGTCTATATCGGGAACTCAAAAATAAGGTACATGGTAGCAATCCCGTAACAAACTATTCTAATGTTAGTGACCATGAAAGTTTAAAGCATATTATATTTTACGAAGTATGGCCTACAGCTGTCTATGTTTTTTATGTGTGCGAGTATACGTACACACTTTTATTGTAAAATGAAAAGGTCGTCTATATCAGGGCTATTTCCCCACATTTTTTTTTTTTTTTTTTTTTTTTTTTTTTTTTACTTAAGATGGGCTTACTCATGACCCCAATCTTGCTCTAGAGCATAGATGGGATCTACGATGGAGCGAGCTTGCCCAGAAGATGCCTATTCACTCTGGACTTAAAGAGAGTCAGGTTATATGCACTCGGAAATACAGACGCAGGCAGGGAATTCCAATCTTTAGCTGTGCGCATTATAAAAGATGATGAGAAGCGCTTAGTGCGGATTATGGGTATATCAACTAAGAACGGATGGTAGCCGGCCGTGCGTCTGGATGTCCGATGGAAGAAAGGTGACGGTGGTATGAGCTCATGCAGCTCATGAGCACACTCTCCGAAGTACAATCTGTAGAAGACCGATAGGCAAGCAACTTTGCGGCGGTGAACCAGGCTGTGCAGCTTGGACGCCACCAGTTTTTTATCGCCTATTATTCTCTTGGCTCTGCGTTCCACCGAGTCTAGTGCACACCCACATTATTATACCGTACGTTAACCAGGCGTAGCTATACGCGTAGTAGGTACGCTGTTAACGATGTGTTGAAATCAGTGTTTCTTTTTAGTGCTCTTAAAGCATATACAAACTTAGACATTTTAAGCTTATGTTTTTTGATATGCTCTTTCCAGTTTAAATTGGTGTCAATATTCAATCCTAATAGGGTAAATGTGCTAACAGTATCTAACTTATGGTTATTAAATGAAAAGTCAATATTTAAGTCCTGTTTTTTGTAGGGTCTAAATTGTAAGATTTTTGTTTTAGAGAAGTTTATTTTTAATTTGTGGTCATCCATCCACGAGGCAATACCTTAAGGCTGCGTTTCCACCAGAGATGAGCGAGGATGCGTAGCGATGGATGTGTTTGTTAAGAACCAATAGAATCACTTCGTTTACCTAGCCTCGCTCAGCGAATCAGTTTCTATTGGTTCTTAACAAACACATCCCTCGCTACGCATCCTCTCTCATCTCTGGTGGAAACGCAGCCTAAGGCGGGAGTATTTAACTTTTAGTCTTTTTCTAACGGATTTGTAAAACTAAGGAACTTATAAGAAAAATAAAAATACCATTAAAATATTTGATCTTTTATCTAATGTCTCGGCGAAACCAAAACACGATAATAATAACTTGGCTCGATAGAAAAAAATCTTAAAAATAGGTCGTTTTATGATTTTTGGATCGATTTTCTGGAAAGATTTTATATGATACAAGTATGTAAAAATTAAGCAGTTTACTAAATATCAAAATTTGCTAGTGTCTTAGTTTGCAAAAAAAAAATCAATTTTGTTATGTTATTAAGTACCAAAGATTAAAAAACCTCGAAAACCATGCACAAAAGGCGTGCAAGCCGCCCCACCAGTGTCCAGTAGGACGTCTCCGAGGTAGGACCTATGTTGTGTTGCGCTCGGACTCCCCCCGCCCGGGGGGCACACCATCGCAATAGCTACGAAATTTAATTCTTGTAAATATTTAGATTTTTTGTGTGGAGCCAAGCATACCTCAACCTTAATTTTACTTTATTTGGTGTTACATCAATGAAAATACAAAATTATTACATGTACAAGAAATACTCTGTAAATTTGTTGTAAGTAATACGGTGATAGTACATACATAATTTACAATTCAAAATGTAAAAGTATATTATATATATATTTTATAATAATTCGTAATTGCTATGACAAGTAAACAACCGATTATAAACCCCTATAGACCGTGTTTAGTCTCAAATCCTCGCCTCGTGTTTGGTCTGAAATGAGAGGCCTCAACAAGTTCTACGCGTTTATTTATTTTATTCTTAAGTACAAAATGTGTAGTAGGCGGACTTAATGCCATTGGTCTCAAATGAGGGATCTCAATATGTCATACAGGTTTCTTACATATTTTTTTATTTTAATTTATTTATAAAACTAAAATAATATTTACAAACAAAATTTACACGAATCGAATGGCATAGTTTTATAGCTTTACCGCATACCGTTGCCGTTGTATACATATAGATTTAGCTATAATTATTAAACTAACGATAATGGGTCCCTTGACTTTTGGTCTGAAGTAAAATTTGCAAGAATAGAGTTTTCCCGGGAATTCTCGGTACTGAAGTAACTGGGAATTCCCGTGAAAATACATGGCTTCAAGTAACCTATGGTTCCTGCTGCTCGGAAGTACCTACAAACAGAAGAACGCCCTTTCCCCTTCGTCAAAGGTGTCATTTAAATTTTTAAAGTGATTAAAAAGATTACACAAAAATGGCTATATTTTGTGAATAAATCCTCAGTAAAAAAATCTGTAATTTACACTGAGCAATTTAACACGAGCACGACTAATCAACACAGTATTATTATCTTAGTTTTTTATCCGGTATCGAACGTAACGTATCGAACGTATTCTCGGTATTTCCCGGTACTCGCTGACTACTGTACCGAGGATTCAAAAATCAGTTTCAGCACCGGTACTGCACAGCCTACATTCTACTACTTATCCTAGTACTGATCCTTACTTTATTTTTTTGCTCCAATTAGAAAACAAATCTCAAATATGACCATATACAACAACTACTTTGGGAAACTTTGCTACAGAAGCGCATGTATTTTGTTTATTGTATAAATTGGCATTATCGTTTGAGGACATATACCCGCCATTTTGACGCGTCTGAACTTACAACTATTATCGTATTTATAAGTACTTAAATGACACTGTCCAAATTGTTTGAAGCTCAAAGAAGTCACGGACATGATATTTAGATAAAAATAATATTGTCTAAAATCTTTAATTATTGAATGTTACATTTAAAAAATACATATCTCTGTATCACTCAACTTTTTAAGTTATTCAGTTTTTATCTGCACTTTATACTGATTTCTATATTCGCCGCCGTTAACCAGACATTTTAAGAACGCTGACTTGACTAATTTAGTTATTATTCTATGATAGGGAAAAGTATATATAAAATAATTTCAGGTAATATTATATTTCTCTAGAAGAATTGCAAAAGGGCAGGGAATAGGAGAATGAAGATTATTTTTCCCTAAGCATCTTGTCTACGCGCAGGCCAAAATTGAACATTTTCCTTTTCTCTTTATTTCAATCTCTTTACATTTTTTCCAGTGCTGTAATAACATGACGGGTTTTTTGGTCGATAGATGAATTAATAGCCCCTAAATTATCGCCGGTCGAAACCCAGATACACTGTTTTATTTATTGGCTGGAGGGCGTCAACTCTTGCGCCTAGACGATTTGTGACGACTTTTTAGAACAGCTTATAGACGTTACTCGGGAGCGTGATCGGTCTGTAGTTCTTCAAGAGTTTATCTCCTTTTTTGAAAAACCGAGTAACCGCGCCCTCGTTCCACGCCCTCGGCGTAGTCCTATTGCCTAAGACGGGGTTGAACAATCTCCTTAGTTCCCCAAGGATGGGTAGCCCTCTTGCTTTTAGAAGTTCTGAAGTGACTCCAGCTTTGCCTAGCTAAGATGTTTGAGAGCCGACTCAATTTCGTCTATGTCTAGTTCTGGGAAACCATCGCTGTAGTGGCGTATAAGCGTGGCTCTAGGGTCATTCGCGTCTGGTGGAAGTTTTAGGACATGCGAGGCATAAAATTCAAATTCAAATGTTTTATTTGCTATTAAATAGGGTGGGTACAAATAATGTTGATGGTAAATTTTAAAAACATGGTGCACCTATTTAGCCATAAACAAAAGCATGCAAATGTGTAGCAATAAATTAATGATAAATATTATTAAATAAAATAGACCATCTTAAAAATATTAAATTTCAGATCAATATTGTATCGATTATTTTACTATCATAAAATTTTAGTCCTTGTTGTTAAACTTAATTTAAAATTTCGCGCCTTTCTGAACGACTCACGCTTGACCGTTCATACTTTCTTTTTTTGACAACTCCGATCTACGATCCGATGTTACATGTAAATTGTGCTGGTGTAATAAAAACACATTTAATATCATAAAAGACTTTAATTCAATAAGTTACGGGCCCAGTAAGCCCTGCAAGGGAAGCAGTGCAAAAACTTTAGTGTAAATACAGCGAACATTAGAAAGTGAATGTGGACATAACCTCTAAACCGGCGTGGCTTTTTGTGTTACCTAGTTTCGTCTTCAAACTGAGCAAAATCTTGAAAATGGCTGGAAATAATTCACTGGTATTAATTGAAAAATTAACGGGCCGTGAAAATTATGCAACTTGGCGGTTTGCAGTCCAAAACTATCTGCATCATGAAGAGCTCTGGGACTGCATCGAAAATTTTGACTCGGCGGCAGTGGTGGACAGAAAACGTGATACAAAGGCTAAAACAAAGCTCATTCTTCTGATTGACCCAATAAACTACGTGCACATTCAAGAAGCGAGTACTGCAAAAGAAGTGTGGGACAAACTGTCATCGGTTGACTCTGGGCTAACACGTCGAGTCGGCTTACTGCGTGAATTATGTAACACCTCACTCAGTG
Source organism: Anania fuscalis (assembly GCA_950371115.1). NCBI lineage: Eukaryota > Metazoa > Arthropoda > Insecta > Lepidoptera > Crambidae > Anania > Anania fuscalis. Next base: position 19,116,536 of record OX493326.1, on the reverse strand, counting down.
CATGTCAAAACGTAGAAGAGTATGTGAGCAAAATAATATCAACTGCTCATAAGCTCCGGAACATAGGTTTTAAGGTTGATGATGAGTGGCTCGGAACACTACTGCTCTCTGGTCTACCTGAGTCTTATCAACCTATGATCATAGCTATTGAAAGCTCTGGCATGAAGATAACTTCTGATGCTATGAAAGCAAAGTTATGACAAGATGTAAGGCAATCTGAAAATAATACTGAAGCATTTGCGGTAAACAAAAATTTTAAGAAGTCTAATAAGAAGGAGTCCAAGGGGCCAAGATGTTACACATGTAACAAGTATGGACACAAGAGCCCCGAGTACAAATCCAAACCAAAAAACAATACACAGAAGTCTACAAAGTCTTCATATGCTGCTGTGTTCATGGCATCATCCAGAGACTATGATGATGCATAGTATGTGGATTCAGGCGCGTCTGCTCACATGACAAAACATAAGAACTTGTTTCTGACTAAAACGGTTCCTGGTGTTCTGAATATAAGAGCTGCAGATAATAAAATGTTAGCTGTAACATGCGCAGGACAAGTGAGCTTAGATGTCTACAATCACAAAGGACAAGAAAACAAAGTACTGTTTACCAATGTACTGTATGTCCCAGATCTGGCAACAAATTTATTGTCCGTGAGCCAGATATTCAAAAGTGGTGGCCAAGTGAAATTTAACAGTACTGGCTGCGTTATTATCAACAGTAAGAACCAAATTGTTGCCACAGCAAGTCTCATCAACAACATGTACCGGCTCAATATGCCCAAAGGCTATGCATGCATGTCAGACGTTGAAGAACAAGATAATTATTTATGGCATCATCGAATGGGGCACTTAAACTTCTATAGTTTACAGAAAATGACATCCAACACTGAAGATGTAGTTCTCTCAGCAAAACCAGAGAAAGTGACATGTTTAACTTGCAAAGAAGGTAAACAGACACGACTACCTTTTAAACATGAAGGCTCCAAAGCTACAAAGGTTCTTGAACTGGTCCACTCTGATATATGCGGGTCTATGGAAACGCAATCACTTGGTGGCGCCAAATATTTCATTACATTCCTTGATGATTATTCTAAGAAAATCTTCGTTTACTTTCTTCGAAACAAGTCTGATGCCATTGAGAAGTTTAAAGATTTCAAGAATGAAGTTGAAAACCAGTTCGCACAGACAATGGCCTTGAATATGTAAATGGAAATTTCTCCGATTTTATGAAAAGTGCTGGCATTATTCATCAGAAAACCACACCCTACACACCAGAACAAAACGGAACAGCGGAACGGATGAACCGGACACTTGTCGAAAGGGCAAGATGTATGCTGCTGAATGCTAATTTGCCAAAGATGTACTGGGCTGATGCCATACATACCGCAGCCTACGTCATCAACCGTTCTCCAACTAAATCCTTATCGTTCAAAACTCCAGAAGAGATGTGGTCCGGCCTGAAACCATCAGTAAATCATATGAGGATATTTGGTTGTGAAGCCATGGTGCACTCACCCAAAGAAAAACGGAGGAAATTTGATCCAAAGGCACACAAAATGATTTTCATTGGATATTGTGAGCACACAAAAGGTTACAGATTCATAATACCTAATACTAGAAGAGTTATAAAAAGCAGGGATGCAGTATTTCTAGAATCATCTGTAAAAAGAGTTTTTTTTCCTGTAGAGCTATCGACAGCGACACCTGAAACAGAAAAATATGATTCAGATGACACAGATTCAGAAAATTTATATGACACAGTAACAGAAAACAGGTCTTCTTCAGAAAGTGAGTACTTACCGGATACAAGCATCAGCTCCCCTGAGACCAGAAATATAACATTGAGACCTAGAAACAGAAACATGCAAAAGGTACAAAATCCGGATGATGATGCAGAAAATACTTACCTGTCTAGACACGAAGAGACCCTAGTCGATTCAGCGTACATACAGCATACACATCGGAAAAATGAATCATGGACATTGGTAGAGAAGGAACCAAACGCAAAAGTAATTGGATGCAAATGGGTATTTAAGGTAAAAGAAGAACCAACTGGTCCACGGTTCAAGTCAAGACTTTGTGCAAAAGGATTTTCACAAACTCCCGGAATAGATTTCAAAGAAACATTTGCTCCTACTGTGAGGTATGACTCAATCCGTTTATTGTTGTCAGTGGCTGCTCACCACAATCTTGAAATCATCCAGCTTGATGTCAAGACTGCCTTCCTGTATGGTGAGCTAGAAGAAACTATATTTATAAGTCCACCCGAAGGTCTGTCCTGTGATAAAAAGATGGTATGTAAACTTAACAAGTCATTGTATGGTCTTAAACAGTCACCACGGTGCTGGAATAAGAAATTTGATTCTGTTTTAAAAAAAATTGGTTTCACTTAATGCACAGCTGATCAATGTGTATATGTTGCTCAAGTTTATAATACTAAGTGTTATCTTTGCCTGTATGTAGACGACGGACTATTGTTTTGTAAAAATAAAATTGTATTGAAAGCAATAACAAATGATTTGCAGGCCATATTTGATATGAAAATATTAGACTCACCAAGTAACTTTGTAGGAATGCAAATTAAGAAATCAAACAAAGGCATATTCATACACCAAGCTAAATATGTAGACCAAATATTGCACAGATTTAATATGTATAATGCCAACCCCAACAGTGTACCAGTCGATCCGCACGTGAAGTTACAGAAAGAGGATGGGGAGCCTGAAAAGAACATACCCTTCAGAGAAGCAGTGGGCTCCCTCATGCATCTGGCTACAGTGAGTCGACCAGACATAATGTATGCTGTCAGTCTAGTAAGTAGATTTCTTAATAGCTACAATGAAAGTCACTGGAATGCTGTTAAAAAGATTTTGAAATATTTGAAAGATACAAAGCAGCACGGATTGTTTTACTCTCAATCACCAGAGTGTTCAGATGTCACTGGCTATAGTGATGCCGATTACGCGAACGACATAGACACAAGACGCTCGGTGACTAGTTATGTCTTTATGAAGAATGGAGCAGCTGTGACTTGGTCCAGCCAAAAACAGCAAACAGTAGCCCTCTCAACTACTGAAGCTGAGTTCATGGCAGCTTGTGCTTCTACCAAAGAGGCCCTATGGATAAGGCAATTATTAAATGATTTAGGTGTTTATAAACAAGATTCAATATGTCTTCACTTAGACAGTCAAAGTGCTATTAGTGTCATTAAAAATGTAAATTTTCATAAGCGTTGCAAGCACATTGACATTAGATACCATTTCATTAAAGAAAAATATCAGCTTAAAATTATAACTCTAAAGTATGTAAATACTGTTAATCAATTTGCAGATATATTTACCAAAGCTCTGTCAAAAGATAAGTTTCAGTTCCTTAGGCTTAAACTTGGAATGTCTCCAAACAAATCTATTTGCCAAAATTAAGATTATGTAATTTGGTTATGTGTTTTAGGTATGTTTTAATTTGTCAATATGTACTTAACATAATCTTCAATACATAAAATATGTAATACCTAAATAATACTGTTACTTTTGTTTTTTAAAAGGCTTAAATGTAGAGGTAGTGTTAAACTTAATTTGAAATTTCGCGCCTTTCTGAACGACTCACGCTTGACCGTTCATACTTTATTTTTTTGACAACTCCGATCTACGATCCGATGTTACATGTAAATTGTGCTGGTGTTATAAAAACACATTTAATATCATAAAAGACTTTAATTCAATACTTGTTCTCTAGAAAGACTTTGACAGAATGAAAGGTTTTTTCCATTAGCCATTTACGCAACGATTTGCTGAACATTTCGACTGGCAGTTGCTTAATCGGTTTTGGAATTTTATTATAGACAGCCGTGCACATAGCAGGACAATTCTTCAAGAAGCGCTTCGTTTTAGGCACTGTGTCAAGTATTAGTCGGTTAGGGTTTCTGAGATTTCTATCCGTAGTTTTATTTAATGGTGAAATAGGTGATTATTTTGTTTAACAAATTTCGCTACCTCGAGAATATACAGACAAGGTAACGGTAGTATATTGAGGCTTCTGAAATAAAGTAGGCACGATATATCAGACGGTATGCCACATAAAGCACGTATACATCTTTTCTGGGCAACGAAAGCTTTTTCTATATTCGTGCCATTCCCCCAGATTATGAGCCCATACCTCAACACTGACTCAACATATGCAAAGTACGCAGTGACGGCTGTACTTTTTTTTGCAACTATTGTAAGCTTGTACAATGCAAACGCGAATCTATTAACCTTATCACATACTTTTTCTATCTGTTCTTTCCAATCTAATTTAGAATTCATGACTAAACCCAAGAAAGTCACCTTATCTGCATTAGACAAGATTTCGTCATTAAAGATAATACTAATTTGAGAATTTTTAAAATTATTAAAGTTTTGTATACTACTGTTTTATGTCATTTTTATGTTGTTCTACACTATTTTTTTTTTATTTGTCGTAACAGTTATTGAAACATCGTTAGCAAACAGCGTCGTCTTATGATCAAGTATATCTGGCAAATCATTTATATAATGTCCGATTTTTTTAGCACTCATCCTGCTAGCCTGTGACTATATGAGGTGTACGTGAACGTGTCATAACGTAAACTTATTACCCTTAAAATATCTCTGACACTAATGTCAGATATTTTAAGGGTTATTTACGTTATGACAAAAAAAAAATTAAGTATTTTTTTTTATTCGAGCTTTAGTTTTAGAGAAAAACACGATCAAAACTTTGATATCAAACGCAACTATCAACACCCTCTAAACAGCTGATTACTACGTAGCGGACAAGAAGCTACTACTAAAGTACAACAACAAAGTACATCTTTAAAGATAATGAGATTTTCTGCAACTCGCGGGTAATAAAATCTAAAAGATGTACGTCACAGACGCAACTTACACACCCAATGATAATAATAATATGAAACGAGTGAGTGAAATAGAAATAATAACAATGTTTCTATCTCAAAGAGAATTCATTCATAGACACACACTTGCATGGGATGGCGTAGTAAGTTATGAACATGTGTGTAATATGATTTTTTGAGTGCATGAATGTGATCCTGGAGTATGAATGGGCTAGCGTTGTGTGAGTAGTCTACTTGTGGTGTTTGGGTTCATGTACAGGATGATGTTGATTCTTTATTTTAAAACTTTTAATTTTTTAAAGTTTGGTCAATAATTTTAAATTTATCTTATATGTGATCCATGTAATGATCTAAGTTACACCTAAAAATATCTGACACTAATTCACGTACACCTTATATAGGTAAAAAGCAATCGTGAAAACCAACTTTCAAATGTGTATCATAAAAACTAAAAAAATGAAAATAAAAATACAAAATAACAACAACGACTTCATATTGCATAAGCTCGTCCATCTTCAAACGTAAAACCATCTGTGATCATCTGTCTTATTCCTTCCCCTTGTAAAGAGCGAGAAAGAGCTAACAGACTTGAAAAATGGAGTTCATTCATAAACTTATACTACACGGTCAGATGTTTGGCTTGTTTACCTTTAACATTGATAACTTAAAATTAGGGCTTAAATGTAGCTTAGTGCAAATTTTCTAATTTGAAAACCTACATCATTTAGAACAAACCAATTAAAAAAAATACAATGTCTTAGCTAAGTAAATGTTAAGTTAGCAGCTTACCAATGGTAAAACCAGTAAAACGGCCCTCATATCAGCTTATCAAGTAAGTACATACACTGATCTTCAGAGGGTTTGTTTCCCGATAAGGTAGTGATTCAAATTTCCCATCACACTTTCACAGGCTGTGGACTGACGAGCTATCCAAAACCATGTTAAGATTGTTTTAGGTATGCGACTTTATTATTGAGAAAGGTAATTAAAACTAACCGAAAACGATAAGTTAGATTATTCTAACTCAATGAAATTCAAAATCCCTAACATGATTTTATGATAACTCGGCGTGTTTAAAAATTTGAATCATCTCTCTAGGTACAACGATTGTTTATTTACACTGTTCCTTACTATCGAAAATTGAACTCATCATGATTAAAAATACACGAAAACATTCCTCATCTAACTCAAGATTTAGGTATTCTAGTTTCTACATTTTTTATTACACTGACGGACCACTCACACGCACACTCACATTGTGACTTTTTGATGGTTCTACATTGACTAACTATCACAGAACAAACTAGGTTAAAATTGTGTTTTTAATAAATGACAGATTTTGCGATACTACGACGCGCGCGAAAGCCGGAAACGCGTCCGTATGACGCATCTAATCGCGACAGGCGCACGACCCGAACTAAAAGAAAGCGAAGCGCACTGCGCAGCAGCGGTCGGTCAAAGTGCGGCCGCCAGCGCACCAGACGAAGCAGTAGTGATGTAGTATCTATCGACATAGCGCGGATCGATACACTGTCATTTAATTTTAATACTAACAATTAGAAGAAGTTCAATATCATTTTTGTTTCTGTAAATTAAAAATCAAAAAGTGATTTAATTTAAACGGTGTAAGGCCGGGTATAGCAAAAGTCTCATTAAATGCCACAGGATGATAGCTTGTAGCCGTTTGAGTTCTTGCTTTTGAAATTTAAAACCTACCTATGAGGGCGGCACTGAAAATTTCGGGAATCAAGGAAGTGACACAACATTACTATTTAAAAATGTATTTATTGCTTTTCAAAGTATTCTCTGCGAAATTTGACACATTTTTCCATACGACGTAACTAATCATTGAAGCAACAATTCCATTCGGAAGTTTGGGTCTCCAAAATGGCCGTTTTGTACGCGTCCACAGCTTCTTCAGGTGATGAAAATCTCTGACCACGCAATTTATTCTTTATTTTAGGGAAAGAATAGAAATCATGAGGGCTTAGGTCGGGGCTGTACGGCGGATGGTCTAATAATTCTATGTTTTCTTGCTCTAAAAACTCTTTTGTTCTGTGCGCGGTGTGAGAACTCTTATTGTCGTGATGGAGGATGATGCGGCGGTTGCAGTTCTCTTTACGGAGTTCAGAAACGACCTGTGGCAAACAAATGCTAGCATACCATTCTGCATTAACCGTTCTTTGTCCCTCAAGAGGAATAGTCGCAACATGGCCGGTTTTGGAGACAAACGTGGCCACCATTTTTTTTGCAACACTCCGTGAAGGAACAATTTTTGTTGGTTTTAACTCATTTTCGAACACCCAAACTCGTGACTGGTTTTTTGTTTCGGGTTCGTACGCGTATATCCAGGATTCGTCACCTGATACGATGTTGTATACAGCATTTGAGGATCCTGCGTGGAATCTTTCGAGAGTTCTGACGCACCAAGTAACGCGAGCCGCTTTTTGCTCTTCACAGAGCGAATGCGGTATCCATCGGGAAAACAACTTTTTTACACCTAATTGTTCATGCAAGATTATTTGTATTTGACTCATGCCAATGTCTAAAATTGCCTGAATTTCGCGGTATGTCACATGTCGATCTTCCTCAATCAGCTTACGCACAGCATCTACGTTTTCTTGGGTGACTGCAGTTTTTGGACGACCTTGACGGGGAGTATCACTGAGCTTGACACGTCCACGTTGAAATTCAGCAAACCAGCGATAAATTGTGGTTTTAGATGGGGCTTCATTACCAAATGCAGAAATCATCCGGTCAACACACTGTTTTTGTGTTAAACCACTTCGAAAGTCATAATAAATCATCGCTCTTGAATTTTCTCGCGTAAATTCCATTTTCTCAACGACTAAACAAGTTTGACAAGACCTTGTGATAAGACCGAGAATCTTTTTTTAAATAAATAAATGGTATTCGCTTTTTAAAAACCAAGGAGTTTGCAATTAAAAAGATTGTAATATGACAGGAACAGTGGAAATATTCCATTCCCGATACTTTTAGTGCAGCCTATGTACCGTCATGACGGGTGGCCTAAAAGTAGGCCCAGCTCCGGTTATTTTAAACTTTTCTGTTAAGATCGACTGATAAAGAAGGCTACAGAACGTTTGCCTTCCTCTGCACTTTGTTTGTGCTAAATGCAACTGTTCCCAAATTGGCCGCCAGTTGAGAAGTTATTAAAAAAAGTATAAAATTGTGTTATTTCTTAGTAAAACAGTCTCGCATAAGCAATCGATCGAAAAGTAAAAGTAATAGTATTCTTTATTTGCATAATACAAATTGCTTTTACTCTTTGATTAATTCGATCATAAGTGAAATTATTACTCATAATTGTTGATATTGTGACGTTTACAACGATATTAATTGCATACCGAGGTGAATGCCAATAGTTTTACACGTCGATACATTTCCCTTTTGTTACTCATCCCTAGGTGTCTTTAAAATTCCGACAATTTAATTGGCATAGGCTTAGAGCTAATTTGGTCAAAATAAATGATTGCATGCATGGAGGTAGGTCTTGCGTTTGATTCACGGGCTCGATCTTTTTAAATGACACAATAGTCTAGGCAGCACTTCTCAACTGAGGTTGTATGCTCGATTGATAGTTGGTCTAAAAATGATTCAGTCAGTACCCAATGGCCAAAAAAAAAATCTACAGGAAATCGGCACAATTTATAAACTAAAGATTTTAATTAAGTACCATGAACTGTACCAGGAAAAGACCGACATACCTCGTAACTTTATATCGCGCTCAGAATACCCACAATCTAGGTACAAACAGCCTTGGCCAACCTAGAAAGCGTTAAACCGCCTTCGGGCAGAGGTTGGCCCATACAGATAACATTTGATAAAAAGATAGAATCAAACTTAGGAATCTTAGTAGTTAGGATAGGAATAAAAACAAATTATTATTATTATTTCATGAGCCCTGGCAATACGTCAAAATTTTTAGAGATTGGGTACCTGGACGCTTCGAGTCAATTAGAGCGATTGGGAACTTGTATGGCCTTTGCGTAGGTAAAGGATCTCGGAGATAAGATCACTAGCTCCTGGTCTAATTTTAGTCGGTCTTTTCGGTGCATCTCAAACGATCTAGTACAAAGGGGCCGCCGGCGGCCGCGCTTTTCGGCAAGTGTTTTCGCTGCTTGCCGACAAGGCGGCTAATTCAAAGAATGTTTGGCACGTGTCAAGGTAAAGATTCACCTGAATTTTAGTATCGAAAATCTAGTTGCACTAGCAAGACGTGTGATATCGATCACAATTTTACGATCATGCCCTACCGATACTCCAATCAGGAGTACCTTGATATGGTACTCTGCTACAATGAGACCGGCTTTAATTTAACCGCGGCCTCAGAACTGTTTGTGGAAAGAAATGGAGGAGTTCTGCCTGCCCGGCAGACTATTTTGAAAGCAGTGCAGCGGCATCGTGACTGGCAGACGTTCCGACCGCCAGCTGCTGACGCCGGCCGGCCACGCTATTCAGCCTCTTTAGAAGAGGAAGTGCTGATTTTTTTTAACAGACACTCCATGGCTAGCACCATGGACGCGGCCATAGTCTTCGGAGTCAGTGATTTTTATGTGTGGAGACTTTTGCGGGAGAAAGGTTGTTGTTGTTGTTGTTGTAAGGGATTTCTGCCCGCCTTATATACAGTTATTTTGGCGGGAAAATCCCCACCCACGCAGTCACTGTGTGAGTGAGAGGTCGGTGGGAGCGAGAGGGGAGATGGCATGCGCTTGCTTTTCGCGGTCAAAAGGCAATACCGAAGGGAGAGCCGCATGCCATCTCTTTTTAGAAAGAGAGGGAAATAGAGTGGGCTTAAATTTTGAATTTAATTGGCAATACCGTAAAGAGAGCCGCGCCCTATTTCCTATTATTTTCTAGTCCTCGTTAACCTATACGAGGGTGTGTGCCTACTTAGGGTGTGTGTCCTAAACCCCCGGCTGTTACTTTATTTATTCATCATTTTTACAATAAATTTCACAATAAAGATATAACAAACATAAAGCGCTTACAAACTATTTTACAAACAATTATAAATCAATTTAACAAAAAATACTATTTTACATTTTGGACGCCGTCCTGTACATCTACAGTGATCGGTTGGAGCGTATTCAGAAGAAGTTCGTTAACCATCTGAACTATCGACTCCGTGTGTCAACTGAGTCTTACTTGGACGGGTGGAATCATCATAATCTTTTGACTCTAAGAGGGAGGCGTGATATTCTGGATATGTGCCTATTATATGACATCCTGAACGGTTGTATTGATAGCGAGGAGCTAGTGGCGGGTGTCGCCCTCCGCACGCCGGTGCGCCGCACGCGCCACACGCCCCTGCTACACGTCCCGATACACGCTACTAACTATGCCAAAAACTCGGTACTTGCGCGTATTGCTAATACCTATAACACAAGCTTTAGTGACGATTTTTTCACGTTTAGTCGTCGTACTGACGTCGTACGTGTACAAGTGTTTTCTAAAAAATCACTAAATTAATACAAGTTAAATTTCATTCACTTGGAAGCATTACAAAATTAAATCGTGTGAACGCTGTTTGCTTGATGTGACCTTACACTCCTGCGCATCAACAAGGAGGACCCCCGCTGCAACACCTGCGAGCCGTCTTAACCCCCGAAAGACACGTACGGTTGCTATTTTTTAACTCGCTTACTCATTGCACCGCCTCGTTGTTCCGGCCTACGTAACGCAACAACATGAGCTATCAGAGTTTACCAACTGGAGGGTCGCAACCTGATTTATCCAAGATGAGTAATTTAAATTCGGAACAATCAATTACATTTCGGAAGCGGAAAGTGATTTGTGATATCGAGTGCTCATGCTCCGATGATTTAAGAGAAATGAAATTGGAAATGTCTCGCATAAGTTCTTTATTAGAAAAGTATGTCGGGTCCAATGAACAGATTATGAAAAACATGCAGGAAAGCATAACTGACATAAAAAATTAAATTACTGACATGAAATCGTCCAATGAGAGAACACATAATGCCATGCAAATCAAAATTGAATCTCTTGAATCAGACATACACAAACTCAAAATTTCTTCAAAATCTCCACCTGTTACTTTGGCAAATGAGTTGACTCTCGGCGAACGAATTATACAGGAGATCCAGTATCGCAGTACCAGAGAAAAAAATATCGTGCTTGTCGGCCTTCCTGAACAATCTGCGTCTACTTCTGAAGACAGATTGTCAAAAGCCGAAGATGACGTACTTAGAACCATCTCTTTGGTAAGCGCAGGCATTCCAAAACCATCTAAAGTTTTTAGGATCGGCAAACACCAACCAGGGAAGAACAGAAGCATCAAGGTCTGCTTTGAAACAATAGAACCCGCTAAAAATCTACTTCGCAACAGAAATAAGCTACATGATGGCCTAAAAATATTCTCCGATCAAACACCGACTCAGCAAAACTTCATGAAAAAACTAAGAGAAGAACTGAAACGACGTCAAGATAAAGGTGAGACTAATCTTACAATCAAATATGTTAATGGAACATCGTCAATAATAAAAACATCAAAAAACTACAAACAGTAAACACCAAAATCAATACTTCTACCGATAAAAATAATAGTTATGAACTACTGAACAGTTACCAGAATTTTCCAATCTACAAGTCACGATTTACTTTTCTCTACCTTAACGCTCGAAGTATACGAAAAGAGGGGAAATTTAATGAACTCAAATGTATTTTACAAACAATACCTAACAATGTACACATTATACTAATATCTGAAACATGGATTCGCAACGAAGAACAAGCAATACAACTTCAACTACGTAATTACTCTCACTACTATAACTATAACTATATTGTGGTGTAAGTGGGGCGTATAGTGGCGAGACCTTTCAGGTCTCTTCAGCCGACCCTCCTGCTGGAGGGTGGAGGATCACACTGGTCCACAGGTGCCTTATTTAGGGAAGCACTGCTTGCCCCGCATGGGGACGGGACTAGAAAAGGTGTCCCAAAAATTGCTTACCTCAAAACCAACGGGAGGTAGTAACCACGGCTGCCTAAGCATCCCTTTGATCGTGGTCGCAGTTACAGAAAGAAACCGAACCAAAAAACATCAAAAATGACCTTTTCTGCATGGAACGTACGGACACTAATTGATCGGTATGCCAACCTGTGCCCTGAAAGGAAAACGGCCATAGTAGCCCGTGAGCTTCGTCGCTACGATGTGGACATAGCCGCACTTAGCGAGACCCACCTGGCCGAAGAAGGAGAGCTGGTGGAACATGGTGGTGAGTACACTTTCTACTAGAAGGGCACGCCCGCCTCTGAACCAAGACGCTCGGGGGTTGAATTTGCTATAAAAAACGCCTTGTTGCAGAAACTAGCAGAATGCCCAGTATATATTTCCGACCGCATTATAACATTGCGGCTCCACATGAAAAATGACCAATTCCTGAATTTAATAAGCGTCTATGCTCAGAGGCGTGCGGTGCATATATGCAATTAAGCAGTGCCTACCTGATAAATGAAATAAGTTAGGCAATAGATACTTACAAATGTGTGTCAATGGTGAAAAACCACTGATTTTCATCAATAAAACACTTAATTGAGTATCTAGTGCCTACCTAGAAATAAAACCAATGCCCGCCACTGTCTATGCTCCAACTATAACTAATAATGACGATGTCAAGGAGCGCTTTTACGAAGAGCTTTCAATCACCCTGGCTGGCATTCGTCCGGCAGAGAAGATCCTTCTGCTCGGCGACCTAAATGCAAGAGTTGGGCGTGACTATGGAGCCTGGCCGCGTGTATTGGGACGACATGGTATTGGTAACATGAATAGTAACGGCCAAATGTTACTTACACTTTGTACACAGTTTAGCTTGGCCATAACAAATACCTACTTCAGATTACCTATAAAACACAAGGTTACGTGGATGCATCCGAGGTCAAAACATTGGCATCTGATTGATTTCGCTATTACCCGACATACTGACATTTTCCAGGTGCTTATCACGCGAGTTATGCGAGGAGCGGACTGCTGGATAGACCACAAACTACTTGTCACTAAGTTAAAATTGCGACTCCGACCTCCCATCAGATCCAATAGAGTTAAACCAACGCGACTTGATGTTGGAAAACTGGCCAACTTGGAAACTCAAAACATCTATTGTCAAGCTTTAAATAGCGCAACCTCTACACTCGACACTAATAGTGATCTTCAAGTGACGTGGGACCTATTGTGTTCGCAATTAATTGACACGGCCAAAGGTACGTTGGGAGGGGTATCTCGGATCAATGAAGACTGGTTGGACGAGAACGATCAGGTATTGACCAAGGCAATTGCAGAATATCGTGGCCTATTGCGACGTCATTGTCGAGGACGACAGTCTCCTGAGACGGTGGAAGACATAAAGAAAAGCAGTTCTGAGCTGCGGGCTCTCACTCGGGTGGTTAAGGATCAGTGGTGGAAACAGAAAGCTGACTATATAAACTGGCTTTCTCAGTCAAACCGTCTGGGCTTGTTTTACGCTGAAGTGAGGAAGTTGATTGGCTGTCCGTCTCGCGTGAATGTGCCACTTAAATACCAAGACGGGGAACAGCGACTTACTACCAAGAAGGACACCCTAAAACATTGGGCTGAGCACTTCAGTCAACTGCTTAATGTAGACCGATCAGCCGATCTGCAGCATATAAGAGCACTCCCGAGACTTCCTGAGGCAGGAAATCTTTGCGATCCACCCTCACTTGAGGAAGTTGTGAAAGCCATAAAAGGACAACCGAATGACAAAGCAGTCGGTATTGACCAAATCTCGGGAGAACTTCTGAAGTATGGAGGGGAAAAACTGCACAACACCCTATGGAAATTATTTTCCCGCATGTGTATCGAGGAAAGTGGCCAGCAACCCAGCAACTTTAAGATCTCAAGCATATGTTCTCTGTACAAAAACAAGGGAGACCGTTCGGACTGCAATTCTTATCGAGGTATCTCATTACTCTGCATCCCTGGAAAGGTCTTTGCCAAGGTCCTCCTAAATCGACTTATTTCTGTGTCCGAGGCGGTACTACCAGAGAGCCAATTTGGATTTAGGCCTGAGAGAGGCACCTGTGAGGCCATCTTTAGTCTGCGTCAGCTGCAGGAGAAGAGCAGAGAGCAGGGTCAACCGCTTCATCTCTGCTTCGTGGATCTGGAGAAGGCTTTTGATAGTGTTCCTCGTGAAGCTTTGTGGCTAATCTTAGAGAAGTATGGCTGCCCGAATAAGTTTGTTAGGCTGATTCGACTTCTTCACGACAACATGACATGCAGTGTAACAGCTAAAGGAGAGCAGATCGAGTTTTTTTCCGTTACTTATGGAGTGAAACAAGGATATGTCCTGGCACCCACCCTGTTCGCTTTATACTTTGCCGTGGTAGTTCGTGAAGCCATAAATGATAACATGTCGCAGGGTATCCATATTCGCTTTCGGATGGATGGGAAATTGTTAAACCTTGCTAGACTTAAGGCCCGCACGAAAGTCTCATATGACTTCATAACCGAGATAATGTACGCAGATGACCTTTGTTATGTGTCGGACTCCCCGGGGGGTTTGCAACTGCTTATGACAAAACTCGATGAGGCGTGCTGCAGATATGGATTGAGAATAAGTGTCAAAAAAACAGAGGTTATGTCCTTAGACACACCGCAAACTGCCGGATCTGCATTGAATATTTGCCTTCGTGAGCATTCTCTTAAGCAGGTAGACAAATTCAGGTACCTGGGAAGTACTATTTCAGCAAAAGGAGACCTAGACGCTGAAATAAACAGTAGAATCGGCGCAGCCTCTGCAGCCTTTGGGAAATTGCAGCGGAAGCTTTTTCATTCACATGATATCCGGAGATCAACCAAAATCGCTGTGTACATGGCCATAGTGCTGCCCAATCTTTTATACTCAGCTGAAACATGGTGTTTATATCGCAGGCACATCCGGACTTTAGATAGGTTTCATCTCAAATGCCTTCGTGAAATTTTAAACATTAAGTGGGCGGATCGCATTCGAAATACCGATGTACTTCGCCGGGCTAATGTCGGTGGCATTGAAGCCTATCTGATGAGACGACAACTGCGTTGGTGTGGACATGTATCACGCATGCCCGACGAGAGACTGGCAAAGCGTGTCTTTTATTCAGAGCTCCGAGAAGGGAAACGTAAACAAGGTGGTCAGTTTTGCCGCTATAAGGACGTGCTGAATAGGTGCATATGAAGAGGTGCGATATATAGTCCGAGACCGATAAGCGATATTGGTGTCTTCGCCTAAAAGAATTCTAGTTTCTATTTTTTTTTTCTGTAGATACATTTATACTTAAATAACTTAATTTAGCGTTTTGTGTCAGATCTTGCTATCCTTTTTTTAGAAATTAATTTTTATTTGTCTGTTTTATTTAATTCGATTTAAAACTGCCAAAATTAATTAAAAGTTTAAAATTATAATTGTAATGTTTCTAATATAGCATACATATAATATAAGCCTAGTTTGTGTCACTTTCGTCCAGTAAAAACAGACATAGAAAAAGTACCAAATAACTTTGCCAAAAAAAAATTCTAATTTAAAAAGTTTACTTTATGTATCTCAGTTCATATAGATATGCTTTTTATATAATTTTGTGCCAAATTAAGGCATAAACTTTTGAGAATTTTAATTATTTAGGTAATCCCAGCTACACACGCTTCAAAAAAAATTATAAATTGTTACAGTTAACATACTTCATATCACAAATACATCAAAAATCGATTATGTTAATTTGTGTCACTTTCGACTACAATATATTTAATTAAACACAAGAAACTGCGCTCGATGCGGACGCAGGCGGGTAGGAGAGGTTGTGACGGGGCCATTGTTATTCAATTGATATCTTTTTTCCGAGCATATGAGTTAATCCTAAAATAACAAAGCGTTCGTGTTAAGTAACAAACGAGAATATGGATAAAAAATAATGACAATGCATTTCGTACAAAACTAAACTTACTTATATAGTGGATTAATCTTTTAATTAGTCTACCTATGGAGTTATCAATGTGCCATACAATTACCGCACTTAGCTTCAAGTAGTGTACGGTCAGCAAAACTGTACCATACCTACTTACTTACTGAATTAAGATAATTATTTCACATTATGCTGTTTCTGTTTTTAACCCTACCCCTTTCCACACACATTCAAAAATTGGCACTTTAAATTTTTATATATCGCAAACGGATTTCTAAATCGAAACATTGTCTTAGCAACCCCTAACTCATTTTAAAGGGCCTATTCAACGATATCCCACATGATGGGGTAGACATTGAAAAAATTAATCATCCCCACTTTATAGGTATGGGTGCTACCCTAAAAAAATGTTTAACATATCCCCACAAAATTACAACTCTCTAGGGTCAAAAGTCTCCAAGCGAAATCTCGGACGAACAGACAGACAGACGGACATGACGAAACTATAAGGGTTCCTTGTCAGGACTACGGAACCCTAAAAATCTGACGTAAAAAAATTACTGTTAGGCGGTACGAAGTTATCCGGGTCAGCTAGTTACATAAAGAATAATCATGGCTTAGCTCGCTCTTTCACTCTTAAATTATTGAGGAACGTCAAATTAGGAGAGTCGTACTTGCAAAATCCAATACAGGGTTCCCTAGATGATTACTTTATTAAAACCAGCGTCAGAAATCAGACGCCCAATTCCTGTAATTTAAAAGTTAGTAATAATAATCCAGTGTCGATCCAGGGGGCCTAGCACGAAAGTGTATCTTTTGTTCGGTCGTATAAACCTAACAAATTAAAATGGCGAGTGGCATGTGTCAATCCTTTGATAAAATATAACCAACTCAATCTAGCCGAGTAAAAGCCCCGACTATTTTCAATTGTTTATAAATTGTCAAACCTTTGATACGGGGAATGATGGATGTTTTAATCTGATTGCATAATACGACCGACCGAATGATGCGCTTTCGTATTAGGATTCCTGTCTTGCCAACATCAACCTCTTAAACGGTATTCTTTTACACTAAAATGACAAAGTCAAATTGACAAATCAAGAAAATGGCCAAATGGTAGGTACCTCTACTAATTTTAATGTTGACTTAATTTGTGAAAATTGACACCATGGATTTAATAGTCAAACTGGATAGAGCATTCGATAGACAGAGAAAAATTTCTCTGGTTTGTGCCTCTCACTAGAAACAAGAGGCCTAATACGAAAGCGTATCGTTCGTTCGGTCGTATTATCCGATCAAATTAAATATCTATTCACTTGTATCAAAGGTTTGACAATTTATGAAAATTTGTAAAGGGTCGTGTTTTTTACACGGCTAGATTGAGTTAGTCATATTTTATCAAAGGATTACCACATGATAGTGGTTATTATAATTTGTTAGGTTTATACGTCCGAAAAAAATATATAATTCGTGCTAGGCGTCTAGCATTTCAATTTGGTTGCATCAAATAAATATTTTGTTTACTGCTAAGGCCGAAAGTGTAAGTTACTTGTAAAATTTTAGATACTTGTAAATGATTGACACAATCATATCCCGCTCATCATGATCATATTTCGTGCGCACGTATAAATAGCGACGAGAATTCAGATTTTTAGTAACATCATAATCGCATCATATTAAAATCTTCGTAACCAACTACGGGAATCACGGTAATCGACCCCCAGGTTTCTTAATACTTGCAAATATTTATTTTATGCAAAAGTACACCTTACTATAC
Organism: Anania fuscalis; assembly: GCA_950371115.1. Lineage (NCBI taxonomy): Eukaryota > Metazoa > Arthropoda > Insecta > Lepidoptera > Crambidae > Anania > Anania fuscalis. Next base: position 19,098,952 of record OX493326.1, on the reverse strand, counting down.
AAGATTTAAAGAACGAAGTCGCGTGTCTAGACCTAACTAGTTTAAAACATAGAACAGTTTGTAGATTTAAGCTAGGGATTGCAGTCCGGATTATCCGTAATCCAAAATATCCGGATTACACTGTTTTATTTTAAATATTTATAGATGCTTCCGCAAACAAAAAAGTGACGATCCAATTCACGGATTGTCCCAGACAGACGCGGCCTGAGGTGGCGGCCGCGGCTGCGGCCTGTTGTGTAGTATGAAAGTCTTAGCACTATTCAAATCTATGCTGCTTGCGCGCGGCCAAACGTGGCTAGCCGCGGCCGGGAGCTCTGCCGACTGCCGACACGCCGCCTGCGTCGCGGCCAGCTGCAATTTTTACAACTAGCCGCAGCGGCCAATTTATAATATACGTCGTCTGCTTCTTCTCTGCACTAGCCCACAATAGACACGAAGCAGTGTAGGACAAAAAATGGGACATGTAAAAGTGCCTTTTATGGCCAATTTACAGAAATAAATGATTTTGATTTTTTTGATTTGATTTGATTTTTTGCTATTGACATAATATAATATCTTACGCGTAGCGTAATGTACCTACAGAACTCGTAGGTATATTAGAGTTCTGGTATGCTGGTCAAGTGAACGTTGTTAAATGGGCAGATAGCTTTTCAGACGAGTACAGATTGGAGTGTGGTGTGAGGCAGGGTGGGATCTCTTCGCCGGATCTTTTCAATGTGTATATGGACAATCTGATCGCCGAACTCAGCAGCATGCATGCAGGTTGTTACATAGATGGAGTTGCAGTTAATAACATAAGCTACGCTGATGACACGGTGCTGCTGAGTCCGTCGATTTCCGCCCTTCGCAACTTGTTAGGCGTGTGTGAGCGGTATGCCGAAAGTCATGGTCTTAAGTACAACACAAAGAAAAGTAAGCTTATGTTTTTCGGTCTCGGTGACGGTAATCCTCACGTTCCCACAATTTTACTGAATGGTTTCCCTCTCAACAGAGTTAAGCAATTCAAATATCTAGGGCATATTGTCACTGATGACCTTTGGGACAACGCTGACATTGAACGTGAGCGCAGGGCGTTGGCTGTCCGGGGTAACATGTTGGCTCGCAGATTTGCTCGTTGCTCCATTGAAGTTAAATTAACACTATTTAAGGCATATTGCCAATCATTTTACACGAGCAGTTTGTGGGTTAATTACACTCAAAGGGCATACAACGCTCTCCGCTTTCAATTTAATAATGTTTTCAGGGTGTTGTTGCGGCTGCCATGCTTCTGCAGTGCTTCGGCGATATTTGCCGACGCGCGAACTGATGATTTTTACGTGATTAGACGCAAACGAATCTCATCACTATTACACAGAGTGCGTGGTAGCAGTAACGGCATTCTGAAAGCAATATCAGATAAGTATGACTGTCCAATCCAGTCAATTTTAATGAAATTTATAATTGGTGCAATTAAATAATACAATTTAAATATCCAATGGCTACTAATATAGTTTTAAGTGTGTACTAACAATAATTTGGATCATCATTGTAATCTGTTTAGTGAATAAATTATTTATTTATTAAGTCTTTCTTGATCGGCCTCGTCCTCGTGTTGGAGGCATCGCAGCCGTCTTCTTGGGACACCCGCGCTTGCGCAGAGGGTGCACAGGCGTAGGCGGTGACTCGGCATTGCCTCGGTAGGGGACCAAAGCGGATGTGTGATAGACCCCTAGTGGGACCTCTGGTTCTCGGGGATCTGCAAGAACATAAGAAGCAGCGCCTTGCTGGCGCGATATTAGGTATGGGCCGTCACGGCGTGGTGCAAATTTTGCACTGACTCCTTGCGAAGTTTTGATCACAGCGTGAATCGTTGCTAGGACCATATCTCCGGGTTTGTAACCAGGGTCATCTCGACGGCCTTTGTCTGCAATACTTTTACGCCTCTCCTTTTTATTTTCCCGGACTTCACGTGCTCTTTTAAGAGTTTCTGCTAAAAGAAGGAGTTTAGGGGTGACTTCAGGTATAAAATTTTCTGAGTTCACAATTTGCCGCAAATCACGATTAACGTCGTCGGGTTTTCTAAGTTCACGACCAAGAGTTAAATAGGCAAAATTTGCACCACGCCGTGACGGCCCATGCCTAATATTGCGCCAGCAAGGCGCTGCTTCTTATGTTCTTGAAGATCCCCGAGAACCAGAGGTCCCACTAGGGGTCTATCACACATCCGCTTTGGTCCCCTACCGAGGCAATGCCGAGTTACCGCCTACGCCTGTGCACCCTCTGCGCAAGCACGGGCGTCCCAAGAAGACGGCTGCGATGCCTCCAACACGAGAACGAGGCCGACCAAGAAAGACTTAATCAACCATATCGCCTTAGTCCTGTATCCTCGCCGGGACGTCTTTCGGATCCAGAGGGGGAGACTGTAAAACAACTTTCAAATAAGCGCGCGCGCGACCGCGCGCCGCCGCTACGCGCCCTGCGACACCGATGACCAAGCACTTCCGAAAGCGCAGCGACGAACAGCTCCGAGCGCCCGCCCCGGCCGCTATAAATACCGCCTCCGTCCCTACTCACGCCAGTCTGTCTTGCGCAGGCGCCGCTTCCTCATTGGAACGACTCCTTGCCTAGCTTCCCCGATACACGTGTACGGGCGGTGAATCCTCATAGGAACGCCGTCTGGAAGCGTTACTCGGTTTTCGCGTACAAGTGTTTTTTTTTTCTAAAGTTTATTGTATTTGTGTTCTTGTAATAAAACGAATAATAGAACCGGACTTGGTGTTTGTTTTGTTACAGTTTCATTTAAACATTATTCTGTTAATAGAAACCATGTTTACGCATTAGTTTGCTAATATTTTGAATTGGAAAGAGACTTTTACAAAACCGGTAAAATTTTAATACATAGGCATAACACTAGCACTCAGTATAATTCATTCTGATACTCTTCTACATTGTCTGTGGCCTCGATGGAATCCCGCGATTTCGATGTTGTTTCGCGTTAAGATTCCAATCGAACCTTCGGTCGGGGATCGGTCGGATCCGAACATTTGGATAGTTTTCGCGCTAGACCCCCTGGTCATCTATTGAGATCCTTACAAGCATCTAACGATTTTTTTTTAATGATATTTAGTTTCGGTGGCGTTATGTTAAAATTAGGTGGCACAATTTCACATATGTTATGTTTTACCCTAAAGATTACTATTATCAATTTATTTCGTGTGAAAACTCAAAAACAAAATTTGCCATCAAAACTGACAAAAAATCGCATGTGTTGATATTGACCCTTTTAAACTTCGACTAGTCTGTATGGGAAATGCAAAAAATCACCATCTTTTAATTTTAAACATTTATTTTTAAATGATAATAATTTTATATGATTCCTTCTATTTTAAATGTTTAGAAGTACACATTAAACGTACAACCTTCTATGTCATTATTTAATTGTTCTAATAAACTACATAGTTTTTTTAAATAATTACAGTGAAAAGTCGTGAGACATCGTTAAAAGCGAAGGGACGTCTACTGGCGAAAATGCCCACAATATAAAATCAGATTATTATCACCAAAAGGCTGGCCACATTGCCACACTCTATACTTAGCTTAGCTTAGCTTAGCTTAGAAAAAACGATGGCTTCGACAGAAACACTTGAAAGATTTCGCCAAATCGATTAGTGATTGGTTAGCTTAGTAGAGGAAACACACGCCCGGTAATCCGAGGTCGTGGGATCGCATCTCACTTGAAGCAGTAACTTTTTCAAGTTTTTTTTTTCAATTTTTACTATGTTTTACTTTTAGATTTGATAAGAAAAATTGACAGTTTTCAATCTTAAGATAAAAAAAATAAGATCCGAAACTATTTATAACATAGAATCAGGTACTTTATATAAATGACAAAAACCTATAAATAAAATATCTCACGAATTTACGATAGAGTTTATGGGCACACAAAATTGTAACAATATTTCTATCGGGTGTAGTATCCGCAAATTGCCTGATCAATGTTGCATCATTGATAAAAAAAAATCTGCGAGAAACACTTGAAGATTTCGACTTGACAGCTAGTGACTTGGTAGCGTAGTTGGAAATGCACTCGCCCGCCTTTCAAGATCCAATGGGCGAGGGTTCGAATCCCACCTGTAGTTGGTAAATTTTGCTTCAATTCATACTGTTATATTTTTTAATTCAATAAAGAAAAATTACACTTTTAAATTCCAGTATTATTAAAAACCATTTATTAATAAACGTAGCATGGTAGGCAATTGCTAGAAAACAAAATTAAAATTTTAGTATTCTGTTCTGCCAAAAATATTTTAATAACTGACAAAATAAACTATAGGGGTTGTCGCTATAATTTATGTATTTTCGTTGCCTTATTTATTCACAGCTAATTTATTATGTTTTTCCAAAATATTCCAAGTGACTTGTCAAAATGTAATGTGCGTAAGGTAATAATAATGTGTAGGTGGCGAAAGTAGCGAGCAAATTATTTTACTCTGCCGCCTAGCCGCCTCTTTTAATTATTCTACGATCCGTGCTTTACGTTTGTATTTGCTCAATCATGCCACGAGTACATCGTAGTTTGGCGTAAGCTAACTAGATGTCGCGGCGTTATCGCATTCACTTTACGAAATAATGCAGAGGTGAAGTGGGGTCATTGGCTAGGGGAACGGCCTTAATCATCATTTTACGCATATAAAGTGATATTTTTTTGTACAAAAATAGTATAAATTATAAGAAACGTTTATTATATATTGGCAAATAAACGGACTTCTCAATAACCCGAACACTGATAAGAACAATGAAAGTTCACCAAAAAGGTAACAACACATTGTATTAATTAGCAATTAGTTCAATTGTCAAACCAATAAACATGTATGTTTAACCAACTTCTATAAAGAAGTGTATTACAAACGTACGTCAATAAGTACAATTGTAAAAGTTAGTAATTAGATAGATTACATCACATTTTTTTTTTTTTTTTATTTGAGATGGGCTTACTCTTTACATACTAATTAAACAATCACGTTTAACCGACTTCTAAAAAGAGAAGAATATTAAAAATGTATGTAACTAAATAGTTGAATTGCTAAACCGATAAACATATGTTTAACCGAATTCTAAAAAAGAAGTATATTAAAAATGTATGTAACTAAATAAGTTAAATTGCTAAACCGATAAACATATGATTAACCGACTTCAATAAAGAAGTGTGTTACAAATGTACGTAAACAAGTACTTACTTAGAAATACTTCTTCTTACTAATTCAAGGATCAGAGTTTTTATTAGGGCTCTCATTTATACAATTAGGTAACAATCATACGGTTAATAAATTATAATATTTGACGACCTCCGTAGCCGAGAGGCGAGCACGCCGGGCCATCAATGAGGTTGCGGGTTCGATCCCTGGTCGGGTCAATGTAGAAAACGAACTTTTCTATATTGGGTTTCTATAGTCTGGGTGTTGCGGTACCATCGTTTTTTCTGATTTCTATCACACAAGTGCTTTAGCTACTTACATTAAGATCAGAGCAATGTATGTGATGTTGTCCAATTTTAGGTTATATTAAAAAAAACTTCATACAGCTTGATAATTTAGGAAATAGAGTTTTTATTCTGGTTCTCATTGAGACTAACAAGTTACATTAATAAGGTATAATATAATATACTAATTTAAGTTCAATAAATCAACTATTTATTAATTCTTAAGGCCAATTTCTCACAAAACCTACTATATTTTCATATAAAGCTTTAAGCACCGCGTATTCATTGAAATCTTAAATATATAATATTTTCGATTGCTGTTTAGGAAATGTATAAATTCCCTAGGAAATGTGTCTAATATAATTTACATCACACATTTCCCCATGATTTTAGGAATTCTATACAATTCCTAGAAATTGTATACAATGACGGATTTCATACATTTCCTGTAACATATATATATGTACTATATTTAAGTATGTATGTGTGTTTATTTTTATCGTAGCATTCTCAGATTAGAGAAAGGACTAGATATGTAATGGAGGCGTGTCGCGTGACACCGCGACATGACCAGGAATGACCATCGCTCCCGAAACAAGCCACGCCACTCTTTAATCACAGCTCAGACGTACAACAGTAATGTTTTCCGATATTTTTGCAAAATGCCGAATTATTGTGAAGTTACGTGCAGAAACAGAAGTAAAAAGAAAAACTACAAGAATTATTGAGTCACTTACCTAAATTAAATATTAGGATTTCATTTTTATTTAGCTTTGAAGTAAAAAAAGTAACAATATCATGAATAAATTCAGTGCCGAATGAGCTACCATAATACCGAACTTGATTGTGATGTTTATTTAGACATGTTAGACATTGATGGCTAAGTACAACAACCACATAACATTACATCTAATGACACCGCAATGTATTCTGATGCTACCGATATCGACTGCGACGTGAAAATACCATGGTACGGCCGCATGCGCCGTTCCCGAAGTAGTGGTGGTAGTGCCGTGCTAGCTAGTGTTTATTGTAGTTTTAAAGTGTGCGTGAAGTGCCTTTAGGCCAATGACAACACCTGTTTACGTGTTGTCGTAGACTCTCAGGCTCCTCCTATTGTTTTGTTTTTACACAGTAGTTTACGAAATAATGCAGAGGTGAAGTGGGGTCATTGGCTAGGGGAACGGCCTTAATCATCATTTTACGCATATAAAGTGATATTTTTTTGTACAAAAATAGTATAAATTATAAGAAACGTTTATTATATATTGGCAAATAAACGGACTTCTCAATAACCCGAACACTGATAAGAACAATGAAAGTTCACCAAAAAGGTAACAACACATTGTATTAATTAGCAATTAGTTCAATTGTCAAACCAATAAACATGTATGTTTAACCAACTTCTATAAAGAAGTGTATTACAAACGTACGTCAATAAGTACAATTGTAAAAGTTAGTAATTAGATAGATTACATCACATTTTTTTTTTTTTTTTATTTGAGATGGGCTTACTCTTTACATACTAATTAAACAATCACGTTTAACCGACTTCTAAAAAGAGAAGAATATTAAAAATGTATGTAACTAAATAGTTGAATTGCTAAACCGATAAACATATGTTTAACCGACTTCTAAAAAAGAAGTATATTAAAAATGTATGTAACTAAATAAGTTAAATTGCTAAACCGATAAACATATGATTAACCGACTTCAATAAAGAAGTGTGTTACAAATGTACGTAAACAAGTACTTACTTAGAAATACTTCTTCTTACTAATTCAAGGATCAGAGTTTTTATTAGGGCTCTCATTTATACAATTAAGTAACAATCATACGGTTAATAAATTATAATATTTGACGACCTCCGTAGCCGAGAGGCGAGCACGCCGGGCCATCAATGAGGTTGCGGGTTCGATCCCTGGTCGGGTCAATGTAGAAAACGAACTTTTCTATATTGGGTTTCTATAGTCTGGGTGTTGCGGTACCATCGTTTTTTCCGATTTCTATCACACAAGTGCTTTAGCTACTTACATTAAGATCAGAGCAATGTATGTGATGTTGTCCAATTTTAGGTTATATTAAAAAAAACTTCATACAGCTTGATAATTTAGGAAATAGAGTTTTTATTCTGGTTCTCATTGAGACTAACAAGTTACATTAATAAGGTATAATATAATATACTAATTTAAGTTCAATAAATCAACTATTTATTAATTCTTAAGGCCAATTTCTCACAAAACCTACTATATTTTCATATAAAGCTTTAAGCACCGCGTATTCATTGAAATCTTAAATATATAATATTTTCGATTGCTGTTTAGGAAATGTATAAATTCCCTAGGAAATGTGTCTAATATAATTTACATCACACATTTCCCCATGATTTTAGGAATTCTATACAATTCCTAGAAATTGTATACAATGACGGATTTCATACATTTCCTGTAACATATATATATGTACTATATTTAAGTATGTATGTGTGTTTATTTTTATCGTAGCATTCTCAGATTAGAGAAAGGACTAGATATGTAATGGAGGCGTGTCGCGTGACACCGCGACATGACCAGGAATGACCATCGCTCCCGAAACAAGCCACGCCACTCTTTAATCACAGCTCAGACGTACAACAGTAATGTTTTCCGATATTTTTGCAAAATGCCGAATTATTGTGAAGTTACGTGCAGAAACAGAAGTAAAAAGAAAAACTACAAGAATTATTGAGTCACTTACCTAAATTAAATATTAGGATTTCATTTTTATTTAGCTTTGAAGTAAAAAAAGTAACAATATCATGAATAAATTCAGTGCCGAATGAGCTACCATAATACCGAACTTGATTGTGATGTTTATTTAGACATGTTAGACATTGATGGCTAAGTACAACAACCACATAACATTACATCTAATGACACCGCAATGTATTCTGATGCTACCGATATCGACTGCGACGTGAAAATACCATGGTACGGCCGCATGCGCCGTTCCCGAAGTAGTGGTGGTAGTGCCGTGCTAGCTAGTGTTTATTGTAGTTTTAAAGTGTGCGTGAAGTGCCTTTAGGCCAATGACAACACCTGTTTACGTGTTGTCGTAGACTCTCAGGCTCCTCCTATTGTTTTGTTTTTACACAGTTTAATGTGTGTGTGGGAGCTATGGTAGGAGAAATCCGGCGACACCGGTGCTCTTCGAAATTACGTACGATGCGACTTCTCCTCCATTAATATTTCTAAGGTAGCATTTATATTTTATAGGTATTTTTTGTTCGTGTATGTAGTTTAAACTTATTGATATTAACATCGTAGGTATATAAATAAAATTACACAATAAGCACTCTGCACCACTTTCCCCTTTCTTTGTAGTTGTCCTCTACCTAAAGGTTGTCTGGAAGAGATCGCTTTTTAGCGATAAGACCGCCCAAATTGTACATCTTTTTGTAAATATCAACTTTAACTTCTTTGTTTGGTGTGCAATAAAGAGTATCTATTTATTATATGTAAGTTTTATTATATGTATATGTATAGAACTGTATTAATTTACATTTTCTTACGTTACCAGCATGAGCTTATTATGCTGAACAACCTTTCCTAAGACGTTATTTTAATAGCTCTTAAGGTGTAGCTGGTCTGCTAGGGTTCCACATCAGGTAGACCAGACCCATGTTTTTTTTTATGTCAACAGAAAGTGCTGATGACGTTAACCAACTTTTCCTTAGGCGCTTTATAAATTCCTTTTAAAAATTAGACGGGCCACTGGTGTTCCACATTACCTATTCAGACCTTCAAAATAAATTTTAGCCTATATGTTGCCGAGGACTAATAGCTATATAATAAAAAAAAAATTGACATCAAAATCCGTACAGTAGTTTTTGCGTGAAAGGCGAACAACAGACAGATATACAGACAGACAGACAGACAGACAAAAATTCAAAAACCATTTTTTTGGCTTCTGTTGGTCATATGAAGACCTCTAGTAGTATTTTTTTTTAAATATCTTTAATGTACAGAATTTACCCTCTCTACAGTTTTATTATACGTATAGACTAGCTGTGCCCGCAACTTAGTTTGCGTGGACTACAGGAATCAAGTGGTATTGCCTTATCAAACAACGATGTGTTGTGTTTTTTCGGCGTCGTGCGGTGAACGCGGACGGACGTGTCGCAGTTCGGTTAAATTGTTTAAACGAAATAGTTATAATAAAAACTAAAAACCGACTTATTTTACTTCACAATTTTAAGTGTTAAGTCCTCTATTTTCCCTCCTAACTTCGCCAAAAATGACTTTACAGCAAAGTAACCTTCAATCAATATTGGTCCTCTATGGACCGCCCATCCAATGATATGATAAAAATAAGGTGTTATAGAGGGTCAATTTTTCGACGAAAATTTGTAAGTCTTAAGGAAAGAGTTTTCCTACACTCCAACCAGAACGGCGGCTATTTTGGTGTCGTAACCATAGGATAAGGTCTTGCGTTAAATAACAATTCAAATTAAGAAAGGAACTTTCAAAATTTTTTTCGTTACTGGGTGTGCGGGTACGTCCCCCGTAAATAAAAATTGGCGGTCTGGTACCTCATAAGCTCCACGTCTGCTCAACACACTGCGAAATACGTTCTGTCGACAAATTGTAGTATTATCTTCTAACTCCTATCCGTTAAGGAGTTCTGTGGCTTCCATCATCAGGTCAGCAACATGAAATGATGATTATCAGACCCAAAAATCAGCATTGAGTCAGAAAATATATGCAAAACACTATGGGTGCCTATAAAAATTGAGGGTTGCCCTCGATTTCCCAGGGATCTCATCATCAGAATCTGACTTGGTGTAAATGGGACCACCTCGGGAGTATACCCTTTCGAACTAAAAAATAAATTTTGAAATCGGTCCATAATTGACGGCGTAATCGCGTAACAAACATACAAAAAAAAAACAACATTCAGACGAATTGAGAACCTCCTCCTTTTTTTGAAGTCGGTTAAAAATCAATACGTTTGAGAGTCAACCTTGCGTTCACGCTCTAACCATAGACGTACAAATATACAAACTGGTGCAGGATGTATCGTCGCATAAACTCACCGTCCAAGCTATCAGGTTCGGCTCCGGATCTCTCATTGGAACCGATAAATGGCGGTAATATCACGCAACGTAAACGGAAGCTCAGTAGTGAACACCAGGAGTTATTGGATGCTTATACGAACTAAATCATAGGCAAACTAACCGAATGGAAGACAGAGATTGGTAAGACTAATTCGGAAATCAATGATAAATTAACAACTTTGACCTTGACTTCCGAAAAGATAAAATCTGAATAAATGACATGCGGAAAGAATTTGCCGATGTTAAATACTCGGTTCGAGACTTAAGTGCTAAACATAACATCATCCAAAAAGACGTATTGGCGCTGCAGCAGTCTGTCCAATACAACAGTGACCAGCAGACCGACATTACTTAACACTGACTAAAGACGCAAACACTGACTAAAGACGTCCAGACAGTATCTATCATTAAAACAGAGCTCTCAGAAATTAGAAAGGAAAATCAAATGCTAAAATCTCAAATGAACGCTAACGACCAGAGAGATAGAATAATGAATATAGAAATTATCGGTATTCATGAAGCAAAGGGTGAAAATCTCATTGAGATCATTGGGAAAATGGGTAAATATCTAGGCGTTTCTTTTCGCAGAGTGACATTATAGAGGTCAACAGTGTGTCATCAAAAGCAAAACCAGCAGGCCGGCCTCGAGTCATTGTAGCCAAAATGAGCTCCCGTCAACTCAGAGATAGCATTATATCCCGTGCTCGCCGATACGCTTGTCGACCAAAGACCTAGATATTCAAGGTGAGGTAAAACCCATTTATGGTAACGAGCATCTTACTGTATACAACAAAATACTTTTAAAGCGGACAAAAGAGGCCGCTAAATCCAAGGAATTCCTTTTTACATGGATAAAGAATGGCAGAATTTATGCAAGAAAAAACGAAACCAGTCAAGCAATTCTAATTACTGCAGAGGAAGACCTGAAAAAAATCATCTAAGTTTGCCATTTGTTCAGATATGTATACTTGTTTTTATGTTATTCTGTGTTATTCTTAAAATATTAACGCCCTACATACATTTTATCAGTTTAGTTATGACCCCAAATTTAGTTAGTAAAACAAATGCAGAATTCAATTATTATAGTAAAACAAATTACGCCCCTTTTGTAAGTTGCTTGCTTCATAGTTCTATGGCGAGTTCTGCCATCTTTTGTTTGGTAGTTCGACAGGTAACCAAGACGAGTTGTATAGTTAATACGCTGAAAAACGGTGCGATCCGTAATTGCTATACCTATTCGGCAACCTCGTCCCCATTTGCAAAAACAACCTGTTTGAATTTTGTATTTTTTATGTATAATTTTTTCTATTGTATGGGAAAGCCAACTTGTTATAGGATATTACTTATGCACCAAAATAACATGTCACAAAGCTGTATCATAATTTGCTCACATGATTGCGCCCGCAATTTGCTAAAGTTCAAGTATACATTTTGTCTCTTATTGGTTTTAATTACGATGTTATGCAGAAAAAAAACTAATTAAATGTTCCTCTTACACAAATTTAAATGTAATAATTTTTCAATTTGCCTCACTCATGCTTAATTTAAAGAAATACATTTTAAGAGTATCAGAAATATTTTATCAGTCATATCGCATTCCTTCAGAATCGAATATGATGTTCAGCGGTAATATCACACCCTTTTTGCGCGTTTGCTCTTTATTACGTAGTTGTTCACTGCAATGTGCGCAGCCCGTGAAACCTCTGGCACAAAAATATGTTAACACGACTTCTCTCGTTGATTACTGTTTTATAACAGATTACCCTCGTTCTAAGAGTATAAAAACATCCTTAAGATATCGTTATTGAAATTAATGATAGCAGTAAAAGTGTCCAAAATGGAATTAATGCAAAGTTTTTGCGAGTATAAGATAATCAGATAAGATAAGATATTCATTTATTTGCTCTTGAAAAGGGTACATTTAGGTGGTTATACATAAGAAGTTCAGCTTTTTCAGCCATCTATGAATAGCATGCAAATACAGTTTAAGTTAAAATATTATTACACTAGCAGCCCATCCCGGCTTCGCACGGGGTAGACAATTATCGCTAATAGTTTCGGCAGCGCATTCGACGAAAGACATTTTAAGACTCATTTTTCTACACCTTCGGTTACATTGTTCAAATTTTACCAAGGATCCCTAATTTTTTTCAAAATGAAATGTAGCCTATGTCAAATTGGCGGAATGTAGCATTCTATTGGAAGACGAACTCACTTACTGAATGACGAACAACACAGAGTAATTTTATACTTCAAATTATTATCTTTGGCATCTGAGCCATATGGCAAAACACCTTCACTCAAAAAGTAACATACCTAACATTACAATAGAAAAATTTATGACACGATTGAAATGTAATGAGTTTATCGGTATGACAGGTGTTCATGTGTGCAACTGGCATGGAACTGGTATCAGTTTACACATGTATTGTGCTATGTGTATTGTTGAACATCCTTTACGAAACTAAAGGCATTGACCTACGCGCTTCTGATCTTTTGCAATGGAAAAAACATTTAGTACTTTAATAGTGCACTTAATTTTTGCTAAGCCTCCGAGCTACCTGCCATCGTAGCAAAAAGCTACAGCATTAATTTATGAATCAAGCTTACTTGACTTTATGCTCTGTCTTAAACTTATATCACTGCATTCTAGACAGTGCCTAATCACAGCGCAATATTATTTATTATCTCAAACCATATCGGTTTAAAGGCGAGCTGGGCAGTCTTCATTATAACTTAGCAGCAAATAGTTGCAAAGTTAATTAAAAAACTGTTTATTTTTAACCAAGTATAGACTAAAAATATTTTTGATAATCCGAGGGTGTAATCGACGATCTCCGTAGCCGATAGGCGAGCACGCCAGACTTGGCATCGCCACTCTGTGGTCCTGAGTTCATAGCTAAGCCTGCTATCCGGGCTATTATATAAGCTTCTGCGTAAGATTATACGGGCAAAGTAGATGTGCTTGACCTGCCAAACATGTTTAGTTTAATTGGTCAACAATATTTTAGAAATATACACAAACCGCTGTTTTTTTAGTCTGAATGACAACGAATAGGCTTATAGTAACTAACACATCGGTAATGTTTGATTGCACTTATGCAAAAATTAACACATTTCACACTAGCAACTGGATGTATTGTACAATAAGTCCAAAAAATTAGTTTCTAGGAAGCTAAGGATACACAGTTATACAAATTTATACTATATTTTCAGTGGCTTGCATTCCTAATGCAATTGTAAAACCTAATTAATGAGCTTAGATAATATCATTATATTTTATTATTATTGATCACATTGGCGACTACACAGTACACAGCGCCACCAGGCGATTATAAACACGTCTCTCATGTAAAAGGCTTTGAATAACGGTACAGTACTGTTTAATAGCGACGTTTTACCTGAAAATATATTCATATTCATATTCATATTAATAAAACGTTTATTAAACATACTTACCTTATTCAAAGCCTGCTTTTTAAACCTGCCTGGTGACAATAAAACGCAATGACACGAATATCGAACAATCCTTCGAGCTGCCTGTGGTGGCGCTAGTGTTGCATAGCTGCGGTGGCGGGCTGCGGAAACGTGGGTCACGTGGGCAGACCATGAGTCATGTCTAGTACTCGAACCGGAAACGCGGATGCTACTCTCATGTAAAAGGCTTTGAATAAGGTAAGTATGTTTAATAAACGTTTTATTTTCAGGTAAAACGTCGCTATTTATTGGAATTTCAATTTTTTTTTTTTATAAAAGCAATAAAATCAATGCATCAACACAATAATGTAGCATAATTAAAATAAATAGTCAAAATGTCAAGTAGTTAGTACATAGAGAAACGAAACACAGAATTAAGTAATTATTTCAGATTTAAATATTCATTCACAGTGTAAAAACAATGTTCATTTAGCCACCTATTTAATGAATAAAATAAATAAATAAATAAAATAAATGCACCTTTAAATCTAATAAATGGCAAGTCTTTAATATTGTGAGGTATTTTATTAAATATGAGCATACACATCCAGTAACAGTTTTTTCTGAATCGGGCACTTCTTGGTATTATTTCAGAAACAAGTCTATGACCATTTCTGTAAATTTATTAATAAAGATTTTTGTAAATGTTTACAGCTGCTTAGCACTTCAGAGCTCGACGCGAATAGTTTTAGTTATTATATGTTAGTTATTATTTAACCCGATTCGCGATGTTTGTAGTTCCATTGCCAGGCCACGGACTTGTTGGTCGGCGATTATATGAATGTTAGGCTTCGTCTTCGTTTGATTTTCAGAGTCATCTGGCGATAGTCCTGGTAAACTGTTATTGATTTGGTGGTACGACGGGGTGCTTGTGCCGTCGGCGCATGCTAGTTGTCTTTTTAGGGTGGTCCTAGATGGCGTTGTGCTACTAGGTTGTAAGACATAAGAAATGTATTCATCCTTTTCATCTTGCAGAAAATCCAAAATAGTACTATTTAAGCTCTTCTTGTTTTTCCTAGTTGTGATATTTTTTTTTGAACTTGAATTACATATTTCAGATAAAATTTTTTTTTTTTTTTTCATGCTTTGAGAATAGCTTTCTTAAATTTGAATTTTCCAATAATATATTCTCTATTTCGGTTTCAGCAATTTGTAGTTTTTCTTTTAGTATATGGTTTTGAGTCTCGAGCTTTTCTATTCTATCTTCGAGATTAATCTTCCTCAAATCAGGACAGCTATTATTTCTGCTATTTTGTGATAAGGTTAGTATATCCAAGTTTTCATCGTCGGTCAAGAAATCGAAAGAGTTATTAGTAGTAACATTTATTATTAAGTTGTTTTGAGTTTTCGAGTAGCATTGATCACATTTCCATTTGGCTTTATTGTCTTTTGTCATCAGTAGAAATCTCTTTGCCGAAACATTTGCGCATTCAACATGATAGTTCTGTTTACAAAAGATACAGCATAAACAGTCACGGTTCAATATTTTTGTATTACATTTTATACATATTGTCGCCATCTTCGTATTTGTGTGTGGTATTCTATATTGTACTATACGTTGTGCTACTGCTACAAGTAAATAAATTTAGAAGAAACAGCTTTTTTTCATACAAAAAACTATATATATGAAATGAAATGAAATGAAATTCTTTATTCTGTATACAGGCCCTCTTCCGGGCACTTATACACGTCCAAACATATAACTTAGCCCTACCACCGCTTCAGGACAACATATCGGCTGGTGATGAGAAGAAACGGCGCAAGAAACTCAGTCACCTTTGTCAGCCTGATTTTATTACAGGAAATACAATTACAAGATAGTTAAGTGTGAGCTAGGCAGGCTATTAAGTCCATGCACTCTTGTCGTTTAAGTAATCTTCAAATTTGTAGTATCCTTTTTCCATAAGGATTTTTTTTTTGTGGTTTTTGAACTCATAAACAGGTAAGTCAACAAGAGTTTGTGGTACTTTATTGAAGATTTTTATACATTTCCCCAAAAATGAATTACCCACTTTCTTTAATCTGAAGCTCGGAACGGCAAGTTTATTTTTATTTCTAGTATTATAATGATGTGAATCACATTTAAGTCTAAACGAACTTAGGGTTTTTCTAACATACATAATAATATTGTCAAAAATGTATTGTGACGCTACTGTTAATATTTTAATATCTTTAAAGACCTCCCTCAGAGAGTCGCGAGGCCCAAGACAGTATACTGCACGTACAGCTCTTTTCTGCAACACAAATATTGACTCAATATCAGCAGCTGAGCCCCATAGCAAAACCATAAGACAACAAGCTATGAAAATAACTAAAGTATACTAGTCTTGCCGTTTCGACATTAGTTAAAAGCCTTATTTTTCTCACAGCATAAGCCGCCGAACTGAGCCTTCCTGACAAGGCAATTATATGGGGACCTCATTGCAGTCGGGAGTCTTTTGTGATTCCCAAAAAGGTTGTTGAATTGACTGCATCTATATGATTGTCTGACATATTAATATGCGTTCTGACCTGCCTCACATTGGGCATAGTTAATTTGATAAGCTTGTTTTTTTTTGCATTAAGTAACAGATTGTTAGCAGTAAACCATCTACCAACCAATATGCCAAGGTGATTCGATCCGGTGTCCCTTGGAACAAATCTCGACGCTCAGTCCAATACTAGATGCAATAGGCCATCGTAACTCATGAATTGGCGGACGAATTAAAGGGTCATATGTGTCGAGTCATAAGTTTGAGTTGTTCATTGGCGGTTATTGTGAATCATCGCAATGGAATTTCTTGCACTGTTTTGAGTCACTGTCACCACTTTTTCATTTATTTACCACTTATTGTTATTCATGGAGTTCACTAAAACGTTTGTTTATTATTTTAAATGTTTTATTTGGTCAAAATATGTGTATTTTGGGTTTATTTTTCAATGTTTATCCAAAGGCTAGTTGTCACTTTTTATTTGAAGGTTTATATTAAGCTGACGCTTTTTATATTGAAAATAACACTAACACTAAGTCTTCACATATTTGTCTTCACTTTTTTGTCAATTAAACGTAGTTATTGTTCGATTTATTATTTTTAAATTATAAAAACACACGGAGCTGAAGTAAGCGTGACGGCAGCGCCATCTAGCCTGAAATCCAAGCCGTATCTTGAAATCACTCAGCCACTGAGCACTGACACAATATTATTATATCGTAGACATCGCATCTTTCTGCGTTTAAGTAAACCCGATTCCGTTAATAAAAGCGTCACCACATTTAGGTTTAAAACTGGTATTATTATTAGAATAGTTTGTTACGGGATTGCTACCATGTACCTTATTTTTGAGTTCCCGATATTTCGGCACTAGACACAAATCAAGACACTTTAAAGACACAGTAGACAGGCAACCTGTGTTCTTGCCATACATAAGAGGAGTGACAGACAAGATCTCAAACGTACTTCATAAATACTCACTTAATACTGTCTTCACTCCATTAAGAAAAGTAACACAATGTCTACGATCTCCAAAAGATAGTTTCCCAATGGAGAAACCGGGTGTCTATAAGATTGACTGCAGCTGTGGCAGTTCATATATCGGCCAAACAAAACGTACCATAGCGTGCCGAATGAAAGAACACATAAAAGCGGTCAAAAACAACGACAAACAGAAATCAGCAATCGCGGAACATTTGTTGGAATCAGGTCTCAATCACTGGATTGAGTTTCACAACCCTCAGATCATTTCGACAGAACGCCACTACATACCAAGAATGGTCAGGGAAGCGATTGAAATTACAAAGTACAAAAATTTCAATCGCGAGGATGGGTTTAAATTGTCAAGTGTCTGGAATCCAGTGATTCGTATGTGCAAAAACCGGAAAAAACAACAAACTGCTGTGTCGCGGTCAGATACTGTTAGTGTTGTGTGTCGAGAACAGGTGCGAGAAAATAGTGAGTTTGTAGACAATGGTACCGACGCGTGCAATAAAAGACAGCGAAAGAGGGTAGACCGATATGTTTGCCCTTAACAACTTACCCGCAAGATCTTCAGTTACTCCGTGATCATGGCGCTTGCAACAGTGCCGAAATATCGGGAACTCAAAAATAAGGTACATGGTAGCAACCCCGTAACAAACTATTCTAATGTTAGTGACCATGAAAGTTTAAAACAATATATTGGTATTATTATTATTTATATTACGGAGATCTATAGAAAAAAATGGCTCAAAATAATTTAACCGTTTTTTATCAAAATGTTAGGGGGCTACGAAATAAATGTACGCAATTTCTTCAGGGTTTTCTAACCAATAATTATGATGAAGTCGTTATCACGGAGACATGGCTGCATTGTAGCATATATGACGGTGAATTTAGCGACGATAGGTATGAGGTGTTTCGATGCGATCGCAACCTAAAGACATGCGGAAAGTCTACGGGAGGTGGTATTATGATATTGGTTAAACGCGAACTCGGCGCCATACGCTGCGGGCATAGCCCAGAACCACCTACGGAGATGTTGACGGTCACGGTACCAGCCAGTGCCATTTCTGCTTTAGTAGACCTGCATATCAGTGTCGTTTATGTACCTCCGGACGCGGAACGCATTCCTCTCGATATCGATTCTATTTTATCTTTATTTAACCAAATTTTTAATCACCGCCCGCTAGATAAGTACATATTGTTAGGCGACTTTGGAGCGATAATAGTCCAATTTAATTAAAGCGCGGAACAAGAGAAATCCAGAACGTCGGTATATGTCGGCGATGCTCCGCCGCACGTCTCACGAGAATCCATTTTTAACAATGAATAAAACGATTCGTTTCAATAAATCACTATTTATTCGTCTCTCTGAGAATATCTTGCCTCAAACGCAATTTGGTTTTCGACCTGACAGAGGGACTTGTGAGGCAATTTTCGCAGTCCGCCAACTCCAGGAAAAGAGTAGAGAGCAGGGTAGAAATCTCTACCTGTGCTTTGTTGACCTGGAGAAGCATTCGACTGTGTTCCTCGTGAGGCCCTCTCGATCATACTTAAAAAGTTAGGATGTACAGAGAAGTTTGTGAGACTCCTGCGTCTCCTGACGACATGACGACATGCAGTGCTGCGTTATAGCTGACGACGAACAATCAAGTTTCTTCTCCGTTACCTGTGGAGTAAAGCAAGGTTGTGTCTTAGCCCCCACTCTGTTCGTCTTATATTTCGCAGTCGTAGTCCGGGAAGTCGTAAATTCTTCCACGGAGGGAGTCCGAATTCGTTTTCGAACAGACGGCAACCTCTTTAACCTGTCTAGACTCAAGGCGAGCACGAAAGTCTCATACGCTCATATTGAGGAGATTATGTACGCGG
This sequence comes from Anania fuscalis, assembly GCA_950371115.1. Classification (NCBI taxonomy): domain Eukaryota; kingdom Metazoa; phylum Arthropoda; class Insecta; order Lepidoptera; family Crambidae; genus Anania; species Anania fuscalis. The sequence goes on along the minus strand of OX493326.1, from coordinate 19,079,598 downwards.
ATGACCTGTGTTTTACGGCTGAATCTCCAGAAGGTCTACAACAACTTGTTACAAATCTTCACGAGAAATGTTGCAAATTTGGCATGAAGATCAGTGTCAAAAAGACGGAGGTGATGTCCCTAGACATTCACGGTCATGAGGCGCTGACTATTAAACTTGGAGATGATACACTGAAGCAAGTAGACAAGTTTCGTTACTTGGGGAGCACCATTTCATCAAAGTGTGACATTGATGCCGAAATTAACAGCAGAATCGGTGCTGCGGCAGCAGCCTTTGGCAAATTAAACACCAAGGTCTAAAGTTAGGTAAAGGTAAAGGTACTAAAGTTGCTGTTTATATGGCTATCGTGCTGCCTTATATGTTGTACTCCGCAGAAACATGGACACCGTATCGACGCCACTTTCGCCAACTAGACCGTTTCCATATAAAATGTCTTCGCTCGATTCTTAACATCCATTGGTCCGATCGCGTGCGTAATACTGAAGTCGTGAGACGAGCCAATGTAGGTGGCATTGAGTCGTATCTTATGAGACGACAACTTCGCTGGTGTGGCCATGTTTCGCGTATGTCAGATGAGAGAGTGGCGAAGCGCATCTTTTACTCTGAGCTTCAGAACAGTGTTGCCAGTGGCAGATAGTCAAATGTAACATGAGACAGCTCCAAAGTAACATTTTCACGAGAAAAGTAACATTATTTTATTTAATGTGGAAAACAACACTTACAATAATATGGCACTTTATTACATTTAACCCGAATTTAAACCGAATTATTATCGAACTGACACTAGCCAGGCGCCACTCGTTTCGTTCGGTCGCTCGCTCGCTTAAGTAAGCGGGACGGCGGAATACTCAATACACGCGACTCGCGAGAGTGAGTGAGTGAATAAATAAATAATGGCCACAAAATCAAGTGCCCACCAATAACATGAACAAAAAAATTTTGGATGCGTACCGTTTCACGATTAGTTTTTGTTTGCTGGAAAATATTGTATTTCGTATTGACCAAAAAGTAACGTAAAAGTAACGTTTTGAGTCGTGTAACATTAAGGTAACATGAGAGGGTCAAAAGTAACGTAAAATGTTACAAAAGTAACATTCTGGCAACGCTGCTTCAGAAGGGCAAGCGTAAGCATGGCGGACAAGTTTTGAGGTACAAAGATGTGCTGAAGCGCCATATGAAGGGATGTGACTTAGATCCTTCTCTCTGGGAGGATTTAGCATCCAACCGTGGAGAGTGGAGAACACGCGTGAATGTCAAAGTCGCTGAATTTGAATCCCGGCGGCTTTCTCATCTTGACGCCAAGCGCGATGAATTGAAAGCCTGACCACCTGCGGCTATCAGTTATAATTTTAATAACGGTGTGCTAACATGTCCTCAATTGTTCGCGTACCTTTGTCAATAAAGTTGGGTACGTAAGCCATGTTAGGGCACACGAACGACGACGGCAAAATAGGGAGTAGAAGTGGTCGCCGTTACCGAACTCGGTTAGGAGGATTATTATTATTTATTCGTATTCGGGCAGAGTAACAGTATAGAACAACGGTCAAATGCAGAATGATCCCTCCTACTGGCAAGTAGGCGCTTCAATAATGACAATCACCCCACTACTTCTTATCACGCCACTCTGCTCGGTCAAAGCAAGTGACGTTTATTATAATTGAGTTACTAATAAATCAGATTTATTAAACAATAAGTTTATATAAAAAAAACATGCAAGATTGAACATAAAACTGTATTTATTTTTTATTGATTATATAAATTTTATTCGTCAATATTATTAACCCGGAAACTCGACACTATTTTAATGAATTGTTCACTGGATCAATTTTGTATTTATGTACAATTATCATATTATCTATTACATACCTTAAATATTAATTATATTATATTTTAGCATACAAAATAAATACTTCTAAAAAATATATATAAAAACAACTGTTTGCCGCCTATACGGCCATACTGATCCTGCGCGGTATCTGCGCAGTATGTTGAGCATCACTCTTAATGAGATCTAGCTCTAAATCTTGGCATCACCCTTACTGAGTTCTAGCTCTAAAACATGGCATCACCCTTACTGGGATCTAGCCCTCAAGACCGGGAAAAGGAAACACATGGTGGCCAGCCAGCGTTAAGGAAGGAAATTAGAAAAAGAAAAAATAACCTAACATTTACATTTATTACTGATAATCACCTTAAATCAATAATCACATAGTTTTTTTTTTTTACCTTAACAATTTAAGGTATTATCATCCGCCCATACGGGGGACTCATTTGTTTCATGAAAAGGGTCTACTTGTCCCCTAGGAGCAGGTCTTAAACAGTCATGACTAGCGATCTTTTCAGAGCATCTGCGCAAGTTAAAATGTTTTAATTTGTAGCGGTCGTTCGGTAAGACTTCTAAAACTTCCATCGGTCCCTCAAATTTTGGCCCTAGTTTTATTGTATGACGTTCATGAATGCGCATTAAAACAAAATCTCCTACCTTGAAAGGTTTGATTTGGGCTTTGCCTTTGTCAAATCTTATTTTGTCCTGAAAAGATCGCTCGTTTATACTTTCTTTACAAGCGTTCCTAATAGCTATAAGATCTCCCACAGTTTCATCATCATCAACTTGGAGGAGCTTGATAGCTGGTGGCGAACATTTTATTCCAAAAAGTAGTTCCATTGGACTTTTACCGGTGCTCTTTGACAATGTACAATTAATAGCTAGTTGTAAATCCTGAATTGCATTATGCCAAGGCTTATCAAGCTCCACCACTGACATGTTATCTTTAATTATTTTCATAATACGTTCCACCTGACCATTAGCCCTGCTAGCACCTTTTGCTACGACATAATGCTCTATTCCGAAGTTTTGACACATATTTTTAAAATCCAAAGATGTCATGCTTTTATCCTGATCGGTTATAAGTCTGGTAGGAGTACCAAAAAATAGTTATAAGTTCTCGAAAACACCTAATAGCAGATTCGGAAGTACGGTCGGATGAATAAACTAGATGGACATATTTAGTAAATGCATCTATATAAACGAACGCGTATTCAGGGTGATTACGTTTTCCCTTCATTTGACCTGTGATATCAGCGTGGACAGTGTGAAAAGGTATTGCGATTTTGTCAATCGGGTGTAAAGAAACTTGTCTAGCGCCTGAAACTCCTTTCCTGACTCTACAACTTACGCAATTCTCTATGAATTTTCGTACTAGTTTTGACATATTAGGAAATCAGTATTGCTCTCTTATTTTTCCCAATACCTTTTCCCAGCTGAAGTGTTGGAGCGAATTATGATAGTGAGAAATAAGATTCCAACGATAACTGCGTGGAACGATTATCAACTTATGCGTTTTGTTGTCAATTTGCACTTTACGTCGCAGCAACTTATCTTTCAAAATGACAACTATCTGCAAGATTTTTAGGGATGGAGTCACTGTGTAATTAGTCAACTATATTGTTTAGTACAGGGTCACGTTTTTGTTCGATAAGCAACCAATTATGGTCAAGAGTAGAGGTATTGGCTGTAAAACGAATCGTGTTAAGTGAGAATAATGCATTCATATTTTCGGAATTTGGTTTTGAAGGGATGTCCGTCATATCAACTAAAATAATCAGCATGAGCAAGCCTTTCCCCTTTACGATACTCTATCTCAAATTGAAATGACTGTAGAAAAGACCACCAACGGTGAACTCTTAGTGTCAGTTCTTTCTTGTGCCTAGAAACTTTAAGTGAGTAACAGTCAGTAATGACTTTGAATGCACGGCCATATGACGGAAATGTTTAATTTTTTTTTTTTCAGCGTCGTAATGTGCTAGGGAACGGACGTGTGTCGTTGTCGCTCCGTTACTCTACTTTTACTAACAAGTAAAAATCAGTTTTAAGTACAAAGTGATTAGTCTCAAAGCAAAGTGACTTTAATGAGTATTTTTCCAAATTTAACAAGTGCGACAATTACCGGCCTGCTGTATCGAGATAGGTGAGGTAGGCTCCTCCACACCTCGGGTAAAAGAGATGGGCTCTTGTGAGAGAAAAAATTGTCTCCTTTCACTGCACTAGCAGTCTAGTTGTATACAAAGATTAAACACCGCAGAATAGGCACAATGTTACGTTCGCCAGTTAAGCAATATAGTTCGAACCCCGATTTATCTTCTTTGTCGGGACAAAATACTGCGGTTCGTAAGCTTAAACACAATGAGGACATTCACGAATCATTTAGCCAACTCTCCAAGTAATTAATGTTATCGTTAATAGAGTTGCGATCGGATTTTGACAACAATTTATCAAAAATCAATGACAGTGTAAATAATGTTATAAGAAATGATATTGCGAAACTAACAAAGACAACTCTAGAGATACAATCAGAAATGAAAACGATACTCGAGGAGCACAACAAACTTAAAATTGCAGTCCAAAACATTAGCACAAAACATAATGTCTTGGAAAATGACGTAGTTGACTTGCGAACTGCAGTTCAATTTGAATCTGATCGGCAAGATGATATTCTGAAAAAAGTCGAATATTTATCTACACATATTAAAAAGATTGAGTCTATGGAAGTCGAAATGGGCGAAGTGAAGCGTCAGAATCGTACATTGAGACTAGAAATTAATACCAACGAACAACGCGAAAGATTATTGAATCTAGAAATAACCGGAGTTCCTGAAAAGAGGAATGAGGACTTAAAAGGGATTTGTATATACATCGTGAAAAGTCTGGGCATTTAAATTACTGATAATGACTTTGAATATGCCAACCGTGTGTCTCCTAAAGTGAAAATAAGTGGTCGACCTAGGGTCATAATCGTGAAAATGAAGACGCGATTACTTAAGGATAATATTCTCTCTAGAGCTCGCAAAAACCGCTTGACAACGCAGGTTCTAGGCATTACGGTAAACTCGTTCCCAATTTACATCAATGAGCATCTGACTTACTCAAACAAACAACTACTAAGAAAATGTAAGGAAACAGCTAAAACTAAACAGTACCAATTTGTGTGGGTAAAAAACGGAAGAATTTACACGAGGAAGAACGACCTTTCCCCGGCGTTACCAATAAACAGCGAAGAAGATATCTTAAGAATGGTTTAAAAAAGGCTGGCAATCTTTTTGTAATTTTTCTAATTGCTATATATTGTTTATCTGTTGGATTAACTAAATTTGCTAATGTAAACATTAACCTAAAATCTCTTAATAAAAATAATGTGCACTTTTTCCAAAATCTATTTACGTGGCATAATTTTATATTCAATATTTGTGATGCATTTTATGCGTTGTACTTTGGTTTTGATTTGAATATTTCTGTCATATTACAGTTATTAACCGTGTCTTATTGTCACTCCAAATCTGGGTGGAGTTGCCTCTCTGTTAACAATTATTATTTGATTCTGTGCAATCGTCGCTCATTAGCTAGAATGACTTGCGTTTTTGTCATAATCGTACTGCATGAGCGCTCAATGCATGTGCAATACTTTTATCACTTATTAATACGCGCTCAATGTGGAATTGATGTATTGCAATTGTCTATTGAATTGTACCTTAAAAAATATGATGAGTTCTTTTCTGTATTGTGTTTAGTTTGTTTCTGTAATTAAAAAAGCACAATTATTCCTTATTTATACTCAATTATTAATTATCACAATGAAATACACCTTGAAGGCAGATTGAACATAGTACTTAGATTATTTTGTAGTATATTGTACTTCACTGCACAGTCTCTCATGATATAGATTACTAATGTAGTATTCGCATCCTGCAGCCTCAAACCACGAGAGTCCAGAGCGCTATCTAGTTTTTGAACGAAGAAAAAATAATACAATATCAATTCCTGAACGTCTTTAACCAATCAGCGCCCTCGGCCGGACCTGTCATTCTCGTTTTCGTGCAGCCTAGTAAACTGCGTTTAAAAAATTTTATTGTTAAAATTACTTAAATAGGAGCAAAAACAAATGCAAAGCAACTTGGTCAGTTATCAAAAATGAAACTGGAAACCCACAAACTGATAATGACATCAATACTATTAATTATAATGACATGAACATTTCAAACCCTACGGACATAGCAAATAATTTTAATGACTTCTTTATAGATACAACAAATATAAACATACCTACAAATAAACAAAATAACACTATGCAAATAAACAAAAATGCTATTATAGGCAACTCAATGTTTCTTAGGTCAATGACAGAGGAGGAGGTAAAAAGGGAAATATTGTCATTAAATAATGCAAACTCGGTAGGTTTTGATGAAATCCACACAAAAACAATAAAAGCCTGCACTAATGAACTACTTCCTGTCTTAACATACCTGGTGAACAAGTCATTGTCTGGGACCTTCCCTGAAAAATTAAAACTGTCCATAGTAAAGCCTGTTTATAAAAAAGGTAACAAACAGGATATAAATAACTATAATATTACGCTGATTCCGGTACTGTCAAAAGTTTTTGAAAAGTGCATGCACAAACAACTAATAGGCTTCTGTGACAAATTTAATGTAATAAAAAGTGAACAATACGGGTTCCAAAAAAATAAATCTACTTCAACAATCAATTGACTACAGCACTGTTTTTTGACTTGACAAAAGCATTTGATTTTGTATCACACAAAATATTATTACAAAAACTAGAACTCTTGGGAATCAGGGGCCTACCTTTTAAATGGTTATCATCGTACCTACATAATCGTAAACAGTATGTTGTCATAGCAAAAATTCATAATAATGAAATGAAGTCTTACCCATCTCATTATAGGGACAATAACTATGGTGTCCCACAAGGCAGCATATTGGGCCCAATCCTATTCATTTTATACATAAATGACATATTAGACTCAGTAGATTACAAGGGCATCTTATATGCTGATGACATCTTGATTATAGTGACAACTGATAAAAAATTAGATAATCCGATACTTAAACATGAAATGGACATAAACTCTACAATTGACAAAATAATTAAATGGCTAGAAGATAATAATTTGAAAATTAATTTAAATAAATCCAAATACATCCAATTTAATCATTCAAAGCTTCCAAAATACAATTTTAAATTAAATATCGCAAAAATTGAAGAAGTATCAGAAATAACATTTTTAGGGACAATTTTAGATCATGACCTAAACTGGAAAATGCACATAGAAAACCTCTGTAAAAAAATCAAAAAATTTGTTTACGCAATTTATCACATTAAACACATAACTGATAGAAAGACTGCTATTCTATCGTACCATGCCTACATTGAATCTTTACTGCGTTATGGCATCGTGACATGGGGTAATAGTACAGATTGGAAAAAAGCATTTATTGCACAAAAGAAATGCGTTAGGGCTATGGTTGGAATTAAGCCTGACCATTCATGTGAGCCCCATTTTAAAAACCTGGCGCTACTGCCTCTGCCATCTCTATATATATACGAAATCTGTAATTTTGTATACAAACACAAGAATCTGTTTAAGATGGCGAGTGACAGGAACTCAAGGACACACAGAGACCCGCACAGGCTTGTACTTGCTGACGCCCCAAAGTCTGCTAAATATGGCAAGAGTTGTCTGGTTATGTGCATAAAGATTTATAACCATCTACCTAATGAGATCAAAAAGCAAAATGCGGCATTATTCAGAAAGCATCTGTTCCGGTGGCTCAATGTCCACAATTTCTATAGTATTAAGGATTTTTTCGACTGGAAAAAGTAGCTTGTATATTATTATTATTATTATTTTTTGTTATGAAATGGACATAATGTATTTCTATTAACCCATTCGCAATCTCGGACATTTGTAACCAAGCATATTTTTAATATTGATTGTGACATTTATAAAATATTTTCTAAATTGTATTCACAAATGACATTTGCATGCTAATCCCCGTAGCCTAACATGCGACTCATAAATGTAACGAAGAACTGTTAATACCATGTTTGATGCAAATAAAGTATTATGATTATGATTATGATATGATTAAAAAATGGGTAAAGAACCCAAGAAATCTGTAGAAAAACTGTTGACAAAGTTAAGGAAGATCGAAAATAATCTTAAAGTGAGGTCGAGATAACATTCCAACAGCAAAACACAACAGTCGCTTCGTTTACGTCGCTAACACTTCTACGCCGGTTCGCACAAGAACCAAAACATAATCAAGATTTCGTTCGAGGTTACTTTCATCGCCTGCTCATCACAGAGTTAGTAATCTAATTTCCAATTGTTAACCGAGGAATCTACAGGTAAGTGATTAACTATGGGATAATTATTGGCGACTTACTAAGTAGAGTAATTCCCAACTAACGACAAGCATGGCGTGCTACAAAGTTGTGTAGTACCCTGGTTTTCTTGTCAATCCCACACTTAATAAATATTAACCGAGGAATCTACAGGTAAGTGATTAAATATGGGATAATTATTGGCGACTTACTAAGTAGAGTAATTCCCAACTTACGACAAGCATGGCGTGCTACAAAGTTGTGTAGTACCCTGGTTTTCTTGTCAATCCCACACTTAATAAATATTAAGTCCTACTAAACATGCGTTCTACTGTATGGGTAGATCCTTGTTTTCCCCTTTTTTAATACAACAAAATAATACTAAGGCCTACTAAACCTGCGTTCTACTGTATGGGTAGATCCTTGTTTTCCCTTTTTTAATACAACAAAATAATATTAAGGCCTACTAAACCTGCGTTCTACTGTATGGGTAGATCCTTGTTTTCCCTTTTTTAAACAACAAAATAATATTAAGTCCTACCAAACCTGCGTTCTACTGTATGGGTAGATCCTTGTTTTTCTCTTTTTTAAATACAACAAATATTAAGTCCTACTAAACCTGCGTTCTACTGTATGGGTAGATCCTTGTTTCTCTTTTTTAATACAATAAACATCTTCAGTCATAACTGAAGATGTGGATTCAGATGTTCTGAAATTATTGGGCAATTTTACTGTAACCATTCATGGCCGTGAACTGTGGCCAAGCATGTAAAAACTTTTTATCTACCTATTGATGCACCAAAGCTGAACCTTGAGGCACAGGCTGCATCGAGCATATAGGCTATAAAAGGGTGCCGTAGCTCAGCGGCAGCTCCTTGGTTACATAAGATCGATTACATAAGTTAAGCAAACTACATCGTGGTTGTGAGTGGATGGGTGACCATTCCGATCATATTTGTGATATTTATCACGAGCATCTCCGTGCTTCAAAAGAAAGTTGGCCCTGGCCAATATCAGTTGATACTGGTCGTGAAGCCTAGTCATAGGCTTGACACGAGGTAGTACTGTTTTCGGAGTTAAATTTTCCGTGTAATTCCAGTGTGAGTAGCAAATATAGCATAGAGCTAATAAGTGATGCTGCTCGTTAACTATGTGTTTGCCGCTATAATGAACAACAGGCGAGACTTGATGGCAGTATAAACTTTAACAAAAAATTTCTTACAAAAATCAATTAAACTCTCAATGCCCAACAATCATCAGTTTCAAATTTAAACAGATACTCCGATGAAACCTCTTATGAAATAGTACAACAACCAAACCAACACTCAGCTATCCAAATTCTGTTACCATCAGCAGAAACAACATTGCTGCCAATAACTGCTGTATTGTCAGCTATAGGTAATGTGTCAAGTTAAATATGAATGCCCAAGAGATATTTGAAATATTTAAATAAAACACCTTAGTTAACCGCATGGTTTTTTATGGAACACTGCTTCATTGTAGCGATGCATATGTATGGTGACATTCACCTTATGTCACTGCCCCAAATGTAGGTCGCGACAAAAGTGCAATTCCCTGATCATTTGCAAGTGATAGAAAATATGCCTTTAGCTAAATTCTAATTATGTACGTACTTTGTACAACTGCCAAGATTTTTTGTGGCCAATTACAAAATCAAAGGATACTACTAAGCAGAATCTCTTTTTATATGATCCATGTAGCTGTAAACCAACCCGATCTCATAATTCAAAGAATAATAACTTTTCTGCTGTAGAATTTTTAAGGAAATTGATGTTTTATACAGAAACCTATAACTAGATAAACTATAAATAGACTAGATAGAGGTGAAATTATTAGTTGTAAACCATGCCGAAAGACAATATTTTCTCAAATAATTACTGTTCCTAAACCTGAAGGCAAATTTATTTTAAATTTATAGAACTTGAATAAGTTCCTTGTGACAGAACATTTTAAATTAAAGTGTAAACAGTTCTAAAACTTATTACACCTAGTTGTTATTTAGCCACTATAGATATAATAATTTTTTTAAAGACTTTCTTTGCCTATTCATGCTAATCATAAAAATACCTTCGCATGTGAAAGTCAAAATGTATGAATTTCATGTTAATTATTTTGGCCTTTACACAGCTCCCAGTTTTCAGTAAACTTATGAAACCAGTTGCTTAGTGGCTGAGATCTCAAGGTATTCCCATAACTATATTATATTAGACGATATAAAATAATAATAATTTTCATTGAAAATAATTTTAAAAACGGTGTGTATAATCTAAAATTTATTACAATACTGACCAGTCTTGATTTTCACATAAATTATGAAAAGAGTTGTCTAGATACAAGGAAGTCAGTAAAATTCAAAGGGCTGTTTTTTGATTTTGAAAATTTTCAACTGTCACTTCCAAAGGATAAAATATTTAAATCAAAACAGAAATAAGGAAATTTCTTCATATTCATTTATACAAAATAAAACCCTTTGCACATCTGCAAGATCTTCTTATCTTAGCCTGCCCAGCCGTGGAATATGGTTGGATGTACACAAAAGAAAATTAGAGACAAGAGTTTTAAGTATAAAACAATATATGAACATTTCCAATAGTGTTATATAAGTTGTGATGTGGTGGTCTGAAAACATTTAAAAAAAAATCTAACAATGAAATCATACATTTAAAACAATTTCAAAAATGAATTTATTTTGATTCATCATTACCAGGTGGGAGGCAGTCTACAGTCAATCATCTGAATTGTAATGCTATTGTAATATATTATAATGGTGACACCACAAAATAATTTTTATATTATTTACATCCTATTTAACAAGGAAGGAAGGACAAGGAATTCAGAAGAAAACACTTAGAAATTGTATAGTGACAATTATTTTAACCTCCTGAGAACCACAATTTTTTTTTTTAGGAATTTGATTAAAAACTATCTGGATCAATTTATTAGGTAACTAAATGTTCCCAAAAAATCTAAAAAAAAAATCTGTTGGAAAATCTAGATTTTCTCAATGTAGTATATATACAACATCAGTTGTTTACACCTAATGTGTAAAATGTAGTATATTTACGACATAAAAATATTGTATCAAATGATGGTATTATTTATTTAGATTTGCTACTTAAATATTTTAATGAATAGTAAAAAACAACTTTAAAATCACGTAACGAGGCATTTATTTACTAATTTTAGTCTTAGTCTTTTATAAATCACAGTCAGCAGATTGGCTTAAAATTCTAACATACATTTTTGTACTATAAATCACAGTCAGCAGATTTGCTTTATAATCTTACAATTAGAAAGTATTATTATATTATAAGTCAGTCGTAATAGAATCTCTATATTAAATAAACATAGTTTTACCAGAGTTAAAATAATTAAAATAACAAAAACCAATCAAAAGTTTGGTGTGTGAAACTCCACAAAACAATTTCGTTTCCTTGTGCTGCACAAAAATACGTTGCATTTGACACAGTATGCTGTGGTATGTTTTTTACAATTAGAATTTCTACATCTCTTTTGTGTATCAGAATAAGCAACTAAATGTTCTGCTTTGTGGTAGCGAGAATGTTTAGCCGGTATTGGTTGAATTATAACCTTGCGTTTCTTATGTTTTGGCTGCAGTTCTTCGATTTCATCGTAAGATTCAGAATCTGAGGACAGTATGTTTTTAGTAATCATAGATTCTCCAAGCGATAACCTGAATGCCCTTAGTTGAGGAATATTTTTTGCGGGTGTATTACGTTGGGTCTCACGATCTTTTAATTGGAACCAAGAGTTACACACTGCCAAATCCACCATATGTGTTATAAAACGCATTGTCCACTTCTTGGTTCGAGCGCGTGCAGGACATACTGATAACATTCTGTCTGCCAGGTCAACACCGCCCATAAACTGATTATAGTTCTTAATAACTTCTGGCCGGCTAACAATTTCATACCTCTTGTTGCGTTTGGACCACCGTCTACAATGATCTGGAGCAGAAGCGGCATATTGTGTTGATGCAATCAAAACGGGCTTGTTATCCAACCATCGCGTTACAGCAATCGTTCCATCCGCCCGAGATAACGTTTCCGAGGTACCTCTAGGTTTTTTCTTGAACTCGTTTTCAGGAAGAAATTCGCAGTTTTTTGTAATCCTATTTCTTTGAATGGTTCCTGTTCCATGAAATCCTCTTTCTAGCAAAGTTTCGGCCAGTCTTATCGTGGTGAAATACCGATCAAAGTAAATAGAGTGACCAGGAACCAGTGTTTCAGTAAGCTTGAGAATCGCTGACTCCGCTTAAGTATATCCTTGAGCTCTGAGTTCCGGGAAGGTAGTATCGCCTTGGTAAACGACCATATCACAAACAAGTCCGTTAGGATTTGCCAAAACGAAGACTTTAATTCCAACTGGATTTGGTTTTCCTGGACAGTATTGACGGATTCCACAATGACCACTAAACGGTATTATCATCTCGTCAATACTTATATGGTCTGCCTTTGGGTTTTTATGACATCCAAACAGTACAGCATTAAAAAGTGGGGCCACTTTCCAGATCTTGTTAGATTTGTCTTGATCAGTGATGTCGGCATCATATACCACTTTCAAAGATGCCTTGATAGAAAAAAATCGCCTTCGACTCATTGCTGATTTTATGATTTCAATCCCATGTTTACCTGACCAATACATACTTATAGCTGGCAAATTAATAGACCCCATGACTAAAAGGATGCCTATAAATGTTTTTAATTCTTTTATAGTCATCTTCAACTCTTCTCCTTTTTTTAAAAGATATGTTCTATTCGTGGAATCAAGCATCTGGTCAAGAACGCTGTCAGATATATATTGTTTAAAAAAATCTTCATCTGTCCATGAATCCGTATTCAATAACATATATCTTGGCTGATAAATAGGTTTTTCTAAAGGAACGAAATTACCGGTCCAAGTATTATTAGGAGTTGCCGATGACGATAAATATGCTGTGCTTTGTCCTCCCCCACCTCTGGTTCTTGCACGACCTCTAGACCGACCACCACGCGTACGGGGTCCACTTCTGGTTCTGGCACGACTAATGTGGGTAACAGTAATAGAAGAGCACAAAGAATGTTCAGATTCCGAACGGATTCTATCTTCTGTGTCCGAAGAATTCGAAGAACCAGGGTCGGAGACACTGCTATCATCATTTCGTGAATGGACCTCTTCTGTTGGGTTCTCTTCATCCGACAAATCAATATCTGAATCTTCTAAGATGTCTGTTATTTCACTATCCCGTAAACCTATCAAAACAATAAAAAAAATGTAATAGAAAGCAAAACAAGTGTAAATGTTTTATGTTGTATAGTTACTACACTGGAAATGCTGTGAACACACACGTCGTTGAGAACCAATGTATTACTAGTACAACATAAAGCTTTCATTGTTAATTCCTTAGTTTTTGTGCGTTGAAACACAGGAACGTTTTGTAATTAGGATAAATGCATCAAAACAAACAAATAACTACAAAAATCTTTACAATAAACATAGTGTTTCTAAAAATATCTAAACAAACTTACCACGCGGTCCCGGTACCGACGCCATCGTCCAAGTGAAATGAACAATAAACAAAATCTAAGCCACTTCCTCAGCCAATCAACGCTCAGTATGGCGGATAAATATTTTGCCTTTCCAGCAAAAACAAAAGTTTGAGCTAATTTCGTTAGATGGCAGTGTAGGATTTTTTTCTTTCTATGTTGTAAATATACTACAGTTTCACTCAGGAGGTTAAAACATCACAGATACTTTTGGTTCACCAGAAATAAATCTATTTCTTAGTCCTAGTTCCCAGCTAAGCTAACGCTAAATGTCATTGTCAAGATATTCAATCTTGGAAAGGCGATTGGGATGCATATAAGATAAATGCATTTACAGTTCCTCGATCTCAGTATATTTTGTTTTTTCTATGTTTCTTCAATATGTTACGAAAATTTTTCACTAAACAATCAGAAATCACAGTGGTGGTACCCTAATGGCAAGCTCAACGATGGTATTGAGTATTCAAAAATTTAATAAATACTGATTTGTTTTAAATCTTTTTAAAATTAAATTAAATCTTTTTCCAGTAACCCAACGTTCCAAAACCGTTTTAGCCTGGTTGTCGCGACACTGTTACGGTTTACGAATAGATATATTATATTAAAAAAAAAAAAAGCTACGACAGAATACTGATGTCATAATCGTACAGCACCGCCATACAGTATGATACGTACTTTAAACAATGGTACTAATATTGTAATCAAATAAAAATTAATTAACCCTAGAAAATTTTGAGATAAGGACACCAATCATAAATAATTCTAAAACATTATTTATTAATATGACACCTTATTTAAGGCCCAAAAACCTGGTACATAATCAAAATCATTTTTTTTTTGTTAGCTTCAAAATCAATAAGAAGTCAAGCAGTTGTCCGGCTGATGACAAAGCTTGGTAATCGCAATACAAATATTAGGACAAAGGTGCGTTTTGACAGCGCATAAAAAGTATATCAATTAATTGATGGTGTCAACTAGCCTAATAGGCTAGAGAGTAAAAACAATATCACATCATCTCCTCTTTCAGATATTAGTTAAAATGCCAGATTTAATAAAGATATAAGATATGGGTTCCAGCCAACTTCTTCTAACAGTACCGTTTTCCAAGAAAGACCCCAAAAATGCCCAGCAGAAAACCTTAATGCCTTAATTAAACATGACAATAACTGTTTTAAAAAACATACTTATTACAAAGTTACATTACAAATAATTATTTGATGATTAAAAAATACATTTTAAATAAGGGGCATTATAAATTCTATATTCACAGCTCATATTATAAGACATGCCATTTCGGCTAAAAATTATTGTGTGTGAGTTTAGCAAAATTTTATGACAAATAGAGTCATCTGATTTTGCCAGTCCTATATATATAAAAAAAAAAAAAAAACTTTTTGATAATGTGATTGATTGTATAACCAATTAATAATTTGTTTTTGTTAATTATTTCATAGAAATGCTCATTTTTACTGTTCCTGAAAGGATTGATTTTTAAGTCTAATTGATAATAACTGACTTAAGTATAAGGTATATTAATGAAAATGAAAACAAGATTTTCCTAACATAAATAATGGTTGTAATCGTTATTAACATCTTATTATTTCACGAGAACTCTAAACATCTACATTAGTAATCTATATCATGAGAGACTGTGCAGTGAAGTACAATTATTAATTAAACGAACTTACCTTAAGTGAAGTTCTATTATAATTGTACGAACTGCACAGTCTCGAAATGATATACTAACCCGCCCACCCCGTCACTTTGACATGGCCCAAACATTAGTAATCGTGAAATAATAATCAACAAAAACAAACTATTTTGATTGAACTTGTGTTAAGTACCTAACTAATTATTTCTTAATTGCTCTAAACTTAATGACAGGTCCGGCCGAGGGCGCTGATTGGTTGAAGACGTTCAGGAATTGATATTGTATTATTTTTTCTTCGTTCAAAAACTAGATAGCGCTCTGGACTCTCGTGGTTTGAGGCTGCAGGATGCGAATACTACATTAGTAATCTATATCATTTCGAGACTGTGCAGTTCGTACAATTATAATAGAACTTCACTTAAGGTAAGTTCGTTTAATTAATATTTATTTTACCTATACATCGTGACGAATTCGCAATATAATTTACACTTACCTACGAAACGCTGTCATAACCGCACACACTTTTTTAGTAAACGTGCTGTACTCGAGTTTAGTCAAAATTTGTCAGGCCCATACCGACTCAATGCTTTGTTTGCGTTCTACCACCTAGAAAAATTGTCAACATTACAGCAGTATAGTGCCCGCAGCGGACACCGTGGAGTGCGAGTGATGTCTTTGTATGATTTATTGAGGTTTAAATATTACAAATATTACTGCTGTGATAGCCACGGTTGCCGTAATTCATACTGGAATATATATAAGGTGTACGTGAATTAGTGTCAGATATTTTTAGGAGTAACTTAGATCATCACATGGATCACATATAAATTTAAAATTATTGACCAAACTTTAAAAAATTAAAAGTTTTAAAATAAAGAATCAACATCATCATGTACATGAACCCAAACACCACAAGTAGACTACTCACACAACGCTAGCCCAGTCATAATCTCTCCAGGATCACATTTATGCACTCAAAAAATCATATTACACACATGTTCATATCTTACTACGCCATCCCATGCAAGTGTGTGTCTATGAATGAATTCTCTTTGAGATAGAAACATTGTTATTATTTCTATCTCACTCACTCGTTTCATATTATTATTATAATTGGGTGTAAGTGTGCATGTGCGTCTGTGACGTACATCTTTTAGATTTTATTACCCGCGAGTTGCAGAAAATCTTATTATCTTTAAAGATGCCATAATGCAGGTTTATAACCTAACTTCAGTACACAAAATGCGAAAATAAACATTAATAGACGATATTAAAGAAAATAATTCGAACAGGCAACTGTCCGACTTTGTCGTCCGAAACGCAAATAACTACACCAGTCGTTCGTAGAGTGGGTAATTGCTTCTATCAATTTTACAGTAAAATAACAACACAACACAGTTTAATTAAAAAAAATGGTTTTTATTAAATTTGCATTACACTTTTTACAAACACCATTTTAAATAACACAACGCAGACAATGAACTTTGACCTCCCATCACACTTGTCATATCACGGTAGGCAGATTTTTGTTGCCTCCCATTCTGGTGGATGCAGAGGGCAGCCCTTAAAAGTGTGTCTACTAACACGCACTAATGTTTCACTGTCACGGTCACCTCGTATTGTTTCGAAAGCACTAATAATACCTACGTGCATTAACTGTACAGCACTGGTGATGGTTTGGCCATCTTGATCATACATAAGGTCCCACACGTGGAAATCCAGCGTAGTCAGGTCAGGCGAGCGTGAAGGCCAGGTAATAGGCCCACCGCGTTTACTCCATCGACCCTGGAACTGTGCTGTCAGGTACTCGCGAACACGGCGGTCGTAAGGCGCGGGCGCGCCGTCTTGCTGGTAGTGCTAGTGCTGTCAATCCAGTGACAGAACTCCACGCGTGCGTGACACGTTAGTCCTGCGATTTCAGCTCCTCACTCCTGCACTCTCGTGAAGTGGTAGGGGTTCCTTTCTTCACTCTTTGGCGGTTTCCACACGTATCGAAGACGGCTGCAGCAGCATCCCTCGTTCTGGCTGTCGGGTGGTGACTCCGATAGGCTGTAGTTTGGCTCATGGTAGCACAAAACCATGGTTAAGTTGAGATAGTCAGGTTTCGAATACTTGTATTGTAGGGCATGGTGACAATTTTTAACTAACGTCAAACTCAAGCGGTGGTCCAGCGCCGATTGACTTATTTTTGTAACTTAATAATAAAAAAGCGTGCGTAAGGGCAACGGTAAGTGTAGCGTTAGCAAAAAATGAGAATATTCGGTGATGTTTTTTACTTAACATTTCGAATCTTGTATCAATGTACTAAACTTTATAATTAATTACTTCTGTTACCAATATTACCAAAACAAATCTGTACCTAGGCACAGAACGTGGCTGTAGTTAAGAGAGATTATCCGTTCTACAGAGATAACGTTCTACGAAAACCAACACCACGTTTTTGGTAATAACTAGTAGCTAGTAACGTTAAGCTTGAAAGGTACTAGCTGATTGTCTCCCTCTTTAGCTCCCATTCAGCATTATCTACAGCAAGGTACTTGTACCTACCTGAAAATACGTAAGTACTCAACATTGGATTATTTTTCTACATTGGGTAGATTTATTTTGAAATTTGAATTGTAATGAAATTATAATGAAATGTAAATACACTAAAAACCAGCAGTGTAGTAGTCGCAGTGGATAAGGAGTTCGCCCTAAGCGTGGAGGGTTTCGGGTTCAAATTCCGGTCAAGGCAAACCACAAAAATACTTTAAATTATTCAGCAAGTGTTTGGGGGACGAAAAACAGATTCGTAGTACAGACAATACCGCAGTTTGGCCCTAATCAACGCCTGGTTGACTTTACTTTTAAATCTGAGAAAATAAACGTATCAAAAATAATAAATAGAAAGCAGGTTAAAAAGAAGTTTATTTCAGATTAGAGCCTTTGCCCTTTGATTTAAATCATGCATGGTCAGTGTGAGTATTCCAAAACATAACTAGCCTAGTTTGGGATCGGATCCAAGACCTCAACCTTACACGTAAAACTACTCTGTCATTCATCAGCCGTTTTCCAATTACCCAGAATAGTAAAAAAATAAAAATGTTTTGTTAACTGTACTTTCATTTCGCTATTTGACTTTCGGCATTTTCGAAGTCCTGTGTCTTCCGCCGCCTTCAGAGTCGGTTAATAAATAAAATGAACCTTAAGACAAAGCGTTAGAATCTAAACTTGAGTATCGACTGTGTTCTGGCGGTCTTTCTTTGAATTTGCGTTTGACGATGCCGGCCCTTGCGATACAATTTTTAAATTTAAATCTAATCACATTAGTTTAGAGTTTAAAATTATAATGGGTGTTGTCTGTTCTTCGGCGGCTGTTGGCAATAAATCATAGTAGCGCATGCACACAAACAAGCGAGCGTTTGTTGTTGTACTTTAGTAGTAGCTTTTTGTCCGCTACGTAGTAATCAGCTGCTTAGAGGGTGTTGATAGTTGCGTTTGATATCAAAGTTTTGATCGTGTTTTTCTCTAAAACTAAAGCTCGAATAAAAAAAAAATTACTTACATTTTTTTTTGTCATAACGTAAACTTATTACCCTTAAAATATCTGACACTAATTCACGTACATCTTATATATTCCTGATTTCGTAATTATGTGCTGTGTTTTTATTGGTGTGTCTCAGGGACAGCGTGGACGAATCGTGTCGAAAGTGTTTAACTCAATTCAGGGCGTTCTTCTACACACCATTAGTATACTTATACTTTGTGAGCATACAATGCTCATGCAATTAAATATATATCTGATTATTATTGAATGTGATTACCGAGGTTGCTGTAATTCAATGGGCATAAACAAAAAGTCGGTACTATTTTGCAATGGCTAACAATAATTTACACATATATTATCAGAATGTTCGTGGTCTCAGGACTAAATGTGTTGATCTACGACTTAGCATTCTTACTAATGACTACGACATAATAGTATTAACGGAAACCTGGCTACATAGCGTAATTTTGGACGGAGAACTTTGTGATGATAGGTATGACGTGTTTAGGGCTGACCGAAATTTGAATGCCTGCGGTAAAAGGACAGGTGGCGAGGTGTTGATATTGACACGGCGTTCGCTGGGTGCATTGTCCCGTGACCTTGGTTCTTGCGAACCCACGGAGCTGTTGTGCGTTACCATACCGGGGCGTGCCTGTGCCTCAAGTTCCGACATACATTTTCTAACTGCTTATATACCTCCTACTAAACGACAGATGCCCTCTGACTTAAACACAGCTGGTGAAATATATAGAAATATTGCTGATCTCTGTCCTAAAGACAATTTCGTGGTAATTGGTGATTTTAATTTAACTTGTTTTTCGTGGGATGTAAACGGATACTCTGCCTTAAAAAGTGGGCCAGTAGAAGTTCAGGAAGCTGGAGCGCATTTTATAGAAACATTAACATTTTTAGGATTAACCCAATACAACTTTTTGAAAAATCATGCTGGTAACACATTAGATTTAGTATTTTCTAATCTCCCTTGAAAAATAACTCCTTCGTCCGTGCCGCTCCTAAACGAGAACCGCGCACATCCATCATTTTATTTCACCCTTTTAGATCTGAGTATTACTTCTTTGAAGGAGACATCAACGCAAAGACAAAATTTTAAAAAAGCTTGTTATGACTATAAATACTTGTGTAGATTTGTATATTCCTTTTAGTTGTAACTATCGCACGCGATCATATCCCAGGTGGTACTCGTCTGCGCTAATAAACATAATCAAAGAAAAAACCAAAGCTCACTCGCGATGGAAGAGGTATGGTAACAGATTGGATTACGATGAATTTGCATTGTTACGGTCTAGGGAACGCCGCGTACAGCGTGAATGTTTTAAAAAGTTTACATTGAATTGTGAAAATAATATTAAAAATCACCCAAAAACGTTCTGGACATTAGTTAAAGCCGTGCGTGGTGGATCTGCGTACCCTAAAAAACTATATCTGGACGGTGTTGAGTACACAGATGGGAAGGACATGTATAATGCTTTCAGTTCATTCTTTCAGAGGGTATTTGGCGAACCTAGCAATAATCATACCCCCACACATGAACAACCAATATGTATCAATGTAGTATCTAGTGTCCAGATTTCTGCATCGCGGGTGGAAAGGGCGTTAAAATCCTTAGATACGACCAAGGGCGCTGGTAGTGATGGCCTTCCGGCTGTGTTTTGGTCTAGATGTGCAAAATCGCTCGCTCTTCCTTTAACACTGCTATTTAATCGTTCCCTGCGTGAGGGCATCTTTCCTCATAAATGGAAGTGCGCCCATATAGTGCCTGTACATAAGAAGGGGTCTAGAATGGAAGCTAAAAACTACAGAGGGATATCGATACTAAACACTGCAGCTAAGTTGCTTGAGTAGATTGTGTATGACGAGATTTACTCCACCTTATCTCGTTCAATTCCCGAGCAACAGCATGGCTTTCTGAAAGGGCGCTCCACAACCACTAACCTGGCATGCTTTACTGATTTTGTGTTGGAAAATATGGAGCGCGGGGGGCAGGTTGACGTGATCTACACTGATTTTGAGAAAGCTTTCGATCGTGTGGATCACGTGATCCTGCTCAACAAGCTTCAAATACTGGGCATTCATGGGGACTTACTGCGATGGATTAAATCATATTTATCAAATCGCTCCCAAACAGTAGTAATGGGTGGTTATCGCTCTAACAACGTTAACATCCCTACGGGCGTGCCGCAGGGCTCCCATTTGGGCCCCCTATTCTACAACGCGTATCTGTACGATATAGGTTCATGCTTAGCGAGTTCCAGGTTTCTTATGTATGCGGATGATAAAAAGATATTTTGCAAAATTAATTCCGTGCAGGACTGTCTGTTAATGCAAAAGTACTTGGACAAGTTATATCAATATTATAAAAAGAATAACATAACAGTTAATCCAGCCAAGTGTGAGTGTATTAAATTTACGAGGAAGCCGAGTCCCATTGCACAAAATTATCACTTCAATGGGACACCAATAACTAGGAAACAAAGCGTAAGAGACTTGGGTGTACATTTCGATCAAAAAATGACACTCTCAGATCACATCGACAATGTAACAATGAAAGCATATAAAAATTCGGGCTTTGTGCTTCGTATGTGTAAACCATTCTCCAAAATATATGTGATTAAGTTAGTTTATGCCGCATACGTAAGAAGTATTCTGTAATACGCCAGTCAGGTGTGGTCCCCTCAGTACGTTATATACAAGAATCGGATAGAGCGAATTCAAAAAGTTTTTATCAATCATCTAAACTTCCGATGTCGTAAAGCTTTTAAAACCTACGAGGATGGTGGTATTGAACATGACCTCCTAACCTTGGAGCAGAGGCGCGTCGTGTTGGATATGGGGCTTCTTTATGATATTGCTAGCAGTAGGATTGATACTCCCCACTTGTTATCTAAAATAACGTTTCGTACACCTAAATACCGCACCCGTAACACTCCAGTGGAGTGTTACGGGTGCGGTAGTTAGCAAACCGACTACAACTAGGCAATATCGATATCTGAGTCGTAACTGAATAAACCGTATAACCATCATAACTGAATAAACAGTATATCGTATCGATATGTGATATCGGATATCATATCCGATATTGAAACTCCATATCGGTTACATATCGGTTACTTTAAAATTTTAAAAACGCCCATGTCTACACTCCACGATTAGACATGCCACGCCATCACACCAATTATTTCCACAACTCGGTACTACTGCGAATCGTTAAAACATATAATACTCGTTTTAAGTCTATCGATCTGTTACACCCTGTATATGTTGGCATTATTGCTGAACAGCCCTGTCTGGCGCAGCATCAGCATTTTTAGTCAGTATCGGCTCGCCCGCTTCACGGGCTCACCAGTCTGTTCCTAACACTCACGCGTGACGGCTGCCTCTTCTCAAAAGTTAATTAATTGTTATAATCATTATCCTAGCGTAAGCAAAATTCCTTTTTTTAAAAACCTATTCAAGGGTCCCGGCCTAACATTGGTGGCAGCGTGAAGGGATCATAAAATCCTTTGGTCCCCGGTTCGTCTCCTCGCATATATTATTGTGAAAATCGTAAAACACTGTGAAAAACCGCTGTGTCCACTGTGTCCACTGTGTCTACTGTGCTAAGTGTCCGTCGCGCCTTGTACACGTCCTACGTGATCTACTTACCAACATCTTGGAACTTGACTCACCTTTACCGGCCGAATTGGCTGGTTCCACTGCATCTACACTGTATCGCCGTATCCTAGTGAAGAACATCTATTTCTGCTGGCCGGACTGGCTGGTACATTGCATCCTGCTCATCACTGTATCCTGCTATACCCCTAAACATCAACGTTCCTGAAATCCGCCGCATCAAAATAAAATCACCTCTACGAAGCTCCGAGTCGACTCCGAGACGCGTTATCGCTCCGGAATGCAGACACTTCCCGTCGTCGTCGCCGCCTCGCTTATCGCCGTACTGTGAGTCTGGTCTCTTTCAATCTTATTATCCCTATAGGCTATTTTTAGATTTATATTCGCGAGTGAAAGTGTTAATATATTATTTTATTAATTATTCCTGTAAATTTACAAAATCAAATAAGTCAAAATGATTGATCCTAAGTCGCAACTCCAGGTCCCGCAAGATATTGACATCCCATTCACGGATGACGAAAGGGCCCCAAGCCCCGTCGTCGACGTAGACAAAAAGAAAGGGAAAAAGACCCCCACCAACTCAACTCCACAAATTTATCTTGAACTCAACATCCTACTAAAGTTTATAAAGCCCTTCGATGGGAGCCGAGAAACATTAAATTCATTTATCATAAATTGCAATAACGCCTACAATCTGGCTACAGAAATACAAAAACACATCATATTCAAATATATCCTTTGCCAATTACAGGGCAAGGCGGAAGTCGCCTGCTCAATAAAAGAGTTCAATAATTGGGAACAATTAAAAGAATTCCTTAAAACTTTAATTTAGTGAACGGAAACACTATTCGCACCTGCTTATGGACCTTCAGGAAAGTAAGCAGAACCCAAACGAAAATGTTAGCCAATACTCCCTTCGGGTAGAGACCTGCCTGTCACAACTTCTGACAGAGATATCGCTTTCTAGCCACAAACTCAAGGAAGTCCCTGGCAGAACAGCTGCCAGGGAAGACCTTGCTCTCCATCACTTTCTCATAGGTCTACACCCTAGGATATCAAATATAGTCAGGTGCAGGTCTCCTAAAACTCTTAACGAAGCAGTTAATCTAGCAGTATCGGAAGAAAGGATTCAACAGACTTTATACAAAAAATCTCCCTCCGAACCGAAAGCTAACCCCAACAAAAACAATCGCTTTCGACCACGACCCACCATCAATAATCAACCTAATCCACAAGGGAATAACCAGAACCAGGCCCAACCTTCCACTTCTACTAATTCCGGACCTGTAATATGTAGATATTGCAAGTTCCCTGGGCATAGCATTGAGAACTGCCGAAAACGTGAGTACAGCAACAAACTTCGAAACCAGGCAGCTTGCCCTACTCCTAATGCAAATTCCCAATTCTGAAAAATCAACTACGCTCAAGAGGACGAGCAACAGGACGAGAAGGGCCGCGACGAAGTCAACGCTGATGCCAATTTAAACGCATAATGGGCTCTCGGCGGTGTCTCGCGAGTCCAAAACCTCGTCCAACCTCAAACCAAAGACCAATGACACCTACTATTCCTACTAACTCCTTTTTGTCAAACACAGGCGCAAAAACTGCTATATCTACTAAATCGAAACCCTCTGAATCCAAAACCCCTTTGCAGACGAAAGAGACGTATGCAAAAGCTGCTATATCTACTTAATCGAAACCCTCTGATTCCAAGACCCTTTTGCAAACGAAAGATACGTAAATTTACGAAATCACATTTGACCCCTCGAAGAAGTCGTTACCACATGTCGTAATCAACACAGCATCTTCAGACATGCCCCTGTCTCTCCTAGTTGACACAGGCTCTTCAATTAGTCTACTCAAAAATTCTGTAATTAAACGTCACATTCCCCTAAATCAACGAGAAATACTTAAATTAAAAGGTTTCAACTCGACAAATGACTCCGTCCCGACATTGGGCTCTTTAGATTTGATAATGTATCCAAATGATAACTTAAAAAACTCAATTAAATACAAGTTCCACGTAGTAGGAAACATAGATTTTCCCTACGATGGCATTGTCGGTAACGATCTTCTAAGTAAACTGCATGGCAGTATCAACTTTACACAAGAAACATTAAAAATCGGCAAACATGATCTGTAATTATTCTTCACTTATCCTTATTTCATCATTCCAGCTCGCACTGAAAAAGTAATAGAATGCTCTGTTGCCAATTCAGACCTCCAAGAAGGTCTTATTTTAGATCAAAGTCCATCCGATGATATCCTCATTGCCAATTGTCTCGTTCAAGTTAAAGAAAATAAAAAGGTTAACCTCACAGTTATCAATACCTCTGAATCATCACTAACTTTGAAAACAAACATTAACCTAAAACTGACCCCAGTTAGTACTATTTCCCAACATAATGATCCTACCACGATTTCTATCAACCACATTAATCATACTAATTCCGTCGAAAGAACTCCACAAGTCTTAAGTATGTTACGAATAGATCATCTAAATAAGGAAGAAGCTGACGCTCTTCTACAACTCTGTTCCGACTACTCCGATATCTTCCACCTCCCAAACGAAAAACTTACCTTTACCAACGCCATTAAACATGACATAAAAACCACAACCGAAGTCCCTATCCATACTAAGTCACACAGATTCCCCGAAATACATAAAAAGGAAGACGACAAACAAATAAACCAAATGCTTCAACAAGAAATTATAGTACCCTCTGTATCCCCTTGGCCCTCACCGATCTGGGTAGTACCTAAAAAGCTCGACGCATCGGGTGAACAAAAGTGGCGCATTGTAATCGACTAACGGAAGTTGAACGACATCACAATAGGCGACACATATCCTATTTCACAAATCACAGAAATCCTTGATTAACTCGGAAATAGCAAATACTTTTCAACCCTCGATTTAGCTTCCGGATTCCATCAAATTCCGGTAAATAATCCAGAAAAAACTGCCTTCAATGTGCCTCAAGGGCACTTCCAATTCACCCGCATGCCGTTTGGGTTAAAAAACGCATCTTCTACATTCCAACGGCTGATGAATACAGCCCTATCTGGCCTACAAGGCATCCGCTGCTTCGTGTATCTCGACGATATCGTCACGTACTCATTTGATCTGTTTTCGCAAATCCAGAACTTAGCGGAAGTATTTCAAAGACTCCGTCAATTTAACCTCAAACTTCAACCAGACAAATGCGAATTTTATTGGGATTCTTCTGCTGTCGGGATACAATAGTGTTGCGAGATATCGCATGTACTGGGAGCAAAGTGTCGATTGCAATTTTCAAGGTGTGGCAGCTGCTATGCCTAGAAACAGATTTGAAGAACTGCTACGATTCTTTCACGTTGCCGATAACACTAACTTAGGATAAGTTCGCAAAAGTTCGCCCATTATGGAATTTACTCAACAATAGATGGCTAAAATATTACCCTGGTGATAGAAATCTAAGTATTGACGAGTCGATGATTCCATATTTTGGAATACATGGAACAAAACAACATATTCATGGAAAACCCATTAGATTCGGTTATAAGAACTAGTCTCTTTTTACTCGTCTTGGATACTTGATTTATGGAAAGCTTTATCAAGCGACAAGCACAGGAAATACCCACCCAGAACTCGGTGTAGGTGCTTCTGTTGTTTTAGACCTCATATCTAAATTGCCGCCTGGAACTTACAGCTTTTACATGGACAATTACTTCACGCCTTTATCATTGTTGGATAAAATAAAGGAATTAGGACACGATGCGACAGGAACGATCAGAGCTAATAGAGTTGAAAAGGCACCATTGAAAGACGCAAAACAAATGAAGAAGACTAACAGAGGATCTTTTGATCAGTGTACAGACACTATGTCTGGCATCACTCTTGTTACTGTAGCCTCAACCCAATGTGGTGTGGAGCCTATTGGTAAAGTGAAGCGTTATTGTGATAAGCAAAAAAAAGACGTCAACCAACCCCGCTGCATCGTCAATTACAACAGATATATGGGCGGTGTAGATCGTCTGGACCAAAATGTGGATTGCTACCGAATTTCAATTCGCCTGAAGAGATAGTACTGGCAGCTACTTATGTTTCCTACAAATGTTTGTATGAACAATGCTTTCCAACTTTACAAATTATCCCCAGCTTCACGGAATAATCCGCATGACTATTTATCATTTACAAGGCACGTTGTAACAATGCACCTTCAAACCTTTCCTGAAAATTTTTCTTCTACAGTGAAGAATTCTATTCCAAGGTCATCTCTGGCAAAAATGCAACGTCGCCCTACGCCATAAGTGTTCTTTTGCTTTTTATTTATTTATTTAAACTTCATTGCACAGATTTGAAAAAAAAAAAACATACAATAGGTGGACTTAATGCCATGAGGCATTCTCTACCAGTCGACCATTAGGCTAAACAAAGATGCTTTTCACTCAAAATAATGTGTAAAAATATATTTTGATACTAAAAATATATTTTCTTACTATATTAAGTGATTCTATTGTTTAATAAACAAGATACGTTTATACACGGTGTTACTTTGCATCCTTGACATATTTACAGAGGTAACTATATCACTGACAATGATAACAAATCAGTAAAAAAGGTCAGACCTATTTTTTTTTTTTAATCTTGAGTATTTTATTTTATCTACCATCTATTAAACATAACACTAATTATCGAAACGCATGCACATCACTGTTCTTATTCATCGGCACAAAAGACTTTTGAGTATTACTTGATTAGTGATCGCGTACCGTTCGAGACAAAATCGGTGTATTCCTATGTGTACTGCAAAACCAAATTTACTAAAAACTTAGTGTGCTTTATTTATGGGAGTCTCTAGTTTATCTAAACAATAGGTATTGTTCCCTACTTTTGTCTCTGTGAATATGGCAAGGATGCAAAGTAACACCGTGTATAATAAATATAATATATTTTTTAAACTTTGTATTATTTGCAATCATCTTCCTACAAATGCAAAATTAATACAGTGGCATATCTTCCTACTGTTCCATTTCTGGACCGGTACTGAAACTGAAAGACAGAAAGCAGTTTTTTTTTATACATATTATTGTTCAGTAGGTTACTAACATGTAATACTATAAATTTCGTTCAAATCGAATCAGCTTTTAGGTACTTGGAAAGATAGGGGTTAAATAGTTTTGCTTAAACCAAAAAACGAATGCCCAGTTTGAATTACATAAAGTGCGTTTTTAGTATGCAAGTCAGTACTTTTTTGGTGCTGTTTTTGATTTATTTTGTTTGACAAGAGGGAATTATTAGTGTCGTGATTCGATGTATTTTAATCAAATGTTGGCAACACTAACTGTCGAACTAGAATAGGACTTGACGTAATTGAGTTGTGGTGGGGAAAACACCGCAGCAGTATCGGGAGAGATCGCTATTCAGTCAGTTGCTCGTCAGCGTTCGAACCAAGCGGTAACTAAGAGGAAACTCTGTTGGCCGTAATATCAATTATAATTAATATAATTAGCATATAATTTGTGAGTTACCTAATTAATTATTCTATTCTTATAAAATAAAACTAGTGAGATTCAACAGTGGTATAATAATATTCAACAGTTTTGACGAAATATCGTCAAAGCTCAGAAGTGCGAAAAAGCTGCAGCCCACAAAAGGTATGTACGAAATTTTCAATGGAAAATTATTCTGAAATATTGCCCATGATAAATGAAGTAGTTTGATATCATTAAGATTGTCGCTAAGCATTATATTAGGATAGTATTCTGCTACGGCGAGACTATAGCACTAATCATTTTACTTGTTTCTCTTATGTTTTGAGAAATTTTATTATACCTAGTAATAAAAGTCTTTTAAAAAGAAGCCAGTGAATCCTTTTTATTAGGTAGGTGAAGCGGCCATGTGAGTCACGTAGGCCAAGTGTGTACTTTAGTAAATACCTCTTTTTATTAGGTAGGTGAAGCGGCCATGTAAGTCGCGTGGGCCAAGTGTGTCCTTTAGTAAATACCTCTTTTTATTAGGTAGGTGAAGCGGCCATGTGAGTCGCGTGGACCAAGTGTGTCCTTTAGTAAATACCTAAGAGATATAGCGGCCAAGTGAGTCGTAATGGGCCATGTATGTCCTTGTTCTCAGCCAGTAAGAATAGCGGCCAAGTGAGTCGCTTGGGCCAAGTGTGTCCTTAGGTTTTGTAGATAGCAGGAATAAGGGAAAAGTGTGTCGTTAGTTTTTAGTAAACAAGAGTACAACGGCCAGGTGTGTCGAGTGCTTGTGTCAAGTACTTCCTTATTTTGAAGCAAGTAATAAATAGTCAATTTGCAACAAATCACAAAGCTTATGTATAGTACAGAAGTAATTCATTAATATTCCTTTTATACTACTTTACGTAGCGGCTAGTTGTGTCGTGCGCTAAGGGTTATTCATATTCATATTCATATTCATTTATTGCGTCATAAGTGTATAGATAAGGTGTTACATTGTGTGTGATCATACTTATGGACCCTGTAAGGGTATTGCATTCTTATTTATGTTTACAAATACAATATTATTATTATTATTTAATTATAAAATCGTCATATTTAAAATTCA
This sequence comes from Anania fuscalis, assembly GCA_950371115.1. NCBI lineage: Eukaryota > Metazoa > Arthropoda > Insecta > Lepidoptera > Crambidae > Anania > Anania fuscalis. The sequence continues at coordinate 19,050,477 of OX493326.1, read as the reverse complement.
AAATGAAAATAGTCATATTAAATTCGTTAAATAAAATAAATAAAAGTATTTAATGTCAAAAAGTAATACACGAGATTCATCTAAACTAAGATTCAATTAAATACAGAAGAGGATCACGCAGGTTTATACAGTATGTCAAGTAGGTATAGTTTTTGTGGGGAGGGTAGACCAACATTTTTTATGTTGCCAAGGAACTTGCATGAAATGTTTTTATCATCAAAGAATTATTTTAAGTCGTAGTAGCATTTGGCTATTAATTTTTTCTTTAATTGTTTAACAAATATATCGTTTTTTGTTTCGCCTTTTAAATAGTTTAAGTAATTTATTATTGACCCTATACTATGCCAATGCCCAACAAGCCGCTACAAAGACAAGGGTAATATTATTACCCTTGTCTTTGTAGCGGCTTGTTGGATTACGGTCACCCTTCGTCACGAATAGTTTTGGATGATTGCGTACAAATTTTCAGAGTTCTAATATGTAGATTGAAGTCAAGGTAAGCATATTATATTAGAATGGTTTGTTACGGGATTGCTACCATGTACCTTATTTTTGAGTTCCCAATATTTCGGTACTGTTGCAAGCGCCATAATCACGGAGTAACTGAAGATCTTTCGGGTAAGTTGTTAAGGGCAAACATATCGGGTCTACCCTCTTTCGCTGTCTTTTATTGCACGCGTCGGTACCATTGTCTACAAACTCACTATTTTCTCGCACCTGTTCTCGACACACAACACTAACAGTATCTGACCGCGAAACAGCAGTTTGTTGTTTTTTCCGGTTTTTGCACATACGAATCACTGGATTCCAGACACTTGACAATTTAAACCCATCCTCGCGATTGAAATTTTTGTACTTTGTAATTTCAATCGCTTTCCTGACCATTCTTGGTATGTAGTGGCGTTCTGTCGAAATGATCTGAGGGTTGTGAAACTCAATCCAGTGATTAAGACCTGATTCCAACAAATGTTCCGCGATTGCCGATTTCTGTTTGTCGTTGTTTTTGACCGCTTTTATGTGTTCCTTCATTCGGCACGCTATGGTACGTTTTGTTTGGCCGATATATGAACTGCCACAGCTGCAGTCAATCTTATAGACACCCGGTTTCTCCATTGGAAAACTATCTTTTGGAGATCGTAGACATTGTGTTACTTTTCTTAATGGAGTGAAGACAGTATTGAGTATTTATGAAGTACGTTTGAGATCTTGTCTGTCACTCCTCTTATGTATGGCAAGAACACAGGTTGCCTGTCTATATCGGGAACTCAAAAATAAGGTACATGGTAGCAATCCCGTAACAAACTATTCTAATGTTAGTGACCATGAAAGTTTAAAGCATATTATATTTTACGAAGTATGGCCTACAGCTGTCTATGTTTTTTATGTGTGCGAGTATACGTACACACTTTTATTGTAAAATGAAAAGGTCGTCTATATCAGGGCTATTTCCCCACATTTTTTTTTTTTTTTTTTTTTTTTTTTTTTTTTACTTAAGATGGGCTTACTCATGACCCCAATCTTGCTCTAGAGCATAGATGGGATCTACGATGGAGCGAGCTTGCCCAGAAGATGCCTATTCACTCTGGACTTAAAGAGAGTCAGGTTATATGCACTCGGAAATACAGACGCAGGCAGGGAATTCCAATCTTTAGCTGTGCGCATTATAAAAGATGATGAGAAGCGCTTAGTGCGGATTATGGGTATATCAACTAAGAACGGATGGTAGCCGGCCGTGCGTCTGGATGTCCGATGGAAGAAAGGTGACGGTGGTATGAGCTCATGCAGCTCATGAGCACACTCTCCGAAGTACAATCTGTAGAAGACCGATAGGCAAGCAACTTTGCGGCGGTGAACCAGGCTGTGCAGCTTGGACGCCACCAGTTTTTTATCGCCTATTATTCTCTTGGCTCTGCGTTCCACCGAGTCTAGTGCACACCCACATTATTATACCGTACGTTAACCAGGCGTAGCTATACGCGTAGTAGGTACGCTGTTAACGATGTGTTGAAATCAGTGTTTCTTTTTAGTGCTCTTAAAGCATATACAAACTTAGACATTTTAAGCTTATGTTTTTTGATATGCTCTTTCCAGTTTAAATTGGTGTCAATATTCAATCCTAATAGGGTAAATGTGCTAACAGTATCTAACTTATGGTTATTAAATGAAAAGTCAATATTTAAGTCCTGTTTTTTGTAGGGTCTAAATTGTAAGATTTTTGTTTTAGAGAAGTTTATTTTTAATTTGTGGTCATCCATCCACGAGGCAATACCTTAAGGCTGCGTTTCCACCAGAGATGAGCGAGGATGCGTAGCGATGGATGTGTTTGTTAAGAACCAATAGAATCACTTCGTTTACCTAGCCTCGCTCAGCGAATCAGTTTCTATTGGTTCTTAACAAACACATCCCTCGCTACGCATCCTCTCTCATCTCTGGTGGAAACGCAGCCTAAGGCGGGAGTATTTAACTTTTAGTCTTTTTCTAACGGATTTGTAAAACTAAGGAACTTATAAGAAAAATAAAAATACCATTAAAATATTTGATCTTTTATCTAATGTCTCGGCGAAACCAAAACACGATAATAATAACTTGGCTCGATAGAAAAAAATCTTAAAAATAGGTCGTTTTATGATTTTTGGATCGATTTTCTGGAAAGATTTTATATGATACAAGTATGTAAAAATTAAGCAGTTTACTAAATATCAAAATTTGCTAGTGTCTTAGTTTGCAAAAAAAAAATCAATTTTGTTATGTTATTAAGTACCAAAGATTAAAAAACCTCGAAAACCATGCACAAAAGGCGTGCAAGCCGCCCCACCAGTGTCCAGTAGGACGTCTCCGAGGTAGGACCTATGTTGTGTTGCGCTCGGACTCCCCCCGCCCGGGGGGCACACCATCGCAATAGCTACGAAATTTAATTCTTGTAAATATTTAGATTTTTTGTGTGGAGCCAAGCATACCTCAACCTTAATTTTACTTTATTTGGTGTTACATCAATGAAAATACAAAATTATTACATGTACAAGAAATACTCTGTAAATTTGTTGTAAGTAATACGGTGATAGTACATACATAATTTACAATTCAAAATGTAAAAGTATATTATATATATATTTTATAATAATTCGTAATTGCTATGACAAGTAAACAACCGATTATAAACCCCTATAGACCGTGTTTAGTCTCAAATCCTCGCCTCGTGTTTGGTCTGAAATGAGAGGCCTCAACAAGTTCTACGCGTTTATTTATTTTATTCTTAAGTACAAAATGTGTAGTAGGCGGACTTAATGCCATTGGTCTCAAATGAGGGATCTCAATATGTCATACAGGTTTCTTACATATTTTTTTATTTTAATTTATTTATAAAACTAAAATAATATTTACAAACAAAATTTACACGAATCGAATGGCATAGTTTTATAGCTTTACCGCATACCGTTGCCGTTGTATACATATAGATTTAGCTATAATTATTAAACTAACGATAATGGGTCCCTTGACTTTTGGTCTGAAGTAAAATTTGCAAGAATAGAGTTTTCCCGGGAATTCTCGGTACTGAAGTAACTGGGAATTCCCGTGAAAATACATGGCTTCAAGTAACCTATGGTTCCTGCTGCTCGGAAGTACCTACAAACAGAAGAACGCCCTTTCCCCTTCGTCAAAGGTGTCATTTAAATTTTTAAAGTGATTAAAAAGATTACACAAAAATGGCTATATTTTGTGAATAAATCCTCAGTAAAAAAATCTGTAATTTACACTGAGCAATTTAACACGAGCACGACTAATCAACACAGTATTATTATCTTAGTTTTTTATCCGGTATCGAACGTAACGTATCGAACGTATTCTCGGTATTTCCCGGTACTCGCTGACTACTGTACCGAGGATTCAAAAATCAGTTTCAGCACCGGTACTGCACAGCCTACATTCTACTACTTATCCTAGTACTGATCCTTACTTTATTTTTTTGCTCCAATTAGAAAACAAATCTCAAATATGACCATATACAACAACTACTTTGGGAAACTTTGCTACAGAAGCGCATGTATTTTGTTTATTGTATAAATTGGCATTATCGTTTGAGGACATATACCCGCCATTTTGACGCGTCTGAACTTACAACTATTATCGTATTTATAAGTACTTAAATGACACTGTCCAAATTGTTTGAAGCTCAAAGAAGTCACGGACATGATATTTAGATAAAAATAATATTGTCTAAAATCTTTAATTATTGAATGTTACATTTAAAAAATACATATCTCTGTATCACTCAACTTTTTAAGTTATTCAGTTTTTATCTGCACTTTATACTGATTTCTATATTCGCCGCCGTTAACCAGACATTTTAAGAACGCTGACTTGACTAATTTAGTTATTATTCTATGATAGGGAAAAGTATATATAAAATAATTTCAGGTAATATTATATTTCTCTAGAAGAATTGCAAAAGGGCAGGGAATAGGAGAATGAAGATTATTTTTCCCTAAGCATCTTGTCTACGCGCAGGCCAAAATTGAACATTTTCCTTTTCTCTTTATTTCAATCTCTTTACATTTTTTCCAGTGCTGTAATAACATGACGGGTTTTTTGGTCGATAGATGAATTAATAGCCCCTAAATTATCGCCGGTCGAAACCCAGATACACTGTTTTATTTATTGGCTGGAGGGCGTCAACTCTTGCGCCTAGACGATTTGTGACGACTTTTTAGAACAGCTTATAGACGTTACTCGGGAGCGTGATCGGTCTGTAGTTCTTCAAGAGTTTATCTCCTTTTTTGAAAAACCGAGTAACCGCGCCCTCGTTCCACGCCCTCGGCGTAGTCCTATTGCCTAAGACGGGGTTGAACAATCTCCTTAGTTCCCCAAGGATGGGTAGCCCTCTTGCTTTTAGAAGTTCTGAAGTGACTCCAGCTTTGCCTAGCTAAGATGTTTGAGAGCCGACTCAATTTCGTCTATGTCTAGTTCTGGGAAACCATCGCTGTAGTGGCGTATAAGCGTGGCTCTAGGGTCATTCGCGTCTGGTGGAAGTTTTAGGACATGCGAGGCATAAAATTCAAATTCAAATGTTTTATTTGCTATTAAATAGGGTGGGTACAAATAATGTTGATGGTAAATTTTAAAAACATGGTGCACCTATTTAGCCATAAACAAAAGCATGCAAATGTGTAGCAATAAATTAATGATAAATATTATTAAATAAAATAGACCATCTTAAAAATATTAAATTTCAGATCAATATTGTATCGATTATTTTACTATCATAAAATTTTAGTCCTTGTTGTTAAACTTAATTTAAAATTTCGCGCCTTTCTGAACGACTCACGCTTGACCGTTCATACTTTCTTTTTTTGACAACTCCGATCTACGATCCGATGTTACATGTAAATTGTGCTGGTGTAATAAAAACACATTTAATATCATAAAAGACTTTAATTCAATAAGTTACGGGCCCAGTAAGCCCTGCAAGGGAAGCAGTGCAAAAACTTTAGTGTAAATACAGCGAACATTAGAAAGTGAATGTGGACATAACCTCTAAACCGGCGTGGCTTTTTGTGTTACCTAGTTTCGTCTTCAAACTGAGCAAAATCTTGAAAATGGCTGGAAATAATTCACTGGTATTAATTGAAAAATTAACGGGCCGTGAAAATTATGCAACTTGGCGGTTTGCAGTCCAAAACTATCTGCATCATGAAGAGCTCTGGGACTGCATCGAAAATTTTGACTCGGCGGCAGTGGTGGACAGAAAACGTGATACAAAGGCTAAAACAAAGCTCATTCTTCTGATTGACCCAATAAACTACGTGCACATTCAAGAAGCGAGTACTGCAAAAGAAGTGTGGGACAAACTGTCATCGGTTGACTCTGGGCTAACACGTCGAGTCGGCTTACTGCGTGAATTATGTAACACCTCACTCAGTGCATGTCAAAACGTAGAAGAGTATGTGAGCAAAATAATATCAACTGCTCATAAGCTCCGGAACATAGGTTTTAAGGTTGATGATGAGTGGCTCGGAACACTACTGCTCTCTGGTCTACCTGAGTCTTATCAACCTATGATCATAGCTATTGAAAGCTCTGGCATGAAGATAACTTCTGATGCTATGAAAGCAAAGTTATGACAAGATGTAAGGCAATCTGAAAATAATACTGAAGCATTTGCGGTAAACAAAAATTTTAAGAAGTCTAATAAGAAGGAGTCCAAGGGGCCAAGATGTTACACATGTAACAAGTATGGACACAAGAGCCCCGAGTACAAATCCAAACCAAAAAACAATACACAGAAGTCTACAAAGTCTTCATATGCTGCTGTGTTCATGGCATCATCCAGAGACTATGATGATGCATAGTATGTGGATTCAGGCGCGTCTGCTCACATGACAAAACATAAGAACTTGTTTCTGACTAAAACGGTTCCTGGTGTTCTGAATATAAGAGCTGCAGATAATAAAATGTTAGCTGTAACATGCGCAGGACAAGTGAGCTTAGATGTCTACAATCACAAAGGACAAGAAAACAAAGTACTGTTTACCAATGTACTGTATGTCCCAGATCTGGCAACAAATTTATTGTCCGTGAGCCAGATATTCAAAAGTGGTGGCCAAGTGAAATTTAACAGTACTGGCTGCGTTATTATCAACAGTAAGAACCAAATTGTTGCCACAGCAAGTCTCATCAACAACATGTACCGGCTCAATATGCCCAAAGGCTATGCATGCATGTCAGACGTTGAAGAACAAGATAATTATTTATGGCATCATCGAATGGGGCACTTAAACTTCTATAGTTTACAGAAAATGACATCCAACACTGAAGATGTAGTTCTCTCAGCAAAACCAGAGAAAGTGACATGTTTAACTTGCAAAGAAGGTAAACAGACACGACTACCTTTTAAACATGAAGGCTCCAAAGCTACAAAGGTTCTTGAACTGGTCCACTCTGATATATGCGGGTCTATGGAAACGCAATCACTTGGTGGCGCCAAATATTTCATTACATTCCTTGATGATTATTCTAAGAAAATCTTCGTTTACTTTCTTCGAAACAAGTCTGATGCCATTGAGAAGTTTAAAGATTTCAAGAATGAAGTTGAAAACCAGTTCGCACAGACAATGGCCTTGAATATGTAAATGGAAATTTCTCCGATTTTATGAAAAGTGCTGGCATTATTCATCAGAAAACCACACCCTACACACCAGAACAAAACGGAACAGCGGAACGGATGAACCGGACACTTGTCGAAAGGGCAAGATGTATGCTGCTGAATGCTAATTTGCCAAAGATGTACTGGGCTGATGCCATACATACCGCAGCCTACGTCATCAACCGTTCTCCAACTAAATCCTTATCGTTCAAAACTCCAGAAGAGATGTGGTCCGGCCTGAAACCATCAGTAAATCATATGAGGATATTTGGTTGTGAAGCCATGGTGCACTCACCCAAAGAAAAACGGAGGAAATTTGATCCAAAGGCACACAAAATGATTTTCATTGGATATTGTGAGCACACAAAAGGTTACAGATTCATAATACCTAATACTAGAAGAGTTATAAAAAGCAGGGATGCAGTATTTCTAGAATCATCTGTAAAAAGAGTTTTTTTTCCTGTAGAGCTATCGACAGCGACACCTGAAACAGAAAAATATGATTCAGATGACACAGATTCAGAAAATTTATATGACACAGTAACAGAAAACAGGTCTTCTTCAGAAAGTGAGTACTTACCGGATACAAGCATCAGCTCCCCTGAGACCAGAAATATAACATTGAGACCTAGAAACAGAAACATGCAAAAGGTACAAAATCCGGATGATGATGCAGAAAATACTTACCTGTCTAGACACGAAGAGACCCTAGTCGATTCAGCGTACATACAGCATACACATCGGAAAAATGAATCATGGACATTGGTAGAGAAGGAACCAAACGCAAAAGTAATTGGATGCAAATGGGTATTTAAGGTAAAAGAAGAACCAACTGGTCCACGGTTCAAGTCAAGACTTTGTGCAAAAGGATTTTCACAAACTCCCGGAATAGATTTCAAAGAAACATTTGCTCCTACTGTGAGGTATGACTCAATCCGTTTATTGTTGTCAGTGGCTGCTCACCACAATCTTGAAATCATCCAGCTTGATGTCAAGACTGCCTTCCTGTATGGTGAGCTAGAAGAAACTATATTTATAAGTCCACCCGAAGGTCTGTCCTGTGATAAAAAGATGGTATGTAAACTTAACAAGTCATTGTATGGTCTTAAACAGTCACCACGGTGCTGGAATAAGAAATTTGATTCTGTTTTAAAAAAAATTGGTTTCACTTAATGCACAGCTGATCAATGTGTATATGTTGCTCAAGTTTATAATACTAAGTGTTATCTTTGCCTGTATGTAGACGACGGACTATTGTTTTGTAAAAATAAAATTGTATTGAAAGCAATAACAAATGATTTGCAGGCCATATTTGATATGAAAATATTAGACTCACCAAGTAACTTTGTAGGAATGCAAATTAAGAAATCAAACAAAGGCATATTCATACACCAAGCTAAATATGTAGACCAAATATTGCACAGATTTAATATGTATAATGCCAACCCCAACAGTGTACCAGTCGATCCGCACGTGAAGTTACAGAAAGAGGATGGGGAGCCTGAAAAGAACATACCCTTCAGAGAAGCAGTGGGCTCCCTCATGCATCTGGCTACAGTGAGTCGACCAGACATAATGTATGCTGTCAGTCTAGTAAGTAGATTTCTTAATAGCTACAATGAAAGTCACTGGAATGCTGTTAAAAAGATTTTGAAATATTTGAAAGATACAAAGCAGCACGGATTGTTTTACTCTCAATCACCAGAGTGTTCAGATGTCACTGGCTATAGTGATGCCGATTACGCGAACGACATAGACACAAGACGCTCGGTGACTAGTTATGTCTTTATGAAGAATGGAGCAGCTGTGACTTGGTCCAGCCAAAAACAGCAAACAGTAGCCCTCTCAACTACTGAAGCTGAGTTCATGGCAGCTTGTGCTTCTACCAAAGAGGCCCTATGGATAAGGCAATTATTAAATGATTTAGGTGTTTATAAACAAGATTCAATATGTCTTCACTTAGACAGTCAAAGTGCTATTAGTGTCATTAAAAATGTAAATTTTCATAAGCGTTGCAAGCACATTGACATTAGATACCATTTCATTAAAGAAAAATATCAGCTTAAAATTATAACTCTAAAGTATGTAAATACTGTTAATCAATTTGCAGATATATTTACCAAAGCTCTGTCAAAAGATAAGTTTCAGTTCCTTAGGCTTAAACTTGGAATGTCTCCAAACAAATCTATTTGCCAAAATTAAGATTATGTAATTTGGTTATGTGTTTTAGGTATGTTTTAATTTGTCAATATGTACTTAACATAATCTTCAATACATAAAATATGTAATACCTAAATAATACTGTTACTTTTGTTTTTTAAAAGGCTTAAATGTAGAGGTAGTGTTAAACTTAATTTGAAATTTCGCGCCTTTCTGAACGACTCACGCTTGACCGTTCATACTTTCTTTTTTTGACAACTCCGATCTACGATCCGATGTTACATGTAAATTGTGCTGGTGTTATAAAAACACATTTAATATCATAAAAGACTTTAATTCAATACTTGTTCTCTAGAAAGACTTTGACAGAATGAAAGGTTTTTTCCATTAGCCATTTACGCAACGATTTGCTGAACATTTCGACTGGCAGTTGCTTAATCGGTTTTGGAATTTTATTATAGACAGCCGTGCACATAGCAGGACAATTCTTCAAGAAGCGCTTCGTTTTAGGCACTGTGTCAAGTATTAGTCGGTTAGGGTTTCTGAGATTTCTATCCGTAGTTTTATTTAATGGTGAAATAGGTGATTATTTTGTTTAACAAATTTCGCTACCTCGAGAATATACAGACAAGGTAACGGTAGTATATTGAGGCTTCTGAAATAAAGTAGGCACGATATATCAGACGGTATGCCACATAAAGCACGTATACATCTTTTCTGGGCAACGAAAGCTTTTTCTATATTCGTGCCATTCCCCCAGATTATGAGCCCATACCTCAACACTGACTCAACATATGCAAAGTACGCAGTGACGGCTGTACTTTTTTTTGCAACTATTGTAAGCTTGTACAATGCAAACGCGAATCTATTAACCTTATCACATACTTTTTCTATCTGTTCTTTCCAATCTAATTTAGAATTCATGACTAAACCCAAGAAAGTCACCTTATCTGCATTAGACAAGATTTCGTCATTAAAGATAATACTAATTTGAGAATTTTTAAAATTATTAAAGTTTTGTATACTACTGTTTTATGTCATTTTTATGTTGTTCTACACTATTTTTTTTTTATTTGTCGTAACAGTTATTGAAACATCGTTAGCAAACAGCGTCGTCTTATGATCAAGTATATCTGGCAAATCATTTATATAATGTCCGATTTTTTTAGCACTCATCCTGCTAGCCTGTGACTATATGAGGTGTACGTGAACGTGTCATAACGTAAACTTATTACCCTTAAAATATCTCTGACACTAATGTCAGATATTTTAAGGGTAATAAGTTTACGTTATGACAAAAAAAAAATTAAGTATTTTTTTTTATTCGAGCTTTAGTTTTAGAGAAAAACACGATCAAAACTTTGATATCAAACGCAACTATCAACACCCTCTAAACAGCTGATTACTACGTAGCGGACAAGAAGCTACTACTAAAGTACAACAACAAAGTACATCTTTAAAGATAATGAGATTTTCTGCAACTCGCGGGTAATAAAATCTAAAAGATGTACGTCACAGACGCAACTTACACACCCAATGATAATAATAATATGAAACGAGTGAGTGAAATAGAAATAATAACAATGTTTCTATCTCAAAGAGAATTCATTCATAGACACACACTTGCATGGGATGGCGTAGTAAGTTATGAACATGTGTGTAATATGATTTTTTGAGTGCATGAATGTGATCCTGGAGTATGAATGGGCTAGCGTTGTGTGAGTAGTCTACTTGTGGTGTTTGGGTTCATGTACAGGATGATGTTGATTCTTTATTTTAAAACTTTTAATTTTTTAAAGTTTGGTCAATAATTTTAAATTTATCTTATATGTGATCCATGTAATGATCTAAGTTACACCTAAAAATATCTGACACTAATTCACGTACACCTTATATAGGTAAAAAGCAATCGTGAAAACCAACTTTCAAATGTGTATCATAAAAACTAAAAAAATGAAAATAAAAATACAAAATAACAACAACGACTTCATATTGCATAAGCTCGTCCATCTTCAAACGTAAAACCATCTGTGATCATCTGTCTTATTCCTTCCCCTTGTAAAGAGCGAGAAAGAGCTAACAGACTTGAAAAATGGAGTTCATTCATAAACTTATACTACACGGTCAGATGTTTGGCTTGTTTACCTTTAACATTGATAACTTAAAATTAGGGCTTAAATGTAGCTTAGTGCAAATTTTCTAATTTGAAAACCTACATCATTTAGAACAAACCAATTAAAAAAAATACAATGTCTTAGCTAAGTAAATGTTAAGTTAGCAGCTTACCAATGGTAAAACCAGTAAAACGGCCCTCATATCAGCTTATCAAGTAAGTACATACACTGATCTTCAGAGGGTTTGTTTCCCGATAAGGTAGTGATTCAAATTTCCCATCACACTTTCACAGGCTGTGGACTGACGAGCTATCCAAAACCATGTTAAGATTGTTTTAGGTATGCGACTTTATTATTGAGAAAGGTAATTAAAACTAACCGAAAACGATAAGTTAGATTATTCTAACTCAATGAAATTCAAAATCCCTAACATGATTTTATGATAACTCGGCGTGTTTAAAAATTTGAATCATCTCTCTAGGTACAACGATTGTTTATTTACACTGTTCCTTACTATCGAAAATTGAACTCATCATGATTAAAAATACACGAAAACATTCCTCATCTAACTCAAGATTTAGGTATTCTAGTTTCTACATTTTTTATTACACTGACGGACCACTCACACGCACACTCACATTGTGACTTTTTGATGGTTCTACATTGACTAACTATCACAGAACAAACTAGGTTAAAATTGTGTTTTTAATAAATGACAGATTTTGCGATACTACGACGCGCGCGAAAGCCGGAAACGCGTCCGTATGACGCATCTAATCGCGACAGGCGCACGACCCGAACTAAAAGAAAGCGAAGCGCACTGCGCAGCAGCGGTCGGTCAAAGTGCGGCCGCCAGCGCACCAGACGAAGCAGTAGTGATGTAGTATCTATCGACATAGCGCGGATCGATACACTGTCATTTAATTTTAATACTAACAATTAGAAGAAGTTCAATATCATTTTTGTTTCTGTAAATTAAAAATCAAAAAGTGATTTAATTTAAACGGTGTAAGGCCGGGTATAGCAAAAGTCTCATTAAATGCCACAGGATGATAGCTTGTAGCCGTTTGAGTTCTTGCTTTTGAAATTTAAAACCTACCTATGAGGGCGGCACTGAAAATTTCGGGAATCAAGGAAGTGACACAACATTACTATTTAAAAATGTATTTATTGCTTTTCAAAGTATTCTCTGCGAAATTTGACACATTTTTCCATACGACGTAACTAATCATTGAAGCAACAATTCCATTCGGAAGTTTGGGTCTCCAAAATGGCCGTTTTGTACGCGTCCACAGCTTCTTCAGGTGATGAAAATCTCTGACCACGCAATTTATTCTTTATTTTAGGGAAAGAATAGAAATCATGAGGGCTTAGGTCGGGGCTGTACGGCGGATGGTCTAATAATTCTATGTTTTCTTGCTCTAAAAACTCTTTTGTTCTGTGCGCGGTGTGAGAACTCTTATTGTCGTGATGGAGGATGATGCGGCGGTTGCAGTTCTCTTTACGGAGTTCAGAAACGACCTGTGGCAAACAAATGCTAGCATACCATTCTGCATTAACCGTTCTTTGTCCCTCAAGAGGAATAGTCGCAACATGGCCGGTTTTGGAGACAAACGTGGCCACCATTTTTTTTGCAACACTCCGTGAAGGAACAATTTTTGTTGGTTTTAACTCATTTTCGAACACCCAAACTCGTGACTGGTTTTTTGTTTCGGGTTCGTACGCGTATATCCAGGATTCGTCACCTGATACGATGTTGTATACAGCATTTGAGGATCCTGCGTGGAATCTTTCGAGAGTTCTGACGCACCAAGTAACGCGAGCCGCTTTTTGCTCTTCACAGAGCGAATGCGGTATCCATCGGGAAAACAACTTTTTTACACCTAATTGTTCATGCAAGATTATTTGTATTTGACTCATGCCAATGTCTAAAATTGCCTGAATTTCGCGGTATGTCACATGTCGATCTTCCTCAATCAGCTTACGCACAGCATCTACGTTTTCTTGGGTGACTGCAGTTTTTGGACGACCTTGACGGGGAGTATCACTGAGCTTGACACGTCCACGTTGAAATTCAGCAAACCAGCGATAAATTGTGGTTTTAGATGGGGCTTCATTACCAAATGCAGAAATCATCCGGTCAACACACTGTTTTTGTGTTAAACCACTTCGAAAGTCATAATAAATCATCGCTCTTGAATTTTCTCGCGTAAATTCCATTTTCTCAACGACTAAACAAGTTTGACAAGACCTTGTGATAAGACCGAGAATCTTTTTTTAAATAAATAAATGGTATTCGCTTTTTAAAAACCAAGGAGTTTGCAATTAAAAAGATTGTAATATGACAGGAACAGTGGAAATATTCCATTCCCGATACTTTTAGTGCAGCCTATGTACCGTCATGACGGGTGGCCTAAAAGTAGGCCCAGCTCCGGTTATTTTAAACTTTTCTGTTAAGATCGACTGATAAAGAAGGCTACAGAACGTTTGCCTTCCTCTGCACTTTGTTTGTGCTAAATGCAACTGTTCCCAAATTGGCCGCCAGTTGAGAAGTTATTAAAAAAAGTATAAAATTGTGTTATTTCTTAGTAAAACAGTCTCGCATAAGCAATCGATCGAAAAGTAAAAGTAATAGTATTCTTTATTTGCATAATACAAATTGCTTTTACTCTTTGATTAATTCGATCATAAGTGAAATTATTACTCATAATTGTTGATATTGTGACGTTTACAACGATATTAATTGCATACCGAGGTGAATGCCAATAGTTTTACACGTCGATACATTTCCCTTTTGTTACTCATCCCTAGGTGTCTTTAAAATTCCGACAATTTAATTGGCATAGGCTTAGAGCTAATTTGGTCAAAATAAATGATTGCATGCATGGAGGTAGGTCTTGCGTTTGATTCACGGGCTCGATCTTTTTAAATGACACAATAGTCTAGGCAGCACTTCTCAACTGAGGTTGTATGCTCGATTGATAGTTGGTCTAAAAATGATTCAGTCAGTACCCAATGGCCAAAAAAAAAATCTACAGGAAATCGGCACAATTTATAAACTAAAGATTTTAATTAAGTACCATGAACTGTACCAGGAAAAGACCGACATACCTCGTAACTTTATATCGCGCTCAGAATACCCACAATCTAGGTACAAACAGCCTTGGCCAACCTAGAAAGCGTTAAACCGCCTTCGGGCAGAGGTTGGCCCATACAGATAACATTTGATAAAAAGATAGAATCAAACTTAGGAATCTTAGTAGTTAGGATAGGAATAAAAACAAATTATTATTATTATTTCATGAGCCCTGGCAATACGTCAAAATTTTTAGAGATTGGGTACCTGGACGCTTCGAGTCAATTAGAGCGATTGGGAACTTGTATGGCCTTTGCGTAGGTAAAGGATCTCGGAGATAAGATCACTAGCTCCTGGTCTAATTTTAGTCGGTCTTTTCGGTGCATCTCAAACGATCTAGTACAAAGGGGCCGCCGGCGGCCGCGCTTTTCGGCAAGTGTTTTCGCTGCTTGCCGACAAGGCGGCTAATTCAAAGAATGTTTGGCACGTGTCAAGGTAAAGATTCACCTGAATTTTAGTATCGAAAATCTAGTTGCACTAGCAAGACGTGTGATATCGATCACAATTTTACGATCATGCCCTACCGATACTCCAATCAGGAGTACCTTGATATGGTACTCTGCTACAATGAGACCGGCTTTAATTTAACCGCGGCCTCAGAACTGTTTGTGGAAAGAAATGGAGGAGTTCTGCCTGCCCGGCAGACTATTTTGAAAGCAGTGCAGCGGCATCGTGACTGGCAGACGTTCCGACCGCCAGCTGCTGACGCCGGCCGGCCACGCTATTCAGCCTCTTTAGAAGAGGAAGTGCTGATTTTTTTTAACAGACACTCCATGGCTAGCACCATGGACGCGGCCATAGTCTTCGGAGTCAGTGATTTTTATGTGTGGAGACTTTTGCGGGAGGAAGGGTTGTACCCGTATCACTTCACCCGTGTGCAAGAACTAGAGGTTACCGATTTTCAGCCCCGTGTCCGCTTTTGCCAGTGGTTGTTAGCGGATGCGACTCGAAACATTTTGTGGACTGACGAGTCAACTTTTACGAGAGTTGGCCTTTTTAACCAACACAATGCCCACTTTTGGACAGAAAATAACCCACACGCAGTGCGGCCGGATCACTTCCAAGTGAGATTTAGTGTCAACGTGTGGGCTGGGTTACTGGGCAATAGGTTGTTGGGGCCTGTTTTTCTCGAGCGGTTAAACGGGGAGAGCTATGTGCATTTGCTAAATACTCGGGTCCGGCGTATGTTGGAGCGAGTGCCGCTGGCGTTGCTGAGAAATTTTTATTTCCAGCACGATGGTTGCCCAGCTCACTACGCCAGGACGGTTCGCGAGTATTTAACAAATGAGCATGGTGATCACTGGATTGGCCGCGGAGGGCCGGTTCCTTGGCCCCCTCGTTCCCCAAACCTAACGCCCATGGACTTTCATGTCTGGGGTCGTCTTAAAGACCTTGTTTATGGACACGATGGCCACGAAATACGGACGGAGGACAATTTAAGACGTCGTATTAAACGGGCCTTACGTGTGATGCGCCGCGATCGCGACGCACTGCGGCGTGTTGGATTGCACGCCCAAAGACGTGCAGCAGTGTGTATCGCGCAAAACGGACGCCATGTACAGCAATTAGTGTAAATAAATAGTGATTATTTTAGTGTAAATAAACTGAAACCAGTGGTGTAAATAGGAGGAACAGTGTGTTTATAGTCGTGTAAATAAACAATCGTTGTAGATAGTGTTGATTCAAATTTTTAAACACGCCGAGTTATCATTAAATTATGCTAATTTGTTTTTTTAGTTTAATCAAACATACCTAACTTTAATAAACTTGCATACCCCTAACACAATAAATTCTAGCATGATTTTGGATAGCTCGTCAGTCCACAGCCTGAGAAAGTGTGATGGGAAATTTGAATCACTCCCTGTCTGAAAAATACCTACACCCCTTAAAGATTAGTGTACTCACCTGATAAGCTGATAAGAGGACCGCAAATAGGTAAGCTGACTTAACATCTACTTATTTAAGAATTTTCAAAATTATGTTTTTATTTGTTTGTTTTAAATTATGTCGATTTAATCATTCGAAAATTTGCAAAAGCTACATTTAAGGCAATTTTTTTTATTAACAAGGTTGAAAGTCATTCCCCCTAGTTATTCAAGCCATACATCTGTGCGTGTTATGAATGAACTCCGGCCATTTTTCACGTCTGTAAGCTCTTTCTCGCTCTTTACAAGGGGAAGGAATAAGACAGATGATCACAGATGGTTTTACGTTTGAAGATGGACGAGCTTATGCAATATGAAGTCGTTGTTGTTATTTTGTATTTTTATTTTCATTTTTTTAGTTTTTATGATACACATTTGAAAGTTGGTTTTCACGATTGCTTTTCACCTATATAGTCACAGGCTAGCAGGATGAGTGCTAAAAAAATCGGACATTATATAAACCAAGAACAGAAATGGACCGAGAATGCTACCCTGCGGCACGCCGAGGTTATTTTGTAGAAATTTTGATCTATATACCAGATCTGATCTTCTCTCATTAACCTGTGTTACCTCGACACATTGCTGTCTATTCTCTAAATATGACTTAAGCCAGCTTAACGCGGGACCTCTAATCCCATAGCGCTCAAGTTTGTTAAGCAAGAGTTTATGTGAGACAAGATCAAAAGCTTTTGTCATATCCAGGAAAAGCACTGTAGTATATAATTAAGTTTGTTAACACTTTGTAAGATTTCATTAACTAAGTTAAACGCTGCATGTACGGTAGACTTATGTTTTTGAAAACCATGCTGATTCAGATTTATAATGTTATGTTTTTTTAAGAAAGACGCCAATTGCTCATGCATAACTTTTTCAAATATTTTTGAAAAAATTGGAATTAATGCTATCGGACGATAATTTTTTTTCTCCGATTTATTTCCTTTTTTGTGTAGAGGCTTCAAAACAAAAATCTTCAACTCATTTGGAAAAATTCCAGTTTCCAGAGATAGATTGACTAGGAATGTTAATACTGGGCCAAGTTCGTGCCTACAAGCTTTAACTACCTGGGTACATATAAGCAGTGGCGTGCATTGGTTTTATTTCGAGGTAGGCAGTAGGTACTTACAAATGTGGATAATTGATGAAAATCAGTGGTTTTCATCAAAAATCCACATTTGTAAGTACCAACTGCCTACCTCATTTCAACTATCAGGTAGGCACTGCCTAATTGCCTATATGCACCGCACGCCCCTGCATATAAGCGGCCATAGAAGTCCGAGGACTTCTAGATCGAGATCTAGGCGAGAATTTCCGAAACTGCTGTGATGGTTCTGCCATCCTAGGTTTTTAGATTTGTAAAATGCGATCTCCCTATTCTTTGGAAAAAGACTTTTCACACCTTTTTTGCTCAACAACTAAGAATAATAAGTTTACAAATATTTTGCATGACGCCTTATATCCTATATGAGGCAGGAGTTTCAGCTTTGGAGATCGCGTCTTACCAAGCACCGGATCTTTTTATGGATGGAATCTGACTGGCCTCTGGCGGTCCGTAAAATATATGTGCTAAAAATAATATTTGTTTTGTTATTAATAAGAAACAATTGATAGGATGATTTACATTGTTTTAATGATTTTACGTACAAATTACCAAAAAAAGGGATAAAATCTAAAATAAATGAAACGGGAATTAACGCGATTATAATTTAGGAACAAAATATAACCTCCTTTGCCTGACTTTTTGACCGGGTTACACAGTGGTGGTGTAGTCACAAGCTGACTCAGCCTGTCCTTTTTTTTTGGCTCACCAGTCAACCTGTGACCACGGTCGGTGTAACCCGATCGAAACGTAATTACGGGCAAAATCATTATGTGAATCACTTTCTACAAAGTAAGAACCTTTTATAGTATAATTTGTTGATCTATTCTAATATTATAAAGAAGATAGGTTTCATTGTTTGTTTATATGGACGATTAGGCTCCAAAACTACTGAGCCAATTTCATTCTTTCACCATTAGATCCCTACATTATTTCTGATGAACATGCCTATGTTCATCAGAAATAATGTAAATAATTACTTTAAAATCCTAAAAAATGCACCATTCTTTAGGAATACGAGAAACTTCACAATAACTGGCGCTGAATAATATAAGATGTATTATCCGAAATAAGCAACCGCTATTATAGTCTTTTATGAATAAATTATTAGCTGTATATTTTAAGAAACTAATAAGTATATTTAAACATAATTGTATCGCCGTTGATTTCCTAAATAAATTAAAAAAAAAAAAAAATTAAAGACCACGCAATTTTGGTTAAATACTAATTTTACCTCTACCTTTATACTTATTTAAATACTAATTGGTATTATACTTATTTAATAGTTTACTTGCTACCTACTACTATACAACTTAAATAATCGTATTGTTGAGTTACCATTTTTGAGATTAGTTTTATCCGCCGTAAAGTACCGTAACAACAATATCTCTGAAAATGTAATATATTAACAAATACATGCTGTATAATATATTGTGATAACAAGCTATACTTCGACTATAGATAGTAAAAATTTGTACTCCTAGGCAAAAGACAGAAGAACTGCACCCAATAATATCTTTAGATGGTGCTCCTGTAAAGTTGGGTTTTAAAACATTATGATGGTTTACGTAGGAGGCATCTAATTGTAGTATGGAAATTCCTGGGAAATACTTCCTATTTGCTAATATTTGCCGGTATTCGAATCAATGAATTTTCCCGGGAATTTCCGGTTATTTCAGTACTAAGAATTCCGGGGAACAAACCCTACGCGCCCGTGCAAAGCATTGACCAAATGAGTGCGAAGAACGACCCACCTCGCAATTTTGTTAAAAATTAGGTTTTCCATAAGTTTTTGTTCTTATCGACACTATCGACTGGTGTAATACCGGTTGTTTTACTTTTTAGGATTCCGTACCCAAAGGGTAAAACGGGACCCTATTAGGTACTGAGGCTCCGCTGTCCGTCTGTCCGTCTGTCACCAGGCTGTATCTCATGAACCGTGATACTTAGATAGTTAAATTACCAGAGATGATGTATTTTTGTTGTCGCTATAACAACAAATACTAAACAGAATACTTTAAATATTCAAGGGGGCTCCCATACAACGTGATTTTTTTTACGTACGTTACGTACCCTTCGTGCGCGAGTCTTACTCGCACTTGGCCGGCTTTTTCGATTTCAGTTCGATTGCCAGATATTAATAAGTTTTCATCAAAATCGGGCCCGAGACAACTTTTGAGTGTTTTTCTTTATTTCTCATAGTTTTGGATTCGACCTACCACGCCCACGTAAAAAAATTACACCGTATGAGTATTGAACATATTACAAAACAATATAAATATATCAAAATGAAACAATAGGTATAACCTAGCTTTAATTTTACGATAAACTTTAATAATATTGAAATTTTGTCATAATTGCCGTGAGTGAATCAGGTCATAATTTATAATTTTAGCATAGAAAATATAAAGGTTACGATGACATAATATTAAAATAAAAATACACTTCTGAGCTATAGTCTGAGCTCTTTAAGCTTATTGATAGGAAATTGCAAAGCCTATTTTAAATTTGGCGCTTAGTTGCTTACGCGCCGCGCGGGCAGCTCCCCGCAGTATTCGGGGTAAGGCGAGGGTATTCGGCGTGTTACTCTACGTGCGGGGGTGGGTAACCCCCGCAAGTAGAGTAACACGCCGAATACCCTCGCCTTAAAGTATGGCAAAAAAGGCATCGTTTAGAGCAGAGGAAGAGCGAAATGGTGTTACAATGTAAAGGTCTTCCGCAAACAGCACGCAAGGCGAATTACATATTTTTGGGAGATCATTTATGTAAATTTTTGTTTTTAGCAATTACCATGCTAGGTCAAAGCACTCGCCCGGTATGCGATGGACGTGGGTTCGGATCCCACCTGAGGCGGAAGATTTTTTTTTTCAAGTATTAAAAATCTTAGATAAACCTAGCATGGTAATTGCTAAAAACAAAAATTTAAATTGTTTAAGCTTTTCTGATCTTTACCAATAGTTAAATATTTGTAAATATATTTCTATCGGGTGTTGACGGTAGTAGTATATACCGCAACATTGATTAGAAAATACGTTGGCTTTGACAGCGAGAACCACTTGAAAGATTTCGTCGAGTTTACTAACGTCTCGGTAGCTTAGTGGTCAAAGCACTCGCCCGGTATGCGATGGACGTGGGTTCGGATCCCACCTGAGGCGGACGATTTTTTTTCAAGTATTAAAAATCTTAGATAAACCTAGCATGGTAATTGCTAAAAACAAAAATTTAAATTGTTTAAGCTTTTCTGATCTTTACCAATAGTTAAATATTTGTAAAAATATTTCTATCAGGTGTTGACGGTAGTAGTATATACCGCAACATTGATTAGAAAATACGCTGGCTTTGACAGCGAGAACCACTTGAAAGATTTCGTCGAGTTTACTAACGTCTCAGTAGCTTAGTGGTCAAAGCACTCGCCCGGTATGCGATGGACGTGGGTTCGGATCCCACCTGAGGCGGACGATTTTTTTTTCAAGTATAAAAAAAAAAAAAACTTATCATTTATGTAGCTTAAGAAGAGTATACAGCCCAAGACACTGCCCTGGGGTATAGAGTTGTTCATGGGCTGCCTATCTGATCTGCAAGTACGAACTCTTCCCGATTTATGGTCGTAGTGTTGAATTTCGACGTATTGTTCACGGTTTCGCAAGTAGAATCTGAACCAATCGTGAGCTAGCCCACGGATTCCTTTGTCATATAACTTGTTTAAATTGTACCTGGTACGCCTTGGTCATGTCTAACATAACACCCACTGCATACTGTTTCGCTTCCAAAATGTTGAATACCTCTCGAATGTATTTAAAAACAGCAAGAACAGTGGAGCGATTACGCCTAAAGCCATTTTGGCATTTATCAAAGATATTGTGCCGGATGACACGTAGCTGGACTTGGTGTGAAGTAGAAGCCAGACGGGTCGGATGCCCCGTAGTAACTCGGTGTGAGGGGCGTGAAATAAAAACGCCTATGTCAGGTCACGGAGTAACAGCCAACCCAATATTTGAAAGTGGACTGTATTGTGTACGGTGAGGTGGCTGTATTTTTCTTCCCAGTGTTCTTCCTAGTGTTCTTCCCAGTGTTCTTCCCAGGGCTCTTCCTATTTTCCTTAGGAGAGGTGATTCTTCTAAGCTGCTGCTCGATCGAATGAATTGCTCTGATTTTTGCCCGCCTTATATACAGTTATTTTGGCGGGAAAATCCCCACCCACGCAGTCACTGTGTGAGTGAGAGGTCGGTGGGAGCGAGAGGGGAGATGGCATGCGCTTGCTTTTCGCGGTCAAAAGGCAATACCGAAGGGAGAGCCGCATGCCATCTCTTTTTAGAAAGAGAGGGAAATAGAGCGGGCTTAAATTTTGAATTTAATTGGCAATACCGTAAAGAGAGCCGCGCCCTATTTCCTATTATTTTCTAGTCCTCGTTAACCTATACGAGGGTGTGTGCCTACTTAGGGTGTGTGTCCTAAACCCCCGGCTGTTACTTTATTTATTCAAACTTTCCATCATTTTTACAATAAATTTCACAATAAAGATATAACAAAACATAAAGCAAAAAAATTATATAAAAATTATATTGCAAAAGTAATAAACTGCATCTTGGTTTACCGAAGTGCAAATCAATAACATTTACAAAAAATAATAATATTATAAATTTCGAGTACTCTCTTTGTGATACTGCATTAGAAAAAGTCACTTTACTTAAGGATCTTGGAGTCTTTATGGATTCCAAACTCCATTTTAATGTACATGTCGACCACATCGTAAATAAGGCTTTCCAGATGTACGGTTTTGTCATGCGGTCCTCAATGCCTTTCAAACGTCCTTCGTCATATCTGTTGTTATATAAATCATTGATCAGATCACAACTTGAATACGCGACTGCCATTTGGAATCCACTATATACAAAATACAAAGATCAAATTGAAAGAGTACAGCGTAAGTTTTTAAAATCTATGAACTACCGTTGTTTCCGCTCTAAATCATCTTATAATGCTCTTTTAAATAAATTTTCTTTACCGAAGCTTGAAGTGAGAAGAATGCTCTCGGATATAATGTTGCTATATAGTATATCACATGGTAAGTTTGATTGTGTTCAATTAACCGAAAAAATACTGCTTCACGTACCGCTTCGTTCTTACGCCGTCCGCAAAACTCGTAAGCCCAATTTATTCGCATTAAGACCATGTAAAACGAATGCAGGTGAGCGATCTCCCCTGCGCAGAGCTATGGACTTGTACAATACATATTTTACTAACGTTGAACTCTTCTCTAGTTCACCTGCTTCGTTTAAGAAAATTGTCTGCAAAATTGCCCATACCCTAGGGTATGGATAATCCTGTATCTTTTTGGTGATTATGCTATTGTCCGTGCCCTGGGGGATGGATAATAATCTCGAATATTGTTTTTATGTTTACAACATTTTTTGTACATACATAGATGTCTGTCACAGCGTGTACACCTCAATCTATAATTTCACAACCTGTTACAAATCGTTTTGAACTTACCCGTGGATAACGGAGTTGATTGCATTGTTAGTAACACTTACGTACATTTAACATTTTTTAAACTTAAGCTACCAATGTAATTGTTTGTTGTCCCAAATAAAGGAAAAAAAAAAAAAAAAAAAAACAAAAAAAGCGCTTACAAACTATTTTACAAACAATTATAAATCAATTTAACAAAATACTATTTTACATTTGGACGCCGTCCTGTACATTCTCCCGCCGTGAGTCGCAGCGCAGTCGGAGACTCACTCATTTCGTCGAGTGGGCGGCGTCTTTTTCTTCGATTTGCAGGTTGACCAGTTTCTTGGTGGGGCGCCGCAGGATGCCTCCTCGGGTCAGCACGTCCGCAGCTCGCACGACGCCGTCGGGTCCCGGGTACACGGCGGTAACTCGTCCAAGTGGCCAAGTATTTCGTGGCAATGTGTTGTCCACGATCAGTACGATGTCTCCAGTCTTCAGTTCTGGGCCCTGGCCGCGCGGCTCCCGCCGGCCTTGAAGTTCGGGGAGGTATTCTTTTATCCAACGGCTCCAGAACATGTCTGCTATTCTTTGGGACGCCCTCCAATAGGTCTTGCCCAGCAGGTCTCTATCTTCAAATTGTCCCATGGCCGGTTCATGTGCAGGCTCCAGCAGCAGGAAGTGATTCGGCGTCAATGTTTCGGGTTCATCAGGGTCGACCGTAACGTGGGTGAGCGGTCGGCTGTTGACGGTGAATTCCACTTCTGCGAGGACCGTGGCCAGGACTTCGTCGCTGGTAGTGCGCCCGTTCATTACTGTCGATAGCGCTGTCTTTACTGTTTTGACTAGTCTCTCCCAAGCACTGCCCATGAATGGCGCGCCTGGCGGTATGAAGCGCCAGGTGATGCGGCGTTTGCTGGCTTCAATTTCAGTCGCGCTGTCGATGGCTCGGCGCAGCTCCTTCTCGGCACCGTGTAAGTTGGTCCCGTTGTCTGAGCAAATCTCCTTAGGGCATCCTCTTCTCGCGATGAATCGCCTCAGCGCCATTACCGCAGAGTCGGTGGTCAACGTAGCGGCGAGTTCGAGATGAACCGCCCTGGTCGTGAGGCACGTGAAGAGGGCCACATAGCGTTTGTGCGTGGCTCGTCCAACGGTGACTTGTAGCGGCCCGAAGTAATCAACCCCCGTATAGGAGAAGGGTCGATGATGATGGGCAAGCCTGCAGGGAGGATGGTTCCCCGTAGGTGGTGCCGATGGTGCTGCTCTTCGTATGCGGCAGTGAAGGCACTCCTTTACTATCTTCTTTGTGGTGGGCCGAAGTTGCAGGATGTGGAATCTTTGGCGACACTGGTTGATGGTGGCTTCCACTCCCTGGTGATGACCGGTGAGATGGACGTGCGCGATGTACAGGCGCGTAACGTGGTGACGTCCATCCAGGATCGGTGGTCTTCGTTCTACTTCGGGTATTCCTTCTGCAGCGTCGATTCGGGACTTCAGAGTGATTATGCCGTTGTTCAGTTCAATCGCCAGCTTTCTCAGTCGGCTCTGGCGGTTGATGTTATGTCCTCTTCTCATGTTTTCTATGTCTTCTTCAAAGGCGTCTTCTTGGCTCGCTTTGATGATAATCTTCTCGGCTTCAATGATAAGTTCGGCGGAGATCTTCAAATACTTGTCTTCTTCATGAACCTTTTCAACTAGTTTCTTCGTTCTTCTGTCGACGCGCTGTGTACCCCAGGATGGATCTTTCTTCTTGTTTGGCTTGGTTCTTGAGAAGAATGTTCTGTGCTTCTTTGTCTTCAGCAGGTTGACGAACTGTAGAACCCTGGCTGTCGTGCGGACCAGGCGTTCCCATCTTGAGAATTTGGTTACGTCCGGCACGACTTGTGATGCGGCCGAGGTCTTCTCCTTGAGATTCAGCGTTCGCTCCTCCCCTGTAGCTTTCGGAACAGTCTTCTTTTCCTCCGGCCATGTCGTTCGATCTTCCTTCAGGAAGTTGGGGCCGGTGAACCACCTGTGGGTCTCGTCGAAATCTTTAGGCACGTCGCGTGTTGCGTCGTCGGCTACGTTGAGTTTGGTGGGAACCCAACGCCATTCCTCTGTCTTGGTGCTTTCTTCGAGCTCTGCGATCCGGTGGGCGACGAAGGGCTTGAATGAACGGGCTCCGGTTCTCAGCCAGGTCAGGACCGTTTTGCTGTCAGTCCAGAATGTTCGGGACACTGGCTTCCGGTCATGTTCCTTGATGACTGCCTGCGCCATCCTGCTGCCCATCAACGCTGCCTGTAGCTCCAGCCTCGGGATCGATGTGACCTTCAGGGGAGCCACTTTCGCTTTAGCCAAGACGAGCGGTGTGTGGATGTTCCCGTCTTCATCTTCAATGCGCCAGTAGAGCGCAGCTGCGTAGGCGGCCTCGCTGGCGTCGACGAACACGTGGAGTTCGATGTTGTCGCTGTGACTGTAGTTTGGGTAGCACCGGGGTATGCAGACCTGGTTCAGCCTCTGGAGGTGTGTTGTCCATTGCTTCCATTCCAGGGTCAGGTCTTCTTCCAGTTGCTCGTCCCACGCCGTGCTTCTTCGCCATATCTCCTGGAGGATTTGCTTCGCCCCGATTGTGACAGGCGAGGCTAACCCCAGAGGATCGAATAGGGACATGACGATCTTCAGGGCTTCTCTCTTCGTCGGCCTCTTCTGTAGGATGTCCTCAGGTAGACGCGACAGGTCCAAGTTGAAGCCCAAGTGGTCGCTCGACGTTCTCCAGGTGAGACCCAGAACTCGTTCAGTTTTGCTATCTTCTGCTAGGTTCATGTTTTCTTGTTTCTTCCCCGGGTCCAGTTGCTGCAGCACCGCATCAGAGTTCGATGTCCACTTCCTTAGTTCAAAGTGTGCTCGCTGGTGGATGTCTCTAACTTCTTTTGCGATCTTGATTGCCTGTTCTTCTGTCTCGAAGCTCTGGATGTAGTCATCCATGTAGTGGTTGCGTTCGATGGCACTGGCAGCTTCGGGATGTGTCTCGGCGGCTTCTTTCGCGTTGCGGTCCTTTACATAGATCGCTGTGGCAGGGGACGAGGTGGCTCCGAAGATCAGTGACGTCATTCGGTATTCGGTGGGTGGAGCGTCATGATCTGTTCTCCACAAGTAGCGGAGCGCATCCCTGTCTTCCGGTCGGATTCTTACTTGCAGGAACATTTCGGTGATGTCTGCTGATACTGCGACTCGGTGTTGCCTCATCCTTAGCAGCACGCCGGGAAGTGATTGGAGCAGGTCTGGACCGGTGAGTAGGGTGTCGTTGAGTGAAACACCCTTCGTTGTGGCTGCCGCGTCGTGCACCATTCTGACCTTGTCCGGTTTCATGGGGTTGATCACCGGGAAACAAGGCAGGTACCATGTTCTGTCTTCATTCTTATGTTCAGGTGCGACTTCAGCGTAGCCCTTTTCAACGAGCGCTTCCATTTGTTCGTGGACCTTGGCCTTTAATATAGGATTCTTCTCAATTTTCTTCTCGGTGGCACAAAGTCTTCTTAGCGCGTAGTGTCGATTGTCCGGCAGCTTGATGTCTGCCGACTTCCATAGAAGCCCTGTCTGGAAGCGGCCGTCTTCGAGGCGTTTGGTCTCCGCATCCAGTATCTTCAATGCCTGGGCTTCAGGATCGTTCTGTGGTTTCTTCGGCGCGACTCCAAATGATTCCAGAGAGAAGAAGTTCTTCAATTGTTCGTCGATTCTCTCTAGTTCCTCTGTTTCCGTAGCCACGTAGTTCACGAAGTGGACTCTCTGTCCCAGAGTCCGAGCCTGCGCCCCGTGAAGAACCCACCCCAGCTTCGTTAGGGAAGCGACTGGCTGTTGTCTGTCGCCGACGCGGGTGGTATCCGCCAGGAGAAGTGGCCAGTTGTCTTGCCCGATGAGTATTCCAGGCTTAGCTTGCTCGTAGGTGAGGTTCTTCAGGTCTTCAAGGTGACGGCAGCCAGCCAGATCGCGCTCGTCGATGCTCTGCGGAGATAGTCGCAGCTGGTTGATGCTTCTTGCTTGGATGGTGTGGCGCTTCTTCTGGGCTCCCTGGATCGTTAGCTTGAGCCGCCTCGAAGACCCTGTTTCGATTTGTCGTTCACCGATTGCTTCAATGCGTAGTGGTTCTACTGGCCCTCGCAGTCCAGCCTGCTGTGCCAAGTCCTCGTCGATAAGCGTGATGGTAGAGCCGTCGTCGAGCAGTGCGTATGTGTCGATTCTTTTCTTTGGCCCGATGACGGTCACAGGTAATATTTTCAAATACGCTTGAGGCTTCCTCGGTGTCCACGTAGAACTCACTACTTCACTTTTCTTTTCTTCTTTTTTCTGTTCACCACTTCTTGTGTGGTGTAGCAGCTGATGATGTGGATAGGGGCACCCGTCTATATTGCACTTCGTGTTGCGGCAGTGATGTACCTTTGTTCTATACCGCAGGCAACGAAAGCATAGTCTCTTCTCTTTGGCGAGATCCCATCTGTCATTGACGCTCAGCTTCTTGTATTCTTCACAGTTCCCGATGGCGTGCCCTGTCTTCTCACAACATAGGCAGCTGTATGTCTTCTGTTCGGGTTCCGTTGTGTTTGCATTGTAGGCCCGTTGCGGCCTTCTTGTTGACGCGGCGTTGTCCGGTTGTTCAGGCTGTGCATAGGGGCCGCATCGTTCGGCCTCCCGGTTCAGGAAGCGCGACAGCTTGACAAGGTCCGGTTCTTCTTTGTTCTGTTCGGCCGCGAAGTCGTACCACCGATATCGCATGGTGGAGGTCAGCTTCTCTATTGTAATCTTCGTGGTCTCGGGGTTGTAAAGGTAGTGCCTCATCTTGATGGCACCCAGTGCTGTGACGATGTTCGAGACCCGGCTGGCGAAAATGCACAAGTCTCTCGCCGTGTCTTGAGGCTTCGGTAGTGTTCGTATTCGCTCCAGTTCGGATATAGCGATGGCGTCCGGACGACCAAACCTTGCTTCTAAGGTTTTCACGACGTCTTCTGGGTTGCCGTTGTACAGCAGGAGACTCTCTACTGCCTCCCTCGCACGTCCTTTGAGGCTTCGGCGCAGGCGGGCGAGGTTCTCTAATGATGTCAACCCGTTCTTCGACTCTTCATAGGCAGCTTTGAAGATCAGCCATTCTTGATGGGACCCGGCGAATATCGGCAGTTCAGTGTTCATCTTCGGGTGACTCGCCCTCGCAGCCATAGTAATGGCGGCGGCGAGTTGCGCGATGTCACTTCTTGTTGTCTCGTTCCCTCCCGCCGGTGGAGCACCGGCGTATGCTGTCTCGTTCACTCCCGCAGGTGAGACGCCGATATGTGCTGTCTCGCTCACTCCCGCCGTCGAGATTCCGTTGTATGCTGTCTCGCTCACTCCTACCTTGGGACACGTCGCGACCTGCGGGGCAGGTGCCTGCGTCGGTATCGGTGGTAGTGGTAGTGGCTCTGGGATATGTGGTTGCTCGGTGATAGCCAGCATTTGTATGCGACTATCGTCGACCCAGGTGCCGGTGCGCTCGTTGTTGTTGTTGCCGGAGTCATCAATCACGGTGTCAAGGTCGTCTTCATCGGTGTCCGTTTCTGCCTCGATAGCCGCCATCTTGGCGGCGGCGAGCTGCAGCTGGATGCGCAGGAGCTCTTCCTTGGCCTTTAGTAGCCGCTTGTTCTTTCTTGACGTTATTGAGGACGTTCTCTTCTGCGCATGTGCCGCGGGCGGCTGCACCTGAGTGGGCGCAGCCAGCGGCGGTGCTTGTTGCTGTTCTCTTCTTTCTTCGTGGCGTTCTGGCTCAGTAGCCAGCGGACTGGACGCTTGACTCGTGGCCGAGGTGTCTGGCATAGTGGTACCAGTGTACTCGGTCCCCGACGATGTTTCCGTCTCTGACGTAGGCGCTCTCTCTTTTGTGTGAGAGCGAGTGACGGGCATCTTGACAATCTTCAATCTTCAGTCTTCAACACGTAGATCCGGCTCGAAGGACCAACAATGTGCCGGATGACACGTAGCTGGACTTGGTGTGAAGTAGAAGCCAGACGGGTCGGATGCCCCGTAGTAACTCGGTGTGAGGGGCGTGAAATAAAAACGCCTATGTCAGGTCACGGAGTAACAGCCAACCCAATATTTGAAAGTGGACTGTATTGTGTACGGTGAGGTGGCTGTATTTTTCTTCCCAGTGTTCTTCCTAGTGTTCTTCCCAGGGCTCTTCCTATTTTCCTTAGGAGAGGTGATTCTTCTAAGCTGCTGCTCGATCGAATGAATTGCTCTGATTTTTGCCCGCCTTATATACAGTTATTTTGGCGGGAAAATCCCCACCCACGCAGTCACTGTGTGAGTGAGAGGTCGGTGGGAGCGAGAGGGGAGATGGCATGCGCTTGCTTTTCGCGGTCAAAAGGCAATACCGAAGGGAGAGCCGCATGCCATCTCTTTTTAGAAAGAGAGGGAAATAGAGCGGGCTTAAATTTTGAATTTAATTGGCAATACCGTAAAGAGAGCCGCGCCCTATTTCCTATTATTTTCTAGTCCTCGTTAACCTATACGAGGGTGTGTGCCTACTTAGGGTGTGTGTCCTAAACCCCCGGCTGTTACTTTATTTATTCAAACTTTCCATCATTTTTACAATAAATTTCACAATAAAGATATAACAAATATAAAGCGCTTACAAACTATTTTACAAACAATTATAAATCAATTTAACAAAATACTATTTTACATTTGGACGCCGTCCTGTACAGATATTAAATTTCTCACAGAATGAATTTACTTTGTCACACATAACTTTTTCAAAGACTTTTGCAGAAGTGGGCAGTAGCGCGATGGGGCGATAGTTGCTTGGGTCTAATTTACTGGTTTTTTTAAAAGGTTACCAGTATTTTTAGTAGTCTTTTGTTTTTGTAAGAGGTTTTTATTCCTTTTGTAAGCCTATTTTTTATAGATGTACTGTTTTTGTACTATGTAATTTTTTAGGTATACATTGATTAGTGTATCCTGTAGTGTTTTCAAAAATAATTTATAATTTTCATTAATAGATTTATTTTCTTTGATAATGTCACGCCAATTAATTGATTTTAATTGATTTTTAAATAGATTTATATTTTCGTTATTAAATTGTCTTGATTCGAATTTCCAATGTATTATTTTAGGTTTTTGTAAAGCCAATGTCAAAGTGGTACTTCTATGGTCAGAGAATCCAAGCTCTTCTACTTTAGTCTGAATGTTATGTGAATTAAAGTTTGTACGCGTTAGCACGCGAACCACAGCATCGACTCGACAGCCCTACGCCAGTCACCCATGCCTACGCACCCGTACCGCGGCACCCGCGCCCGCACCGCGCCCGCGACAACGCTTTATAAGGCGCGGTGGGAAGGAGCTCCGGAGCACTCGTCCGAGTTCCGCAGCCGTGGCAAGACGTCTTCGCGCGCGCGCACGTCCACCGTTCACATTGCCTCAGAGCATCGGAACTCTGACGATTTGCTGCCCCCTGTTCCTTACTAACATTAGTTAAGTACTCGACCCACCTCCTGATCCAAAGGTTCGTAGGCCTAGCGGCTAGCACGCGTGACTCGAACCTTTACTCCCAGACCTTGACCGCGCTCCTGCGGTGAACCCATCCCCGGCCCGGATGCTCTTGCGGCAAGCACGCATACGACTCCGCATGCCAGCCTTCCTTACCCGTAGACAAAAGTAGATTATCAACGAATACCCGCCTCGCTACGCGCCGACCGTAATCCGCGATACCGTCCGTGGGAACCGCGCCGATCCCCGTCGTCCTGCCTCGTCCATCCGTATAGAATAAGTTGAGAGTAAGACAGCAGTCACAGGTCTAGGTAGATTAAGAAGTGAACTAGGTATAAGAAACAATTGTGTGTCTTTCAATATAGAGAGTGCAAACGTCCCGTTGGTTTCCTTGGTTAAATCCCTGTTAGGATCCTAAAAATAGGTACACATCCTCACACCGCATGCATCGCGGGCTGGGGTCAGTACATATGTTGACGAGAAACTCAGGCCTGAGCTAGCCGAAAGGGTTCTTTGTCACATTGGCGCCCAACGAAAAAACCCATAATCCACAGAGAAGGGTACTTACCGAGCCGTCGCACCCAGGCAAAAGAAGGCCGAAAGAGAGCGACGCCTTGGGAGTAACCACACTCCGTAATTAACCAGAAACCGAAACTAATGCCCACGTCCTGGATATACAACCTGCGAAAACAAGAACTTGAAGAAGAGTGCAAGAGAAGAAAAATAGAAACCGAAAACTTGACAGTACGAGACCTGAGGCAAAACCTCGCACAGGTACTAATAGAAGAAAAACCGTCCAGGCCAAAAAACCGATCCGACCAACCTGACCAGTCCTCCAGCGACAAGGAGGAGTATACAGACAACTCCGACACAGAGTTACAGGACACAAAGTTGTCACACGACGAGCAGAACGTCGACCAATCGAAAATTGGTAAGCACAGCACTAACACAAGTGAGTGCATAGTATCGAGGTGGGACCTGCATTTCGACACTTACGACGACGTCGTGGAATTTCTGGAAAGACTGGACGAACTGACCGAAATGGGAGAAATTGAAAAAGAGAACCTGCTGAAAGTGATTCCGAGACTTCTAAAAGGTAAGGCTGTGTTGTGGTACCGAAATAACAAAGACTCGTGGACGACATGGAAGGAGTTTATCGAATGTTTCATCGTTACCTTCATGCCGAATAATTACGAAAACGAACTTCTAAGAAGGATAGTAACATCGAGACAAAACTACACCCAAAAATTCACCGATTATTTAATCGAGTTACAAACATTAATGCGCAGATACGCAAAAATGTCTAAAGAAGAGAAGTTAAATAGAATTTACGACAATATGAACCCGAAGTACAAGTTATACATAAAAAGATCAGAATTTAACACAATAAACCAATTAACACAGCTAGCAAAATAATACGAAAGCATCACAGACGACCGTCAGATATCAGACAAGAATCAAGATTAACCGAAGAAACAGCAAAATACATCTACAATTACAACCCGAACACATGCTGCTGGAGTTGCGGTAAGCCCGGACATACATCCAGAGAATGTAGGGGAAGAAAAATAATATTTTGTGCAGGATGCGGCAAAATCGGCGTACTAAGCATCAAATGTTGCAAGGAGCAGAAGAACCTCGTACAGTCCATGACATTAGACACAGTGACTAAACATGGAGACAACCGCCCGTACATAAATATAACCGTATTAGGCACAGTATACAAAGCACTAGTCGACACAGGATCGACAAGGTCATACGTAAACAAGCAAATATACGAAAAATACCTAAAGAAAAATCATAAGCCTAAAACCGTGTCAGAAACAGCAAGCACAGTAAGCGGAGCAACCCTGAAAATCACACAAGCACTACCACTAAAATTTAAAGTAAGAGGAAGGCAAATAAATCATGAAATCACCCGCAAATCACGAAAATAATAATTGGAATGGATATACTAAGCAGAATAGGGGCAATAATAGAGTGGACCGATGAAAACGACACACAAATCCAGGGAGAACAAATAAACCCGATCTGTGCAATCGGAAAAGACATCACAGATTGGACAGAAAGAAAATTAGAAGAAATTAACCGAAAAGAAAACACCGATTATAAAACCGAAAACCAAAACTGTACCGAGAAATAACAAAATACGCCTACGGACCAAGACTAGATTCGACATCAGAATGGAAGTTATGTGTAACCGACAGAGATAAACACGACATGTTAAAAGAAAACCACGATACACCGACAGCAGGCCACCTAGGAACGGCAAAAACACTAAACAGAATATCACAACGATATTACTGGCCAGGTATGTACTATTAAAGGGATCTTCTAAATAACCACTAATAAAAATATATTGATACGGATTAACGCGCGAAAGCACACGGACGATGCGTAGTGGAATGACGTCTCGATGACAGATGACCGCTAGTGTCGGGAACCGCTCATAGGGATGCCCCCATCAATCGATTCCTCGCTAACAGTTCGGCCATCCTGCAGCTCCTTCGTCCCGAAGGAGAACTCGATCCGCCACGATGTGAAGTTGCGTCTTCCTCCGATGTATTCGTGGGCGCCTGATTGTTCGGTTACCATAGCCACCACTATAAAGTTGTTCTCTTCTTCTTAGTCTTCTTCTCCCACCAGAAGACGGCGGCTATTTATCACAAAGTGAAATTCGGAGACTACACTTAGCGTAGTTGCTCAACCACGAAATACGACAACAAGCGCCTCAGATAGCATGTTTGTTTACTCACGTTGTTAGACTTTGTACTGTAACATAGTCAAAAGTAGATTAACTAACATCTCATTCAGCTCATTATTCACCCAGCAACAAGAAAGCGTAGGTTAAGTTATCATCAACAAGATTAATCATTCTACCAGGCGAAATCTCACACACATGGAGCGTCACATCACTCATTAAGTTAACTTAAATGTTACATATCTTTGATATTGAACTGAATTCATTTTACTCCACATACACCAACCTGAGCATAGAGTTACGTCAAGTATTCATCTAAAAGTCACAAATCTTTAATATTGGACCAATTCAGGTTCTACTCCCTATTCACTAACCTACCCCCAAAAGTAATTGCTTTATGCCTTCATTCAGTCATAGTGTTATTGGTTACCTCATACCTGTTATGTTTAACATACGCTGACTTTCAACTGTCCTTGGTTAAACTTGAATGTCTTGAGCGACACAGAGGGTGTCTGTGTCAACAATAACATTGTTAAGGTTCAGCGCGGTTCCAGTTAGGGGTGTGGAACTGCCGGCACCTTCTCAGTACTCTCACGTCATGATTGTGATGACTGATACAACATCCACTATACACCATCGGTGAAACGATATCGCTGGTATATGTCACCTCTAGATAATATTATAAGTAACTTACAGTCGTCGAATCAAGTTTTCTGTCAACAAGTTCTTTGCGGCCATCCTGTATCTTTATGCATTCCGTATTACGTTAGCGGATCCCTATCGATCGGCCACCTTTGTATTCGTCTACTGATGCAGTGTTCTATCGGCGATTCATCAGAACTGTTTACTGAAAGTGCAATGCAGTCCCCAGTCTCATAGGTTACACTTGCTCACTGACGCAATCCCCTAACAGCCTCCGTTTGTGTTTCCCTGTCAATATTCTTTGTTGCCCTCTGGCTCCTGATGCAATCCCCTGACGGCTATCATCAGAGCTACCTTCTTGCACAATTTAGTGATAACGCTTTTCCCTGTTGGCACTCATTGTTGAACTCTGGCTACTGATGCAATCACCTGACGGCTATCATCAGAGCTACCTTCTTATGTGATATAGTGATAACGCGTTTCCTTGTTGACGCTTATTGTTGTACTCTGGCTACTGATGCAATCCCCTGACGGCTATCATCAGAGCTACCTTCTTGTATGATATACTGGTAATATGTTCCTTTCTCTACACTCATTGTTGCACTCTGGCTATTGATGCAATCCCCTGACGGCTGTCATCAGAGCTACCTTCTTGTATGATATACTGGTAATATGTTTCTCTCTACACTCATTGTTGCACTCTGACTATTGATGCAATTCCCCTGACGGCCATCATCAAAGCTATGTTCTTGTACGATATACTGGTAATGTGTTTCCCTCTCTTCACTCGTTATTGCACACGGGCTCCTGATGCAGTCCCCTCACGGCTATCATCAGAGCTAAGTTCTAATACGAGCATGTATGCGTTCCCCTGTGGGCAGTCATTGTTACACTGTGGTTACTGATGCAATCCCCTCACGGCCATCATCAGAGCTACATTTTAGTATGCTGTAGTGCTAATGCATTCCCCTGTGGGCAGTCTTTATTTTACTGTGGCTACTGATGCAATCCCCTCGCGGCCATCATCAGAGCTAAGTTCTAGTACGAGTATAAATGCGTTCCCCTGTGGGCAGTCATTGTTACACTGTGGCTACTGATGCAATCCCCTCACGGCCATCATCAGAGCTACATTTTAGTATGCTGTAGTGCTAATGCATTCCCCTGTGGGCAGTCTTTATTTTACTGTGGCTACTGATGCAATCCCCTCGCGGCCATCATCAGAGCTAAGTTCTAGTACGAGTATAAATACGTTCCCCTGTGGGCAGTCATTGTTACACTGTGGCTTCTGATGCAATCCTCTCGCGGCCATCATCAGAGCTAAGTTCTAGTACGAGTATAAATGCGTTCCCCTGTGGGCAGTCATTGTTACACTGTGGCTACTGATGCAATCCCCTCGCGGTCATCATCAGAGCAACGTTCTAGTTGGATGTAGTGTTAATGCATTCCCCTGTGGGCAGTCATTGTTACACTATATTTGCTGATGCGGTTCAAAGCTCTACCAAAAACATCGCGACCATTGCCCCGCTCGGCCGTCGCATAGTCGGAGCTATACTCCGCCTCTGGCCCCGCAATCAGCCACGCAGCCGCGACATGCCAGCTTAGCCCCTGAAGCAGCTGGCGAGCCACGACTGCTCCACACCAAGACATCTGTTCACATAATAATAGCATGGATAGTATATTACGACATTAACTTTACAGTTTACACATTTCGGATCATCATGACCAACTGTTTAAACGACAATATGTCAAATGCCAATGCAAGTATTTGCGACAACTTGCCAACAGTACAAAGTGATTGTTCTCATAAACCACAGCTACTCATCCTGTATCTATCAATTTATGTTATTCACCAGATTTTACAATAGTCCACATAACAACACATGTTATATGCTGGCAATACAAACATGAGAAACATAATAGTTCAACATGATAACCATAATGTGTATCATTAAAATTAACTTGTACTGCCATCCTCCAATACTCAAAATATAAGTTTAGCATCATGAAAAGATGCATGCTCCCAACATACATGAAAATAGACAACTCATAAGCCATGAAGGAATCCGAATGACATTACTGACCTGTTTATGTTTTCATACCAAACCATTTTACTGTGATAGGTCTTAACTGCATCAGACCTCATATCCGTCACTCCACCAAGGTGGTCTTCTTAGTCAGCTAGTCATAGATCACAGCTCTTTCATGCAAACAGGACTCCATCCCATGCATTTATTTATGTCGTAATGCATATGCTTCTAATACTGTTAGTCCTTCTCCATGCCATTGCCTGCAAGCCAGCACAACAATAAAACACAGAAACAAGATCTTTATTTGATCTGCTTCCCCCTTAAAGCAGTAAACCCAACATCCGTCACAGATACTTTATTCTAGTTTCCTTTACATTCAATCAACATGTTATTTCACAGTAGTTATGAATGGCACGGCCTATAATAATTAACTTGTTTAGCTCAAAGTTCTATTAGGTTATTTATTTACTCATATAGTCACTTTACATAGAATTAAGCTCTAAGCAGTTTTCAGTCAGTCAGCAGTATCAGTGGTTGACTGGTAGAGGACACCACAAGGCATTAGGTCCTTCTGTTACAATAATGGTGTCATTAATCATTTGTCAATATTTGACCAGTAAAGCCAAAAGTCAGTGTATCCAAACCTAGTAAAATTTATGAATTTTCATGCTGATTAAGAATGTTAAAGTGTTTAATAACTTTAAAATAGATAACATAACTTTCAAGAACAGGCTAACACTTAGCTTTTAACTTGCTCAACTTGATGACTAACAAGACCATTAGCAAGATCAAGTTCTCACTATCACAATCGGGCAGGAGCAATGTTTGTTTGCCATTCTTTGTCAAACTTTAATAAGGATATTGCAGATCATTACAAGATCTAGTAATAAGACAGCAATATTTAATGATACTCACCAAGCATTGCGCTTCTCTCTATTTCAAAACTCACTTACAATAAGTTTGAGTGTCACATTAACATTGTGCCAACCTTCAATAAGATTTACACATTATTGTGATGGTTGCTTAATTTTACTCAGAGATTCAGTCAATTAACATCACTGCAAACAAGTTGCTAAAATCACACTCCATAATACACAATGATGTTTGCATCCTCTTTACCTTGAGAAACTTTATTAAGTTTAATATTAATAATAACTGATCAAGTTGCTAAATTAACCAACAACAACCAACCTTATCACAGTTTGTTACACTCTGATACTGTTCCTTGCACAATTATTTACTGTAATCATTCATTGATATTTACCAGTAGAAACTGCAACTCACAGTAAGCATAAACATTGCTTACTTCAGTAACAACCTCTGTTTTCTATTTCAACATCTAACCCGTATGCTTAACATGTATTGTATAAATGCTCACATACCATAAAATCTTGTTACTTCTGCGCATCTGGTATCAGAAGTTCAGAACCCATCTGGCATTTCCCAACTACCATCATTAATACTGTATGCTAAGGTTGGGTTGCTCCATAGCATCAGTTAAAGTTAAGGTCAAAGTCAAATTTAACTTTAACTGTAACGCTAACTTTAACTATTTGAGCGACATGGGTTGCACCATCGTATTCGGTAGCATAGTTAAAGTTACCAGGGTTACAAGTCTAATGACGCCTTATTTACACCTAACTCGTTGTAGAAAACTATTTGTGACATGGCAATACTCCACGTGACGTCAAAAAGCTGATACGGTGTTATCAGTTTATTTGATCAGTGGTGTTATCAGTCATTGAATTGTCAAATCATTTAGCTGTCAAATAATAACAATTTTTTTCAATTTCTTTATTTTAATTAATAATTTAACCACTGAATTTGCGAAAAGCATCGTGAGAAATAAAATAAATTGTATCAAATCGACGCTAGGTACGGAAATTAATGGACACCTTGCTCACAAACATTCCAACAAAGTAAGTATCTATGAGTTGCGTGTTATTTTTGGAACTGTTAAGTATTGTAATTTCAGTCATTTAATTCTTAACGTTTCAGGGAACTTCAGGAAAGTGGAGATGGAGAGATTGCAATCAATTGTTGCTAAACATAAAAACATATTATTCTGCAAAAAGACAGACGATGTTAGCTCGAAACAAAAACACAGTGCGTGGAGTGTGATCCATTGTGAATTCAATAATCTCGGAGACACTCCACGCACAATGAGACAGCTTAAACGTAGGAGCTGGAGCTCCAGAAAATAAGGGATTCTATTAGACAAGCTCAGGAGGTCCATGACGTTACAATGAAGAGAAATACAAATTACAATTCGAAAATTTACATTTAGAAATAGAATTATTAAATAAGTAAATATTAATGAGTACCTATGTTCTATTTTTTTATCCCATACTAATAGTAGAAACTAGCCGTGCCCTGCTTCTTCCCTCCCGTGGGTTTTCGGGATACTACTTATACATATATAGCATTTCCTCATGAATATCGCTATCTACCTCGGTAGCAGAGAGGTGAGCATGCCAAACTAGGCGTCGCAATCTCTAAGGTCCCGGGACTCCCGGATCAGTGTAGAAACCGAAATTCTCTATATTGTCTTGGCTCTGGGTGTTATGGTACCTACCGTCATTGTTTCTGATTTCTGTAACACAAGTAATTTCGCTACTTACCAAAAAATATATGGTCACAGCGGAGGATGTAAAAAAAATGATTTATTTAATTAATAATAAAAATTACAGAGTTATTATATTTTAATTAACAAGCGATTCGACTGATGCTAGGTACAAGAATGAGCTTTAAAATTAGACGATGAGGTGATTGGCGTCATCGGCGGTGGCGCACGTGTTGCAGCGTCAGCGGTGCGGCGGTTGCGACAGCCTTGTGTTCCGTTCAATTAAGGGCAGCGCTGCATTGGCGATATTCCTATACTAGACTTGCGTAACACCTCCACCCGTAGAACAGCGACTATTGAAGACAGTTGTCGTAAATTGAGCTGGAGGCTTGGTCTCAGTTCTTGATTTACTTGGGACGGCGTAAACATCTTGCATTTCGAGATTTATCTCCTCAGATTTAACTTCTTTGGTTCTCGTCTGTCTTGCGTAGTATTTGCGGAACGCCAGTCCAATAGCGAGGGCGCATGCACTTAATAACGCTAAGTACATAGGGATTGTTGTGTGATAAATGCTATAGTCTTGTTCTCGTAACGGTGCTATGGGCGTCTGCAAGGCGATCTTGGAGTTTGCGGCGTGCAGCTGATCCATTTTGATAGAGTTTAATTTGATTGAAGGAATTGAAGATGCAGCTGGCGTCTCAGGATTATCTTCTTTGGGCAGGTCCATAATTTTCACAGCTTGGCCGCGTAGTCGATCTTTAGAATTTGATATCAGGAACTCAGATGTTTCTAAGTAGCATCTACGTGGGATGATGATAAGATAGCTACCTTGAAGTGTTTGATGTAAGTCTTGTCCACAGGAAAGATGTACTTTCGTAGGATGTGGGAAGCTGGCTGTATAGTGTCTGTCGTCGAGTTCTTCAAACGCTGGGTTTTCTAGTGATACTGTGACTGGACTACAAATAGAGGTTCTCTGCTGTGTAGTTATGAGTTGATGGACGCAATCTTCTGATGTCCTGCTGTGCAGATTTCGCATCTCTTTACATAGATACCCTTTACTTGTCTTCGGGCATTCTGCCTCTATGTATTTGAAATCTTTCAAATGGATGGCAAGGAAAGGAGATGAGGAGGTCAGGATTTCGTGATTTTTCTTAGGGATTATAGATAGTTTATAAAGATCATATACTTGAGATACAATGATAGGGAATTTGTAAACTATTATCATACTATTATCAACGTAATATGAACCTAACTTGATTATATCATAATATTCTCTGATATCTAAATCTAGTATACTCTCTTTACTGTACAGTTCATGTAATTTAGTAATTATGTTTCTAATTAATTTAGGACTTAAGATGGAATGATGTACAGTTGTAGATCTGATAAAGGCTAAGGCGTTCTGTAGTTTACTTATTTCTATAGATACAGAGTCTATGTTATCACTTAAGATGAGAAATACCTGCGCCAGATGGGCATATTTAACAAGATCATGATCGTTAGTAGCTGTACTTTGTCTTATTTTTTCTAACAAGGTTCGCATCATTTTTTGATTGCTTACTATGCTATCAATAATCTGAGAATATTGGGATGACCACTCTTTCGTTAGACTAACTTGACTATTTAATTGGGTTACTAACTCATTTTCTTTACTCTGAAGAGACTTAATGGCATTATTATAGTGTAGTGCGTCGGTGTAATCAAGTTTCCCGGTTATACTCTTTACGACTGATCCGAGACCATCTATGAGTCCTCTTTTTACACGACTTGGCTCAAAAGTTAGTAATTGTTCTGATAGAGTTGTGACTTTATCTTTTAGATAATTGAGATGAGGTTCGAACAAGGATGAGGTTTTATTGTTAAGTTCTGGACCAACACTATCTAGCTGAAAAGATATAGAGTTAATTTTATCTTGTAAGTTTTTAAGATCTATAGTTTGTAGAAACGAGTGATAACTAGATACAATGTTAGCATGACCCAATCGAAATGGTAAGACTCCGGGTCCATTGTCGAGATTTTCAAGTTTTATCTCCTGTGCTAAGGCCGGATGCAGGAGAAGCTGAACTGCCAGGAGGATTCTGTAACAATCAAGCACTTTTAGGTACTCTTTTCAATCTAGATTTAGCGACTGGTCCGCGTTTTTTTCGAGTATAGATGTGAATGGGGAGGTCTGCCATGATTACATCTTGGGTGTACCGTGGAGCTAATTTTTGTCGGGAAGCTGTCGGATTCTTTACATAAATCTGCTGTTCGGGAGAGTACTCAGCTTCGGGTTCTCTATTCTTATTTTTGTTATCAGTTATAACTTTACGTAAACTAGAACAAGATTCATGGATAAGTTTATAAGCTTCACTCATTTTACCTTTGTGGTCAACTACATACTGCTGTAGTAAGTGTGCTGAGAGGTCTACATCAAACGGATCGCGCGGATCGAAATGGCCTGTTATAACTTCAATCGGTTTACACTTAGTGAAGCTGTGTATAGTACTATTATAAGCCAGAAGGGCGTAGGGCATGATATTAATTACAGATTCGCTTTTCTTTTCAATTTTTAAGATGCGCAGGTGTTCTAGGATAGTTGAGTGGAACCTTTCCACGATGCCGTTTTCATTAGGCGTATGCGGAGCGATTTTATGATGCTGTATTTTATGTAGCCTTAAGAGTTCTGCGAATAGTTGGTTACTAAATTCGGGACCGTTATCTGAAACTATTGTTAATGGTATACCGTGGTGAGTGAAATATTTTAACAATGCC
The DNA here is from genome assembly GCA_950371115.1 of Anania fuscalis. Taxonomy (NCBI): domain Eukaryota; kingdom Metazoa; phylum Arthropoda; class Insecta; order Lepidoptera; family Crambidae; genus Anania; species Anania fuscalis. The sequence goes on along the minus strand of OX493326.1, from coordinate 19,009,279 downwards.
TGTACTACACTTAAAGCTTATTTGGAGAAGGAATCTACAATAGTTAGGAATTTCTCACTTTGTATAGTCAGTAAATCTAAATGGAGCAATTCAAAAGACTTACTAGCTGGAGGGACTACTTTAAACTGCTGTTTTATCGGGTTACGGTCATATTTGGCTTGACCGCATATCGTACACTCATTAATAAACTTAGTTATATGTTCTCGCATCTTGGGCCAATAAAATTTATGTGACAGAGCTAAGTAACATTCATTGATACCGCGATGGTTAGTTTTACCATCGTGGTATTTATTAATGATGTCTTGTTGCCTGAGATACTCTCTAACATTCTCTAATTCTTTCTTAGCGATTGTAAGATTCATTGCCGAATTTTTAAAGGTTTTTTGAATGATAGGAACTATGCTATACATAGCTTGAGGTGGATTTATAAGAAGACCGGTCTTAATTTTTGGATGGACGTATTCTTTGATAGCACTGATGACTTCCTCTTCGAGGTTAGACTCTGACAATTGGATGTTAGTTCGCGTATGTGTATCAAAAGGTTTGGTTACAACTGTTCGGCCCTTAATGTCGCCTACGACGTTTAAGATAATCTGCTTGGTGAATTTATTTAACGGGTCATCGGTAATGGGAACTTCTAATATGGGGTTCTCTTCGTCAGTATGAGCGGTGATGGTTCTAGAATTATCAGCTTCATCTGCAGCTGTGATAGTCCTAGAATCATCGAGATCTTTCTCAGACGGATTTACTAAGATTGAACTTATCTCATCATTATTTAATTCGATACGTGACAAAGCATCAGCGTTCGTGTTGCATTTGCCTTGCTTGTAGGTTACTGTAAAATCGTATTCGCTAAGCTTAAGACGCCATCTCGTAAGACGTGAATTTGGTTCTTTTAAGTTCATCATCCACTGTAACGGTTTGTGATCAGTAATGATTTGAAATTTTCGGCCGAAGAGGTAGGGTCTAAAATACTTGGTGGCCCATACGATAGCCAACAGCTCTTTCACGATAGTGCTGTAATTGAGTTCACTAGAATTAAGGGTTCGAGATGCGTACGCGATTGGTTTATCTGAGCCTACTGAACCTTGAGATAAAACCGCGCCTATGGCGAAGTTAGAGGCATCAGTTGTTAATAGAAATTCACGAGAAAAGTCTGGATACTGGAGTATGGGATCATTTAAGAGCAATGTTTTACAGTGTTCGAAGCAAGTTACATATTCCTGATTAAGTGTTATTTTAGAGCCCTTTTTTAAGCATTGCGTTAGAGGTTTCGTTATTTTAGCGAAATTCGGGATAAATTTACGATAATATCCGAGTAAACTGATAAAACGTTTGATCTCCGTAGTAGTTTTAGGTATAGGGTAATTCTGAATTGCTATGATCTTATTAGGGTTAGGCTTAACGCCATCCTTGCAGATAACATGACCCAAAAACTCAGTCTCTAACTTCAAGAACTCAGATTTATCCATCTGGATCTTAAAGTTCGATTCTCGTAGTTTTTTGAATACTTTTCCAGGTTAAGGATATGTTCCTGTAGGGATGTGCTAAATACAATGATGTCATCCAGGTAGACCAGGCATACTTCATTCTGGAGGCCTTTTAACAAATTATCCATCACTCTTCGAAAGGTTGATGGAGAATTTTTAAGTCCCATCGGCATTCTCAAAAATTCATAATGTCCGTTCTCGACATTGAATGCAGTTTTGGGAATATCCATAGGATCCATTTCCACCTGATAAAACCCACTGGCTAAGTCCAGGGTGGTGAAATACTGGCACTTGCCAAGTTTATCCAGTACATCTGTAATATTTGGGATCGGGTATTTATCGTCAATCGTTTTCTCGTTTACTTTCCTGAATGAAGTCCACGACAAGACGCCATTTCACTTTGCCTGAAGCGTCAGCCTTTTTGGGAACGACCCAAATAGGAGAACTCCATGCAGAGTCCGAAGGTCTCTAGAGTCTTATAATGTTCTGTTCGAGCATCTTCTCAATCTGATCGCGCACTTCTTGTCGGTGGACATAAGGATATCTATACGTTTTAGCGTGTACTGGGATCTCATCAGTAGTTTTTATCTTGTGCTTTATCTTGTTGGTGAACGTTAGCGGTTCTCCTTCAAGGTAAAACATATCCGCGTAGTCTGCACACAATTTCTCTAGGTTTACACGTTCTTCTACATTTAAGTGATCCGTACGAAGTCGCGATAAAACTTCCTTAGCTCGGTCTGATAAAATCTCAGTACGTTCAAACTCAACATTAAATAACTCGGCTGAAACTGGACGGTCCATAGAAAATATTATATCGTTAGGTGAGGTGTTATTGATCTCTACCCAACCGCGATTGTCTTTCACTTCTGTTAAACATTCGGATATCAAGCAGTTGCATATGACTTGACCTGTTACGAACACATCTCCGTCCTGACTATTAATAGGGAGACGAACTAGTCTAGATGTCTTAGCGGGAATAATTTCCTCATATAAGTTAGCATTACGTGAATCATACATTTCTATGGGGACCCTAGCGTTACGAGTCACAAGTAATTTGTGTTTTAAATCGATATTGGAGTCCCATGAATCGAGTTAATCGAATCCTATAAGCCTATCAAAGTATTTATGGAAATCGTAAATGAATAATTTAATATCGCCTGACGCTTCAAATTCGTTGAAACAAGGTAATAAAATAGAATGATCGTTCGTACTTGTGGCATGTACATTAGTAACTTGAAAAGGTATGTAGTTTAGTGGAATGTGGCCAAAATATTTCTCTACAGCTTGTGGGCTAATGAAAGATTGATTTGCTCCGGTGTCAAGAAGGAGTTTCAGAGGGGGATCGCTAGTTTGTATGTAGCCCAACTGCCTCTGAATGTGAAAGTTAACTTCTATTTTCGCTTGTCTAATTTGGAAGCCTGCTGAAAATTTTCCTCTTCGGAAGGGGCAGGGTTCGGACTGATCTCCTCGACTACAGGAGCCTCGTGAGTCTGAGCTTGTTCACAGCCATAATAGTAATCCGGGTAATATTGCTCGTAATTACTAAAGTCTTGGTAATAATCATATTGACCATAGTCATATTCATAGTAGGGTTCTTGGTCACATTCGAAGTCGTTGAAGTTAATTTCTTGTGATTTAAAGTAGTTGCTAGGCGGTGGATTGCCAAATTTACGCCAATCATGGCCAGTTGGGGCTAGGGGTTTAGAGGTAAAGTGGCTAACACCACTCATTGGGCGCGGAGCACCGAAATTGAGTGACTGTTGAGGCCTATTAGGCATTCTGAAGGCGTTATTCTGAGGGTTGTAGTTCGGTGGCGGGGCTCGGAATATCTGCTGGGTTCTAGAGGGACCACGAGGAGGTTGCATCTGATGCATATTATTAGGTCTGTAGCCTTGGAAAGGCTGTAGTGGCATAGGCATAGGTTGTAGTCTGGATGATCCAGGAATATTTATGACATGTGGTCTGGAGGGACCGGGCATATTAAAAGCAGGTAGTTTCTGAGAGAAGTTATTTAAGGGCAGATTATAATGTAAGTTAGAGGATGACGGCTGTGGCCAATCTTTACGGTTTGGGACTTCGTTGCGTTGTTGAAGATAAAGAGTGTTTAGCTCTTCTTGAACAAATTCCAGGGCTTTTTTCCATGGTTTCGGGTCTCATGCAACGGACTCTTGACCCTAAGGGATCTTTTAAGCCGCGTAAATAGGCTTGAAGGGTTAATTTACTATAGAGGGTTCGTTTAGCCTCGACGGTGGTTGGAACGGTTTCATTAAGAGTGATGTACGTCATGATCGTACTAAATAAGTTCTGGCAGCGTTCGTAGAACTCTTGTGGGGAGCTGGACCCCTGAGTTTGCATAGATAGATCACTGTATAAACCGGTCTCATCACGATAGTCAGCGAAGTTGTTAATTAGCGCACTACGAATCGCGTTCCAGTTGTCATAAATACCACCGGCGTTTATTAATCTAGCCGCGGGGCCTGTAATTCTATTAAGAATGCCATTAAGAAGGGCCAGATTATTTAATTCGTTCCCGGGACCCACTTTGAAATGTGTTAATACCAGTATATCGCACAAGTGAATAAAACGAGTTAGAACATGGGGGTTGCCCTCGAATTCGGGTAAAAGTCTGAGGGACTTGTAAATTATATCAACATTATCCTGAGCCATGATTACTTCGGTTGCCTCTAAATTTCTATTTTCGTCTATCGTACTAAGCCTACTAGACAGCCTACTACTAATCCCGCGTGAGCTCCTCGGATGAAAAATCTTGGCGGTTACAGTAAAACGTTACACAGGAAAAGAAATCACACAAAAAAAAATGCAATAAAATATAGTCACAAAAATATATAGAAAAGGATTAATTAATAAAATAAAAGGTTAGCGGGACCTTGGACCATTCAAGGATAGATAAAAAGGAATCACTAGAAAGTATAGGATAGCAAGGACTTGAAAGATTCAATTCAACTTTTACGGAATCGATGTCTGGATTCTCCTTTGCCGGGACCGGGTGTAGATTCGCGATAGTTACGGTAGCTCGATACTAGAAAACTACTCTTTAACTATCCTACCGACTGCGCCAAAAATATATGGTCACAGCGGAGGATATAAAAAAAAAAGATTTATTTAATTATTAATAAAAATTACAGAGTTATTATATTTTAATTAACAAGCGATTCGACCGATGCTAGGTACAAGAATGAGCTTTAAAATTAGACGATGAGGTGATTGGCGTCATCGGCGGTGGCGCACGTGTTGCAGCGTCAGCGGTGCGGCGGTTGCGACAGCCTTGTTGTTCCGTTCAATTTAGGGCAGCGCTGCATTGGCGATATTCCTATACTAGGCTTGCGTAACAACCATAGGATGAGAGCAATCTATGTGATATTGTGTTATATTTATTATTAGGTATGCAAATCCGTTACCAGCAAACTCTTCAGCTTTATAATATTAGTTTAATTAGATGTAAAGTATTATATTTGTTTGTGCCTGGTTCATACTAAAACGGCTCAAAGAATTAAGATGAAATTTGGTGCACAGGTAGAGTATATCCGAAATTACTATTTATCTCAGTAAACCCATGAAATGAAATCCACGGGGTAAAAGTAATTTATGTAATAAAACTACAAGTAAATTATAAATTATATTTATTTGTATCAAACAAAAAAAAACACAACACTTCGGCTCGCATACACAAAAGTTATTGGCTCAGCATGCTATAGTAAACTGTTGCAATCATCATTCTGGCCCACTCTAAACACAACACATAAACACAACATCTTCCTCATCGGATGATAATTTTTTGAGACTCGAAATGTCGCTAGAAACGAATCTTCGCCACATTTGGCAAATCGATTGGTTCTTGGGATATATACTTTTCTTTTTCTGGGCCTTATATTGACCACCAAATCACTATTGTCTTCAGAAGTAGTTTCCGCGAATATTTCTCGTATCGACATTTTTGGAGGTTAGAATATTCGACATGCATGACAGATACTTGACAATATCTTTAACTTTAATTGGCCGATCTTGGGCGGTTACAACCCATTTTTTACCTAACCGATGTTTTAACTGAACAGTTAAAGTTAAAGTAAGTTCGTGCAACCCAACCTAAGAAATAAGCATTAGATAAAGGTTTACTAAGCTGAGAGCTCGGCTTATTTAAACATCAACCATCAGCATCATCAAATGTTAGTAAAAGACACAATCTGTTATTTCACCATAATGATAGTAAAGTTATAAAATAATTCAGTCTCAATTACAAATGCATGTTGGTGTCCCCCAACACACACTCACACAACATAATTTAATTCCACACTGCACTGCCTGGTTTTAAATAGAATAAAGAAATAATAAAGTCAAAGCAAGAACACCTTGATGCCAAAATCATATTCATGTTTAGTGCCAATTTTGGTGCAAATCACAAACCCTTTACACAGATATTCCTTTAGCTTTTAAGTTAATTAAGCTCAGCAGCTGATAGAACAGTATGTCATGAATACATTGTCCTTCAGCCACTGCTTTTCACACACTTATTTGTTTACTAAATATTTCACTTATCTTGGTTATTTAGCTCAAAACCTCATGCAACATAACCATAATTAAATATTTAAACCTTCGTTTCGTACAGACAACTTCAATTTGTCTACAAAAGGCGCGGTGTTTCCGTCTACGCAGTTAACAATAAAAGGTACTTACAGTCTATATTTTTCGTTTTACCTGCGGGTAACTTGGGTTCTCGGTTTACCTTTCAGTAAGTTTTACATCCCATCACCCTTCCATTGCACATGCATTTGTATTTCCAATGTTTTTAGATGGCATAGCGTCACAACAAATAACGCTATCGGACGCCGGGTTTTAATCTGAAATATCACTAAAAGGGCGCGTAAACACTCGCGTCGCGTGAGTAACTATCTCACTTCTGAACTATTAAAGGGATCTTCTAAATAAAACGTTATAACCACTAATAAAAATATATTGATACGGATTAACGCGCGAAAGCACACGGACGATGCGTAGTGGAATGACGTCTCGATGACAGATGACCGCTAGTGTCGGAAACCGCTCATAGGGATGCCCCCATCAATCGATTCCTCGCTAACAGTACAAAGATGTTGCAAAATACGTAAAGACCTGTAAGACTTGCCGAGCTTATAAGAAACCGCCACAAAAACAAACACAAATAGAAGTCCTCGAAGTCTTTAAAAACCACCCAGTCTCCCGACAGCAAAAACAATGCTACGATAAAAGCAAGAAAGAACCGAAACCGAAACGAAACTTCACATCATCAGCCGCAAATAAACATTTTAACGCAACATTGGCACCGCCGGCCAACATGCACCAGAACGACCAGACCAGCAACCCCGGCCAAAGAGCATCTATAAAACCTGGCACTGGGACCGCCTACGGCACCGCGCTTCAGCGAGGAGGACCTGGAACCGGATGACTAGTCAGAGTGGTTAGGAGTCGATGTACTAGTCGTAGGAAGAGGAAGAGGCGCTCCGAACAACCTAGGACCTGGATCCAGAAGTTCGCGCAAGACGAAGTCACCAGGACCAATTAAGTCTTTTTTTTTTTTTTTCTTATAAAACATAGATTTAAACAGCAGAGCCAGTTTTTCAGTAGTATATTATATGTAAACAATAAATTATAGCATCCGGAGTAGTACATTATAGCAGATTTAAACAGTAAATTCCCTCATCAGTAATTATATAAAGTAATAAATTAAACTCATTATACTAACATTGTAAACGTTAAGTAATTAGTTAGATTATTTAACAAGTTAAATAAAAACATTTAACCGACCTCAAAAAAGAGGCACATTACAATGTAGTGTATTCAGTACCTACATATTATATAAGTACATATTGTAAAAGTTAATCAATTAAGTAGATTGTTTAGGAAGTTAAATAGAAACATGTAACTAACCTCAAATTAGAGGTACATTACAAATCGTACACTAGATAATTAGATAAATGTAATGACAGTCATACCGCCGCGATCGCATTACCCATCTTTAAAACATTAAAGAGGAACTACAATGCGTGATTGTACATGCGCTGATTGTACGCAAACAATAGAACGCAAGCGCATCCATCAACCGTTGGACAGGCAGAGGCAGTGAAATTCGATCCACGACAGCGAATGCACGCTCAATTCTTTAGTCGCGCACAATACGCGAATGACGCGACCGGCGCGATGTTTACAAATTGCAAATTGCAAATTTAAAAAACCGTTTTCCTGTTAATTATTATTCTACTTACGTAAGTGATCATTTTCATAGTGCATCAGTGTGAACCGAAACCAGATAAGAACCGTTAAAACTTTGCAACAAAGGTACCTACACATTGTAATAATAATTAGCAATAAGTAATTGCTAAACCGATAAACACATATGTTTACCCCGACTTATAAGAAGAAGTGTATTACAAAAATATACATTGTAACAATAATAATTAACAATTAATAAGATTGTTAAACCGATAAACATATATCGTCAATCGTAATATGAATTGCTGTAACCGCCAAAATGGCGATATTGAGTTATACATTCAGTTCGACTGTAAATTTTCCGCTCTATCGATTGGTGTCTTTAAAATCTCGATATCTTGAAAAAAATGGCGAATACGTTAACAAAATTTTGGTAGTTTTTTTTCATTTACATTTATTTTTGTGACTTAAGTCCATTTTATAAATAAATTCAATTTGTAGTTTACCGTAAGGACCAATTTGAATTTATTTTAAATGTATTTGCTAATTTTTGGTGCTTACGTTAAATTTCAATGATATATATTTCTAAGTAAAACACTAAACCTGTGCATGAATATGTTTTTACTGGCTATCAAAACATAAGTTATCAGTATGATGATGTTATTTTAATAAATTTAGATCACGTTTTTTGAATTATGCTGTATTAAAGATGATTTTTTTATTACTTATATCACGCGCCTCCCCAACAAAGCGTTACGGTTCACGAGATAGGTCTTGTCTGGTGATTTGGACTTGAAATATAACTGATACAATTTTTTGCAGGCTTCATAGCACCTCGATATATCGCCAAAAAATTAGCATCGCTGTAAGAATTCCAGAACAGTCCAGGTCACGACGGAGTCGAAGGCTTTCTCGTAATCCACAAAGGCTAAGTACGAGGCCTGATTACATTCTTCTGACTTCTGTATAATTTGCCTTACTCTGGATGTTCTTTAGTGTACAGCCTTTACTAAACTCAGCCTGTTCCAGTGGCTGGAAAGGATTCAATCTTGTGTTAAGATGATTTAGTACGACTCTAGAAAACAGCTTATAGACATGGCTTGGGGCAGACGAGGTCTGTAAATCTTAAGAAGAGTTTTTTCTAGTTTTTTCATCCACCAAAATGTTACTGAAGTACGGAACAGAAAAATCTGTTTAGTTCCTTAGAACGTAAGTTAGCTGGCTTTGGCGTTTGGCATTGGTTGGCCCCTGGCTTAAAAAGCTTTGACTCTATTTCCCCTGGGCGTTTTTCTACTACCAAGCTGTTTGAGAGCCGCGCCCACTTAATTTCGTCTATGTCTAGTTTTGGGAGATGTCGGTATAGTAGCGTGTTAGCGTCGTTCTGGAGTCATTAGCGTCAGGTATAGGACTGATAGTTTCCTGTATCTTGCTGTTATCCACTGGTTATTATTACTGGCATTAGAAAAGAATCCATTAATCACATAATATTAAAACATTTTTTTTTTTTTGTTTTAAACTTTCATGGTCACTAACATTAGAATAGTTTGTTACGGGATTGCTACCATGTACCTTATTTTTGAGTTTCCGATATTTCGGAAATATCGGGAATTTGAGTGCCGAAATATCGGGAATTTGAGTGCCGAAATATCGGGAACTCAAAAATAAGGTACATGGTAGCAATCCCGTAACAAACTATTCTAACATTATTTTTCTACAAGCTCCCAAAATATCTCTCTTAATGCATAACTTACGTGATACTTTATAGTCCACTATTTCAAAAAGGCACAATGCGAAAACTTAAATTCAAACACCTACACAATTGTTACTATTGATTTAGAATAGTTTGTTACGAGATTGCTACCATGTACCTTATTTTTGAGTTCCTAAACAACCAAGTAACAAAATATTCTAATGTATAACAATAAACTAGCTTTCTTAGATATTTTACTTACTAGGAATCCGGATCATACTCTTAGTCATACAGTTTTTCGTAAAGCCATCCATACAGATAAATACCTCAATGGTGCCTCTCACCATCATCCTCGACAGTTGGCTACCGTAGGCAAATCATTGTTTCAGAGAGCAAGGGGTATCTGTGACGACCAACACCTGGCTGGCGAGCTCCAGCATGTCAGGAAGGTACTACGGGAAAACCAGTTGCCGGTACCACGTCGTTCCAGACCCCGGGTCAAGCATTCCACCGTCGAACGCCAACCTGCTGTACTACCTTATATGAAGGGTGTCACTGACAAGATTGGAAACATTTTGAAGCGCGCTTCAATCAAAACCTACTTCAAGCCGCCGAAAAAGATTAACCAATTTTTACCACCTGTCAAGTGCAACATACCTCTTCAAGATGCGGAGGTGTACAGACTGGAATGTGACTGTGGGCTCTCCTATATCGGTCAAACAAAACGAAGTATAAGCGTGCGGGTAAAAGAACATATAGCCGACATCAAACATAGACGGAATACTAAGTCTGCAGTGTGTGAACATGCCTTAGATACACCCAACCATTTCATACGATTTGACCAGCCTAAAGTCCTTGCAAGAGAACGACGATTTGTTCCTCGCATGTTACGGGAGGCAATTGAAATTAGAAGACACCCGAATTTCAACAGAGAAGATGGTTGGAAAATACCACCAGCATGGGATCCTGTTTTAACGAAATCCCATGCTAGGCCCCGCACTGCAAGACCTCTAGATACAGTTAGCTCTTTTTGCGTAGATAGGAACACAAATTAATATTAACTGAGTGACGGTAGTTTATATTTTTCAAAATATTGTAAAGACGAATAACACCTTAGTCTACCTGTGACCACGAACGCTGTAAAGTGTTCGAAACGTCAGGTTAAATAAAATGTTAATAAATCGCGAAATAATCCGTAAAAGTAGTTTCATTTAAACGAGTCTAATAGATTTATCTCGTATGATTAAAACTTAAAAACCGGCACCATTATCTATAAAAACGAGCAAAAAATCACGTTTGTTGTATGGGAGCCCCCTTAAATATTTATTTTATTCTTGTTCTTAGTATCTGTTGTTATAGCGGCAACAGAAACACATCATCTGTGAAAATTTCAACTGTCTAACTATCACGGTTCATGAGATACAGCCTGGTGACAGACGCACAGACTGACAGACAGACAGACTGACTGACAGTGGAGCCTTAGTAATAGGGTCCCGTTTTACCCTTTGGGTACGGAACCCTAAAAACAAAATTAAATATAGTGTCACTGTTAGCTATTAAAACAGTTTTTATCGCTTTTAAATGAATATATTTATAATGCCGACCCTTTTTCTCGAGTTAGCCAAAAATCATTAATAATCTCGATATTGTTCTATATTAGACCTTAATATAAGGGAATAAGTATGGTAATACTATAATAACCTTTCTACAGCGTATGTCCACGCCTTGAAAACTGTGGTCACATACGTTATGAAATTATATTTCGTTTGTGATATACGTTTAACTATGGTTGCATGTAATGTGAGTTACTTTAAAGCTCTTAATATTTTTTTCTACAAAAATTAAGGTAACGCAATATTTTTTCTAAAAAAATTACGTAAGCACCATGTCATCTTCGAAACCATAAAAGAAGAAAATCGTTTTATTAAAGCTGAAAGATCTCAACGTTTTGCATAAATAGGTGGAAACAGCATTGCAATCGGATAAGAACACAAGAAGTTACAACTGTTTTTGCGATTGTAATTTTGTTTTTCGCCTCTCCTGTAAAGTTGCCATTTGGCGGTTACCGCAATTCATATTACGATTGACGATATGTTTAACCGATTTCTAAATAGAAGTGTATTACAAATGTACCTAATTAGATTAATAGATATTACTTAGCCAATTAAACAAACATGTTCAACCGACTTCTAAATATAAGTGTATTACAAATGTACGTAATCAAATAAATAGATTACTTAGCTAACTAAACAAATGTGTTTAACCGACTTTTAAAAAGAAGTGCATTACAAATTGTACGCAAATAAGCATACATTGTTAAAATTAGTAATTAATTATATGTATTACTTATCAAATACAACAAATATGTTTAACCGACCTCCAAAAAGGAGTGTATTACAAACCGTACGCAAACATTGTAAAAATCAGTAAGTAATCAGATTTACCAAAAAAAAAACTGTAAAATTTAATCCCCGTAACATTAACTCAGCATCAAACATCGTTTTAAGCATCATAATTAAATTAATTAGATCGAAACCTTATAAAAATACAGTAAGAAATAATATTGTAAATATTTGGCCCGAAATATAGTAAATTATAACATGACTTATTTAAACCGAAATAATTAACCTTACATGTATAGTAAAGAATAGATGTCAGTTACTGTAATACCGAGTCCGTTTTTTTTTTTGAATACAGATGGTACACCTTCTTCTTCTTCTTCTTCTTCTCAGCCTTTTTCTAACATCTTCTTGGTGTAGGCCTCCTTTCTTTCATGCCAGTCTCTTCTATCTTGAGCCACCTGTATCCACATCGATCCGGCTTCTCTCTTGATGTCATCACTCCATCGCATTTGGGGTCTTCCTACCGGGCGTTTCTCTCCCCATGGTCTCCACTCAACAACCGTCTTACACCAGGAGTCATGTTTGCGGGCGACGTGGCCTGCCCATTCCCACTTCAGATTCGCTACTTGCTGGACAACATCAGTTACTTTACTTTGCTCTCTTAGCCACTTATTTTTCATACGGTCTCGCAGTGTAACGCCTACCAGTTTTCTCTCTATCGCTCTTTGGGCAACTCGTAATTTATTAATAGAGTCTTTGGTAAAAGTCCAAGTTTCAGCACCATATGTGAGCACTGGCAAGATACATGCGTCAAATATGCGAGCCTTTTGTTCCGCGGTGATGTTCATCCTAAAAGCAAATTCTATCTTAGAGTAAGCGGCCCATGCTAGACGTGTGCGTCTACTGATTTCGTTGCCCTGGTTTTCTTTGCCCATCTTTATCTCCTGACCAAGATACATATACTTCTCCACTCTATCAATAGTGGTTTGGTTTACTGTGATGTTTGTAGTAATGTCAATGCAGTTAGTCATGATCTTGGTTTTGCCTAAATTCATTTCCAAACCCACTTGTAATGAAGCATCACTTAAATCTTGGATCATTGTCTGTAGATCGGTAGGACTATCAGTAAGAAGAACAATATCATCCGCGAACCGCAAATTATTCAACCTTTTGCCTTCTATCTCTAGACCAAGGTTTTCCCATCGAAGGTCTTTGAAAACATCTTCCAGGACGAGAGTAAATAGTTTTGGTGAAAGGGTATCTCCCTGTCTAACTCCTTTCTCAATATTTATTTCCCTGGTTTCTGGCGGAACATTGACCTTCATCGTAGATGTTTTGGTTCTGATAATAAAGCAAAGGCCACATGGAACATAATAAATAAAGAAACATGTAGGCGTAAACAGAATGATCACACTTACTCTCTTAAAATTGGGGATAAAATAATTAACTCACATGCAGAAGTTGCAAATGCTTTCGAGGAATTCTTTTCAAATATAGCTCCCTCTACAACTAAAGAACTGACTTCTTCTGCTGAACTAGCTGAATCCCTTCTCAAGTCGGGTGTTGATGAGTGCAAAACTCCATTTAATTTTAGACATATTAATCCTGATATACTAATAAAAACTTTCAAGGAATTAAACATGAAAAAAACTGAGGACTTATGGGGGATCTCAGTCAATATTATCAATACAATTATAAATACGATAGCCCCTTATCTTACAATTATTTTTAATAAATGTATTGAAGAAAAACAGTTTCCTACTTTGATGAAATTTAGTAAGATAATTCCTTTATATAAATCAGGCGAGAAAAATGATCCTTCAAATTTTCGACCAATTTCAATTTTACCAGTACTTAGTAAAGTTTTTGAAAAAGTAATTTTTAATCAACTTTTATCACACTTTGTCCTCAATAAATTGTTACATAAAAAACAATATGGCTTCACGAAAGGTAGAAGCACTACAGATGCTGGAGTTGCACTCTTGAAACATGTGTTTGATGCTTGGGAAAGTAGGCAGGACGCTTTGGGAGTTTTTTGTGATCTTTCTAAGGCTTTTGATTGTGTGGACCATCAAACTTTACTGAAAAAACTTAGACACTATGGTGTTTCATGCGATGCCTCAGATTTAGTAAACTCTTATCTCACAGGCAGAACACAAAAAGTTTGTATCAATGGAGCTGAGTCTTCTGGGTCGCCTCTTACTATGGGCGTGCCGCAGGGTTCGATATTAGGGCCTCTGCTCTTTCTAATCTACATTAATGACCTTCCATCTTTTGCGAAAGACCTCTGTGAGACGGTGTTATTTGCAGATGATACTTCATTGATTTTTAAAATCAAGAGAGGTAAAGACTCATTTGACGATGTAAATAATGCACTCTCGCAAGTATTGCATTGGTTCACCACCAATAATCTTATGCTCAATGCAAATAAAACAAAGTGCATCAAATTCACAATGCCCAACGTAAAACTTGTCTCGACACATATAACTGTAAAAGATGAACAACTTAATACATCTAATTCCACTACATTTTTAGGAATCACTTTAGATTCCCGTTTGCAATGGGGTGCGCATATCGAGACTCTGTCGGGAAGACTTAGCTCTGCTGCTTATGCCGTGAGAAAGATAAGACAACTGACTGATGTTGAAACGGCAAGATTGGTGTATTTTAGCTATTTTCATAGTATAATGTCATATGGAATATTGTTATGGGGCTCAGCAGCAGACATTGAATCTATATTTGTACTGCAAAAGAGAGCTGTACGGGCAATTTACGGCCTTGGACCCCGAGAATCCTTAAAAGAACTGTTTAAAGAAATTAATATACTAACAGTAGCATCCCAATTTATTTATGAAAATATAATGTATATCCGCAAAAACCTGTCCTTATTCCTTAAGAAAAGTGACATTCATAATCTTAACACCCGAAATAAGAATAAACTTGCCGTTCCCAATTTCAGACTGCATAAAGTGGGTAATTCGTTTATGGGAAAATGTATTCGCTTTTTTAATAAATTACCAGCGTCTATTGTAGAACTGCCCCTGTTAAAATTTAAATCGCATATTAAAACAACTTTAATGAAAAAAGGATATTATACTGTAAATGATTATATAAATGATAAAAATATTTGGAAATAAATACTGCCCTGTTCGCACAGGTACATTTATCTTGTAATGTAAACTATATACTATTTAAAAAGAGGCTGACAATAGTGACCGAGTTTCTTGCGCTACTTCTTCTCGGCGCTAGCCCAAAATTGTCCCGAAGTAGTGGTAGGGAAAAAAATATTGGGACGTGTAAAAGCGCTTAGTTTAAGCCTATTTACAGAATTGGTTTTATTGGTTTTTTATTGGTGATATAGTTAATGAGCCTCGAGTATCTATGGTCTATACGAGCGTTCTGCAGTGATTGAACAATAGCCCAAGTTTCGACACTGTCAAATGCTTTATTATAATCGATGAAAGCCATCCACAGAGGCATGTTATATTCTGTGGTTTTCTGGATGACAATTCGCAGCGTCAGAATGTGGTCCATGGTGCTGTATCCACTTCTAAACCCGGCCTGCTCTTTGGGTTGGTAGAAATCTAGTTTACTTGTAAGCCGAATAGTAAGGATTTTGGTTAAGAGTTTGTATAGCTGGGATAACAAACTGATTGGACGATAGTTGTTGAGATCAGCCTTATTACCCTTTTTGAACAGCAAGATCACATTTGCGCATTGCCATTCTCTAGGTATTTTTCCTTCCTCGAGGCATTTATTGAAGAGTGAATTCAGGATCTTAATCACAGTTTCACCGCCTGCCTTAACCATTTCCACTAATACATTATTACTTCCGGCTGCTTTACCATTTTTCATTCTACCTTAGGCGGTTTCTATTTCGGAGTCTGTAATCTCAGGCACATCTTCGGAGCCAACATTTGTGACTTTTTTGCTCACCATGGTATCAGGTTTAGTTTCCGTTGACTTGTATAATTGTTCGTAATATTTAACAACTATTTCTTGTAGATGGTTCCTATTGTTGACAAGATTCTGATTTTCGTCTAAGAGCTTGGTGATTTGTTCTGTTCCTGGTAGGAGTGCCTTTTTGAATACTTTAGGACCTCTGTGGTTCTCTATGACCTTCTTCACAGTTTCTTCCCTGTACTCCTCTATATCCAGCTCAATGAGCTTGCGAGTTTCTTTACATAAGGTCTTAAATACGTCTGTGTAACCCAGACCTTGTTTAAGTAAAGAACGACGTTCTTCCAGCTTATCAATTGTAGCCTTTTTTAACTTTTGACGTTTTATTTTGCCTTGTGGCGCTACTTTCTGCGCTACATCACAGAGTGTTTTTTGTAGATGGACGGTAATGTCGTCAATACTTGAGTTAGTGGCATCAATACAAGATAGCTGTTTTTTCACTTTGTCCTTATACTCTTCTTTGTACAAGGTTAAGCCCACGGTATCTATTCTTGGTCTTCTAGCTTTCACCGATGCATACCTCTCCAGTTTAGCATTGATCTCTATGTTAGCCCTTATGAGACGGTGGTCACGAACACTCCCTGTGTAGAAACTGTTCAGCACACTAACGTCCTTGACAATGTATTTGTGAGTGCAGAACACATAGTCTATTTCGTTTTTATATCTCTGTCCCGGGGACAACCATGTCCATTTCCTCTCAGGTCTTTTCTGGAAGAAAGAACTCATATGATATAGCCTGTGTTGTTCTAGAAAGTCGATTAACATAGTTCCTCTAGGGTTTCTATCCCCGTAACCAAAGTGACCCATAGTGGTTTCCGAGTCATCCGCTCTTGTGCCTATCTTGGCATTGAAATCGCCAGTTACGATTGTATATGTGGTTTTGTTTTCATGTATACACTTACTGACGTCTTCGTAAACCTGTTCGATATCCTCGTCAGGGGCATTAGAGGTCGGGGCATATACCTGAATAACTTTAAGAGTTATCTTTTTGGTTATTGATAGTGTAAGGTATAGAACTCTATCGGAGACTGAATCTATTGTCATGATGTTATTATTGAGCCGCTTATTAATTAGTAGTCCAACTCCATATTCGTGGCTGTTGGCTTTTCCTCTATAGTAGAATATATGTCCAGAATTTAATTTAAGACATTTTTCACCCGGTCTCCTCACTTCTGACAATCCTATCACATCCCAGGTTATTTTTTGCAATTCGTGTAGAAGTTCTTCGAGCCTGTTGTCGGATCTTAGTGTTTTGGCGTTGTATGACCCTATCTTGAGTTTCGTTGTAGATAACGAGTTTTTTTTTCGGCAGATTTTCCCCCAGGGATTCTTCGCACCCCTAGTTCCACTGGAGCCCATCCTACTACCGTTGTTGGGAATCGTGGATCCGCTGGGGACTCAGGGCCATTGTTTTTGTTGTACTTGCATCTTTTTGAAAGGGTTTAGGCTTATACGAACCACCCACTTGCCCAGGGTGTCTTGGTGGTGCATGGTACACCTTATCTTGTGATTTTTACAGGTAAAAATCTCCAAAAGCGGGGAGGAGGTGTGACGAGGATCTGGCGGCGCGACACCCCTAGCACGCGAACCACAGCATCGACTCGACAGCCCTACGCCAGTCGCCCATGCCTACGCACCCGTACCGCGGCGCCCGCGCCCGCACCGCGTCCGCGACAACGCTTTATAAGGCGCGGTGGGAAGGAGCTCCGGAGTAGTGGTTTGCTCCGGAGCGGAATCTCGGGAACCGGAGAAATTTACCGGTGATTGGCCGATCTCCGGAGAATCTCCGAAGATCTCCGGAGAATTTTGTTGTATAATTTGAAATTTAGCTTCTATTTAGTTAAGGATCGTTAATATTGTGAAATTTGAAGCTTGTAATGAAAGATATAACTTACATAAATGTATTTATGGGATTGGTCAAAAAAAGCAGTCAATAAACGAAAATAGTTTTTATTGAATGAAAATTATGATTTTAAAAGGGGAATTTTAAGCAAAAAGTGGGTTGTGGTGTGATTAATCAATTTTAGATATTAAAATTATATCCGTGCGACTAAATAACTAACTAAAAATCATAGAAGTCTTTAACAAGAAGAACAAATATAATCAAGAAAAAAATGATTAGAAATAATATAGAGATGCCTGACTACGGGAGTATCAAATAAAACTTAAAACTGTTTAAATGATTTTCATTTATTACCTAATTACTGACTCTGAGTACCTACAGTTTACAAAATACCCGTATTCGTCTAGGTGTCCGGTGATCTACTTATTCACGGTCGGGCCCGGTCACCTCTGCCGAACACCCATACTGAACGTCCTTCAGAAAAATTACTGACTCTGAGTACCTACAGTTTACAAAATACCCGTATTCGTCTAGGTGTCCGGTGATCTACTTATTCACGGTCGGGCCCGGTCACCTCTGCCGAACACCCATACTGAACGTCCTTCAGAAATTCTTTAACTCCGTCTTGCTCGAGGGAAGAACGCCGGAGGCATGGAACAGAGGTGTGGTGGTGCTCTTCTTCAAGAAAGGAGATAACACCTTGCTGAAGAATTACAGACCCATCTCGCTTCTGAGCCATGTTTACAAGTTGTTTTCGAGGGTCATCACGAATTTTCTCGCTCGCAGGTTCGATGATTTCCAGCCTCCCGAACAAGCAGGTTTCCGAAAAGGATTTAGCACCATAGACCACATCCATACGCTGCGACAAATTATACAGAAGACCGAAGAGTATAACTTGCCACTATGCTTGGCGTTTGTGGATTATGAGAAGGCCTTCAATTCGATCGAGACTTGGGCAGTGCTACAGTCTCTCCAGCGGTGCCATATTGACAATCGGTACATCGAGGTGATTAAATGTTTATATAAAAACGCCACCATGACGGTCCGAGTACAGGAAGAGAGCATAAAAGCTATTCCTCTGCAGCGAGGCGTAAGGCAGGGAGACGTTATTTCTCTTAAACTGTTCACCGCCGCATTGGAAGATGCTTTTAAACTCCTGGAATAGGAAGGATTCGGCATCAACATTAATGGCGAATACATTACTCACCTTCGTTTTGCCGACTATATTGTGGTCATGGCAGAATCGCTGGAAGACCTCGGTACAATGCTCGATGGCCTTGATAGAGTTTCCCAACATGTAGGTCTTCAGATGAACATAGACAAAACAAAGATTATGTCGAATGCCCATGTTGCCCCCTACCCAGTAACAGTTGGGAGGGGGAACTCTATCCTCGAAATTGTTGACAAATATGTTTACCTGGGGGCTGGGACAAGTGATCCAGTTGGGTAGGTCCAATTTTGAGAAGGAGGTCAATTGACGAATCCAACGGTTATCAATAAATTAATATTTCTATTAATCGTCTCTATAAGCCAAAAGAACCGGAGATAAACCGGTTTTTCTCCGGAGATTTCTCCGATTACTTTCACCGGTGATTCACCAGAGATTCTCCGGAGATCTATGCTCCGGTGCAAACCTCTACTCCGGAGCACTCGTCCGAGTTCCGCAGCCGTGGCAAGAAGTCTTCGCGCGCGCGCACGTCCACCGTTCACATTGCCTCGGAGCATCGGAACTCTGACGATTTGCTGCCCCCTGTTCCTTACTAACATTAGTTAAGTACCCGACCCACCTCCTGATCCAAAGGTTCGTAGGCCTAGCGGCTAGCACGCGTGACTCGAACCTTTACTCCCAGACCTTGACCGCGCTCCTGCGGTGAACCCATCCCCGGCCCGGACGCTCTTGCGGCGAGCACGCATACGACTCCGCATGCCAGCCTTCCTTACCCGTAGACAAAAGTAGATTATTAACAAATACCTGCCTCGCTACGCGCCGACCGTAATCCGCGATACCGTCCATGGGAACCGCGCCGATCCTCGTCGTCCTGCCTCGTCCGTCCGTATAGAATAAGTTGAGAGTAAGACAGCAGTCACAGGTCTAGGTAGATTAAGAAGTGAACTAGTTATAAGAAACAATTGTGTGTCTTTCAATATAGAGAGTGCAAACGTCCCGTTGGTTTCCTTGGTTAAATCCCTGTTAGGATCCTAAAAATAGGTACACATCATCATCTCACCGCACGCATCGCGGGCTGGGGTCAGTACATATGTTGACGAGGAACTCAGGCCTGAGCTAGCCGAAAGGGTTCTTCGTCACAAAATATTAAGTCCGAACAGGAACTACTTGTACTTGTTACTCGAGTAGGTTCTTATATGTGTTGATGAAAATTGTATTCCGAAAAAGCGTTTATCAAAGTAGTTGCTTGTTTGTTGCTTTCTAATAGATCGACGTTGAAATCCCCCTAAGACTATATTTGATTTAATATTTTAAGTAATTAATAATTCTAATAGTTTCCTTAACTGGCTATAAAAGGTATCGGTCTCCCTGCCATTCCAGTAAAGTGTTATTACAATTAAATTCAATTTTAATATTTCTATTGCACAAAATTCAACAGCATACTCAATTGACATATCCATAATGTCCTTACGTTCAACAAATTCGAGGGAGTCCTGCAACAAGATTCACACGCCCCCACCTACGTGATTTTTACGACAGTATGATGCCGCGACTCGGTAGCCGGTGACGTTCAGTAGATCCAGTTTGTCTCGCATTAACCAACTTTCCGTTATGCATAGTACCTGGTACTCGGTATAGTTATGTTCTAAAAACTCTTCTAGTATGTGGACTTTGTTGTTAAGGCTGCATATTTTAATTTTAAAACTGTCTTTTATCCCGAAATCGATGGGTTTGATCCAAAAGCGGCGTAGATGGTGTGGCTTGTATGGTTTGATTTATTGTAGTTCGTGCTGCGGATTGGTCAAGTTGTGTACCCCTGACACACGGCTCTGTGCGGTAGTTTCTCCGTCAATGACTAGCCTATTGTTTCTTATGTAGGCGCGTTGACCGTTTTGTCGGGCCAGTCTGTTTTTCTTGCAGTTTTTTCCTATCTGCCAAAGAGTCCTCGTTCAAATACTCAGATATACGTAAGCTAGTGTTTTTATAAAATATTCCGTTTTTAATAATATACCGAACCATTCTTTTGCTTAGTAATTCGACTATGACAGGTCTTCGCGATACATTTCGGCTGGGTTTTCCTATGCGAGTTATTTCCTCTATGTATCCTGTGAGGTCCAGACGTAGTATATCTTGGAAAGCCGCGACTACTCTGTTATGTAATTCGGACTCAGTTTCTCTATAATTGTACTCGGAGAGTCCATAAATTTCAAGTTTTCTGCTATTGTCTTCAGGTTGTGGTCGTTGCTAGCGGTTTTAGAGTCAGAGTTTTGTATTTGTAATATCTCTTGTTGTAGGCAATTTTTTTCTAATTCTAGTGTTTGATTTTTTTTAGATAAAGTGGAGATTTCGTTTTGTAGATTTTATTGTTGGCTGTGTAATATATTTGTATTTTTAGTTAAGTCACATTTTAATTTACTTATGGCTTTATTGATTTCTGCGTGTATTGTGTCTTTTAAATTGGTAATTATTGTTTCGTTATTCTCTTTTAGTTTTTTATCCAACATTTTGCTTAGCGTTTCCAGTGTAATCATCCCGGATTGAGTGCATTGATAGCCCGCACCCGTGACGTCCAAGTCAGCGGGAGGGGACTGGTCTGCACCACTGTCCAGGATATCGTCGCCTATGACATAGGGTAAACCACCCAATTATTGGCACTTTAAGCATAATAAAGCATTGGCACTTCATAATACCGGTAAAATTTGCATCCTAAAATTATATTTTAGCAAAAAAATAGTATTTATAATGATCTTTTAATCTTTGGAGAATGTTTTAAAGTACTTGTCGTTAATAAATTAAATCGTTTTATTTAATAAAGTGTTAATTTAAAAAAAAAAACAAAATACCATATGCTGGCATAGCCAAGCCTTTTATTGGCAGTGATTATTACCTATTATTGTCACTATCCTTGCAGGACTGAAAAATATCTGCTAGGTCTTATGTACGGCTTTTAAAGTGTATTCGACGATATCTATGTCCTATTTAAAGATAATTTGTATCATTCATAGTTTGAAATAAACAAAATAAAAGCCTTTGTTTAAAGAAAATTAAAATTTATTTGTATAGGAACATACCATATCAGTTGGAACGCAATTAAATAAGGTTTTAAGCTTTCCATAAAATATTAAAGGAAAAACAAAAAAAAAGTGTACGTTCGCGCAGCAAAAAGTATCGCCTTTTCGAGGATTGGATGATGCAGATAATTAGTGCCCTATATCGTGTAAATGTGCCCGAAATTTTATATTTGTGCCTCCAACAGCTTCAGATTAATTTAAGAAAAACGGATTCTGCTGTACGAACGTTCGCCCAGCAAAATTTTTTTTAATTGATGGGCCTAGCTGTATATTAAATATGCAAAAAGATAGCTTATATACGATCATAAATGTGCCGTGAAAGCCAGATTTGTGCCTCTTAAGATATCAGAGTTATTAAGTTTTTTGCTGGGCGAACGTTTTGGTGATTGCTGTATATCGGAAACGGTTGAACGCACATTCATGATTTGTTGTATACAGATTCGGTACATTTGTGCCTATTTGTGCCGGAATTTTCATTAACATGACTAGCATGGTTTAGATGCAATTCTTTTATTTCCTAAAAAACGGAAAAATGCTCTGGCTCCCGAACGAACAAGACCAAGGACTTCGCGTTAGTGCCGACTGGTAGCCATTGTATATTTACATGATCCTGAAATGTTTCGCGGGCCTACTACATATCATTTCCGATTTCTTAACGATTTTGTCTTTTTTTTTGAGGTTATCTTGAGTGAAATTACTTAGAATACGAAAACACTAGTTTCCTGTGAGCTGGCTTATTACATGCTTCTATAATAATATGAGCGCGGTTTTAAGAATACGTATGCAAAAAAACATGTATGTATACCCATTACTTTAGACAATAACGATTAAAAACCATTCGAAATATTTTTGGTAGATTATCCGACCAAATTGTAGTGAATATTAAAAAGCGGCCGCACGATACATCAAACTATCCTTCCTCGCTTGATGCTGTTGTAACGAAATTTAAATAGTACAGTTGCGTACAGAATTGTTAAGTTGGAAAATAGTTTATAGGTATTTGGGACATGAAATAAAATGTGAATTGTTTTTTTGTACCTAATAATACACTATAATTTGTAATTTATTATTTATATTCATATTCATATTCATTTAATCACTTCATAATGAACATTATAGATGGTCAATAGTAACATAACAACCTTTATAGGGCATTCGTGAATTCAAATTAAAGTTATAATTAGATTTACATGTCATCATTATGTTACATTCATACAATATTACATTCATAAATTGGTATAATTAAGTCATGCCAAGATGTCAAAATTTACGTCTTAAAATTAAATTACAATTGTCAAAATAAAATTCAAATTTATACATAGTCACAATAAAATAATGTCAAAGACGTCAAGAATTATAATATTTAAAATTTATCCCTGAAATATTCATTCAAATCATAATATGCCTTGGCAAGTAATAACTTCTTTAACTCTTTATCAAATTTAGTACCTTGGAGGGCTTTGAGCAAGTTGGGCAAATGATTGTAAACTTTGACAGCCATATAGGACGGACCGTTTTTAAAAAGCGCAAGTCGGGCAGCGGGTAGAACAAAATCATTTGCTCGGCGCGAGGCATAACGGCTCGTCGTGTTATCAAAGTGCTGGAAATAATTACTATGTTTTCTTATAAAACGACACAATTCAAATATATAAATGCAAGTGACCGTAAGTAGTTTATATTGTGTAAATATGATTCTACATGACTCTCGTGGTGCTGTAAACGTTATAATTCTGAGACATCGCTTTTGTAAAACAGATACCGCAGATACATCGGTCGAGTTACCCCAGAATATGATTCCGTAACGTATCCAAGCGGCGGCGTGGCTGTGATACGCAGTGAGAGCACACTCCTCATTTGTACTTTTTCTGAGTTCCCGCAGTGCATACGAAAAACTACTTAGCCTACTTACAACTATTTCCACATGTGGTTTCCACGAAAGTGTCGAATCTACCGTGATACCCAATAGTGAGAATGTATTCACTTGTTCAATTCTTTGTCCCTGGTATGAAATCGAATATATTAACTCTGTTCTCTGATATGGTCTAAATTGCATCATTTTTGTTTTCCCAAAATTAAGTGTGAGGCCAATATTTTTTAGATGTGTTATAATTTTTTGGAGACAATCACTAATAATACCTTGTAATTGGCTTAAAGAATCAAGTGCACAAGTGACTATAAGTGTAGCGTCATCTGTAAATAAAACTATTTTTTGTGAGACTACTGAAGGTAATTCATTAATGTAGGCTAAAAATAACAAACAACCTAACACACTGCCTTGGGGTATAGACCCAGTTATATTTTGAGTAGATGATCTAATTTGTGTCAGTTTTCTGGTTGTGTTATTTAAATGAGTTAGGTGAACAAATTGCCTTCTATTGGATAGGTAGGAAGAGAGCCAATTTTTCGCTTTCCCACGTATACCTAGTGTTTCTAGTTTTTGTATCAAAATATCATGTAAGACACAGTCATAGGCTTTAGTCATATCCATAAAAACAGCTATAGCGCACTGGTTTTTATTAAGTGCATTTAATATTTCAAGATTGCATTCAAATACAGCTGATACCGTTGAATGATTTTTTCTAAAGCCATGTTGATTATTATACTTTTCAAGAAATGTAAAAATTCTTTGGCATATGTCTCTTTCAAATATCTTAGATATGACTGGTAATAAGGCAATAGGACGATAGTTTTAAACACTAAGCTTGTCCCCTTTCTTAAAGATAGGTTTTACCATCGCTAACTTTAAAGCATCTGGAAATATGCCTTCATTATAGGATTGATTTATTAAAAGTATCAATGGTTCTACTAATTGTTCAACACAGTGTACTATTAGCGTACCTGGAATTTTGTCATAACCACATGAATTATTACGTTTAATGCTCAAAATTGCTTTTTTTACGTCAGACTCCGTTACCTCTCTTAAATAAATTGAGTTTGTTATAGGTGACATTTTTTTTTTGGTATGTGGCAGTGTTAGTTCCATGGGAACTTATATTTACATAGTAACTATTAAATATTTCAGCAATTTTTGTTGGTGACGTTTCGTTTTTATTATTATGCTTTATGTTTATATTTTCATGTTTGGTATTATAATTTGGTTTAATTTTTTCATTAATCATACTCCACATTTCTTTGTATTTATTTCGTGCTTTTTGTAGCCTATTTATATAAAATTTTCTTTTTTCTTTTGCAATTACTTTCTTTAGTATCATACTATACATTTTAGTGTAAGTTTTTAAAGTTTCATTTTTATACGTGTGTGTAAGTAAGCGAAGTATACGTTTATGATAACAGTATTTCTTTAAACCTTTTGTTATCCATTTAGTTTGTCTTATATTATTAATTAAAAATGATTTTCGTGGGATATACTCATCTAATAAGTCCTGAATAGTATTTACAAATATGTCATAATTTTGTGTTGCATCATTTTTTGAAGTAATTATATTAAACCAATTTATTTGTCCTAATTTTTCTTTAAATTTGTCCATATTTCTTTTATAAAATGTCCGCTTATTAATTTTGTATGATTTTTTATTATTATTATGCAAGTTATTTTGCAAGGGAAATTGCCCTATTAATGTGTGGTGATCTGATAGATAATATTTTTCCACGGTTGCTTTCATGTTCACGTTAGCAGTAACTATAAACTGATCTATGCAGGATGAGCTATTTTGTGTCTCTCGTGTAGGTTCCTCTATTAGGCATTGTAATCCAAAGGAGTTTAACAGGTTAAGAAATCTCTGTGATAATTTTGTAATTTGTGTTATGTCTATATTTATGTCACCAGCAATAATTATTTTCTTGTTTGAAGAGTGTTTTGTAATGTGCTTTAATAATGCTTGTATTTGTGAGAAAAATATTTCTACATCTCTTTCTGGTCGATATATAGATATAATTAACAAATGGTGATCTATAATTTCTATTGCACAAAATTCTACAACAAATTCTACCGAGTAAGATTGAATATCTAAACGCTCTGTTGATTTTATATTATTTTTAACATAAATAGCCACACCACCATGTACGTGTCTATGTCGTAGGAACTTAGCTCGCAATTCGTAGCCCTCCAACGCAAAAAGTTGATAATTATTAGTCAACAACCAGTGCTCGACCACCAAAACAATGTCTATATTAACATCCATCAAAATAACATTTAAATCATCAATTTTGTTTGTCAGACTTTGAATATTTTGGCTCATAATTCTACAGCGATTTGGCACGAAAGGAATGTTTATTCAAAGTTTTCCGATAACTTGTCAAAGATGATGAAACTGACATATTATTTCTTTGCTGATCATCACACAATGCTTGCCTCTCCAAAACCAAAATAAACTAATTAATGTCATTCAAAATTATTTTCAAGCCACGAATATTGATTTGTCCATTATATTTTAAAAACATGTCAAAAGAGTAAAGCAAATTTTTATTCGAATCAAATAAATAACAGTATTCATATTTTAAATTGTCGCTATAAATTAAATTATTAAACATTTCAATTCTTTTGTTAAAAATGTTAGTTTGGAAACTATACTTAAATGTCGGCAAACATAAAATAACATTTGTATAATTAATCGTCAATAACATTTTTCTTATATGTTCAACTAACTTTTTATATTTTTTTGATACGTCAAAATCGGCCTCTCCCAGAAATATTATACAATAGTCATTAAAAGTGTAGTCTTTAAGTTTTTTATGTAATCCGCTCAATAGCTCATTTATACCGCCGCCAGGAGTGCGATAATGAACCATACTGTGTTGTGCAAAGTTGCTTCTTATAGTTGTCGATGCTCGGTTTTGGCTGACACAGCTTAAAATGCATATCTTAGATTTTGTATCTTGAAGAGAATTTACTTCCTGGGTCCGTTTTGGTTTGTTTACATATTTGCCTACATGTTTGATCTTTTTCGGTGTTGACGTATTTATCATTTCCTTTCGTTGTTGTTGTGGATGATTATTTTCCAAATTGGAAATTTTCAATTTTAACTTCAAAATTTCAGTCTTTGCCATCTGTAATTCAGATCGCAGCTGATGCACTTTATCCTTTAATGATTTCTTACTTAAATTTTGTCCGCCAGCGCCATCTGTCAAATTGTTTGAGCTATTTGAATTGGCACGAGAGTGTGCGCTACTCACTGACAAAAACGACGAAGATAAATCAGGAACTTGTTTTGTCTTTTTCTTCCCTCGGACGGTAACAAAATTTGTATTTACCTCTTCATCATTAATAACAGTTTCCTCCTCTGACAATGCCTCAAAAGAATTTTCCGTGGAGATATTAATGTTTGGGCATAAGTTTTTGTCATATCTACAACTACCGCACTGGCATTTTTTTCCGATTTTCAGGCTTCATAAGGTAGAATATTTTATCCCCAATACTCGTGCAGTCTAAATGATAATGTTTTTTACAGTCAATACATTTTATAAAGTCATTTTTAATGATTTCCACATCTGTTACAATTTTGCGTCATGATTTCAGTATTTTTTGTAAAAAAAAATAATAATAATAAAGGTGCAAAAAATAACAATAAAAAGTTGCAAAAAAAATAAATAAATAAAAAGTTGCAAAAACCGTCAAACTAGGTTGATCTCGAACTCACACCTATGCGTTCTAGTCTATCTATCGCTCCAATACACCAGGCTTACAATTACTTAGAAGTGTGAAATTTTGCGTTAGTTGGGTCTTGGTATTTCGTTCAAATGCAATGTTCGTTGAAGTATGAGTCATAACACTAGGGTTTTTACACTTTAACACAGTTCACAGATGGGTACTTTGAATTTTATCATATCATTCATTACTAGTTTAGGTCAATAAATGCACTTTTGTCCATTTGTTTCACTTCGTCACAATGTTAGTTTATATCCTGGGTCAAAAAAATTTTTAGTCTTGTCACTTATTTTGTATATATCACAGTCAATTGTTTATAAATTTCGGAGATAAAACTTCCACTTATGTACATAATTTAGTTTAAGTTTTTTATTTTATTTGCATCGCAAAAAACAATGTTTTTCTATTTTTAAAATAAGAATATTACGGAGCACAATTTCAACACGACGGCAGCGCCATCTATATTTTTAAAATTTAAAATAAATTATATACTGAATGAATGAAATAAATAATAATAAACAATAAATAAATATTGGACAACATCACAATCATTGCTCTGATCCTATGGTAAGTAGCTAAAGCACATGTGTTATAGAAAAAGAAACAAAGACGTTACCACAACACCCAGACCCGAGACAATATAGAAAAGTTCGTTTCCTACACACCCGACCGGGGATCGAACCCGGAACCTCAGAGATGGCGACACCATATTAGTCCGGCGTGCTCGACTCTCGGCTACGAAGTTCGTCAAAAATTACCATTTATTAATACCTACGTAGCTTGATAGCTGAATAAGCTGTTTGAAGCGATAACGAAGTACAAAATTTCTTGTGCATCAATATTATCCATTTTTTGTTATGTAATATTTAGAACACTTTTTGTTGTGTTTAGGAATTAAGTTAAATTTGCCTTTTTTATTTATTTGTAATGTTAATTTTATTGTACACGTTTTAATCATCTAAAAGGTAAAAATAGCACCTAACCATTATTCAATGTTTATTATTGTATACAAAAAATAAATCACTATAAAAATTACCAATATTGTTTTGTTATCTCCTTTTATCCAAATTGCTTGACTTACCAACTAAAAAAAACAAATATACTGTCAATGGCACATCAAGCTATCAAGCTTAATCAGCTATCAAGCTATGTAGTTAAGTATAGATTTATGGTGCAAAATCATTCATTATAATCTCAAAAGGTCGACAATTTGTCATTTGACATGACATTTTTAATAATAAATTACAAATTATAGTGTATTATGTATATGTACAAAAAAACAATTCACATTTTATTTCATGTCCCTAATATAAAATATTTTCCAACTTAATGATTCTGTACGCATCTGTACTATTTTTTTCGTTACAACGCCATCAAGTGAGGAAGGATAGTTTGATGTATCGTGCGGCCGCTTTTTAATGTTCGCTAAAATTTGGTTGGATAATCTACCAAAAATATTTCGAATGGTTTTTTATCGTTATTGTCTAAAGTAATGGGTATACATACATGATTTCTTGCATACGTATTCTTAAAACAGCGCTCATATTATTGTAGAAGCATGTAATAAGCCAGCTCACAGGAAACTAGTGTTTTCGTATTCTAAGTAATTTCACTCAAGATAACCTCAAAAAAAGACAAAATTGTTAAGAAATCGGAAACGATATGTAGTAGGCCCGCGAAACTTTTTAGGATCATGTAAATATACAATGGCTACCAGTCGGCACTAACGCGAAGTCCTTGGTCTTGTTCGTTCGGGAGCCAGAGCATTTTTCCGTTTTTTAGGAAATAAAAGAATTGCATCTGAACCATGCTAGTCATGTTAATGAAAATTCCGGCACAAATAGGCACAAATGTATCGAATCTGTATACAAAAAATCATGAATGTGCGTTCAACCGTTTCCGATATACAGCAATCACCAAAACGTTCGCCCAGCAAAAAACTAAATAACTCTGATATCTTAAGAGGCACAAATCTGGCTTTCACGGCACATTTATGATCGTATATAAGCTATCTTTTTGCATATTTAATATACAGCTAGGCCCATCAATAAAAAAAAATTTTGCTGGGCGAACGTTCGTGCAGCAGAATCCGTTTTTCTTAAATTAATCTGAAGCTGTTGGAGACACAAATATAAAATTTCGGGCACATTTACACAATATAGGGCACTAATTATCTGCATCATCCAATCCTTGAAAAGGCGATACTTTTTGCTGCGCGAACGTACACAAAAAAACCTTCTAGGCTTATACAAAAAATAGAACAATTTTAGCTTAGGACTATTTAACTTCCTTAATTACATTTAATTTAATCACAACTCTAATCGATTGAGATCATAGGTAGGTCTTATGTCACGTTACTCGTCTGAATCAGTCTCAGTCAACATTTTTTCTATCTCAGCGTCAGAGGCAGAAAGGCGTCTTCTTGGTATTTTTAATCCCTTTTCTTTGTGGCGTTTTAGGTAGTACCAAAATATCTTGTAGTTTAATCATAGTATTGTCTTCCTTAGCCAATGGTACTTTAATTTGCATATGATTATTTTGATCTGCAACTATTTTAACATCTTCAGTTACTGTAATAGACCGTTTTTGGGGATATATTGTTTTAAACTTTCATGGTCACTAACAACAAACAACAACAAACTGCTGTTTCGCGGTCAGATACTGTTAGTGTTGTGTGTCGAGAACAGGTGCGAGAAAATAGTGAGTTTGTAGACAATGGTACCGACGCGTGCAATAAAAGACAACGAAAGAGGGTAGACCGATATGTTTGCCCTTAACAACTTACCCGCAAGATCTTCAGTTACTCCGTGATCATGGCGCTTGCAACAGTGCCGAAATATCGGGAACTCAAAAATAAGGTACATGGTAGCAATCCCGTAACAAACTATTCTAACGTTTTTGGGGAGTTGCATATATTGATGATTGCTGCTGACTGCTAACGGATGCTTGGTAGATAGATGTATGTTTAACGAATGTTTGCTGTGTGGATGATTGTTTGATGCTTGGTATGTAAGTGAACGATAACTGTAATATCGAAACATGCAGTAAGGAAGTAGAGGCTTTTTGTGAGGATACTTGCTCCATGGATTCTAGCTGATTGAATGCTTGTTGAGTTAGTGAAAGATGATTGCGTGATTGTTGGCTAAATGTTTCTTGAATAGGTTCTTGTTGGGATGATATATCTTCTATAAAATCATTCACTTCAGAGCATTGGACTATTTCCTCAACAACAACATCTTGTGGAACAAAATCAAAACTTTGTTCAGCAACTTTTTTATTTGGAGTGTTATTAAATATTATCTCCATATTTTCAATATCAAAATTCCCGATATTGTCATTCTGATTTATTGTGTCTTGTCTTAAGCTAACCTGCAAATCATTCTGAGACGTGGTAAAGAAATGCCAGATTTTTAATAAATAATCACTTGACTCCTCTGCCGTCAATTCTTTTTTTTCAATTTTTTGTATTGCACTGTCTCCCAACAACTTAATAAATTTAAATGAAACTACTTTTACGGATTATTAACTTAATAAAGTCATTTTTGGTGATCGTCTGTTACATGCTTGGGTTGCGTTAAGGTGATGTTATTTTTATTTGCAGTTCCTAGGCACTTGGTATAGTCTACTGCATCTTCATTAAAAGGACAAAGTCCAGTTGCTTTAAGACCATTTATAATTGTTGACAATTTATGACTTTTTTCTATAGTATCTTTAAGTAATGGAACAAATTGGGTTTTCGTTAACGCTTGAGATGGATTATTTCTTCGCCATTCTAGGACAGTTTTCTGCCATTGTGTTTTTAATAGCTTAAACGCTGCGACGTCTGCAGGCTGAAGGAGCCTAGTACAGTTAGGATATAATGCTATAAGAATTATACCCAAACTGGTACATAATTCACTGGTAGCAAACGTCAAGTGCGATTTGTGGCCGTCTACAAAAAGTACTACAGGGAATTGTATGCCAGTTTTAACGAGGTGGGGATGTAAAACATTTTTGATATACTCAAAAAATACATCAGAATTCATCCATCCGTTGTCACTTAGGCCCACCCCCCAATCCTCAGGAATCTTAGAAGTTATCTCGCCAGGTAATCTTTTATATGGAAAAATTACCATTGGCGGAGTAAATTGGCCATCTGCACTAAAAGTAAACATGACGGTTAGGGAAGTTTTGGCTTGGGCGTGGTCAATTTCGTAAACGTTTTTCTCTCCCTTAGAGCTTAAAACGATACCTGTTTTTGGACATAGAACAAAATTGGTTTCATCACCATTGAATACTCTTGATGGGTCTGCTAAGATGTCATAGTAACTATTTTCAGTCATGTAAGTCCTAATTTGCTCAAACCATCCTCTTACATCAGATTCAGAGACCGTGGCGCTGGCACCTGTTACGGCTTCTGGTGTTCGGAACGTAACAGTTGGATGTCTAGCTAAAAATAATTTAAACCACTTCTTACCATTCTTAAAACTGCTGGCTCTCCCCGATTTATTGATAAAGTCTGAAACACTCTTTATCAAATCTTCTTTTCTCTTCGGGAATCCTTTTTTTCTACTGATTTTTATCCAGTCAACAAAAAGCAATTCTTCTTCGTGAGTTAAAATTGTGGACGGACCAGGCTTAGAGCTATGGTCAGGATTTTTTATTCGAAATTGGAGAGTAGAACGTGGTACGCTGAATGTCTTAGCAGCTAGCTTTTTGCTCATGCCTTTAGATAATAATAATAATAATTTTATTTCGTTTATACACAATAGTCTTTCACAAACATAAAGGTTGACTTCTTCTATTAAGTGCGAAGAGCACCTGTGCCAGAAGAAGTCGCTCTTCCTCAACACACTCTTACGTCTAAGTTACGAAATAACATAGTAGTTACCTACTTAAACAAAAAATCAGGTTACAGAAAACAAAGAAAAAGGTGCGCGCGTGTGTGTGTGTGTGTGTGTGTGTGTGTGTGTGTGTGTGTGTGTGTGTGTGTGTGTGTGTGTGTGTGTGTGTGCGTGTGTGTGTGTGCGTGTGCGTGTGTGCGCGTTTGTGCGTGTGTGTGTGTGTATGTGTGTGTAACTGAAAGTGTACATACGTTATTAGTAAAATAAACGTGTAAAGACGGTATCCTTTTAAAATATAATTAATAAAACACAGTTCACACAAGACGTTTCAATAGGCATTCAGCATCGTCATAGTCCAAGGTTTTTAGCCAAGCTACAACCTTCCTTTTACATTCGCGTTGTGTCAGGGGGTGAATTTGCAGAAGTTTATTACACTTATTATACAGATACGATGCTAGATACTGAAACTGTGAGCGGGCAAATTGTGTTCGTATCTGTATACTCTCGGCTACATTAAAATGTCTTCTCTTTCCACTAGCATCGGGGTTATAGTCTAATATTTGGTGTTTTTTAAAGATAATGTGTAGTATAAAGAGCTTTCTGACAGACCGAGTGTCAGCCAGAATGTATAGAGATTGCGTTGCGAATCTACGTTTTTTGAAGTAGGATACCTTAAGCAGGGCCCTTTGGGCTCTTTCTACTACAATTAGCTTTGATTTAGCTGCGCCACCCCACACCGCAATGGAGATGGATTCAGCCAAAGCAACATAAATTTGGTTTATTAAGGTTTTTGTCGCAACATGCCTAAGAATTTTGAAAATCCAGATCAATTTACGCAATCTGGATGCAACCAGTTCAATATGCGGTTGCCATGAGAGCCTATAGTCCAACACTACGCCAAGATATTTCACAGTCTCCACTTTTGTTATTGAGGGACAGCCACATCTGACAACGCTTAGAGCGCTGCTACAGTTATGTACTTTGATGTTAAAGTTAGTCTCAGGCTGTGTTCTATTGCATAGTGAGAAGGTGATATAATTTGTTTTGTGCGTGTTAAGTGTGAGCAAATTATTTCTAAGCCACCCTGCAATCACGGCTAACCCAGCCTCGGCGTCAGCTTTGACGGAATCCCAGCTAGTGTTAGAGAATACCACTGCAGTGTCATCCGCGTATGAAAAAATACGAGCGTTTCCTATTTTAAGTTTGCAGAGGTCGGTCAGGTAGACCAGGAACAGAGTAGGCCCAAGGACACTACCCTGTGGTACTCCATAGCCTACAGTTTCTCCTTCACTAACCGTCTCACCAAGTCTAACTCTCTGAACCCTGTTACTCAGGTAGTCCTTTAACAGTTTAAGTGGAACATCCCTAAAACCAGCGTTTTCCAGCTTTTTCACAAGGATCGGGACGGACACGGTATCAAAAGCCTTTTTTAAATCAAGAAATATGGTAAGGCACTTGAGTTTTGCATCTAGTTTTTCAACGACGACAGATGTTAAGGCCTCCACAGCATCAGCGGTTGACTTGCCAGACTGAAAACCGTATTGATTTTCAGCTATGATGTTAAATTTGTTTAGGTAATTCACAATGCGTTTATTTAATACTTTTTCTACAATTTTGGAGATCGATGTTAGTACAGAAATTGGTCTGTAGTTGTTTACGTCGTGCCCGTCCCCACCCTTGTATACCGGCGTTATAATTGACTCTTTTAGTGAGGCAGGAAATATACCCTTCTCAAAGCAAAGATTGACAAGATGGCAAATTATTGGTACTACATGAAATCGAGCAAGCTTAAGAAAACTGGTTGGGATACGATCCCATCCTGGGGCGCTGTTTGTTTTTTGACTCATAAGCACATTGTGGATTTCTTTCTCGTCAGTGTCAAAAAGAACAAATGAAAATGAGGAAGTAATTGCCTTGTCTGCAGGGGGCACATAATATGGACAACCAGCAGGTGATGATGGTGGTATGGCATCGGCGAGTTCTTTACCTATGTTACTGAAGTACCTATTAATAAAATTTACAGATTCTGCTTGTGTGGTTTTGCTATGGAGTAGTTTTGAGTTATCAGATTTTGTCGGTTTTAAGTTAACAATAGCGGCTATACTGTTCCAAAGCTTCTTCGAGTCACCCTCAGATTCTCGCAGTAGTTTCCTCTCATATTCGCGTTTTAGCTTTTTTATCAAATTGTTACAAAAATTGCGGTATCGTCTGTAGGTAAGTCGAAGAATCTCGTCAGCATAATTTAAGCGAGATTTAGATTGCAATTTATTTCTGTGTCGAATGCAACGCAGGACTCCCGGGGTAATCCAGGGCTTTAGCACTCTCTTATTTTTGGGTATTTTAACCGTTTTACAGTTTTCCTTAATTGACAACGTTATTTTATCAATCAGTCCCCGAACCACTAACTCCGGATCCCTGCACAACAAAAGCTCAGACAAGTTTTTACTGGCTAGACTATCACATGCATCTTCGTAGCTGATAACACGTTTGGTTTTATTACATCTGTTAAATGTACCGGTACTGTTTAGATGTAAAAGAACCATCATGTGATCAGTTACAGATGTACTCAGCACGGCAATCTGCGCTGCAATTTTGGTTTTATCTAACTTGATCATTATATGGTCTAAGAAGTTTTTTCCTCTAGTTGGAAGATTATGTCCTGGCATTACATTATGACCAGCGAGCATTTCTAAATATATGTTTCTGTTTCGACGTTCAACATTTGGTTCAGTTTCTCTAGGAATTAAATTAATATTTATATCTCCAACCACTACTACAGAGCTGCACGTGGCGAACCCTTCCAAGTAGCTATTCAAACTAGCAACAAAATGACTGGCGTCTATGATTGAAGGGGAACGATATATGGCTAGAATAGTTATGCCCCTGATTTTAAGTTCTAAACAAGTAGCGTCTTGCAAGTATGTTTCCCTAACGTCTGCCCTGACATTGTCCCTCACATAGATAACTACCCCATCACTCTTATTTTTGTGTTTTGTTGATGAGAACGTCTTATAATTAGGTATAGTTGGAGTCGGTTTATAGTCACTTAGCCAGCATTCAGTCAAAACAATAACAGTGGGGTCGTAACTTAATGGTGAAAATGACACCATAAAGTCATCAAAATTTGTATATACGCTTCTAATATTTTGAGTTAATAAAGTAAAATCGTTATCTTTGATTTTAAAAAGTTTGGTTACGATTTCACTATCACAAATGGTTGCGCTGGCAAATTCTACACTGTCTAATTCTATCACATTGTGAAAAGCTATATCCATTATGTAGGTAAAATTATTAATTCGATTCCTACTTTTGACAGTTCTGTAAATATTGTACTATATGTATTTTTGGTATCTATAAAAATGTGTACGAGTGTTTTAAGGTGTGTTTGAGTGTAAAGGTGTGTGTGAAAGTGTATGTGTGTGTGTAAGTGTGTATGATTGTTTGCCGAAATTTGTGTGTACGCAATTATCCGCTTAATCAACAATTGTCTTCTAAATAATATATGTAAATCTAAACGTAACATTATTAAGTTTTTATAATGCACCAGCCACTGTAAATAGGTTTTGTTTACAATGAAATTCTCATATGATAGTCATTTGTTTAGGAGCAGCTGGTGAACCTGATCTTCGGATGTGATGCTTATAATCGGAGAGGTTTCCGTTTTTCTGACGTAAACCTTGCCGTACGCGGTCCAGCAAAACTTGTATTGGGCAGACTTAGCCAAATCCCTGGCTAGGTAGTGCAATCGTGCTCCCTTCGCAGTCAGTTGTTCTGTGACAAATACCGGGGTGTCTTCAGATTTGCGGAAACCTAAATGCTACTAGGCTGGTATAAATGCAGAGGATATTAATTGCAGGCAGCGCGTGCGCGCAGGTAGTGCGTTAAAGCAGGATGGGTAGTGAGACACACGGTCGCCGCACAGTCCGCTGCGCAAGAGGCTACGTACGTAGCAGAGTAAGATGTAAATAGCACTCACGCGTATTTCGTTCCTTTCTCTTCCGTATGTAGGCGGGGCTTAGGCACAGTTAGTGGTGGCGGCAAAACTGCGCTGCGCTGTTGAAGGCGAACCTCCTGGTGAATTCTGCGCTCCTATTTATTACGATGAATTAAACTTCCGAGAAATTGATTTAAATTTAATATTTTAACTAAAATCGTCAGTTTTAACGTTCGCTTTCGAAGCTGTCCGAGAGGGAAGAGGATAGATATTTCGCGCAAAGCTTTTTGAAGGTTCTCTTCTGTGTAAGATTTAAAACCATTTTTGCAATTTATTATTCTAGACTTCTTCTTTATTACACTAGGCTTCATTTTGTATAGTGGCTGAAAAGATAATATTTTTATTGGCACCTTTTAAGCCAATGTTTTACACCCGTGTCAATGAATGGGTTTTAATAAATAATTGGCAGTGGGTCAGCATTTGGATTGGTGTATCCAAAACTATAGAAAATATTTTAAATGCAATATAAATTCAATTTCGAGACAAACAAGGTATAATTTTTAATAAATTCAAATTACTTAAAAAACCCTTTTACTGGCATGTGTGCCAATAAAATGAATAAACAGATTTTACGTAGACCAAATGTTGGCACACCACAAATAACTAAAAATTGGCGGTTAAATTATAAAATATTGTTTAAAAGAGGCAGTTAATATATTCAATAATAAGACAAAATGAATAAGAATAACAACTACATAACAGATTTGCAATTCTTTTTAAGATTACGATAGCTCTTACCTTAGCTAAAAACGTATATTTTGGATATTTTTGTCGCACAGGTCCCGGCTTGTCAAACAAATGGTTAATGCGCCGCCATGTTTTAAGAAATAAAAAATGTGTGTTGCCAGGTGGGTAAAGAATGATACTTACCGTTTAATTTCTACTAAAAGTTTTTTAGTCTGGCTGCAAAAAACCTTAATATTCTTAAAAAACTTGAGCATGCCAATAAATTGGTACAGTGCCAATAATTGGGTGGTTTACCCTAGTAGTCTCGTTTAGGTTTGGTTGGTGTTTACCTCTGGCTGGAGTATCGTCGGTCCTCAAGCGACGCGTAACATTAGTGCACGGAGGACAGCACCAGGTGCGCTCTAGTTCCGCTTTATGACTCAGATAATAGGCAGATGTTATATTTACACAGGAATAGTGGTATGTGCCAGAACATCCCTTGCATCTTACTTGCTCGCTGGGGTAATCAATCGTATTATTACAGGCTAGGCAGCTCGTTACAGGAGGCATTTTTCGGTAGGGTACTTTCTTGTGCAGCAGCACAGGTAGTCGAATGAGCGAATAGGAGCGTTCGAAAATGACGTTACAACCAATGGGCAGCTCTTTTGGCTACTAGAGTCGCACTGGTAAACAGGTAGCTAGCAATGTAACGTTTGCACTCACAGTTAATTGTTTTATAGTTTTATGTTCTATTTAATATGTAAATCCACATAAGAATCAGTTCACTGCAATCCTTAACAGTTTCACTTTACACCGTTGTTAACGCGTACGCATGTTATCACTTTTAATGTTTATTTATCGCTTAAAATCGAAGAGCAAATTTTAAACTGTGTCGCGTATTAGGCAGGCGACTACCCTCTTCCTTCCTTCCTTCCTTAGGTTAAGTGTGCCCTAGATTTAACTACATGTACCTACATGCTATATTGACCAAAGGTTTAATAATTAGGTGGAATACTTGACTGACTCTTTAAGAACAATGATTAGAATGAGTATATAACTAATGCTTTTGTTTTAATTATTTTCGGCGCCATGGATGAGATCTGCTGATGGCAGAGGTGACTGCTCAAGTGAGGTCGCTCGTAGCTCCCTTCAGATCGAGACAAGAAACTTTCATATCGGGATGGGTGTCGAAGGGGTAATCCCAGCGAGATCAATTCTACCAACACCAG
Organism: Anania fuscalis; assembly: GCA_950371115.1. Taxonomy (NCBI): domain Eukaryota; kingdom Metazoa; phylum Arthropoda; class Insecta; order Lepidoptera; family Crambidae; genus Anania; species Anania fuscalis. The sequence continues at coordinate 18,971,194 of OX493326.1, read as the reverse complement.
GATGATCCACCCGTACTCATAAATCCTTGAGGTTTTACTATAGATCATTAAAATTATTTAATTCAAAACAACATTATTAATACATGTTTGTAACGAAATAATCTTATTATTACTAGTAGTACTTATCATGTGTGTATAATGGCAATTGTCTATTTTTAAACATATATCATTATTAATTTTACTATATTTATATAGTATGGTCAATGAGGCCGTATGTCAGTTTACATATTGATGCTCAACAGAAGCAGGCCATAAATTTTGCTCTGCACAAATTAAATTAAAAAAGTTCAGACTCGGAAGCCTTTCCAATTATTGATTTAAAAAAAAGGTCCTGTTTCTCAGACTCAATCGTTTCATGCAATTGATGGGGTTGGTAAAATGGGTTAAATTATGCTACAATTAACTGCCACATTAGCTAGTCTTTAAACGTGAATTGTTTCGTTATAATTCTATCCACAATATAATTTTAAACAAAAAAATATATGTATTGATATTTAATGCTAAAAGCTAAGGATCACATTAGGATTTGTGTTGACACATAATATGATGGGGTTCAGAATCTAAAGGCGCTGTTGTTGCTAGCTTGCGTTGGAATATTACTATTTTGGGGAGTAGGGCTGGAAATTTTAGTCTATTCTATTTTTTGTGGATATAGTTTTTCAATTAATTTACCGAATTAAATATGTTTAGTAGAAATTCTTAAATAAGGTAATGACGAAGGATCAGGAACAGCAAAAATAACTTTGTAAAAGAAATATCAGAGTTTATTAAAGTAGTGCTCACAGTTTAGTGTAAACATACAATGATATCGACACATGCTAATAAATAATTGTTTATAAAAGAAAATAATTGTGCCTAATAGTATAATATTATTTATATTCACGCTTCTAATCTAGGTTTATAAATACTTACATTGCGCAAGTTGTATACTTGCACATCATAATAGAAAATTATTATTTATGATACATACAACAGGCATATCGGTACGACGTTGACTATTTTAGATATCTAAACTAAGTATACTGCATACTTAGTTTAGATTAATACATATGTATTGCATCTCAGGCATCATATTTGTACTTAATACATTGTAAGGTATTATACACCGTGACTTTTTAATTACCCGAGAAAACTAAAATTTGCGTTGATAAAAATATGTATATCAGTAAGTAACACACAAATATTATAGCGTTCATACAAAAATATCGTTTTATAGGACTTCAAATAAATCCTGTTATATAAATAAATAAGTCTCCTGCGCATGCGCGTCTGCTACGCCTAGTGCTAACGATTGTCAAGATCGCCAAGCATCGCGGGTTCGCATCGCATCCTGCACTAGCATTTAATAAACGTGATATCTGTTGATTTGTATGTCGTGGCCATTACGAAGTAATAAAAATAGCACTTTTCACGAGTTTTTTTTATCTGCTTGATAAATTGTTTATTTTAATTACTTAGTTAAGGTGTATTTTAAAATATGAAATCCACTAGGTATTTACAAGATTAACAAATGATACAAATACCTAAAAACCTTAAAACAAATATCAACGTACCTTACACGTATTGCAGTATTTTTTCAAAATGTCCTCCTCTCTCCGAGATACAAACACGTGCTCTTTTCCGCAAGTTATTCTTCAAAGAAATAAGCACGTTTCTTTGAGCTTGAACCTCTTGAAAAGCCGCAATGATTCGGTTTCGCAAATCACTAACACTAGTAGGTTCACTCACAAACACTCGGGGCTTGATCTCGCTCCACAAATAAAAGTCCACAGGCGTAAGATCCGGGGACCGCGGAGGCCAGGGCACGGGCCCGCCGCGGCCGATCCACCGCGTTTCGAACTCGCCGTTTAGGTACGCGCGCACTGTACACAGTACTGATAGGCCATCACGGTATTCGTCACTTCACTTTAAAGTAAACACAGGTGCGGAGGTCGCGTGCGCCGGTGACCTTGCGTGACACAACCTTGACCGTTTAAGATTCGCGACGGACTGAGCTGAGGTCAATGATGGCGCGGGTGGGCGGGGAATGCGCGTGAGACTCCGCCCGCCCGTTCATTGATGAAGGGAGTGCTGGCCAGCTTCGAGCTTAGACGCGAGTTTGCCGAATGCGATAGAAACGTCTTTTGTCGGCAGGTTGTGTAATTTGTTTTCATTCATAGTTATTCCTTCCTTACGCTAATAATACGCGACCAAATTAGGTGGATTTGGGTTCCGTTAATGTTGGAATGATAATGATTACTATTTGAATTAGCAGGACTTTTATGGTGCATATTTTTACGGAATGTTAGGGACCTTCTAAATAAATTTCTCATAAAAATATATATTTTTTTATTCGCCAAATTCGATGTATATCGATATCTGAGTATGTTAGTTAATTTTCTCGGGTAATTAAACATTCACGGTGTATATTTGAATAATTTAAAGAACAAAAAGTGTACAAGCTACTAAAACTGGTACCGAACTTCATATCTGACTAGTCCAAAAGTTATAAAAAAATATTCATAACTTAAATTTAGCTACTATTTGATAACTTTTTGTGTGCCCTCTTTTGACCAATTTAATTTCAGCCAGGCTTTTATGTTCAACAGCTATTTTATAAAAAGTCTCGTCTATACTTTTATTTTTAAATATGTAGAACGTTACCGTTTATCTTGAACAGTGGAGAAGGTTCAAAGTCAATTGTAGTTCTGCGTCAGTTGGTACGAAAATGCGTGGTCCTGTTGAAACGGTCATGTGTGCTGTTAAGAAGCTATGTATGTTCCACCACAACTAGTTAAACGGCCATGTGTGCGGCACCAAAACTTTGATTTTTCCTACTTTTTAGCTGCATTCTACTCCTTATTTGATGCGTATAGCGATAATTGAAAGACACCAAAGTAATCTTTGAAGTTTTATCTGTAAAATTATCGTTTAAAATGTGTATTTCCTCTAATTAATAGTTACGAAAACAAGCTTTTAAACGACGTCGATAAAAATGTATTCTGTGCGTCTCCTCCGTTATTAATCCTTATCTTATTATTTGGTTTGTACCAATCGGTAGGAAATCAAAAAATCTATAATTTCGTTGCAAAAATTTTTTAAATTGATCCATTATTGACAAAGTTATGGCTATTATTCATTATCTACGAACGTCTGATTCTCTGGCGTGCTGTGCGGGGCAGCGGGAGTCAGTGTGCCGCTAGCTGTCCGAGGGGAAGCCTGTGTCGCTCGTTCCGCCGTGCCGATCAATCACTGCTCGGAACAAAACAGCACGCGCGAAACACTTAAAAAATTTCGTCACTTAGCGTGAGTGACTCGATAGCTTAGGTCGCAGAGCACTCGCTTTGTATGCGATGGTTGTGGGTTCGAACCCCACCTGATTTAGTTTTTATTTTTTAAATTCATATTTTGTTTTTTTATTTTGCAGTTTTTTTTATTTCTAGTTGTATTTATTTATTTGTATTATGAACAAATTAAATATAAAAAATCTGACCTAACTTTATATTACTACTAACTTGCTATGACAGTGGTCTTAGTCTTAGTAGCAAGTATAATTCTGTAAGTAATAAAGAATTAACCTAAATAAAAAACACCAAAAAAAAAACCCTACTAAATATAAAATTCACCACAATGTAATATCATAATATATTTTGTTTTATTTTTAAATTTAATAAGAATAATTAACAGTTTTTAAATCTAAAAAATAACTAACTTGAAAGATTTCGTCAAAGCAGCTAGCGACTTGGTAGCTTAGGTGTCTAAGCACTCCCGGTGGTTGTGTATCCGATGGTCGTGAGTTCGAATCCCACTTGATTAAGTTTTTATTTTTTCAATTCATATTTTGTTTCTTTAATTTTGCAGTTTTTTATTTGTTGTTGTATTTATTTATTCTAACAAATTAAATATAAAAGAATCTAACTTAACTTTATATTACTACTAACTAAATAAAGAAATAAATAACTGTAGGGCCGTGAATTAAAACCGACTAATTGGATACTAATACAGTTTATTTTAGGAAAAAATACAAACAGCTGAGACACACACCGTTAGCCGGCCGCGCGATGAACGAACAATCAAACATGGAACATACATACAGCTATAGATATATAGTTTGCACGGCTCACGTAACTTCGCTATTCCTAACACCTCCCCTCGAAGTCGTGAGCTAATCTGTTAACCCTTACATACATCCATCATTCCTAAATTATCCATGCATTCCTGATGCTTTGAACCCGTCAAACCTTTGGTCAAAACATCTGTAGACATTCTGTCTGTACATAAGTATTTCAGATCGATCACACCTTGTTCGCACATATCTTAAATAAAGTGGTGCCTTACATCTATGTGTTTTGTTCGTGAATGATAGTTTCTAGTTTGAGCAAGTTTGATAGCACCCTGGTTATCATTAAACACTGTCACACACTCACACTCTACTCCTACATTATTCAACACATCACGCAAATATATGGCTTCCTTGGTAGCTTCAGAAATGGCCATATATTCGGCTTCCGTGCTTGATAACGCGATAGTTCGCTGCTTACGCGCCTCCCAGCTTACTGGAGCACCGGCCAAAATAAATGCAAAACCAGAGTAAGACTTACGGTCAATCGAATTAGCACCCCAGTCTGCATCCACCACCCCAAACAGCGGTATCCGAGTTCTCTCATACATTAAACCATATTCTGAAGAGCCTTTCAAATACCTTAACACACGTTTTGCTGCTTTCCAGTGCTCAACACCATAATTTGTATTAAATCGACTTAGAAAATTGACAGAATATGCAATATCTGGTCGTGTAGTCACGGCAAGATACATCAAAGCCCCTATCAAACTCTGATAGGGATACTGGTTCATAACGTTCTCATTCACGCACTTAGGTTTCTCTAACTTCACATTCACATCCATTGGAGTCACTATAGGCTTACATTCACTCATACCAAAGCGTTCTAAAACTTTATCTAAATACATACCTTGATTAAGATACACCCTTCCTTCTTCATCACGAGTGAATTCAATGCCTAGACAATGATTTATGACACCCATATCTTTCATTTCAAATGCGCTACTTAGTTGCTTCTTGACCTCATGTAACCACATGCTATCGTCTGTCGCTAAGATAATGTCATCAACATAAATAGCAATCAACATCATTCGCTCACCCTTTCGCGCCACAAACAGACATGGATCCTGCGGCATCGCCTCAAAACCAACACTCGTCAGCTTTCCCACCAACTTCTTATGCCACTGCAATCCTGACTGACGCAAACCATACAAAGATTTCTTTAACAAACACACACTATTATCATGCTTATCTAAGGCTTTCTTCCAGCGTCTTGCTGTCTCAACAATTTTCTTATCTCGAAAGAATCTTTTTCTGTGAACCAATCTTTTGGTTAGTTAATATTCCTTTTAAAACGTCTTGTAATCGATCTGGTATTTCCATAAACACTTCCTCATCTAGTGAACCATTTAGGCAGGCTGTCACTACGTCCATTTGATGAATTTCTAGTGCATATTCAGCTGATAGTGCGGCTATAAGTCTTATCGATGATGATCTGACGACTGGAGAAGACGTCTCATGGAAATCCTCCCCTGGCCGTTGGGAACATCCTTTCGCAACGAGTCTTACTTTCTTTCCAGTAGTTTTGGTACTAAACACAAATCGGCTCCCGATCACTTTGCGATTTTGTGGTCGGGATACTATTTCCCATGTACCATTCTTTATCTGTGCTAAATATTCGTCCTCTAAAGCCCTTTTCCATTTATCAATATTGCCTGAATTCTCAATTTCATTCCATGTCATCAGCTCAATAGTTGCTATTCCCGCTGTTATTTGTTCATTCGATTCTTCTATTTCCGATTCACTTTCACAATCAGTATTCTCTTTAACCATTATATATTCTTTGCGTGGTCTTCCCACTGATCCTGTACGAACCAATCTTGGTCTTCCTCTTCCTCTCTTAGAAGGTTCTACTAACGTTTCCCATGATACTGTAGCTATTCTCTTTCTTCGTGATAATATTCTACTTCTCTCTTCTTCTGGTTCATATAAATTTTCTACCGATCTTTGCATTCTATTTCCGCTTCTTCTTGCTCTTAAAATAGTTCTAAGTTCTTTTTCCTCGTTTTCAGTCTCTTCGTCGTTTGTGTTAGGTATATTCAAATCAATAAGTATCTCGTTATTGTCAATACTTTCTTCTTTATCAAGTATTTCCTTATATTCATTCCTGAACGCAGTTTCATTCATGAATTTAACGTCACGAGTTACTACAATTTTTCTTGTGCTTGGATCATGTATTCTATAAGCTTTAGATTGAATATCATATCCCATGAAAATACCCAATTTAGAGTTGGAGTCAAATTTTCCTTTTTGTGATCCTTTGTCCTTGTAATAGGCTTTTGCGCCAAATACGTACATGTAAATTACTGTAGGTTTCTTTCCTTTCCATAGTGTAAATGGTATTTGACCATTTAATGCTGCAGTAGGGCACCTGTTTCTTATGTAATTTGCAGTGTGAACTGCCTCAGCCCAAAATGAAGGCGGACTACCTGCCTGGCGCATCATACAACGAGCCATTTCGACCAGTGTTCGGTTCTTCCGCTCAGCAATTCCATTTTGTTGCGGTGTATACGGTGCTGTCAATCTTCTTCTGATCCCTTCACCTTTTAGAAAATCGTCAAATTCTTTGTTTACGAATTCTCGACCGTTATCCGATTGTAAATTCTTTATTTTCTTACCGGTAAACTTCTCGACATAAGTCTTATAGTTTTTGAATACTTCCAGAACGTCACTTTTATTTGCAATGAAGTAAACTTCACACCATCTTGATTTATCGTCGATAAACGTTACAAAATATTTTTTACCGCCAAATGATTGATGCCTCATCGGGCCACATACATCAGTATAGACGATTTCTAGTAAATCACTCGTACGTTCATCATTGCCCTTGGGAAAAGGCGTACAAGTGAGTTTTTCACTTATGCAGATCTCACATTCCGATAATTTTTCACAGTCCTTAAATGTCAAGCCATGCACGAGGCCATTTTTCGCCATGGCCTTCAAGTCTCGTTCATTAAGGTGACCAAGTCGCTCGTGCCACATGTCAATAGGCTTCTTCAGCACCTCGCATTATTCGCACTATTCTCAGACATTCGAACGTGATATAAATTACCAACTCGGTCAGCGTGCATGTGAATCTTGCTATTTTCATCAATCACTATTGCATCTTTCTTTCTAAAACGAACTTCAAATCCACGATCTGTCATTTTCGCAACAGACAGTAAATTCGTTCGCAAATCAGAGACATAAAACACTTTCTCAATGTCTACCCGGCGTTCTTCGCTGCCTGTATCCACTTTTATGCTAACCTTGCCCGTTCCAGTAATTTGTGTACTTTCATTATTCGCCAAATTCAATTCAGATTCTAATCGTGTAAAATCTTTTATAAGCTCCTTCTCATTACACATATGCCCCGTGCATCCGCTGTCGATACACCAAATAGGGTTTCTCTGTTCACCTAACATCACCTCTTCAGTGGTGCTCATTAACATTGTTGTCTTTGGCTCGGTGTCATCGCTGCGTTCCAATTTTTGTGCGCTCTGCTTCATGTTATTTACCTTCTTCGTTTTGCAGTCCCTTGCAAAATGCCCACGACGACCACAACGAAAACATACAGTTTTGCTGTTGTTATTGTTATGACCTTGATTCTCATTAGAATTTGAGTTCTTCTTAAAGGCATTTGTGTTGGTGCGTCTGACAAACATAGCTCCCTGGTCAACTACCTTAGATTTTCTGCCTTCAAAATCCTCGACGATCTTCACTTTCAATACATCTTTTTTTGGTAAATCGTCTCGTGATTCCATCGCGGTCCGAAACATAGCAAAGGAATCAGGCAAACTGTACAGTAGTAATATAGCCAGCAGTTCATCAATCACCACCAAACCAATCTCCTTGAGCTTCTTCACAGCGTCAAAGAATTCCGCAATGTGCTTACGCAGGTCATCTTCTTCCTGCATGCGAGTCAAAACAAGCTTCTTCAATAATGAGGCTTTCCTAGCAGGCCCGCTCGACTGGTACATCGACTGCAACTTATCCCATATAGCTTTGGAGGTTTCCAATCCATCCAATGCGACTAACTCACTAGGACTGACGGCCAACAATATATCCGATTCGGCCTTTCCATCCATTTTAACCCATCCTGCATACTTCGCATCTGACTTTTCAGGCTCGGGCAACGCCCCTGATACATATTCCCACAAGTCATTTTTCTTCAAAATAGCTCGCATTTGAATCTTCCAAGTATCGTAATTATCGCCCGTAAGTTGATCTATTTTGATCGACGCAGCCATAGCAAGTATTTATTTTGCACTTTAGTAACACGATAATACCGAAAAAGTCACAATAGTACTATATTTTAGGCGTAGCAAACAAATGGAGTGAGGTTATATTCGCTAGTTACAGTCTAACTGCATGGTCGACACACAACGGCACAGTGTCGCGCGACCCCTTTCACTTTTGAGCACAGTGTCGATACACGGGCGAACACACAGTTTGTTTACGTCCAGGTTTTTAATTCACTTTTATCACCGTAAATCCAGTAAACACTTCACGAAATAGTTTATATTCCACGCACTGGGCCCATAACCTGTAGGGCCGTGAATTAAAACCGACTAATTGGATACTAATACAGTTTATTTTAGGAAAAAATACAAACAGCTGAGACACACACCGTTAGCCGGCCGCGCGATGAACGAACAATCAAACATGGAACATACATACAGCACGGCTCACGTAACTTCGCTATTCCTAACAATAACCTTAATAAAAACACCAAAAAAACCCTACTTACTATAAAATACATCATAATATATTTTGTTTTATTTTAAATTTGATAAGAATAATTAACAGTTTTCAAATGTACAAAATCAAAAAACTAAACTATTTATGTACCTACATAAAATCAGATATTTTATTTATCAATAGCGAGAAACACGTAAAAGATTTCGTCGAGACAGCTAGTGACTCGATAGCTTAGAATGGTAAAGCACTTGCCCCGTGCATTCAGTGTGCAGTGCAGTTTTTAAAAATCATATTATGTTTCGTACTAAAGATAAATAACACTTGAAAAAAGTCATCGACCTCAGGTGGGACTCGAACCCACGTCCCATCGCATGCCGGGCGAGTGCTTTACCAGCTAAGCTACCGAGGACGTCACGTGACACGTGTGACGTGTTTATCTTTAGTAAAAACTTGCATGGAATTGCTAAAAACAAAAATTTACAATCATATTATGTTTCGTTTTTAAATTTGATTAACATTTTAAACAGTTTTAAATTCTAAAAAATATCTCCCATGCGAATATCTTCCGGCTACAAAGTAAATGTCATTTTATTTTATGCTTTGGTGGCGCAATTTCACCATGTCGCTCAGCCTCAGTTTGTCGTGTCAGCTCGTCATTCAATGCTCCGAAACGTGTTACTTTGATATAGCCTGCAATTCTTTGGTCTACCCTAGCGATTACTTAGACTGGAAATGTCACTTTACGCATGATTTGACCGTCAGAATTTTCCTAACCTTTTTGGTGGCGTTTTGTTCAACGACTTTTAAGATTTGGTGTGTCGTATTCTTAGTACGTCTTTTAGTTTACGCACAAAAATTTATAAGGTTATTTAGGATTTCGATATTTAGTGTAATCTATGTCTTTATTACGTCATTTAACTTATGCAGTGAATTTTCAGAATTATATATTTAAATAATTAATTCTGAAATTGAATCATAGTTTTGGTGGCTCAGTTTTGGTGGTTTCTTCTTTCTTCTTAATATAACAATACTATCCCATGACTAAAGACATCATTAGAAACACGCAATGCTTAATGATTTTCTCTTAGAATCTATGCTACTGTGGATCGAGCGAGGTGTCAGGTCGGGCGCACGTTACGAAATGGGCCATTCCAAATTGCCCTGCTGAAAAACGGACGATTTATTGAGCCCGCGCTAAACCGTTAGCGCGGGCTCAATAAATCGTCTGCTGGGCGCAGCAAGGTCGTTCTTGAACAGATTCCCACGGATACTAACGCTAAGTAAGTTTTTGTTTGTTGTTATTGTATTCTGTTAACTAGAGTACTGGATAGTAAATATGTTTACAAAGTAACAGTTAGTAATCTCGAAGGAAACTCACAATAATAGGATGTAAACATTCAAAATTGCTTAGTATTCTATTTGTCCCTAATTAGTTGACCACGACTGTATGTCCAGCAGTAGGCTGACGTGGGCTGATTATAATGGACTAAGTAGGGTGAATCTTGAAACGCATGAATTACGTTGTCCGGAGTTATAAAGTACCCAAGGTTTAATAATGGAACATCAAAATATATTTTTTTATTTAGTTCTAGGTGTATTCTAACTAATGCTTCATGGTTGTTGGCTTCATTGAATTTGCAAATAACTGTAAAAAAATAATTAGGGTAGGAAATTTGATCCCCATGGCGTGTCCATTCAATAAATTTTGATCAAACTGTAGAAAAAACTGCAACTTAGAGATAAAACCAGATGGTAAAATGCTACTTTTATATAAAAAGATTAGTCTGTAAATAGATTAGTCAATTAGAATCTTCACTTAAGTATTTAGTAATACTTTAATTTAGAATCAAAATTTCGTCCAGATTTGAGAGTTGATTCCCGTGGTACGACACTAATCTTCACCTGCAGCTCTAGTAATAAAAAGTAGGGATACGAGTCTGCGTTGCCGCGCGAGAATCAGTCGTGAGTTAAGTGTAGTGGAAGGCGATCACTTCGCAGCATGTATCTGTCGTGGCCCGATCTTAGAATTAATCACTTCATGATGTGCCCAACCATTTCATAAAATGGTCGTTTTTCATGATGCGGCAAAGTACCCGCTGGCCACATCATGATGTTGATAGGTCAGATCAATAAATCAGCCAGCGTTTGATGATATGACCGACTACTTCATGAAATGGCCAAACGTTGGTGGTCATATCGTAAAACAGTTATATTATTCACCGGTAGAGGCGCTGATGTCGCTTTGTTATTGTGGCACAACATGGCGGCGGACAATTATTATTCTGTTCTTGTGAATTATGAAAGTGAATAATAAGTGTTAACAGAAGATTAAATTGCAGTAAATTATCGTTATGACATCAAGCTATGTGATTTTTATGGAAATCACTCTAAAAAAAGCGAAACGTCAAATTATTGTGGAGTTTGACACGTAATTTGGAGGTTAGTTAGGTTATTTAAATCTTTCTATTTATTAGTTTCCTTTTAAAATTACAAATATTTATAATGTTTTATTTATCTATTGCCCAAAATTAATATTTAACGAATTCCAGTAACTAGTAAAAGTATTTATACCTATTTTAATGATATGGCCAAACGTTGATTGACATATCATCAAACACTGACGTTTAAACGATATGACCAATTTTGTTTGGTCGTTTTATGAAATACGAACATTTTATAAAATGGCCGGCCACATCATGAAGTGTTTAATTTTAAGATCGGGCTACGACATATCTGCAGTCTGCAGTTTTCTGCAGTCTCGAGTAAGGTGTTTTCCAGTGCACTGTACACATCTTGGTTCTTTTGCGCAGTATTTCTGGGTATGACCATACACCTGGCATCGTTTACATTGAGGGACAAGTTTGTGCTTTTCCATGGGTGTATTTCCACTTTACACCCTAATACGGACGTAATGCGATATATTTTATCAATCTCATCCCATCCCATCTTCTGACATGCCCTGCGTGTCCCTAAACCTGCACACGCGAAGATCTTTGCAAGGCCACCGATAATGCTATATCGGTGGTTAAGTTTTGGTCTTCACACATATGAAAGCCTGAGTCGATACGCAAAGAAGAAGATCAAGTTTCACACCTCCAAGTTAAAGCAAGTTAAATTTTATAACCACCGTATAGAACAAGTACAATTTTACGACACAAATTATTGTAAACGTTTTAAAATGTATCAAATATAATATTTTGTAATACATTTTTGGGCACACCAAAAATGAATTACAAAATAATATATTGACATAACAAACAATTTCTTCATATTTTGATTTTATGATGAGACTATTAGAAATGCACTATTAGCACTAAGCCACGAATAAATTTAAATAACATAGGTAGGCAACACAAGCATATTTTGTCTAATCTTAGTGACCATTATATTTGGTCGGATTCGCGCTGACAGTCTGACAGACAGCTGATCCGACCAGAATAACAAACACAAACTTTTTTTTGGTTTCAAACTGTAACACGTCGTTAAATGTTTTTAATTTTTCTTAATTTAAAAAGCATTATTAAATAAGTAAGACTCATTTTCTACAAAAATCTTATTATTATACCACATAATTCCAAATATCGAATTATTTTCAAACGACTTTGCGATCGAGTTACGCAGGACAATTTTTTAAAATCAATAAGCAAGAAATGACATTTCATGTGTCCAGCATTTATTTTTCTAAATGTCATAAACAATTGGAATGTTGCAATTTTCTTAGTTTGAATTGATTGAAATAAACATTTTGCTATATTATTGTCTTTTTATTTTACGCGAACACGAAACACGAACGCTGTAAAGTGTTCGAAACGTCAGGTTAAATAAAATGTTAATAAATCGCGAAATAATCCGTAAAATTAGTTTCATTTTAACATTTTTCTGTTAATAGAAACCATGTTTACGCATTAGTTTGCTAATATTTTGAATTGGCAAGATACTTTTACAAAACCGGTAAAATTTTAATACATAGGCATAACACTAGCACTCAGTATAATTCATTCTGATACTCTTCTACAATTGTCTGTGGCCTCGATGGAATCCCGCGATTTCGATGTTGTTTCGCGTTAAGGTTCCAATCGAACCTTCGGTCGGGGATCGGTCGGATCCGAACATTTGGATGGTACATTTCGCGCTAGACCCCCTGGTCATCTATTGAGATCCTTACAAGCATCTAACGAATTTTTTTTAGTGATATTTAGTTTCGGTGGCGGAATTCAGTTTCGGTGGCGTTATGTTAAAATTAGGTGGCACAATTTCACATATGTTATGTTTTACCCTAAAGATTAGTATTATCAATTTATTTCGTGTGAAAACTTAAAACAAAATTTGCCATCAAAACTGACAAAAAGTCGCATGTGTTGATATTGGCCCTTTTAAACTTCGACTAGTCTGTATAGGGAATGCAAAAAAACACCATCTTTTAATTTTAAACATTTATTTTTAAATGATAATACATGATTCCTTCTATTATAAATGTTTAGAAGTACACATTAATGTACAACCTTCTATGTCATTATTTAATTTTTCTAATAAACCACATAGTTTTTTTAAATAATTACAGTGAAATGTCGTGAGACATCGTGAAAAGCGAAGGGACGTCTACTGGCGAAAATGCCCACAATATAAAATCAGATTATTATCACCAAAAGGCTGGCCACATTGCCACACTCTATACTTAGCTAACTACGGTAGTATACCGCAACATTAAATAGAAAAAACGATGGCTTCGACAAAAACACTTGAAAGATTTCGCCAAATCGATTAGTGGTTGGATAGCTTAGTAGAGGAAACACACGCCCGGTAATCCGAGGTCGTGGGATCGCATCTCCCTTGAAGCAGTAACTTTTTCAAGTTTTTTTTCAATTTTTACTATGTTTTACTTTTAGATTTGATAGGAAGAATCAACAGTTTTAAATCTTAAGATAAAACAAATAAAAACCGAAACTATTTATAACATAAAATCAGATACTTTATATAAATGACAAAATCCTATAAATAAAATATCTCACGAATTCACGATAGAGTTTATGGGCACACAAAATTGTAACAATAATTCTATCGGGTCGAGTATCCGCAAATTGCCTGATCAATGCTGCATCATAGATTAAAAAAAAAACTGCGAGAAACACTTGAAGATTTCGCCTTAACAGCTAGTGATTTGGTAGCGAAGTTGGAAATGCACTCGCCCGCCATTCAAGATTCAATGGGCGAGGGTTCGAATCCCACCTGTAGTTGTTAAATTTTGTTTCAATTCATACTGTTTTATTTTTAAATTCAATAAAGAAAAATTACACTTTTAAATTCTAGTATTATTAAAAACCATTTATTAATAAACGTAGCATGGTAGGTAATTGCTAGAAAACAATATTTAAATTTTAGTATTCTGTTCTGCCAAAAATATTTTAATAACTGACAAAATAAACTATAGGGGTTGTCGCTATAATTTATGTATTTTCGTTACCTTATTTATTCACAGCTAATTTATTATGTTTTTTCAAAATATTCCACGTGACTTGTCAAAATGTCATGTGCGTAAGGTAATAATAATGTATAGGTGGCGAAAGTTGCGAGCAAATTATTTTACTCTGCCGCCTGGCCGCGTCTTATAATTATTCTACGATCCGTGCTTTACGTTTGTATTTGCTTAATCATGCCACGAGTACATCGTAGTTTGGCGTAAGCTAACTAGATGTCGCGGCGTTATCTCATTCACTACCGCAATCACTTCACGAAATAATGCAGCGGTGAAGAGGGGACGAGAGGCAGCAAAATGCTCAAGGTCCTTGGCTAGGGGAACAGCCTTAAGGAGCTATGTATGTTCCACCACAACTAGTAAACGGCGATGTGTGCTGTTAAGGAGCTATGTATGTTTCACGACAACTAGTTAAACGGCCATGTGTGCTGTTAAGGAGCTATGTATGTTCCACCAAAACTAGTTAAATGGCCATGTGTGCTGTTAAGAAGCTATGTATGTTCCACTTCAACTAGTTAAACGGCCCTGTGCGCTGTACAAGAGCTATGCATGTTCCACAAAGAGTTTGACGACCGTCTGGTGTAGTGGTTCGCGCTCCGGACTACAACGCCTGGCGGTTGCGGGTTCGAATCCCGCAAGCGGCAAATGTTAGTGTGATGAACACGAGCATTTGTACATAAGTAATGGATGTTTATAAATAAATATAGGTATGTTAATCCGTTAACTAGTAACCATATTACAAGCTTTGCTTAGTTTGGGGTTAACTAGTTGGTGTGTGTGCCGAAACAATTCATTAATATTAGTTTTCATTTTTACCCTGGTAATTATCGGAACACGCTGTTCTAGTTTTTAAAGATGACCTCACGGGCTATTTGTCATTACTCGTATTATATCATGATTGATGCAGACAGGATAAGGCCATGGGTTAACATGAAATTTTAAAGTACAATGAGCATTTCCATATTTCTCTAGAATAGTAAATCTACATGTGATTCTAGATAGTTTTTTTTTTTAATGTGATCGAAGTACCTACCCTGTCTAAACTGTTGGTTGCATTGCACCTTTACGAAATCCGTCCGATTAAATTTTGTGAGAATCAAGAAAATTTACAGGGCAAGTTTAATATATTTTATCTGAGTAATCATTTTAACTTTACAAAACAATATGATTAGTTAAAAACAGAAAACACTTAATGGACAATTGGACATACGCATTCTTATTAAACCCAACGCCATTGTTAGGTTTTTGCGGAAATACCGCATTGATTCTGCCGATTCATAGACTGTCGATTAGGCAGTACCAATCTTTTAAGGAACGTTATGTTTCGTGCATAAAGTACCATATAATATTTTATTTAAATAATTCTTAAGCATTTAAAATGTTTAATTTAATATTAAATAAATCATAGAAGCTAGTGATAGTAACACGACACTAAAACGGGATCCAAATAGACAATAGTGTTCTGCCTTACAATGTGTTTAAAGATATTAACAATAGAAATTCAGATGACATAAAACAACTAAATCCCATTGTAAATTTTTGTTTTTAGCAATTCCATGCAAGGTTTTATTAAAGAATTAAGGTCCCACCTGAGGTCGATGCCTTTTTTCAAGTGTTATTTGTCTTTAATAAAACTAAATCTCAACCAATTAAAATATATATTATATAAGTGACTTATTGATGAATTAATACATGACATGAAAGATTTTGACTACTAGCTGTCCCGGCGAACTTCGTACCGCCAAATAATATTTTTTCCGTCAACTTTTTAATGCTTTTATTTTTATTGGGACGGAGACAAATCCAACAAATCATAAACCATGAAAATCGGTCCAGACGTTCTCTTGTTATAAGTGTTGCAACAAACACGTGTTTATTTTATTTATTAAAGATTCCTAAAACGATTGAATTTACCTGACATATTTTATCTTTATTTTACTTTAATTTAAGAGACACCGTCTGTCATATCACTTATTGATAAAAAGTAATTAATCAGAAGATTTACATACTGTAATTTTGTTATTTTCTATATTTGTAATAGTGAAACATGTGCACTAACTCCCTTATCATGCAAGATTACTTACAATGTTTTTCGGAAATAATATTTTGATTCTAGATGAAATTTCCCAGTCAATATTTTTTAAGATTATTGCAATGTTTTTTTTTAATTGCTTAGTATTTAATTATCTAGTTCGTAAGTAGTATATTTAACCAGCAATGTTAAGTGACACCAAACTCGTAAATTTGTGACTTATAAAGTCAAGTAAATAAACGGAGATCTAGTTTAGTTATGTTTACGAATGTCGTGATATGATTTGTTATGTGCACAGTATTATGTGTCTGAAATGTTATGTGTTATTTAAGTTATTTTAAACCATTAAGAACTTTGATTGACGTGTTCGCAATCTTAAACGTAGCCCAACCTTGTAAATTTACATAATGTATCCTGAATTGAATATGTAAGCTTAAAAAACCATAATAGTTTAGACGTGGTTAATTATTGACCTGTTTACGATGTTAATTAAACATATCCCAACCTTGTAAATTTATATAATATACCCAGAATGTAATACTTATTTAAGGTATGGGACCAAAGTTAAAGCAACTGATTTAGTAGCGGACGTGCACCGGGAGGTTGCACTGTGCCGGGTAGCCGAATGTCGTGATTCGATGTATTTTAATCAAATGTTGGCAACACTAACTGTCGACCAAGAATAGGACTTGACGTAATTGAGTTGTGGTGGGGAAAACACCGCAGCAGTATCGGGAGAGATCGCTATTCAGTTAGTTGCTCGTCAGCGTTCGAACCAAGCGGTAGCTAAGAGGAAACTCTGTTGGCCGTAATATCAATTATAATTAATATAATTGTACGAGCAAGTACATGGAATCTCAGTAGTATAGAAAATACGCTGACATTGCGCCTGCGCGTGCGACTCATTCGCTCTTATTACATTTTGTATTTTATTATAATTTTAGTGCAATAAACGCTCTCTACGGAAACGGACACAGTTTTCATTACCACATCCCGTAACGTAGATACAATTCACAAATCAATTAAATGTAGGAGGTTACAACTTACAAACACCCCCTACATTTTGGTCCTTCGACGTGAACTACGACCTACAACAAATTACATCCTCAAAAAGGTCAACAGTGAGTTTCAGCTGAAAACAAGTGTGATTAGTGATTCGATCTGTGGTAGCACTTCGGTCGCTGGCCTCCCAGAAGCGGGTCTCACCAGTTTGATTGAGGGGCATACACCGCGGTAAAATTTGCTGTCACACGAATCTGAAACCAACTGTAATAACATCATACTTAAACCATGGAGTCACTACTTCAACAACAAAACGCTATCATTGAAGCTATTACCAAGATCGAAATCAACTTCAAAAAGGATTCTGATTCGCGTAAGTCAGGAGCTTACATTCAGAAGAGGTTGGACGCTCTGAATGCCCAGTGGGAGTTGTTCAACATGAATCATGGAGTTCTTGTTAAAACCGAAAGCGAGTCCGACGATGACTACTTTACCAATGATACCTTCACCACAACAAAGAGGCGGTACGAGGCAATTCGTGACATGCTGACAAATTACGAAGTCAAAATTGTGGAGACTGGAGTACCATCAAGGTCAGACGAGCTTATTAGCCAACAGCGAACTAACTTCCGGGCGCTCTCTAGGGTGATTAAAAACATCGACACCAAGAAGTTGACAGAAAAGTAGGAAATTTTAGACAAACTGAATTCGCTTCAATCTCGCTGGAAATTGATCGACGAACTCCACTGGCAAATCGATAACTTAACTGCTGGCGGTTATTTAAGTTACGAACAAGAGTTTTCTGCGTATGAAGTCTTGTACGAAACTACAAAAAGAGACTTGAATCGTAAGCTCAACTCAACATCTCAACAATATCAACAAGTACCAACGATTGAAATTCCTACTTTCTCCGGTAATTATAACCAGTGGCCGACATTTATGGATCTCTACTGTAAAGCCATCCACAACAACAACATGCTGACGAAAACGCAAAAGATGCAGCATCTCAAAGGGAAACTTAGAGGTGAAGCGGAGCGCATCGTGCAGCATCTGACAGTATCCGCTGACAATTACGACACCTGTTGGGAGATACTCACCCACAGGTACAATAACCTACAGCTGCTGTTTACTAATCAGATACAAGCCCTTATGGGACAGCCAACGCTGCAAGCACAGAATGCATACGAGCTGAAGAAGCTGCATGACACAAGTGTCGAGACCATACATGCTATTCACAACCTGGGCATCGACACAACAAGTTGGGACCCTATCCTGGTGCACATTCTCACTGGCAAATTGGACCCCGACACGTATGCAGCGTACATGGAGGCCAGGAAGGCTCCGAGAGAGTTACCTATCTTAGATGAGCTGATTAATTTCTTGGAAAACAAGTTTACTGCGCTTGAAAAGAAAAAACAAGCACCTGCTAAACTATAGAAAAAACAAGCACCTGCTAAACTACAGAATACATCCATCAAGGAAGCATCCGCTCAGCCTAAGAAGGAATTCAACAACACGAATAGGCGAATTTTTCCTCGAACATATCATACAAGCACCGAGAAAAATTGCCCTTTGTGTAAAAACAATCATATTTTACTTCACTGCAAGTCGTTTCAAGACATGTCTCCGGAAGCAAAAATGAGGTCAATTTCGCAACTACATATTTGCCGCAATTGCCTGTACTCACACAGCGATAATAAATGCAATTCCAACAAAAGGTGCCGCGTATGCAAAGATGCACACCACACAACATTGCATGATATTTATCGCAATGTCGAAACCGAAGTCTCAAATAACGTGATGCCTAACAAGCCACATACGTCACAGCAAAAGGCAAATCACGTGTCTGGAAAATTTAATGAAGTGTTACTTGCGACCGTACAACTAAAAGTAATGGCAGCTGATGGCTCGAATGTCCATTTGCGATGTCTTCTCGATCAAGGGTCACAGATTAACCTAATAACTGAAGATGCCGCTCAACGACTGGGGCTGCAGAGACGAAATCTAAATGCCACAGTCTCAGGCATAGGGACGTCAGCTGTGAGTCATTATACGGTGGCCACTCATTTACAATCGAAGCGATGGTTATGGCCAACATGCTTAGCAACTTGCCTAATTACACCTTCGAAAAACAAGACTGGCCACATATTCAGAACATACAATTGGCGGATCCCGACTATAACATATCAAGACCAGTGGACATTTTACTAGACGCTGGAGTTTATGCCGACATAGCTATGAGTGGTATGCTACGAGGACCCACACATGCACCAATGGCTCAACAGACAAAAATTGGCTGGGTGTTACTTGGCAACATTAAAACCTTTAACTGCCACGTACTCATCAACATCGATGACGTATCTCGTTTTTGGGAGATAGAAGAAATAACCGACACCAATCATAACTTAACATCAGAGGAAGAATACTGTGAATCTCTTTATTCATCTACAACTACAAGACAAGAAGATGGAAGATATTCAGTTCGACTTCCGATGAAATTAAATTTCAAAGAAAACTTAGGCACCTCTAAGCCACAGGCAGTCGCACAATTTCGTCAGTTAGAAAAACGACTAGCCAAACATGAAACATTGTCTACGTCATACACAAACTTCATTGACGAATACTTACATCTTGGCCACATGAAGCTATGCTCTGAACACGAAGAAACCAGCTATTTCTTACCTCACCATGGCGTGCAGAAGCTGGATTCAACAACCACAAAATTGCGCGTGGTTTTTAACGCCTCCGCTAAGACAAGTTCAGGGCAAAGTTTAAATGACCTCATGGAGTGCGGCCCTAACCTCCAACAAGACCTGCAATCTATGATTCTGCGTTAGAGAACATTTCAATTTGTCTACACTGCTGATATTGAGAAGTTCTACCGTCAAGTACTAATACACAATGAAGATCAACATTTGCAAAAAATCGTGAGGCGTGACGCTGCCTCATCAAAGATTACCAACTTTGTACCGTAACATACGGCACCAAGGCTGCACCATTTTTGGCAATGCGCACCATAATACAGCTTGTAATTGACGATGGACACCGCTACCCTCTAGCGGCTGTGATCCTTACTCATCAGCTGTATGTGGATGACCTACTTGGTGGCAGCAATGATATCGAAAAAGCACAAGAGGCTCAGCATCAGCTTATCAAGATGTTGAGAGGCGGTGGATTTAATCTTCGCAAGTGGGCTAGTAATCACCCCACTCTACTGAAAACTTTACCTGAAGATCTCATTAGCCAAAATATGTTCGACTTCAAAGACGCAGAGAGTAACAAAACACTCGGCCTTACTTGGAATCCACATACCGATGTGTTTACATTTAAAACGCCGCTTAGTAACACATGTGACGTCATGACAAAGCGGACATTACTCTCTGACCTATCAAAATTATATGACCCATTTGGTTGGCTGTCTCCAGTAACAATGAAAGCAAAGCTCATATTTCAACAAGCTTGGACTGCTGCATCTGGTTGGGATGAAACTCTCCCGGAAAACATACAACAAGAATGGGAAAAGTTTCAAAAAGAACTTCCATTTATTAATAACATATCTCTACAACGCTGGATTGGTAACACTAAACAACCAATCGAGTTACACGGGTTTAGTGACGCCTCTGAGAAGGCCTACGGCTGCGTCATCTACTGTAAATCAATTAATGAGGATGGGCAACAAATCATTCAATTGGTCGCCGGAAAAACTAAACTCGCCCCACTAAGAAAACCACCAACTTTGCCTCGCCTTGAACTGTGCGGTGCCTTACTACTATCTCGACTAATGAAAAAGGTCATAGAGTCAATAAATACGCAGACAGTAACAATACACAGTTGGACAGACTCTATGATCGTCTTGGGTTGGTTACATGGAGAGCCTTCGAGATGGACTACATTTGTGGCTAATCGCGTAGCGAAGATCACTGACATCATGCCATCGGGATGCTGGAGGCACGTCAAGTCGGAGGATAACGCAGCCGATTGTGCCAGCAGAGGCCTAACTCCACTACAACTGGCTAATCATCATTCATGGTGGGGCCCAACTTGGCTGAAAGACATAAAGACACCATGTAATGAAACATATTCGACGCATGAGGAAGAGAAGAAATGTGAACGAGTCTGTGCAATACAAACGACAGCACCACTCGTCGACACACTTCTACACGATCATAGCTTTATGTCACGTGTAACTCGAGTACTCGCTTGGATAATGCGATTCATAAACAATGTCCGAAACACAAACAATGCCGTACGAATATCGCACTTAACACCAAGTGATTTAAATAATGCTCAGAAAATTATTATACGGACTGTACAACATAATTACTTTGTTGATGACATAAAACAATTACGCAAACACAACAAGGTGCAGGCTTTGAGTAAACTATTAACATTGTCACCGATCCTGGATGAAAACGAAATACTGAGAGTTCAAGGAAGACTACAACATGCGAACCTCACTCAGTCACAGAAGCATCCCGCCATTTTACCAAATAACATAAAATTGACGGAATTGCTAATTAACCAGGCTCACCAAGCAACTCTTCATGGCGGCGCCAGGTTGACACTCTCGTTCCTTCGAAACAAATACTGGATCTTGGGTGGACTGCGCACTGTCAAGAAAGAACTTTTTAAATGTGTAAGGTGCAACCGCTTCAAAACACAACAAAGCTCACAACAAATGGCAGATTTACCTAGACCTCGAGTGACGCCATCAAGACCATTCACACACACAGGCGTGGACTTCACTGGTCAAGTCGATGTCAAGGCTAATAAGGGCAGAGGCATCAAAACTAGCAAAGGATACATCGCCATTTTCGTTTGCCTATGTACAAAAGCAACCCATCTAGAGCTTGTGTCGGATTTGAGCACTGCTGCTTTCCTGGCCGCCTTAAAACGACTATGTGCACGGAGGAGAACACCAAGCCATATGTATAGTGACAATGGCACCAACTTCGTGGGGGCAGCTAAGGTATTGACGAAGGAGCGTGATCAGGCCATGAAGCTGTACATCGACAATGAAGTCATAAGCAAAATGATAGACTGTGGGATTAAGTGGCATTTCAACGCCCCGTCTTGGCCAACAGCTGGAGGACTATGGGAAGCAGCAGTAAAAAGCATGAAACACCACCTCAAACGTGTTCTTGGCGAGCAAAAGCTAACATTTGAGGAGTTTTCCACACTGCTTACTCAAATTGAAGCTTGTCTGAACTCCAGACCTCTAGTGGCCCTGACAAATGACATAGACGACCTGGATTGCCTTACGCCAGGGCATTTCTTAGTGGGAGGCTCAGTACTTGCCCCTCCGTCATCGGCAGACACTGACTACAGTATGACAAATAGATGGAGGCAGACAGAGAGAATGCACAGAGACTTCTGGAAGAAATGGTCTAAAGATTACCTTCAAACACTACAAACCCGTGGAAAATGGCAGTACCCAACAAAGAACCTCGAAGTGGACGACGTGGTGCTCGTAAAGGAAGACAACATCCCACCTGCAAAATGGCTATTGGGACGAATCACAGACACACATCCGGGAGCAGACGGTCATGTCCGCGTCGTTACTGTAAAAACAAAGACAAATTACATAAAGCGACCCGTGACAAAGTTATCCCACCTACCTATTGACAATGAAACAGCACCTACAACTCAGTCGTCGACATTGACACCAGATGACACTGCTATCAAGAAGCCAACGAGATTGTTACGCCCTTTGACCGCTAAAGTAACACTTAACAACATCTTTACAATGCTGTTACTATTAATCATGTGCACAACGCCATCTGTGTCGCAACTTGTCAACGTTACTCAATTAGACCCTGCTAAACTGATTTACTTTGACAAAATCGCTGAGATGCAAATCATTCAAGATGAATGGAGGCTAGTTGTGTACTACAACATGTCGACTTATTGGCAAAGTTTAACCAACATTGAGAAGTATGTCAATCATCTCAACAGTCTCTGTACGAAGGAAACAGCGTTCTTATCAATCGCTACACAATGCGAACACGAGCTGCGAGAATTAAATCACTACAACGACATGCTACTATCAGAACACGGAAGGCGTAACAAACGAGGTCTAATCGATGGCGTTGGCTACATCGCGAATTCTCTCTTCGGAGTCCTTGATGAGAGGTTTGCTGAAAAATATGACAAGGACATCAGACTAATTCAAGACAATGAAAACCATCTACTGAACCTCTACAAAGAACACACATCGATTATTGAAGGCGATTACAATCTTTTGAAGAGGAACGAAGATGTTATAAACAAGCAATTCACTGTCATTGGTCAACATCTAACAGAATTAGAAAGCCAAATACAGCAAGACCATAACAATGCAATGTACATCACCGCAACGGCACTGGCTGCTAACATGATTGTTACTAACTTACGTCGCGTACAACAACTGTTACTGGATTTAGTCACGGACGTACGTAACGGAAAGGTAGACACCCACTTACTTAAGCCTGATGAATTCGAACACCAATTGAACATCATATCAGGGCAGGTGCCAAGTGGTTTATCGCTCCCCTGTACAAACAGCTACAGTTGCACGAGAGAGATGTACAAACTATCAAGAGTACATATTCGATTAACCGACAGCTTTATGATATTCGAAGTTAAGGTTCCTCTCATTTCTACCGAGCAATATGAATTGACACGTGCCGTACCGATTCATAACATAAAGGGAAACACAATGACTAACATAGAGCCGACCTCCGAATATTTTGCTGTGAGCCTCAAAAAGGACCTCTTAATGCCTCTCGAGTCAAGAGATTTATCTTCGTGCATACACTTACATCAACATCAACTCTTGTGTGCAATCAACCTGCCTATTTACGACATCAAAACTACCGACTCTATCTGTGAAGCACAAATTATAAACAATAAAGCGATAAGCGCGTGCCACACGGTAGTATCGGATTGCCGAGACAAGTGGATAAGGTTGCACACTCGCGGCGCTTGGTTGTTTACATGTTGCGCGAATTGCTCCGTGCGCATTTTTTGTCCAGCTGGTGTAACGTCACAAACACTGCAAGACTCAGGGGTCATCACACTCGCAGACGGCTGTTTACTTCGTGGAAATTACCATTTGATCCATTCACACTTCAAATTACAAAGTGAAGTCAAGATCAACGGCGAAGAAATGTATATTCCTGAATCACGGATTAAGAAACTATTGACTATCAATAGTAACATCACTGTTCATACCGAGAGTCATAATGAACAACTAAGGGCGCTAAAGGAGAAAATTGAAGGGGTTAAGAAGGAACAAGAATCGCTGAACGTCAAATCCGACTCTTACGATAATCATCAATACGCTACTTATGGCATTGTGACTCTGGCGGGTATAATCATTGGAATTGTTGGTGCGTTCAAGATCAAAAAACATCTGCAACATCGGAATCGAGCGAAAGCATCAAAACGCAACAACACAGAGGCAGATCGTGACAACATGATCGGGAACAGCTGCATTGAGCTCAAAACCATCAGCCACAAGGTGGACACGGCGAGCTCTCCGATTCCGGCCCGTACTTCGAACAAATTTGTGTATCTATTTAGTCTTGTTATTTCACATTTTATATTCCTTGTAATACATTCATTTTCTGTTGAGACGGCAGGATGTACGAGCAAGTACATGGAATCTCAGTAGTATAGAAAATACGCTGACATTGCGCCTGCGCGTGCGACTCATTCGCTCTTATTACATTTTGTATTTTATTATAATTTTAGTGCAATAAACGCTCTCTACGGAAACGGACACAGTTTTTATTACCACATCCCGTAACGTAGATACAATTCACAAATCAATTAAATGTAGGAGGTTACAACTTACAAACACCCCCCACAATAATTAACATATAATTTGTGAGTTACCTAATTAATTATTCTATTCTTATAAAATAAAACCAGTGAGATTCAACAGTGGTATTATTTCGTCAAATTAGTTAGGCGATTAAAAACATGCCTTTCAAAAACAAGTATAAAAAAAAATACTAATAAAATGACCTTTTCCTTTTTTTTTGTCTGGGGCCAATTTTTTTCTTTCTTTATTTTTTATTAAGTAATATAATACCACGATCCCAATTTAGTCGCATTAATACCTGGGTAGCATTTGGGCTAAACCCTGGCAATCTAATCAAGAAATAAAATGTGTCAATCACACGCTATGCAATTTTACTACGACTTTGCAAGCAGTTTCCGCCTAGCGCACCCTTTTGAGAGACAATCAAAGTCGCATTCATTCACTTAGGAAAACCTAATACTTATAAAATTTTCAAGAGTGTCTCCTCGAAAGGATGCGCAATGCCAACAATGGGTGTCCGCGGAAGACATGCATGCAAGAATATCATGACAATTGCTGAGCGGAAGCCTATTTGGCACAGACTAATTTTGATAATCTTCTTTGTAATATTTTATGTGTTGTACTGTGTCAATAAAGTTTTTTCTATTCTATTCTATTCAGTATTATTTTGTGAAACTATGCACAAGGCACTTTATTTTACTGGATGTGCTCAGGACTTCGTTCGCGTATATATTTATATAAAAACTAGCTGTCCCGGCGCACTTCGTACTGCCTAACAGTGTTTATTTTTTGTCAGCTTGTTTTTATTGTTTATGGAGACAACACCCCGAATAGCAGAATAATCTAACAAAATAAAAACCATGAAAATCGGTCCAGCCGTTCTCGAGCTATAGGTGTTGTAACAAACACGACTTTGTTTTATATATTAAGATAAATATTATGCGCCTAGCTAGGTAAATGCGAAATGCACTTTTTAAGCTCTAAAATTAATTTATAAATAATTTTTTTTGAAATTGCTTGTTATCTTTTTCTTAAGAAAATATTTATTTAACGAATAAAATAAAAAAGATTGACATTATTAGTTGTCAAATAGTCATGTGGACTATTTGACAACTAATAATGTCAATCTTTCATAACTGATATTAATTTACGATTTAAAAATCTAAAATACGCGATAATTTGAATATTATGAATATATCTTGTCGATGGACTAGATGATGATACCGGCTAGATAATCCGATGACCTGAAGAAGGCAGCTGGCAGCGACTGGATCGGGCGGGAGATCGTGCGCTGTGGCGCTCCTTAGGGGAGGCACTATGTCCAGCAGTGGACTGCAACAGGCTGATATGATGATGATGATGATCTTGTCGATTCGAAACCCTTAAGAGGGTTCCTTCACCAAAACTTCGATTTTTTCTACTTTTTAGCTGCATTCTACTCCTTATTTGATGCGTATAGCGATAATTGAAAGACACCAAAGTAATCTTTAAAGTTTTATCTGAAAAATCATCGTTTAAAATTTGTATTTCCTCTAATTAATAGTTACGAAAACAAGCTTTTAAACGACGTCGATAAAAATGTATTCTGTGCGTCTCCTCCGTAATTAATCCTTATCTTATTATTTGGTTTGTACCAATCGGTAGAAAATCAAAAAATCTATAATTTCATCGCAATTTTTTTTTTATTTGATCCATTATTGACAAAGTTATGGCTATTATTCATTATCTACGAACGTCTGATTCTCTGGCGTGCTGTGCGGGGCAGCGGGAGTCAGTGTGCCGCTAGCTGTCCGAGGGGAAGCCTGTGTCGCTCGTTCCGCCGTGCCAATCAATCACTGCTCGGAACAAAACAGCACGCGCGAAACACTTCAAAAGTTTCGTCACTTAGCGTGAGTGACTCGATGGCTTAGGTGGAAGAGCACTCGCTATGTATGCGATGGTCATGGGTTCGAACCCCACCTGATTCAGTTTTTATTTTTTCAATTCATATTTTTTTTTTTTTTTTTGCAGTTTTTTTTATTTCTAGTTGTATTTATTTATTTGTATTATTAACAAATTAAATATAAAAAATCTGACCTAACTTTATATTACTACTAACTTGCTATGACAGTGGTCTTAGCAAGCCGCGGTTATGCTTAGGAATACTGAATTATTAATTTCAACCTTAGGGACATAATTTTAAGGTACATTACTATTCTTCACCTAAAAATCCCTTGCAGTGCCCCCCTTATAGTATAATTCTGTAATAAAGAAATAAAAAACAGCAAAAAAAACCCTACTTTATATAAAATACACCACAATGTAATAATAATATATAATACAATATATTAATAATATAATTATATATATTGTTTTATTTTCAAATTTAATAAGAATAATTAACAGTTTTTGAATCTGAAAAATAAAAAAATCTAAACAATTTATGTTTATATACATTAATTGTTTCATCAGATATTTTATTTATCAATAGCGTAGCGAGTGACACTTGAAAGATTTCGTCAAAACACCTAGCGACTTGGTAGCTTAGGTGGCAGAGCACTCGCTATGTATGCAATGGTTGTGGGTTCGAACCCCACCTGAATCAGTTTTTATTTTTTCAATTCATATTTTGTTTTTTTATTTCTAGTTGTATTTATTAATTTGTATTATTAACATATTAAATATAAAAAAATCTGACCTAACTTTATATTACTACTAACTTGCTATGACAGTGGTCTTAGCAAGCCGCGGTTATGCTTAGGAATACCGAATTATTAATTTCAACCTTAGGGACATAATATTAGGGTACATTACTATACGTCACCTAAAAATCCCTTGCAGTGCCCCTTACAGTATAGTTTTGTAATAAAGAAATAACCTAAATAAGAACCCACCAAAAAAAAACCCACTTAATATAAAATACACCACAATGTAATATCATAATATATTTTGTTTTATTTTTAAATTTAATAAGAATAATTTACAGTTTTTAAATCTAAAAAATAAAAAAAACAACAATTTATGTTTATATACATAAATTGTTTCATCAGATATTTTATTTATCAATAGCGTAGCGAGAGACACTTGAAAGATTTCGTCAAAACAGCTAGCGACTTGGTAGCTTAGGTGTCTAAGCACTCCTGGTGGTTGTGTATGCGATGGTTGTGAGTTCGAATCCCACTTGATTAAGTTTTTATTTTTTCAATTCATATTTTGTTTTTTTTATTTTGCATTTTTTTATTTCTTGTTGTATTTATTTATTCTAACAAATTAAATATAAAAGAATCTAACTTAACTTTATATTACTACTAACTAAATAAAGAAATAAATTAACCTTAATAAATCAGCTCGTCATTGAATGCTCCGAAACGTATTACTTTGATATAGCCTGCAATTCTTTGGTCTACCCTAGCGATTACTTAGACTGGAAATGTCACTTTACGGATGATTTGACCGTCAGAATTTTCCTAACCTTTTTGGTGGCGTTTTGTTCAACGACTTTTAAGATTTGGTGTGTCGTATTCTTAGTACGTCTTTTAGTTTACGCACAAAAATTTATAAGGTTATTTAGGATTTTGATATTCAGTGTAATCTATGTCTTTATTACGACATTTAACTTATGCAGTGAATTTTCAGAATTATATATTTAAATAATTAACTTGAAATTGAATCATAGTTTTGGTGGCTCAGTTTTGGTGGTTTCTTCTTTCTTCTTAATATAACAATACTATCCCATGACTAAAGACATCATTAGAAACACGCAATGCTTAATGATTTTCTCTTAGAATCTATGCTACTGTGGATCGAGCGAGGTGTCAGGTCGGGCGCACGTTACGAAATGGGCCATTCCAAATTGCCCTGCTGAAAAACGGACGATTTATTGAGCCCGCGCTAAACCGTTAGCGCGGGCTCAATAAATCGTCTGCTGGGCGCAGCAAGGTCGTTCTTGAACAGATTCCCACGGATACTAACGCTAAGTAAGTTTTTGTTTGTTGTTATTGTATTCTGTTAACTAGAGTACTAGATAGTAAATATGTTTACAAAGTAACAGTTAGTAATCTCGAAGGAAACTCACAATAATAGGATGTAAACATTTAAAATTGCTTAGTATTCTATTTGTCCCCAATTAGTTGACCACGACTGTATGTCCAGCAGTAGGCTGACGTGGGCTGATTATAATGGACTAAGTAGGGTGAATCTTGAAACGCATGAATTACGTTGTCCGGAGCTATAAAGTACCCGAGGTTTAATAATGGAACATCAAAATATTTTTTTTTATTTAGTTCTAGGTGTATTCTAACTTATGCTTCATGGTTTTTGGCTTCATTGAATTTGCAAATAACTGTAAAAAAATAATTAGGGTAGGAAATTTGATCCCCATGGCGTGTCCATTCAATAAATTTTGATCAAACTGTAGAAAAAACTGCAACTTAGGGATAAAACCAGATGGTAAAATGCTACTTTTATATAAAAAGATTAGTCTGTAAATAGATTAGTCAATTAGAATCTTCACTTAAGTATTTAGTAGTACTTTAATTTAGAATCAAAATTTCAACCAGATTTGAGAGTTGATTCCCGTGGTACGACACTAATCTTCACCTGCAGCTCTAGTAATAAAAAGTAGGGATACGAGTGTGCGTTTCCGCGCAAGAATCAGTCGTGAGTTAAGTGTAGTGGAAGGCGGACACTTCGCAGCATGTATCCACGCCGAGTTACGAAGGTAAATATTTGATTCCCGTGGCATTGTTTCTATACATCGTTGATTACCGTGATAGCCATAAAAAATATTTTTATTGTTTTTAAAGATCGCTTCTTATAACAAATAAAAACTATTGATAGTGCATTATTTATTTAAGTTTGCATTTAAAATATATGTTTGTTAGTTAAAGAGCAATCGATAAAAATTGACGAACTTTGATTCCCGTGTTATTGATTCCCGTGGTTTTAATGCCATGGGAATCAATCTTTCTTTATAAAATGAAGGATGCTGTGCCAAGGTATTTGTAATTCATAGATAATCTTAATTTGTGTCATTACTTTGTGATTTGTTAATAACACTAAAATAGCTAGATTCAATTTTATATTCATAGAAACTTTTACATATTTCAGACCCAAAAAATGCCTCCCAAACAGTCAAAGCAAGCAATATTAGAAAAAAAACGCCTTGCTGAACGTCGTAGACGGGAAAAAATAAAAAATGACCCCATACTTCGTGCTTAACCACAAGAAAAAGAACGGCAAAGATATTTAAAGAAAAAAATGACAGGAAAAATTTTACCAGTGAGAGAAATGAGTCCACGCAAATAAATAAAATAACGTAAATGTATTTAAAACTAAGTAAAAGTTTGTTAAAATTTATAAATGATATGGAGTGTCGTGTCGTGACGTGTTTCCTATTTTTGTTATAATTTGAAAGGAAAAGAGAGGAACTTTTTATTACATTTATCAAAGAACTGACGAAGAACTGAAATTTTGGAATAAAATAATTGTATTAAATAAAAGAATTTAAACAAACAATTGATTTGAACTATAATAAAGATTGTTTTATTGATTCCCATGCCTTGTTTTTGATTCCCGTGGTAGACAAAATTTCAATTGCTTATATTTTCGAAACTAATTGTGCAAAATGAGTGCCTATTAGATCAATATGTTAAAAAACTATCCAAATTTAATATTACGTCATGATTTTAGCATATCTTTATCATTTAAAATTTTCCACGGGAATCAATCAAATACGCCCAATTTCAAGATTCACCCTGTAGGTAGGTAGGACTTTGGTCTTTGCCTGGCATTTGTTACTAACAAACTGACTGATGCATCGGGCATTTTCTAATATGAAATGCAAACGCTCGGTCGGTTGGATTGGGCATTTCAGTCGATCCGACCGATCATCATTTGACATTAGTAGCATCGTAAACCCTTCCCCGAAGTGTATCGGTGTATCAATTTCTCTAATGGGAGGAATGGCTTGCACAGGCTTGTCTATTTGCTTTGTCACCTTCCATAAAGAGTAGTCTGTACTACGGTCACTGGTCAAATGCTCAATCAATTCTTTACAATTTTCAAATTTAAAGTTTTCATAATGACTTATTTCTTACGATAACGACATCACCACCACTAGCACGGTTGTTGGAGTGCAGTGTATGATAGACATCGTATCCTTTGAATGTTATATGAGATTGTCTGGTAAAATGTGTTTCTGATACAAGGCATATGTCAATGTTTTGTGTGACTAGAACTACTTGCAGCTCATTTTGGACTCTGAGTAGTTCAAGCCATAATTTTTAAGTTGCGAGTCATTTTTTAGGTTTTGATGGCGCAGTTTTGGCACTGTTTTCCAGTTTTTTAGCCGTTCATCAAACGAAGACATATATTTTAGGATTTGATCTAATTTCGCAGCACTATCATTAGGTACATTTGCATCATCGTTATGTACATAATTGATTTTGCTTGTGCGTAGGTATTTTTTTTACTGACATTAATAATAATTATTAGCATAATTGGCAGGATGTTGTTCACCGCAGTGCACACATTTTGGCTTCTCGTCTGCAGGTTTTCTGCAGTCTCGAGTAAGGTGTTTTCCAGGTTAATTTACACATCTTGGTTCTTTTGCGCAGTATTTCTGGGTATGACCATACGCCTGGCATCGTTTACATTGAGGGACAAGTTTTGTGCTTTTGTTTTGTGTATTTCTACTTTACACCCTAATATGGACGTGATGCGATATATTTTATCAATCTCATCCCATCCCATCTTCTGACATGCCCTGCGTGTCCCTACACCTGCACACGCGAAGATCTTTGCAAGGTCACCGATAATGCTATATCGATGGTTAAGTTTTGGTCTTCACACATATGAAAGCCTGAGTCGATACGCAAAGAAGAAGATCAAGTTTCACACCTCCAAGTAAAGCTTTATAACCACCGTATAGAACAAGTACAATTTTACGACACAAATTATTGTAAACGTTTTAAAATGTATCAAATATAATATTTTGTAATACATTTTTGGTGTGCCCAAAAATGTATATTACAAAATATTATATTGACATAACAAACAATTTCTTTATATTTTGATTTTATGATGAAACTATTAGAAATGCACTATTAGCATTGGTTTCAAACTGTAACACGTCGTTAAATGTTTTTTTATTTTTCTTAATTTAAAAAGCATTATTTAATAAGTAAGACTCATTTTTTACAAAATATTTTTTCTTTTCATAACTCCAAATATCGAATTATTTTCAAATGACTTTGCGATCGAGTTACGCAGGACAATTTTTTAAAATCAATAAGCAAGAAATGACATTTCATGTGTCCAGCATTTATTTTTCTAAATGTCATAAACAATTGGAATGTTGCAATTTTCTTAGTTTGAATATCTAAAATTGATTGAAATAAACATTTTGCTATATTATTGTCTTTTTATTTTACGCGACACGAACACGAAACACGAACGCTGTAAAGTGTTTGAAACGTCAGGTTAAATAAAATGTTAATAAATCGCGAAATAATCCGTAAAAGTAGTTTCATTTTAACATTTTTCTGTTAATAGAAACCATGTTTACGCATTAGTTTGCTAATATTTTGAATTGGCAAGAGACTTTTACAAAACCGGTAAAATTTTAATACATAGGCATAACACTAGCACTTAGTATAATTCATTCTGATACTCTTCTACAATTGTCTGTGGCCTCAATGGAATCCCGCGATTTCGATGTTGTTTCGCGTTAAGGTTCCAATCGAACTTTCGGTCGGGGATCGGTCGGATCCGAACATTTGGATGGTACATTTCGCGCTAGACCCCCTGGTCATCTATTGAGATCCTGAAAAGCATCTAACGAATTTTTTTTACTGATATTTAGTTTCGGTGGCAGAATTCAGTTTCGGTGGCGTTATCCTAAAATTAGGTGGCATAATTTCACATATGTTATGTTTTACCCTAAAGATTAGTATTATCAATTTATTTCGTGTGAAAACTCTAAAACAAAATTTGCCATCAAAACTGGCAAAAAATCGCATGTGTTGATATTGACCCTTTTAAACTTCGACTAGTCTGTATGGGGAATACAAAAAATCACCATCTTTTAATTTTAAACATTTATTTTTAAATGACAATACGTGATTCCTTCTATTTTAAATGTTTAGAAGTACACATTAATGTACAACCTTCTATGTCATTATTTATTTTTTCTAATATACCACATAGTTTTTTTAATAATTACAGTGAAAAGTCGTGAGACATCGTAAAAAGCGAAGGGACTTCTACTGGCGAAAATGCCCACAATATAAAATCAGATTATTATCACCAAAAGGCTGGCTACATTGCCACACTCTATACTTAGCTAACTACGGTAGTATACCGTAACATTGATTAGAAAAAACGATGGCTTCGACAGAAACACTTGAAAGATTTCGCCAAATCGATTAGTGATTGGATAGCTTAGTAGAGGAAACACACGCCCGGTAATCCGAGGTCGTGGGATCGCATCTCACTTGAAGCAGTAACTTTTTCAAGTTTTTTTTTTTTTAAGATAAAACAAATAAAAACCGAAACTATTTATAACATAAAATCAGATACTTTATATAAATGACAAAAACCTATAATTAAAACATCTCACGAATTCACGATAGAGTTTATGGGCACACAAAATTGTAACAATATTTCTATCGAGTGTAGTATCCGCAAATTGCCTGATCAATGCTGCATCATTGATAAAAAAAAATCTGCGAGAAACACTTGAAGATTTCGTCTTAACAGCTAGTGACTTGGTAGCGTAGTTGGAAAAGCACTCGCCCGTCTTCCAAGATCCAATGGGCGAGGGTTCGAATCCCACCTGTATTTCGTTAATTTTGTTTTAATTCATACTGTTTTATTTTTTAATTCAATAAAGAAAAATTACACTTTTAAATTCTAGTATTATTAAAAACCATTTATTAATAAACGTAGCATGGTAGGTAATTGCTAGAAAACAATATTTAAATTTTAGTATTCTGTTCTGCCAAAAATATTTTAATAACTGACAAAATAAACTATAGGGGTTGTTGCTATAATTTATGTATTTTCGTTACCTTATTTATTCACAGCTAATTTATTATGTTTTTCCAAAATATTCCACCTGACTTGTCAAAATGTAATGTGCGTAAGGTAATAATAATGTATAGGTGGCGAAAGTTGCGAGCAAATTATTTTACTCTGCCGCCTGGCCGCCACTTATAATTATTCTACGATCCGTGCTTTACGTTTGTATTTGCTTAATAATGCCACGAGTACATCGTAGTTTGGCGTAAGCTAACTAGATGTCGCGGCGTTATCGCATTCACTATCGCAATCACTTTACGAAATAATGCAGCGGTGAAGAGGGGACGAGAGGCAGCAAAATGCTCAAGGTCATTGGCTAGGGGAACAGCCTTAAATACGTGCTTTAATTTAAGAGGAATGTTTAATGTATCGACGGGATTAATATCAAATGCTTGACAGATACAAAACCTTGGAATATTTTATATGGGAAAATGATTTTTCTTTCACATTTTTTTTTCGTCAGCTTTTCTCATGTTTTTATTATTTATTCTGCCATTCTGGACGGAGACAAATCCAACAAATCACAAACCATGAAAATCGATCTAGCCGTTCTCTTGTTATAAGCGTTGGAACAAACACGAATTTGTTTTATATTTAACGAAATGTTATCTTTTGAATTTATAGTTGCAATACACGTGTGGTATTGCTACGTGAAAACAAAATAGGTAAACTATGGCAATCGGTTCAAGTCAACTTGAAAGTCGCTATTGATACTTTACGTTCATTTTGTAGCTGGATTCAAGAATTCCGTAATACAGGATTTGAAAAAGCGTAACAGAAGCTAGATTGTTTGTGGAGAAAAGTACTTATGAAATTCAGTCTCAATTTAAGGAAAAAAGAATAGGCAGGAAAAATAAGTTTAGTAAAAAACTAAAAACCGACTTCAAAATGAAACTAAAAAGCAGAAAATTATATTGACTAAAACATACCTAATCAGTCCTTTTTGGAGTCGGTGCCAGCCATCGAGAGTTAAAATGTGTTCGTTCAGCTGGAGCGGTATATTATTGTTAGTGTATATAAACCCCCATCTGCCGATTACCTTCGTTTTGAGTCCACTATGGAACAGGTATTAAAAAAGATATCAAAAACGAATAAGACGATAGTTGTATGTGGAGACTTTAACATTGATTTATTAGAGGTAACTCAAAACTATATAAGGTTCCTAAATCTTTTTTATTCCTTTAATTTAATTAATCTTTTTAATGAACCTACACTAATTACTCCTACAACAGCTACTTGCTTAGATAATATTTTCTGTAATTGTAAAGTTATGCAAAAATCTATTATAAACTGTCTAAGATCAGATCATAGTAGACTAATAGCCACATTTGAGCACCATCATGTTTCACCAATAGTGGATATTGTTTGTAGGCCAGTCACTACCAATAAATTAGATAGATTTAAGAAAAATATTGATTATGGAATAAATATATTGCCATTCAACAGCGCTAATATGGATGTGTCATATGAAAATTTGTTTGGATTGGTTAAAGATGAGTTTAACAATATATTTAAGCAAAGCACCTTAGAATAAATACAAATAAATGTAAATTCAGCGACTGGGCCACAACCGGTATTCATAAAAGTAGGAGAAAATTATATGAACTTAAAGCAGTCAAGACCCTAAAATTATTGAAGATGTGAAAAAATTCTCTAAAATCTTTAAAAAGGTATGTTTAGTAGCCAAATCAAATTACATTCGTGATATTATTGCTAGCTCCAAAAATAAAATAAAAGCCACTTGGAGCATAATTAATAGAGAAACATGCAAAAATAAACAATTAGATCGCACAATTAGCCTTAACGTTGATAATAAAATTATTCAATCCGACAATGAGGTAGCAAACGCGTTTAAGGATTTTTTTTCTAATATACCTATTGCTACAACTAGTAATTTAAACTCTTCACAAGGTCTTGCGGAAACTTTTTTGAAATCAAATGTCGAAAAATGTACTTCTATTCTAAATTTTAGGCATATAAATCCCGAAGTTATTGTAAAAACTTTTAAAGAGTTAAATATGAAAAAAAAACAGAAGATTTATGGGGCATTTCAGTTAATATAATCAACCATATAATTGATAGTATAGCAACGCATCTTGCTTGTATATTAAATCAGTGTATTGATGAAGGTTCGTTTCCTAATTTGATGAAGTACTGCAAAATCATACCCTTATTTAAATCCGGAGATAAAAGTGATCCCTCTAACTATAGACCGATATCAATTTTACCAGCTCTTAGTAAAATATTTGAAAAGTTAATCTACAATCAACTCTATCACACTTCAGAATAAACAAACTATTGCATGAGAATCAGTTTGGTTTCACAAAGGGTAGAAACACAACTGATGCGGGAGTTACACTCATTAAGCATATCTTTGATGCATTTGAAAGTAAGCATGATGCTTTTGGGGTTTTTTGCGATTTGTCTAAGGCTTTCGATTCTGTAGATCACAAAACGTTATTAATGAAATAACGGCATTATGGTGTCTCAAATGAGTCAGAAAAATTGTTAGAGTCATACCTCACAGATAGAACGCAAACAGTTAATGTCAATGGAACTGACTCATCCGGGGCTCCATTACGCATGGGAGTGCCCCAGGGCTCTATATTGGGACCTTTATGATTCCTGATATATATAGATGACCTTCCTTACTTTACTAAAGATCTGTGTGAGATAGTATTGTTTGCAGATAATACGTCATTGATTTTTAAAACTGACAGAGGTAAAGCAACCTTTGACGATGTAAATAATACTCTCTCTCAAGTACTACGATGGTTTACTGCTAACAATCTTTTACTTAATGCAAAAAAAACCAAGCTCATCAAATTCACTATGCCCAATGTGAGGCAGGTCAGTACGCATATTAATATGTCAGACGATCACATAGATGCAGTCGATTCAACAACCTTTTTGGGAATTACTATAGACTCCCGACTGCAATGGGGTCCCCATATAATTGCCTTGTCAGGAAGGCTCAGTTCAGCGGCTTATGCTGTGAGAAAAATAAGGCTTTTAACTGATGTCGAAACGGCAAGACTAGTATATTTTAGTTATTTTCATAGTTTATTGTCGTATGGTCTATTGCTATGGGGCTCAGCTGCTGACATCAAATCAATCTTTGTGTTGCAGAAAAGAGCTGTACGTGCAATATATTGTCTTGGGCCTCGCGACTCTCTGAGAGAGGTCTTTAAAGATATTAAAATATTAACAGTAGCGTCACAATACATTTTTGATAATATTATGTATGTTAGAAAAAACATTCGTTCGTTTAGCCTTAAATGTGATTCACATCATTATATTACTAGAAATAAAAATAAACTTGCCGTTCCGAGCTTCAGATTAAAGAAGGTAGGTAATTCATTTTTGGGGAAATGTATAAAAATATTTAATAAAGTACCACAAACTCTTGTTGACTTGCCTGTTTATAAGTTCAAAAACCACATTTAAAAAAATCCTTATGGAAAAAGGATATTACAAAGTTGAAGATTACTTAAACGACAAGAGTGCATGGACTTAATATCCTGCCTAGCTCGCACTTACAATATCTTGTAATTGTATTTCCTGTAATAAAACCAGGCTGACAAAGGTGACTGAGTTTGTTGCGCCGTTTCTTCTCATCACCAGCCGATATGTAGTCCCGAAGCGGTGGTAGGAAAAAAAATTGGGACATGTAAAAGTGCCATTGATGGCCAATTTGCAAAAATAAATGACTTTGACTTTGACTTATCTTCTAACTCCTATCCGTTAAGGAGTTCTGTGGCTTCCATCATCAGGTCAGCAATATGACATGATGATTACCAGACCCAAAAATCAGCATTGAGTCAGAAAATATATGCAAAACATTATGGGTGCCTATAAGAATTGAGGGTTGCCCTCGATTTGCCAGGGATCCCATCATCAGAATCTGACTTGGTGTTAATGGGACCACCTCAGGAGTATACCCTTTCAAACTAAAAAATAAATTTTGAAATCTGTCCATAATTGACGGCGTAATCGCGTAACAAACATACAAAAAAAAAAAACATTTAGACGAATTGAGAACCTCCTCCTTTTTTTGAAGTCGGTTAAAAACGAATGTTTAGTTACGAACATACTGATGAACCAGTTGAATCTCCTGAAATGCAATTCAGAGTTAATTATTTTAACACAATGGTAGATGCTATAATAGTCGACACCGGATGTCGATTTACAGCGCTAAATGAATATTTTGGGCAATTTGGTTTTATTTATATTATCAATTATTTGAAATCTATGCCAAAAGAGGATCTTCTCAAACATTGTAATGATTTAGGTACAATACTTCGGGAAGGCGAAATCAGCCTTTCGAACTTTATGAAGAACTTCAACTTTTAAAAACTAATTCACTAGACTCTATCAACGACGCGAAACAACTCATCCAATACATTTTAGAAAATAATTTAGAAGAAATATATCCAAATGTTTATATTACAATTAGTGTGCGATCGTCGCACTAGGATTGGCAGAAGGACACTGATTCAGGAATAAGGAATAGGAGTGGACTGTATAGTTTTGTGTGTGTGAATTCTCAATGGAATGTTCGTTCAGTCCCTGAAAATTGGCGAGTAAAAACAGCTTCACCAACCTTAAAGTCGACCCTCGCCACGCACGGTAGCCAACCAGCAAACGCACGGCGTCTTGGGCGGAGAACAGCTTGTTTTGGTCTTCAGGAACTAAAATGACGTGGATGCACGGCAACACACGCGTATTGTATTGACAAAGACACGGTCTTCGTAGTGTGAACGTCACACGATGACTGGCAGAGAGCGCGCGTAGCACACGGGTGCTCGATACAACGGTTGCCCAGCAAGTGTGGGAGCCGACCATCGGAACGATGGTAGACAAATAAAATTGGCAAAGCAAATGTGCGATTACCCGCCAATATTTTTACAAGGACTGAACATACCCCCCACCGAAATCAGTGTGATGATTTCCTATCAATAAAAGTGACAGGTATGTGTAATAAATAAACTTACGAAGTTTACAATAAAATAGATATGAATGTGTAGTATAATACATTGTGAAGTATAATTTAGGAGAACCTTACATAACTAAAATTTTTACTACTAGGGTGCTGTGTTACTTAAATTAATTTGCATTTGGCAAAGGATAAGTTTTATTAACTGGTCTTTTGAAAAGCCCATTTTGAGTTCTTAAAGTTACAACGCGAACAAAATTATCTGAACCAGGATGAACCTGCTCAATCCTACCTCGTGGCCACTGTAGAGGTCGAGTTAGATTAGATTTAAGTAACACAAAGTAGGGGATTTCCCTACTTTTAGATTAGGAGAAGAAGAGAACCACTTCTCCCTCTGCTCGAGAGTATGAAGGTATTCATCCGACCATCGCTTTCAAAAGATTTGGGAAGCTTGTTGAATTAATTGCCAACGTAACAATCTTGAAGAATATCCTCAACTGGATATTCAGGGACAGCAAGCAAATTGTGCCCTACTAAGAAATGTCCTGCGGTCAAAACGTCATACTCATTTGGATCATTTGACAGAGAACAAAGAGGACGAGAATTCATTATTGCCTCGATCTTGCAAAATATTGTTGTCAACTCTTCAAATGTAAGAGATTCCCAAATACCGCCCATAGAAGCAGCATTTGGCGCATTTTTACGCCATTCAACAGATCTAGATGTTAACCCATCTAGTATCTTATCTTGACATTCCTTCCGTGAGAAATAATTATTAACTTCCTTTAAATGTTTAGCAGCAGCTATGAAGTTTGTACCACAGTCTGAGTACAAGCAATTACACAGACCGCGACGAGACACAAACCTATCAAAAGCAGCTAAAAAGCATTCACACGAGAGGTCAGTGAAAACCTCTAAATGAACTGCTTTTGTCGAAAAGCATACAAATAAACAAAGATATGCCTTATGCACCTTTGCATTACGACGCAGACTTTCCTTTACAAAGAAAGGCCCGCCGATATCGCAACCAACGTGGCTAAAAATCTTATCAGGTAACAACCTAGATGCGGGTAACATACCCATTATCGGCTGTGTAAAAGAAGGTCTACACTTAAAACATTGAACGCATTTTGACAGGACTGATCGAATACTGCTACGAGCATTGATTATCCAATATTTTTTACATAGAATACCTTGTAACGTACGAGGACGCACATGTAAATACAATTGATGGTAATACTTTATAATTAAAGAAGTGATGTGGCACCTTTTAGGAAGCAGCACGGGATGCTTCATATCATAAGAGAGGTTAGATTGTGAAATTTTACCCCCCACCCTGAGGAACTCGAGGGTGTCAATAAATGGAGAAAGCTTACGCAATGAGACTGCGTAGCCATTTTTCTGTAATGCTTCAATAATTAAAATGATTTGATTGAAGAGTCAAAATAATAGAATCATGACCTTGTTTCAATTCAGATTAAGTCAAAGGACCGACAGTTCGATTTAATTTATTTTTTAAGTTATTAATAAAACGATGACACCAAGCCATCACGCGTTGTAATTTATTAAAAGAAGAAAAATTATTGAAAGTTAACTTGAGATCATTGGTCATCGATTTATCGTCACATGAATTAAAACAGTAAGTGTCAACGTTTCATTTTAATTCAGGAATTTTCGCGTCATCTTTTAAAAAGAATGTATTAGTAGGCCAATCTTGTGGCTTGCTATAAAGCCACTGAGGGCCGTTAATCCAATCAGTAGATATATCAATAAATTGTTGAGGTAATGCTCCACGCGAACAGATGTCCGCTGCGTTGTTTTCGCTGTTAATACGATGCCAACAGTTAGGAGGAACAACATCTATAATCTGACTGACCCGACTAGACACAAAAGTTTTAAGCTTATAGGGAGGCATGTGAAGCCATAATAACACAACACTCGAATCATCGACCTTGAAATCGATAAATACATTTTGTTTTATAAAATTAATAAGTTTAGTAAGCAGCACGGCTGCCATTAATTCAAGCCGAGGTATTGACATGATAGGTTTGAGTGGAGCGAGTTTAGATTTACTACAAATCAATCCAACTTTAATGTTTCCGTCACTATCTACGCTGCGTAGGTAAACACAGGCTGCATACCCGCGCGATGACGCATCGCAAAAACCTACTAACTGCATGTCGGAAAAATCAGATATCATCAAATGCCGTTCGATGCGTACATTTGCCAGTGATGGTAACTCATTAATAAATTTACCCCATTTATTTTGCAG
The DNA here is from genome assembly GCA_950371115.1 of Anania fuscalis. Classification (NCBI taxonomy): domain Eukaryota; kingdom Metazoa; phylum Arthropoda; class Insecta; order Lepidoptera; family Crambidae; genus Anania; species Anania fuscalis. The sequence continues at coordinate 18,929,833 of OX493326.1, read as the reverse complement.
TGGCAACGGTAAACTATCGTCCCAGGCTAGACCTAATTTCCACAAATCTTGCATAATGCATTTTGCTACAAAAGTACAAGGAGATATAAAGCCGACGGGGTCATAAATACTCGCAAGTAACTTTAAAACTGAACGTTTTGTTGATGTCGTAGCCCGATCTTAAAATTAAACATTTCATGTTGTGGCCGGTCATTTCTTAAAATTGTCGTATTTAATAAAACGGCCAAACAAAACTGGCCATATCGTTTAAATGTCAACGTTTGATGATATGTCAATCAACGTTTGGCCATATCATTAAAAAAGGTGTAAATACGTTTACAAGTTATTGGAATTTGTTTAATATTACTTTTGGGCAATAGATAAATAAAACATAATAAATATTATTTATTTGGAAAGAAAACTAATACCTAAATAAAAAGATTTAAATAACCTACCTAACCTCAAAAATTACGTGTCAAATCCTCCACGATTTTTGCGCCTATTTTTCAAGTGACTTTCATAAAAATCACTTAGCTTGATGTCTTAAGGATAATTCACTTTAATTTAATCTTATTCTTCACTTTCACAATTCACAAGAAAAAGAATAATAATTGTCCAATGCCATGTTGTACCACAATAACAAAGCGACATCAGCGCCTCTACCGGTAGATAACATAACTGTTTAACGATATGACCACCAACGTTTGGCCATTTCATGAAGTAGTCGGTTATATCGTCAAACGCTGACTGATTCATTGATCTGGCCTATCGACATTATGATTTGGCCAGCGGGTAATATGCCGCATCATGAAAAACGACCATTTTATGAAATGGGTGGCCAAATCATGAAGTGATTAATTCTAAGATCGGGCCACGACATTGACACTGTGTCACGAAAATTATAATTGAAAGAAAAACAGTCACACGAGGGTAACCATATCAATCCCAAGATTTTTAAGGACGACGATAACGTATCGTCTTCAAAGTCAATTTTTGAAATATGATCTGCTTCCATCCGAGTTAGGAGTTCAGGTCTATTACTTGACCACTTTTTCAAATCAAATCCGCCACTCTTGAGTAGTGAAAAAAGCTCGTCTTGCAACGTGCAAGCATCAGAGATTGATTGACATGACCACAACAGGTCATTAACATAAAAACCGTTTAGTAGTATTTTAGATGCGGAACTGTCCGGATTATCCCGCGCAAGCTGGTGCAGCGTACGCACCGCAACGAAGGGAGCACTGCGTAGCCCGTACATATTTGTTTTTAATTCATAGATGCGGACCGGTTCCAACGGATTGTCGCGCCAAAGTATGTGCTGATATTTTCGTTCGGATGGATCGATAAGAACCGCACGATACATTTTTGATACGTCAGCTGTAAAGTGAACTTCATATAGTCTGAAGTTTGTAATTATTTTAATTATGTCTGAATGTAACTTTTGTCCGGTCAAAAGGATGTCATTTAGTGACAAGCCGTTATCTGTGGAAGCAGAACCATCGAACACAACCCTGAGGGGCGTTGTAGAACTTGTTGGGCGCAAAACACAGTGGTGCGGAATAATATATTTAGAAGGTTCTATACCTTGGTACAGTTCCATGTGATCTAAGGATTCGTATTCCTTCATGAAGTCACCATAAGCCTTACGAAGGTCAGGTGATCGAGCGAGACGGCGCTCAATTTGTGTAAGTCGTTTAAATGCAACATCATAAGAATCGCCCAGATCCTCGTGATCAGGCTTCATAAGAATCGGAGAAACATATCGACCAGTTTCGTCACGATAGTGTTTTTCACAATACATTTTTTTAGCGATTTCCTCTGACGGGCTTAAAGCAATCGAGCACGGCTCAGATTCCACCTCCCAAAATCGTTTGAGAGTGTCATTGAGGTCATTCTCTTCAATAGTGTACGACACCAACGATGTTGTAGACGCTACAACAGTGATGTCACGTGCTTTATTTATTGACTGCACGGACAGTTTTCCAGTGATAACATATCCAAACACACTGCCCAACGCAGCAGGTGTGTCGGCATTTATTATGATTTTTTTCCATCATAAATGTGAGGGAAAATATCGCCCGCTAAGATTATATCAATTGATAATTTTTTATAGAAATTAGGATCCGCTAAAAATAAATTACAAAATTCCTTAACAACGTGCTGAGGAACTTGTACATTAGGTAGATCGGAAGTTATTTTCGGTAACACTACTGCGTCTATATTAAAAGTTAAATCATTATTATGTCGTGGCTTAATTAGGCATGACGTCATGCCATGATTTTTCACGCCTTCACCGGCGAGTCCAAAAATATTCAAGGACATTTACGTTGAGGTAGGCCTAAACGTTGTAAACAAGACGGAGAATAAAGTTAGATTGCGCACCGAAATCAATAAGAACGCGGCACGGCTGATAACTACCTAACCCGTCCTTCACGTGAACAACAGCTGTTCCCAGCAGTACCGAGCTATAGCTATGCATCGACGACGACGCATGGCAGGTATTGGCTGCGCGCGGCGAGTCGCTCGCGCCGCTTGGGATGAGCAGCTGCGCTTGCGACGGTACGGCTTTTTTTTTTCGTCTGGCAACCCTGGCTGTCAGTCGCAGCTCAAACAGCTGTTGTAATTTTAATTCTTAATTATTGATAATTTGTGTAAAATAAACCTAGTTTAGGCCTAAATAGCAAAAACAAAGCATAACTCATAATTTGTGCTAGTGTATATAAACCTAATTACAAAAAAGTGACATAAATTCGGACAAAATTTCCTACCGGTTTTGACATCCAAATTTAAAAGGAGTTCAATTCAACGGATTACCTAAAACCAGGGGAGTACTGTTTTCAACATTATTTTAATCATAATAGGAAAGTGTTATAATAAGTGTGTTTGCAATCTAGACTTTAAAATTACCATTGCAATTAAGTTGAGGTTATATCAATAGTTGTAACTTGCGTAGCTTTGGTACCTACTTGATGATAATTAGCAACTATTTACCTACAGCATTACTGTTATCACAACATTTAACACTGTACAAACCTCACGAAAGTGAGACTCGTCACAATTCGTTGCATTAGGCCTAGTTGTGCCTCTCTTTACTTGACATATAGTGGAAGTAAAGTTAATGAAAACAACCTTTTGCCGCAGACATTCTACTTCTAACACTTAACAATACATTCAAATAACTAACAGTGGGAAATGTTGATGGTTATTTCAAGTAATTTAGTGTAAATTAGCCTAATAAATTATTTTTTTATATTCGTTAAAAATACCCTCAAGGAAAAAGTTAATAAAAGAAAATTGTACAGTAAATCTGTATTTCTTTAAAAATCGATCATTTTAATTTAAAGACTTATTCTTTATATATTTTAAACTAAAATCAACCACATACAACTTCAGCATATAAGTACCTATTACTGTCAGTCTCCTTGCTTATCTTAAAATAAACTTAAATCAAGACATCGGCTATACACTTCTTTCTAAATAATTCCAGATGAGGCCATATAAATCCAGCAAAATGACCACCAAGAGTGGAACTATGACCCGGAAAATGGCTTCGCTGAATACTGAGCTCAAACTCAAAAATGCACTTGAGGATTTGAAACAGAGTAGGGAAAGCTGTGACCAACTTGTTAGGGAAAGAGAGGAGAGTAAAGAAGAGATTAAAATTACTATAAATAAAAACTCCCAACTCAAAAAAGAATTAGTTGAATTGCATGCCCAACTCCAAGAAGTCACCGAGCACCGTGATGACTTACTAAATACCATCAACACCTTCAACCAGTGCAGCAATATTTTCGAACAGACACTATTGCGCAACAATGAATTGGAGACTGAACTTCGAGATGTCAACAGGACTTTATTGCATTTCGAAGAAGAAAAAAAACAACAAGTATTCTCGCAGGCCTTGAACCTCTATGAGGAGTTGATTGGAAGCCCGGGTGGGCATGCAGTAGTTTCTGATTTAGAATGAAGTAAAAGAGGTCAATTTGATACTAAACATAATATAAAGTTAACTAGTAAAAATAGGCTAAAGAAATATTTAAAATTAAATAAATTTATCACAAAAACTAAAAAATTAATTAAAAAACAGAAATGTTTTTATAATAATATTAAGTTGAGGAAAGAACGTGCAGAGTTAGTAGACAGTCTAGAGATCTATCATAATAAACTGTATGAAAGCAGATCTAAATACAATGTTGACATTGAACGAATGCAGGCGGACATCTCGCAGTTACATGAGTCTTTAAAATCTATAACATGCAAATATGTTTCTGCCCAGGAACAAATAAATGAGCACATCTTGGCCGCAAATAAACTTTTAGAAATAGGAAATCCCAAAACAGATTTCTTATCACTACCAAATATAAATGTAACACAGGTGACAGATAACACCATCTCAGGGGCCAATCTGTTGAATGTTGACCGGCAACCTTCAATGTCAACACCACAATATAGTAATACCAAGATAAATGTAATTATGTTTTCAGATAGGTTAGGAGTTGGTTATGGTCCTCTACTAAGTAAGAAATTAAGTTGTAATGTTGTTAATAACTGTATGCCAGGTGCATCACTTGATATAATAATTAATCGTATACAAAATAGTAAATTAAACTCTGACTCTATCCTTGTTATAATGCTAGGAAATAGTCAAAACCTTAATAAGACAAAAATCATTCAAAGTTACTCAATTTTGTCCGGCTTAAATGTAAGGAAAATAATATATTGTGCCCTACCTTTTTGTAAAAATCAAATAGCGCAAGAAAATGACAGTATTCACTCATTGAATACATTAATTTATAATATGACTCAACGTCATAACGACAAATTTGTGTCTTTTGACACAAATAAATTTATTAATAATAGCTTTCAATTGACTGGCAGCTCTTTACACCTGCCTTATAAACTAAAGAAACTAGTAGCTACTTTGTTAGCATATAATATTAACTGTATTGATTTAAAATACAAAAATGAAACCATTTACTGTGACAAACATATTAGTAGCAGTACTAATTTAAATATTATTCCTGTGACAATCTCAAATAATTTAAACTAAAAGAGCAGACAAAAGCTAAGCCTACCTTTAATATTGTGCACCAAAATATGCAAGGCTTGGCTGGCAAAGAGTTAGAATTAGCCTTATTCTTACAAGATTTAAATGTACATGTACTATGTTTAACAGAGCATTGGATTAATCAATATGAGTTAATGATATACATTGAAAATTATAAAATCGGCAGTTCGTTCACAAGGAAGTCCACTACTAGGGGGGGGGGGGGGGGGGTCACTTATACTATTAAATAGTAAGTTAAACTTTAAAGAACGTAAAGATATAGTGTCACTTTCGATTGAACGAACTATTGAACTAGCATGTGTTGAGCTAGAGCAGTATATAATAATAAGCGTGTACAGCCCCCCATCAGCCAATTACCAGCTTTTTGAATCCAATATGGAAGAGGCTTTGAAAAAAGTCTGTAGTTTTAGTAAGAAAATAGTTGTGTGTGGAGATTTTAATGTCAATATATTAGTAAATTCACCGAATTCAACTCGTTTTCTTAATCTTTTTAAATCGTTTAATTTAATTAACTTATTTAATGAACCAACAAGAGTGACTCCCACAACAGCTACTTGCTTAGATAATATTTTTTGCAATAGCAATGTAAAAGATAAATCAGTTATAAATTATTTAAGGTCTGACCATAGTGGCCAGAGGGCGTCGTTTGAGCACCATCATGTCCGAGAAATTATAGATGCTGTCTGCAGGCCAATAACCGTAAATAGAATAGACCGATTTAAAGAAAAAATGTGTAATGGTATAGATTTATTAAAATCTAGCAGTAGACATAGTGTTGATCTGTTATATGAGGATCTTTTTGGCTTGATTAAAAATGAATTTGATAAAATTTTTACACAAAAAAAAATAAAAGCAAATAAGGTCAGGTGTAAGTTTAATGAATGGGCTACACCTGGTATTTACAAAAGTAGAAGAACATTATATGACTTGTATAGTCTAAAAGCAAACACTCAGAACCCACAGATCATAGATCATGTTAGAAATTACTCTAAAATATTTAAAAAAGTATGTGCCACTGCAAAATCAAATCATCTTCGAAATATTATTTTGGGTTCTGATAATAAAGCAAAGGCCACATGGAACATAATAAATAAAGAAACATGTAGGCGTAAACAGAATGATCACTCTTACTCTCATAAAATTGGGGATAAACTAATTAACTCACATGCAGAAGTTGCAAATGCTTTCGAGGAATTCTTTTCGAATATAGCTCCCTCTACAACTAAAGAACTGGCTTCTTCTGCTGAACTAGCTGAATCCCTTCTCAAGTCGGGTGTTGATGAGTGCAAAACTCCATTTAATTTTAGACATATTAATCCTGATATACTAATAAAAACTTTCAAGGAATTAAACATGAAAAAAACTGAAGACTTATGGGGGATCTCAGTCAATATTATCAATACAATTATAAATACGATAGCCCCTTATCTTACAATTCTTTTTAATAAATGTATTGATGATAAACAGTTTCCTACTTTGATGAAATTTATTAAGATAATTCCTTTATATAAATCAGGCGAGAAAAATGATCCTTCAAATTTTCGACCAATTTCAATTTTACCGGTACTTAGTAAAGTTTTTGAAAAAGTAATTTTCAATCAACTTTTATCACATTTTGTCCTTAATAAATTGTTACATAGCAAACAATATGGCTTCACGAAAGGTAGAAGCACTACAGATGCTGGAGTTGCACTCTTGAAACACGTGTTTGATGCTTGGGAAAGTAGGCAGGACGCTTTGGGAGTTTTTTGTGATCTTTCTAAGGCTTTTGATTGTGTGGACCATCAAACTTTACTGAAAAAACTTAGACACTATGGTGTTTCATGCGATGCCTCAGATTTAGTAAACTCTTATCTCACAGGCAGAACACAAAAAGTTTGTATCAATGGAGCTGAGTCTTCTGGGTCGCCTCTTACTATGGGCGTGCCGCAGGGATCGATATTAGGGCCTCTGCTTTTCTAATTTACATAAATGACCTTCCATCTTTTACGAAAGACCTCTGTGAGACGGTGTTATTTGCAGATGATACTTCATTGATTTTTAAAATCAAGAGAGGTAAAGACTCATTTGACGATGTAAATAATGCACTCTCGCAAGTATTGCATTGGTTCACCACCAATAATCTTATGCTCAATGCAAATAAAACAAAGTGCATCAAATTCACAATGCCCAACGTAAAACTTGTCTCAACACATATTACTGTAAATGAACAACTTAATACATCTAGTTCCACTACATTTATAGGAATCACTTTAGATTCCATGGGGTGCGCATATCGAGACTCTGTCGGGAAGACTTAGCTCTGCTGCTTATGCCGTGAGAAAGATAAGACAACTGACTGATGTTGAAACGGCAAGATTGGTGTATTTTAGCTATTTTCATAGTATAATGTCATATGGAATATTGTTATGGGGCTCAGCAGCAGATATTGAATCTTAATATTTGTACTGCAGAAGAGAGCTGTACGGGCAATTTACGGCCTTGGACCCCGAGACTCCTTAAAAGAACTGTTTAAAGAAATTAATATACTTACAGTAGCATCCCAATCTATTTATGAAAATATAATGTACATCCGCAAAAACCTGTCCTTATTCCTTAAGAAAAGTGACATTCATAATCTTAACACACGGAATAATTTTCTTTTTTCAATCGGGCGGTCGTAAGAGATATACACGTAAAAGTTGTGTCCTCAAGTAAAAAATTATCACGCTGTTTATTGTGCATCGTTAATAGTGAGTGTTACATCATTGGACGCGTAAAACAACTGTTTAGCTTGGTGACTAACAACAACGACATTTTAAACTAAAATCTGAGTGCAAAACGAAAAATAATAAAACGAAATCTAGTTCGGTAATTCTTGTGACTCTCAAGGCGGGTATCTTCATTTTGTGTAGTGCGCGAGCATAAGTACCTCTAAACATATAACGGACCCACGGCAGACTGTTCGACAAATTCAAGCATATACAAGCGGTCGATTTGGCGTGACGGTTTTTTGTGCGCTCGCTAATTCGAGGGACGCCGTATCAAATCCCACTGCTCTCAGTTTTTGTAAACTTTATCTGTTGTCTCGCAACTTTGTGTGCCTGAAACTTCGAAATAGCAAATTCGCAAAACTTATACTTTACTACAACTTTGTTGGCTGGAAATAAATTGTTTCTTAAAAGCTAACTATTAATTAAGTTAGCAGGAGCGCCTACACTAATACCACACTAATACCGCAACGCGTCGCAATGTCTGTGGAAGATATGAATTGGGGATGTTGTGAGTTGTCGACAGCAATAGATGATTACATTCAATGCAATAAATGTATGAAGGCGTACCACCTGGCCTGCTTGACTTCAACGGCTTCTAACTCAGAGGCCTTGGTCACGCCACCTTGGATCTGTCCTACATGTACCAACGAGCAGCCTACAGACGTCAAAAGCTATAAAACTCCTGTTCGCTTAAGCACAAACGTAACAACACGTACAACAAAACGGCAGGCGTTACAGTCGCCTCCGGGCAACAGCTCCGACCTGGCTCCCGGGGCAGAATTGCGGTGTGTAGTACAGGAGGTTATGCAAAAAGAAATTGATGGCTTGGCTGCTAAAATAAGTAGCTCCCTAAGGACGGTGTTTAGTTCGGAGCTTGGAGTCGTTACAAGTGAGATTAAGGAGATTAAGGATTCTATGAACTTTATGAATAGTAAATTCGAGGAAATGCTTAAGGAACATAGTGAAGCAAAAAAATTCATCGCTGATTTGCAGGAGGAAAAAACTTCACTAAAAAATACAGTCAAGGATCTGAGTACAAGATTGAACACGTAGGAACAGAATGCACGTTCGATAAACGTTGAAATTCAGTGTATACCTGAAAAGAGAAACGAAAATGTTATAGAAATTACCATGAAAATCGGCAAGGTTATTAACTGCAACATCACAACTGGTGACATTGTACAATGTTCCCGCATCGCTAAACTCAACCCGGGCAATACGCGACCAAGATCAATCGTGGCGCAGTTTAATAATCTACAAACGAGGGACAAATTTATGGCTGCAGTTATTAATTTTAATAAGCAGAAACCGCTTCACGACAAACTTAATAGCGCTCACCTTGGTATCGATGGCCCAAAGACACCTGTATATGTAGTTGATCACCTATCACCGACGAACAAGGCCCTACATGCTGCCGCGCGAGCAGCCGCCAAGGAAAAGGGATACAAACACGTGTGGATTAGAAGTGGACGTATCTTCATGCGGAAAAGTGACGACTCTAATTATATTCTAGTTAAAGACATGGACACTGTTAAGAACTTAATTTATTCAATCTGTTAAAATATCTGCATGTTTTAGGAATTAAGGATATAAAATTCAATTCATTAAATATTTATTATCAAAATGTACGAGGCTTAAGAACTAAGACTCACAGTTTTTATTGTAATTTGTTGAATTGCCAATATCATATCATAATATTAACAGAAACTTGGCTTAACAAAAACATCTTGAATTCCGAATTGTTCGACGACAGGTACGTGGTTTACAGAAGGGACAGGGAGACGTCAGGCTTTCACAGTTATAAAGACGGGGGATGTATTCTAATAGCTGTCTCGCACGAGCTCAATTCTCGGCGGATTGTAGAATGGGAGTCACAATGTGAGGATATATGGGTGTCGGTTGATGTGACTACGGGTGCAATGACTAACAGACTCTCGTTTTGTGCCGTATATTTACCACCACCAGTGCAGATAAAAATGGTCAAGAGTTTTGTGAATAACTGTAACTCAATTGTTGATAGATCTAGTAATCATTATACATGTATAGTTGGAGACTTTAATCTGGGAACGATCGACTGGGCTCAGGTAAACTCTTCAGATGTCTATTCTCCTGGCACCTTGATTTGTCAGTATTTGTTAGATTTCATAATGGTCAATAATTATAGACAATGCAACCCTTATTACCAATAATAAGAATAGAATTTTGGACTTGGTTCTGACCGACTGCCCTAACTGTCAGTCTTGCCGTGCATCGGACGTTTTAAGTTCCATTGATCCACTCGACCCCCCTATAGAGTTTCAGCTGACTTTAACGCATGAGGGCAGCCTACCCATATTTAATGGCCACAGACTCAATTTCTTTCGGGCCGATTATGACGTTATAAATAAACATTTAAAAGAAAGTAAATGGGACAACATATTTTATGGAACTGAAAGCGTTGATGACATGGCGGACGGTTTGCATACGATCATAAATGATGCAATAGAAAAGTTTGTTCCTAAGTACCAACCGAGGGTAGTTAGATATCCTCCATGGTTCAGCCGTGATTTAATCAATAGGTTACGGGAAAAAAACAAATATAGACAGAAATATAAAAAGTATAAAAATCCTCTTGACTTAATTTCTCTTAAGATACTGACCAAGCGATGCAAAAAGTTGACCACGGAGTGTTACAATAGTTACACCAGGGCTGTTGAGGGGAACATTCAAGCAAAGCCCAAATCATTCTGGACATACTTAAAGTCAAGGCGTGATGGCTCCAGCACTTACCCGTCATCAATGAAGGATGGGCCTGTTACTTGCTCTGACACTGAGGGTGTATGCAATCTGTTTGCTTGTCATTTCTCCTCGGTTTATGGTCGGGTTGCTCCCCCTAAACCGCCATGTTTACAAAGTACTGTCAATGGAGATGGCTACTCAATGATACACATAGAGCGTGAAGAAGTGTTAAAAAAACTGGAAAGTTTGGACATATCAAAAGGTGCAGGCTCGGATAATATACCACCTGTTTTGTTTTCTAGATGTGCCGCCACTTTGGTTGATCCTATATGTGTTCTGTTCAATAGGTCATTAAAGACAGGTAAGTTTCCGACAAGGTGGAAGCTTGCGAAAGTAGTCCCGGTTTACAAAAGTGATGATACTCATGAAGTAAAAAACTACAGGCCGATATCCATCCTTCCAACTATTGCTAAAGTTCTGGAGTCACTGATACGTCCTTGAATACAGAACTACTTTCAGAAGTTTCTGTCTGTCCATCAGCACGGTTTTGTTAAAGCAAGATCCACATGCAGCAATCTGGTTGAGTTTACCGAGTATCTGATTCAATCAATGGATGCTAATAAACAGATTGATACAATCTACACAGACTTTAGCAAAGCCTTCGATAGGGTGCCACACGGTATCCTGCTTTCCAAGTTGGCCCATTACGGATTCCATGGTGCGCTGCTCCGGTGGTTGCAGTCTTACTTATCTGATAGATCGTTTTACGTCGTGTTGAATGGCTGCCAGTCAAGCACAAATTTGATAACATCAGGGGTGCCACAGGGTTCGCATTTGGGTCCAATCCTGTTCAATATTTTCATAAATGACCTGCCGGGTAGCTTCATGCATTCTTTTGTCTCCATGTTCGCAGATGACCTAAAAATATGTCGTATTATCGAATCCCCAAACGATGTCGCTCTACTAAAAATGGACGTAGATGCTTTAAACTGCTGGTGTAGACTAAACGGGCTGGATCTAAATGTAAAAAAATGCTCCCACATAAAATTCTCTCGCAAACTGACTGAAGTGCCTTCAGTTTACAGCATAGAAGGTGAAGCCCTGCAAGAAGTTGAGGTGGTTAGGGACCTCGGAGTGATATTGGACAGGAAACTTACTTTTATACCGCATATATAAGGTGTACGTGAATTAGTGTCAGATATTTTTAGGAGTAACTTAGATCATCACATGGGTCACATATAAGATAAATTTAAAATTATTGACCAAAATTTAAAAAATAAAAAGTTTTAAAATAAAGAATCAACATCATCCTGTACATGAACCCAAACACCACAAGTAGACTACTCACACAACGCTAGCCCATTCATAATCTCTCCAGGATCACATTCATGCACTCAAAAAATCATATTACACACATGTTCATAACTTACTACGCCATCCCATGCAAGTGTGTGTCTATGAATGAATTCTCTTTGAGATAGAAACATTGTTATTATTTCTATTTCACTCACTCGTTTCATATTATTATTATCATTGGGTGTGTAAGTTGCGTCTGTGACGTACATCTTTTAGATTTTATTACCCGCGAGTTGCAGAAAATCTCATTATCTTTAAAGATGCCATAATGCAGGTTTATAACCTAACTTCAGTACACAAAATGCAAAAATAAACATTAATAGACGACATTTAAGAAAATAATACTTTCAGCAACTGATGCGATGACGATTTATCACTTTGTGCTGTAATTTATTTAAAAATAATTTGTTTTTAAGATTACACCAATTATTTAGCTCCAAATTAAGCAAAACATCCTTGACTTAAGCACAAATACCTACTCGTGCCCATCACACAAACATTCGCCTCTTTCGGGATTCGAACCCGCAACTGCCCGACTTTGTCGTCCGAAACGCAAATAACTACACCAGTCGTTCGTAGAGTGGGTAATTGCTTCTACCAATTTTACAGTAAAATAACAACACAACACGGTTTAATTTAAAAAAATGGTTTTTATTAAATTTGCATTACACTTTTTACAAACACCATTATAAATAACACAACGCAGACAATGAACTTTGACCTCCCATCACACTTGTCATATCACAGTAGGTAGATTTTTGTTGCCTCCCATTCTGGTGGATGCAGAGGGCAGCCCTTAAAAGTGTGTCTACTAACACGCACTAATGTTTCACTGTCACGGTCACCTCGTATTGTTTCGAAAGCACTAATAATACCTACGTGCATTAACTGTACAGCACTGGTGATGGTTTGGCCATCTTGATCATACATACATAAGGTCCCACACGTGGAAATCCAGCGTAGTCAGGTCAGGCGAGCGTGAAGGCCAGGTAATAGGCCCACCGCGTTTACTCCATCGACCCTGGAACTGTGCTGTCAGGTACTCGCGAACACGGCGGTCGTAAGGCGCGGGCGCGCCTTCTTGCTGGTAGTGCTAGTGCTGTCAATCCAGTGACAGAACTCCACGCGTGCGTGACACGTTAGTCCTGCGATCTCAGCTCCTCACTCCTGCACTCTCGTGAAGTGGTAGGGGTTCCTTTCTTCACTCTTTGGCGGTTTCCACACGTACCGAAGACGGAAGCAGCATCCCTCGTTCTGGCTGTCGGGTGGTGACTCCGATAGGCTGTAGTTTGGCTCATGGTAGCACAAAACCATGGTTAAGTTGAGGTAGTCAGGTTTCGAATACTTGTATTGTAGGGCATGGTGACAATTTTTAACTAACGTCAAACTCAAGCGGTGGTCCAGCGCCGATTGACTTATTTTTGTAACTTAATAATAAAAAAGCGTGCGTAAGGGCAACGGTAAGTGTAGCGTTAGCAAAAAAAAAGAGAATATTCGGTGATGTTTTTTACTTAACATTTCGAATCTTGTATCAATGTACTAAAACAAATCTGTACCTAGGCACAGAACGTTGCTGTAGTTAAGAGAGATTATCCGTTCTACAGAGATAACGTTCTACGAAAACCAACACCACGTTTTTGGTAATAACTAGTAGCTAGTAACGTTAAGCTTGAAAGGTACTAGCTGATTGTCTACCTCTTTAGCTCCCATTCAGCATTATCTACAGCAAGGTACTTGTACCTACCTGAAAGTACGTAAGTACTCAACATAGGATTATTTTTCTACATTGGGTAGATTTATTTTGAAATTGGAATTGTAATGAAATGATAAAATGATAATGAAATGTAAATACACTAAAAACCAGCAGTGTAGTAGTCGCAGTGGATAAGGAGTTCGCCGTTAGCGTGGAGGGTTTCGGGTTCAAATTCCGGTCAAGGCAAACCACAAAATTACTTTAAATTATTCAGCAAGTGTTTGGGGGACGAAAAACAGATTCGTAATACAGGCAATACCGCAGTTTGACCCTAATCAACGCCTGGTTGACTTTACTTTTAAAAATATATTGTTTTAAACTTTCATGGTCACTAACATTAGAATAGTTTGTTACGGGATTGCTACCATGTACCTTATTTTTGAGTTTCCGATATTTCGGCACTGTTGCAAGCGCCATGATCACGGAGTAACTGAAGATCTTGCGGGTAAGTTGTTAAGGGCAAACATATCGGTCTACCCTCTTTCGCTGTCTTTTATTGCACGCGTCGGTACCATTGTCTACAAACTCACTATTTTCTCGCACCTGTTCTCGACACACAACACTAACAGTATCTGACCGCGACACAGCAGTTTGTTGTTTTTTCGGTTTTTGCACATACGAATCACTGGATTCCAGACACTTGACAATTTAAACCCATCCTCGCGATTGAAATTTTTGTACTTTGTAATTTCAATCGCTTCCCTGACCATTCTTGGTATGTAGTGGCGTTCTGTCGAAATGATCTGAGGGTTGTGAAACTCAATCCAGTGATTGAGACCTGATTCCAACAAATATTCCGCGATTGCCGATTTCTGTTTGTCGTTGTTTTTGACCGCTTTTATGTGTTCTTTCATTCGGCACGCTATGGTACGTTTTATTTGGCCGATATATGAACTGCCACAGCTGCAGTCAATCTTATAGACACCCGGTTTCTCCATTGGGAAACTATCTTTTGGAGATCGTAGACATTGTGTTACTTTTCTTAATGGAGTGAAGACAGTATTAAGTGAGTATTTATGAAGTACGTTTGAGATCTTGTCTGTCACTCCTCTTATGTATGGCAAGAACACAGGTTGCCTGTCTACTGTGTCTTTAAAGTGTCTTGATTTGTGTCTAGATGGTAGCTGCCCTCTATATCCATTATTCTGTAAGACTTTCTGAACATGTTCCAACTCTTGGTTTAAGTGTTCAAGGTCACACAAGTCATAGGCTCGGTTTGTCAGTGCAGTTACTACAGAATTAAGATGTCGAGGGTGGTGATGCGAGGTTGCGTTGAGATAGCGGTCAGTGTGAGTGGATTTTCTATAGACAGAGTGACTCAGTGAACCGTCACTCCGCACTTCAATCTTCACATCCAAAAATGCTAGGCTTCTGTTTTCTACTACATACCAAGAATGGTCAGGGAAGCGATTGAAATTACAAAGTACAAAAATTTCAATCGCGAGGATGGGTTTAAATTGTCAAGTGTCTGGAATCCAGTGATTCGTATGTGCAAAAACCGGAAAAAACAACAAACTGCTGTGTCGCGGTCAGATACTGTTAGTGTTGTGTGTCGAGAACAGGTGCGAGAAAATAGTGAGTTTGTAGACAATGGTATGACGCGTGCAATAAAAGACAGCGAAAGAGGGTAGACCGATATGTTTGCCCTTAACAACTTACCCGCAAGATCTTCAGTTACTCCGTGATCATGGCGCTTGCAACAGTGCCGAAATATCGGGAACTCAAAAATAAGGTACATGGTAGCAATCCCGTAACAAACTATTTTACTTTTAAATCTGAGAAAATAAACGTATCAAAAATAATAAATAGAAAGCAGGTTAAAAAGAAGTTTATTTCAGATTAGAGCCTTTGCCCTTTGATTTAAATCATGCATGGTCAGTGTGAGTATTCCAAAACATAACTAGCCTAGTTTGGGATCGGATCCAAGACCTCAACCTTACACGTAAAACTACCCTGTCATTCATCAGCCGTTTTCCAATTACTCAGAATAGTAAAAAAAAAAACTGTTTTTGCTAACCGTACTTTCATTTCGCTATTTGACTTTCGGCATTTCCAATGTCCTGTGTCTTCCGCCGCCTTCAGAGTCGGTTAATAAATCAAATGAACCTTAAGACAAAGCGTTAGAATCTAAACTTGAGTATCGACTGTGTTCTGGCGGTCTCTCTTTGAGTTTGCGTTTGACGATGCCGGCCCTTGCGATACAATTTTTCTAATAAATCTATAAATATAGTCACATTAGTTTAGAGTTTAAAATTGGATGGGTGTTGTCTGTTCTTCGGCGGCTGTTGGCAATAAATCATAGTAGCGCACGCACACAAACAAGCGAGCGTTTGTTGTTGTACTTTAGTAGTAGCTTCTTGTCCGCTACGTAGTAATCAGCTGCTTAGAGGGTGTTGATAGTTGCGTTTGATATCAAAGTTTTGATCGTGTTTTTCTCTAAAACTAAAGCTCGAATAAAAAAAAAGTACTTAATTTTTTTTTTTGTCATAACGTAAACTTATTACCCTTTAAATATCTGACACTAATTCACGTACACCTTATAGATAATGTTTTAAATAGAGCATCCAAGATGTTGGGGTTCGTAATTAGAAACGGAAAAGTATTTCGCAAGGTCCACACAAAGATGGTCTTGTATAATAGCTTGGTGAGGAGTATACTTGAATACTGCAGTACGGTCTGGCGACCACACTTTGCCACTCACTCACTGAGAATTGAGCGAGTGCAAAAGCGATTTGTTCGTCATCTGTCACACTCAGTCGGAATGGGGAAGCGGAACTTCAGCTATGTAGACAGATTACGGCGGCTGAAAATGATCGAACTTGATATAAGACGCGACACATTAGACCTTACATTTCTGTACAAGTTGATCAGGAACGGAATCGACTGTCCTTCACTGCTTCAACAGCTCAAATTCAGAGTTCCCTGTAGACCTCCACGAAACCCAATTAAGCCTCTGTACACGCCGTTGCGACGTACAGTGTATGGCAGAAACTCCCCTCTTTGCCGGATCAGTCGGCTGTACAATGAATGCAGCGATAGCATTGACGTATTCTTGTGCTCATTGGCCACCTTTCGAAATGAGGTTACCCGTAGGTATTCGGAAGTAGCGCGAATTCGAGCGGCCCGACTATAGCATATTGAATTCAATAGTGTTTAGGCACAATTGAATTTAATATGTTACATTTTACATTTTTCTCACATTTCTTTTTCATATGTTTGTCAAACTGGTTATAATAGTTGTAGAAAAAATTATAATGTTTATTTTTAGGTATTATGTGTATTGTTCTCTTTCTAATTGTGCATGTGGTGTTTACCATTAAGTAACTGTGCATTTAGTTTAGTAATTATTACCAATGTTCAAAGCTAATATATAATGTAACAGTTGTTGGTAGACCTAATAAATAAATAAAAAATAAGAATAAGCTTGCCGTTCCCAATTTCAGACTGCATAAAGTGGGTAATTCGTTTATGGGAAAATGTATTCGCTTTTTTAATAAATTACCAGCGTCTATTGTAGAACTGCCCCTGTTAAAATTTAAATCGCATATTAAAACAACTTTAATGAAAAAAGGATATTATACTGTAAATGATTATATAAACGATAAAAATATTTGGAAATAAATACTGCCCTGCTCGCACAGGTACATTTATCTTGTAATGTAAAATATATACTATTTAAAAAGAGGCTGACAATAGTGACCGAGTTTCTTGCGCTACTTCTTCTCGGCGCTAGCCCAAAATTGTCCCAAAGTAGTGGTAGGGAAAAAAAATATTGGGACGTGTAAAAGCGCTTAGTTTAAGCCTATTTACAGAAATAAATTGGTTTTTATGGTTTTTTTTACAGGTTCGATTCCGACAGCAGCGCGTGAATCAACGTGCAATAACGAGTTATGCATTTTTTTGCAAACAACGCATCTGAAATCACTCTTACAATCTTTAGCTTTATGGTTCAGTTTAAGGCAATTGTGGCAAAGTTTTAATTGATTAGCACGGCTAATACGTTGTGTACTGGTCATTTTACGAAAATGTTCACAGCGAAAAATCATGTGATGTTCTCCACAATGCGGACAGCATAACTTGTTAGGGTTATTATTAGAACGTATTATTGAATTATGAGAAACTTTATTAATATTTTTGTCGTATTTTAAAACTTGTTTATTTTGCCTAATCTGCACATTTGATGTGCTTGAATAGGACATAGAATGATCAAGTACCTTGACATGGTTGTAAATAAATGTCATTAATTGAGTAAAAGTGGGTATTTCATTTTGTTTAGCACTTTGTTCAAAAGATTTTCTTGTACTGGGATCTAAACCCCTAAAGCAACATGACACAGGATAATACTATTTAAATCTTTGATATTTAGCGCTTGAATCGCTTTATATGAGTGCTCAATTGTTTCTATGAACAAATTCAAATGAGCTGAGGACTCCTTAGTAAGTGGTGAAAAGTTTAGCATTTTATCTAAATATCTCCCAACAAGCAATCTATTATCTTGGTACTTATCAAGTAGGCTTTTCCAGACCAAGTCATAATTGTAGGTAGTGATTGGAACGCTTTTAACTATGTTTAACGCCGAACCTTTTGTGCAAGATAACAAATAATGAAATTTATCAATTTTTGGAATATTTGGCTGATTATGAACCAAGGAACAAAAGGTTTCGTAAAATGTTGTGAAGTTTTCCAACTCACCCTCAAAACAATAAAGTTCTAACTTAGGTAAATTTGGCCTAGATTCAGTGAAATTTACGACCAACACTCTCAACAGAAGGTTGAAGTTTGGATGCAAATAATTTTATACGAAAATATAGCTCATCGAATTTTTTTAACTCTTGATTGCGCAATGAAGCGTCAGTTTTAAATTTCATTTCAACCTCAAAAATATTAAAAACGCATGCTTCGAATGACTTTCTTAAATCATCTGACTCATTGACCCGCAATAAAAATAATTCTTTTGTACTTGTAGTCTGGGGTGTTTTTATTAAATCATATAAGCTTTGCATTTGTTCAAAATATCTTTCCTTACGGGACATTAATACAAAATATTCTTCAAAATATTCAAATAGAAGGCCGAATACTTTTATCGCTAGGATCAGACATGATGTTAAACACCTACGAGGTCGAACAATGAAGTGATAATGCAAATTAATTGAAGCAACAGTGTTTGTAGTTGAAAGAATGTGGATGGCTTTCTAGAAGTTTCGAATAAAAATATTGTAAGGTAGTTTGACATAGAACGTCTATGTAATATAATGTTGAGAAAGATGATTTTAGCTAGGGCTAAATGGATATAGCTACGAGCTATATGTATTTAACGAAAAAATATGAATCATGCGGCTCGAAGGACCAAAAAATTGTGCGATCGTCGCACTAGGATTGGCAGAAGGACACTGATTCAGGAATAAGGAATAGGAGTGGACTGTATAGTTTTGTGTGTGTGAATTCTCAATGGAATGTTCGTTCAGTCCCTGAAAATTGGCGAGTAAAAACAGCTTCACCAACCTTAAAGTCGACCCTCGCCACGGACGGTAGCCAACCAGCAAACGCACGGCGTCTTGGGCGGAGAACAGCTTATTTTGGTCTTCAGGAACTAAAATGACGTGGATGCACGGCAACACACGCGTATTGTATTGACAAAGACACGGTCTTCGTAGTGTGAACGTCACACGATGACTGGCAGAGAGCGCGCGTAGCACACGGGTGCTCGATACAACAGTTGCCCAGCAAGTGTGGGAGCCGACCATCGGAACGATGGTAGACAAATAAAATTGGCAAAGCAAATGTGCGATTACCCGCCAATATTTTTACAAGGACTGAACAATTAGAATCATGCTTACAGTTCCGGTCAGCACAGCTTCCGCTGAGAGAAGCTTCTCAAAGTTGAAATTGATAAAAACCTATTTGAGAAGCACGATGAGCCAAGACAGACTATCTGCGTTATCAGTTCTGTCAATCGAAGCTGAAATAGCGGCTAGACTTAACTATACGACACAATCCTGAAAAAAATCAGTGAGGCTAAAAGCCGAAAAGTTCGACTATTTTAATTTCTATGTGTGTAATTATTTTTTTCATTTTAGTAACAATAAAACTCGTTATACTCATAAATTATTTTATAATTTGGCATCTTAAATTAAACGTTTTTTTTTCATTGCAAAGTAAAGAGGTCTCGCGAACTTGATGTCGCCGACGTACACATTTGGTCTAGCGCCACCACTGCGCGAGAGCGTCCGGATCGGGGATGGGTTCACCGCAGGAGCGCGGTCAGGGGATAGGAGTGAGGTTTCGAGTCAGTGTACTCGCCGCAGGCCTGCGAAACCTCGGATTAGGATATGGGTCGGGTGCTTAACTACGTTAGTAAGGAAGGCGGGGCAGCAAGCAATTCGCCAGAGCTCTGATGTTCCGAGGCAATGTTAACTGGTGGCGTGTGCGCGCGGAGACGTCTTGCCTCGGCTGCAGAACTTGGACGACTGCTCCGGAGCTTTCTTTTTCGGACGGACCTGTCGCTGACGGCCTAATGAAAAGGCCTTGCCAGCTACAACCGGGCGGAGATGGCGAGCGCTGAAGGCGCTCAGCCTAGGTCCGCCCCACTAGCGGTCTCCGTGACCCGTCTGAGTGTGAGGTGTCGGGCCCCATACCCCGGAACTGCCAAGGCAGGCCGGACCGCCGTCGGGCGCGGGCCCGATCTGGGGGTGAACCGGACTCGGGCCTCAAGGGCGCCTCTCTAGGCTCGGACCTCGGCTTGGACCGTCGTCCGAAGGGTGGACAGGGGAGAAACCGCCAGGCACATGTCTGTGTCGGCCGAAATGAAAGACGGGACCTCGCGCCCTTCGGCGGGCGCGGTGAAACGAGCTACTATGTTATGTAGTAGTTGAGCTCTCTGTCGTACAACGTCGTCTAACTTGGTGAATAACATCCTTTGAGGGGTTATCAGTCACAGAATCAGCAACGCCGCTTTGTTAATCTCTATATTCTGGATCGATTTGCACGTTATGCCTTTTATACAGCGGCGTGTTTACAAGATATCGCAACCATTCTTTTAATATGCTTTTTGATACACATTCACACAAATCCATTCACGGTAGAAAAAACTGATGTACGCTGATGTTTTGAATCGTTCATGCACGTTCCGCACACCTAAAAACCAGAAACGCTAGGATCGTTACCGATTTCCACAACATCATTCCACGCTGGCGAGTTCTCTTTTAAACTTTGTAACTTATTTCTTTACCAGATTTTATCTTACAGGTAACAGTATGTATTTCCTAAAATGTTCCAATTGATTCTTCCGCAATGTACGCATACGTGAATCGTACTGCAATTTACGTCAATTTTCACGATTATAATAAGCCGACTGCATAATAACACTTGCAGTCGATATCGCATTAGAAGCAACATTTTCACAATTATCACTAATTCGACTACGAAACCAGATGATTCTACCATGATGAGTCTTGCAAACCGCGATGCACCTTACAGCAGGTGTGTAATATAACAACATATCATATAAAGTTCAAAAAATATCCAATCAAATGATTGTAATGTTGGGACCGTCGAATAAAGGAAACGCACAGTTCTGTCTATTATCACCAATATAATGAGCCTATAATTATGGTTACAAACGCTTATATAAGATGCGTTTGGAGCGAAGTTAGCTACACACTACACCTCCCCCGTTGTTTTAAGAGAAAAAAAATGTATATATTTTTTTTGTTACAATAAAATAATTACGAATTCATGACGTGTATATAAGAAAAAACAAAAATTTTAACTAATATTACCTAAGCCAAACAATAATATAATAAAACAAATCTAGGTCGCCTTTTTTAAATAAAATTAAAACTAATTAAAACGTTTAGAGCCTTCTTTACTCATAATACATACAGTATGTGGTTATAAATACGTATAAACGTAGAAAACCATTAGAATTAAACTTGATATTACATACACATGACATTACAATTCAAGCAGAATTTCTAATGAATTTAACTAATAAAATGCAATAATATAATATATTTAGAGGACTTTTTTTTTTTTAGATAGTACAATAGCAAACTAATATTAATGATTATTATAATAGATATTTAAAAAAATTGGGGCATTTATGATTGCCAATTTAAGTAAAAAATAACACTGAACGGTTTTATGTTACATTGTCCTTTATGATTATACTATACTTCTTATACTATTAACATTGTTATATAATATAAACGGAGACGAGTCAAACTTTAAATGTTACAAATATTTAAATATAATCACTCAAATAATTACAGATACTACTTATATAGAAAATAATGTTTTAAAAACATTCAAACACATTAGATTAGTCAAAATATTAATCATAATTTATCAAGAGAAATACCAATTTTCTAGCAACATGTTCGAGTTTTGGATTGTTCATATTTTTTTTTTTTGTTTCAATGACACAATATCAAATTCGTAAAGAATAATAAAATAAATGTAAGAAAACTAAGTGGGTATTATAAATGTTATTAGTTATAATTGAGTTTAAGATGGTATTCTTGGGTATCTAACAAGTTGAAATTTACATATAAAACACAACAACATTAAATTTCAATTCAATTTTACCAACTGTTTCCATATTTAAACTTTCTTGGCACAATAACTTAAAATTCATTTGTTATAAACAATACTTTCTTTTTAAATATTCAATTTATTCATACTCAATAAACAATACTTTTCAATATTTAATTCATTATTCATCATTCATAGGTAGGCACAGTTTTTCTTTTTTAGCTAGTCTTTTTACGTAGCATGGGTACTTTTTTCCTCTTTGGGTAATACACATAATAATATTAATTTGGTACATAATGAATACCTTGGGCCGGCCCCATTTTTATTTCATTTTTTTATTTTTTATTTGGTACAGTATTTATTTTATAGTCGACTTTTATTATAAGACATTTTAGTCCTTAACCATTTGCTATGCATAGACTTATTTATTACTAGGGACATGTTTTAAGATCATAATTTGTTTTGATCTCCAACTATTTTCACGGAGAGAAGCTCGTCTACACCATGATCAAATAAAGGATCTGTACCCTAGACTGTACCTTGTACCATGTTTTTAAACGGGCCATCTTTTAAGATCTTTTTGATCTCCAACGGTTTACACAGAGAAATCTCGTTTACATCATGATCAAACTGAAGGATTCGACTCCGTTTTGTACCCCTTGTGTGCCCTACCTTTAATCCTTTGTTCATACACTACATTCAAACTTTCTCGCAAATTCCAAACCTACATTAGACATTTACCTAAATGAATTCTTTAGCATAAATGATTTCGTTTACTCTTGGGTGATCAGTCCAATTGTATGACAAAACAAATTTACTAAAGTATTCCCTGCTTCTTATAATAAATCTTTACAGTCAACCAACCTATCTTTTAAACACATTCAAATATCTTTCCCTTTTCAATTCCAACTTTCCTTTTCATTATTTAATAATTTCTTCGGAATGTAACTAATGCACTCTATTGGTACAAAAGCTATTTAATACATCCCCAATAAATCATTATTAATACCAACGATATTTAATATTCCTAAAGTATTCACAATCAACTCGACTCTGACAATTCATATTAATTTATCAATAAACAACTTTGTTGCTATATTTTTTTTTTAGTCAGTAAGTAACTAATTATTAATTAATTAACAAAATATAGTATTTACTTGCTAGATACCACATCGAATAAGGTAAGTCATCTCTATATTGAGCTTACTCCAAATAAAGCAAACTTAGGTATCACATTTATAAATATCAGTATCAAAGAACGAATAAAATGTTGATACGCAAAACATCTTCTAGCATTACGATAATTGTTATTGTACGTCGACCTAATAAGAATAGCATCAAATTACTTTCGTAGACTTGACGGCAACTAAATATGCTGATGCGTTAACACGTGTCGTGAACTCACTATCTAATTATGGTGCAATGAATACCTATGACGATTGATGAAAACTACCTGGTAAAAATACATATTAATATAAGTACAATGCTATTTATGAACTTTTTAAAATAGTTTTAATAAAATTATTGTGTATAAAATGCACTTAATACTGGAATGGAAAAAACTTGAAATGTAAAGAATGACATTTTAATTTGAAATATTATCTTGTAAATAGCTAATTATAAATCTTTAAACAAAAAACAAAGGATTTTGGGCTAATAAATCTTCTATAATAAAAGTGGAAATAAAATAATATAATAATTAACGAAAGTAGTAAACCTGAAGTATATCGTAAAAATAATAATTGCAAACAATACATAGTAACATCAAATTATTTGAAAAACACTGCTCCTAAAGCTCAAACATATTTACTTATTTAATATAAACTGGTTTTACAAACGTATAAAGTATTTTTAATTAAGCTTTGTTATATATTTTCGAGATAAAATAACTTGGTCTATAAATTATATATTAAATTAATTGTCGCGCATTTTATAATAATCACATAAATAAATTTACAAAAGTAACTATTACTGCTCTACCTGATGAATTCACGGTTAAAAGGATCTAATAAAGACATTGTTAGACTATTTCAAGAGATTAAAATGACTTTACCTGATTTAAGTAAAACATTAATAACCTGTAAACAATAATAGAACATAAAAACATAGAAATTTAAAATCAACATATTGTGTGTTATGTTTCCTTTACTAGGCAAAACGGTTTTTTATTAATAACTAAAGTCAATTATATAAACAAAAACAACAATGTATATTTTTACAGTAATATCAACCTTAACAATTTATTTAGATTTATTTTCTACAATCTTTAATTATGTTTTGTACGAATTAATGTTTTAAAGAATTAATAATTGTTTATTTGGTGTTAAAATAAAATATTAACTTGTTTGTTACAAATTCACAAATATATATTTTTAAATTTATTTTTCAACAACATTTTATTGCCATCACAGAAATTTCCTAACGTGACGAAAATAAATCGATTTAAATAATAATGTTTATGAAAAGTTGCATTAACCTGTAATAACTGTAAGTATGGAATTTTAATATGCGTACTCATATTATTAATAGCATTTAAAATGCGCCATTGTTGCACCTGTTTGGATATACATTTACATGTTTCTTTATAAAATAATTTGTATAGGTACCATTATTCGAATATTGTACAAATTAAAGAATATAAAAATTAATAGATCATAGCGAATGTACCAATAGTGAAGTATGCCGCAGGAAAAAAAACACAAATAATATTAAAACAGTATTATACCGTAAATTATGCGTTTAACACTACAAATTGTAATAAAAACAAAATGTGGGTTCGTTTTTACATCCAATAGAATAGTAAATGGCGGAGAATAATCTTAATAAAAACAAATTTTCGCCTCGTGAATTCTAGTGTAACACAGTGTAACCAGCGAGGAAATATGAAGCATATGCTATAATTTTATTTTAAATTGATAAAATAATAAAGATCTTCTTTATGAAGTTATAAATGCATTGACCTTTTGATAGTTGAAATGTTATTTAAAAATAAGCAAAAACAATTCTGAATTATAACAAATTAACCAATAATGTTAACTAAATCGTGTGCTTTTATTTTACCAATTTATTCAAATATGCGTATTTATTTGTTTGATTCGTCAGCGTAATTATTACATTCAAACATTTATTAATTAAACCTATATTTACGGTATACAGTGGCCACATGTATATAAAAAAAATACTATATTAGAAAAAAGTAAATGAAAAATAAAACAAAACCTATCGGTGATCGCCGCATTATATCTTGTCCCTGGACAGCGACATCACCCGGCACCCAGCGAATGCATCACCTCCACGACACGAACTTCTCCCGGCGCCCAGCGTCATACAATTTACCTTCCTACGGCGCCAAGAATTCCCGGCGCCCAGCAACTGCTCCTTCTCCATCTGACGCCATCATCGCCCGGCAGCCAGCATCTTTCATTATTTCTTGTTAACTTCTTTAAGGTCACTTTGTCACCGTCAATTGTCTTATTTTATAAACCACAGTTTTTATTTATTTAATTTTAATCAAGTCACAATTATATTATATTTAATTTATTGCACAGCGCTGCCCGAAAGGCAGCACTGGCAGGGTCGCCATGTAATGTTGGGACCGTCGAATAAAGGAAACGCACAGTTCTGTCTATTATCACCAATATAATGAGCCTATAATTATGGTTACAAACGCTTATATAAGATGCGTTTGGAGCGAAGTTAGCTACACACTACATGATATTATTTTGTTTAATATAACACTTTGTTAATATAATGATGGTATGATATAGTTTTAAATTATGTAGTTTTGAAACGTATAACAAACGATTCAGCTAAAATCAATTAATATAACAACCTTTAATATAACATTTGCATGATATACTGATGAAAACAAATAACATTTATTTATTATAATAACATTTAGTATATCATTCATTTACGATAACACTCTTTTTATACACCGTGAATGTTTGGTTACCCGAGAAAATTAACTTACATACTCAGATATCGATATACATCGAATTTGGCGAATAAAAAAAAACATTTATTTTTATGAGAAATTTATTTAGAAGGTCCCTAACATTCCGTAAAAATATGCACCATAAAAGTCCTGCTAATTCAAATAGTAATCATTATTATTCCAACATTAACGGAACCAAAATCCACCTAATTTGGTCGCGTATTATTGGCGTACGGAAGGAATAACTATGAATGAAAACAAATTACACAACCTGCCGACAAAAGACGTTTCTATCTCACTCGGCAAACTCGCGTCTAAGCTCGAAGCTGGCCAGCTCTCCCTTCATCAATGAACGGGCGGGCGGAGTCTCACGCGCATCCCCCGCCCGCCCGCGCCATCATTGACCTCAGCTCAGTCTGCTCAGTCCGTCGCGAATCTTAAACGGTCAAGGTTGTGTCACGCAAGGTCACCGGCGCACGCGACCTCCGCACCTGTGTTAACTTTAAAGTGAAGTGACGAATACCGTGATGGCCTATCAGTACTGGCGAGTTCGGAGCGCGGTGGATCGACCGCGGCGGGCCCGTGCCCTGGCCTCCGCGGTCCCCGGACCTTACGCCTGTGAACTTTTATTTGTGGAGCGAGATCAAGCCCCGAGTGTTTGTGAGTGAACCTACTAGTGTTAGTGATTTGCGAAACCGAATCATTGCGGCTTTTCAAGAGGTTCAAGCTCAAAGAAACGTGCTTATTTCTTTGAAGAATAACTTGCGGAAAAGAGCACGTGTTTGTATCTCGGAGAGAGGAGGACATTTTGAAAAAATACTGCAATACGTGTAAGGTACGTTGATATTTGTTTTAAGGTTTTTAGGTATTTGTATCATTTGTTAATCTTGTAAATACCTAGTGGATTTCATATTTTAAAATACACCTTAACTAAGTAATTAAAATAAACAATTTATCAAGCAGATAAAAAAAACTCGTGAAAAGTGCTATTTTTATTACTTCGTAATGGCCACGACATACAAATCAACAGATATCACGTTTATTAACCCGTGACGCGTCCCGCGCACTCCAGGGTGTGCTTACCTCAAAATAGCCCCGTAGCGTCCAGCGCCTCGTTGGTGTGCCTACGCGGGCATGACTTTTAAAGCCGTGTCTATGGCGGTAACTCGTTATTTTTTACCGTTCTATGAATATTAACGGCCAGTCTAGTTATCAACAGGTCAGTATAGACCCGAAAAAAAGAAACTGGGTAAAGCCAACACCCAAAAATGAATTAAAAATCGAGAGTGAGTTGCAATTTTTTGTAAGGTCGGCCATTTTGCTTTCTTTGTTTGTAAACAAAAAGTTTTGTGTCGTTTTATGCAGCGAGGACGTAAAAACTGAGTAATAATTGAAACCCATACTAGTGGAAATTTAACGTACAATACGTTTTTCATATTTGTTTTTGTCATTTTACAAAATATTTAATGAAAAAGTTTTAGAACTTTCACTCGACTCAACTTTCACCTAATTATTATGAGTGTATTTCGTTTTGCTAAAGCGATAAATATAGCTAAATTTGTCCGTGTGGCTATCAAATTTAAATAACTTTGTAGCATATTTATCCAGGAATACAATTTAGTTATCAGATTTAGAGGTAATCGTGAATTTTTTGTGCTATCGTGTTTCAAAGCCGATCATTGCCGCCATTTGTCCTAGAAGTTTGATACCAGCTGTTAGTGGCGGGTCAGCGGCGCGGCCGTTTTTTTTCGTGCGCGTAATTAATTGTGGTTTGTTATCAATTGTAAGTGATTTGAAGAAAACAAATGAGTGAAATAGAAAGCTAAAGTGTTAGTGAATTGTGTTGTGGCTAGAAATCATGAACAACTTCTTGGATTTCATCATATTTATTGAGGTTAGTGTTAGGTATCAATCAAAAAAAAAACGCGACCTTAATTATTTTATTTATTTTTCTAGGAAAATAAAAACTTCTTTAATAAATATTTACTGCTTAGCCTATTTCCTCCTCTTTCTAAAAATATATAATACATATATATTTTCTATAGAAAAACCACTCAAATAAAGGTTTAAAACTTAGTAATCCTAAAAATCTAGATTTTCTAGGAAACCTGAAACGCGAGCAGGGGTCGGGCGTGGGGCCATGTTGATCATGACACGGGTTAAATGCTAGTGCAGGATGCGATGGGAACCCGCGATGCTTGGCGATCTTGACAATCGTTAGCACTAGGCGTAGCAGACGCGCATGCGCAAGAGACTGCGCGAGTGCCGCGCGAGTCTGAATGAATGCATGCGTCTCTCTCTCTCTCATTCGACAAATACTACGAAGATGGTTTCCATGTTTTTGGTGCATTAACAGGATTTATTTGAAGTCCTATAAAACGATATTTTTGTATGAACGCTATAATATTTGTGTGTTACTTACTGATATACATATTTTTATCAACGCAAATTTTAGTTTTCTCGGGTAATTAAAAAGTCACGGTGTATAATATTTAAAACATATAATGATAACTTAATATAAACTCCTTAATACAGGGTGTACAACAGAATGGGACACTCTTTAAAACCAGGTGATCAGCTGGTCATATACAACAACTTTTCCTATTGAAGCAACATCGAAATCGACAACTTTTTTTTAGTTGCTTCATACAAACTTACTCGCATACCTCGATGATAATGTATGGAGCATCTGAAAATAAAATCACGATTTCGATGTTGCTCCCATAGAAAAAGTTGTTGTATAATACCAGCTGATCGCGTGGTTTGAAGGAGTGTCCCATTATTTTGTACACCCTGTATACAGGGTGTACAAAAGAATGGGACAGCCCTCAACGTATTTTATTGGGTTTTTTATTAAGTTCATAGGTCGTTGAATATGATATTAACACATCTATATCTTCAAGAACCAGTTAGATACGTAGGAAAGTGCTATGAAAACTGATACTCTATTGTTTATATGAACGACTCCGCGATAGATCAACTCTACTTGTACGTTAATTATCTTTAAGTCGAGGGTTTTTTAATTTATTTTATCCTTTTTTAATAACGTTTTAACCCGGGGTTCGTCGCTACTGGGTAAAAATTACCACAGGGGCAATAAAAACACTTATATATTTTTTCTACTTTATTCCGCGACTTGCTGCTTTAGGTACCTTTCTGCATAGCAACAAGAGGCGCGCTCCCCGCGTGGCAGTCAGTTGGCGCCTCGCGCTCGGTCGCTGTGGACGTGCGTAGTGAGTATGAGTGAAGAATACCCGGTAGCGAGTGTTTGTGTAACTACTTTTTTGTGTTATACTTAAAGTATTTGTTTTTGTTTTAGCACCTCATTACCATGTATTCCTCGCTGAGAGACAGTTCTATATTTTACAACAAGAAGATAGTGAGGAAGAAATCGTATCGGAAACAGAGGATCATGAGGAAAACAGCAACCACAATAGTGATACAGAGCAGGAAGCGGATGGTGTTTCCGACGATTCCCTGCAGCATCACGAAGAGGAAAAGCCAACATTTCCTGTGCAAATAGGCGAAGACTATTTAGAGGACGTACCATTGAAATATATCAGGCGTAGGAAGTGCATTGGCCGAAATGAAAAAACTCAATGGCTCGTGCAACAATCACCTCAAAATGTACGTACGAGGTCTCACAATATTATTGTTTATTTGAACGAATTTTGAACCAAAAAGATATCTAGGCAACAGCGGATGTGACTCGTCTATAGCAGCTATGTCACAATCTGCCAAGTTCCACAAAACCTGGGCCAAAACCTTGCACGTCTCGCTGTGAAGATTGTAGCTGGAAAAAAGACCGGAAAACGAAGACATCTTGTGAAATGTGCTTCAAAAGAATTTGCCGAGAGCATACGAAACTCATTTGTGCCAGTTGTTGCCAAAAATGTAGGTAGGTAAATAAATAAATTTCAGTACGAAACATAAAAAATGCAAATTTTTTGACTTGTGATTTTTGTGATTTTGGATGTCCATTTACTACAAGAATTGTTATTATGATAGTACAATTTATTTCTGTTATTTTATAAGAAAATTGTATCTAGTTTTAATGACCGATCTCATTAGGCATGTTTCCAAAGAAGAAAATACATCATATCGTCGGCTTATTGCAAGAACTCATTAACTGCAAAAAATCATTAAGTACAGTTAATAGCACCCAGGAATTTATTTGTATGCGTTTCATGTTATGCAAAAACACACAATCTCCTAGCTTTTCAAATTTTTATGTTATAACCAACGCATAAAGTCAATAACTTCTTTTTTCTGTTTTTTTGTTGGACAAAAATTCACTAAGCTGCAATAGTGATTTTTAGTGATGAAGAAATGTGTGAATATTCCTTTCTAGTAAATAACAAAAGATACTAAGGGCTTTTGACTTTGAATGACTTTTTACGATTAAGTATGTTGTACTACATCACTCTTAGTAACAACTAGCTAAAAGTCACTAACTGCACTTAACTAGTTCTGTCAAAACAGAATGTGCATCTAAAGGGTTTAAAAGAATCTTAATGACTTTTATCAAAAGTAAATTACCAGTAAAATATCATAGTTATTTTGCTAAAAATAATTAATGTCTTTTAACAATAATAGCGTAGCGTCCTTGATCACCTATTTTATTTTAAGTCTCGCACACAAACCGACGTGATGCGCGCTGTACAGAAGAAG
The DNA here is from genome assembly GCA_950371115.1 of Anania fuscalis. Classification (NCBI taxonomy): domain Eukaryota; kingdom Metazoa; phylum Arthropoda; class Insecta; order Lepidoptera; family Crambidae; genus Anania; species Anania fuscalis. The sequence continues at coordinate 18,899,066 of OX493326.1, read as the reverse complement.
CAAGGGGTGCGGGGGCGGAGCACCTCTTGCGAGGGGTGCGGACGTGCGGCCGCGCGGCCACGGCTTCGTCCATTCCGGCGTGGGACGTCTAGTGCCTTGTACAGTGCGTTTGGATTACTTGTAGTTAGTGACTTCTAGCAAAATGGATCGAATTTTTCATTTTAAACCCGGTAGAGCTAGTGCTATGTTAACAATGCTGGAAAATAAGGAAAATACTAGGAGTAATTCAATGGATGATGGAAGTAGTTTTTGGTTACGGACGTTTTAGGCCTGTTTTTCTATCTAATCAGAGAGGAGATATGCAGCGTTTCTATACTAAAGCGAAGCTGGCGAAAACAAGATGTGGAAATAACGAAATTCTGTAAGTTGCTTAACTACATCTTTCCGCCCGTTCATCGCAAGTTTAATGTGTGTCTTATAATGCAATACACTGTAATGTACGTACATACTACACGATTATGCAAGGTGTAAAAAAGTACGTTATATTCATTCAAATGCTTGAAAAGTGTTTTAAATTTGCTATATTTATGGTTTATCACTTTACTGTGTATCTCAATTCTGCGAAAGGTGTTAAATCTTTGGTAAAATCAGATGTTAAAACCGTTACCTATTTAAAAATATTCTTGTATGAATGTTTGTATGTTGCATCACAAATCCGCGGTTTCTTAACTACTGGGCGTTGGCATGGGCTTCCTCTGAGTGTTACTGTGTTTATGGTAAATGCATCTTTATAAGATGTTATAAATAATATATAAAATTATGCTATAATAAAGTTTATGGTGTTACCTATTCTAACGTCAATCATGTAAAGCTATTTACTACTAACATTAATCGACTGGCTTAAAGCTGTCATGCTGTTATAATAAATCAAAATCTATTTTAGTCCTTCCCAGATGTTATTGAAGGCACACCATCCCCTCCACTTAAACGAAAAGTAGTGGCATTTCAAAAGGATGGTGACGATACTATCAGCGAACCTAATGTAAGAAGTTTTTCATTAATATTTTTTGTCAGACGCAGTTAGAACTTTGATTCAGTAAGTATTTTAAATTATAGATTACAACCTATGAAAATAAAAGGAGTCCATCACTCCTTTCCACGGAACAGCTGTCAACTGAGCTGTGTAAGATGTTTGATGTGAATCTGGAGGAACCTGTAAATATTAATGAAGGCACAACATCTTCTGCGCCAAGACGAACATTACAGTTTCAAGACAAAAATCTCGATGAACAATGTGATCAACCTTATAACGAATTATTAAATGTAAGTGGTTTTTGTAATGAATTATAATTTTATCGATAATTTGCTTCTTTATTTTATTATTCATTATTTTTAATTTCAGACTATAGTCGACAATTGTAACAATCTTCCGCCACTGATCTCTAATCCGCTAGATGAACCAGCCACTGAACAATCTTCAATACCGCTTATAGATCAAGTAAACCTAGAAGATGATCTAAATTTATCGGTATGTATAAATATAAATATGAATTACCTAAATATAATTTAACGGTTAAGATATATTTAAAAAAAATCTAACATTTGAAGGACGATTCGGTTGCCGATCCACTTTGGGAAAACCCTGAAAATATGCCGAAAAATGACGTCGAAGAAAATGATAGCAGCGAGCCTGAAATTGACGTGCCAAGAAAAAATAAAACATCTAGGTGGCATATAAAAAATGCAGAAAAATATGACAGAAACTTGCAAAAAACGTATCGATCTCAATGTTTACCGTATAAAAACTATTAAAAAAAGGTGCAGCCACCTAAAGCTCCTAAACCGTGTGATTGCAAATGTAAATTGAATTGTATTCTCAATTTGACAGCAGAAGAGCGTACCCAAATATGCAAAACTTATTGGGGTTTATCAAACTATAACCGTCAAAAAGATTTTTTATTAATGAATATTGTAGTCAACACACCTCAAAGACGTTTAGTATCGGCTACAAAGAGAAGAGCTGTATCTCGTTCCTATTTTTTTAACGTAGATGAACGTAAAATCAAAGTTTGCGAAAAGTTTTTTAAAGCAACTCTCTGTATATCAAACGGGCCGATTAATAAGGCATTTTCTGAAGTAGGTAGTTCTGGTAGTTTTGAAGGGATTGATAGACGTGGAAAGCATCAAGCACATAATAAAACCAAGCAAGAAGATGTTGACTTTGTAAAACAACATATTGAAGCATTTCCGACAATGGAGTCGCACTATTGTCGAAAATCTTCATCCAAAAAATATCTAGACAGCAATCTATCTATCTCAAAAATGTACGAATTATATGAAGAAAAATGTAGAATGGCATCCAAAACTCCCGTCTCTATAAATGTATACCGAAACATTTTTTGCACACAATACAATATGGATTTTCACAAACCAAAAAAGGACACATGTTTGACGTGCCATAAGTATAACTCCGCTAAAGCAGAAAAGTCGACAGATCTTGCTTTATGGGAACAAAAGTACGAAGAACATATGCTGTTAAAAGAACAAAGTAGGAAAGCCAAAGAGGAAGACAAAATTCGGGCGAATTCAGATGAAAACTTTAATTCTATTACGGTGGATTTACAAAAGGTTCTTCATATGCCATCGAGCAATGTATCTCTTTTGTACTACCTACGGAAGCTGAACGTTTACAATGCTACAATTTACGAAGCTCGTACTCCAAATGATGGCTTTTGTTATTTATGGACAGAAATAGATGGAAAAAAAGGAAGTGCTGAGGTAGGGACCGCTATATATCTATGGATTAAACGTTTGCCTTTAAAAATAACAGAGATATCAATATTTTCTGATACCTGTGGGGGGCAAAACCGCAACCAATACCTTTTATGCTTGTTTCTTTATTTGGTTCAGACAACACATCTCGAAGTTATAGAACACAAATATCTTGAGTCCGGACATACACACATGGAAGTGGATAGTATGCATAGCGCGATCGAGCATCAAATGCGTCATATGTCAGTTTTGTCAATGATAGATCTTTGTAATATCATTAAATTAGCGAGGTCAAGTAGAAATAAAAAGCAGAGTATCGCCAAAAAACCTTATGAACCTATAGTAATGGAAAATACAGACATTTTGGACTTAAAAGATCTAAAAGATAATTTGTTAAAAAATCGATTCGTTTCTACTGATATGATTACATATCCGAATATAAAGAGGTGAACGTGTCAAGTGCATCTAATGATAGTCATACAGGTAGACAAACCATTAATCTGCGAAAGCGTAACCATAACAAAGACCCCGTGCAAGAATTTGACTATTTTACTTACAATTTGAAAAATGCTTATAAGAAAAAGTTGTCCATCACAAAAGCCAAAAAAAAAGATTTATTAAAAATGTGTACAGAAAAAATCATACCCCTTGAACTACATCATTGGTACCAGAACTTACCAGATAAAGAAGGACAAGACGTTTTGCCAGAAGAAGAATACTCAGATGCAGAAGATGTCGAGGAGTAATAATACCGTGTACTGACTGTTTTCACCAAGTTCCTACCTTAAGACTTAATTATTAACAAAATGTTACTGTCAATATTTTTTTTATTTTGGATTTTAAATACAAAAGCCAAATTATTTTCTTTATGCCACTTACATTATCCACTTACATTATCTTACTTTTGACGAATTGTAAATGTTATTTTTATTTCCAAAGAATTTAGTTATTTCGTTTTTTTTAAAATAAAATTGTGTTCATACAAAGGCTGATTATAAATAAATAAATAAAAAATAAACAAAGAACTTAACATACATTTCAAAGAAATGCTAGTAATTTACAGCAAAAATGGCAAAAGTTTGTGTTTAAATTTATGCGAAATTGTATTATTTTTTTAATAATAAAGAGTAAATTTCCTTTCATATTATATTTTTAATATTTTTTTTAATTTATAATATCATTTTAAATGATGTTGTTTCAAAAACAAAGTCCTTTCTTAATTTTGAAATCTATGTTCAGAAATGGTTACGTGCAGATTAGTACTAAGATGTTTATGGCAAGAAGTCATTAACTTGTTTTTATAGCTGTAAAAAAAAATACACTTGTATTAAAAATTAATTTTTTCTTTATTTTAATAATAATTATATAAAACTACTCCCCTGCATATTTTTTTTTCCTTGCTCCTAATGTATTTAACATAATTATTGCATATTTAAGATTGAAAAAATTCATTCATTGATTTCTCATTATTTCATTTTGGTCACTTAATGAGTTCTTGCAATAAGCCGACGATATGTTACGTTTTCTATATTACTAAGAAAAAAAATAGGATTTTGGTTCCAATTATTATATGTGCCTTAAGTAATTAATAAATACGTATTTTATTATAATTGTTGTTTTTTTTACATCTTATAGTGTCTAAAAACAAAATAAAATAATAAACATCACTTTAAATAATAGTTAAATATAATAGGGAGCTCTAAATAATGTGGTATTTTTTACCCGGTGGCGACCGTTCGTGTTCGTATTTACCTAGCGACGAACGCCGGGTTAAGCGTCGTGGGTTTTTCCAAAATTTTCGACTAATAGGACGTAGGTAACCAAAGGATATACGTCCGGGGTATTCATCAATTTATTAAGAATCGGGGAATATGAATGAAAAACTTTAATAATTAACAATTGTACCCACTATAATACGATTCCGATGGTGTACCAGAACCAGCGCGAGCGATGCGAGCGCGCATTTTTTTTGCGTTTTAAATCGTATTAAGCTTTGTATTTCAAGTATCAACTAATGCAAAGCATTAAAAGCATTTTTACCAACTTCAGCAAGGAGGGGCCTAAACGCAGGACCTACTCCAACACCCAAAGGCGATTATCAACCCTGGAAGCCTATTGGAACGAATTCCATATCAATCATGAGAAAATTATTGATTATCAAAGAACTGAACATGAATATTTCGAGCTTAACTTATATTCACGAACTGAGAACTACTATAAGCAGCTATAAGAATACCTACAACTCTACTCTTTGCACAAGGAACGTCCTGAATCGTGTGAAAAACCAGCAAAACCCTACTTAGAAAAACTTTTTATAGTGGAAAGTGTAGTGTATTGGCATAAACATCACAATATAGATACATAGACATCTGTGACATCTGTCGTCTCGGCTAAGCACTGCGCAGGCACAGTCACCCGCGCGACGGGTTGGGGCGCGCTCGGGCAGTTGACAAGTGAGAGGCGCGGAGTAAAGACGCGGTGCATAGCAAGCGAGCCGATATCATGTAGTATTGTTAACAGTGCCTGTGTTGTGTGTCTATAAGAGGACACTACATGTGGCGACGAGTAAAATTTAAACAGCATGTCTGTAAGTACAAAAAAAATTATAAAAAGAAAGGAAGGAAGTGTAGGTATTTCTATATTTTTACACCCTTATGGATCCGCGTGGCATTATATCATGTCATTCCGTTAAAACGAACAAATAATTATTTTTGCAATACATTCCCGGAATCCGAAGTATAATCGGATAAACAAGTTAAAGTAAATAACCCTCGTTGACAGTCGGGTAATAAAAACAACGAAGTGCCCGAAGGGTGCATCGTAACATTAATTGGTTTTGTTGTCATTCAGTTCTAAATACTAAGGATTGAAAAGTTATACTGTCGTATTCGCATCTTTGACCTTTCGTTCCATATAAGTTGGAATCATTTAAGGTCAGGAGCAGGACTACATTTTCTCTGCCAAAACTGATTTAAAGTTAAATACGTTTGTTATTTGATTTATTTTAAAACAATTTAACTTACAAGCATCTTAAGTTATTGCCGGATGCCTATTCCATATTGTTGACTGTGGGTAACGTAGTGTAAACATAAACAGGTAGGCAAATACAACCTACCATAGAAAAAAGAAAAAATGCAACCTGTTGTAGTGAAATGAAATAATTTCAAGTTATATTATCGTTTAATGATTAAAATTAAATCACTCTAACCTACTTCCTTCATCTTTCGTTTTGATATTTTAACAGCGTCATACCGTTGTTTATAAAAAGATAGCATACCAACTTTAGACCGAGATTTATTTGTTGGAACTTACCTAGCCTGGAAATTAGAATAAAATTATTATCCGCATTATTAACTTGGTTCTTGAGTAACTTTATACTTTCTTTAATGATATTACAATAAAGTCTTTCTGTAATTTCTGAGTCATGACAAGAAATTGTAATTGTTTCTATTCTATTCTGGGAACCTAAGATTCGACATAATATATTCATAACGTCGAATTCTTGAAAGTAATCAAGTTAATTATACAGGTCGTGCCAAATCGGTAGTAAGATAAACAATGCATTTAATTGCGAATAATTTACCGTTGCAATTTGATAAAAAAAAAAATGGAAAGGTTATTAATGTATTCGATTGCGAATAGTGTCGAGTTATACATTCAATTGCGAGTGAGTTGAATCGTGCATTCAATTGCAGAGTTTTTGCATTTAATTGCGATTGATATGGTATTAATTCATTCAGTTGTGAACAGTGTCGAGTTATGCATTCAATTGCGAATGTATTGAATCATGCATTCAATAGCGAGTGAGTGGAATTACGCGTTCAGTTGCAGGTGATATTGAGACCTGCATTTAATCGCGATTGATATAAACTCTGCATTAAATTGCGGTTTTGCATTAAATTGCGAGTGTATTGAATCATGCATTCAATAGCGAGTGAGTGGAATCACGCGTTCAGTTGCAGGTGATATTGAGACCTGCATTTAATCGCGATTGGTATAAACTCTGCATTAAATTGCGGTTTTGCATTAAATTGCGACTACATTAAATTGCGACTGGGCATTAAATTGCGAACTCATTTAATTGCGACTGGGCATTAAATTGCGAACTCATTTAATTGCGACTGGGAATTAAATTGCGAACTCATTTAATTGCGACTGGGCATTAAATTGCGAACTCATTTAATTGCGACTGTGCATTAAATTGCGACTGGGCATTAAATTGCGAACTCATTTAATTGCTACTGTGCATTAAATTGCGACTGGGCATTAAATTGCGAACTCATTTAATTGCGACTGGGCATTAAATTGCGAACTCATTTAATTGCGACTGGGCATTAAATTGCGGCTCTGCATTAAATTGCGGTTGAGCATTGGCATTAAATTGCGGCTCTGCATTAAATTGTGGTTGAGCATTGGCACTAAATTGCGGCTCTGCATTAAATTGCGGCTCTGCATTAAATTGCGACTTTGTCATTAAATTTCGGTTGGGTATGGCAATAAATTGCGGCTGTGCGTTAAACTCTTTATTAAAATAAAATACGTGTAGGCTTACAGATTGAATACAGATTGAATCCAACACGCATGCTATTACATAGTCAGAGATTACAAAATCAGTCAGATTAATTATTATCAGGTAATGTCAATACACTTATAAAATAACCACACACTAAGTCAATATCCATTTTTAATCTCATTTAATATCTAATTTAAATTGCGACTTTGCATTAAATTGCGGTTTGTTATGAATTTAAATTGCGGCTATGCATTAAATTGCGACTATGCATTCAAATGCATTATGAGACTTATGATAAAAGCATTAAATTGTGGATATCGATGAAAACTTAGTGTACACCTTGCAATTAATTACGGAGTCTTACTGGTATAGCACTAAATTGCACAGTATGACTATGACATGTCAACATGGGCGCACAAGGTGTTTTTGCCATGAAGTCTACGTGTCGTCATAAGTATGCGCTGAATGTGTGCGGCGTGCGTAATCTCCGGCAGAATCTCATGGACTGAACCGAATAACTTCGAACTCTTATCCAGACACAAACCGAAACAAATCTCAAATAGCAGGCGGTAGCAGATGTGGTAGATTTAAAGATGTTGCACCAAATGTTACCTGTCCAGCAAAGAACAAAGCATGTTTAAAATGCGGAATAACGGGCCATTCACATCCCGCAGAAAATGTCAAACAAGGAAAAAAAAAGAATAGAATTCACAAATAAAACAAGAAAAGGAGAAAAGACTACAAAGGAAGTGAGTTGAAGAGATCTAGAAGGGTTAATAGCGTAGGCGAATCGCTATTGAAACCGCATCGACCAGTAAAATAGACTACATTATATTCAACATAAATAGTAGTACTTGTTTCGATGGTATTTTTATTTTATTTTATTTATTGCAGGGAAACAAACAGTACATAGTAACATATAAATAAAAATATAAATTTAGATCATAAACCAATAAAGTCTCCACTGATGACAATATCATATTAAATACAGTACGAACAGCTACTATGTTAAGATTGATGTGATAAACAATGAAATTTTATAATAAATAATGCAAAAACTTACAAAAGAAACATAAGCTAAAAACAATTTTAACAATAGTGCCTTAAGGGCGACTGCTATTTTCAACAATCCTGATATTTTTTAGCTATTGGTACGTACAAAACCGCAGGAATTGAGGTGAATATGCTAGTTGATAAGACCTGGATTAGGATGAAAAGCTAAAATGTAATCGTTACCAACCTAGATGCCTATCCTCAGGAAAACTGTCTGCCTTATGGAAGTGTGAAACCCTTGACGCTACTGGGGTCTTTCCAGGCAGATTTGAGAGTTGGTGACCGGGTTCAAAATGCGAAATTTTACGTCATTAAAGAAGCTACTCGTAATCTACTAGAGAGCGCGACAGCAACTTTATTAGGGGTCCTTAAGATTGATGTAAATATAAAATTCCGTGGAAGGTCAACCGTTTTCAAAGTTTCGAGATATTCTAGTGAAAATACCAGTCGACAATTCAGTACCATCAGTGAGTCCACCATATAGAGATATACCCCGTATCGAGAGATATAACCACTTTTATATCTTAAAAATGATTGTTCAGATTTATAAGGATGATGTTGGCATCAACTGTGCACTCGAAATTTTCAAAAAAAAAAAGAAAGGCAAAGCACATATTAGTGGATGTGCAGAATTTAAGAAACTATAATCCAAAAAGCTGTAGTTCTAGGAGATGCAAACGAGTCGCTTTAGGGGCCGTGCTTGCCCAAATCGATAATGGACCTGTCATAATCGGTATTGGAAATAAAACATTGTCAGCTTGCGAGCGCCGTTATTGCCAAACCGAAAAAGAAGCTTTGGCTTCGGTATGGGCCGTAGCGGAGACCATTTTAACATGCTCACATAGGCAAAAAAAAAAACTACATTGGTAACGGATCATAAACCCTTAATACTTAATACCCACACGTTTATTGCGTCCATTATGAACTAAAACTTAGATGACTAAAGTTATAAGACATTAGGGTCCCTGTAGGGCACTGTAATTAGAAGATTAATTAGTTTTATAATTGGTCGTTTAAGCATTCATTTAAAGTACAGTAATATCTTAAATTAAAATAAAAAAAACTGAGTTTAATAATTAAAGTGGTTTCCTTGTTAATATTTTTATTGAGTCTGGATTCACTAGCAATATCACGGATTCCATGTCAAGGCTTTGCAAACTATTACATGTTTCACCCAATTTATACACAGAGTTGAACAAACTAGATTGGTTGCAATACGGTTAAAGGAAATAGTTAAACATTCTTGTTCGTTGGTTGTACAGCGGACAATAGGACGAAACAGTAGCTAACTACAAAATCTCTAAAAATGAATTACCTACCTTTATTTTCATGAAGAGATTTTGCTTTGCTTTGCGGGACTAGCAAAGCTATTCCAGAAAAAATATTGAAACCAAGTATTTAAAATTGCTCATGAAGGCCACCTAGGAATCATTTGCATGAAATCGAGATAGAGGACCAAGGTAGGTATGGTGGCCCAAATAACGTGCCGTACTCACCACAACAAAATGGTTAAGTTGAGAGACAAAATCGCAACATATTGAAACGTTTTAAATTGCCCAGGCCTAACAGAAAAACTGGACAGAGGCTCTGCGGGAGAATTTAGTCATGTATAATAGTACCCCTCATACGGTGACATGACAAACACCCGCCGAATTATTCTTGTGTAGACAGTTCCGAGATAAACTGCCTGCAGATACAGGACATGACATGAGCCCGAGGATCTAGAAATAAAAGACAAAGACAAACAACACAAGGAAAAGGGAAAAGAATACAAGAACAAGAAGAGACGCGCTGAAAATAGCGACCTGAATGTGGAGATATAGTTTACTTTAAAAAGAAAAGTAGAGGGTTTAATGACAAGTGAGCGATTGTTCTGGCATTAAGGTTTCCTTTATAGAAATGGGTACTGGACAGGAAATCGATGTGGAAGAGGGTAAGATTGTAAGAGTAAATGACAAAACAACAATCACATAGTATTAATGCTTAAATAATTTATATAAAAGTGGTAGTTAAATTTATGAATGATGATTAAAAAATAACATACATGATTGGAGGTAAATGGCTTTAATGTAACATATAGCGTGGTTCTTGTTTTTCTTCTTAAGTGAGGCGAATCACATGATGACTAGAATATAGGGAAAAGACATTAATTTAAAACAAGGGAGAAATGTAGTGTATTGGCATAAACATCACAATATAGATACATAGACATCTGTGACATCTGTCGTCTCGGCTAAGCACTGCGCAGGCACAGTCACCCGCGCGACGGGTTGGGGCGCGCTCGGGCAGTTGGCAAGTGAGAGGCGCGGAGTAAAGACGCGGTGCATAGCAAGCGAGCCGATATCATGTAGTATTGTTAACAGTGCCTGTGTTGTGTGTCTATAAGAGGACACTACAGAAAGGTCTACTAAAACAGCAGCAATCAGCACTCCTATGTTCAGCCCAGCAGAACTCGTGCCGTTGACTTTTTTTTTAAAGGTCTTTATTAACATAAAATATGCAGATATATTACTAAGAACTAGTGAACATTATCTTCCTAAATAAAGCATACAAAAAGTGACCAATAATAGTTTAGCAGACAAACATACGTCCATTTAAAACTTTATATAATGTTAATGGCTATTATTATAATACCTAATAAATGAATTATAAGTTATTTACTTACATGGTATGATGACAAAATATTGTGTGCACATTGCAACAGTTCACACTTAATGCATGATTATTAACACTTCCACCATTCACGGCCAATAATCTTACTGTTAAATATAACACAATAAAATACGCAAATTCGAAACAAAGTCACATTAGCATAACTTTTAACCTTTGTAAGGATTGAAGGTAGTACGCGCGGCCCGGCTGGCGTGACGTCACGCATGTTCGTTAATCAGGTTCAAGCACGTAGTGATGAGGGACACGATACGTCCGGTAACTATCGATATACTCTAGATCTGATAATCGCGTTTTCCCTATAGATGAAATTAATTTGTTTTTATGACTGACATTTGTACACAAATAGAACGCTGGCTTCGACAGCGAGAAGAAACTCTTGAGAAATTTCACTAATATCAAATATATAGTTACACTATATATTTGATTGATTACTTATTAATAAACCAGTATTGTACACGCATCTGAATCTATCATTTCACCTCCCGAGCACCCAACCTTACATGGCGACCCTTGCCTTGTTCGGATTGTGGATGGCTCCGCGGCGCACGGCTCGCGTTACATACCCGTTGGTCACGCAGTAAATCATCTTTAAAATCTATTAAGTGAAAAAAAAACAGTAAATATGGGAAAAACACACAGCAATCCGAACAACCCTCAAGAGATGTTTGAGCAACTTAAGAAACACAACGAGTTCCAAAGAAACAACGGCAGACTTGTGGAATATATGGGACAGATTTCCTGGTACATGTTCGTGGTTATCATCATTGTGGTTGTGGTGCTCATTGCCCTCGTCATCAGATACGTAAACAAATGCCTTAACAAGAGAATAGAGAGAAGAGCACGAGCCTTCAGACTCAAGAAGATCGAATCATCCGAGGAGCAGCCCCCTGTTTAGTCCCCCCCTACCCCATGTGTTGTGTTCAGTGAAGTGCGCGAGTGTTATCAAAATAAAGTTAATTTCAAACGAAAACTTTAAGTACAGTCAACAGCACGTCGACCTACCCCAAAAGTCAAAAATTCTCCAATAGATTTTCAACTTTAAGCCTGACATATAGAGTTCATTTTCAAATGAGAAAATTTGACATTTTGTGGTAGGTCGACGTGCTGTTGTCCGTACATAAGCGAAAGTACGCGATCAAAATAACTTTTACGTTTTAACCGGTGCTGTTTAAATGAACATTATTAGAGACGTTAAAATAATTATGTTTAGTAATTCGATAAGTATTCTCCTAAGAGCAAGATATGCAAGCCCAAAAAGGTATGTAATTTAGACACTACCACATTAAGGCGAAGTTATTTAAAATTATTTTTATAATATGTTGTTGTGTAATATGTTATGGCCAAATATGTGGAACAATTATATGACGAATTATATAAAATAAGGACTTATCTAATTAAAATAGTGAATTTGACTCATACTCCTGTTGTTAGTGACACAATTAATTCATCAAAAATGGAGACGTTTGATCTTAAGGTTGCGTTGAGTTTATTGCCAGTTTTAGAAGACAGTGAATCGGTAACGAAGCAGCTTATAGACGGTATAGAATATTATAGTTCCGTCCTTGATACAGCGTCCAAGCCCAAATTGATTTCATTTGTCCTTAAAAATAGACTTTTTCAGTCAGCAAAATTAAGGCTGTTATCAGATTATCTTGATGTAGAGACTTTAATTAATGATTTGAAACGGGTATTATTGCCTAAAAAGTCCGCAGTTTCGATACAGAATCAAATAAAACGTGACAAAATGATATGTCAGTGAATGATTATGGTAAGCAACTGGCAGAAATGTTTGTTGACCTCACGATTGCGCAAGCCGACGGTGACAATTCAAAATTTTCAGTTCTTAAGCCTATTAACGAAAAGCAGGCGATAAAACGCTTTGCCGATGGATTGCGTAATCGAAGGTTAAGCACCATCATCGCCGCTCGCAATTTTGAAAATTTAAAAGATGCTATACAAGCAGCGGTTGATGAAGAACTAGCGGTACCGTCTACTTCAAACGACATAATGACAATGAACCGCACTTATAACAATAACAATTTCCGGGAACAAGAAATTCCTACAGGAATCGCAGTTTTTATGGCAGAGGAGGTAAGTTCTACCAGCAGCAAGGCCGTGGCCGTAGCGGTTATAAAGGCTCCGGCGCTTTCCGGTCCGCTGAAAGTGGACGCCGCCAAAACAACTATCGGAGAGGAAACCCGGGACAGCCAAACTTTAACAGAGGTAGGCCCAATTATTATCATAATCGCGGTTACAAAAAACAAGAACCCGAAAACAAGTTTTTTCGTGAATAATGAGTCCATTTTATCTTGTAATAATAAATCACTTCTAGTACAATTTAGTTTGGATAGTACAAGTAACTCGTTATTATTTTTACTTGACACCGGTGCATCGATCTCGGCCATAAAGAGAGCGCATGTTCCAAATACGGCGCGAATAATTAAGGAGAGGATTATTATAAACGGAATAGGTGGTAGTATTGAAACAATCGGACACGTGTACCTTAAATTGGGAGTGTATAATGAAACGTCCCTGAATCATAAGTTCTATGTATTTGATTCACTACCTTGTACGGCAAACGGTATATTGGGTGATGATTTTTTTAGAATGTTCTCGGCGCAGATATGTTACGAATCAAATACTTTGTCATTACGAAGTGCAAATAATATTAGGATTTGCTTACCTATTTATAGAAAACATAATAGTTTGATTATACCATCACGTTCAGAGTCAATGCACTACATATCAACTTCTTTATCAGAAGATGTGGTAGTTTGCACGAAAGAATTATGCGAAGGTGTATTTTTGGCAAGTTCCATCGTTACTCCTATTAATGGGAAAATTCCGATACAAATATTGAATACAACTGAAAAGGACGTCGCCTTAAGCGATATTGTTCCAACCTTGCACAAGTTACGTGATTATAACATATGTACATTTAGTAAAAACAATGTAGATTCAGACAGAGTAAAGAAAATATTTTCGTTATTGCAGTTAAAACATTTAAACAAGGAGGAACAGATATCTATTGAGAATTTGTGTGCTAAATTTCCCGAATTTTTTTATTTATCTGGCGATAAGTTAACAACTACTAGCGTCTTTGAGCAATCAATTACATTAAAACCTAATTCGAAACCTGTCTACGTAAAACCATATAGGCTTCCCTACTCACAAAAAGGAGAGATTAAAAAACAATTAGATAAAATGTTAAGTGAAGGTATAATTGAACCATCTAAAAGCGAGTGGTCAAGTCCAATTTTACTCGTTCCTAAAAAGTCGGATAATAACGGTGAGAAAAAGTGGAGATTAGTTGTGCATTACAGAAAACTAAATAATGCAATTCAAAAACGATAAATATCCACTGCCTAATATAACTGAGATCATCGATTCTTTATCTGGTTCTGTATACTTCAGTCACCTCGATTTGTATGCAGGATTTTATCAAGTCAATTTAGACCCCAACAGTAGAAAATACACAGCATTTAATTCAGGACAACACCAAATGACCAGAATGCCTATGGGACTAAAAACGAGCCCGAGTGCATTTTCTAGGATGATGAATATAGCTATGTCCGGTCTAACTCAGGAAAAATGTCTTATTTATTTGGACGATTAAATAGTTTTTGGAAAAGACCTGTATTCTCATAATAAAAACCTTTTAGACGTGTTTTCTCGTTTAAGAAAATGTAACTTAAAACTTAACCCTGAAAAATGCGACTTCTTAAAGAAAGAATTACTTTATTTAGGCCATATCGTTTCGGGAAACGGAGTATTACCCGATCCTGAAAAATCTAAAGTATTAAAAAATTATCCAATCCCAAACAATGTCGATGAAGTGAAACGCTTTGTGGCTTTTGCTAACTATTATCGAAAGTTTATCCCCAATTTCGCCGAAAAGGCTCACCCCCTTAATAATTTATGTCGCAAAAATGTACCTTTCGAATGGGATCAACTATGTCAACAATCTTTTTAGACCTTAAAAGACAGTCTTATATCACCACCTGTACTACAGTACCCAGATTTTTCAGAGCAAAACACTTTTGTAGTTCAAACAGACGCATCTGGATATGCGATCGGTGCGGTCTTATCCAACAAAGATGGCAAGCCTGTGGCTTGCGCTAGCCGAAGTCTAAACAAGGCAGAGAAACGATATCCCACAATAGAAAAAGAATTGCTCGCTATTGTGTGGGCTGTAAAACACTTTAGACCATATTTGTATGGACGAACGTTTAAAATTCGGACTGACCACAAGCCTCTAATTTATTTATTTATATTAGACGTAACACAAAAAAGAAAAAAACATTAGACCAGAGACAATGACAACCAGCTCAGCCGATAGCTCAGCACCGATCGTGTGCGTGTGCATGCCTTTATAAGCGTCGGCCGGAGTGTTTGCATTGTCTCTGGTTGCACGGCCAAAGAACTTACTACTAACTAAGTGATTATTGAATACTCCTTGACTACTACTCACTCTGTCCGCCATTTTCGCAACACAGGTAATTTGCGTAAAATGGTGTGATGCCACGTAATATGCACATGTTATGACTCATGTGGCATGGTTTATATTTTGAAAAGGCAACATCTTAATGTGTGTAGTGAACTAGTGACGACGCATAAATCTCAAAGTGCAAGCAGGCAATGAATGTGCGACGCCGCCCGTCTTCAAGTGAGTACCTACTACGCTGATTCAATAGTGTAAAGTGTGCATTAACATCAATAAATTTCATTGAATGTACCATTATTTCAATTGCAGAATATGTTTTGGTCACTACATCGATGAACCGGCTGCGAGAAACCTAGTAACGCCCTTAGCTGCCGCCCCCAAAGTGCCGGGAAGTGACGCCTATACCCGCCCACGCGACGCGCATACTCTGCTTGTGAGTTAAAATGTAACTTTCTTCGGCTCGCTGGCAAATCAGCAGGTTATTTTTAAGTTTTTTCCTGAGCGTGATTTTCGTTTTTAGAGCGCGCATCGGCGGTGGCAAGTCATTCCAGCACTTCGAGGCGGCAAATCGAAAAGAGCCCCGAAAGGCGACTGTGCGATGGCTTGGTGTTAGAAACACGCGAGTACATGCCCGTTTACCTTGACCATCGCGACCCCGGGCCCACAGCAGCTTATCAAGTAGGTACCCTGGTTTTCGCGTTCCAATGATTCCGAATAACATGGTGGCCAGATGCAGCCGTCTGCGTGCTTCCATCTTAAGCAAGCCCCTAGCACTAAGAAAAGGAGAGACATGGGACCGCGGTGGAATTATAAAGCAATACCTAGCACAGGCATTCTGTACTCTCTGGATAAGTTGGGCTGAACGAGCCAGCAGACATGGACCATACACAGTATCACAGTAATTGAATTTTGACAATATAAGTGACTCACAGAGGCTAATGCGGAGCTCTTCACTTAAATATTGCCTGATTCTGTAGAGCAGCCTCAGTCTGTAAAAGCAACTTCTTGCACATTCGGCTATGTGGGCCTGGAACCTTAGCCCGCTGTCAAAAACCAGTCCCAGGTTCCGTGCCTTATTAACCCTTTCAATTTGGTCCCCATTCACAGAGATAGCTATTGAAACATCATTAATCTTTCCAATAGTTTTAGGATTTCCAAAAACCATTAGTTTCGATTTTTTTGCATTGAGGGTTAGACAATTTGACATACACCAGTCAGATATCCTTTGCAGGTCACTGTTTACCCTTATAATAGCGCTGGCATGGTCAGCGGGATCAAAGGGAAGATATAGCTGCAGGTCATCCGCGTAAAGGTGGTGAGAACAGTGTGTAATGCATGATGTGATGTCAGCACTGTACAAGATGTAAAGAATAGGGCCCAGTATCGATCCCTGGCGGACTCCCCGGTTCACCACCCTCCGGCTAGACCGCAGCTTAGTACCATTTGCTTGTTGCAGCTCCACAAGTTGTGTCCTGTGAGTAAGGTAACTGTGGAACCATCTCACAGCTCGAGCGTCAAGGCCATAATAACTAAGCTTGGACAGCAACAAAGGTATGCTTATCGAGTCGAAAGCACGAGAAAAGTCAAGTAGGAGCAGAAGGGCAACCTTTCCCTGGTCCTGGGCAGTCAACAGACCATTAACCACATCTGCCAGAGCAGTTGCTGTCCCACAGCCCCTGCGGAAGCCAGACTGAAAGTAAGGAAGCATATGATGCTTCTCCAAGTATTCCGTCAGTTGGTCACAAATTATTCTTTCCAATACCTTAGAGAGGCACGGGAGAAGGCTTATTGGGCGTAGGTCTTGCACTGTCACAAGCTCATAGATTTTGGCAGCGGCTTTACAACTGCTATCTTCCAGTCCTCAGGAAACACACCCTCCAGTATAGAGCTATTGACTATTGTAGTAATGGCGTCCAGTGAGTGAGGTAGGGTCAGCAATAGCATGTCCAGAGACAGACCATCATTCCCCTGAGCATTGGATTTCAGACCTTTGATGGTCCTTAGAACCAGTTCACTGGTCACCGTACCCAAAGAGAATGTCGCCTCGCTTTTGTGTCTATGGTGCTCGTAGTATATAAGTTGTGATATTGAGACCATGCCGCTGCCAGGCACATTCAAAAAGTGTGCATTCAACAGTTCTGGATCACTGAGAGATGGGGACAATTCATCTGAGGCTTTTTTGTTTGGCAATACTGTGCTTGTAAACTTTCTCCATAGCATTTTTGGGTTTTTAATGTTGTTATTAATATGCTTTTTGAAGAAACACGACTTCTCTCGCTCGATCGCTGCTATGACTTCGTGTCGCATCTCCCTGTAGCTTGCCTTGAGATTTGCAGCACCATGCATTTTATACTGCTTATGATACCTGTCCCTAATCCGCATCATTGTCTTAATCGTATCTGTGATCCAGGGGTGGGGGGCGTGCTTGTGTTAATTTTAATTTTTGTGTCTGTACAGGTGCATGCAGATCAAAAAGGCCCCTAACACACAGTGTAAATGCTTCCACCAGGCCGTTGACACCTTTAATTTCTTTAAAATTATCCCACCGAATGGTATTTAAATCTTTATTAAATTGGTCCAAAAGTATGTTCTTTAGAGGCCTATACGAGATCTTCTGTGGGATACACTTTTCCTTTTTAATTTTTAATTCCGTTAGCAACATAGCATGCCTTCCCAAATCAGGACAGTGTTTCACTGTCACCCGTACAGCTCTGACATCAGTACATATCACATCAATCAAGGTGCTACTATGGTCAGTGAAGTATGTTGGTTCAGTAATTATTTGTTTTAAATTAAGACTTTGAGTAAACTGTGCGAAAGACCTGCATTTGCCACACCCATCGTTCAGGAGATCTATATTAAAATCCCCAGCCAATATAACCCCATCTGCCCCTGCAAAGGTGGCCACCGTCTCAGAAATGGAGTCAAGGAACTCGTCTACATCCAGCCATTGTGGTCTGTAGGCTGTACCTACAATTAAGTTCTGACTGTTCAGACGTACCGAAATCCACCTAGGAGGTATCTCTCTACTCCCTCATCTACAATTAGGGAGGAACGCTTACCACGTTGCCGAAGATACTCACAGCGAGTTTGCAAGCAGGCGGAACGAAAAACCGATATTATGCAGGATCACCAATGCATTGCTTTCTTTTAAAGAGTGCCACCAATATCATTTATTTTAAGAAGTTTCCAAATCTGAGTCTTTTCAGCGAAACGTAAATAAGGGTCACTTCATGCAAATATTCAAACCCATATTTCATGAAATATCTAACAAACTATGTACGAAATGATTCTATAAAGTTAATCCATAAAAAGTTTGTATTTTTTAACTTTAATTTAATGTAACTTTCAAATAATTAATTGCTTTATCACAGAAGAATACACATCTAAACTTTAAAAAATCATATCTCAAAAGTGACTACGTGTGGGTTGAGTCCTTTAAGTTAAACTACGTCCAATTATGTATCGTTTGACATACAGCTTCATTGGAATAATTATCTTACAACATTTACATATAAGAAATTGCCTGAATCCAATCATCACCGACATCCCACAATATTTATATATTTTTATTATTATCCACTGCATTTAAATGAAACTACTTTTACGGATTATTTCGCGATTTATTAACATTTTATTTAACCTGACGTTTCGAACACTTTACAGCGTTCGTGGTCACAGGTAGACTAAGGTGTTATTCGTCTTTACAATATTTTGAAAAAATATAAACTACCGTCACTCAGTTAATATTAATCTGTGTTCCTATCTACGCAAAAAGAGCTAACTGTATCTAGTGGTCTTGCAGTGCGGGGCCTAGCATGGGATTTCGTTAAAACAGGATCCCATGCTGGTGGTATTTTCCAACCATCTTCTCTGTTGAAATTTGGGTGTCTTCTAATTTCAATTGCCTCCCGTAACATGCGAGGAACAAATCGTCGTTCTCTTGCAAGGACTTTAGGCTGGTCAAATCGTATGAAATGGTTGGGTGTATCTAAGGCATGTTCACACACTGCAGACTTAGTATTCCGTCTATGTTTGATGTCGGCTATATGTTCTTTTACCCGCACGCCTATACTTCGTTTTGTTTGACCGATATAGGAGAGCCCACAGTCACATTCCAGTCTGTACACCCCCGCATCTTGAAGAGGTATGTTGCACTTGACAGGTGGTAAAAATTGGTTAATCTTTTTCGGCGGCTTGAAGTAGGTTTTGATTGAAGCGCGCTTCAAAATGTTTCCAATCTTGTCAGTGACACCCTTCATATAAGGTAGTACAGCAGGTTGGCGTTCGACGGTGGAATGCTTGACCCGGGGTCTGGAACGACGTGGTACCGGCAACTGGTTTTCCCGTAGTACCTTCCTGACATGCTGGAGCTCGCCAGCCAGTTTTTACCACCTGTTCCTCGCATGTTACAGGAGGCAATTGAAATTAGAAGACACCCAAATTTCAACAGAGAAGATGGTTGGAAAATACCACCAGCATGGGATCCTGTTTTAACGAAATCCCATGCTAGGCCCCGCACTGCAAGACCACTAGATACAGTTAGCTCTTTTTGCGTAGATAGGAACACAGATTAATATTAACTGAGTGACGGTAGTTTATATTTTTTCAAAATATTGTAAAGACGAATAACACCTTAGTCTACCTGTGACCACGAACGCTGTAAAGTGTTCGAAACGTCAGGTTAAATAAAATGTTAATAAATCGCGAAATAATCCGTAAAAGTAGTTTCATTTAAATGTATCGTGTTCGCGTAAATAAAAGACAACAGTATGTGAACCAGTACGGACTGGAAACCGCAAATAAAATTCGCCGGTTGGAAGATCTAAAGACAAAGCGTGCGAGAAAACTATCATCTTTAAATTTTCTCAAGAGGTGCAGAGACCATAACCTCATCCCACGATGTGTCCAAATAACACCGAAGAGAGACATACGTGGGAGCGCGAAGATCTTAAACCAGGCAAGTCAAAAATTGCTCCGTCATCTCATCTTTCCAATAGTTTTAGGATTTCCAAAAACCATTAGTTTCGATTTTTTTGCATTGAGGGTTAGACAATTTGACATACACCAGTCAGATATCCTTTGCAGGTCACTGTTTACCCTTATAATAGCGCTGGCATGGTCAGCGGGATCAAAGGGAAGATATAGCTGCAGGTCATCCGCGTAAAGGTGGTGAGAACAGTGTGTAATGCATGATGTGATGTCAGCACTGTACAAGATGTAAAGAATAGGGCCCAGTATCGATCCCTGGCGGACTCCCCGGTTCACCACCCTCCGGCTAGACCGCAGCTTAGTACCATTTGCTTGTTGCAGCTCCACAAGTTGTGTCCTGTGAGTAAGGTAACTGTGGAACCATCTCACAGCTCGAGCATCAAGGCCATAATAACTAAGCTTGGACAGCAACAAAGGTATGCTTATCGAGTCGAAAGCACGAGAAAAGTCAAGTAGGAGCAGAAGGGCAACCTTTCCCTGGTCCTGGGCAGTCAACAGACCATTAACCACATCTGCCAGAGCAGTTGCTGTCCCACAGCCCCTGCGGAAGCCAGACTGAAAGTAAGGAAGCATATGATGCTTCTCCAAGTATTCCGTCAGTTGGTCACAAATTATTCTTTCCAATACCTTAGAGAGGCACGGGAGAAGGCTTATTGGGCGTAGGTCTTGCACTGTCACAAGCTCATAGATTTTGGCAGCGGCTTTACAACTGCTATCTTCCAGTCCTCAGGAAACACACCCTCCAGTATAGAGCTATTGACTATTGTAGTAATGGCGTCCAGTGAGTGAGGTAGGGTCAGCAATAGCATGTCCAGAGACAGACCATCATTCCCCTGAGCATTGGATTTCAGACCTTTGATGGTCCTTAGAACCAGTTCACTGGTCACCGTACCCAAAGAGAATGTCGCCTCGCTTTTGTGTCTATGGTGCTCGTAGTATATAAGTTGTGATATTGAGACCATGCCGCTGCCAGGCACATTCAAAAAGTGTGCATTCAACAGTTCTGGATCACTGAGAGATGGGGACAATTCATCTGAGGCTTTTTTGTTTGGCAATACTGTGCTTGTAAACTTTCTCCATAGCATTTTTGGGTTTTTAATGTTGTTATTAATATGCTTTTTGAAGAAACACGACTTCTCTCGCTCGATCGCTGCTATGACTTCGTGTCGCATCTCCCTGTAGCTTGCCTTGAGATTTGCAGCACCATGCATTTTATACTGCTTATGATACCTGTCCCTAATCCGCATCATTGTCTTAATCGTATCTGTGATCCAGGGGTGGGGGGCGTGCTTGTGTTAATTTTAATTTTTGTGTCTGTACAGGTGCATGCAGATCAAAAAGGCCCCTAACACACAGTGTAAATGCTTCCACCAGGCCGTTGACACCTTTAATTTCTTTAAAATTATCCCACCGAATGGTATTTAAATCTTTATTAAATTGGTCCAAAAGTATGTTCTTTAGAGGCCTATACGAGATCTTCTGTGGGATACACTTTTCCTTTTTAATTTTTAATTCCGTTAGCAACATAGCATGCCTTCCCAAATCAGGACAGTGTTTCACTGTCACCCGTACAGCTCTGACATCAGTACATATCACATCAATCAAGGTGCTACTATGGTCAGTGAAGTATGTTGGTTCAGTAATTATTTGTTTTAAATTAAGACTTTGAGTAAACTGTGCGAAAGACCTGCATTTGCCACACCCATCGTTCAGGAGATCTATATTAAAATCCCCAGCCAATATAACCCCATCTGCCCCTGCAAAGGTGGCCACCGTCTCAGAAATGGAGTCAAGGAACTCGTCTACATCCAGCCATTGTGGTCTGTAGGCTGTACCTACAATTAAGTTCTGACTGTTCAGACGTACCGACATCCACCTAGGAGGTATCTCTCTACTCCCTCATCTACAATTAGGGAGGAACGCTTACCACGTTGCCGAAGATACTCACAGCGAGTTTGCAAGCAGGCGGAACGAAAAACCGATATTATGCAGGATCACCAATGCATTGCTTTCTTTTAAAGAGTGCCACCAATATCATTTATTTTAAGAAGTTTCCAAATCTGAGTCTTTTCAGCGAAACGTAAATAAGGGTCACTTCATGCAAATATTCAAACCCATATTTCATGAAATATCTAACAAACTATGTACGAAATGATTCTATAAAGTTAATCCATAAAAAGTTTGTATTTTTTAACTTTAATTTAATGTAACTTTCAAATAATTAATTGCTTTATCACAGAAGAATACACATCTGAACTTTAAAAAATCATATCTCAAAAGTGACTACGTGTGGGTTGAGTCCTTTAAGTTAAACTACGTCCAATTATGTATCGTTTGACATACAGCTTCATTGGAATAATTATCTTACAACATTTACATATAAGAAATTGCCTGAATCCAATCATCACCGACATCCCACAATATTTATACATTTTTATTATTATCCACTGCATTTAAATGAAACTACTTTTACGGATTATTTCGCGATTTATTAACATTTTATTTAACCTGACGTTTCGAACACTTTACAGCGTTCGTGGTCACAGGTAGACTAAGGTGTTATTCGTCTTTACAATATTTTGAAAAAATATAAACTACCGTCACTCAGTTAATATTAATCTGTGTTCCTATCTACGCAAAAAGAGCTAACTGTATCTAGTGTGTATCTATGGGATTTCGTTAAAACAGGATCCCATGCTGGTGGTATTTTCCAACCATCTTCTCTGTTGAAATTTGGGTGTCTTCTAATTTCAATTGCCTCCCGTAACATGCGAGGAACAAATCGTCGTTCTCTTGCAAGGACTTTAGGCTGGTCAAATCGTATGAAATGGATGGGTGTATCTAAGGCATGTTCACACACTGCAGACTTAGTATTCCGTCTATGTTTGATGTCGGCTATATGTTCTTTTACCCGCACGCCTATACTTCGTTTTGTTTGACCGATATAGGAGAGCCCACAGTCACATTCCAGTCTGTACACCCCCGCATCTTGAAGAGGTATGTTGCACTTGACAGGTGGTAAAAATTGGTTAATCTTTTTCGGCGGCTTGAAGTAGGTTTTGATTGAAGCGCGCTTCAAAATGTTTCCAATCTTGTCAGTGACACCCTTCATATAAGGTAGTACAGCAGGTTGGCGTTCGACGGTGGAATGCTTGACCCGGGGTCTGGAACGACGTGGTACCGGCAACTGGTTTTCCCGTAGTACCTTCCTGACATGCTGGAGCTCGCCAGCCAGGTGTTGGTCGTCACAGATACCCCTTGCTCTCTGAAACAATGATTTGCCTACGGTAGCCAACTGTCGAGGATGATGGTGAGAGGCACCATTGAGGTATTTGTCTGTATGGGTGGCTTTACGAAAAACTGTATGACTAAGAGTATGATCCGGATTCCTAGTAAGTAAAATATCTAAGAAAGCTAGTTTATTGTTTGCCTCAATTTCCATAGTAAATTTGATTTTTGGGTGGATTGAATTTAAATGTTCTAGAAAAGCAGAGACTTGATTGGTGGGTAAAATTGTAAAAGTATCATCTACGTACCGTTTATAGAACCTGGGTGTTATAGGTGATGTGCCTAAAGCTCTGGCCTCGAAGTCCTCCATGAAAATGTCTGCGACAACAGGTGATACTGGAGAGCCCATAGCTACACCATCTACTTGTACATAGAATTCATTGTCCCACAGTAAATATCCTGATGTTAGGCAATGTTCCAATAGTTCCGCATATTCTATAGGCATATCAAGTTCAACTAACTTCCTTTTAGTAATTTCAATGCAGTCCTGTACTGGTAAACTTGTAAATAGGGACTGTACATCAAAACTGACCATAGTTTCATTATCCGCTAGGTGTAGGTGTTTAACCTCGCTGATAAAATGGTAGGAATCCTTCACATGCGCTGTAGTTGTTCCTCTTAGCCGAGATAGTGATCTAGCTACGTGCTGAGCCAGTCTGTAGGTTGGTGTATCAATCTGACTCACAATAGAACGTAGCGGGACATTTGGTTTGTGTATTTTTGGCAACCCATATAATTTTGGTGGTTTTGCGCACGAAGGTATTAGGTATTGAGCATCTAGACTTAAACTTTCACTATGTTTTCGCACTAAGTCACTGGTTTTCTTTAAAACTTTGTTGGTTTGATCTATTTTAACCCGTTTGTAAGTGGTTTCGTCCGCCAGTAACTGTGACATTTTTTGCTTATAGTCCGATGTGTCCATTACAACCGTTGCGTTTCCTTTGTCCGCACGAAGGATAGTTAATTCTGGTTTAGTTTTTAGGTTTTTTAAAGCTATATATTGAGTACGAGAAAGATTTGACTTCGGTACTTTGCTATGTCTTAGGACTGATGATATGTCTTGTCGTAATGCTTCCGAGTCTTCTTTCTTTAAATTATTTTTAACTAAACAATCCTCCACGCTGCATATTATTTCTTCATAAGGAATTTGACGCGGTGTTACGGCAAAATTTAATCCAAATTTGAGTACCTCAATGGTATTGCTATCCAATGTTTGTTTTGATAAATTGACAACTGCCCGATTGTCTGTGGTCGATGTGACGTTTGACGCGTTTCGTTTTACAAGATTTTGGGTTGACATTGACAGTTTGTTGTATTTAAAAATCTGTTTTAATTTGCATTCATTATATTTTGAAGACTCGCGTCTATTTAGTATTAGAATGCAATCATCAAAATCTAGTTGGGACAGTTGTAATTTTAAATCCTGACACAAACTTTCGATGGTGGTATTCAAATAGATAAGGTCGGAATGGTGTTGATGTATGAGATGACGGAGCAATTTTTGACTTGCCTGGTTTAAGATCTTCGCGCTCCCACGTATGTCTCTCTTCGGTGTTATTTGGACACATCGTGGGATGAGGTTATGGTCTCTGCACCTCTTGAGAAAATTTAAAGATGATAGTTTTCTCGCACGCTTTGTCTTTAGATCTTCCAACCGGCGAATTTTATTTGCGGTTTCCAGTCCGTACTGGTTCACATACTGTTGTCTTTTATTTACGCGAACACGATACATTTAAATGAAACTACTTTTACGGATTATTTCGCGATTTATTAACATTTTATTTAACCTGACGTTTCGAACACTTTACAGCGTTCGTGGTCACAGGTAGACTAAGGTGTTATTCGTCTTTACAATATTTTGAAAAAATATAAACTACCGTCACTCAGTTAATATTAATCTGTGTTCCTATCTACGCAAAAAGAGCTAACTGTATCTAGTGGTCTTGCAGTGCGGGGCCTAGCATGGGATTTCGTTAAAACAGGATCCCATGCTGGTGGTATTTTCCAACCATCTTCTCTGTTGAAATTTGGGTGTCTTCTAATTTCAATTGCCTCCCGTAACATGCGAGGAACAAATCGTCGTTCTCTTGCAAGGACTTTAGGCTGGTCAAATCGTATGAAATGGTTGGGTGTATCTAAGGCATGTTCACACACTGCAGACTTAGTATTCCGTCTATGTTTGATGTCGGCTATATGTTCTTTTACCCGCACGCCTATACTTCGTTTTGTTTGACCGATATAGGAGAGCCCACAGTCACATTCCAGTCTGTACACCCCCGCATCTTGAAGAGGTATGTTGCACTTGACAGGTGGTAAAAATTGGTTAATCTTTTTCGGCGGCTTGAAGTAGGTTTTGATTGAAGCGCGCTTCAAAATGTTTCCAATCTTGTCAGTGACACCCTTCATATAAGGTAGTACAGCAGGTTGGCGTTCGACGGTGGAATGCTTGACCCGGGGTCTGGAACGACGTGGTACCGGCAACTGGTTTTCCCGTAGTACCTTCCTGACATGCTGGAGCTCGCCAGCCAGGTGTTGGTCGTCACAGATACCCCTTGCTCTCTGAAACAATGATTTGCCTACGGTAGCCAACTGTCGAGGATGATGGTGAGAGGCACCATTGAGGTATTTGTCTGTATGGGTGGCTTTACGAAAAACTGTATGACTAAGAGTATGATCCGGATTCCTAGTAAGTAAAATATCTAAGAAAGCTAGTTTATTGTTTGCCTCAATTTCCATAGTAAATTTGATTTTTGGGTGGATTGAATTTAAATGTTCTAGAAAAGCAGAGACTTGATTGGTGGGTAAAATTGTAAAAGTATCATCTACGTACCGTTTATAGAACCTGGGTGTTATAGGTGATGTGCCTAAAGCTCTGGCCTCGAAGTCCTCCATGAAAATGTCTGCGACAACAGGTGATACTGGAGAGCCCATAGCTACACCATCTACTTGTACATAGAATTCATTGTCCCACAGTAAATATCCTGATGTTAGGCAATGTTCCAATAGTTCCGCATATTCTATAGGCATATCAAGTTCAACTAACTTCCTTTTAGTAATTTCAATGCAGTCCTGTACTGGTAAACTTGTAAATAGGGACTGTACATCAAAACTGATCATAGTTTCATTATCCGCTAGGTGTAGGTGTTTAACCTCGCTGATAAAATGGTAGGAATCCTTCACATGCGCTGTAGTTGTTCCTCTTAGCCGAGATAGTGATCTAGCTACGTGCTGAGCCAGTCTGTAGGTTGGTGTATCAATCTGACTCACAATAGGACGTAGCGGGACATTTGGTTTGTGTATTTTTGGCAACCCATATAATTTTGGTGGTTTTGCGCACGAAGGTATTAGGTATTGAGCATCTAGACTTAAACTTTCACTATGTTTTCGCACTAAGTCACTGGTTTTCTTTAAAACTTTGTTGGTTTGATCTATTTTAACCCGTTTGTAAGTGGTTTCGTCCGCCAGTAACTGTGACATTTTTTGCTTATAGTCCGATGTGTCCATTACAACCGTTGCGTTTCCTTTGTCCGCACGAAGGATAGTTAATTCTGGTTTAGTTTTTAGGTTTTTTAAAGCTATATATTGAGTACGAGAAAGATTTGACTTCGGTACTTTGCTATGTCTTAGGACTGATGATATGTCTTGTCGTAATGCTTCCGAGTCTTCTTTCTTTAAATTATTTTTAACTAAACAATCCTCCACGCTGCATATTATTTCTTCATAAGGAATTTGACGCGGTGTTACGGCAAAATTTAATCCAAATTTGAGTACCTCAATGGTATTGCTATCCAATGTTTGTTTTGATAAATTGACAACTGCCCGATTGTCTGTGGTCGATGTGACGTTTGACGCGTTTCGTTTTACAAGATTTTGGGTTGACATTGACAGTTTGTTGTATTTAAAAATCTGTTTTAATTTGCATTCATTATATTTTGAAGACTCGCGTCTATTTAGTATTAGAATGCAATCATCAAAATCTAGTTGGGACAGTTGTAATTTTAAATCCTGACACAAACTTTCGATGGTGGTATTCAAATAGATAAGGTCGGAATGGTGTTGATGTATGAGATGACGGAGCAATTTTTGACTTGCCTGGTTTAAGATCTTCGCGCTCCCACGTATGTCTCTCTTCGGTGTTATTTGGACACATCGTGGGATGAGGTTATGGTCTCTGCACCTCTTGAGAAAATTTAAAGATGATAGTTTTCTCGCACGCTTTGTCTTTAGATCTTCCAACCGGCGAATTTTATTTGCGGTTTCCAGTCCGTACTGGTTCACATACTGTTGTCTTTTATTTACGCGAACACGATACATTTAAATGAAACTACTTTTACGGATTATTTCGCGATTTATTAACATTTTATTTAACCTGACGTTTCGAACACTTTACAGCGTTCGTGGTCACAGGTAGACTAAGGTGTTATTCGTCTTTACAATATTTTGAAAAAATATAAACTACCGTCACTCAGTTAATATTAATCTGTGTTCCTATCTACGCAAAAAGAGCTAACTGTATCTAGTGGTCTTGCAGTGCGGGGCCTAGCATGGGATTTCGTTAAAACAGGATCCCATGCTGGTGGTATTTTCCAACCATCTTCTCTGTTGAAATTTGGGTGTCTTCTAATTTCAATTGCCTCCCGTAACATGCGAGGAACAAATCGTCGTTCTCTTGCAAGGACTTTAGGCTGGTCAAATCGTATGAAATGGTTGGGTGTATCTAAGGCATGTTCACACACTGCAGACTTAGTATTCCGTCTATGTTTGATGTCGGCTATATGTTCTTTTACCCGCACGCCTATACTTCGTTTTGTTTGACCGATATAGGAGAGCCCACAGTCACATTCCAGTCTGTACACCCCCGCATCTTGAAGAGGTATGTTGCACTTGACAGGTGGTAAAAATTGGTTAATCTTTTTCGGCGGCTTGAAGTAGGTTTTGATTGAAGCGCGCTTCAAAATGTTTCCAATCTTGTCAGTGACACCCTTCATATAAGGTAGTACAGCAGGTTGGCGTTCGACGGTGGAATGCTTGACCCGGGGTCTGGAACGACGTGGTACCGGCAACTGGTTTTCCCGTAGTACCTTCCTGACATGCTGGAGCTCGCCAGCCAGGTGTTGGTCGTCACAGATACCCCTTGCTCTCTGAAACAATGATTTGCCTACGGTAGCCAACTGTCGAGGATGATGGTGAGAGGCACCATTGAGGTATTTGTCTGTATGGTTGGCTTTACGAAAAACTGTATGACTAAGAGTATGATCCGGATTCCTAGTAAGTAAAATATCTAAGAAAGCTAGTTTATTGTTTGCCTCAATTTCCATAGTAAATTTGATTTTTGGGTGGATTGAATTTAAATGTTCTAGAAAAGCAGAGACTTGATTGGTGGGTAAAATTGTAAAAGTATCATCTACGTACCGTTTATAGAACCTGGGTGTTATAGGTGATGTGCCTAAAGCTCTGGCCTCGAAGTCCTCCATGAAAATGTCTGCGACAACAGGTGATACTGGAGAGCCCATAGCTACACCATCTACTTGTACATAGAATTCATTGTCCCACAGTAAATATCCTGATGTTAGGCAATGTTCCAATAGTTCCGCATATTCTATAGGCATATCAAGTTCAACTAACTTCCTTTTAGTAATTTCAATGCAGTCCTGTACTGGTAAACTTGTAAATAGGGACTGTACATCAAAACTGACCATAGTTTCATTATCCGCTAGGTGTAGGTGTTTAACCTCGCTGATAAAATGGTAGGAATCCTTCACATGCGCTGTAGTTGTTCCTCTTAGCCGAGATAGTGATCTAGCTACGTGCTGAGCCAGTCTGTAGGTTGGTGTATCAATCTGACTCACAATAGGACGTAGCGGGACATTTGGTTTGTGTATTTTTGGCAACCCATATAATTTTGGTGGTTTTGCGCACGAAGGTATTAGGTATTGAGCATCTAGACTTAAACTTTCACTATGTTTTCGCACTAAGTCACTGGTTTTCTTTAAAACTTTGTTGGTTTGATCTATTTTAACCCGTTTGTAAGTGGTTTCGTCCGCCAGTAACTGTGACATTTTTTGCTTATAGTCCGATGTGTCCATTACAACCGTTGCGTTTCCTTTGTCCGCACGAAGGATAGTTAATTCTGGTTTAGTTTTTAGGTTTTTTAAAGCTATATATTGAGTACGAGAAAGATTTGACTTCGGTACTTTGCTATGTCTTAGGACTGATGATATGTCTTGTCGTAATGCTTCCGAGTCTTCTTTCTTTAAATTATTTTTAACTTAACAATCCTCCACGCTGCATATTATTTCTTCATAAGGAATTTGACGCGGTGTTACGGCAAAATTTAATCCAAATTTGAGTACCTCAATGGTATTGCTATCCAATGTTTGTTTTGATAAATTGACAACTGCCCGATTGTCTGTGGTCGATGTGACGTTTGACGCGTTTTGTTTTACAAGATTTTGGGTTGACATTGACAGTTTGTTGTATTTAAAAATCTGTTTTAATTTGCATTCATTATATTTTGAAGACTCGCGTCTATTTAGTATTAGAATGCAATCATCAAAATCTAGTTGGGACAGTTGTAATTTTAAATCCTGACACAAACTTTCGATGGTGGTATTCAAATAGATAAGGTCGGAATGGTGTTGATGTATGAGATGACGGAGCAATTTTTGACTTGCCTGGTTTAAGATCTTCGCGCTCCCACGTATGTCTCTCTTCGGTGTTATTTGGACACATCGTGGGATGAGGTTATGGTCTCTGCACCTCTTGAGAAAATTTAAAGATGATAGTTTTCTCGCACGCTTTGTCTTTAGATCTTCCAACCGGCGAATTTTATTTGCGGTTTCCAGTCCGTACTGGTTCACATACTGTTGTCTTTTATTTACGCGAACACGATACATTTAAATGAAACTACTTTTACGGATTATTTCGCGATTTATTAACATTTTATTTAACCTGACGTTTCGAACACTTTACAGCGTTCGTGGTCACAGGTAGACTAAGGTGTTATTCGTCTTTACAATATTTTGAAAAAATATAAACTACCGTCACTCAGTTAATATTAATCTGTGTTCCTATCTACGCAAAAAGAGCTAACTGTATCTAGTGGTCTTGCAGTGCGGGGCCTAGCATGGGATTTCGTTAAAACAGGATCCCATGCTGGTGGTATTTTCCAACCATCTTCTCTGTTGAAATTTGGGTGTCTTCTAATTTCAATTGCCTCCCGTAACATGCGAGGAACAGGTGGTAAAAACTGGCTGGCGAGCTCCAGCATGTCAGGAAGGTACTACGGGAAAACCAGTTGCCGGTACCACGTCGTTCCAGGCCCCGGGTCAAGCATTCCACCGTCGAACGCCAACCTGCTGTACTACCTTATATAAAGGGTGTCACTGACAAGATTGGAAACATTTTGAAGCGCGCTTCAATCAAAACCTACTTCAAGCCGCCGAAAAAGATTAACCAATTTTTACCACCTGTCAAGTGCAACATACCTCTTCAAGATGCGGGGGTGTACAGACTGGAATGTGACTGTGGGCTCTTCTATATTGGTCAAACAAAACGAAGTATAGGCGTGCGGGTAAAAGAACATATAGCCGACATCAAACATAGACGGAATACTAAGTCTGCAGTGTGTGAACATGCCTTAGATACACCCAACCATTTCATACGATTTGACCAGCCTAAAGTCCTTGCAAGAGAACGACGATTTGTTCCTCGCATGTTACGGGAGGCAATTGAAATTAGAAGACACCCAAATTTCAACAGAGAAGATGGTTGGAAAATACCACCAGCAT